>CM071601.1:41135174-43535174 GCA_036435485.1 Saposhnikovia divaricata
AATTAATGTGCTAGGCATTTTTAGAATAAGTGTCTACACCAATATAAGGAACACATTTCGCCTTTTTAATCGCGCAATTATTACATGCGTTTATATGTAGCTAAGAAACAAATGCGCTAGGCGGGATTCAAAACGTGCACCGACTATTTATGTAGTGCAATTTGGTCACTCACTGTACCCCTATGTGTGTGCAATATTTGTCCCTATTTGTGTGCTATTTTCTGGTTAGTGAAGTAAGCATAGTTTTGTTGAAGTATTAAAGTGCGTTTAAAGCCTTGCGGGTTAGTGGATTATTTTCTGTGCAAGAGTTGTTTTTTGATTTGTTATTTTTATTATTACTATCAATTTCGATGTAATTTATATATGGTGGGTCGTATCTTTCCAAATTATTTATGGTGGAGAAAATCTCTGTAAGGTGAATGTTCAAAATGTAAAAAAAAATGTGGGGAAGAAACTTGACAAGCGTAGGAAAGAACGGGTTTTATATCAAACGGGCAACTGATCTCATTAAAAAGTATCAAGTAGCTCCCCAATCTCCACGGGGACTCATTTAAGCCACTAAACTAAGAAATATATCATTTGCCCCCCTGCATTCACAAAAATAATACAATTTATGGTGACCTAAGTGAGAATAATACAATCTATCCAAGATTGAACTTTTTTTGGCCACCATAAATTTTATCCAAGACACTTATGCCATCATAAATTGTATTATTTTTGTGAATGCAGGGGGGCAAATGATATATTTCTTAGTTTAGTGGGTTAAATGAGTCCCCGTGGAGACTGGGAAGCTACTTGATACTTTTTAATGAGATCAGTGGCCCGTTTGATATAAAACCCAGGAAAGAACTGTGGGAAAACAGTAGAAATGAATGTCCGCACAAGCACAATTGAGATCTTTGCTGCTGATTATATATATATCAGCAGACTAATATTCAATTGAGAACCACTTTAGCCTGAGACTCTTTTGTTTCTGTGTTCTGCACATCTTGTATGTGCTGTCTTAGAAACAAATAGTTATCATAACTTGTTCAATTGACGAGACTTGTTTAGTTATATCTTTGTTATTGCTCAACTTTATATCCAATTTGACTGGTAAGTGATTACACCAAGAAATTGTTTTTTCCTGCTGGTCATTAATCCTTATAATATCTTCTTTTAAAACTTGATTAGTACTTACTACTGATATATGCTGCTTAACAAATTTGTTATGCAACTTTTAAGTAAGCATGAATTTATCGGTAATTCTAATCGAGAGCACTTAATATATAACTTACTAAGTTATTTTGTTTCCTAAGTAACTTCATAAGCCATTCAAATCCGTGAAGTATATGCAACGTTGGCTTCTCTACTGTTATCAATCACAATTCTCTCAATTGATAAATTCTCTGCTATGTTGTTGGTACTATTAGAACAGAACAAAATTTGAGTCTCAGTCCACATGTCTATCATGCTCTTGTGCAATTCATCATTTCTTCGTTTTTGTGGCATTTTTCCTAATCCTTGCCTAAGTTTTATAGATTCACTTTCGCGTTGTTCATGTTGTATTGATGTATTGCTATTTGAAGTATATGAACTGTGATGGAATTATAAATTACTAGGTAATAATTCTTTCTGGAACCTATAGTATACTGTGTTAAATTTTTCCTTCAAATTAGCTCAACTCTGTCACCTACAGAACATCCCCAGATATGTGATACTATATTTTTTTTTGTTTGATTTGTGCTTTGTCTTGCCCTATCTGTTTGAATCTTTTCCGAAATAAATTACGCGTTTAATTTAAGATTACATCAACAGTCGGTGGTGTACACTTGTGTGGGTTTATGTTAAATTTGAAGCAATGTTAAAACATAACTGGTTGATTTTATTCTGTTTTGGAAACTATGTATGTTTTCAGTTGTGAATATTTAGCGAATATAGCCTGTATCTTTACCTTATTGCAGTCTAGTTCTTGAAACTATATCTTATTATTCTAATCCCCGCTGAAGGGGAATAAAATCCGGTAAGGATGTGCATATTGTAGAAAGAACTGTGGGATAACTTTAGGAATTAGTATCTACTTTTTTATATGTTGTATTTGGTTGGGTTGAAGAAGTGAAAGGGAATTGAATGAGGTTCAATATATAAAATGGGTAAACATTCAAGATATTCATTCTTTACTCCATTCCATTCTTAACAACTTATATTATAATTTAAGCACCTCATTTTGAAAAGGAATGTTCCTATCCTTACCTTCACATTTTCTCATACTTCTTATCATAATAATTTTGCTCTCTCTCTCTCTCTCTCTCTCTCTCTCTCTCTCTCTCTCTCTCTCTCTCTATCTCTCTCTCAAATCTTCCCTCTAATCTTTACTGTTTTTCTTCAATTTTATCCATTTCATTCCAATCAAATACAACATTAATCATATTCAAGGTGCAAACTAACGGTTCGTAGAGTTCTCTAATTCTTCCTAGAATGCTGCCTTGTGTAACAACTCCTTTGAGATATTGGCTAATGATTATGTGTATCTATCAGTATCTATTCCAGTGTGGTTTACATGAAATTTTTAGCTGACCAAAATTTCCCATCACTATTTTGATTTGACATTATACATTTCCTATCACTATTTGGATGTATAGAATAAAGTAATAACTAGCTAGTAACTACTTAATCCCTCCGTCCCAAATTGTTTGATACTCTTTGATTTTCACGAAGATTAAGAAAATGTAGTAGAAAAAGAGTAAAGTTATTTGAAAAGTGGATAAAGTTGTGGGACTTGTTAATATTTAATAATAGATTTGAGATAGTGGAGGAAGGTAGTGGGTGTAATAGTGTAAAAAAGAGTATAAAATGAAGAAGTAGTAGGTGTAATAGTGAAAAGTAGTATTTAAAAATAATAAGTATAGTAGGTTCATTAGTTTTAGGACGTCCCAACAAGGAAAGTGTGTCAATCTTTTTGGGACGGAGGGAATACATAGTATGGTTGAGAGTACAAATATTTACTATCCAAATGTAAAATTGACAATAATTTATGCAGTATATACTTAATTTTAACTATTAGCATCGCCGATGAGCCATTAGCTTTTGTTAACCATCAGCCTCAATAAAGAACAAAAGCTAAAACTATTGAGAGAAAAAAGACTAGATCACGCATATCCACTAGTTTTTAAGTTTGTCTGTGGTTGGTTGACGTGATTATAGGTTTTGTTTCCGTGAAGCTGATAGAATTAATAGATGAAAATACCAGCCCCCTAACACAATTAGAGGATTCCCAAATGCCTTGAAAACAGTCTAAAAGAGCATCTACTTATAAGAAGAAAGGATCTTTAAATCAAAATTGGAGTTGACAATAGGGTCACGTTTGTTTCGAGGAATTATAATTTCGGGATAATAATACGAGTATAATAGTTCCATTATTATAATTCTTAGGATTATAATTCTTTAAATTTTCTTGTTTCTTGTGTTGTTTTGAAGTATTAAGTTTAGGATTGGATTATAATCTTTTTAGAAAAAAAAAATTATCATTTAAATTATCATATCCAATGTTTGTTTTGAGTATGGATTGGACTATTATCATTTAAAATTTCTAAATTTATGTTTGTTGTAGCAGTGATTATAGTGAAGAGACTAT
The DNA here is from genome assembly GCA_036435485.1 of Saposhnikovia divaricata. Lineage (NCBI taxonomy): Eukaryota > Viridiplantae > Streptophyta > Magnoliopsida > Apiales > Apiaceae > Saposhnikovia > Saposhnikovia divaricata. Next base: position 41,138,788 of record CM071601.1, read on the forward strand.
CATCCTTTAAAAAAAGGATTTGTGGGAGGGGATTATATAATACATTTTTCCAACCAAGTATCAGAGACGATTATAATTCTATCCCTTATCTCAATCAAAAAAGGGATCACTTTAAAGGACTATAATCCTTAATTTAATCCGCTTTTACCGGTATTGGTGAAAGGAGATGAATGATATGTATAGTTTCTAATTCTACAGATGTACAAGTTTTTGTTACTTTTCATCTCGTTCTGTCACTTACAATCAAATAAAGCTAAAGATTTTAGTATCATGTAAAAATTCATTCAAGTCTAGAAGCAGAACAGTTTGAAAGGGCAAGGAATGAAGCAAACTAATTGCTTCCTCTACAGAATCCTTGCATACAACTATAAAAGTCATTCAGAGAGATAAAAACTTCTCAAACAAGATTGCAGACTAAGTTTTACCCATCCGCCTACTTGATGTCGATCTATCAAATCGATTAAAGATGAGAAGTTACAGCATATTTGCAAATTACAATCATAATGAAGAGTCGGAATAACAACAGCTGCGCTGTACAAATTACCATTGCAACAACTTTCGGCTCTCATACTTGTCAAACCAGCTTTTTAGAAAATATTTGAGTAGGATAACCTCATTTGGTACGTGGAAACGTAATAACTCGATAATCTAGTAACCTTGTGACCAGTTGAGGATATTTATACATAGATGTTAGCTAATGCATAAGGGTGTAAACATTTATGTTCTGTTTAAAATCTACAAATTGTAAATCTTAGTTCAGTGGAGATGGACTTGATAAGAATCAATGGACTTCTTCATTTTTATTTTTGTTATTGCTATGTGCTGTTCGGTTTCAACCCAATGTGATTATATGGGTTTGGGTGATCTAATATATATATATATATATATATATATATATATATATATATATATATATATATATATATATATATATATATATATATATATATATATATAAATAAGGGTAAGATAATAATTGTATGTGTAGACAATTATTATATATGTTATGTCTTGATCACAAAGTTTGGAAATTAGGTGCCAAGAATTAGAAAATTTGTATAACAAGTATGGTATGAGTCGTAGAACAAGTATGGTAAGTCTTGGTGGCTAAGTTTTGGATGGCTATATATACATAGTCATATTGTATTTGTTTGATATGTGAAACCTTAAGAGATGTAGTCTTAAGTATTGTTTGGGTGATACTTGAGCATTGTTGGCTCAAGTATCGGGTTTGGGATACCGTTAAGGTGTTATTGTTTTGATGTATTATTGATAACTGTTTTGATTAATAATACGATTTTGGGGCGTGGGTGTTTCCACGTCAAATATTGTTTGGTGTTCTTGTTTTGCTTTTACTTATTGTTGATAGAAGTAGAAGTGATGCTTGAATAGTGTTTAATCGCGCTTTGGTGGATCTTGTCAACTAATTGATTCTATTTGTGTTTGTGAATCTTGGATTGTGTAAGCCCTCTAACCTAACATGTGCTACACTTAATTTACATACAGTATCTATCCTGCTCTTGCTGCATTTCTTGGCTCATCATTTCTGCTTTAATAGTTAAATTATATATTTTCACTAACTTGTGCATGTTTTACTACCCCTGCTATACTCCTACACTCAAGTGCCAAGTTAATTTCCAAGTATATGAACTGTCTTGGAATCATAAATTACTAAGCAATCTTAATTTCCAAGTATATGAACTGTCTTGGAATCATAAATTACTAAGCAATCTTAGCCAAGATTTAACTCTCCTTGGCAACTACAGTAAACTGTGTTAAATGTTGCCCTTAAATCAGCTCAAGTTAGTCACCAATCGAATGTCACAGAAATTTACGTTTTTTTCTTAGGTTTGTGCCTTATCTAGCCTTTTTGCTTGTAATTCCGCCCCCTCGTTTTAAATTGCATTGAATCTAAAGTAGATAAAGTATAAACTAGTTTGGGTTGCATTTGAAGCAATGTTAAAACTTAACTGGTTTGATTTTGTTCTGTGCTAGGTCAAGTAATTTGAAAGGCAAGTGCAGTTTGAACCATGAGTTCACCTAGTAACTAGCTAGACAACATTCTATTTTCTTGTATGTCATCAATATATATATATATATAAAAACTTGCACTACTAAATTATATATTGAATATATCATCACATAAATCATGCCATGCTAGTAAAAAATCATCTTCTTGTAGTAGAAAAAAAGTAATAATTAATGTGAAACCAACATCTAATTTAACAAGCTTACCATTGTCAAAGAACAACACAAAAACAAAACCTCATTTTATATTGAATAAATTGCATTTTGCACCTCTTATTTTTTTGGCATTTTTACGATTTGATTATACATTATGAACTTCAACACTTTACGTCTCATATTTCATGTTTCGCTTCACTTTGCACTTTTTTCGTTAACAATTTTTAGCTCCATTAAATTTGAATTTTTTTTTCAAAATTTGACAGGGATATTTTCGGTATTTAGAAAATTAATTTTAAAAAAAATGAAAAAAAATCAGAAAATTTTATTTGTTTTAAAATTTTTTTTTTTTTGGCTTTTAAAAATTATGTGGTTTAAAAAAAATATTTTTTGGGAAAAATTATATAATTTTTTTAGGCGGTTAACTTTTGAATTTTTTTTTCAAAGTTTGACAGGGGTAGTTTTGGTATTTATAAAATATATTCATTTTCAAAATATTAAATGGTTATACTTTTCCTTGAAATTATGTTGTACTCCCCCCGTCCCTCTCATTTCTTTACATACCATAAATAGTAACTTTTAATAATAAAATACATTATTGCATCCACTACTTCACTCTACTTTTTCAACACTTTACACTATCACACCCATTACTTCACTTATTTTAACAATAAAATTACTATTACACCCACTACTTCGTTTATTTTAATAATAAAATCACTATTACTGTTAACACAAAATCACGCAAGCGTACGTGGTCACAAGTAATATATGAATAAGTCGAGTTTGTTCCCACAGAGATCTGGTTATGGTTTTAATTCAGTTATTGTACCTATGCAACAATGTATGGTTATTACTCACTGCTAAGACAAATAACAAATTTGAGTTTTAATTAACTAAACTAACTAAGATGCAAATTATCAACTAAGAATTAACTAACTAACGATAATTAAAATCAAATTACTTACGCAATATGAACCATGGAATCCTAACTTCATTAAATACTTCGCTTAGATCTGACGCCTTTAATCATTATATGCAATGTTTATGATATCTGATCGGATAACACGAAACAAGTACACGCTACCTGTCAGCATACGTATACCAAACTAAACATACATTCACAAAAGAGATAGAAGATGAATAAACACCAATTATGCTTAGACCCTATATATCTATAGAATTTGAAAACGTAACGGTTGAAGAACAAGTTATCCATAAAGATCACACAGGGCAATATAAGTATTTTCATCTCATTCTACGAATCATGTTGATAAACAATCATGAACCTATGCTAGCATGGCAAGTTCTAAATCTCAAGATCCACTTTCACTTCACAAGAGATTAACAAATTAGATGTTCGCGACGCATCTATCAATTAAGTATAACCATACGAGGATATCAGATATACATCACACACAGATCTTAAAGCAATCAAGATACTAAAGCTCCATAAATAAATCCGTTAGAATCCCATGACAACGATTAGTTCATAATTGAACCGCTCGTCATCATGGGATCTAATGAAACCATGATAAAAACAAAGTATGAAAAGATACAAATAAAACTAAGTAATTGATATGTAATGGTGTTTATTTTCTGTCCCCCAAGATGTGTATTTATAGCCCCAATTTGCCTCTCCATCAAGCAATTGCCGTTTTAGAGTTGGAATAGGAGTATGGCAATTTCCTTTCTTGATTGAGAATAGAATTGCAAATTCCATGTGTAGATCTGATTCTGGAATGTTCTAGCCACCTAGAGCAATTACCATACTTATTAAAAGTAGGAATTATAGCAATTTCCTTGTCAAAGTTGAATTTCTGCAGTTCAGCACATAATACGTTTCCTAAACTGATTCGGTTTTGAAGGAAAATTCGTAACTGACTTTTTTTAGTATTTCTGGGCCGTTCCAGTTGTATTTGGACATCTGAACCACTTTAGAATGATAGAGAATCTCGTTATCTTCGCGTGGACAGTAAGATCGTCCAAAACGGACTTGTAGAACTCAAGATATGGCAACTTGCCCCTCAGGCGCGTAGCCTGCGCCTCTCCTACTGCATTCCGCGCAGCCTGCGCCTGTAATCTATCCAATGTTGTAGAAAATCTCCCAGGCTTTGCGTGAGCTGTAAGATCGCTGAATTCTGACTTCTAGAACTCCAGATATGGCCAAAACAGTGAAGACTGCGCAACCTACCCAGAAAATCCGAATTTTACACAAATTGCTCCTTTCTCCTCCGTTTCTTTTGCATTAGCTAACATCTTCAATACCATAACACATGTAACCCCTTGGTAGCATAACACAAGTGTCTAATCTTCATTCCAATGCTTAATTGCACTCTAATATCGATTAGAAACACCAACACTAACCAATAGCTACAACCCTGCACAACTACACAAAACACATCAAAAATACAACAAACTTGAGACCAAGTCAATCAATTTAAGCCGAATTGAAGCGATCCAAGTGGATATAAATCCACTTATCAATTACACCCACTACTTTACTTATTTTAATCATAATCCTTGGTCTCCGTGAAAAAATCCAACATAAAGAATTACGAGGGACGGAGGGAGTAATGTTTTGCTGATCTTTTGGTTCATAAATTGGACTTAAATTTTCTGTTTCATTTGATGTGCCTCATTCAATTTTTTAATGTTTAAATTTTATTTAATTATGCTAATATATATTATATAATTTTAAAAATTAACAAATATATAAATTTTAATTGTCAATCAAAGTTGATTAAATTTGATTGTTAAAAAAAATGAAATCATTTTAATTGGAAGGGAGTGAATACCAATTTCAGAATATTTATTTTTTCTTTCAAGGCATTTGACTTTGTACATGTCTTGGACACAATTTTCTACTTATCTTGGACAGGGTATTTATTCTTTCAAACAACCTTTTTATACTTTGTAAGTTAATAATTAATACTCCATAGGCACAACTATATACGTTTTAATTCATTAATTCTTATATATGTTTTGAATCCAATTTATTCTTCTTCAATTAGTTGTACAGTGTCATTAAATTCTCTCCTAATTTCGTCTCTTTCTTGAAGGTGAGTTGGGTGTATTACAATTTTATCTGTTGAAACTGGTAATATTTGTTCACCTTTAGGGATGGCAATCGGGTCGGATCGGGTCGGGTTTGGCAAAATCCAAATCCAAACCCGATTTTTTGGATAAAACCCGAACCCGACCCGAACCCGAAAAATACCCGAAAACTGAAACCCGAACCCGATCCAATGGATTTCGGGTATACCCGAAACCCGAAAATTTTTGGATTTGGATAATACCCGAAACCCGAAACCCGAAAACCAGAAATTTTCAATCAAGTTTTATATAACACACACTATAATATTTATACATTATAAAAAGTATTATTAATATTATATAAATAAATTATATTCTATGCATTAATTTTAATATTTTAATATTTAATTTTGTTATAAAATTTTACATATAATCAATTTTTAAATGAATTTAAATCATTAAAATAACCAAATAGATTTGATATGAAATACATCTTAAACACTTAGAGTCTAAAAATGTTTTAATATTTCGATTGTAATAATACAAGGTTATTTGTTATACGATGCACCAATGACTTTTATATAAAATGTATTACAATATGAAATATATTATAGTATAAATTATATACATATATACATACACACACACACACACACACACACACACACTTTTCCTTAGCGTTAGTAGAAGTCGGAAAGTCTGATTCACTTGCGAAAATAGGGGATTCGATAGCAGTAGCTGCGGATTCTCATGTCAAACCTTCCACCAGTTCGATAGGAGCTTGCATTCGCTGCATCAATGAATGTGCTTGCGTACTCCTGCGGGAAGTGGGACTAATCACATTTCGTTCTTGTCCCCTTTTCCCCGGGAATTCTTGAGGGGTCAGAAGTAGCGACAAGTTAATCAAAAGCAGCAAGCTTGTTCCGGGCCTGAATACCCGCATCTCTCAAAGCTATAGCCATATCCTCAGCATACTCCCGGTTACTAGCATGTATAGCATCCATACGCCTGTACAAACGTCAAAAGTGAGCATCCAAAACCCTTGGTACTCTCGAAACCCGTGGCTGAGCGCCCGCTCCCTGACCACTAGTACCAGCACCATGAACATCATACCCAAGCCCCCTAGGATGTGGGATTCCGCCTTGCCATTCCGGCATCCGATCAATAGACACGTCAACAATGGACGGCAAAGGTGACTGCAACTCCTCGTCCGCCCTCAGGTAACACCACTAACCATACACAACCCAACTATGATAGAAGCATGGGGCATCGATGACAGTGCACTAGACGTTAAACACCTGCGAATATTCTGCTAAACAATATGGGCGACATCAATGTATTTTCCCTTTAGAATGCCCCAAAGAATAATCGCTCTATCTGCTGTGACCTCACCCGTATGAGAAGTAGGCATAATATTGGCACAAAGAAATAGATACCATGCTCGTGCAAACTTATTCATAGCAGAAGACAGAAAAGAAAGAGGCTCATTAGTTCCCAATTTATACTTCCAACTTGTACCGGGAACACAAAGTTCACGAACAATCGCCTCCATATCCACATCATCACTAGTCTTCAGTGCCCAATTTTCATCCCCCACAAGCTTAGGTGGTTGTCCCAAAATTGGACGAATAGCATCTGATCTGTAATCCACCCGTTTACCACGAACCATACACACACACCATTCTGCTCATCTTTAGCATTTGCATAAAATTCCTTAACCAAATTCACCGGAACCGGAGTAGATGCCTTACAAATCTCTCCCCAATGTAACTCACTAATCACCTCAACCAACCCATAATGACGAGATGGCAAAAACCCCCTTTCCTTCGCCACCGGCCTTGACAACAATCGATTATACTCAACCTCCGCCTCCGGAGAAGAAAATCTCTCCACCCTACTAGAACCACCCCTCATTCGTTTAGGAGCCATAATAATCAAAATCCCACTCAACAATAATTCCACCAATAACCACCAAGCAAAAATCACACCAAAAACACCCAAATAACAAGACTAATATAAAACCCCCAATTTACAAGAACACAAATTCATAGAAAAAATAAAATTAGAGAAGAAATATACCCACTATGAATCAAAGAGGTGAACTTGTACAACTTCCCCCAAACTTAAATCCTTCTTGAGCTTGAATTTTTAGAGATGTAGATATGGAGAGAGTGAATTGGGTTTGTATGTATAGGTGTATATATATAATGGAGTGATAGGATGAATTTAAATTTGATTGTGGAAAGGAGAAATTGGAATGGGTTTGAATTTTATGTAAGATAGAATTAAGAATTAATAGAAAAAGAATTTGAAAAGAATTTGGTGTAGAAATTTAGAAGAGATTTGGGAGGTTTTGGAATTAATATAGGAATAGGATTGGGTTAGGAGATGATAGTATAAAAAGGGAGAAAAGAAATTTGGGGAGAAGAATTTTTTTTTTTTTTTATAAGTATAACAGTTGAGAACTCGGCAAAACACACTGCATATAAGGCAGCCTGCGCGCGGCTGGCGCAGCCTGCGCGTCTTACAGAAACGCAGGCGCAGCCTGCGCGACCTGTGTATTTTTTTTTTCCACAACAGTTTTTTTTTTTTTTTTTGAAAGAAAGATATACAACAACATACTCAATACTTGGGTTGCCTCCCAAGAAGCGCTCCTTTTACGTCATTAGCTTGACGTTCTTCTTCCGAATCAAGTAGACGCCAAAACGGCGGAAACCTTATCGCGTTGAAACGACCCGCCATAGTAATGCTTCAACCGCTGTCCATTCACCTTAAAAGCATGATCAGGTGTTGTTTCATAAATTTCAATAGCTCCATGAGGATACACCGTCTTAACAATAAATGGACCCGACCACCTCGACTTGAGTTTTCCCGGAAAAAGCTTGAGGCGAGAATTAAATAGCAACACCTGTTGACCTGTCAAAAATACTTTTGGTACCAACCTTTTATCATGCCACCTCTTAACCTTCTCCTTATACATCTTGTTATTTTCGTAAGCTTGCTCACGAAATTCCTCAAGTTCATTCAACTGAAGCAACCGTTTTGCACCCGCAGCCGTGATATCTAAATTCAATTTCTTCAACGCCCAATATGCCTTATGTTCCAACTCTGCAGGCAAATGACATGCTTTCCCATAAACTAACTGAAACGGAGACATACCTAGAGGAGTTTTGTAGGCAGTTCTGTACGCCCACACAGCTTCATCCAACTTCAATGACCAATCCTTACGAGACGGATTCACCACTTTCTCTAGAATTCTCTTGATCTCCCTGTTAGAAACTTCAGCTTGGCCATTCGTTTGAGGGTGATAAGCAGTGGCAACACGATGCGTCACATTATATTTCGCCATCAACGTAGTAAACTGGCGATTGCAAAAGTGAGTTCCCTCATCACTTATTATAGCACGTGGAGTTCCGAAACGCGTAAAAATTGGCTTATGCAAGAAATTCAATACCACCTTTGCATCATTGGTCGGCAACGCCTTAACCTCGACCCATTTAGACACGTAATCCACAGCTAGCAAGATGTACTGATTATTGCACGAAGAAACTAAAGGTCCCATGAAGTCAATCCCCCAAACATCAAAAATCTCCACCTCAAGAAGCATGTTAAGAGGCATCTCGTTCCTTCTAGAAATATTGCCAACCCTTTGACAACGATCACATCTCAACACGAACTGATGAGCATCTTTAAACAAGGTAGGCCAATAGAAACCTGCTTGAAGCACACGAGCCGCTGTCTTTTCTCCACCATAATAACCACCATAAACAGTTGAGTGGCAATCTCGCAACACACCCTCCGTCTCACTATACGGAATACATCGTCTGATCATCTGATCTGCTCCTTGTCTAAACAGAAACGGTTCATCCCAATGGTACCACTTCACATCATGTAGAAACTTCTTCCTTTGAGCACTCGAAAGATCTAGAGGAATAACATTGCTAACCAAATAGTTCACGTAATCTGCAAACCATGGCTCTTCATCTTGCACTGCAAAAAGCTGCTCATCTGGAAAAGATTCATTAATAAGAGATTTGTTATGCAATTCCTTACCGTGGTCCTCTAAGCGTGAGAGATGATCCGCTACTTGATTTTCCGTGCCTTTCCTATCCTTGATTTCCACATCAAATTCTTGCAAGAGAAGCACCCAACGAATCAATCTAGGCTTGGAATCCTTCTTCGACATGAGATATCGAATTGCAGCATGATCCGTATACACAATCACCTTCGTACCAAGCAAATAAGACCTGAATTTCTCGAAACCATAGACAACTGCTAGAAACTCCTTCTCCGTAGTAGTGTAGTTCAGCTGTGCATCATTGAGGGTTTTACTAGCATAGTAAACCACATGAAAAATTCTATCCTTCCTTTGACCAAGCACAGCTCCAACCGCATAGTCACTAGCATCACACATAAGTTCGAACGGTTCCTCCCAATTAGGTGCGGTAATGATTGGTGTAGTAGTCAACTTCTTCTTCAAGAGCTCAAAAGCTGTAAGACACTCATCATCAAACTTGAAAGGAACATCCTTCTCCAAGAGATTGCACAAGGGTTTAGAAATTTTTGAGAAGTCTTTGATGAATCGCCGATAGAAACCCGCATGACCAAGAAAACTGCGAATTCCTTTAACAGAGATAGGTGGAGGAAGATTTTCGATTGTTTCCACCTTAGCCCTATCCACCTCAAGTCCTCTACCAGATACCTTGTGCCCAAGAATAATTCCCTCTCGCACCATGAAGTGACACTTCTCCCAATTAAGCACCAAGTTAGTCTCCACACAACGTTTCAAAACCAAGACAAGATTATGCAAGCACTCGTCATATGAAGTACCAAAAACTGAGAAGTCATCCATAAAAACATCCACATTCGAGCCAATCATGTCTGAGAAAATAGCCATCATGCACCTTTGAAAAGTGGCGGGAGCACCACAAAGACCGAAAGAAACCCATCGGAAAGCAAAGGTACCAAAAGGACATGTGAATGTGGTCTTCTCTTGATCTTCCGGAGCAATGCAAATCTGATTGTAGCCTGAATAACCATCAAGGAGGCAATAGTACTCATGTCCCGCCAACCTATCTAGCATCTGATCAATGAATGGCAGAGGAAAGTGATCTTTTCTCGTGGCTTTGTTGAGCTTCCTATAGTCCATACAAACTCTCCACCCCGTGACTGTTCGAGTAGGGATGAGCTCATTCTTTTCATTAGCAACAACTGTCATGCCTCCTTTCTTTGGAACACATTGAACCGGACTCACCCAAGAACTGTCTGAGATAGGATATATAATACCCGCATCAAGCCACTTTAGAATTTCCTTCTTCACCACCTCTTTCATAATCGGATTAAGTCTCCGCTGATGCTCAACAGTAGGCTTAGCTCCCTCCTCTAGCAGAATTTTGTGCATGCAATAAGAAGGACTGATTCCCTTGATATCTGCTATAGTCCAACCAATGGCTGATTTGAACTCTCTCAGAATTCGCAAAAGCTTTTCTTCGGCACTAGCTGACAAGTTAGAGACAATAATAACAGGTAATGTAGATGCATCACCAAGAAAAACATACCTCAAGTGTTCTGGAAGTGGTTTGAGTTCAAGTGTAAGAGCTTCCTCAATAGATGGTTTCAGGCGCCCCTCCGAATTTTTAAGTTCTGCTAACCCAAGAGATTCAAAAGGCAAATCAAATCTTCTTTTCCAAGGAGCTGAATTTAGCTACTGCAATTGCTCGGCTATTTCCTCATCTTCAAAATCAGAATCACCAACTAAAACTTTTTCCAAAGAATCTGATTTAAGCAACTGCTCCATTTCCATAGTAACTGCAGAATCAACCCAATCCACCTTCAAACATTCTTCTTCATCTGAGGGAAATTTCATTGCATTAAAGACATTAAAAGTGACATTCTGATCTTGCACCCTCATGGTGAGTTCCCCTTTCTGCACATCAATCAAAGTCTTTCCCGTAGCCAAGAATGGTCTTCCCAAGATTATGGGAATCTTCTTATCTTCCTCGAAATCCAAGATAACAAAATCAGCAGGAAATATGAGTTTGTCAACTTTCACCAACACATCCTCCACTATGCCTCTAGGATATGTAATTGAACGATCAGCCAACTGCAAAGAGATGTTGGTAGGCTTTGGTTCCGGTAGACCAAGTTGCATATAGACTGACAAGGGCATGAGATTGATGCTAGCTCCCAAGTCACACAAGCACTTCACAAAAGACAAATTACCAATAGTGCATGGAATAGTAAAGCTACCAGGATCCTTTAGTTTTGGAGGCAATTTCTGTTGCAGCACAGCACTGCACTCTTCCGTTAGAGCAACAGTCTCTAATTCCTCGAGCTTCAACTTACGAGAAAGAATCCCCTTCATGAACTTGGCATAGCTCGGCATCTGTTCAAGAGCTTCGGTAAAGGGAATGTTAATCTGCAACTTCTTGAACACCTCTAAGAACTTAGCAAACTTCTTGTCCAACTGCTGCTTCTGGAGTCTTCTAGGATAAGGAGCGGGAGGATAAATCTGAGTGTTCTTCGTAGACTGCTCCACAGAATTTTTAACAGGTTCCTTGCTCTTCTCTACTTCACCACCTTGCTGATCAGCCACCAAATCAGATTGAGCAATTTCGGGCACTGCAGATTTTTCAACCTACTGATTCTGAATATCTTCATCTTCTTCGACTGCTGATTTAGGGCCTGCTGTAACTTTTCCCGATCTCAAAGTCACAGCCTTCACCTGTTCTTTGCTATCCCTCCTACCTGGATTTGTTTCCGTATCATTAGGAAGAGTTCCTTGTTGCCTACTAAATAAGGCACTTGCAATCTGTCCCACCTGGGTTTCCAAGACCTTTTGAGAAGCTTGCAGGTTCTTCACCATCATCCACAAATCATCCCTTTCTGGTTTTTCATTAGATGATTGCCCCGCATGAGCCTGGGGCTGTTGCTGCTGAAATCCCGGAGGCTGATATGATTGCCTTTGAGCATACTGCTGCTGATAACCTTGATTGAATGGCCTTGCTTGCTGACCTTGAAACTGCTGATAGGGCTACTGAGGTTGTTGAGCACCTTGGTTGTTGCTCCAGCTGAAGTTAGGATGAGTCCTGTTGTTTGGATGATAGGTGGCTGGTACTGGTGCAGCAGGTCGCTGAAAATTACTTACAAACTGTGCTGATTCAGAAGAGATAGCACACTGATTCGTCTCATGTGCGCCCGCACATAGCTCACAAATACTAGCAACCTGCTGAACTCCATAATTAGCAAGAGAATCCACCTTCATCGTAAGAGCCTTCAACTGAGCTGCAATAGCTGAAGCTGTGTCAATTTCAAGAACACCTGCTACCTTACCTTGAGAAAGCCTCTATGTTGGATTTTGATTTTCATTAGCAGCCATCATCTCAATTAAATCATAAGCTTCCTCATAGCTCTTCGCCCGCAGAGCTCCACCTGATGCTGCATCTAGCAAAGGCCTAGACTGTGCTCCCAACCCATTGTAGAAACCATTAATAACCATCCAATCAGGAATGCCATGATGAGGGCACCTTCGTAGCATCTCCTTATAACGTTCCCAAGCCTCACACAAAGATTCGCCAGATTGCTGTTGAAATTGAGTTAACTGGTTCCTTATTGCTGCAGTTTTCGCCATAGGGAAGAATTTAGTAAGAAACTTCTGAGCAAGATCATCCCATGTAGTAATGGAACCAGCTGGTAGAGAGTGTAACCAGCCCTTAGCCTTATCCCTTAAAGAGAATGGGAAAAGCCTCAACTTGATAGCATCATCCGACACACCATTGAATTTGAAAGTGTCGCAGATCTCGATAAAGTCCCGGATGTGCATGTTAGGATCCTCTGTCGAAGCACCCCCAAACTGAACCGAATTCTGCACCATCTGAATTGTGCTCGGCTTGATCTCAAAGTTATTTGCTGCAATAGCTGGCCTGACAATACTAGATTGTATGTCAGTAATCTTCGACTGTGAATAGTCCTTCAAAGCCTTGACTGCTGCTGGTAAATCTGCCATCTCGTTTACTGCTGCAAGTTTTTCTTCTGCCAGTTTTTCCTTATGAGCCTGCAAACGTGTTCGCATACACGTTCAAGTACCTGAAAACACCACGAAACAAACAACTAAGTAAGAAATCCGAGTCAGTGAACGCTAACGACCACTGATGACAAGCACATAAACTAAACAAAACACCGATGATCCCCGGCAGCGGCGCCAAAAACTTTTTAGCACAAAATTACGCAAGCGCACGTAGTCACAAGTAATATAATTAAAGTTCGTTCCACAGAGATCTGGTTAAGTTTAATCAGTAAATATGCCTATGCAACAATGTTGGGTTTTAATCCACTGCTAAGACAAATAACAATTTTGGTATTGATTTACTAAAATTAAACTAGGATGCAAATATTAAACTAAGAATTAAATTAACTAATGAGATTGAATTCGAATTGCTAATACGAGAATAAACATGGGATCCTAATTTCATTAAATACTTCCCTTAGATCTGACGCCTTTAATCTCTATATGCAATGGTTTTGATATCTGATCGGATAACACGAAACCAGTATACGCTACCTGTCAGCATATGCATACCAAACTAAACATACATCCACAAAAGAGATAGAAGATGAATAGACACCAATTATGCTTAGACCCTATATGTCTATAGAATTTGAAAACATAACGGTTGAAGAACAGGTTATCCATTAAGATCACATAGGGTAGTATAAGTATTTTCATCTCACACCACGAATCATATTGATAAACAATTATGAACCTATGCTAGCATGCTAGCATAGTTCTAAATCTCAAGATCCACTTTCACTTCACAAGAGATTAACAATTCAATTTAGATGTTAGCTACGCATCTAAAAGCATTAAGATTAACCATACGAGGATATCAATTTCACATCACACACAGATCTTTATAGCATCAAAATACTAAGTTCCATAAATAACTCCGTTAGAATCCCATGACAACGATTAGTTCATAATTGAACTATTCATCGTCATGGGATTTGATGAAAACATGATAATTAACAAGATATAAAAGAAAGAAGCAATAATATTAATAAAAACAAGAGTTGAGAGAACAAATCTATAATCCAAAGTATACAAAAGATGAAGTAGATCTAGATCTTTGCTTGTCACCGAGCTTGAATCCTTCTCCACTTTTCTCTCTTGCAAGTCTACGTTACAATAATAAAAATTTGATACAAATTACATGGTAGGATGTGTTTAAATAGACTCTAGAAGTCTTGCCCAATAAGAAATTACCTTCTACTACAATTAGAATTCGATTAAGGTGCCAAAAGCTGCCCAAAATACAATTAGAATTAGAAAAAGGGCAAAACTGGAATTTCTCTGCATGGCTTATCATAGAATACGTGCGCGATTTTATTCAGCACGTCCCCTGCACCTGCTATCTATCCCAAGTTGTAGAAAATCTCTCAAGCTTCGCGTGAGCTGTAAGATCGCTGAAAACGGACTTCTAGAACTCCAGATATGGCCAAAACAGTGTAGACTGCGCAACCTTCCCGGAAAATCCGAATTTGAATCAATTAATCCTCCAAACACGATAGAAGCATCACCCATAATTGACATTCTAGTAAGTCTGCACAACTAAGCAAAACACATCAAAACTACAATAAACTTGAGGCCAAGACAATCAATTTAAGCCGAAATTAAGCGATCCAAGTGGATATAAAATCCACTTATCAAACAACTAGGCAGAATGGCCCGCGTAAGGCGCACTCGGCGCAAGCAGGTTACCCCAGCTAGAGGTCTACCTGCTGATATCATCGCGACCATTGCTGAGGTAGCATAGATAGACAGCTTTTGGTTTACCAGTTTAAATATATGTATAATTAATCCTAAGCAACGACAAAAACTTTAAACTTATGTTGTTACTCCTTTTGGATTGTAATAACTTTTATTCGTAAATCCTTTAATGTGAGACTTATTTCAATTTCATCTCTGGGACTATAACTATTGTGTGTGTGTGTGATTGGATATTATTGTGGGGTCACTGCATGTTGTTTATTTATTTGGACTCAAGCCAGGTGTTATTTATGGAAATCGAGACAGTAATGACTCGATCCCTGGCCCCGGATCTAATACTCCTTCTCTAATCCTTTACCCTCCCAGGGTATTGCCTCTTGCCCCCCGACTTCTTGGTTGTCAATGGTGTATTCAACCATGAAGTCAGCGAGTGCATGGGGATTTATTGTGGTTACTCTGTCTCATACAAGACCTGTCTCATGTAACAATTGGGTTTCTGAACCTTGTCTTCCTCTTTCACGAGGACGATACTCAAATCCGTATCAAATACAGCCAAGTATAGAAATAGTGACTTTTTGAAAGTTGGTTACGTCAACACGTGGAGGTTCTGTGTCAAGGATTGCTCTACTCTTATCTGGGTTGGCCTCAATTTCCATGCTTGAAGACCATCAAACCCAAAAAAATTTGCTGATCCTATGCGGAAGGCGCATTAAGTTAGATTCAATATCATCTTGCGGTGCCTTAATGCCTAAAATGCTTCATGAGAATGTTCAATGTGATTTGCCTTATCGAGGCTCATATAATTTCCACGGACTTCTATAATCTTCCCAATAAGATGTTCAAAGATCTTATTCATCAATCTTCGATATTTCGCCATTCGGGATGTCAACTTTATTTCATTGGTCAATGTATCGTTCCTTGATAGGGGAAAGTAGTCACTGAGACATGCATATATCAATGAAGACAATACACATCCTTCTTTCTCCATTGGCCTTCCTACCTCTTGAAATCAAAATTTCTTTTCTTCCATTCCGTCGTCTCCCTATTCGGGTGGACGTATAGTTTATGTAATTAATTGGGGATCGACTCCTGGCATACCAGCTATTGTCCAAGCAGATAAAACAATGTTCTCTTGTAGGAACACATCCAATTTTGTGACGCCCCCAGATCCGGGGTCGGATATCTAGGCGCTCACGGTCCATTTTCCATTAATAACATACCTGTTCTTGCACATAATATATAAAACAACCATCGACCCCACAATAAACTCACACCGCACACACACATACAGGTTAGAGCCTCAGAAACGTCACCACATTGATTAAGCAGAAATAAAAGTATCAGAGTTATTACAGACCGAATTAAATAGTATTTATGCTACCAGCGACACTTCGATATGAAGCGAAGTTGGCGGCTTGAAAGTTTGTTACGATACACTGCCTTGCACAGGTCATACTGATAAATAAAACGAACTAACAAAAGCTGCAAACCAATCCAGCTAATGGGGCCTACCAGGGGAATCTCAACTGCTGGCTCGGGTCTAGTCACCTGCTTTCGAGCAGTCTGTCTGGGTCTTGCCATTTCGCTTAGCTGTTGTGTTTGTAAATTTGAAAACAAGCAAGAGTGAGCAACTATAGCTCAGCAAGAAATATACGTATAAGGTAAGCAATATAACATTTCATATGATTAGCAGTTATTAAACTTGTTTGTATCAATCAGATATAAAATCACTTGTCATTGTTGATAAATCTCGAAGGTGCACCAATACGTGCCCTCGTTTTCAAAATAAACTTGCAGTTCTAGATACTGCATAGAGTCAACATCTTTCTCATCAAAATAGAACACTATCAGCAACTTGGCACAAAAGCCTAAGAAGCAATGTCAAAGCATTTTTTAAAAATGGAGGAATGTGACTTAAAAAAAACACAAAACCTAACAAGGATTGACGATGATCAGTCGCCACATCCAAGTCCAATAATCCGCGGGTCTTCTCTACCGGTAGAAGGATAGAAACTACATCCGTAACTATCCTCGGGTGAAAACTACATCCGTAATCACCCTCGATGAAAACTACATCCGTAATCATCCTTCGGCAACACCTGGGCCGGAATAATATTTGATGGACCGCCTGGCTCACGGCCGCTTACACATCCCGGGAAGCAGAACCTGACCGGGGGTTTTCGAAAATGTTTTGAGTTCGAAAGAGTTCGAGTTTGAAAGTACTAAATGTATCTTGGATTGACTTCATCTTTAAAATAATGAACAATAATTAATAAATAATATTTTAAGATTTAATATTAATAATTACTAAAATAATTATTCGATAAAATAAACTTCTAATCCAAGATAGGGTTTCGAGTATTTACGAAGATATAACAATAATTACTTGAGTATACGATACTCCCCGAATGACCCTTCGGGTTTTCGCAATATAGTTACGATATAATAATATACCGCTCCCCGGTCAATAGTATATACGGACCGCTACGACCTCTATTGCTAGAGTCGTTGTCCGAGGAAAACATTTCAATCTAAGTTCAAGGGGTACAAACATATATGTACTTATACAGTCTCAATTGCATCAATACTTCGATAAACATAACATTTGATATAATTGAAAACTACAAACACAACAGTGAAAGTCCTTGTATATGTATAAGTTTTGAAAAGTAAACTTGCCTTGGTTTGGTTGGGGTGGTCGAGCGTGCGGAGTGGAACGATCTATACATAAGCAATAACCGCTCGTTAGTACTTAACAATATCTCTTTAATTACGGGGTTTTAGGGGGTACGAAATTAAGTTAACGACTTCGTCTTATGACTCTCTAGCCCCACTATAGGTTCATGTCATCACTCGATTACGCTCGTCACTTATTCGACTTAATTTAGTTACCACATTCGAATCATAACCATTACCCCTAGAATTATACTCCATTTAACGACTTTTTCCCTTACGCGAATTTTACTCTAGCATTTTTATAAAATTGAAAAATTCATATTTTAATCCAATTCTTTTTGGGTAGCCTTCACCACTGCATTTCCTAACTTCTCAAATTTTTCCATGATCCCACATAAATTTTTAGGGGTTTAAACAAGGTTCACAAGGGGGTCACTTAGTGCAGTCCGGAATCCAGAAACACAATTTACTTCTCCGGCCATAACTTAAAATCTATACATCACCTAGTCATTAACCTTACATTTCCAGAAACTACCTTCAAATATCTTTCCAACAATATATGGTAGGACCTCAGGGGACAATATTTGGGGGTTCAAAACCATGTTACAAGACAGGTCAAGTTTCTGGGAAAAATTCAGCAAGCATGTTTCACTTAGATCAACCAATATTCTTAATTCCACAACACAACCAACACCTAATTCACTTAGTTCATGCTTTATAACATTCATGGAGATACATATACTAACCACAATCATAAAAATCACAATCACAACACTAAAACTCTAGATCCATATCATCCATCACTTGAACATCCAAGATTAACACAATAATACATGGATCTATCACCAAACATCATAAACATTACATGGCCAAAAGGGGTTATGATTTTTATACCTTCTTGAGTGCCTAGGAGCCTTGGGTAAGCCTTACAAAACTCAAGAACACCTTGAATGATCTCCTACAACCCTTATAATCCAAGATCTAAAAGAAAAAACTAAACATGGTTACTATTCACAATATCTATAACAATTAATATCTTGAAATTGAATGGATGAAAGGGCTTGAAACTCTTAGTATACCTTTCCTAGATGATGGTGAGAGCCTAGGAATTATGCCTTGATTTATGAGTGAGGAGAAATGGAGGAAGAAGAAATTTTCTTCTCCTTTTTAAGCTTGGCCGAGAGCTTCTCTTGGAGGGGGGTGATGTTTGTGTTTTTGATTTTTGTTGCTTGGTTTAATAATTGATAAAGTGCTTGGGTAATACATAATAGTGTAAGTATATGCATGGTACTAACATAGGTATGGCCTCTTGTACTTCTTGTCTCCTCCTTGGAAAAAGCAATGTAACTAGTTACTATTCCTCTTCCATTTGGTTTAACTAGTTTGCTTCCTCCTAATTACTTGGTTGCATGGGACTTGCATGCAATACTACTCCTTGTATCATTATTCTTCCACCAATGCTTGTCACTTAAACTTTAATTCGTATCGTATCTTAATTAATCTCTCGTAATAATATTTTGTCGCGTAGAGATTTCCCCTATAATTCCTTAAGTACGTAATTGTGTAAAGTCCTCGTCATAATCCTTAATAAATCTTTTAATATTCTAATCATTCTCAAATCCCAAGTTTTATAAATCTTACTAACAATAAGACTCTTGCCTTCACAATCTTCCTTTTATCTTACATAGTGAATGCAACAACATAGTTTCTCAGACAATCAATTCTATTAATCAACAGGGATGACTAGAAAGGTTCCAAATTGACAATGCCACATGATATTAAATAAAAGAAAATATTTCAAAATTTAGGGTTCTTACAGCCTCCCCTCCTTAAAAGGATTCCGTCCCGGAATCAGGTTGAAAATAGTTGGGGGTGCTTTTCACGCATCGCGCTCTCTAGTTCCCATGTTGATTCCTCGACATTCTGGTTCCTCCACAAAACTCTCACTAGTTTGACAACCTTGTTCCTCAGCACCTGTTCTTTTCTATCCATGATTTCTACGGGTTGCTCCACATATGTTAAGTCTGGTTGCAGATCCACCTGATCATGTTCTATCACATGTCGGAAGTCGGTATGGTAGGGTCGTAGCATGGACACATGGAACACATTATGTACTTGCTGCAAGCTCGGGGGTAAAGCCAATTCATAGGCTAACTTCCCAACTCGTTTCAAGATCTCAAAAGGTCCAATAAATCTCGGGCTTAGCTTCCCCTTCTTACCAAATCTCATCAATCCCTTCCACGGTGATACTTTTAACATCACAAACTCTGCTACCTCATATTCTTTGTCCTTGCGGGTCTGGTCCGCATACTTCTTCTGTCTGTCTTTGGCCGCTACCAGCCGTCCTCTTATGAGCTCGATAGTTTCTCTTGTCTGTTGGACCAGTTCAGGCCCTAAAATCTTCCGCTCTCCTACCTCTTCCCAACACAAGGGAGACCGACATCTTCGTCCGTATAAAGCTTCATATGGGGGCATTCCTATACTCGCATGGTAACTGTTGTTGTAGGAAAATTCGATCAACGGCAAGTGGTCATCCCAACTTCCCTTGAAATCTATGGCACATATTCTCAACATGTCTTCGATGGTCTGGATGGTTCTCTCACTCTGTCCGTCTGTTTAACTTGGTCCCCACACAATCCTGAAAACTTCTCCAGAATCTGGAGTTGAATCTTGGGTCTCTATCTGATACAATGCTCACAGGAACCCCATGCCTTACCACGATCTCCTTTAAGTAAATATCTGCCAGTTTGTCGACAATGTATCTCTCGTTGATTGGAAGAAAATGTGCCGACTTGGTCAATCTATCGATGATTACCCAAATGGCATCATGATTAGTCTTGGTCCTTGGTAATCCGACCACAAAGTCCATCGCAATATGCTCCCACTTCCACTCGGGTATCTCTAAGGGTTGCAACAATCCACTGGGCCTCTGGTGTTCGGCCTTTACTCTTTGACATGTCAAGCATTTACTTACCCACTCTGCCACGTCCTTCTTCATATTTGGCCACCAATAGTATTCTCTCAAATCTCTATACATCTTAGTGCCTCCAGGGTGAATTGAGTACCTCGAACTATGAGCCTCTTGCAAAATCTCGTCTTTTAATTCTTGAACGTTCGGGATCCATATCCTAGATGCGTACCTCATAATTCCATTCCCGTCCTTCTCACACTTAATTTCCTCGCCAGTCAAAATTTTCTCCATCGAATTCTTTTCTTCTTCTATCTTCTTTTCCTGGCATAACTTAATCTTTTCCAATAGCGGTGGTTGGACTCTTATTTCCATTAGACTCTCTTGTCCAATTCCTGGTAACCTCACTTCAATCTCCAGTTTCTCAAGGTCCTTGATAAATTCGTCCACTGACGTTATCATCTTAAGCTTCTCCTTTCGGCTAAGTGCATCGGCCACTACGTTGGCCTTCCCTGGGTGATAATGAATCTCACAATCATAATCCTTGATTAGTTCTAGCCATCTCCTCTTCCTCATGTTTAACTCTTTCTGAGTGAATATGTACTTTAAGCTCTTATGATCCGTGTAGATTTCACACTTTTCTCCGTAAAGATAATGTCTCCAGATCTTCAAAGCAAAAACTATCGCTGCTAATTCCAAATCATGGGTGGGGTATCTTATCTCATATTCCTTAAGTTGTCTTGACGCATACGCAATCACTTTACCGTGCTGCATAAGCACACACCCTAAACCTTTATGGGATGCGTCGCTATAAATCACAAAATCTCCCTTATCATCAGGTAGGGCTAGTACTGGTGCTGTCACCAACCTCTTCTTCAACTCTTGGAAGCTCTCTTCGCATTTTTCAGTCCACACAAACTTCTCGGTCTTGCGAGTTAGTCGGGTCAAAGGGGCTGCTATCTTAGCAAAGTCTTGGACAAATCTCCTATAGTAGCCAGCCAACCCTATAAAACTTCTCACCTCTGTCGGAGTGGTTGGTCTCTCCCAATTGGATACAACCTCTATTTTGGCTGGGTCCACTAGAATGCCTTGGTCGCTAATCACATGCCCTAAAAACTGAACTTCCTTCAACCAAAATTCACACTTCGAGAACTTAGCGTACAACTTTTCCTCTCTCAATGCTCCCAATACAATCCTTAAGTGCTCTGCATGTTCCTCCTCCGTCTTGGAATAAATCAAGATGTCATCGATAAAGACTATAACACACTTGTCCAAGTATTTCTTGAAGACTCGATTCATTAAGTCCATGAAAGCTGCAGGGGCATTCGTTAACCCAAATGACATCACTAGGAACTCATAGTGTCCATACCGGGTGCGAAAGGCCGTCTTTGGTATATCTTCTGGTTTAATCTTTAACTGGTGATACCCGGTCCTCAAATCGATTTTTGAAAAATAAACTGCGTCCTTTAATTGATCAAACAGGTCATCTATCCTGGGCAAGGGATACTTATTCTTTATAGTCACCTTGTTTAACTCTCTGTAGTCTATACATAACCTCATACTACCATCCTTCTTTTTCACGAATAACACCGGGGCTCCCCACGGTGACACACTAGGTCTTATCATCCCTTTATCCAACAACTCTTGTAACTGAGTGGCTAGCTCTTTCATCTCCACTGGGGCTAGCCGATATGGGGTTTTCGAAATTGGGGCCGTACCCGGAACTAAGTCTATAACGAACTCGATGTCTCTATCAGGTGGTAGTCCGGGAAGATCATCCTGAAATACGTCCGCGAACTCATTAACGACAGGGATTTCCTGTAGGTTTGGTGCCTCTTTCTTGGTATCCTTCACATAGGCTAAATAGGCTTCGCATCCTTTACGTAACAGCTTCTTAGCTTGAATCATAGTCAGGAACTTTTGGTTTTGCCGTTTTCCACTAAACACTACTTCCACGTCCCCTGGCAGTTTCAAACTTACTTTCTTCTTTACACAATCAATCTGAGCTCCGTGGGTTGTTAACCAATCCATACCTACTATTACGTTAAACTCTCCTAGTTTAAAAGGTATTAAGTCTACCCGAAAGTGTCGCCCTTCTATTTCTAGGTCACAACCTGGACATACTTGGCTAACGGGAATAATTTCATGATTAGCTATCTCTATTTGCAGTCCGTCTTTCAATGGTTCAGTCTTAAGGCCTAACTGACATACAAAA
Organism: Saposhnikovia divaricata; assembly: GCA_036435485.1. Taxonomy (NCBI): domain Eukaryota; kingdom Viridiplantae; phylum Streptophyta; class Magnoliopsida; order Apiales; family Apiaceae; genus Saposhnikovia; species Saposhnikovia divaricata. The sequence continues at coordinate 41,161,573 of CM071601.1, forward strand.
TCTAGAGATATGAAAGACTTGGTAGCTCCCGAATCAAATAAAACATTTGCCTTAACTGAGTTGAGTAGTAGAGTACCTGCGATCACATCCGTGTTCCTCACGGCATCCTGCACCGTCATGTTAAAAGTCCTTGCAGTAGGGGCCTTGTTAGAAGCAGTTCCACTCACTCTTGATGCAGCTGGCCCAGAGGACATACATTCCCTCATTCGGTGCCCTGGTTTCCCACACTTGAAGCAATTACCTCCGGCACTGGTGTTGTTACTAGTTCCTCGACAGGCGTTAGCATAATGTCCTGTCAGCCCGCACTTGAAGCACTTCACATCCTGCAGGTTACACACGCCCGCATGTTTCCTTCCATATTTATTGCATTCTGGGGGTAGGGCTCGGGATGGGGTAGAGTAAGACGATCCCTGTGGTCGGCCGCTCTGGCCCACACTCCAACTTTCAGCTCTCTTGGTTCTAAAGTTTTCGCTGGGTTGGGACATCGTTCCTCGCTGAAATTTGCTTGGAAGGCTCCCTCCCCTAGAGTTTCCCTTTCGACTATCAAACTTCCTCTTCTTTCCTTCCCTCTCCTTCTGCATCTGTTCACTCCCAGCCTCAACAATTGATGCTTTCTGTACCAGGGTGGCATAGTCTGTCAGCTCAAGAACGGCTACACGATTCTAAATCCATTGTTTTAGCCCTAATTGAAACCTTCGGGCCCTCTTTGCCTCAGAGTTCACATATTCCGGCACAAACCTCGACAACTCAGTAAATTTGGCCTCATACTCAGCCACCGTCATGTTACCTTGCTTCAGTTCCAAAAACTTCAGCTCCATTTGTGTCTCCATGAACCTAGGAAAGTACTTCTCCAAGAACAGCTCGCTAAACCTCTCCCAGGTCACCACACCTCTTCCTTCCAAATTCTTCTTAGCTTCCCACCAATAGTTCGCCTCACCCTTCTGAAGGTAAGTGGCGAAAATAGTCTTCTGCTCCTCAGCGACACCTAGTATCTCGAAAGATTTTTCCATTTCCTTCAACCAGGCCCTTGCCTCGACCGGGTCGGCAGTTCCTTTAAATTCTGGGGGTTTCAGGGATTTGAAGTTCCGGAAAGCATTAGCATTGCTGGGTGGTTGCTGAACCGGGGGACGGTCCAAATTCTGCCTAAGTAGTTCCATGAACTGTTCCATAGGGCCTCCCCTAGGGTGTTCGACCTCTCGGGTGTCATCACCAGCTTCTTCTTCGTCATATTCATAGTCATCAAACAAGTTATGATCGTTGCCCTCATTCTCACTCAGGTTCACATTCTCCCCTTCATGGTTCTGGTGGCCTCCGGTCCCATGGTGGCTACCCTGGCCCTCAGAACTGATCGGGTGAGCTCGAGTGTTCATTCTTCTGGGTGGCATGATTCTGATAATAAAATAAGAAATGGGTTAGGGTTTTCCAATTACCTGACAGCGTTTGCACGGGTCAGGAACGTATCGTTCCTCCTCATAAGGGTGGAAGTTGCAAAAGTTTTAATAGTCCGATGCTGGAGATAAATCGTCAAAACATTTTTGGAAAAAAATCTCTATGGGATGCGAAAACATTTGCAAGAGTTTTCAAAATTTCGAAACCTCAAAAATATTTTTTTTTTGAAAAATTTATTTTAAAAATTGTAGGAACATTTTTTGGAAATTGTAGAGAACAATTTGAAATCGCATATCGTAAATTTGAAACAGCATGGTTGTATTTGTGGCTTGTAGCAATTGTATAATCACAGTTGTATATCAAAACAGTAAGGCATGGCATCGGTAAGTAAAGCAGTTGAGACAATATCAAGGAAACTGAAACTAAATAAGTACGGTACAAGGGTTATCACAAAGTTTGGATGTTAGAGCCAAATACATAGTTCCGGTGTCAAAGTCTAGCAAAAGTGGAACAAATACAAGTACATCATCTGAATAGTCAGGGCTACACAAAAGTAGGGCTACATCCGTACATACTATCCGAAGTCACATCTACATATCGGTAGGTCAGTCTACTCATCCACTGGTCAGAAAGGATACCACTGCACAAGTCAACTATCCCGCAAAATCGACACACTAATGTCATCTGAACCTAGGGGACTGAGCTATCAGTACCACATCACGGGGCCGCACCGCGGCGGAGCAAGGTCCTCACTCGGGCAAATGCACGACGCACAACACGCCTAGCATCCCTAGCCTGGATCACTCCGCCCCCGCGGATCCCTAATCCAAGAATCCTCTCAATCCTATGGAGTCGAGCCCTAGTCCTCCTAGCAACAGCGGTCCTCATCTCAACCTGGATCCTCAAGCGCGCCTCGCGCTCCTCCACTAGTGCCCGCCTCGCCTCGTTAAGTCGGGCCTCCGCAGAAAGTAAGTCTCGGGTCAGGAACTGCATCACGTAAGCGTGCTCAGTACCCAACATTGGGGGTAGGTCCATCGGTGGAGGTGGTATGACAGGAACAGGAGCAGGTGCAGTAGCAGTAGCAGGAGCAGTAGCAGTAGCAGTAGGAGGAGCAGAAGCAGGGGTAGGGTCAAGCTCCTCCTCGCCAGAAGTATCATCCTCGGAGTCACCGTCCGATGAAACAGGGCTCGATGACTGCGGAGAAGGTGGGGGTGACACAACAAGACCCTCACCGGATCTCACACTCTCCTCATCAGTAGCTACAGGAGATGGGGTAACAGGCTCTGGCTCAGGCTCAGGCTCAAAGGGCTCCTCAACGGGATCCTCATCATCAGTATCTCCTATCAGCGTAATCCAGGGGCCGAGCTCAGAGTCAGCACCCATATCCTCCTCAGGATCCTCGGTATCTCGCATCAGTGCCTCATCATGCTCTCTCTCGAAAGCCTCAGGGTCTGGTATCTCCTCCATCTACACAAGGGAAATAAGGAGGGTCACTAACCAAAAAGAATGGTTTAGGAGTAGTTCCCTCACGGGCCTTAAAGTCAGGGCTATATCCGATAACCCGACTACAAACTCGATGAGAGTTCTAAGTATTATTAAGGTTGTTATTAGGGTTATCGTTATTGTTATTATTATTAGGGTTGCTTTCTTACATTACTATCGTTTCTGAGAACTGTAACCTCGCTCTGATACCATTTCTGTGACGCCCCCAGATCCGGGGTCGGAGATCTAGGCGCTCACGGTCCATTTTCCATTAATAACATACCTGTTCTTGCACATAATATATAAAACAACCATCGACCCCACAATAAACTCACACCGCACACACACACACAGGTTAGAGCCTCAGAAACGTCACCACATTGATTAAGCAGAAATAAAAGTATCAGAGTTATTACAGACCGAATTAAATATTATTTATGCTACCAGCGACACTTCGATATGAAGCGAAGTTGGCGGCTTGAAAGTTTGTTACGATACACTGCCTTGCACAGGTCATACTGATAAATAAAACGAACTAACAAAAGCTGCTAACCAATTCGGCTAATGGGGCCTACCGGTGGAATCTCAACTGCTGGCTCGGGTCTAGTCACCTGCTTTCGAGCAGTCTGTCTGGGTCTTGCCATTTCGCTTAGCTGTTGTGTTTGTAAATTTGAAAACAAGCAAGAGTGAGCAACTATAGCTCAGTAAGAAATATACGTATAAGGTAAGCAATATAACATTTCATATGATTAGCAGTTATTAAACTTGTTTGTATCAATCAGATATAAAATCACTTGTCATTGTTGATAAATCTCGAAGGTGCACCAATACGTGCCCTCGTTTTCAAAATAAACTTGCAGTTCTAGATACTGCATAGAGTCAACATCTTTCTCATCAAAATAGAACACTATCAGCAACTTGGCACAAAATCCTAAGAAGCAGTGTCAAAGCATTTTTCCAAAATGGAGGAATGGGACTTAAACAAAACACAAAACCTGATAAGGATTGACGATGATCAGTCGCCACATCCAAGTCCAATAATCCGCGGGTCTTCTCTACCGGTAGAAGGATAGAAACTACATCCGTAACTATCCTCGGGTGAAAACTACATCCGTAATCACCCTCGATGAAAACTACATCCGTAATCATCCTTCGGCAACACCTGGGCCGGAATAATATTTGATGGACCGCCTGGCACACGGCCGCTTACACATCCCGGGAATCGTTCGTCAACGGTTCCCACACCTGCCAGAGTCCCTTTTTCTTTTTCTTTTGAAAACTTGATTTTGATTGAAAACAGAGTAATTGAGGTCCGACATCAGTCGACCGATGATTCTTGAAATCATACAAGAAGCAGAACCTGACCGGGGGTTTTCGAAAATGTTTTGAGTTCGAAAGAGTTCGAGTTTGAAAGTACTAAATGTATCTTGGATTGACTTCATCTTTAAAATAATGAACAATAATTAATAAATAATATTTTAAGATTTAATATTAATAATTATTAAAATAATTATTCGATAAAATAAACTTTTAATCCAAGATAGGGATTAGAGTATTTACGAAGATATAACAATAATTACTTGAGTATACGATACTCCCCGAATGATCCTTCGGGTTTTCGAAATATAGTTACGATATAATAATATACCGCTCCCCGGTCAATAGTATATACGGACCGCTACGACCTCTATTGCTAGAGTCGTTGTCCGAGGAAAACATTTCAATCTAAGTTCAAGGGGTACAAACATATATGTACTTATACAGTCTCAATTGCATCAATACTTCGATAAACATAACATTTGATATAATTGAAAACTACAAACACAACAGTGAAAGTCCTTGTATATGTATAAGTTTTGAAAAGTAAACTTGCCTTGGTTTGGTTGGGGTGGTCGAGCGTGCGGAGTGGAACGATCTATACATAAGCAATAACCGCTCGTTAGTACCTTAACAATATCTCTTTAATTACGGGGTTTTAGGGGGTACGAAATTAACTTAACGACTTCGTCTTATGACTCTCTAGCCCCACTATAGGTTCATGTCATCACTCGATTACGCTCGTCACTTATTCGACTTAATTTAGTTACCACATTCGAATCATAACCATTACCCCTAGAATTATACTCCATTTAACGACTTTTTCCCTTGCACGAATTTTACTCTAACATTTTTATAAAATTGAAAAATTCATATTTTAATCCAATTCTTTTTGGGTAGCCTTCACCACTGCATTCCCTAACTTCTCAAATGTTTCCATGATTCCACATAAATATTTAGGGGTTTAAACAAGGTTCACAAGGGGGTCACTTAGTGCAGTCCGGAATCCAGAAACACAATTTACTTCTCCAGCCATAACTTAAAATCTATACATCACCTAGTCATGAACCTTACATTTCCAGAAACTACCTTCAAATATCTTTCCAACAATATATGGTAGGACCTCAGGGGACAATATTTGGGGGTTCAAAACCATGTTACAAGAGAGGTCAAGTTTCTGGGAAAAATTCAGCAAGCATGTTTCACTTAGATCAACCAATATTCTTAATTCCACAACACAACCAACACCTAATTCACTTAGTTCATGCTTTATAACATTCATGGAGATACATATACTAACCACAATCATAAAAATCACAATCACAACACTAAAACTCTAGATCCATATCATCCATCACTTGAACATCCAAGATTAACACAATAATACATGGATCTATCACCAAACATCATAAACATTACATGGCCAAAAGGGGTTATGATTTTTATACCTTCTTGAGTGCCTAGGAGCCTTGGGTAAGCCTTACAAAACTCAAGAACACCTTGAATGATCTCCTACAACCCTTATAATCCAAGATCTAAAAGAAAAAACTAAACATGGTTACTATTCACAATATCTATAACAATTAATATCTTGAAATTGAATGGATGAAAGGGCTTGAAACTCTTAGTATACCTTTCATAGATGATGGTGAGAGCCTAGGAATTATGCCTTGATTTATGAGTGAGGAGAAATGGAGGAAGAAGAAATTTTCTTCTCCTTTTTAAGCTTGGCCGAGAGCTTCTCTTGGAGGGGGGTGATGTTTGTGTTTTTGATTTTTGTTGCTTGGTTTAATAATTGATAAAGTGCTTGGGTAATACATAATAGTGTAAGTATATGCATGGTACTAACATAGGTATGGCCTCTTGTACTTCTTGTCTCCTCCTTGGAAAAAGCAATGTAACTAGTTACTATTCCTCTTCCATTTGGTTTAACTAGTTTGCTTCCTCCTAATTACTTGGTTGCATGGGACTTGCATGCAATACTACTCCTTGTATCATTATTCTTCCACCAATGCTTGTCACTTAAACTTTAATTCGTATCGTATCTTAATTAATCTCTCGTAATAATATTTTGTCGCGTAGAGATTTCCCCTATAATTCCTTAAGTACGTAATTGTGTAAATTCCTCGTCATAATCCTTAATAAATCTTTTAATATTCTAATCATTCTCAAATCCCAAGTTTTATAAATCTTACTAACAATAAGACTCTTGCCTTCACAATCTTCCTTTTATCTTACATAGTGAATGCAACAACATAGTTTCTCAGACAATCAATTCTATTAATCAACAGGGATGACTAGAAAGGTTCCAAATTGACAATGCCACATGATATTAAATAAAAGAAAATATTGCAAAAATTAGGGTTCTTACAAATTTTCCCTTCAAGGTTCATTCATCAATGCCCTACATGGGTAACTTTTCAGGTTCTTTGGGAACCAGGGGAGTGGGGACTACGTCCTTGGTAGGTTTTCCTCTTTGTTTCTCATCTTCTCGGACATCCATGTCTTCAATCGGGAGGACCTACCCCCCGACTGTGACGGCCCCAAATCCCTTAATCAAAATTAACTAGATAATGGTAAAGCATGCATATTAATTATTTAGACATTACCACTCCCACGCCTAGATCGCCAACAGGTAAGAGTTTGAAGCAATATAAACTACCAATTCAAAACCAATTATTTATTACAGACCACAAATTATTCTAAGTTCAAAAGATTATAGACTAAGTCAAAAGTCTAGCAAAACATGATCCATCTGACCGCCACTCCCTTCTACCTGGAACTGCCTCCTATAGGCTACACCTGAACCACCACAATTCTTACGAGCAGTCTCAAGAGTCCTTACCATCTTCGAGTTTCACTGAAAGGTTAAGGAAAAATAATATCATTGAGCCAATTGCTCAGCAAGTGCATAAACAACAATATAAGACTGGCAAAATAATTCAACTGTAAAGCAAGATATGAAATCTGCAAATGAACTGTATCAACTGAATCAATATAAAAAAAAAATGAGAAGGAATTGGAATATCTGATAAGACGCTACGAGCAACGCTGGGTGATCAGCCCACGACAGAGCTCCGAACCCGCATATCCAATACGGTGTTCATCAAATATAAGGGGATCCCAGGCACACATTGGCCTATAATAGTAACATGATTTGGACCGGCGCCTCGGTCAAAGTAACATTCCATCCAATTCCATTTAGGTCAAACAATGTTTATCAAATTCAATTCATCTCAAAGAAACAAGAATATCAATGTTATATCAAGTTGTTAATCAACAAGAATAGGATTCTCAAATTTCGAATAAATGACAAGGGTCAAATGAAGAAAATCAATCATTTCGGATTCTTAGAAGTTGGGGTTATATTTAAAGTACTTGGTTAAGTCAAGAAAATAAGTCAAGAATGAATCAGTGTTTTAAGGTAGAAAAGAATTCATCAAACAAGATGGCGTTTATATAGTTGATTCAAGGGTTCAAGAGTTCAAGAAAATACGAAAAGGTTTCCACGCAATGTGGTCATGATTAACAAAACAAGTCAAGTTCAAGTTCAATGGATATGAATCAATCACAAGGTATACGACAATATTAAGGTCGGAAAGAATAAGGTACTAATTTGTGACAACTTAACAATTCGATATTTCATGGCATTCAATATATGGTATCAACAAGGTAAGATAGTACACTTGCCTTAAATCACGAGATCAAACTAGATAGCGTCCTCCTCAATCGGCTCCTTGCCAGGCCTCCTACTCGGACCTATAATAATAATAATAAACAATATCTTATTTTCCCCTCTTTTGTTTACATATCACAAAGCAATCCTAATAATGCTAACGCCCCATCGATATAACCATGTTATACACATACATTTATACATGTAAACACATAAGTCATGTAAGTCACTTAGCACGTAATTCACTTAACATACAATGTAGTATGATATAGTACTATAATGATTCTACGACTTAACATTGGAGATGTGCCTTTAGGGTTTTGGAAATCACTTATTATATTTTTAGAAATTTCGGCGGCATCTCCTTTGTATAGTCGTCAAACCATACCGAATATAATTGGTCTCAATCAATCACAAAACAACACAATGCACCTCCAATGGCTACAACTTCATCATCAATCGACTACTACAATCACCAAGCAATCCTAGGCTATCCTACTCTCTCCACGATGACTCATTAAGCAATTCATAACTCAAATTCACATAGCAATTCAATCATGCAACCAATTAATTCATGTAACAATTTAACCAATTAGCACTTAAACAATTCAAGCAAGTAACTCACAATAATTCACACAAGTCCCACAATCTCTCTTCTCTTCCTCCCTCTCTCGGCCTCTCGGCCTCTCTCTCTCCCTCTCCTCTCTCTCTCTCGGCTTCTCCCTCTCTCCCTCTCTCTTCCTCCCTCTCGGTCTCTCTCCCTCCTCCATCAATCTCTCTCGGTCTCTCCCTCTTTTTCACCAACAATCACATACAAAACCCTCACAATGACATACACCATTACTTACATGCATATCAATTCACAAAACCATAATCTCACATACCCACCAATGTTACTTATAAATTTTACAATAAAAATCAATTTATAAACTTAACCCATCAAAGTTCATAACATTAAATCATCAAAATCACTAACCTTCTTAATTTGACACATACTAACAATCATCAACTAACAAAACAAGCATACCCACAACTTGAAATCTTATAAAAACTCAAACCCATCATCAAAATCAACATAAAAAGTTATAAAAACTCACATGCATCCACATATCACCTACTAATCATGTAAAATCATAAAATTAACACTTGCATGCAACCCTTCGGCTCACTTTCATTCATGGCCGAAGGTTTGGGGTCCTCCGGAGAGCCCGAAAATTCGTGGGTCTCTTCCAGGGAGTATACCCAATCATCAACACCCACAAACTTACCTTGATTCTTTGATTTTCGAAAAACCCTAAATTGGAAAAGTAAAGAAATTGAAATTTAAAACCATGGGTTTGTAGAGGATGACAAGAGGAGTGTTTTTATGTATAATAGTGTGGGGTTTTAATGGAGGAATTTACCTTGATTAAGCTTGAGAATCAATGGAGGTTATGAGAACTTGAGAGAAAAAGATGAAGTCAGTGTGGGGGGGGGGGGGGGGGGGTTGTGTCTCGGCCGAATGAAAAAAAATAAGGGGAGGGGAGGGTTTTGTCCAAGCCTACTAACACACACATGTAATTAAATCATATTTTATTGATACATCTTTTAATTAATTAAAAGACTTGTAAAAATAATTCTATTTACAAGATATTTTGGATCCAAAAATAATTTATTGACACATAAAATTAAAATATGGAATTCTCTTCCTCAATATATTTTTAAAACGTTTTTAAAATCCTTTTATGAAAAGATTTGAATTTTACAAGTTTTAATATTTTAAAAAGGAAAATAATTGGAAAAATCCTTGTAAAATATTTTAATGCGAAAATAAATTAAACTTTTATTTTTAAAAAGTCTTTAAATGCATAAGGATAATAAAACAAGAAATTTCATGATTTTTACTAACTCCAAGAATTTTATAAAAATGTTTAAGTGAACAAAATCATGTTTTAACATTTAAAAGCTATACAGAATTTTAATAAAATTTCACGTCAACACATCTAGCAACTAGACACGTAACACATATTCACAATCACACAAACATGTAATGACTCATCAATTAAGGCACATAATAACATTTTAATGCCAAATAATATTATTTATAGAGTACGAAATTCCCAGATATTACATCCTTCCCCCCTTAAAAGGATTCTGTCCCCAGAATCAGCTATGTAAACAAATGAGGGTACTGTTCTAACATATCGCTTTCTAACTCCCAGGTTGACTCTTCAACCTTAGGATTCCTCCACAAGACTTTAACTAAAGCAACTGATTTATTTCTAAGCACTTTCTCTCGGCGATCTTCTATTCTGATCGGTCGCTCATACTCTATTACACACTTAGTGTCAGGATGAAACTTCTTAAGCATCGATACATGAAAAACATTATGAATATGCTGCATCTGAGGCGGTAAAGCTAATTCATATGCTACTTTGCCTACACGTCGCAGAATCTCAAAAGGTCCTACAAATCTTGGACTTAGCTTTCCTTTCTTCCCAAATCTGGTTAATCCTTTCCATGGCGAAACTTTTAACAATACTGGATCACCTACTTCAAAATCTACTTTCTTTCTCGTTGGATCCGAATACTTTCTCTGTCTGTCTTGAGCAGCTCGCAATCTTTTCTGAATTATTTCCACTGTCTCTTTCGTCTGCTGAATCAATTCTGGTCCGACTATCTTTCGCTCACCAACTTCTTCCCAACACACAGGAGATCTACACTTCCTTCCATAGAGAGCTTCATACGGAGGCATCCCAATACTAGCATGATAGCTGTTGTTGTAAGAAAATTCCACCAAAGGTAGATGCTCGTCCCAATTGCCTTTAAAATCTATTGCACAAACTCTAAGCATGTCTTCAATTGTCTGAATCGTTCTTTCGCTCTGACCATCTGTCTGAGGATGATAAGCAGTACTCATTCTGAGTTGCGTTCCGAGATGTTCTTGAAACTGTCTCCAAAATCTTGAGTTAAAACGTGGATCTCTATCAGATACTATAGATACTGGAACTCCATGACGAGTCACAATCTCTTTCAAGTACAAATGCACCAACTTGTCTAGCGAAAATCTCTCGTTAATCGGCAAGAAATGAGCTGATTTCGTCAATCGATCAACTATAACCCAAATCGCATCATGATTAGCCTTCGATCTTGGTAGACCTACTACAAAATCCATTGCAATGTGCTCCCACTTCCACTCAGGTATCTCCAATGGTTGAATTAATCCACTTGGTCTTTGATGTTCTGCTTTCAGTCTTTGGCATGTATAACAACGACTTACCCACTCTGCAATTTCTCTTTTCATGTCTGGCCACCAAAAGTTCTTCTTCAAATCTTGATACATTTTCGTGCTTCCAGGATGTAATGAAAACTTAGAACTATGGGCATCACACAACAATTCTTCTTTCAACTCTTTCACATCAGGAATCCATATCCTTGAGGAAAATCTTAAAATACCTTGGTTATCTTTCTGCGTACAAATTTCTTCTCCGGTCAATTCATTCAATCTCTGATTCATCACTTCTTCTTGGCATTTCCGAATTTTGTCCAATAGTACTGGTTGAAATGTCATGGTATAGACTTGATCTGCTGGTATCTCTGTTGCACAAACTTCAATTTCTAACTTCTCAAACTCTCTAAACAATTCTTGAGTCATTGTCAACGTATTCAATCTTTCCTTCCTGCTTAGCGCATCAGCTACGACATTCGCCTTTCCCGGGTGATAACTAATGGTACAATCATAATCCTTTATCAGTTCTAACCATCTTCTTTGTCTCATGTTGAGTTCCTTCTGAGTAAAAATGTACTTAAGACTCTTATGATCCGTGAATATCTCACACTTCTCACCATAAAGATAATGTCTCCACAATTTCAATGCAAATACTATCGCTGCTAGCTCGAGGTCATGGGTAGGGTATCTCTGTTCATGAGGTTTCAGTTGCCTTGAAGCATACGCAATCACCTTTCCATGCTGCATCAACACACACCCTAATCCTTTATGCGAAGCATCGCTGTAGATTACAAACTCTCCTTTATCATCCGGTAATGCTAACACTGGAGCAGTTACCAATCTTTGCTTAAGCTCTTGAAAATTCTTTTCACACTTATCAGTCCATTCAAACTTTTCATTCTTCCGGGTCAACTTGGTCAATGGTACAACAATCTTAGAAAAATCCTTAACAAATCTGCGATAATATCCTGCTAATCCCATAAAACTTCTTACTTCTGTTGGTGTCCTTGGTCTTTCCCAATTCACAACTGCTTCAATCTTTGCTGGGTCGACTCGAATTCCTTCCTTACTCACAATATGTCCCAAAAATTGGACTTCCTTCAACCAAAACTCACACTTGGAAAACTTGGCATACAACTTCTCCTTTCTCAATATCTCCAATGCTATCCTTAAATGCTCTGCATGTTCTGCTTCCGTCTTAGAGTATATCAAAATATCGTCAATGAAGACTATCACAAACTTATCCAAAAATTTCTTAAACACTCGGTTCATCAAATCCATAAATGCGGCGGGTGCGTTCGTCAATCCAAAAGCCATAACCAAAAATTCATAGTGACCATACCTTGTTCGAAAAGCAGTCTTCGGTATATCCTCTGGTTTGATTTTCAGCTGGTGATATCCTGATCTTAGATCTATCTTCGAAAAACATGTCACTCCTTTCAACTGGTCAAACAAATCATCGATCCTTGGTAACGGGTATCTATTCTTGATAGTCAACTTATTCAATTCTCGATAGTCGATACAAAGTCTCATACTTCCATCTTTCTTCTTTACGAACAATACTGGCGCTCCCCAGGGTGATACACTTGGTCTTATAACTCCTTTATTCAATAAATCCTGAAGCTGATTGGCGAGTTCCTTCATTTCAGACGGTGCCATTCTGTATGGAGCCTTGGAAATAGGTTCTGTTCCTGGTGCTAAGTCAATCGCGAACTCAATCTGACGATCTGGAGGTAATCCGGGTAGTTCTTCGGGAAACACATCGGGAAACTCATTGACTACAGGAATATCCTCTAATTCCACTCCTTCTCGACTCTTATCTATCACATAAGCAAGATAAGCCTCACATCCTTTCCTTAACAATCTCTTGGTTTGCATCATGGTAAGAAACGTACTAGTCTGCCTACGCCCCTTAAAGATAACTCTATCGCCTTCTGGAGATCTCAATGACACTCTCTTACTCTTACAATCGATATGCGCATCATACTCGGCAAGCCAATCCATTCCTAAAATAATGTCAAAATCTCCTAGTTGAAAAGGTATCAAGGTGACGGGAAAAAGATAACCTGAAATCTCTACTGCACAAGGTGAACATACCCTATCTACTGGTATCTGATCCTGATTAGCTAACACAATATTCAAAACTTCTCTTAACATATGAGTACCACACTTCAATTTATTCACAAAATCTTTAGCAACAAACGATCTAGTAGCACCTGAATCAATTAACACTTTAGCACTAATGGCATTCACAAAAAGCGTACCTGCCACTACATCCGAACTTCTCACTGCATCGTTCATGTTCATGTTGAAGGTCCGGGCATGAATTAGATAGGCTGAAGCTTGATAACTCTGAGCTTGAAGGGCTGGAACTTGTTGAAGTACAGGTGGATTCAGAATCTGAGTTGGAATCTGAGATGTTGCCATTTGGTTCACTGGGGTAGAGGTAGTCAATCTCATCAAGTTGTTGTTTGGAACAGGCGATCTGCACTCCCTAGCCATGTGTCCTACCTTACCACACTTGTAACAAGTCACACTCGACTTCGAATTCCTGCACTCGTTTGCATAATGACCTTTCTGGTTACATTTGAAACAAACAATATCTGCCTTCACACACGCTCCGGTATGCCTCTTAGAACATGCCTTGCACTCTGGTATAGAGGGTCGGGGAAATCTTGGTTGATTGGGGTTCTGAGGAAGGGTTTCTGAGTTCCTGTTTCTGGGCACATTCCTTTTAAAATTTCTTCCCTGGTTCTGAAATCCGGGCTTTCTCTCCATCTGATTTGCTGACTTTCCTTGATCCTGATTCCTTTCTATTGCTTCCACTTTCCTCTTTAAATTGCCCCTTTCCTTCTGATTCTGATCACTCTCACCTTCTATTATCATTGCCTTCTGAACCACTTCTGCATACGAGTTGATCTCAAAAGCTGCAACTCTGCTCCTTAACCATGGCTTCAATCCCTGTTGAAACCTCTTTGCTTTCTTTTCATCCGTATCCACATAATCTCCTACAAACCTTGCTAACTCGGTAAACTTCTTCTCATACTCATCAACACTCATATTTTCCTGCTTAAGATTAAAGAACTTTAACTCCATCTGATTCTGCATATACCTAGGAAAATACTTCTCCAGAAAAATCCTTTTAAACCTATCCCACTGAATCACTTCTGTTGCTTCCAATGCTTTAGCCGACTCCCACCAATAATTAGATTCACCCTTAAGAAAATAACTAGCAAATTCTACCTTCTGCTCATCACTAACTCCCACCAATGCGAAGGCCTTCTCCATTTCCTTAAGCCATATCTGGGCTTCAACTGGATCTTTTGTTCCTTGAAAATCTGGGGGTTTCACAGCCTGAAAAGATTTAAAAGTTACCGCAAGTTGGGCTGGTTGTTGCTGTCCTTGTTGCTGTTGCAATTGTTAATATTGTTGCTGAAGTAGCTGCTGCTGCTGAGCCAAAGTAGTCGTCTGCTGTTGCAAAAGTCCCAAAAGTTGAGCCATATCCATATTGCCTTGATTATCATCTCTATTCTGATCATCTTGATCCCTATTTTGATTAGCTCTAGTATTGCTCCTTCTTGGAGGCATCTTTCTGAATATTAAACAAGCATCTATTTATCCACAAGCATACATCTAACCGCAACATGGCACAATATAGTCTAACAGTTCTAATATGACATGGTACAACCTAAAATTTAAACCATCTCACGCGGCCAAATAATACGATAAAAAGAAACGATAATAATAAACGATACGACACCGATGACATCCATCGATAACCCAAATCCAAAGGTTCAAAGTACCAACCAACATAAAGTTCGAAAACCGAAACTGAAAATACGATAAAGTCTAACAACATAAGTCTGATAATCATATGGCTATACTATAAGCCATCTCATAAAACCCATAACATAAAACTAGTTATCCAGCAACTGGCTGATCACACGCTGAAGCTCGTCCACCATCATCTGAACCATAGCATAACTCTCCCAATCTCGATAAGGTACCATAGCGCGAAGCCTCTCGTTAGCCATCTCGGTGAGTGACTGAAGCCTGGAGGCAAGAGTCGGGACATGATCCTCGGGTATATCCTCATCATCGCCATACAATGCATCAACTCTCCTCTGAAGCTGAGCGTTCTCATCATAAAGATGATCACACTCCCTAAGTAACTCCTGATAAATGGGCAAAGGTACAGTATCTGCTGTCTCGGCAGGAGGTGGAGCTGAAGGTCCTGGTGCCTGCTGTCGCTGCCAATAATAATATAATATATATATATATATATATATAAGCGTCAGATAAAACTTAGAAGCATACTACTTAAACACTCTCGATAATAGGGGTCAATCAATCCTATTCTTCTAGAAATATCATACTATTTACATTCTAAGTGAGTTTCTATTTTAATCCTAAGTGATTATTGAAAATGTGATCTATCTTGTTACCTAAACCTATATTGTTCAGTGACTCAAACCTGTGGCTCTGATACCAAACCTGTGACGGCCCCAAATCCCTTAATCAAAATTAACTAGATAATGGTAAAGCATGCATATTAATTATTTAGACATTACCACTCCCACGCCTAGATCGCCAACAGGTAAGAGTTTGAAGCAATATAAACTACCAATTCAAAACCAATTATTTATTACAGACCACAAATTATTCTAAGTTCAAAAGATTATAGACTAAGTCAAAAGTCTAGCAAAACATGATCCATCTGACCGCCACTCCCTTCTACCTGGAACTGCCTCCTATAGGCTACACCTGAACCACCACAATTCTTACGAGCAGTCTCAAGAGTCCTTACCATCTTCGAGTTTCACTGAAAGGTTAAGGAAAAATAATATCATTGAGCCAATTGCTCAGCAAGTGCATAAACAACAATATAAGACTGGCAAAATAATTCAACTGTAAAGCAAGATATGAAATCTGCAAATGAACTGTATCAACTGAATCAATATCAAAAAAAATGAGAAGGAATTGGAATATCTGATAAGACGCTACGAGCAACGCTGGGTGATCAGCCCACGACAGAGCTCCGAACCCGCATATCCAATACGGTGTTCATCAAATATAAGGGGATCCCAGGCACACATTGGCCTATAATAGTAACATGATTTGGACCGGCGCCTCGGTCAAAGTAACATTCCATCCAATTCCATTTAAGTCAAACAATGTTTATCAAATTCAATTCATCTCAAAGAAACAAGAATATCAATGTTATATCAAGTTGTTAATCAACAAGAATAGGATTCTCAAATTTCGAATAAATGACAAGGGTCAAATGAAGAAAATCAATCATTTCGGATTCTTAGAAGTTGGGGTTATATTTAAAGTACTTGGTTAAGTCAAGAAAATAAGTCAAGAATGAATCAGTGTTTTAAGGTAGAAAAGAATTCATCAAACAAGATGGCGTTTATATAGTTGATTCAAGGGTTCAAGAGTTCAAGAAAATACGAAAAGGTTTCCACGCAATGTGGTCATGATTAACAAAACAAGTCAAGTTCAAGTTCAATGGATATGAATCAATCACAAGGTATACGACAATATTAAGGTCGGAAAGAATAAGTTACTAATTTGTGACAACTTAACAATTCGATATTTCATGGCATTCAATATATGGTATCAACAAGGTAAGATAGTACACTTGCCTTAAATCACGAGATCAAACTAGATAGCGTCCTCCTCAATCGGCTCCTTGCCAGGCCTCCTACTCGGACCTATAATAATAATAATAAACAATATCTTATTTTCCCCTCTTTTGTTTACATATCACAAAGCAATCCTAATAATGCTAACGCCCCATCGATATAACCATGTTATACACATACATTTATACATGTAAACACATAAGTCATGTAAGTCACTTAGCACGTAATTCACTTAACATACAATGTAGTATGATATAGTACTATAATGATTCTACGACTTAACATTGGAGATGTGCCTTTAGGGTTTTGGAAATCACTTATTATATTTTTAGAAATTTCAGCGGCATCTCCTTTGTATAGTCGTCAAACCATACCGAATATAATTGGTCTCAATCAATCACAAAACAACACAATGCACCTCCAATGGCTACAACTTCATCATCAATCGACTACTACAATCACCAAGCAATCCTAGGCTATCCTACTCTCTCCACGATGACTCATTAAGCAATTCATAACTCAAATTCACATAGCAATTCAATCATGCAACCAATTAATTCATGTAACAATTTAACCAATTAGCACTTAAACAATTCAAGCAAGTAACTCACAATAATTCACACAAGTCCCACAATCTCTCTTCTCTTCCTCCCTCTCTCGGCCTCTCGGCCTCTCTCTCTCCCTCTCCTCTCTCTCTCTCGGCTTCTCCCTCTCTCCCTCTCTCTTCCTCCCTCTCGGTCTCTCTCCCTCCTCCATCAATCTCTCTCGGTCTCTCCCTCTTCTTCACCAACAATCACATACAAAACCCTCACAATGACATACACCATTACTTACATGCATATCAATTCACAAAACCATAATCTCACATACCCACCAATGTTACTTATAAATTTTACAATAAAAATCAATTTATAAACTTAACCCATCAAAGTTCATAACATTAAATCATCAAAATCACTAACCTTCTTAATTTGACACCTACTAACAATCATCAACTAACAAAACAAGCATACCCACAACTTGAAATCTTATAAAAACTCAAACCCATCATCAAAATCAACATAAAAAGTTATAAAAACTCACATGCATCCACATATCACCTACTAATCATGTAAAATCATAAAATTAACACTTGCATGCAACCCTTCGGCTCACTTTCATTCATGGCCGAAGGTTTGGGGTCCTCCGGAGAGCCCGAAAATTCGTGGGTCTCTTCCAGGGAGTATACCCAATCATCAACACCCACAAACTTACCTTGATTCTTTGATTTTCGAAAAACCCTAAATTGGAAAAGTAAAGAAATTGAAATTTAAAACCATGGGTTTGTAGAGGATGACAAGAGGAGTGTTTTTATGTATAATAGTGTGGGGTTTTAATGGAGGAATTTACCTTGATTAAGCTTGAGAATCAATGGAGGTTATGAGAACTTGAGAGAAAAAGATGAAGTCAGTGTGGGGGGGGGTTGTGTCTCGGCCGAATGAAAAAAAATAAGGGGAGGGGAGGGTTTTGTCCAAGCCTACTAACACACACATGTAATTAAATCATATTTTATTGATACATCTTTTAATTAATTAAAAGACTTGTAAAAATAATTCTATTTACAAGATATTTTGGATCCAAAAATAATTTATTGACACATAAAATTAAAATATGGAATTCTCTTCCTCAATATATTTTTAAAACGTTTTTAAAATCCTTTTATGAAAAGATTTGAATTTTACAAGTTTTAATATTTTAAAAAGGAAAATAATTGGAAAAATCCTTGTAAAATATTTTAATGCGAAAATAAATTAAACTTTTATTTTTAAAAAGTTTTTAAATGCATAAGGATAATAAAACAAGAAATTTCATGATTTTTACTAACTCCAAGAATTTTATAAAAATGTTTAAGTGAACAAAATCATGTTTTAACATTTAAAAGCTATACAGAATTTTAATAAAATTTCACGTCAACACATCTAGCAACTAGACACGTAACACATATTCACAATCACACAAACTTGTAATGACTCATCAATTAAGGCACATAATAACATTTTAATGCCAAATAATATTATTTATAGAGTACGAAATTCCCAGATATTACACCGACTACAACAGGCCTCAAGGCGGTTGAATGGTTATTCTTTGTTATTGTTTGATCTCTTTTTTCTTCATCCACTCCATTCCTAGTATGAAATTTGATCATCAGGTCTTATCTTGTGGCAACCGCCTTAAGTGTATGCAAGCCTGTCCTCCCAAGAATAACATTATAAGCGGAAGTTGATTTAACCACTAAAAGGTTTAACAACTGAGTGGCCTGCCTAGGCTCCCGTCCTATTATCATGGATAACCGAATAGTTTCTTCAACTCTTGACTCAACTCCATTGAACCCATAGACGGGCATGTTGGAGGTCAATTGAGAATCGTTTTATCCCATCTTCGAGAATTCATCATGAAACGAGATATCCACTAATGTTTCATTTTCTATCATTGCTCCTTTCACTTGCGAGTTGCCTATCATAGGTGTTATGACCAACGGGTCATCATAGAGGCACTTCACCCCTTCCATGTCAGAATCGTCAAAGGCAATTGCCATCTCAGTATTTGCTCGTTATGGAGCTTCTCTTATTGTAAGAACCCAGATTTTTGGTAGAATTAAAACTTTTTTTATGTAATGGAGTATGAACGAATAGTGGTTACGACTACAATGTATCAGTGGTTTAATGAATGAATATTTAATGGATTTGGGTTCAAATGTTTATATGCCATGAACAATGCAATTAGTTGACAATTTAGATTAGAATAATCTATCTCCTAGAAAGTAAGATAGGGTATTCCAAAGAGGAAGGTTATTCTCATGTCATCCAAATCGATATCTGGTAGCTCATGTCATCCAAATCGATATCTGTTATAAGTTAATTGATTCCGTAAAAGAGATTGCGAACCCTCGAAAGAGAACGAGGACATTTTTCTAAATATAGGAAATAAAGAAAGAATAAGTAATGAATAGTGTTTTTGATGAAAATTGGAATATTATCAGATGACACTATATAGAAGTATTCCGAATGGATTTCTGAGTTCGTATTAATGATCTATTAGCAAAATAAGTGTATGTAAATGATATCAGATTCAGAAAAATAGCACTTTTATTTTCTCCGAGATTTTCCTGGACACTGAAGGATTTAAGGATTTAGTAAAGAGATTTGAGGAATTTAAATTCAAGATTATAAAGGAGGATTCAGAATGGTAGTATAAATATCAAGGAGGTTTCCGGTAAAACACTAACGAGAAATACTTGAGATATTCCTCTGAACGATCAATGAAATTGAGTAATAACCGGATAAAGAAATAAGCAGAGAGCCAAGATACAAGCATGTGCAAGTGGATAGGATCAAGTAACCAAGTTAGTTACAAAGGTAACTAGCAACATTAGAAACAAACCAAGTAGTTAGCTTAAACACATCATCAAACCACTAAAACATAACACATGTCCACTTGATGATGCATTAGATGACCAAAGCACTTTAATATAGTAGCTTTATGCTAGATATTATCAACAATAATTCACTTTAGCACTAACCAAGCAAGAGACAAGCCAAGCAAACACCATTCTCTCCATTTTCATTCCATTCGGCCTCACCATAATTCAAGAGGAGAAATCCCACTTCCAACCATTCTTAAATCTCAAGATTAAATAGGTGAGTACTACATTTCATATCATAGTTATCCTATAAATTTGAGCCATAGATTCCAAGTTTTGAGTGGTGAATAAAATCATCAAACCTGATGCTGAATAGTAACTTTCAAGAACTAACTTTGATTTCTTGATTTCTTTGGATGATCTAAGCTTGGTTAAGGTAATCTAAGGACTATAAAAGTCTTAGTAAGGTCTTTACACACTCCAAAGAAGGTATATCTCTCATGAACCCTAGATCTTACTTTGAGTTTTATGAATGTTCTTGGTGGTTTTAGATGAGTTATGATTATGAAGTTATTATAAGCATGATTATGTAGTTGATTTAGTTGATCTAAGTGATATGATCCAAATGATGGTGAAGTGAGATGTTCTTGGACTTGTTAAGATGTATGGTATGCCCGGTGTGGCTTGGTTACGTTGTGATAAATTTGGAAATGTTTTATAGCCGTCGTAATGGCGAAATTTCGTTAAACCTTAAAAATCGTGCATCACGGTATGGGTAATCTCTGACCTTAATGATTATATGCACTGACCTTATAGATCTCGAGTCATAGATCGTTTTGGCGCAAGAATCGAAATAAATGGACTTACGGTTTAGGAGATATGGCCGATTTAGTAAAAGTCGTTTGATACCGTAAGTGTGAGTTTGTAACTGAAATTGAACCCCATTAACATGATTAATTCAGTGGCGAATCTGGATAATTAAATAGTAGAGATCATAAGGAAGGTGTGAGAAAAGACCTCATGTCAAACGGATCGTTTTTCGATTTTATAAAAATGTTCGAATCAAGGTTAAGTGTGAATGAACCCCTTTGAGGAACACTTGGTTATAATTTTGGAAAACCACAGAAACGGACGATAAATCTCGAGGTATAATATTTCCTAGTAAACGACCAACCACTACGCCATAAGTGAGCATACGCAATGCTTTTACAAAGTGCTACACTGAAAGCATTTCGTTAGCTATGAAATTTTGGCTCTTTTGCAACAGAGCTGAACTGGTGTTGCAATAGATATAATTTAGTGTTGCATATTACTCACGGTGTTTCACATCATGCAACACTAACTGCTGGTGTTGCATTAGATATTTTTTAATTTTAATAAATAAGGACGTGGCAGAAATGGGACCCACATGTGCTGACGTGGCATTTATTGACGTGGCAATTGTGGGGCCCACAATTGCTGACGTGGCAGAAGTGGGACCCACCTGTGCTGACGTGGCATTTGCTGACGTGTCAGAGGTGTTGCATTAGGTAACAATAGTGTTGCATTTGTTTTTTAAAGTGTTGCATTAGCTTTTTTTTAATTTTAATAAATGCTGACGTGGCAGGTGTGGGACCCACACTGCTGACGTGGTAGTGTGGGATCCACAAGGGTGATGTGGCAGGAGGCCCACCAATGCTGAGTGGCAACTGTGGTGCCCAGAATTGCTGACGTGGCAGAAGTGGGACCCACCTGTGCTGACGTGGCATTTGCTGACGTGTCAGAAGTGTTGCATTAGGTAACAATAGTGTTGCATTAGCTATTTTTTTAATTTTAATAAATGCTGACGTGGCAGTTGTGGGACCCACTACTACTGGCGTGGTAGTGTGGGACCCACAAGGATGACGTGGCAGGAGGCCCACCAATGTTGACGTGGCAGGTGTGGGGCCCACAATTGCTGACGTGGCAGAAGTGGGACCCACCTATGTTGACGTGGCATTTGCTGACATGTCAGAAGTGTTGCATTAGGTAAGAATAGTGTTGCATTTGCTGTTTAAAGTGTTGCTTTAACTATTTCTCTTACCGAAATGATGAATCTATTTTTTCAAATTATTTTTTTGACGTTTCAAATGTACGGATGTGAAGATCTAACGATTTTAGTGATGTGGTAATTTTTTAAAAAATTTGGTAGATGTATTTGGTTTGGTTTTATAACGGTCAAAGTAGACTTTCCTTTTGACCAGTCTTGTCCCGAATGATGAATCTAATTTTTAAATTATTTTTTCAATGTTCCAAATGTATGGATGTCAAGATATAACGATTTTAGTGATGTGATAATTTTTGAAAAAAATTTCTGGATGTATTTGGTTTGGTTTTATAACGGTCAAACCAGTTAAAGTGGACTTTCCTTTTAACTAGTCTTGTCCCGAATGATGAATCTTTTTTTTAAATTATTTTTTTGACGTTCCAAACGTACGGATGTGAAGATCTAAAGATTTTAGTGATGTGATAATTTTTGAAAAAAATTTCTAGATGTATTTGGTTTGGTTTTATAACGGTCAAACTAGTTAAAGTAGACTTTCCTTTTAACTAGTCTTGTCCCGAATGATGAATCTATTTTTTTAAATTATTTTTTCGACGTTCCAAACGTACGGATGTGAAGATCTAACGATTTTAGTGATGTGGTAATTTTTTAAAAAATTTGCTAGATGTATTTTGTTTGGTTTTATAACGATCAAACCGGTCAAAGTAGACTTTCCTTTTAACTAGTCTTGTCCCGAATGATGATTGTATTTTTTAAAATTATTTTTTTGATGTTTCAAACGTACGGATGTCAAGATATAACGATTTTAGTGATGAGGTAATTTTTTTAAAAATTTCCTAGATGCATTTGGTTTGGTTTTATAACGGTCAAACCGGTCAATGTGGGACCCACCAGTGCTGACGTGGTAGTTGTAGGGCCCACAAGTGCTAACGTGGCAGGTGTGGGGCCACTAGTGCTGACGTGGCAAGTATGAGTAAAATGATTTAATTAATTAATTTAATTTTATAGATCTTCATAGAAAATTAAATTTTAATATTATGAATAAAAAATAAATCTTATATTATTATAAAATTATAAAACAATTGTATAAATATATTATATTTTTATATGTGTAAAATGATTTAATTAATATACGTTTCAAAAATAAAATTAAAAAATTGATTATAATTTTTTATTAAATTTGTGGATGGAATCGGATAAAATATGACAAGGCGCGGGGGCTGAAATTCACCCAAAATTTTGGCGGACTTTCCATAAGTATCTCCCCCCAAAACTCACCCAAAACACTATCATCCCTCATCCTGTTGCTATCTCTCTCACTCACTCCCTCACCCGCCTGCTCTCTTTCCCTCCCCTCCCCTCCCCTCCGATTGAACTCCTATTTACTCTCCCTCGACAAACTCCGATTTACTCTCCGATTACCAATTTACCCTCTCACTCACCCACTCCTCTCTCTCTCTCTCTCTCTCTCTCTCTCTCTCTCTCTCTCTCTCACCCGCTCCTCTCTCTCTCACCCACCCGATTACAAGCTCCAATTCAGAGATTATAAGCTCCGATTTAGAGATTACAAGCTCTGATTTTAGGGTTTTTATTTTATTTTTCATGTGATTATTTTCGACCTTTCATTTTAGGGGTTTCATTCTAGGACATTTATTAAGTTGTTTGCTAATTATTCTCAAGGTAGTAAATCTCTAATTTACTTTGCTTCACTACCTGCAAGGTAGTAAATCTCTAATCTCTAGCTTTTTGGGTTATACATTTATCTCTAATTGTTTGGTATTTATTAAGTTGTTTCTTGTGATTGCTTATTATTTTCTGTACTCTTTCGTCATCTGCTTTCTAATTTTCTCCTTCCTTATTGGGGTGCTTATACTTGAATTATAAACTAAAGCTTTTAACTCTGGGGCTGATGTTAATATACAGGTATGATATTCCTTGGACTCCAACAAAATTCATTCCATTTTATGGTGGTGCAGACCACCATTATTATCATCATTATGTTGGTGAGCAAAGCCACAACAACTTTGCTTCAGTGTTCACATACTGTGATTACATATATGGAACGGACAAGGTATTTTAAAACAGCAGCTATTTTCTTCATTGCATTTTTTCAGATATAGACTCGCTATGGACTAAATATTTTATTCTAAATTAATAATGGTATCAGGGCTACCATTGTCAAAAGAGACTTCTTCAGCAGGTAAATACTACAAATTTGTTGTTTGTTATTTTACCTATTTGACACATGTTTGAATGACCAACTTAGAAACAGTTTTAATCTTCTTTTTGCTTGTGTGCATTGGGGGATTGTGAAGGGCAACACAGTGGGATTACATTTGCACTTGCCGTTAGAGTTTCATATATTGTGAAGGGCAAAATTTTATCATGAAGTTATAGTCATATAGGCTTTAGAGGATATCTTCTTCTGTAGCTTCTCTATGTTAGTTAGGTATGTAGAAATTGTACTCTCCGCTGTTGGTGATAACTTGTGGTTCTTTGATAATGTGAATTGTAGTTTTGTCTCCCCTTGATCCCATATGCCTTTTCAGTTATGGCTTTAGGATATTTTAGAGTGTCAATTCCTTGGTTTGTGAATTGAGGCGTTGAGCATTTCTTTTTTCAGCTGCACTCCTATCTCAAATAGAGGCCCGTTGCTCTTGATTTCTGGATTGGCCCAATCTGAAATATAAAGAATAGTATGGATGCCAACTTGGCCAGTGTACAGGGGTATCACTTATAATAGAGTGGTCAAAAGTTAATAGTTTTTATTTTAAGAATAATTTTAGCTAAAGACGATTATTTAATAATTTCTTAGATTCACTTTTATTTTTTGATATTTATAATTTGATTTGAGCTGATGATATTCTTGTTTCACAAAAATTGGGTCCATAGCATTTGTTTCATAGAGATTCCACGTTTTCGAGAACTTGAAAATTGCCTTATAATGTGAATCATATATTGGAAAAAGGGGATCGAAAAGTGAACTTGCATAGTTATAAGCTATAATAATTTTGCTTTTTAGTAATTAATAAATGAATTATTACTATATCATTTTCTTAGTTCACAAACAAAGTGATTGTCTAACTTTTGTCCACCCACTCGGAATTTAAAAATTAAAAGTTGTACAAAGTGAAACATGTGTTGCTATCTGTAAACTATGAGCTTTACTCTACTTTTATGATATACTTGTATCATCAATTCAACGTCATTTATTTTCTATGAGTCCATGTCTCCATGATGGTCCAAATATAATTAACACTCATTTGGTTTATAGTGAGTGATTCTTTTGATTCTGTGGATCTTTGTGTTTTGTATTGGTAAAGTGGAGGCATCAACTAATCAGGTAGCGGAACAACAAATGCCTTCTTATAATCTTCCGTCCAAGATACTGTGTCATGTTGTTCATGTACATTTAAAGGTATGCTTGTTTCGATCTTGTGTTGAAAATTATAGAGGTTGAATTTGTGGAATGTACTGTTTGTATGGAATTAGTAGTGTTTGGTGTAGTTTTCTAGTGACTAATTGTGGGATCTTTGTATTGATCTATATTTTTAGGCTGAGACTAATACAGATGAGGTGTTTGCACAAGTGACTTTAATTTCTGAAGCAAATGTAAGCAGTGCTTCAAGTTTATACGTAAATTGTACCTGGTTTAAGGATAGTTTGACATAGATTGATGTTTGTGTGTTTATGTGATGATGCCAGCAAGATGAGAATGCAGTAAAGAAGGATCATGCGCCTCCTCCCCCACCTCGCTTTCATGTGTATTCCTTTTGCAAGACACTTACTGCATCTGACACGAGTACTCATGGAAGGTTCTCAATGTTGAGAAGACATGCTGATGAATGCCTACCCCCACTAGTTAGGGTGCTCTGTTTTCATTAAATTATATCTTATTGCTATATTACGCTATAATCCCATTCTTAATTGTAATTGTACATTGCATTTGTGTAACGGGACATGACAAAGCAAACAGAATATCTCTGGTCTGGATCTTAAAGCTGACTAGTTCCTGTTACTTGAACATCCTTCTCCAAAATGTTGTTGTATAGTGGCATGCTCCTCATTGGTACTGACCAATTTAGCATATAGGCTTAAGAGGATATCTTCTGTAGCTTCTCTATGTTGGTCAGGTATGTAGAAATTGTACTCTCCGCTATTGGTGATAACTTGCGGTTCTTTGATAATGTGAATTGTAGTTTTGTCTCCCCTTGAGCCCATATGACTTTTGAGTTATAGCTTTAGGATATTTTTGAGTGTCAATTCCTTGGTTTGTGAATTGAGGCATCCAGTAATATTGGGGCCTCAACCCAATATTGAAAACGTTACACGTGAGCAGCTGTACAAGCATGTGGATGGTGTGTGGAGAGAAGCTGAAGCTACTACAAAAAATGTTCAATCTAATGTTTAGTCTATGACTTGGTTTGTACTTTACCACTAATGCATTACTAGAACTGTATAGAATCAGTAACAAGTCCTATATAATTCTGTCATGTAACTGATCCATGGGAATCAACTAAGTGCTTCTGTAAAAGCTTTAGTCAGGAATATTATCTTATATTTTGTAGTTTCACTTAACTTTTGTGGTAGCTAATATTTCACATTTGTAGATTGCAGACATTTTAGCATTGTACAACTTACCTTCCCACGAGAAACTGGAAAGGTACGTACATAGCGTGAGATTAATTACTCTCATGCTTTTCAATGACTTTATATGCCACATTTACTGCTAAATTGACTCCAAATTACAAGTGCAGGCATAAGAGATATTCAGAATTAACGTTGCAAACCACCAAAAATAGTACATTAGGGAAGAACAAAACAGAGTTGTGGTGCCAGACAACCTAGATGTGCACTGCTTAGCAGGTCTGATGTAGTAGTTTGTAGCTTGAAATAATTGCAGTTTTACTATAGAATAATTTAGTGTTAATATTATTCTGTGACGTATTTCTTTTATTCCGATATTTACTTTAATTAAGTGGAGGTACTTATATATGCATTTATATTCGATGTATGTCTTCTAATCTGTACACATCTATATACTGTTGTTAATTAATTATATCAAATGTCATTGCGTAGGTTGAATTGACATGTTATATTTTGGTCATCCAATATAGAGGAAAAAGGAAGGCGAGGAAAATAGGATGACCCAAGAAGAGATGCTTCTGGAAGCTGATGATCAGACAGGTAAAAGCTATAGGACAAGCGGTTCAGACATGCTGAAAAATCTAGGACAAGCGGATCCTAATCTTAAATTGGATATTGTAGAAATTTGTGCCACATTTTCAAGCGATTAATACGAAAATTGTACTCCAATGACTCAAGGCGGTTACACTTAGTAATTTTTTTATAGCTTTAACTTGCTAGTAGTAGAACTTGGTACTTTTGTAAAATTGTTAGGTAGTTTTGTTGGCTGCATTATTTAGGACTTTTGAAGTTGTTGGCTTGGTTTGGAGAGGATGGTTTTATGTATAAATAAAGCAGCCATTTCAAATTTTTTGTAAAAAAGTGTTGCATCTGACTATATATGATGTTGCATTATGGTATATTTAGTGTTGCTAAAAATACTTCTGATGTTGCAAAAAAAAATATGATGTTGCATTAGACCTAACTAGTGTTGTATTAGATAGTGGTCCCCACTGCTAATATGGCACCATGTGGGCCCCACTATTGACGTGGCATCATGTGGGTCCCATTTCTAACGTGGCACCCCTCGTGGGCCCCACTGCTTACGTGGCACCATGGTGGGCCCCACTGCTTACGTGGCATCATGTGGGTCCTAATGCTGATGTGGCACAATGGTGGCCCCCACTGCTGACGTGGCACCATGTTGGCCCCACTACTGACGTGGCACCATGGTGGAGCTTGACGTGGCACCATGTTGGGCCCCACTGCTGACAAGGCACCATAGTGGAGCCTGAAATCTTATGCAAAACCATGTGGAGTTGGATTTGTGTAACAGGACATGACATAGCAAACAGAATATCTCTGGTCAGGATCTTAAAGCTGACTAGTTCCTGTTACTTGAACATCCTTCTCCAAAATGTTGTTGTATAGTGGCATGCTCCTCATTGGTACTGACCAATTTAGCATATAGGCTTAAGAGGATATCTTCTGTAGCTTCTCTATGTTGGTCAGGTATGTAGAAATTGTACTCTCCGCTATTGGTGATAACTTGCGGTTCTTTGATAATGTGAATTGTAGTTTTGTCTCCCCTTGAGCCCATATGACTTTTGAGTTATAGCTTTAGGATATTTTTGAGTGTCAATTCCTTGGTTTGTGAATTGAGGCATCCAGTAATATTGGGGCCTCAACCCAATATTGAAAACGTTACACGTGAGCAGCTGTACAAGCATGTGGATGGTGTGTGGAGAGAAGCTGAAGCTACTACAAAAAATGTTCAATCTAATGTTTAGTCTATGACTTGGTTTGTACTTTACCACTAATGCATTACTAGAACTGTATAGAATCAGTAACAAGTCCTATATAATTCTGTCATGTAACTGATCCATGGGAATCAACTAAGTGCTTCTGTAAAAGCTTTAGTCAGGAATATTATCATATATTTTGTAGTTTCACTTAACTTTTGTGGTAGCTAATATTTCACATTTGTAGATTGCAGACATTTTAGCATTGTACAACTTACCTTCCCACGAGAAACTGGAAAGGTACGTACATAGCGTGAGATTAAGTACTCTCGTTCTTTTCAATGACTTTATATGCCACATCTACTGCTAAATTGACTCCAAATTACAAGTGCAGGCATAAGAGATATTCAGAATTAATGTTGCAAATCACCAAAAATAGTACATTAGGCAAGAACAAAACAGAGTTGTGGTGCCAGACAACCTAGATGTGCACTGCTTAGCAGGTGTAACACCCCCAGATCCGGGGTCAGGGATCGGGTCGTTACGATCTCATAACTTATACATAATACTTGACTTGAGTCCAAAATCAATAAGTAGCATGCTATGACCCCACAATAATATCCACTCACTCACTCACACACACACACACACACACACACAGTTATAGTCCCCGAGATGAAATTGAAATAAGTCTTACATAAAAGGGTTTACGAAAAAAAAGTTATTACAATCCCAAAAGGATAACATCATAAGTTTAAAAGTTTAGCCGTTGATTACATTAATTATACATATAGTAAACAGGAAACAAAAGCTGTCTAACTATGCTACCTCAGCAATGGCGGCTAGCATCTCAGCGGGGAGTCCGGTGGGTCGGGTAACCCGCTTGCGCCGAGTGCGCCTGACGCGAGCCATCTGTCCTAGCTGTTGTTGTGACATGATAAATAAGCAAGGGTGAGCAATAGCCCACCAATAATAATATAACAGGACAGTGATAGTATATAACAGTTCGAAGTATCATTATTTCCATATGACTTTCATTAACGAAGTTAATGCCAGTATACTATAAAGGATGAAGTTACAAGGTAACTTAAAGTGTTTATTTTGTGGAAATATCTGCAATGTCAAAATAAGCAAGATATCATTATTTATCATATTAAGAGGAACTTGCAAGGAAAATATTTCAGTTCCAGTTATTAACATTTTTCGAAGTTCTACAACCTGAAAGAAGTCTCTTCGGTACGTGTTGCGGAAGACACCGTAAACCTGAAAGAAGTATATTCGATACGTGTTGCAGGGAATTCCCAATTTGGGAGATGAAAAAATATTGGAGTTATCACGCGCCAGCTGTTCCACTCCATGATGATCAGTCGGGGATGGTACAGCCCAATATAGTTTACTACCGGTAGAAGGAAGAACTGACGGCTCCACTTGTCAATGGTCTTTAATAGTAACTCCCTGGCCAATGATTAGGCCTTGTGATGGACCGCGCGACTCGACCTCTTACACACGACTCCTAGTTCGAGTAAATCCACAGCATTGAAACGTATAGTTTATCCTCCCTTCCCCAAGTGAAATACTTGTTGACAAGACTCCACAAAGTAGTCGTATCTAGTTGGAAAGGAAAATTCACTAACATTTCCCAAGCTCTTGCTTGTTAATGGATATCAACTTGTTCCAACGATCTTACCCCTCGAATGATGAGAAGGTACACACAGACTTAATGAGTCCGTAGCAACCAAGTTGCGAGTAAAAAGGATAAACTATGACCGGGGAATCAACAATATAAAGAACCTTTCTTAAGTAAGGTTCCCTTATAATTTAAGAGATAGATTCGAGTGAAGAATGGAATCTAGAGGTCCTTTCTTAATATAATTTTAATCGTATGACTCCGAAGAATTTTCAGAATGATCGAAGGTCGAAAATAATATTTGAAGAAAAATAACAACCTTGAAGTTGTCTCCAAGTATTGAATAAATATTTATAGAATATTTATTGAGTCGGAAGTATTTAATGAATGAAAGAAATATTTTTAATCAGAGTATTTCTCAAAATAAACCTTGAAGGAATATTAAGAAAATATTTATTGAATAAATAATTACTTAAATGAATATTAAAATAATATTCATTTAATAAATAATTTTGAAAGGAATGTTTGGAATAATATTTGTTAAGTAAATAAGACTTCAAATTAATATTCAAAAATAGTATTCATATAATAATTTAAATGAATATCCAAGTGACATTCATTTAATAAATTAAACCTTAAAGGATTATTCGAAAATAATATTCCCTTAATACATGATGTTCTAAATGAATGTCCAAATGATATTTATTTAATAATCGAAGGTTTTATAGAAATATTTGAAATAATATTCGATAAATGGTTCGTCTTTGAATGAATATTGAAAAATAATATTCATTGAATAGATAACGTTCAAATAAATATTTGGAGTAATGGTCGTCAATTAAATAATCTCGGACGAATATTCAAATAATATTCGTCAACCAAATAATGGGAATTATTTATTTAAATATTTCCCTCGAAAATAATTACGATATATCAAGAAGTACTGACTCCCTGTCTATATTCAACAAATAGGATTCATATGCCCTTCTCCAAGGGTCTTAACAACATCCGGCTTATAATCGATATATTATCTACCTACTTATAAGCCAAAGAACAATCAGGGAACAAGTATATCAATATGACTTGAAAGTAGGCATGCATGCTATGGCATATGTATAACAGAAAGCATATATTATCACAACAACAGCCTAAAAAGGGAAAGTTGAAATTTGCCTGGTAATTGAGCACGGGTAGGGGTAGTGGTAGGGTATCCCGGGTCAGCTCGGCGATCTATAAATAGTCAAGAGATTCGAGGTTAATCGCTTAACACTTTTTAAAAAGGTTAAGTATTAAGTTAAGTCGAAACATGTTTTCGAATTATCTCGTTATACCCCTTTTTAGTGTAACTCTTTTTATTACCGATACGATTCAACATTTGTTCATCATTAAGACATGTCATCGTACTCACACTTAGTGTATACTTAAGTCATATAAGTTCTAAATTCGATCGATTACGAACCAAGATTATATCTCGAGTTTTATCGCTCGTTTTCTAAGTTATAACCAAAGTTATACTTTTAAGGGGTTCGTTCGCGTTTAACCTAGATTCGAACATTTATATAAAATCGAAAAATGATCCGATTCACATGATGATTTCTCTTACACCTTCCTTTTTACCTCTAGTATTTAATTACCAAGATTCTCCACTGACGTACGTATTTTACGAGGGTTCAATTTCAGTTACGAACTTTCGTTTACGGATTCGAACTACTTTCAATAAATCGGTCATAAATCCTAAACCGTAAGTCTGTTTGATTCGATTCTTTTTCCAAAATGATCTACGACTCAAGATCTATAAGGGCATGTTAGATACTCATCCAGTATCGGCCATTAGACCTACTGTGATGCACGGTTTTCAATGATTACCGAAATTTCGGCATTATAACGGCTATAATACGAACGTTCCAAAAATCACAATCAACAACCCAAGCCACACCGGGCATCAATACAACTTATAGACAGGATTCTCATCTTATTAAGTCCAAGAACCACTGACTTTATCATCATAATCATCATGTTAATCAAATCACTAAATCACTAACTAAGCATGCTTATAATCATGAACATAATCATAACTAAGCTAAATCATCCAAGAATATTCTTAATCTCAAAACAAGAGCTAGGGTTTCAAGTGGTTACCTTCTTGAGGGTATGTACTAGCCTTACTAATCTTGGTATGGTCCTTGGATTGCTTTATGTTAGCTAAGATCAACCATGAAACCAAGAAAAACAAGGATTAGTATATGAAAACACTATTCATCATCACCTTTGATAATTTTATAACTCAAGAATGGAATGGAATTTGAAGGTGAAATTCATAGGATACCTTAATTAGGAATTATAGAACTCACCTAAATTATCTTGAGATTTTTGAATGATGGAATCTTGCACTTCTTCCTCCCTTTTTTGGCTAAGCCGAGAGCAACAAGGAGAGAGATGTGGTGTTTGTTTGTGTTTTTGCTTTATTATGATCTATACATGTATTATATGGATGCATCTCTTCCTTTTATGTTGTTGGTAATCCATTGGTCCATGTGTCACACTCTTACTTGGCCAAGTGTAAGGCTAGAAACATGCATCCCTTTTTTTGGCAAAGTGCAACTACACCACTTAGCTTATAGTTGACTTACATGTTACATACTTTGGTTTCTATTACTCCATCCACTTGCACATGCATGAATCTTGCTCTCTGCTTGCTTGTTTGTCCAGTTATTTCTCAATTTCACTGATCGTTCGGACGAATATCTCAATCGTTTCTAGATTGGGTTTTACCAGAAACCTTCTAAATATTTTTGCTCACATCTTTAATCCTCCTTTATAATTCTTGAATTTAAATCCCTTCACTCTTTTTAATAATCTCTTGAGTCTTTCAGTATCCAGGGAAATCTCTGGGAAAATAAAAGTGCTATTTTTCAGAATCCGATAACTTTTACATACACTCTTTTTCCCCTTGGATCATTAATACGAACTCAGAAATCCGTTCCGGGTACTTCTATATAGCGTCGTCTAATAATATTCTTATTTCCACTAAATACACTATTCATTATTTATTCTCTCTTTATTCCTTATATTTATGAAAATGTCCTTGTTCTCTTTCGGGCGTTCCTTAACCCTTTTACGGAACCACTGGACTAATCGTTATCGATCTGGATGACATGAGAGTATTCATCTGCTTGGAGTTGCCATATCTTATTTCTCTAGGAGATAGATTATTCTTACCTAAGTTGTCAACCATTAGCATTCTTCAAGACATAGAAATAAAAAAGTCGAATTCCATTCATTCTTTCAAAATATCAACTATTACATCGTAGCAGTAACCACTATTCGTTCTTACATCATTAAATAAATAAAAGTTTTAATTCTACCCAAAATCTGGGTTCTTACAGTCTCTCCTCCTTAAAAGGATTCCGTCCCGGAATCAGTTTGAAAACAAGTGGGGGGTACTTTTCTTGCATTGCGCTTTCAAGCTCCCAGGTTGATTCTTCTACATTGTGGTTCTGCCACAAAACTCTGACTAGCTGAATGACCTTGTTTCGGAGCACTTGTTCTTTCCGGTCTATGATTTCCACAGGTTGCTCTACATAGGTCAAGTCTGGTTGCATGTCCACTTGCTCATACTCTACAATGTGCTTGGCATCCGGGTTATACTTCCTCAGCATCGAAACATGGAACACATTGTGCACCTGCTGTAGATTTGGGGGCAATGCCAGTTCATAAGCTAGTTCCCCAATCCGTCTTAAGATCTCAAATGGTCCAATGTATCTTGGACTCAGCTTTCCTTTCTTTTCCAAATCTCATTAAACCTTTCCAAGGTGACACTTTTAAGAACACTAGGTCTCCTACTTCGTATTCTTTGCCTTTCCGTGCTAAGTCGGCATATTTCTTTTGTCGATCCTGGGCTGCTACCAACCGTCCTCTGATTAGATCTACTGCATCTTTAGTTCGTTGGACCACTTCGGGCCCGAGCATCTTTCGCTCTCCAACTTCATCCCAATACAAGGGAGATCGACATTTTCTCCCATAAAGGGCCTCATAAGGTGGCATTCCTATACTTGAATGGAAACTGTTATTGTAGGAAAACTCGATCAATGGCAAGTGATCGTCCCAATTTCCTTTGAAGTCTATCGCGCAGACTCTCAACACATCCTCTAGCGTTTGGATGGTCCTTTCATTTTGCCCATCTGTCTGGGGGTGGTAGGCTGTGCTCATGTTCAGCCGGGTCCCTACACATTCTTGAAAACTTCTCCAAAACTTGGAGTTAAATCTGGGATCTCGATCGGATACTATTGCGACTGGGACTCCATGTCGCGCCACTATCTCTTTTAAGTAGATGTCCACTAGTCTGTCGACCGTGTATCTTTCGTTGATCGGGAGAAAGTGAGCTGTCTTCGTTAGTCGATTTACAATTACCCATATGGCGTCATGCTTAGCCTTGGTCCTTGGTAAACCTACTACGAAATCCATGGCTATGTGTTCCCATTTCCATTCTGGAATCTCTAAGGAATGTAGAAGTCCACTGGGCTTCTGGTGCTCTGCTTTCACTCGTTGGCAGGTCAGGCATCTGCTTACCCACTCTGCTACGTCCTTTTTCATGTTGGGCCACCAGTAATACTCCTTCAAATCCCTATACATTTTGGTGCTACCGGGGTGCACTGAGTATCTTGAGTTGTGTGCCTCATTTAAAATCTCATCCTTGAGTTCCTGAACGTTTGGGATCCATATCCTGTACGTGTACCTCATGATCCATTCCTTGTCTCTTTCACACTTAATTTCCTCCCCGGTCATTATCTATTCCATGGAGTTCTCTTCTTCCTCCATCATCCATTCCTGGCACCGTCTAATCTTTTCTAACAATGGAGGTTGGATTCTAATTTCCATCAATTTTTCTTGGCCCTCTCTAGGTAACTTAATCTCAATTTCCAGCTTCTCAAAATCCTTCACTAGCTCTTCCTCTGAAGTTATCATCTTGAGCTTCTCTTTCCTACTAAGGGCGTCAGCCACCACATTGGCTTTTCCCGGGTGATAACGAATTTCACAGTCGTAATCCTTGATTAACTCTAACCATCTCCTCTAGCGCATGTTAAGCTCTTTCTGAGTGAAAATGTACTTGAGGCTCTTATGGTCAGTGTAAATCTCGCACTTTTCCCCATACAAGTAGTGTCTCCAAATCTTTAAAGCGAAGACTATGGCTGCTAGTTCTAGATCATGCGTGGGATATCTGACCTCATAATCTTTCAGTTGGCTAGACGTATATGCTATTACCTTGCCGTGCTGCATAAGCACGCATCCCAGTCCTTTATGCGAAGCATCATTGTAAATCACGAAATCTCCTTTTCCATCAGGTAATGCCAGCACTGGGGCTGTCACCAACCTCTTCTTTAACTCTTGGAAACTCCTCTCGCATTTTTCAGTCCATTCAAATTTCTCAGTTTTACGGGTAAGTGGAGTTAATGGAGCTTCGATTTTTTCAAAATCTTGGACAAATCTTCTGTAATATCCGGCTAGTCCAATGAAACTCCTCACCTCGGTTGGAGTATTTGGTCGTTCCCAGTTTGAAACTGCTTCTATCTTGGAGGGGTCAACCAACACTCCTTCTCTATTGATCACGTGCCCTAAGAATTGTACTTCATTTTTCCAAAACTCACACTTGGAGAACTTGGCATATAACTGTTCCTTCCTGAGTATTTCTAAGGTTATCCTTAAATGTTCAGCGTGTTCTGCCTCTGTCTTTAAGTAGATGAGAATATCATCAATGAAGACTATCATGAATTTGTCCAAATATTCCTTGAACACTCTATTCATTAGGTCCATGAAGGTTGCTGGGGCGTTGGTCAATCCAAATGACATTACCAAGAACTCATAATGTCCATATCTGGTACGGAATGCAGTCTTCGGAATATCTTCAGGTTTGATCTTCAGTTGGTGATATCCCGTTCTCAGGTCAATCTTAGAGAAGTATTCAGCGCCTCTTAGCTGGTCAAACAAATCGTCTATCCTGGGTAGTGGATACTTATTCTTCATGGTTAGCTTGTTCAACTCTCTGTAGTCGATGCATAACCTCATACTCCCATCCTTTTTCTTAACAAACAACACTGGTGCGCCCCAAGGCGACACACTGGGCCTTATCATGCCCTTATCCAACAATTCCTGTAACTGTTTAGCTAGCTCCTTCATTTCTACTGGGGCTAATCGGTACGGGGCCTTCGAAATCGGCACCGTCCCCGGGGCTAACTCGATGGCAAACTCAATTACCTTATCAGGTGGTAGTCCGGGAAGATCTTGTGGGAACACATCCTCGAACTCATTAACTACCGGAATGTCTTGCAATCTTGGCGTTTCCTTCTGAGTGTCTATAACGTAAGCTAAATAAGCCTCGTTCCCTTTTCGTAACAATCTCTTGGTTTGTGCCATGGTCAGAATTTTCTGAGTCTGTCGCATCCCCTTAAACACTATTTCTTTCTTCCCTGGGGTTTTCAACTTAACCTTTTTCCCTTTACAATCTATCTGCGCATTATTGCGAGATAACCAATCCATACCCAAAATGACATCGAATTCCCCTAGCTTAAAAGGAATTAAATCGACATAGAAGGATTGTCCTCCTATTTCTAGTTTACAATCGGGGTGAATTTGATTAACCGGTACGATTTCCTGATTAGCTATTTCTACTTGTAAGGAATCTCTTAGTTGCTGGGTTTTAAGTTTCAATTTATGCGCAAAATCTCTAGATATAAAAGACTTAGTTGCTCCTGAATCAAATAAGACATTTGCACTGACTGAATTGAGAGAAAATGTACCTGCTATCACATCCGTGTCCCTCACGGCATCTTGTACTGACATATTAAAAGTCCTAGCAGTTGGTGGCCTATTTGAGGCAGCCCTGCTTGCCCCTGATGCTGCTGGTTTGTTCTTTGGGCTGTCCTTCCTCATGTGCCCTAGTTGTCCGCACTGGAAGCAAGTGGTGCTTTTGTTGGTACAAGGGACAACCGCAGTGTAGGTGTTGGAGTAGTGGCCCACTCGTCCACACTAATAACAGGTTGGTTGCTTTTGGTTGTACACTCCGGAATGTCTTTTCCCACACGTTGCACATGCTGGCAAGGAAGGTCTAGACTGATGGGAACGGAACACTCCTGTATGCTGGCTGCCCTGGCTCACACTCATGCTCACAAGTGGTTTGAATCCCATACCCCTGTTAGGTAGAGAGACTGCTCCTTGATTAAACTTATTCGAGGGCTTTCCTTCTGCGGACCCTCCTCCCATACTGACATGTTTTCTCTTTAATCCCCCCTTCTCTTTCTCTCTCTGCATCTGATCGCTTCCAGCTTCCACAAAGGTGGCCTTTTACACCAAGGTGGCATAATCCGTAATCTCTAAAACCGCCACTCTATTCTGGATCCACTGTTTCAGCCCTTGTTGAAACCTATTAGCTTTCTTTTCTTCGGTATCCACAAATTCTGGCACAAATCTCGACAACTCAGTAAATTTGGCCTCATAGTCAGCCACTGACATATTGTTCTGTTTCAGTTCCAAAAACTTAAATTCCATCTGAGTTTTCATGAACTTCGGGAAGTACTTCTCCAGGAATAATTGTTTGAACCTTTCCCAGACTACGACAGCATCAGTCTCCATGTTCTTCTTGGCTTCCCACCAATAATTGGCCTCTCCCTTTAGTAGGTAAGTAGCAAAAACAGTCTTCTGAGCCTCATTGATACTCAGAATCTCAAAAGATTTTTCCATTTCCTTGATCCAGGCCACCGCCTCAACGGGATCAGCCGATCCGTGGAACTCTGGGGGCTTAAGGGACTTAAAGGCCCTAAAGGAATTTGCCGTTGAAGTGTTGTTTCCTGGTGGTGGTTGAGGGTATTGGTTCAAATTCTGCCTAAGTAGATCCATAAACTGGCCCATGGGGTCTCCGCCCTGGTTCTCCCCTTCCTGCTCTACTTCAGTTTCTCCACCCTCTATTTCCCCCTCAAAGTCTTCAGAGTACATGGGTTCATCCTCCGCTCCATACTGGGAATCTTCTTGCTCATTATAGTCCTGATCTTGTTCTTCACTACTTTCATGGTTTTCCTCGTGTTGGTTGTGACTCTCTTGGTCCGTAGATTCACGGGGGTTAGCCCTAGTGCCCATTCGTCTTGGAGGCATTTTACTGAAATTTTGGAAAATTTTACATTAGGTTCACTTACCTGTTTTAAAGGATTTTTCCTTGCATAATTCTTTACATGATTGGATTTAAGATCCCACAGTTTTATATCTCATGGCAATTTAATCGAAAAACAGTACATATGCTAATAAACTCGTGATCACATCCCGACAAAATTGAAATAACTGAAAGGGAAACAAATATATACCAGGTACCGAAAAGGTACAACATCCGAGTTACAACGATAGTTTAAAGTACAGCCATCCTAACAACAACAACAAGTCAAAAGTGAAATACGCTGTCTATCTGTCAAGTCTGCAAAAAGGGAAAATAAGTACAATAAAACCATCCCTACAAAAGCCGGCACTACTACATCCGTACATGACTAGACAACTAGACTACTGCATCACTACATCTAAAATCAGCCGCCACAATGAAACATCATCCGAACCCTCCCCATGGCGATGCGGAAAATCTCCTCGGCATCTGCTCTGTCTACCATACCATGCCCATCAGTAGGCAACTGTCGCACCCTCATCCGAGCCCTCAGCTCGATGCGGGTCACAGCCCTATACCCAACCCTGTCACTGATAGTCCTCCAGCCCTGCAACCTCATCCGGGCGGCTCTCTCTGCTGCTAGCTCCCTCCTAGACTCTGCCAACCTGGCATCCGCCACTAACAACTCTCTATAAAGCCCATTCACAATCAAGTTGTGAACACATACCGGGACTCCTCCTATCGGGACATGGGGTGGGGTGGATGGCTCAGATGGAGCTGCAGTCTCTGTCTGCTGGGGCTCTGGGGTAAGCTCCTCAAACTCATCGGGGAATGGGCTCACAGGTAGTGGTGGTGGGGTAGGGGCTCTCTCCACCGGGAGGGGTGGCACTTGTAGTCCGGAACTCCCTACTGCATCATCCACTAGCTCATCCTCACCTACAGCCTGTCCAACAAAAGCAGCCATGACCTGCTCAGTGGTCATATCATTATCCTCCTCCATGGTCCTGATCTCAGATACAACCCAATAACCCTCATCCTCAGCAACTAACTCAGTGTCCTGCCCTGTCTGGACCCCCTTCAGGTCCTCCTCCCCTCGGTCATAACAACATCTGTATCAGCATCAACCTGGACCTCCTCAGGGTCCTCATCCTCAGACTCAATCACATCAGTATCAACATCAACCTGGACCTCCTCAGGGTCCTCCTCCTCAGGCTCATTATCCTCCTCACGCAAGTGCTCATAGTACGGGTCCCTAGTCCAGAACATGTCCTCATCATGCTGTCTCGCAGCTGCCTCCTGGGCCGACATGTCGCTCGCCTACACAAGACGAACTATGTTACTATCATGATACTTAAAAAGTTCCCGTAAGGGTTTTAGGTGAACCTGGCAAGGGTTCTTATTATATTACTGAATTTATTATTATATAACGTCGTATCATCTCTTGGGATATATAACTCTCGCTCTGATACCATTGCTGTAACACCCCCAGATCCGGGGTCAGGGATCGGGTCATTACGGTCTCATAACTCATACATAATACTTGACTTGAGTCCAAAATCAATAAGTAGCATGCTATGACCCCACAATAATATCCACTCACACACACAGTTATAGTCCTAGAGATGAAATTGAAATAAGTCTTACATAAAAGGGTTTACAAAAAAAAAGTTATTACAATCCCAAAAGGATAACATCATAAGTTTAAAAGTTTAGTCGTTGATTACATTAATTATACATATAGTTAAACAGGAAACAAAAGCTGTATAACTATGCTACCTCAGCAATGGCGGCTAGCATCTCAGCGGGGAGTCCGGTGGGTCGGGTAACCCGCTTGCGCCGAGTGCGCCTGACGCGAGCCATCTGTCCTAGCTGTTGTTGTGACATGATAAATAAGCAAGGGTGAGCAATAGCCCACCAATAATAATATAACAGGACAGTGATAGTATATAACAGTTCGAAGTATCATTATTTCCATATGCCATGCATTAAGGAAGTTAGTGCCAGTATACTATAAAGGATAAAGTTACAAAGTAACTTAAAGTGTTTATTTTGTGGAAATATCTGCTATGTCAAAATAAGCAAGATATCATTATTTATCATATTAAGAGGAACTTGCAAGGAAAATATTTCAGTTCCAGTTATTAACATTTTTCGAAGTTCAACAACCTGAAAGAAGTCTCTTTGATACGTGTTGTGGAAGACACCGTCAACCTGAAAGAAGTATCTTCGATACGTGTTGCAGGGAATTCCCAATTTGGGAGATGAACCAATATTGGAGTTATCACGCGCCAGCTGTTCCACTCCCTGATGATCAGTCGGGGATGATACAGCCCAATATAGTTTACTACCGGTAGAAGGAAGAACTGACGGCTCCACTTGTCAATGACCTTTAATAGTAACTCCCTGGCCAATGATTAGGCCTTGTGATGGACCGTGCGACTCGGCCTCTTACACACGACTCCTAGTTCGAGTAAATCCACATCATTGAAACGTATAGTTTATCCTCCCTTCCCCAAGTGAAATACTTGTTGACAAGACTCCACCAAGTAGTCGTATCTAGTTAGAAAGGAAAATTCACTAACATTTCCCAAGCTCTTGCTTGTTAATGGATATCAACTTGTTCCAACGATCTTACCCCTCGAATGATGAGAAGGTACACACAGACTTAATGAGTCCGTAGCAACCAAGTTGCGAGTGAAAAGGATAAACTATGACCGGGGAGTCAACAAGATAAAGAACCTTTCTCAAGTAAGGTTCCCTTATAATTTAAGAGATAGATTCGAGTGAAGAATGGAATCTAGAGGACCTTTCTTAATATAATTTTAATCGTATGACTCCGAAGAATTTTCAGAATGATCGAAGGTCGAAAATAATATTTGAAGAAAAATAACAACCTTGAAGTTGTTTCCAAGTATTGAATAAATATTTATAGAATATTTATTGAGTCGGAAGTATTTAATGAATGAAAGAATATTTTTAATCAGAGTATTTCTCAAAATAATCCTTGAAGGAATATTAAGAAAATATTCATTGAATAAATAATTACTTAAATGAATATTAAAATAATATTCATTTAATAAATAATTTTGAAAGGAATGTTTGGAATAATATTTGTTAAGTAAATAAGACTTCAAATTAATATTCAAAAATAGTATTCATATAATAATTTAAATGAATATCCAAGTGACATTCATTTAATAAATTAAACCTTGAAGGAATATTCGAGAATAATATTCCCTTAATACATGATGTTCTAAATGAATGTCCGAATGATATTTATTTAATAATCGAAGGTTTTATAGAAATATTTGAAATAATATTCGATAAATAGTTCGTCTTTGACTGAATATTGAAATATAATATTCATTAAATAGATAACGTTCAAATAATATTTGGAGTAATGATCGTTAATTAAATAATCTCGGACGAATATTCAAATAATATTCGTCAACCAAATAATGGGAATTATTTAATTAAATATTTCCCTCGAAAATGATTACGATATATCAAGAAGTACTGACTCCCGGTCTATATTCAACAAATAGGATTCATATGCCCTTCTCTAAGGGTCTTAACAACATTCGGCTTATAATCGATATATTATCTACCTACTTATAAGCCAAAGAACAATCAGGGAACAAGTATATCAATATGACTTGAAAGTAGGCATGCATGCTATGGCATATGTATAACAGAAAGCATATATTATCACAACAACAGCCTAAAAAGGGAAAGTTGAAACTTTCCTGGTAATTGAGCACGGGTAGGGGTAGTGGTAGGGTATCCCGGGTCAGCTCGGCGATCTATAAATAGTAAAGAGATTCGAGGTTAATCGCTTAACACTTTTTAAAAAGGTTAAGTATTAACTTAAGTCGAAACATGTTTTCGAATTATCTCGTTATACCCCTTTTTAGTGTAACTCTTTTTATTACCGATAAGATTCGACATTTGTTCGTCATTAAGACATGTCATCATACTCACACTTAGTGTATACTTAAGTCGTATAAG
Organism: Saposhnikovia divaricata; assembly: GCA_036435485.1. Classification (NCBI taxonomy): domain Eukaryota; kingdom Viridiplantae; phylum Streptophyta; class Magnoliopsida; order Apiales; family Apiaceae; genus Saposhnikovia; species Saposhnikovia divaricata. The sequence continues at coordinate 41,203,862 of CM071601.1, forward strand.
TTCTAAATTCGATCGATTACGAACCAAGATTATATCTCGAGTTTTATCGCTCGTTTTCTAAGTTATAGCCAAAGTTATACTTTTAATTGGTTCGTTCGCGTTTAACCTAGATTCGAACATTTATATAAAATCGAAAAATGATCCAATTCACATGAGGTTTTCTCTTACACCTTCCTTTTTACCTCTAGTATTTAATTACCAAGATTCGCCACTGACTTACGTATTTTACGAGGGTTCAATTTCAGTTACGAACTTTCGTTTACGGATTCGAACTACTTTTAGTAAATCGGTCATAAATCCTAAACCGTAAGTCTGTTTGATTCGATTCTTTTTCCAAAATGATCTACGACTCAAGATCTACAAGGGCATGTTAGATACTCATCCAGTTTCGGCCATTAGACCTACTGTGATGCACGGTTTTCAATGATTACCGAAATTTCGGCATTATAACGGCTATAATACGAACGTTCCAAAAATCATAATCAACAACCCAAGCCACACCGGGCATCAATACAACTTATAGACACGATTCACATCTTATTAAGTCCAAGAACCACTGAGTTTATCATCATAATCATCATGTTAATCAAATCACTAAATCACTAACTAAGCATGCTTATAATCATGAACATAATCATAACTAAGCTAAATCAACCAAGAATATTCTTAATCTCAAAACAAGAGATAGGGTTTCAAGTGGTTACCTTCTTGAGGGTATGTACTAGCCTTACTAAGCTTGGTATGGTCCTTGGATTGCTTTATGTTAGCTAAGATCAACCATGAAACCAAGAAAAACAAGGATTAGTATATGAAAACACTATTCATCATCACCTTTGATGATTTTATAACTCAAGAATGGAATGGAATTTGAAGGTGAAATTCATAGGATACCTTAATTAGGAATTATAGAACTCACCTAAATTAGCTAGAGATTTTTGAATGATGGAATCTTGCACTTCTTCCTCCCTTTTTTGGCTAGGCCGAGAGCAACAAGGAGAGAGATGTGGTGTTTGTTTGTGTTTTTGCTTTATTATGATCTATACATGTATTATATGGATACATCTCTTCCTTTTGTGTTGTTGGTAATCCATTGGTCCATGTGTCACACTCTTACTTGGCCAAGTGTAAGGCTAGAAACATGCATCCCCCTTTTTGGCAAAGTGCAACTACACCACTTAGCTTATAGTTGACTTACATGTGACATACTTTGGTTTCTATTACTCCATCCACTTGCACATGCATGAATCTTGCTCCCTGCTTGCTCGTTTGTCCAATTATTTCTCAATTTCACTGATCGTTCGAACGAATATCTCAATCGTTTCTAGTTAGGGTTTTACCAGAAACCTTCTAAATATTTTTGCTCACATCTTTAGTCCTCCTTTATAATTCTTGAATTTAAATCCTTTAAATCTTTTTAATAATCTCTTGAGTCTTTCAGTGTCCAGGGAAATCTCGGGAAAAATAAAAGTGCTATTTTTCAGAATCCGATAACTTTTACATACACTCTTTTTCCCCTTGGATCATTAATACGAACTCAGAAATCCGTTCCGGGTACTTCTATATAGCGTCGTCTAATAATATTCTCATTTCCACTAAAAACACTATTCATTATTTATTCTCCCTTTAGTCCTTATATTTATGAAATCCTTGTTCTCTTTCGGGTGTTCCTTAACCCTTTTACGGAACCATTGGACTAATCGTTATCGATCTGGATGACATGAGAGTATTCATCTGCTTGGAGTTGCCATATCTTATTTCTCTAGGAGATAGATTATTCTTACCTAAGTTGTCAACCATTAGCATTCTTCAAGACATAGAAATAAAAAAGTTGAATTCCATTCATTCTTTGAAAATATCAACTATTACATCGTAGCCGTAACCACTATTCGTTCTTACATCATTAAATAAATAAAAGTTTTAATTCTACCCAAAATCTGGGTTCTTACAGCAGGTCTGATGTAGTAGTTTGTAGCTTGAATTAATTGCAGTTTTACTATAGAATAATTTAGTGTTAATATTATTCTGTGACGTATCTCTTTTATTCCCATATTTACTTTAATTAAGTGGAGGTACTTAAATATGCATTTATATTTGATGTATGTCTTATAATCTGTACACATCTATATACTGTTGTTAATTAATTATATCAAATGTCATTGCATAGGTTGAATTGACATGTTGTATTTTGGTCATCCAATATAGAGGAAAAAGGAATGGGAGGAAAATATGATGACCCAAGAAGAGATGCTTGTGGAAGTTGCTGCTCAGACAGGTAAAAGCAATAGGACAAGCGGTTCAGACTGTTAGGCCGAATACACTAGTATAATCAATATCATATGAGAGATTAACAATAAAATATGCGTTTAAACAATTAAAAACTATTTGGAATTAATAACTCCTCTCTCAGTGATGTAGAATATCACAGAGAGCTGCTTAGGTTACAATGAATAATATTTCACAATGATCGATACCCTTCTAGGGTTAACCTAACTGTATTTATATGATATACAGCTGCTATACAATCGATAATTGATACTCCTATAAATTAGCTATTCAATTGATATCAATTACGATTGCTACACGTCTCCTTAGTCAACTCAATCTCTTTGACAGCTATCCAATCTTCAAAGATATTACTTCCATAATAAATCTTCAAACACTGTTGACCAGTAGACGCTGCCTCCAGACAGAGTTTAACAAACTCTGTCGAGCTTCCATCTGTCAGTGTTTAACTAAACTTGGACTGCTTCCAGCTAAACTCTTATTTATCACTATAACACTTAAACACTGATTAATATTCACATCAATTATTTGTAACAATCTCCCCCAACTTGTTCATTAGCAAAATTGCACAAGTTTAACAATAATTGATGATGTCAAAACAAATAAACAAATATAGTGTTTAATATACAAACAGAGTTTAACTTCTACTTAACAAAATCTACAGAAAACAAGAAAATTCTTACAGGATTTTAATCCTTAATCTCCTCAACATCTGGTGTTGTTCTAAGGTAGTCGATAAGTAATCTTCTTTCAGCATTCTCAAGATCTGTCTGCATAACCTCCTTGATCTCCTTTAGCTTAGGATCATCTTCACCAGTTTGATAAATAGCAGAACTCAGATCATAGATTTTGTTTCTTCTCATCTCATTCCCCAGTCTGATGAACTGTGCTTTAGCTGACTCTGAGTTAAAATCAAGAACTGTTATACCCAGGCCTGTCTTCAGTTTAGCACTACCCTTCTTCATCTCAACAATATTCCCATGATAATCTCTGTATTTTGGGACATATTGACTTTTGTATTTCATCCCTTTGACTGCCAAATTATGTAGCATCTTATTTCTTAGCACATTTGCAGCTTGTTGAGTCCTTCGATTATTCACCTTGAAGAGATATAGAACATATTCTAATTCCTCCCATAGCTTCAAATCAAGATCATACTCACCAATTTTGTATACAGTACCATCTTCCATGAAATACAATAGAAAGTCTTTATCCAAACTTCTTTGATGAATTAACTGAATTGATTCCAGTCTGTCTAAACTCTCCTGAGTAATACCAAGACCTGGAACAGCCAGTGATGAAGGATCTCTAGGACCAGTGTTCATTCTGACTTCTTTATGAGAGCCCAATCCAGATTTATCTCGACCTTGCTTTCCTGTTAAAGCTCTACCATGCAGAAAATCAGTAGTAGTACCTCCAGTCATCAGAGATGGATCATGAAGAGTTGGTTTTCCAAAAACCATTTGCATCTGAGTAGATAAAGGTCTCTGTACAACTTGTGTAGAAACAAAGGTTGTATTCTTCTTCTTTGAGTCTTCTCCTTCTCTAGCAATGCCTTTTAGCTTCAATCTAGCTTCAGCTTCTGTTGGTTTCTTAGATAATTGTGATCTTTGATCAGCACCAACATTTTCTTTAATCACAATGGCTTTAAGAACATGCCTAGGAGCTTTTTTTTTCTTTTTAAACTTTCTAGACTTTAAAGCTTTATGATGTTCTTCTTGTAAGTTCTTTTCTTCAGCTTTAATATCTTCAATAGTAGCCCCTTCTTCATTTTCTTCAAGAAATAACTTAGCAGCCAATTCCTCATCAGTAAGTGGATTTTCAGTGAATAATAAACTCTTGGTGTTTGAAGTACCCTGAGTATCAGTGTATGTTCCAACAGACTTTGACTTAGAAGACTTGCTAAATTTCAGACTTTGATCAGCTCTTAATAATTTCTTCCCTTTGTCCTTTGCACCTGCTCCTCCATCTTCAGTATCTTCATCCTCTTTAGTCAAAGTTTGAGATTGCCTGCACTTAGATTTAGCAACTCTCTCCCCCTTTTTGACATCATCAGGAATCAAAATAGAAGTAATCAGTTCCAAGGAGTTAGCAATGGAGTCAATCTTTCCAGACAAGATAGTCTGATTCTGTTCAACTTGACCCAGTCTCTGAAACAGAGTTTCTTGAGCTTTGGAAATGGTCTTGAACTTTATTTGATTATCCCTCTGCATAGTCATATCTCTAGCAACAACATCAGCTCTTAATTCATTAATTGATTTTTGAGACTCATCAAATCTTTCATTCAGAGTCTTTACTTAAACAATGATTGCTTGTAGACTTGAGATAATATCAGGATTTGAGATCTTTGTAGCGGATTGATGAACAAATTTAGCTGCTCTTTCAATAGGAAAAATACAGTCTGACTTATACCTGTCCCTTGAATTCTTGGCAAAGTGCTCAGCTTCAATGTCATGTTGATCTGAAGGTTTAGAAAAAGGTGTGTGTTTAGCATTAGTTTGAACTGGTATACCCTGAGAAGAGTTTGATTCTGCACTTCCTTCATCTTCAACATCAACAGCTGCATCTTCAACTTGATCAGTATGCACTGCAACATTCTCCGCAGTTGTGTCTCTAGCCTCAACGGACTTTGGAACTTCAACTTGTTCAACCTCTTCACCTTGTTCAGGAACCTGGTGAGCATCAGAGAATAGCTCAGTGTGTGATGCCACTGTTTCATCAAGTACTACAGTTGGCTGATCAGCTGCACCAGTTTCTTCAGAGTTTGTAATAAAAGGTGAGAGAGGAACATTAATGTGATCAGAGAATGGTATGAATGTTTCATCAAAATCATCCATAGCAGCAAAACCTTCTCTGTTATCCTCATCCATTTGTACATTGGCAGGTGTATTGGCAACTTCTTCTGCATTATTTGTCTCAACAGTAGGTATTTCCTTGGAAATCACCTCTGGAGCTTCAATGTTCATTTCTTCATCAGAATCATCAAGAATCAATCTTCTTCTTTTAACCTGAGGCACTTCAATTGTCTATTCTTCAGTAGAATCATCTAAGACAGAAGGTGATGGAGGTCTGTTTGCCCTTTCCTTTCTAGCCCTTTTAGGTCTGGCAGACTCCTTTTGAACTTTGGTAGAATCTATTTTTGCTTTAGCTAATCGATGCTGTGTATTTGCTGCTGTGTGTTTTGTTCTACCTCCATGTTTTGGTTTGGGTTGGTTAACTGGTGAATGTTGTTCAGGTTGGGATTGAGTAAGTGGTGGTTCAGTGGTTTGAGTTTGAGGTTCAATGTTTGGAATTGGTTGTATGGGTTCAGTGTTTAGAGTTTGGTGAGGTTCAGAGTTTGTAGGTTCAGAGTTAGGTTGTGGAGGTTCTTGAGGTTGGTGTAGGAAATTTTGAATTGCAAGAGGCAACACCAATTCAGGTAATTGCTCCTTGTTAGCATCTTTGTTGGTTAGATCAGAGAATATCCACTTATTAACCTTAAAGGCTAATATGGTGTCATCCTCAGAAATTTCAACACCAGAAACACAAGCAATGAATAATAATTGACAAAATCTAGCAAAATAGACAGTACTAGACTCTGACAATCTATCACCTAAATTCATTAAGACAAGTCTACCAAAATCGAAATTACTTCCATAGAAAAGAGAATACCCGATTTGAAGACTGTCAGTAGGAATGGCATCCCAGTTGGTGACTTTCTTGCCAAAAGCTCTTGTGATGCACTCAAAGAAGAAACTCCATTCCTTTCTGAGCCCTGGCCTTTTTACATTACCAAGCTTGTCTAAAGAACCAGAAAACCTCAGCTGCTGCAACATCTCCTTCAATTGATTCTCACCAACAACAGTGTATGAAGTGTGAGTGTCGAAACCCATAGTATCTCTAACAGTCGCAGGAGTAATCACATACTCTGTCTCCTCATAAGTGAAAACAATTGATGGATTCCCATTCTCTCCTCCATCGTCATACACAGAGTTATTCTAGAAGGTAGAAATCTTCGTGGCAGAAAGCATTTGTGGTTCGACTAGAGCTGTTCCAATCTCTGAATCTCCCAAAAAGTTTTGAATCAAGTGAAACGCCTCTGGAACTTTTTCATTGTTCAATGGGGCTGCATAATTGTTAGGAACAAACAATAATCCTTGGGCAGTAAAAGCTTTAGTGGCCATTAGAATCGATTTGAGAAGAAAATATGAGTGACAAAGATACGAAGCAAAGGTGTTTGTGAAAATGTGCAAATGAGATAGCAAGTAACTGTGAGTGGGTTGTGTGTAGAGAGAATAACCGTGTAAGTAAAAATAATTAGTGTTGTAATGAAAAAGTAAAACCCAATCGTTTTAACATTAATACACTCAACCAATTACTCAATTAATGTGCAAGTGGGATACATTAGTGGGTGAGTGGGACATGTGGCACATACATAATGGAACAAATATGCACGTTCAGTAACTATAGCAATAATTACTGCTAATTTCTCTCCCATTACCAACACACTTTACCACTCCAACAATCATTAACAGTTGGCAATAATTTATTTCATTTTTCAAAAACTCATTTTACCCCAAGTATGTAAATTGTCTGAAATAAATTACCTTAGAGTATTAGACAAAATTCGTCAGCGTTTGTCAATCTTCCAACTACATTACCATAATCCTTTCAAAAACTGCACAGGTGTGAATATATGTGTGTGTATAGCAGAGTTTACCAATTCAAATTTTAGAGCATCTAATTTTTCATAAAATCCATAAAGTAAATCAGTAAACACTGGATGCACAAACTCTCATAGTAAACAGTGAATGTATGATGAATGCTAAACTCTGTAGTAAACGATTTATATACATTAATAGTTAATTAATTTATACCCCCCTATCTTTTTTTTTGTTTCTCCAGTAATCAGAGGTTGGAACTAGTCACCAAAAATCCTGTAATTTTAGCCCTTATCAGTTTGATAAGTTCCTGGGTCTTTCTAGTCTTTGACTAGTCACCAAAAATTAGAGAATTTTAGCCCTTACTATATACCAGTAAGTTCCTGGGTCGTCCTAGACACCAACATAATCTCAAAGGAGTTCTAATAGTCTATATACATTTACTTTGGGGGTAGACTAATAACAGAATTTAACTTAACAGTGTATAACTAACAGAGGTTAGAACTCATCAACATCAGAAATTATTCATGAGAGGCAATGCACACGGTATTTACAGACTCAGAGTTTAGAATAAGTAAACCAAGAGATGCTATAAATATGAAACAGTATCTGCTGTGTTAATTTTCTGCACAATCTAAGATTAGATCACAAATAACTTAGAAGAATTCATGATTAATTACTGAGAATCATGCTTCGTACAAATTTCTTCATTGGTGTTAACATTCAGACAAAAACATTATCAGAGTTTCTTAGAGTTTATTCAACATGTCAACAGTGTATGACCTACAAAGCATGTTATCAGAGTTTGACAGTTAACAAACAGAGTTTGCATAGTAGAGTTTAACAACAGAGTTCACATAGCAGTTAACATACCATAGAATTATGAGCAACACATTACATAAGTAAAATTTTGAGTCTAACCAATATCTCTAGTCAAAACCAGAGACCATTCCTAGTTCATTTACCAGCCTTGTAAATACAGCTTCACTCAATGGCTTGGTGAAAATATCTGCAAGCTGTTGTTCTGTAGACACAAAATGAAGCTCAATATTCCCTTCCTCTACATGTTCTCTGATAAAGTGATACATTATGCTGATGTGCTTGGTCATTGAATGCTGTACTGGATTACCTGTCATAGCAATAGCGCTTTGCATATCACAGTAAATAGGAATTTTACTGTACCTCAATCCATAATCCAGCAATTGATTCTTCATCCACAGAATCTGTGCACAACAGCTACCAGCAGCAATATACTCTGCTTCAGCTGTAGATGTTGAAATTGATTTCTGTTTCTTGCTGTACCAAGAAACAAGTCTATCACCCAGAAATTGACAACTTCCACTGGTGCTTTTTCTGTCTATCTTGCAGCCTACAAAGTTTGCATCAGAGTAACCAAGTAGCTTGAAATCTGATTCTCTAAGATACCACAGACCTAAGGTTATGGTTCCCTTAAGATACTTAAAAATCCTCTTCACAGCTGTTAGATGTGGTTCTCTGGGATCTGCCTGAAACCTTGCACAGAGACAAGTTGCATACATGATATCAGGCCTTCTAGCTGTTAGATAAAGAAGAGATCCTATCATGCCTCTGTAGTTTGTCATATCTATTGAAGCTCCTGTATCTTTGTCCAACTTTGTTGCTGTTGCCATGGGAGTTGATGCAGATGAGCAGTCAAACATACCAAATTTCTTGAGAAGATTTCTGGTATATTTTGCTTGATTTATAAAAATCCCATCATCTGTTTGCTTCACCTGTAGGCCTAGAAAATAACTAAGCTCTCCCATCATGCTCATTTGATACCTGGACTGCATGAGCTTGGCAAACTTTTTACAGAGTTTATCATTAGTAGACCCAAAAATTATGTCATCAACATATATCTGACCTAAAAGCAAGTCATCACCATAGTTAAAATAGAACAGTGTTTTATCAATTGTACCTCTGTTGAACCCACTTTCTAAAAGAAGTTGAGCTAGAGTTTCATACCATGCTCTTGGTGTCTGCTTAAGTCCATAGAGTGCCTTATCCAGCCTGTAGACATAGTCTGAATATTTTGGGTCCACAAAACCTGGTGGTTGTTCAACAAACACTTTTTCTTCAAGCTTCCCATTCAGAAAAGCACTTTTCACATCCATCTGAAATACCTTGAATTTCTTGTGAGAGGCATATGCTAGAAAAATTCTTATTGCCTCGAATCTTGCAACTGGAGCAAAAGTTTCATCATAGTCTATTCCTTCCTACTGTGAATAACCTTTTGCTACAAGTCTTGCCTTGTTCCTTGTAACAACTCCCTCACTGTCAGTTTTGTTTCTGAAAACCCATCTAGTACCAACAACAGATCTATTCTTTGGTCTAGGTACAAGGGTCCATACTTCATTCCTCTCAAATTCATTTAACTCCTCCTGCATTGCTGTTATCCAATCAGCATCTTGAAGAGCTTCTTCTACCTTCTTTGGTTCATTCTTAGACAAGAATGCATGAAATAGACATTCATTTATTGTAGCATTCCTTGTTCTGACTGTTGCATCTGGCTCTCCAATAATTAAATCAGGTGTATGAGATTTTATCCATTTCCTTGCAGAAGGTAAATGGCTTCTATCAGTATTTGATCCTCCCCATTGATCCATGTTCTCCTGATTTTCTTGTTGTCTTTCTTCATTTTCTGAGGCTCCCCCTGAATTGACTGCTCAGAGTTTGAACTGTAAGATTTGGCACTTTCAGAGTTTGAGTCATCAGAGTTTGACCCAGATTTTTTAGTAGACTCACTATCAAAATTTGAGTCATCATTTTGATCATGCTCCCCCTCAACTGGTTCTCCCCTTTGTTCTGGATGAGAAGTTTCTTCAGTGTTTACCAGTAGAGGTTCAGAGTATGCTTCAACAGAGTTTTTCAAATTAGTTTCATCAGAGTTTACTTCATCAGAGATTAAGTCTTCATTTTCAAAGTGCAGTTGATCATGTTCATCTACATCTTCTAGTCCAGTTATTTTCTTGTCATCAAATGACACATGAATTGACTCCATGATCACCTTAGTTCTCATGTTATAAATTCTGTATGCCTTAATTGACAGTGGATAGCCAACAAAAATTCCTTCATCAGCTTTTAACTCAAATTTGGTCAACTGTTCAGGATGAGTTTTCAACACAAAGCATTTACACCCAAAAATATGAAAATATTTCAGGTTTGGCTTCTTTTCCCTCACCATCTCATATGGTGTTTTTCCATGCTTGTTGATCAGTGTGGCATTTTGAGTAAAGCAGGTTGTTTGAACTGCTTCTGCCCAGAAATAGGTTGGCAATTTTGCTTCATCAAGCATAGTTCTGGCAGTTTCTATCAAGGTTCTGTTCTTCCTTTTAACTACACCATTTTGCTGTGGTGTACTAGGTGCAGAAAACTCTTGCTTCAATCCTCTGTTCTTGCAGAATTCTTCCATTGTTGCAATCCTGAATTCAGTTCCATTATCTTTCCTGATTATTTTGACTTTGTGTTTTGATCCTTTGTCCAACAGCTTTACATGCTCCATCAGAGTTAATGCAGTTTCATCTTTCTTTGCTAGAAAATACACCCTTGTATATCTGGTGTGTTCATCAACAATGACTAGAGCATATTTCTTTCTTCCAATTGACAAGACATTCACTGGTCCAAAGAGATCAACATGTAGAACATGATAAGGATCAACAATTGAAGATTCAGACTTGCTCTTGAAAGATGACTTCCTTTGTTTGGCCTTTTGACAGGAATCACACAGGGCATCGACATTTAATAAGAACTTTGGAAGTCCTCTTACAAGATCCTTTCATATCAACTCATTAATGTTGTTCAGATTAAGATGAGCGAGTTTCTTATGCCACTTCCAACTCTCTTCACTAGACATTCTTGTGGACAGGCACACAGCTTTTCCATCAGAGTTTGCCAACTTTACTTGTAGAACAACTTTCCTTGTAGATTTACTGATGATTTCACAGTATTCAGGCTAAAAATCTACATGATATCCTCTGTCACAGATTTGACTCAAAGATAGCAGATCAAGCTTGAGTCCTGGAACCAGAGCTACATTTGTGATGATGACACTTCCAAGATTGATATTGCTGTGGTGTACCAGGTGCAGAAAACTCTTGCTTCAATCCTCTGTTCTTGCAGAATTCTTCCATTGTTGCAATCCTAAATTCAGTTCCATTATCTTTCCTGATTATTTTGACTTTGTGTTTTGATCCTTTGTCCAACAGCTTTACATGCTCCATCAGAGTTAATGCAGTTTCATCTTTCTTTGCTAGAAAATACACCCTTGTATATCTGGTGTGTTCATCAACAATGACTAGAGCATATTTCTTTCTTCCAATTGACAAGACATTCACTGGTCCAAAGAGATCAACATGTAGAACATGATAAGGATCAACAATTGAAGATTCAGACTTGCTCTTGAAAGATGACTTCCTTTTTTTGGCCTTTTGACAGGAATCACACAGGGCATCGACATTTAATAAGAACTTTAGAAGTCCTCTTACAAGATCCTTTCATATCAACTCATTAATGTTGTTCAGATTAAGATGAGCGAGTTTCTTATGCCACTTCCAACTCTCTTCACTAGACATTCTTGTGGACAGGCACACAGCTTTTCCATCAGAGTTTGCCAACTTTACTTGTAGAACAACTTTCCTTGTAGATTTACTGATGATTTCACAGTATTCAGGCTAAAAATCTACATGATATCCTCTGTCACAGATTTGACTCAAAGATAGCAGATCAAGCTTGAGTCCTGGAACCAGAGCTACATTTGTGATGATGACACTTCCAAGATTGATATTGCCATATCCCAGAGTACGTCCTATTTTGCCATCTCCATAGGAAACTTTTGGGCCAGCCTTCTCCACATACTCTGATAGCAGGGCTTTATTTCCAGTCATGTGTCATGAACATCCACTGTCCACGACTAGGGTACTTTCCCTGTTGCCCTGCAATCACAAAAAATTACTGAAGATTAGATTTAAGGATCCAGACTTTCTTGGATCCTTTGGCTTTCTTAATTTTGTTAGCTTTAGCAGCGGAATTTACATTATCAGAGTTTAAGCTAACTTTATCAGAGTTTACACTTGCAGAATTAACCTTAACCCATTTAAAATTGGGCTTAAGTTCATAGTAGTTATGATAAATAGCATGATAATCCCTGCAAGTATAAATAGAATGCCAAGTACTTCCACAATGTTTGCATAAAGTCTGTGGTCTAGTTCTAACATTATCTTTCTTTACTTCAGACTTGGAAGGTAAAGAATTAATGTTTTTGTTCTTCCTGCAAAAACTAGCAAGATGGTTAGTGCTACCACAGTTATGACATGTCTTTCTTGGAGCAAAAGTAGCAAGCATTGGATAATTACCTTGAGTAATGCCTACTTCACCATTTTTATTCTTCCTAGACACTTTCTGTTTCTTGACAGATTTTAACTCCTTATGCTTATGCTTGAGTTGTTTATCTGTCATTGAACCAATATTAACCTGTTTAACACTAGTTTTTACTGGTTCTTTCTTAACAGCTCTTTTTCAGATTCAGACTTAGGTTCATTTATTCCATGAACAAATGTTGTAGATGGAAGATGTGTTCTAATTTTTACTTTGTTTTGAAACCTAAGTTCATCTCCCTCACAGTAACCTAAACCAACTATGTCTGACTGAAAAACCTCTTGAGTGTCTTTTCCAGAATGAGTCCAAGTTTTAATTACGTGATTTGCCTTCTCCAATTTAGATTCAAGTTGCTTATATTTTTCTAGCAAATCCTGTTCTAGATAAACAGCATCATCTCTTTCTTTCTGAACTTATTGCATGTTTTCAAGTTTTACTTCAACAATTTTATTTCTCACTTTAAGTTCAAAATTTTCAGATTTGATTCTCTCATTCTCTAAATTCTGATCCCTATAACTGATATGCAAAGCCTTAAGATAAATTCTTAATTCAGTTATATCATCAGTATTATAAGCATAGGTAGTTAGAGGTACCTTGTTTTCAGAATCTTCAGATTCATTCTCAATAGAAGCCATAAGAGCATAGTTAACATCCTCATCTGAGTCTGAAGTGTCTGCCCAGTCTCTGCCTTTTGTGAAGAGTGCTTTTTCAGTTTTACCCTTCTTGCACTCAGGAGCATAGTGACCTATCTCCTTACACTTGTAGCATTGAATCTCAGACTTGTCCTTCTTCCCAGACTTGGTATCCTTTCTCTCAGACTTTCTGAAACTTTTTCTGTCAGAATTTGAATCTTTCTTAGAAAACCTTTTGCCCTTCTTGAAGTTCCTGAAACCCATCTTCTTGAAGGTCTTCACCATCAAAGCAGCCATTTGCAACATTTCTTCTTCATCATCCTCAGAGTCAGATGATTCATCAGTGTTTGAATCAACATTAGAGTTTGATGACTCACTTTCAGAATGTATGACTAAAGCCTTTCCCTTAGCTTTCTTCCTTGATGCTTCCTTCTTCAAGGGTTTTTCTTCAACCTTAAGATCAACAGACTTTGTCTTCTTGCTTGAGCTCCTGTTTCTCTGCTCCAATTCCAATTCATGAGTTTTGAGCAGCCCATAGATTTCATCAATCTCAGTATCAACAAGATCATAGTTATCCCTTATGGTGGTTGTCTTCACATCCCACTTTTCAGGTAAAGCAAGAAGAAATTTGAGATTTGAGTCTTCTAGATCATACTCTTTATTAACCAATGACAAATTATTGAGCAGTTTACAGAATCTGTCAAATGTTTCGGTCATGGTTTCTTCAGATTTAGCCTCAAAGTGCTCATATTCCTGTGTGAGTATGTTCCTTCTATTCTTCTTTATAGCAGCAGTTCCTTGACACCTAACCTCAAGGGCATCCCAAATTTCATTGGCAGTAGTGTAGTTAATCACTTTATTAGACATAACATTCTCTAAAGCACTATGAAGTAGATGCCTAACTTTTGCATCCTTAGCAATAGATGAAAGATCTTCAGGAGTCAGATCTTTCTTTTCCTTTGGAACTGTTTTAGTTTCTTGATCAGCAGTAACAACAGACAGCTTTGTAGGTTTATGAGGACCTTCATAAATTCTGTCAAGATATTCTGGATCTGTAGCCTCCAGAAACATGATCATCTTCACCTTCCAGATTGAATACTCTGCTGGCCTGAGAATAGGAACACTGATTGTCTCATAACGACTTACAGTAGTAGGTTGAGCCTTCTCAGAACTTGAACCTGTTGGAGGAGGTATCTCTACCATTGATTATAGCTGTGTATGTGGATCTTAAACTGTATAGAGTAACAGATTGGCTCTGATACCAATTGTTAGGCCGAATACACAATTGGCTCTGATACCAATTTTCAAGCGATTAATACGAAAATTGTACTCCAATGACTCAAGGCGGTTACACTTAGTAATTTTTTTGTAGCTTTAACTTGCTAGTAGTAGAACTTGGTATTTTTGTAAAATTGTTAAGTAGTTTTGTTGGCTGAATTATTTAGGACGTTTGAAGTTGTTGGCTTGGTTTGGACAGGATGGTTTTATGAATAAATAAAGCAGCCATTTCAAATTTTTTTGTAAAAAAGTGTTGCATTTGACTATATATGATGTTGCATTATGGTATATATAGTGTTGCTAAAAATACTTCTGATGTTGCAAAAAAAAATATGATGTTGCATTAGACCTAACTAGTGTTGTATTAGATAGTGGTCCCCACTGCTAACATGGCACCATGTGGGCCCCACTACTGACGTGGCATCCTGTGGGTCCCACTGCTAACGTGGCACCCCTCGTGGGCCCCACTGCTGATGTGGCACCATGGTGGGCCCCACTACTGACGTGGCATCATGTGGGTCCTAATGTTGATTTGGCAAAATGGTGGCCCCCATTGCTGACGTGGCACCATGTTGGCCCCACTGTTGTCGTGGCACCATGGTGGAGCTTGACGTGGCACCATGTTGGGCCCCACTGCTAACATGGAACCATGGTGGAGCCTGAAATCTTATGCAAAACCATATGGTGTTGCATTTGTGTAACAGGACATGACAAAGCAAACAGAATATCTCTGGTCAAAATCTTAAAGCTGACTAGTTCCTGTTACTTGAGAATCCTTCTCCAAAATGTTGTTGTATAGTGGCATGCTCCTCATTGGTACTGACTAATTTAGCATATATGCTTAAGAGGATATCTTCTGTAGCTTCTCTATGTTGGTCAGGTATGTAGAAATTTTACTCTCCGCTGTTGGTGATAACTTGTAGTTCTTTGATAATGTGAATTGTAGTTTTGTCTCCCCTTGTGCCCATATGCCTTTTCAGTTATGGCTTTAGGATATTTTTTAGTGTCAATTCCTTGGTTTCTGAATTGAGGCATCCAGTAATATTGGGGCCTCAACCCAATATTGAAAACGTTACACATGAGCAGCTGTACAAGCATGTGGATGGTGTGTGGAGAGAAGCTGAAGCTACTATAAAAAAGGTTCAAACTAATGCTTAGTCTATGACTTGGTTTGTACTTTACC
Organism: Saposhnikovia divaricata; assembly: GCA_036435485.1. Taxonomy (NCBI): domain Eukaryota; kingdom Viridiplantae; phylum Streptophyta; class Magnoliopsida; order Apiales; family Apiaceae; genus Saposhnikovia; species Saposhnikovia divaricata. The sequence goes on from CM071601.1 coordinate 41,219,269, forward strand.
ACTAATGTGTTACTAGAACTGTATAGGATCAGTAACAAGTCTAATATAATTCTGTCATGTAACTGATCCATGGGAATCAACTAAGTTCTTCTGTAAAAGCTTTAGTCAGGAATATTATCTTATATTTTGTAGTTTCACTTAACTTTTGTGGTAGCTAATATTTCACATTTGTAGATTACAGACATTTTAGCATTGTACAACTTACCTTCCCACGAGAAACTGGAAAGGTACGTACATAGCGTGAGATTAAGTACTCTCATGCTTTTCAATGACTTTATATGCCACATTTACTGCTAAATTGACTCCAAATTACAAGTGCAGGCATGAGAGATATTCAGAATTAACGTTGCAAATCACCAAAAATAGTACATTAGGGAAGAACTAAACAGAGTTGTGGTGCCAGACAACCTAGATGTGCAGTGCTTAGCAGGTCTGATATAGTAGTTTGCAGCTTGAAATAATTGCAGTTTTACTATAGAATAATTTAGTGTTAATATTCTTCTGTGACGTATTTCTTTTATTCCCATAGTTACTTTAATCAAGTGGAAGTACTTAAATATGCATTTATATTTGATGTATGTCTTCTAATCTGTACACATCTATATACTGTTGTTAATTAATTATATCAAATGTCATTGCGTAGGTTGAATTGACATGTTATATTTTTGTCATCCAATATAGAGGAAAAAGGAAGGCGAGGAAAATAAGATGACCCAAGAAGAGATGCTTCTGGAAGCTGCTGCTCAGACAGGTAAAAGCTATAGGACAAGCGGTTCAGACATGCTGAAAAATCTAGGACAAGCGGATCCTAATCTTAAATTGGATATTGTAGAAATTTGTGCCACATTTTCAAGCGATTAATATGAAAATTGTACTCCAATGACTCAAGGTTGTTACACTTAGTAATTTTTTTGTAGATTTAACTTGCTAGTAGTAGAACTTGGTATTTTTGTAAAATTGTTAAGTAGTTTTGTTGGCTGCATTATTTAGGACTTTTGAAGATGTTGGCTTGGTTTGGACAGGATGGTTTTATGTATAAATAAAGCAGCCATTTCAATTTTTTTGTAAAAAAGTGTTGCATCTGACTATATATGATGTTGCATTATGGTATATTTAGTGTTGCTAAAAATACATCTGATGTTGCAAAAAAAATATGATGTTGCATTAGACCTAACTAGTGTTGTATTATATAGTGATCCCCACTGCTAACATGGCACCATGTGGGCCCCACTACTGACGTGGCATCCTCTAGGTCCCATTGCTAACGTGGCACCCCTCGTGGGCCCCACTGCTGACGTGGCACCATAGTGGGCCCCACTGCTAACGTGGCATCATGTGGGTCCTAATGTTGACGTGGCACAATGGTGGCCCCCACTGTTGACGTGGCACCATGTTGGCCCCACTGCTGACGTGGCACCATGGTGGAGCTCGACGTGGCACCATGGTGGAGCTTGACGTGGCACCATGTTGGGCCCCACTGCTGACATGGCACTATGGTGGAACCTGAAATCTTATGCAAAACCATGTGGTGTTGCATTTGTGTAACAGGACATGACAAAGCAAACAGAATATCTCTGGTCAGGATCTTAAAGCTGACTAGTTCCTGTTACTTGAGCATCCTTCTCCAAAATGTTGTTGTATAGTGGCATGCTCCTCATTGGTACTGACCAATTTAGCATATAGGCTTAAGAGGATATCTTCTGTAGCTTCTCTATGTTGGTCAGGTATGTAGAAATTGTACTCTCCGCTGTTGGTGATAACTTGCGGTTCTTTGATAATGTGAATTGTAGTTTTGTCTCCCCTTGAGCCCATATGCCTTTTGAGTTATGGCTTTAGGATATTTTTGAGTGTCAATTCCTTGGTTTGTGAATTGAGGAATCCTGTAATATAGGGGCCTCAACCCAGTATTGAAAACGTTACACGTGAGCTGCTGTACAAGCATGTGGATGATGTGTGGAGAGAAGCTGAAGCTACTACAAAAAAATGTTCAAACTAATGCTTAGTCTATGACTTGGTTTGTACTTTACCACTAATGCATTACTAGAACTGTATAGAATCAGTAACAAGTCCTATATAATTCTGTCATGTAACTGATCCATAGGAATCAACTAAGTGCTTCTGTAAAAGCTTTAGTCAGGAATATTATCTTATATTTTGTAGTTTCACTTAACTTTTGTGGTAGCTAATATTTCACATTTATAGATTACAGACATTTTAGCATTGTACAACTTACCTTCCCACGAGAAACTGGAAAGGTACGTACATAGCGTGAGATTAAGTACTCTCGTGCTTTTGGATGACATTATATGCCACATTTACTGCTAAATTGACTCCAAATTACAAGTGCAGGCATAAGAGATATTCAGAATTAACGTTGCAAACCACCAAAAATAGTACATTAGGGAAGATCTAAACAGAGTTGTGGTACCAGACAACCTAGATGTGCACTGCTTAGCAGGTCTGATGTAGTAGTTTGCAGCTTGAAATAATTGCAGTTTTACTATATAATAATTTAGTGTTAAAATTATTCTGTGACGTATTTCTTTTATTCCCATATTTACATTAATTAAGTGGAGGTACTTAAATACGCATTTATATTTGATGTATGTCTTCTAATCTGTACACATCTATATACTGTTGTTAATTAATTATATCAAATGTCATTGCGTAGGTTGAATTGACATGTTATATTTTGGTCATCCAATATAGAGGAAAAAGGAAGGCGAGGAAAATAGGATGACCCAAGAAGTGATGCTTCTGGAAACTGCTGCACAGACAGGTAAAAGTTATAGGACAAGCGATTCAGACATGCTGAAAAATCTAGGACAAGCGGATCCTAATCTTAAATTGGATATTGTAGAAATTTGTGCCACATTTTCATGCGATTAATACGAAAATAGTACTCCAATGACTCAAGGCGGTTACACTTGGTAATTTTTTTGTAGCTTTAACTTGCTAGTAGTAGAACTTGGTATTTTTGTAAAATTGTTAAGTAGTTTTGTTGGCTGCATTATTTAGGACTTTTGAAGTTGTTGGCTTGGTTTGGACAGGATGGTTTTATGTATAAATAAAGCAGCCATTGCAAATTTTTTGTAAAAAAGTGGTGCATCTGACTATATATGATGTTGCATTATGGTATATTTATTGTTGCTAAAAATACTTCTGATGTTGCAAAAAAAAATATGATGTTGCATTAGACCTAACTAGTGTTGTATTAGATAGTGGTCCCCACTACTAATATGGCACCATGTGGGCCCCACTGCTGATGTGGCATCCTTTGGGTCCCATTGCTGACGTGGCACCCCTCGTGGGCCCCATTGCTGACGTGGCACCATGGTGGGCCCCACTGCTGACGTGGCATCATGTGGGTCCTAATGCTGACATGGCACAATGGTGGCCCCCACTACTGACGTGGAACCATGTTGGCCCCACTGCTGACGTGGCACCATGGTGGAGCTTGACGTGGCACCATGTTGGGCCCCACTGCTAACATGGCACCATGGTGGAGCCTGAAATCTTATGCAAAACCATGTGGTGTTGCCTTTGTGTGCTTTTAGTGTTGCATAAGGCCACTTAGGTAATACTCTTATGCAATACTTTTGTGGCGTTGCAATAGCTTGAAAAAGCGTGGCATTAGGTGTCTTACGCAAGGTCAGTATTGGCAACGCCCCTCTGGTGTTGCGTAAGGCCTTACGCAACACTTTTCAGGTCTTTTACAACTTTATTTGGGGGTTGCGTATGCTCACTTATGGGGTAGTGAACCTTAGAACTTAAATGACTTAAGAACCTACCAAGTGTAAAGGTAATGACATGCCTAGATAATTAGCAAGTGTGGGGTTACAACGGTGTTAATAAGAGTTACACTAGAGGGTGTATAACGAGATAACTTGAAAACGTGTTTTAACCTAAGTAAAGTATATACTTAACCTTTCAAAGCGTTAAGTGATTAATCTCGAATATTTTGATTATTTATAGATCACCGGACTGACCCAGGACACACTATCCCTACCAGAGTATCATGCAAGTTTTCAAACATTTTGAAACTATTGTTGTGATAATATATATGATTTGGTTTCTGTTATACATATGTCATCATGCCTGCTTTCAAATTATATTTTGATACTGGTTTTATGATTTGATATTGGCTTATTAGCTAGATATGTGATATATTAGTTATAAGCCGGGTATTGCTAAGACCCTTAGTGAAGGGCATATGATCTTCATTCTTCAAATATAGACCGAGAGTCGGCATTTCTGTATATACTGTGATTATTTTCTGAGGACAATATTAGATAAAAGTTTTCCATTATTTCTTTAATAAATATTGTTTTGAATATTCATTTGAGTTTTATTTGTTAAATGAATATTATTTTTGAATATTCATTTAAGGTTTGTTTTATTTAATGAATATTATTTTGAATATTCATTTAAGGTTTGAATTATTTATTGAATATTATTTCGAGTATTCATTTAAGAAATTATTATTTAGTGAATATTTTTATATATTCATTCAAGGGTTATTTATAAGCAATATTTTGATCAATAAATATTCTTTAAATATTTATGAGTTAATAAATATTATTGGAATATTTATTTAATACTTTTAAATTGGTCTTCCAAATGAATTATTTTATTCAAAAATTATCTTTAATCTTCAAATATTATGTAAAATATTTCTGAGCCTTATTATAATTATTTTTTTTATCAAGTAAAGGTTCCCAAAACCCTATTTTCACTACGCCATAAGCGAGCATACGCAACCCCCAAATAAAGTTGCAAAAGACCTGAAAAGCGTTGCGTAAGGCCTTACGCAACACCAGAGGCGCGTTGCCAATATTGACGTTGCGCAAGACCCCTGATGCAACGCTTTTCCAAGCTATTGCAACACGACGAAAGTATTGTATAAGTGGTCTTATGCAACACCAAAAGCACATAAAGGCAACACCACATGGTGTTGCATAAGATTTTTAGCCATTTCAGCAGTGGGGCTCACCATGGTGCCACGTTAGCAGTGGGACCCACATGCCACATCAGCATTGAATCCCACGAGGTGCCACATCAGCAAGGTGCCACATCAGCAAGATGCCATGTCAGCAAGATGCCACGTCAGCATTAGGGCCCACTAAGATGCCACGCCAGCAGTGGGGCCCACAAGGTGCCACTTCAGAACTAGGGGCCATGCCACGTCAGCAATGGGGCCCACCAAGGTACCACGTCAGCAGTGGGGACCACTATCTAATGCAACACTACTTTGGTCTAATGCAACATCATATTTTTTTTTGCAACATCAGAAGTATTTTTAGCAACACTAAATATACCATAATGCAACATCATATATAGTCAAACGCAACACTTTTTTACAAAAAATTTGAAATGGCTGCTTTGTTTATATATAAAACCATCCTGTCCAAACCAAGCCAACAACTTCAAAATCCTAAATAATGCAGCCAACAAAACTACTTAACAGTTTTACAAAAATACCAAGTTCTTCTACTAGCAACTTAAAGCTACAAAAAAAAATACTAATTGTAGCCGCCTTGAGTCATTGGAGTACAATTTTCGTCTTAATCGCTTGTCCTAAATTTTTCAGCATGTTTGAGCCGCTTGTCCTATAGCTTTTACCTATCTGAGCAGCAGCTTCCACTAATTATTTCTGGCTGAACAGCAAAAAAAAAAGACCAAAAGAGGTAAACAACTTAGCTATATTCTAAGAACAGAAATTTTTTATATAGGTCAGAATTCGGATAATTTAAAATATAATTGGTTGTGGATATTGTGAAGAAGCATAATTACAACATAAGAAAACAAGCTATCTACCTAAGGTATTGAGTGCCCAGGCATAAGGATGATAGAAACACTCATCGACATGTAATTGTATGTCCCAACAAACGTATTCCATTGGCCCACAGAGCTCCTACACGATTTGTTTATGAATTTCTTCTTGAATGTTCATTTGTATCACCTACCATCAAAGCCATGTGCATTTCACAGTCAGAAACAATAAAATCATCAAAAAGATTCTGTGTAACACATAATTGGCATAATCACCAATTTGTTAACAGTTGTAAGAGATATAGTATCACAGTAATTAAAGCAAGGAACTAGCAAATATGACCGCCGCATAATCTCAATGACATCAAGCTAAAGATGTTACCCTACACTACAAATATAGTATCACAAATACAATTATACACAAGCGACAAGATATGCATACTCAATGAGTGTACAGGCTAGTTGTCGGATGTCCTTTGAGCCATGCTTTCGGAGAACATTAACAGTTTTCTCAATCTCAGTGGCCTGAACAACAGTTATTCAGTAAGCCATGTTCGATAACGACAAGGGACACGTCTAACATGTTATAAACACGCAGTACAGACAAGCTTATTATTTTGTATATAGATGCAATGTTGTTATAGATGATGGTTTATGCTATTATATAAACAGTTTAGGGACAAAATAAAATTTACTTCCTATATTACAAAATTCAATGTTGAAGCTAGTTGGGGTGTATACAATACAACCTTATAATAAGAAAATAACTAAACCTAATAAGAATCAACTTACAGGTGGTGCTGGAGACCTTGCCCACAACATGCTTCTTTTGAAGTAATAAATCCTGTTTCAAATCACAACAATGTTAAATAAAACAGAGTTAAGACATAAAAATGTTGAGTTGTAATTGGAGTTAAGCTTAGCTAACTTACCAAAGGCTTGTGGATTGGAAATAAAATCAGAGTTCATAAGATTGGTATTGGCAGCGACAAAGATATCAGCTCCTAATTCAAAATTGAGCTGGTTAAGCATTTGTGTAAGTTGAGGGTCGTATAGACCTGCTGCTTTTTGCAACTTATCTGAACATTGTCCGTTTTCCGCGCTGCGCCAATTCTGAAGGCACACATCCCAGGGGTCCAGATCCTGTCACAAGGACTATGCAACCTCCCAGATCGTATATTTGCTGCCATGTTCCACACATTGATATTAATTTTATGACAGAGCAGTGTCAATGAGTTAGGAGGAGACTAAAAGTGCAAGAAAATTACAATTAAAATTTTCTTGTATTCCGACTACCTTAAGCAAACTACATTAAGCAAACTACCTTATATAAATTAAAAACAACTACCTTAAGAAAATCAAAGGAAAACAACTTGCTAACATTACTATTTTTTTACCTATTGTGTGGGAAGATATTTTCTCTTATAATTAAAGATCGCATCCTTCTCACTCTTATCAACATTGCCATGGGTTTGAAGTTCGACGTAGTATTTTCATATCCAAACAAGAAAATATTCCCATTAGGTTGCAAAGTTACAGACATATTTACTACAGTAACCCGTTAAACAACAAATTAAAATATTAAAGAATATTTGCTCAAGTAAAGGACCAAATGGGATGTACCTCTGTTGGCAGTAGAACAATAGGTCGGCCATCGGAACCAGACCCCACATCAAGGACAATGGCTGTAAACTCACTCCCACCCTCAAGAAATATTTCAACAATAACTTTATCATCAATCCCCTGCATAAGAGTAATTCATGAAACAAATTCATTTAAAACTCCGTACCTAATTTTTGATAAATTTAATAAAACCTTCAGTTGGCAGAAAGCTATAATGTAAGAACCCAGATTTTGGATAGAATTAAATTTTTTATTATGTATGGATGTAATAGTGAATAGTGGTTGCGACTACGATGTAACGATTGTTCTAATGAATGTATAGAATGGATTTGGATTCAAATATTTATATGTCATGAAGAATGCTATTGGTTGAAAATCTAGATAAGAATTATCTATCTCCTAGGAAACTAAGATTTGATAATTCCGAAGGGAAAGGTTATTATTATGTCATCCAAATCAATATCTGTTATCAGTGCAGTGGTTCCGTAAAAGGGTTAAGGAACGATCGAAAGAGAACCAGGACATCTATTGTTTGGCCGAATACACAAGTATAATCAATATCGTATGAGAGATTAACAATAAAATATGCGTTTAAACAATTAAAAACTGTTTGGAATTAATAACTCCTCTCTCAGTGATGTAGAATATCACAGAGAGCTGCTTAGGTTACAATGAATAATATTTCACAATGATCGATACCCTTCTAGGGTTAACCTAACTGTATTTATAAGATATATAGCTGCTATACAATCGATAATTGATACTCCTATAAATTATCTATTCAATTGATATCAATTACGATTGCTACACGTCTCCTTAGTCAAGTCAATCTCTTTGACAGCTATCCAATCTTCAAAGATATTACTTCCATAATAAATCTTCAAACACTGTTGACCAGTAGACGCTGCCTCCAGACAGAGTTTAACAAACTCTGTCGAGCTTCCATCTGTCAGTGTTTAACTAAACTTGGACTGCTTCCAGCTAAACTCTTATTTATCACCGTAACACTTAAACACTGATTAATATTCACATCAATTATTTGTAACAATCTCCCCCAACTTGTTCATTAGCAAAAATTCACAAGTTTAACAATAATTGATGATGTCAAAACAAATAAACAAATACAGTGTTTAATATACAAACAGAGTTTAACTTCTACTTAACAAAATCTACAGAAAACAAGAAAATTCTTACAGGATTTTAATCCTTAATCTCCTCAACATCTGGTGTTGTTCTAAGGTAGTCGATAAGTAATCTTCTTTCAGCATTCTCAAGCTCTGTCTGCATAACCTCCTTGATCTCCTTTAGCTTAGGATCATCTTCACCAGTTTGATAAATAGCAGACCTCAGATCATAGATTTTGTTTCTTCTCATCTCATTCCCCAGTCTGATGAACTGTGCTTTAGCTGACTCTGAGTTAAAATCAAGAACTGTTATACCCAGGTATGTCTTCAGTTTAGCACTACCTTTCTTCATCTCAACAATATTTTCATGATAATCTCTGTATTTTGGGACATATTGACTTTTGTATTTCATCCCTCTGACTGCAAAATTATGTAGCATCTTATTTCTTAGCACATTTGCATCTTGTTGAGTCCTTCGATTTTTCACCTTAAAGAGATATAGAGCATATTCTAATTCCTCCCATAGCTTCAAATCAAGATCATACTCACCAATTTTTTATACAGTACCATCTTCCATGAAATACAATAGAAAGTCTTTATCCAAACTTCTTTGATGAATTAACTGAACTGATTCCAGTCTGTCTAAAATCTTCTGTGTAACACCAAGACCTGGAACAGCCAGTGATGAAAGATCTCTAGGACCAGTGTTCATTCTGACTTCTTTATGAGAGCCCAATCCAGATTTATCTCGACCTTGCTTTCCTGTTAAAGCTCTACCATGCAGAAAATTAGTAGTAGTACCTCCAGTCATCAGAGATGGATCATGAAGAGTTGGTTTTCCAAAAACCATTTGCATCTGAGTAGATAAAGGTATCTGTACAACTTGTGTAGAAATAGAGGTTGTATTCTTCTTCTTTGAGTCTTCTCCTTCTCTAGCAATGCCTTTTAGCTTCAATCTAGCTTCAGCTTCTGTTGGTTTCTTAGATAATTGTGATCTTTGATCAGCACCAACATTTTCTTTAATCACAATGCCTTTAAGAACAGGCCTAGGAGCTTTTTCTTTCTTTTTAAACTTTCCAGACTTTAAAGCTTTATGATGTTCTTCTTGTAAGTTCTTTTCTTCAGCTTTAATATCTTCAATAGTAGCCCCTTCTTCATTTTCTTCAAGAAATAACTTAGCAGCCAATTCCTCATCAGTCAGTGGATTTTCAGTGAATAATAAACTCTTGGTGTTTGAAGTACCCTGAGTATCAGTGTATGTTCCAACAGACTTTGAATTAGAAGACTTGCTAAATTTCAGACTTTGATCAGCTCTTAATAATTTCTTCCCTTTGTCCTTTGCTCCTGCTCCTCCATCTTCAGTATCTTCATCCTCTTTAGTCAGAGTTTGAGATTGCCTGCACTTAGACTTAGCAACTCTCTCCCCCTTTTAGACATCATCGGGAATCAAAATAGAAGTAATCAGTTCCAAGGAGTTAGCAATGGAGTCAATCTTTCCAGACAAGATAGTCTGATTCTGTTCAACTTGACCCAGTCTCTGAAACAGAGTTTCTTGAGCTTTGGAAATGGTCTTGAACTTTATTTGATTATCCCTCTGCATAGTCATATCTCTAGCAACAACATCAGCTCTTAGTTCATTAATTGATTTTTGAGACTCATCAAATCTTTCATTCAGAGTCTTTACTTAAACAATGATTGCTTGTAGACTTGAGATAATATCAGGATTTGAGATCTTTGTAGTGGATTGATGAACAAATTTAGCTGCTCTTTCAATAGGAAAAATACAGTCTGACTTATACCTGTCCCTTGAATTCTTGGCAAAGTGCTCAGCTTCAATGTCATGTTGATCTGAAGGTTTAGAAAAAGGTGTGTGTTTAGCATTAGTTTGAACTGGTATACCCTGAGAAGAGTTTGATTCTGCACTTCCTTCATCTTCAACATCAACAGCTGCATCTTCAACTTGATCAGTATGCACTGCAACATTCTCTGCAGTTGTGTCTCTAGCCTCAACAGACTTTGGAACTTCAACTTGTTCAACCTCTTCACCTTGTTCAGGAACCTGGTGAGCATCAGAGAATAGCTCCGTGTGTGATGCCACTGTTTCATCAAGTACTACAGTTGGCTGATCAGCTGCACCAGTTTCTTCAGAGTTTGTAATAACAGGTGAGAGAGGAACATTAATGTGATAAGAGAATGGTATGAATGTTTCATCAAAATCATCCATAGCAGTAAAACCTTCTCTGTTATCCTCATCCATTTGTACATTGGCAGGTGTATTGGCAACTTCTTCTGCAGTATTTGTCTCAACAGTAGGTATTTCCTTGGAAATCACCTCTGGAGCTTCAATGTTCATTTCTTCATCAGAATCATCAAGAATCAATCTTCTTCTTTTAACCTGAGGCACTTCAATTGTCTATTCTTTAGTAGAATCATCTAAGACAGAAGGTGATGGAGGTCTGTTTTCCCTTTCCTTTCTAGCCCTTTTAGGTCTGGCAGACTCCTTTTGAACTTTGGCAGAATCTCTTTTTGCTTTAGCTAATCGATGCTGTGTATTTGCTGCTGTGTGTTTTGTTCTACCTCCATGTTTTGGTTTGGGTTGGTTAACTGGTGAATGTTGTTCAGGTTGAGATTGAGTAAGTGGTGGTTCAGTGGTTTGAGTTTGAGGTTCAATGTTTGGAATTGGTTGTATGGGTTCAGTGTTTAGAGTTTAGTAAGGTTCAGAGTTTGTAGGTTCAGAGTTAGGCTGTGGAGGTTCTTGAGGTTGGTGTAGGAAATTTTGAATTGAAATAGGCAACACCAATTCAGGTAATTGCTCCTTGTTAGCATCTTTGTTGGTTAGATCAGAGAATATCCTCTTATTAACCTTAAAGGCTAATATGGTGTCATCCTCAGAAATTTCAACACCAGAAACACAAGCAGTGAATAATAATTGACAAAATCTAGCAAAATAGAAAGTACTAGACTCTGACAATCTATCACCTAAATTCATTAAGACAAGTCTACCAAAATCGAAATTACTTCCATAGAAAAGAGAATACCCGATTTGAAGACTGTCAGTAGGAATGGCATCCCAGTTGGTGACTTTCTTGCCAAAAGCTCTTGTGATGCAATCAAAGAAGAAACTCCATTCCTTTCTGAGCCCTGGCCTTTTTACATTACCAAGCTTGTCTAAAGAACCAGAAAACCTCAACTGCTGCAAAATCTCCTTCAATTGATTCTCACCAGCAAAAGTGTATGAAGTGTGAGTGTCGAAACCCATAGTATCTCTAACAGTCGCAGGAGTAATCACATACTCTGTCTCCTCATAATTGAAAACAATTGATGGATTCCCATTCTCTCCTCCATCGTTATACACAGAGTTATTCTAGAAGGTAGCAATCTGTGTGGCAGAAAGCATTTGTGGTTCGACTAGAGCTGTTCCAATCTCTGAATCTCCCAAAAAGTTTTGAATCAAGTGAAACGCCTCTGGAACTTTTTCATTGTTCAATGGGGCTGCATAATTGTTAGGAACAAACAATAATCCTTGGGCAGTAAAAGCTTTATTGGCCATTAGAATCGATTTGAGAAGAAAATATGAGTGACAAAGATATGAAGCAAAGGTGTTTGTGAAAATGTGCAAATGAGATAGCAAGTAACTGTGAGTGGGTTGTGTGTAGAGAGAATAACCGTGTAAGTAAAAATGATTAGTGTTGTAATGAAAAAGTAAAACCCAATCGTTTTAACATTAATACACTCAACCAATTACTCAATTAATGTGCAAGTGGGACTCGTGGCACATACATAATGGAACAAATATGCACGTTCAGTAACTATAGCAATAATTACTGCTAATTTCTCTCCCATTACCAACACACTTTACCACTCCAACACTCATTAACAGTTGGCAATAATTTATTTCATTTTTCAAAAACTCTTTTTACCCCAAGTATGTAAATTGTCTGAAATAAATTACCTTAGAGTATTAGACAAAATTCGTCAGCGTTTGTCAATCTTCCAACTGCATTACCATAATCCTTTCAAAAACTGCACAGGTGTGAATATATGTGTGTGTATAGCAGAGTTTACCAATTCAAATTTTAGAGCATCTAATTTTTCATAAAATCCATAAAGTAAATCAGTAAACACTGGATGCACAAACTCTCATAGTAAACACTGAATGTATGATGAATGCCAAACTCTGTAGTAAACGATTTATATACAGTAATATTTAATTAATTTATACCCCCTATCTCTTTTTTTCTTCATTGGTGTTAACATTCAGACAAAAACATTTTCAGAGTTTCTTAGAGTTTATTCAACATGTCAACAGTGTATGACCTACAAAGCATGCTATCAGAGTTTGACAGTTAACAAACAGAGTTTGCATAGTAGAGTTTAACAACAGAGTTCACATAGTAGTTAACATACCATAGAATTATGAGCAACACATTACATAAGTAAAATTTTGAGTCTAACCAATATCTCTAGTCAAAACCAGAGACCATTCCTAGTTCATTTACCAGCCTTGTAAATACAGCTTCACTCAATGGCTTGGTGAAAATATCTGCAAGCTGTTGTTCTGTAGACACAAAAAGAAGCTCAATATTCCCTTCCTCTACATGTTCTCTGATAAAGTGATACCTTATGCTGATGTGCTTGGTCATTGAATGCTATACTGGATTACCTGTCATAGCAAAAGCACTTTGACTATCACATTAAATAGGAATTTTACTGTACCTCAATCCATAATCCAGCAATTGATTCTTCATCCACAGAATCTGTGCACAATAGCTACCATCAGCAATACACTCTGCTTCAGCTGTAGATGTTGAAATTGATTTATGTTTCTTGCTGTACCAAGAAACAAGTCTATCACCCAGAAATTGACAACTTCCACTGGTGCTTTTTCTGTCTATCTTGCAGCCTGCAAAGTCTGCATCAGAGTAACCAAGTAGCTTGAAATCTGATTCTCTAGGATACCACAGACCTAAGGTTATGGTTCCCGTAAGATACTTAAAAATCCTCTTCACAGCTGTTAGATGTGGTTCTCTGGGATCTATCTGAAACCTTGCACAGAGACAAGTTGCATACATGATATCAGGCCTGCTAGCTGTTAGATAAAGAAGAGATCCTATCATGCCTCTATAGTTTGTCATATCTACTGAAGCTCTTGTATCTTTGTCCAACTTTGTTGTTGTTGCCATGGGAGCTGATGCAGATGAGCAGTCAAGCATACCAAATTCATTGAGAAGATTTCTGGTATATTTTGCTTGATTTATGAAAATCCCATCATCTGTTTGCTTCACCTGTAGGCCTATTAAATAACTAAGCTCTCCCATCATGCTCATTTAATACCTGGACTGCATGAGCTTGGCAAACTTTTTATAGAGATTATCATTAGTAGACCCAAAAATTATGTCATCAACATATATCTGAACTAAGAGCAAGTCATCACCATAGTTAAAATAGAACAATGTTTTATCAATTGTACCTCTGTTGAACCCACTTTCTAAAAGAAATTGAGCCAGAGTTTCATACCATGCTCTTGGTGCCTGCTTAAGTCCATAGAGTGCCTTATCCAGCCTGTAAGGTCCTGTAAGAGGGCTATATTAAGCTAGAAGGGGGGTTGAATAGCTTAATTACCAATTTAAAAAATATTATGGCGTTTTAAAATAATTTTCCCTTTTTAAAACTTTACCGAGTCATTATGCAGTTTATAAGTGCAGAAATAAAAGTCAAGGAAGGAAAATACCACACAGGAGATTTTATCCTGGTTCGCGATGGCGCAACCCCTAATGGATTCGCTCACCCCTACTCTAGTCCCCGAGCTCTTCTCCGGACTCGAGATTTTCCCTTAAAAATAACTCGCTCCTTTAGTAGGCGGAGAAGCCTTTACAACCCTATAAATATTGGTCTTGGTACGTATCTCCGAGACACTACCTCACAATAAATATAAAAACCCACAAGACTCGTCTTGGGTTGTAACTCCCCGTTACACCCTCAAAGTCGTTGTGGAAATCCTACACAACTTATCTTAGACAGCAACTCCCCGCTACTTCTTCAAAGTTGATGTAGAACCCTTGGTGTAGTCTTTGAATTCCTCGCTTTTGTCGGTCTTGGATCTTAGATGCAAGGTCTTGGGTCTTTCCTCTTCTTCACGGTGCAAAGGCCACTAACTCCCCGTTAATGCCTAGGACTTGGGTCTTAGAACGAGAATCACCTCAATTCAACTTCACCTCACTGCAAAACTTAGAAAACAATATCTACGAAACAAACCGTAATATAAAGAGAGGTTTGGACTTAATATGTCCTAAGGTGACTATAATATTCTTACCCGAATATTAATTAAAGTAAGTTCAATAAGCTTTATTTGCTTATGACTTTTTAATACAATACTCCGTATAGTGAGATTTAAATATATCTCGGAGTTTGTAAATCTTGATTATTTCCTTTAAGCTCGTAGGCTTATAAGGTTTTATAATCGTATACTTTGGCTCGTCTTTTATAAAGATCGAAGTATACTTACAATTACTTCTTTGTTGAAAATACGTCTATTTTCGAAGTATTGTATAAATCAAGTCCTTGTATATGCTTTATAGCTTAAGGATCTTGGATGAACAACTTCTCGTTCGATATAGTCTTGATTAGACTATTCGTATTTTTATATTTAAACGAGAGTGTAATAATTTTACTTTAACGATTTGCACTTTAATATTAATTTGGCCAATTAAACACAACACATAAATATAACACACACGTGCAGAAAAGTAGCTCACTTTATCTATAGGATAAAATGAGGGCCGCAATTATGCGTTAAATTAGTGCGAAAAGTAAAATCACTCACAAGTGTGAGGACGAGAAGAAAAAGTACAGAAAGTAAAATCACTCACAAGTGTGAGGACGAGAAGAAAAAGTACGGAAAGTAAAATCACTCACAAGTGTGAGGACGAGAAGAAAAAGTGCGGAAAGTAAAATCACTCACAAGTGTGAGGACGAGAAGAAAAAGTGCGAAAAGTAAAAATCACTCACAAGTGTGAGGACGAGAATAAAAAGTGCGGAAGGTAAAAATCACTCACAAGTGTGAGGACAAGAATAAAAAGTGCGGAAAATATATAAACGGCTTTCGCCACGCTATTACGCGTTTAAAGTAGTATCACTCACAAGTGTGAGGACTAGAAGAAAAGAGTGCGCAAAATATATAAATAGAAGCTTAACAACTTATTTCCCCCGGAACACTAGAAGTGATAGAAGGGAAACAAATCACGCTTTAGCACAATTATATATATCACAATAATAATAATGACCAAAGTTAGTGCATTAAAGATTTAATTAATTAAGGCTTTTAGATTCTTTTCCCTCGGAACACTAAGGTGATAGAAGGGAATTAAATAAAGCTCGATGTAATTATTTGACCGTCGTCAAATATAACCTCTTTTTGAGGTGTTGTAATATTTCGAATCGTTTTGTTCGAAATTTAATCCTTGTATGGATTTTTATGGTCTCGGTTTGAGATCCGATATAAGAGCTTTATAAAGAATATGAGATGAAGGTATAGAGTTCTTATATGTATATAAAATATGGTCGGTTAAGACTCAAATATGAAGCTAAAAATTACCACTTTTGGATATCGCCGGAAAAAGTTCGCCGGAAAAATTCGCCGGAGGTTCGGCCGGATTTTGGCTTATGGTCGAACTTGGGCAGCCCTTCGGGAGGCCGGATAGTAGTGGTAGAGGAGCTTGCTTGGTGGGAGAGAGCTTGGTTGAAGGAACTAAGCTTGTTGGAACAAAAACCTTGTATATATGTAAGTATATATAAGAAAGAGAAGGTTTTTGAGATGAAGTGGGTGTAGAGAGTATTTGGATATATTGAGAGAGCTCACACTTCTAAATTCCCAGCACTTATTTGGCTCCTTAGCTTGAAGAAAATGGTTGGGGGAGGGGGTTTATTTATAGGAGGAGTTGGGTGGAAGGAAGGGTTGAGATTTAAAGTAAAAGGAGTGGTTGAGATTGAAAGCACTTGGATTGATGAGGTGGAAAGTGGTTTTGTGTTTGTTGGGGGTGGTTTTGTGTTTCTTTGGAGTGGGTTTGGTAAAGTAATACCAGCTGTGTTTGGGCTCTAATTAATTATATCGTACTCGTATCAATTAACGAATAAATACGTAACATATATCTTTAATTAAATACCCGAAAAATATGAAAATACCCAATAAATAATTCTAAAATTATGGAGCATTTAGGAATATTATAAAATGGAATTCTGGAAGGTTTGGTCAAAAATGGTCAACGTTGACTTGGTCAAACGTGATCAAACGTGGACCCACTATCTCGATTTTCGTGCCCGGACCAAAATTCTTAGAAAATTACGAAACATTTACCATGCATAGAAAATAACATTTAAGTGACCCATCTCAAGTTTCAAGTCATTCTAGCAAGTCGAAGTATTTTATTTGGATTTAATACGATTAAATCAGCTTTCGGTTCCGAATAAAATACGATTGGTCTTTCCTTGAATTAGATACATCTTTTGACCAATGTTTTGACTTGAATAAATACTTAGAATATATTTCCTAATATTTAAAATAAATTGAGAGTGTAGGAAATATTTTTGAGTATTTAAAATAATTTTCTCCGAAAATAGAATAAATTTACGAAGTGGGAGAAAAATTACTTTAAATATTTCTGGCACGAGATAAAAATGAGTATTAATATTCTACCACTGAATATTAATATTCTTGAGGATAAAAGTATTTTGAGTGCGAAGGCGGAATATTTTTGAATAAAAACTGATCGTTTTTAAATATAGCACGAGTTTTCTAAAGAATATTAATCCTCGAATATTCTTTGTTCGAGCCTGTCGCCTTATTACTTTTGCAACGGAGATCTAAAAAATATCACACCTCGATATTTCTTGTTCGATCTTATTGCCTTGGTGTAGAGATATATTCCATAAAAATATAATTTGATTTTTCGCAATAATGGAATATCTCTTATAATTAAAAATAGATATAGCTAGAATTGACTTTTGACTTTTGACAGAATCAATTAAATTCATGACCTAGTGGAGAGGATAACTAAGTGTAATTAAATTTTATGTTAAATTGTACAAATACCAAAATAAATAATATATCGAAGATATCCTTTCAATCTTCCCCTTTTTGGTATTTGCCAAATAAAACATAAAATTTAAAAAATTACCCGTGTGTGCTTCCCCTTAGTGTGTGCATGAATTTTTGAAAAAAATATTTCAGCCTCGATTCGAAGTACACGGCAATTGTTATTCTCCACTAATTGATTCCTGAAAAACAACTTATTAGATGAATAAACATTGATGGATAATACAATTGTTATTCTCCACTAATTGATTCCTGCAAAACAACTTATTAGATGAATAAACATTGATGGACAATAAGAAATTTTGAAAATTTTAAATTAGGGGTCTAATTTCCTCTTCCCCTTTTTGTTTGGTATAATACCAAAAAGTTAGAATCTCTTCCCCTTTTTGTTTGTAAAAGAAAATTAATGTATGAACAAGTTTTTCTTTTATCATTGTAATCTGTGTTTTTACCAATTGATTTTCTCTTCCCCTTATGACTTCCCCTTGAAATATGATTCGATTTGAATCAAAATTCTGTTAATTTCAGTCTTTTATCTCTTCCCCTTTTCAATAAATCGGTTTAGATCTCAAGAATTGGTGTATTTACCAATTTCCTTATTTCTCCGTTAATATCTTCCTCCCCTTTTTTTCGTTTCTTGTATTTATCAGAAACTTTTATGTTCGAAATTCTTGGATTACAACACCCTTTTTTTTTAAGAATGAAGAACTTATAGGTTCTTTCTTTTTCTTGTTCTATTGGTTCATTTACGTTTGAAACAAAGTCTTTTCTTTTGTAAATGAATCGCATATTGTGGTGTGATACCCAAAAATATATATATATATATATATAACTCCTTTTCGATTTATTTTTATGTTGATCTAAGTTGCTCTTTCTTTTTCTTTGGCAATCTTGATTCATACATAAAATGAATATACGATAAATATGATGACAGTTTTCTACGACATCTGTGATAATAGCCAAGTACACAAATTTGAAAACTGTTCAGTCCATAATCGATACAATTTATTCAGATTTACAAGTATGTGAAATTTCTCAAATGTAATCTGAACAATCATACCATATGTTTTATTCTTCTCTGAACCGAATTTCCATATAAGACTGCTGTGAGCTTATAGTGGTCAGTTCTTTTAATCAAGATCTGCGAATGAACAATATAGCCATACTGGATTTCATAGTAAGACAAACAGTTGAAAGTTCATAGTGAGTAATCGATTGTCAAATTTGAATAACTCATTCAAGTTCTATTGATCAACTAAGACAAGCAATTCTCAAAATCAGTTGCAAATGTATTCTGAATAGTCATACTGAGTATTAATCAATGAAGCTCATTTGTCAATACTGTAATCTTATTGTTCATATATGTCACTCATATATCAAATTGTTCAATACATCGTATTCCAAGTATCTGAGAGTGTCATAGTTATAATTTGCATAATACTTTTCATTTATAGATAAAACAGTTCATAGTACTAAGGCATATCGGAATTGAAGCAGTTCAGAGACAGATTATATAGGTGCAGAGAGCAATTTTAGTCAATGCAGTTATATGTACATTCAAAAAGTTCCGAACTAATCAGTGTGGTTCACTGATTCATGAAGAACTAACTGCAGAAGTTTTATTCTAACTTAAAGACACATTCTTTAAGTGAAGCAACAACAACAACTTCATACTAGAATCAAAATCAACCTTAACCATCAGATAGATTCAACAAACATGTTGCAAACACCAAAAAGCAATTGTTGAAGTCACAAAGCAAGTAGTTAAATAGCAGAGTGAACCACAACAGGTTCAGCAGAAACAACACCAAGATCCTCACCAAGATCTGGTAAAGAAGCATATACTTTCTCCATTTCATCATCATTAGCAACAGCACACAATTCATCAACCAACTTAGTCTCAGTCTTTTTAGCAGATTCAACAACAACAACATTCTCAATCAATTTCTCAATCAATTTCTCTCAATCAACAACATTATCATGTTTAGGTTTTGGCAAGACATTTTCCCTAAGGATTATGGCTAGCTGTTGAAACCTAGGAAGAAAGTGTCTAAAATGGATAGCAAATTCTCTAACACAAAGACCATCAGGTACATCTTCTTCACAAAACAGACCAAGAAATAGTTCAAACTCACTTTGGTTAAAGATAAATGTTTCAAATATGTTGACACAAGGAATTTCAGAAGATTTATTTCCTAACCTAAGGGACTTACTAAGCACATTATGATCAACATGTATATTTTTACAATTCACAAAAGAACTCAAGTAGAACACCCCATCAACTCTTGATGCACCTCCAAGTTAGCATAATATTCAGCAATAAGATGAGTGTAGTAGTTTTGACCCCTATAAAACACATAGTTTTCCCACTTGACACTAGTAAACATGCTGTGGACATCACTATTAGGTTGAACAAAGACCATCATCCCTGGCTGATTATTGCTAAGCATCCTATTGAGTTTTCCAGTATTGGAAAGTCTCACAAGGGTAGGGCATGGGGGTTTGAGATTTGTTCTAGCTTTGTGAGAGTTAACTGATTTTTCAGAGTTAGGCATTGCTTGAAAAACCATGTTAGGGTTAGGGTTTCTAAAAATAGGCAGTTTGTTTCCATGAGAAAAATATGCAAACTCATTTAGGTGTGAAGGTTCTTGTTTGATTTTCTTGTGGTAGTGTTCTTTAGAACTGTCTGGATGGCAATAAAGAGTGAAGGGAGCATAGAGAGAATGGTTGAAATTTCTCCTACTCATGGCTGGGAACAAAGGAAGGAGGGTGAGATTTTTGGCTTTTGGGTGTAATGGTGTAAATTCCATTAGATGATGGTGCAAGTGCAGTGAGTGTGTGCTTATGAATGCATGGATACATATATAAGCAAGTAGCACAGATAAGGATAAGTTTAAGAATGCACAAGTTTTCATGTAATCCTACTAGACCTGATGCAATTTGAAAATTCTATAGTGTTTCCATTTAATGAATTACAAAGCATGCATGGATAGATATGAGAATATAAGGGTGAATGCAATTGACAGAGGGCTACATGTCAGATGACATATATTGAGTGGCTCAATGCATGAAATGTTAAGTGTAAATCCGGATGCAAGTAAGCACAGGTGACAGACTCATGCAAGGTGTACCTCTATATATGTATACATATCATGACTCAAGTTTGTACCTTGAATAGTGTTTAGATGCTTGACAACTAAGTGGATAGAAGCATATATAAGTGACTGTCAGGCATGAGGACTAATGCAAGTAAGAGACACTCACAAAATATCAGATACAATATATATGTATGAAGTATATGAAAAGAGCAAGATAACTTTGACTTTTCAAAGATTGCACATAAGGGGACACATGGCTGACTCTATAAAAAGCTATCTCCTAAAGACAAATTTAGTATCCTTTAAAGTCCAAGTGAGGTCACTCTCATTTAATGCCAAGCTATAACTTTTAGTACTATAAGAATAAATTAATGACACCAGGCAATATATAAGACAAATGATTGATTGATAGAAACTCTGCACACCAGACCACAATTTTTCTTTCATTTAAGGAGCACAGACCATGTATTGACTAAGTCTTACAAGATAAACAAGCATGTATTGCAAAACAGGGCACATATACCACTTTACAGAACATAATATAAGATTAAACAATTAATAAGAATGCAATATATAAATCCTATTTCTTCTAAGTGGCCGTTTCACCCCAGTGTCCAGATACTGGGCCTCTCTAAGGGATTCCCAGCCAAGTCCTTGGGTGAGGGCAAGTGTGTGTGAGTGAATATAACTAAATGAATGCAATGCTGTACTGCTGGTTCACATAGTTAGAACAGTAGACTTACTTTAACCAACTCAATCCACATTGCAATGCCTCTGGTAAGCTAACAGAGCTTTATCACTCATAAGTTCTCATGACAATTCATTTATCAAGTCAGGCACATGTAGATAGGATAGGTATAGTATCACATCTTACATCTTATGCTAACAATTAAACAAACAGTAACATTATCACTTGAACAAATAAACATCTCATTGATCATCACATCAATTTCTAATTACCTTAATAATTATAGTTTAACTCAGGATATAGTGTCAAGCAACACAATTTGGACAGAGTGTCAACAAATAAATATATTAATATACTGCAGACTCAATTTATTTTTCAGATAGGCAATTTTGATCTTTTAACAGAAACAGAGGCAAGATATACATATTAGGTTATTACATGTGTGCTAACTCACCAAGTTATCAAACAATACAATGTATCTTTTTAGTTTTAAGCTTCTAGAACAATATGTTAACCCAGTTGACCAAGTCAATCATCAAGCTAACACAGACTGGACTCAAGGCCTCAATACTTATCCAATACAGTCATGTTAAAACACATAAACACGTTAATTTATCAAATAACATATTTTAATAATTTTATTATTTTACTCATATCACATATGTTCGAATCAGATCATGATACAGTGTTTTTCAAACATGAGATACAATAGATCTTTCAATTTATCAGGTAACATATCAACGTGTCTAAAAGACACAAAGAGTCACTCAGTTTGACATGCGTTCAAGTATACAGATAATCACGAAGAATCACATAGATACACAAGTATTTAAGCTTCGTAACTAAGAGTATTACCTTATCCCAAGGCCTCGTCGTCTTCTTTGGACTTACCAATCGTAATAACCCTAACTTTTAGAATGCTACAGTGCCTAAATAAATAGTAAATTTCGAGGATTTAGGGAAATGGTATGTAGGTACCTTATAATTGATACAGAAAATGAGCAATCAGAAACCATATTAGTGTTGTACTATGAAAATGAGTGACTCGAAACGATGACAGATTTCCGAAATTCCTGAGTATGGATTTTTAAGATGTTTGTTTTTAATTGAGCACTATTGTATTGGATATTAAGAAGCATGGAAATATTAAATGATTTATATATTGAGGAATTAGTGAATTTAAGGTAAACCAATGGATTATTAAGTCAAGGAAATGCCAAGGGAATTTGGATTTTTAAACGATTTCAGAACCACTGAGGTAACGAGGTGTATTCGAAACGAAACGTGATTAAACGAGTATGAAAACAAAACAACCAAGATTAGTAATACAACAAGGATACATACCACATTATCATTTACCAAGATTGCTAGCATTATACTTGGAAAAGAAAAGCAAAAAGAGATTATTAGATCATTAAGGTGACATCATCTTCCACTAACTTATAAAGCAAGGGCAAATTAGACATTTCGCATGAGGATTAATCCATAACCTTCCATAAACATCTCCAAGACTCTGGAATCATCAAGACTAAGCTAGATATTATCCTTACAATGAATATTGGATGAGATTGGATCAAGAAACAAGCTAGAAACTTCATCCTCTCAAACTGCCCAGCAAGAGCAAGGAGGAGAGGAAAAATCATATCTCCATTTCTATCCATGATAAAATCACCAAATTTGAACCACAACCTCTCCACTCCATGGGCATTATTCGCTTCAAATTTCATGGCAATCTAATGAGTATAGCCTAGTCAAATCGCCTCCCCAAGTTGAAGAACCGAGCTGCCAGAATCTTTGACAATTTCTGTGATGATTTTCAAACGGCCATAGCTCCTTCATTACTCAATAGAATTTTGTGTTCTTTATATGTTTGGAAAGCTGGTTAGATGCTATACAACTTTCATTTAGAAGCCTCATCCAGAAAACGTAGGTAAGGCCTTTGTTTTTGCGATTCTTTCAACTGGTGTCTAGTGAATCCGAATTTCTAACTTTGTTTTTATGATTTATTTAGTTGATCCAAGCTACCTTAAGGTTATTTAAGGACTATCCAAGGCTTATTGCGTGTTGTTCAAGCTCCAAGGAAGGTATAAAATTCAAGAACCCTTAGTATTACTTTGAGTTTATGATGGATTATGATGAGTTCAATGGTTAAGTTTGTTTTAAGTATAAATCATGAGTAGATGTGTGTTTATAAGTGATGAGATGATATATAGAAGTGTTTGGTGCTTGTAACCATGGTTGGTAAGATGACCACATGGTGTAGGTGATGGTGTATAAGGTGGATGATGGATTTGGAGGAGTAATATTTTGGAAAGTATGAAAATATAGCCGTTATAATGCCCGATTTTCGTTTAACCAAAGAATGCACTGTTTTTGAAACCTCAGACGCGTACAATAGGTTCCTGTCTAGAACACCAACTAACCATGAGATGATAGAGCTTGAGTCATAGATCGTTTTGATATAAAGTGCGTCAAAATCTGATGAACGGTTTAGGAGAAAAGTGGGTTTTAGTGAAAGTCGTTCGGAAACCGGGAAATTGCAATTTTTTCCAACTTTGGGGCTATAATTACCATACTTAGACATTTTTAAAAATTATGAAATTTTAGGACAACCTAGTAGGGTGAACAGAGAGTCCAACCCCACTGACCTTGCATTAAAATTCGAAATTTATAATTTATAAGAATTTTTACAGTCGAGAGTGATTGTTAAGGAAATGGTGAAAAACACTGAAACTCTGATGGAGTTTAAAAGTGGATAAGTTCTTGGAACTTTTAGTACATAAAGGCTATGTTAAACATAGGTTATGTGACAAGGGTATTACTATATGAGGGTAGGTGGTTAAGTGGAATATATTCTAACGATGACCCTTTTTCGTGTTTATAGAAACTCAGGGAGAGCCACGAGCCATATCTTCGGGATACAGAGATGGAGGCAAGATTTCTTCTACCTTTACTTTGGAAAACTATTTATCTTCAAAGTAAAATGATTTCATGGAATATATATATGTTATTTTATGGTCGCTATATTACTAAGAATTTATTTCTCTGATTTTGGGAATTTAAGAGAGATGAATATGGATTATGAATTATGAATGTGGATATGATTATGAATGGAGCGAATATGCTTTATGGAAAAGGGATATGAAAGAGAATGGTATCAGTTGTTATCTAGGGTTATATGGTTTATAATATTCTATTGATTTTAATCTTTAAATATTTGTGATTTAATAAATATTATTTATTATTTAATACTTTTAAAAAGAGGAAATATTTTATAAAGAATGTATTTGAGTTCATTGAATATAGAGAAGATGTATGAGTCATAATCAAAATGTTATGACATATATATTTTTAAAGGTGATGATAAATGGAATAATGATTTTTATAAAGAGGGGAAATAGCAACAAACTTGCATAAGAGGCTGTGTCAGGGCTGTGTGCTACAAAGCCCAGCATTCATTATATTATTCGGCACGAAGATGCCAAGGGAGGATGTTAGCAGGTGGCCTTCCTCCGGGAGGATGTTAGCAGGTGGCCTTCCTCCAGGGATGATGTTAGCAGGTGGCCTTCATTCCTTCTACTAGTAGTAAACAGAGAGCAGGTACGGTTAGACGACTGATCATCATCCTACGTATCTGGCGCTAGCAGATATCCCCAAAACTTGAAAGAAAGAATTGAAAATGGTTTTCAGATATCTATACTGAAAATAGAATAATGATATGAAATGATGGAATTATTGTTACAGATGAAGAGAAACTGATTTTATATTAATTTATATAATTGTTACATAAGAAAGAAATGAGAAGATGATAGCGAGAGATTTGTTCAAGTATTCATATTATCTTGAAATATTACACTGAAAGGGTATATTGATTGTTATATTATTGAAGAAGAGAAACTGATATTATATTATCCTAGAGTTCTTTTCTTATAATAGTAAGTGGATGATGTATTATTAATAAGAATTTTATTCTTTCGTAAGGTTTATAATTGGTTTCCGGTTATATATATATTTATATATGTTTAAAATTTTGATTTCTGGTTTACAATATTATCCTGCTGAGCTATTATAGCTCACTCTTGCTATTTATTTTTATAACAGCTAGATCAGGTGCCGAAACGTCGCAGTACAACCCGGAAGAGGGTAAAGGGGAAGTCTACCTTATGAGAAAGTATCGACACCTGTTCTCAAGGTAGTATATACTTATATATGGGTATAATAGATGGTATTCTGGGATTATAACAACAGTTTATCTTTAACTGCTATCATTAATGGATGTTGTTCTCTGAGCATATGACTAGTGTGTGTGTATTAGTGTGGGGTCAACTGTTTAATTATTAAATGATATATTTATAAAAAAAAAAAAGACCAAAGAGATATTGATATTGAATGGAAATTGGACCGTGATGACCTGGATCCTTGACCCCGGATCTAGGGGCGTCACAGATGGTATCAGAGCTAAGAGTCATAATGCTCAGGAACAAAAGTGATAATAATATACACATATAGATATATATGTAATGATATAAAATATGAACTCACATCGAGTTCAAGGGTGGTTTATCGAACGAAGCGTTTATTCTAAGTAGTGATTATAATTTTATAGATTATTACTAATAAAAGTTTATGTTTTAGTATAGGGAGAGGAGATTAGTGAGCCAAGGTTAAGGGTATTTAAAGTCTTCTTGTGTTTAAGGGAGTTTGAAGAAATATTGTAAGTGGATTGGTGAATTGACACTGATTGTTTGTGGATATGAAAGGGTGAAAATGAGGTTGGTCGGTAAAGCCAAGATATACCTTAAGGACCAAGACAGACTGAGACATTCCGAGATTGACTTAAATAAAAAGGTTATTATGCCAAAAGTGTTAAGTTTATGTAGTACACAGGATCGATATGAGAAAGGGAATACTTGATGTATCAGGAAGTGTACGTTAGATAATCTCGTGAGTATACAGGGTATGTTGGAATATACAATTATAAAGTATAGTTTGAAGGGTCTTTGATACCGGAGCATTGTCGGGATAAGACGATCAACATTACGTAAGTATATAGATTAGAAGGTTGTGTTCTATTTTGGATAAAGGCAGAGTGTATCGAGCCAAGTCACGACTAGGTAAATGAAGATAATTGGGAATAGCAGACGATAGGTTAAGGATAAATGGTGAGTGCCAAATTTAAGAAATTTTTGAGAGTACGCAGTCTAAGATATAGATAGTATTTTAAGGAAAACCTTCCATTATTGGGATTTTTTTTTCAATTGGGCAGAGGCTATTAACGGCAACTACTTTCAAATTTCCTAAATCCCTGCAAAATTATATTATTGAGTTTCAAATTTTCCTCCACTGGTGGGTAATTATTCATTAAGGGCCGGCATCTTTTCAAAACTTTCTAGTACCCTTGAAATGTGTTTCAAAATTGTATTTTATCTATCTTAGTCAAAATATTCTTTTAAGATTTATTTTCGGAAGATAGTATTTATCATCGTGATTTAAATTTTCCTCTATATTTCTTACTTCAACTAAGAGGAACAACCATATATATATATACAAGGACGATCTGTCAGTGTGATAGAATGTCGGAGGGGACGCCCTCACTTGTGTGACATACGGGTTCTTCCATCATATTGATTTTTCAAATATTCTTTTGTTTCGAATATAGAAGATTTTCTTAATGGATGGAATAATGGAAGCAAGGTTTAGAGTATATGTGATTATACAAGGAAACTTGAGGTTCCAAAGGAAATTTCAATAAGAGATAATTAGAGCTAGAAGCGTTTCAATATAAGAGAGGAAGGAATGAGAAGAAATGGGTATATTTGATGATTAGTAAGAGAAAAGAATATGAGGAATTTTAAGGCATAATTGAGATTTACTATGGAGAGTAAGGTGTATTTTGAGGATAGAGTCAGAATAAGGATAAACAAAGGAAGTGGGGATAATTAATGAAGGATTCGAGGTGCAATAACTATTAGTGGGGGGGGGGGAAGACCAATATTGTGACTAATACCCTAAGTAGCAGAGAGAGATTAAAGATGTTAAGTATTCAAAGGATTAATCCAAAAAGGCGTGAATGAGTAAAACTTGAGGTAAAGATTTTGATGAGAATAATAAAAGGAAATTACAGAGGTGGAATATATAGTATATCATGAAGGAACTAAGGTGGATCAGCAAGATGTAAAGAGCGTATAGTGAACAATTGACATATGGGATAAGGTATCCAGAGGAAATTGCAGGTACGCTCTAATTTAACCTCTTAAGTGTAAATGTTTGGTTAGAGATCGACTAAGTCAATAAATGGTGTAGATAGGTTGACAATGTAGATAAGGAAAATCAATATCTGTTAAGGGTCAGAGAACTCTATAGAAAGGAGATTAAGAGTATGAGAGAAAGTGTGATAATATATTTTTCAATGATAAAGGAAAAGCACATTCTTGTTTAAGTACGAACAGGGAATATATATATATTATAGATAATATTTTCTTACAATTGTTTCAAGGAATAGTCCTATAGTCAAATTTCTGGAAGATTTTACAGAGATAAGATATATTAAGATTTGAGTATTAATATTTTATGTCATGATAGAAATCAAAATATAGACAAACCATAGTGAGATACACTACCATTCAGGGGAGGCCAATGTGGTGGCCGATACCCTTAGTCGAAAGAGGAAGGAGAAATGAGATAATATAGAATGACTGAATACAGGAAAAGATTTGCAAGGAAAAGACAGTGAAAGTGCTGCTATTGATAATCTAAATGGCATGTTGATGAATGATAATTAAGTTTATGTTGTTGTACTTTTGCGCAAATAAGATAGAGATATGTAGTTTTATCTTTTAATATAGATTGAAATTTTAGTGGTATTAGGAAACGACCTGAGAATTAGAAAACACCGTGTGAGAAGAGTAATTGTCCACGTGCTTCAGGGACGGAATCTTTTTAAGGGGGGAAGACTGTAATAACCCTAACTTTTAGAATGCTACAGTGCCTAAATGAATAGTAAATTTCGAGGATTTAGGGAAATGGTATGTAGGTACCCTATAATTGATACAGAAAATGAGCAATCAGAAACCATATTAGTGTTGTACTGTGAAAATGAGTGACTCGAAACGATGACAGATTTCCGAAATTCCTGAGTATGGATTTTTAAGATGTTTGTTTTTAATTGAGCACTATTGTATTGGATATTAAGAAGCATGGAAATATTAAATGATTTATATATTGAGGAATTAGTGAATTTAAGGTAAACCAATGGATTATTAAGTCAAGGAAATGCCAAGGGAATTTGGATTTTTAAACGATTTCAGAACCACTGAGGTAACGAGGTGTATTCGAAACAAAACGTGATTAAACGAGTATGAAAACAAAACAACCAAGATTAGTAATACAACAAGGTTACATACCACATTATCATTTACCAAGATTGCTAGCATTATACTTGGAAAAGAAAAGCAAAAAGAGATTATTAGATCATTAAGGTGACATCATCTTCCACTAACTTATAAAGCAAGGGCAAATTAGACATTTCGCATGAGGATTAATCCATAACCTTCCATAAACATCTCCAAGACTCTGGAATCATCAAGACTAAGCTAGATATTATCCTTACAATGAATATTGGATGAGATTGGATCAAGAAACAAGCTAGAAACTTCATCCTCTCAAACTGCCCAGCAAGAGCAAGGAGGAGAGGAAAAATCATATCTCCATTTCTATCCATGATAAAATCACCAAATTTGAACCACAACCTCTCCACTCCATGGGCATTATTCGCTCCAAATTTCATGGCAATCTAATGAGTATAGCCTAGTCAAATCGCCTCCCCAAGTTGAAGAACCGAGCTGCCAGAATCTTTGACAGTTTCTGTGATGATTTTTAAACGGCCATAGCTCCTTCATTACTCAATAGAATTTTGTGTTCTTTATATTTTTGGAAAGCTGGTTAGATGCTCTACAACTTTCCTTTAGAAGCCTCATCCAGAAAACGTAGGTAAGGCCTTTGTTTTTGCGATTCTTTCAACTGGTGTCTAGTGAATCCGAATTTTTAACTTTGTTTTTATGATTTATTTAGTTGATCCAAGCTACCTTAAGGTTATTTAAGGACTATCCAAGGCTTATTGAGTGTTGTTCAAGCTCCAAGGAAGGTATAAAATTCAAGAACCCTTAGTATTACTTTGAGTTTATGATGGATTATGATGAGTTTAATGGTTAAGTTTGTTTTAAGTATAAATCATGAGTAGATGTGTGTTTATAAGTGATGAGATGATATATAGAAGTGTTTGGTGCTTGTAACCATGGTTGGTAAGATGACCACATGGTGTAGGTGATGGTGTATAAGGTGGATGATGGATTTGGAGGAGTAATATTTTGGAAAGTATGAAAATATAGCCGTTATAATGCCCGATTTTCGTTTAACCAAAGAATGCCCTGTTTTTGAAACCTCAGACGCGTACGGTAGGTTCCTGTCTAGAACACCAACTAACCATGAGATGATAGAGCTTGAGTCATAGATCGTTTTGATATAAAGTGCGTCAAAATCTGATGAACGGTTTAGGAGAAAAGTGGGTTTTAGTGAAAGTCGTTTGGAAACCGGGAAATTGCAATTTTGCCAACTTTGGGGCTATAATTACCATACTTAGACATTTTTAAAAATTATGAAATTTTAGGACAACCTAGTAGGGTGAACAGAGAGTCCAACCCCACTGGCCTTGCATTAAAATTCGAAATTTATAATTTATAAGAATTTTTACAGTCGAGAGTGATTGTTAAGGAAATGGTGAAAAACACTGAAACTCTGATGGAGTTTAAAAGTGGATAAGTTCTTGGAACTTTTAGTACATAAAGGCTATGTTAAACATAGGTTATGTGAAAAGGGTATTACTATATGAGGGTAGGTGGTTAAGTGGAATATATTCTAACGATGACCCTTTTTCGTGTTTATAGAAACTCAGGGAGAGCCACGAGCCATATCTTCGGGATACAGAGATCGAGGCAAGATTTCTTCTACCTTTACTTTGGAAAACTATTTATCTTCAAAGTAAAATGATTTCATGGAATATATATATGTTATTTTATGGTCGCTATATTACTAAGAATTTATTTCCCTGATTTTGGGAATTTAAGAGAGATGAATATGGATTACGAATTATGAATGTGGATATGATTATGAATGGAGTGAATATGCTTTATGGAAAAGAGATATGAAAGAGAATGGTATCAGTTGTTATCTAGGGTTATATGGTTTATAATATTCTATTGATTTTAATCTTTAAATATTTGTGATTTAATAAATATTATTTATTATTTAATACTTTTGAATAGAGGAAATATTTTATAAAGAATGTATTTGAGTTCATTGAATATAGAGAAGATGTATTAGTCATAATCAAAGTATTATGACATATATATTTTTAAAGGTGATGATAAATGGAATAATGATTTTTATAAAGAGGGGGAATAACAACAAACTTGCATAAGAGGCTGTGTCAGGGCTGTGTGCGACACAGTCCAGCATTCATTATATTATTCGGCACGAAGATGCCAAGGGAGGATGTTAGCAGGTGGCCTTCCTCCGGGAGGATGTTAGCAGGTGGCCTTCTTCCAGGGATGATGTTAGCAGGTGGCCTTCATTCCTTCTACTAGTAGTAAACAGAGAGTAGGTACGGTTAGGCGACTGATCATCGTCCTACGTATCTGGCGCTAGCAGATATCCCCAAAACTTGAAAGAAAGAATTGAAAATGGTTTTCAGATTTCTATACTGAAAACAGAATAATGATATGAAATGATGGAATTATTGTTACAGATGAAGAGAAACTGATTTTATATTAATTTATATAATTGTTACATAAGAAAGAAATGAGAAGATGATAGTGAGAGATTTGTTCAAGTATTCATATTATCTTGAAATATTACACTGAAAGGGTATATTGATTGTTATATTATTGAAGAAGAGAAACTGATATTATATTATCCTAGAGTTCTTTTCTTATAATAGTAAGTGGATGATGTATTATTAATAAGAATTTTATTCTTTCGTAAGGTTTATAATTGGTTTCCGGTTATATATATATTTATATATGTTTAAAATTTTGATTTCTGGTTTACAATATTATCTTGCTGAGCTATTATAGCTCACTCTTGCTATTTATTTTTATAACAGCTAGATCAGGTGCCGAAACGTCGCAGTACAACCCGGAAGAGGGTAAAGGGGAAGTCTACCTTATGAGAAAGTATCGACACCTGTTCTCAATGTAGTATATACTTATATATGGGTATAATAGATGGTATTCTGGGATTATAACAACAGTTTATCTTTAACTGCTATCATTAATGGATGTTGTTCTCTGAGCATATGACTGGTGTGTGTGTATTAGTGTGGGGTCAACTGCTTAAGTATTAAATGATATATTTATAAAAAAAATACCAAAGAGATATTGATATTGAATGGAAATTGGACCGTGATGACCTGGATCCTTGACCCCGGATCTAGGGGCGTCACACCAATCCATAACTCGGTTGAGTTCCGAGTTGATCCACTGAGTTATCCTTCGAGTTAGTTGATTTAGGGCTTCAATCACTTCGGTTTAAGGCTTCTTATACCGGACCTATCTTTAATTAGACTCGGTCTTCATCAAATCTGCAAAAGAAACTCAATAAATCGAATTATGGTTTTGATAAATTTGAATCTTAAAATCAAAATACGGTGGTCATGTGTGTATATATTGTGTATATAACTGTTCGATTCTGAGTTATAAATCGAAATCAATAACGATGATAACGATTTAAAGTTCAAAATCAGTTCTATGTAACCTAACCCATTTCTGAAATGAACGATTTGAAATGTCTGATATTCAAATCGATACAAGAGTGATGTGTAGTGTATAAGGAAGTGTTTAATCGATGTTTCATCGGAAAAAGAATCGAAGAAATCATCGGAAAATCAAAGATCGACAGCTAGGGTTCGAGAGAGAAATGCGAGAGAAAATGAACACAAGCGGCTAAATGCACACACACTGAGTGAATAGTACTGTAAGTGGAGTATATATATTTACACAATAGACGGCTAGGATTGATCCAGCCATTATAATCAACGGATCAGATTGTGTAGGGTTAGGGTTTGACCTTAATAAATTGGTCAAATGAACCAAATAAACAGAAAATATTTTATTTTTATTTTATAAAATAATTTTGACATATAATATATATAAAAATGATTTTATAGTTAAAAATATTATTTGTATATAAAATTAATTTTGTAAACCCAAATAATATTTAATATGTATAAATATTGTAAGATATTCTAATATTTAATTCGTTTAAATATTTGAGATAAAATATCATATATTGAGTATCTCAAAAATATTTTCGAATCAAAGTTCGATAAATATTTATGCGAATAGTTTTATCTTTTCTTGGGAGAATAATTGAGTCCTCGATAAAACCCGATCGATAAAGGTTCATATGTTATCATTATCGATGAATCTGAGTTTTAAGGATTTCTTAATTATCTGAAAAGATATCTTTTTCGTGAGATGACTACAGTTATTGATAAATATTCTCACGATATTTTTTGAACCATTATTTTGGAATTTCCAACATTCCTAAATCCAATCGGAGTTTAGTGAATCGTTCAGAATTCAATGGTTTCGTGAATATGTTAGCGAGATTATACTCAGTTTCGATATGAGTCATTTTTATATCGCCTTTATTGACATGATCACGTAAAAAGTGATGTCTCACATCTATATGCTTAGATCTTGAATGTAACACGGGATTTTTGCTAAGATCGATAGCACTCGTGTTATCGCATAAGATTGAGATCACATCAAATTTAGTATTATAGTCGACTAATGTTTGCTTCATCCACAGGATTTGAGCACAACATTTTGCAGCCGCTATATACTCAGCTTCCGTAGTGGAAATAGATACCGAATTTTGTTTCTTGGAAAACCAAGATACTAGGCATCCACCCAGAAACTGACATGTACCACTTGTAATTTTTCTATCGACTAAATGCCCGGCATAGTCCGAATCAAAAAAACATACTAAGTCGAATGGTACTCCTTTTGGATACCAAAGACCTACGTCAGTGGTTCCTTTTATATATCTCAATATCCTTTTTACTGTGGATAAATGAGATTCTTTTGGTGCTACTTGGAATCTAGCACACTTATGGACACTATATTGAATATCGGGACGACTTGCGGTAATGTATAGCAAGCTACCAATCATGCCTCGATATTTCTTAGTGTCAACGGGTATTCCGTTGGGATCTTCTGTTAATTTATCAGAAGTCGACATGGGAGTAGAGATGGGTTTTGAATTTTCCATTTCAAATTTCTTTAGCATTTCTTTACAATATTTCGATTGTGAAATATGTATGCCTTCATCAGTTTGCTTAATTTGCAAACCTAGAAAGAAATTTAATTCACCCATCATACTCATTTCGAATTCTTTGCTCATATTATGAGAGAATTCTTTACATAGTGCATCATTGGTTGACCCAAAGATGATGTCATCTACGTATATTTGTACAAGCAAGATATCATCTTTTTCTTGTCTTGTAAATAAGGTTTTATCGGCCGTTCCCATTTTAAAATTGTTTTCTAATAGGAACTTGCTCAACCTTTCATACCAAGCTCTTGGGGCTTGTTTTAAGCCGTATAAAGCTTTGTATAATTTGTATACATACTCCGGATGCGTGGCATCTTCAAAACCGGGAGGTTGTTTAACACAAACTTCTTCTTCTAATATCCCGTTTAAGAAGGCCGATTTGACATCCATTTGGTATACCTTGAAATCTTTATGACACGCGTAAGCTAATAGCATTCGAATTGATTCGATTCGTGCTACGGGTGCATAAGTTTCATCAAAGTCTATCCCTTCCATTTGGGTAAGCCTTGAGCGACTAATCTTGCTTTATTTCTAACAACCGTTCTATTTTCATCTAACTTTTTTCTAAATACCCATTTGGTTCCAATTATGGAAGTATCTTTGGGTTTTGGAACAAGTTCCCAAACTTTGCTACGAGTAAATTGTAGTAATTCATCTTGCATAGTCGAGATCCAATCCTCGTCTAGTAAAGCTTCTTTAGCGGTCTTAGGTTCTATTTGTGATAGAAAACTAAGATGATTCACAACGTTTTGTACTTGTGACCGCGTTTGAACTCCTTTATTTAGGTCTCCAAGAACATTATCTAGTGGATGACTTCTAATAATAGGAATTTCTTTTGGAAGTTCTACTTCCGTTTCGGCTAATTCTAATGGATTTCTAGGGATGGGAGTTCCAAGATCCATATTTTCGAATTGTCGAATAATATTTTCTACATCGTCTTGTTCAACATTATTGTTTTCAACAAGATCTTTGTACTTTGATGGTGGTTTTCTTTCATCAAATGCAACATTCATTGATTCTTCCACCACAAGTGTTTTAAGATTGAATACTCGATAGGCTTTGCTGTTTGTAGAGTATCCGAGAAATATACCTTCACTTGATTTAGGATCAAATTTGGTAAGATAGTCTTTCGAGTTTAATATGAAGCAGTTGCATCCGAATACTCGAAAGTAACTTAGTTTCGGTGTTTTGCCAAAATAAAGCTCGTAAGGAGTCTTTTGAGATATTGGTCGTAGCAAAACCCGATTAAGAATATGGCAAGAAGTAGACATCGCTTCGGCCCAAAAATATTTAGGTCGACGATATTCATTAAGCATAGTGCTTGCCATTTCTTGTAGTGTTCGATTTTTCCTTTCTATAACTCCATTTTATTGAGGAGTGTATGGAGCGAAAAAGTTGTGTGTGATTCCATTTTCATCACAAAAGTTCGTAAAACTGGAATTCTCAAATTCTTTACCATGATCCGTTCGTATATAGACTATGGTACTATTTTGTTGATTTTGAATCTTTTTGCATAGAGAAGAGAAAGATTCAAAAGCATCACTTTTAGATTTGAGAAATTCCGTCCACGTGAATCGTGAATAATCATCAACGATTACTAACGTGTATGAACAGCCTCCGAGACTTTGTATTGGAATCGGACCAATAAGATCCAGGTGTAAAAGCTCGAAAGGTCTAGAGGTTGATACCATGAACTTAGCTTTGTGAGATGCTCGAATTTGTTTTCCAATTTCGCAAGCTTCACAAGTATGATCTTTTTGATAATTCAATTTTGGTATACCTCGTACATGATCTTTAGTTGATATATTTTTAATCAACTTCATGTTTGCATGTCCTAATCTTCGATGCCATAACCAAGGGTCATCGTTGTTGTGATTAGGCATACATTCTCATTCTTGCTCATGTCACATGTGTAGACATTTTTATTTCGAGGGCAAGTGAGAATTAATTTCCAATCTTTATCCAAAATACAACAATGAGTAGCAAAGAAGATTACCTTGTAATCATTGTCGCAAAGTTGACTTATCGAGAGAAGATTGTATTTTAGTCCCGTGACTAGTTGTACATTTGAAATCTTGAAGTGACTATTTTCAATGTCTCCGATGCCGAAAATGATGCCTTTACTACTATCTCCAAATGTGACACTTCCCGCAGTGACCTTGTTAATGTTGTTTAATAATGACTCATTACCCGTCATATGTCTCGAACAACCACTATCGAGGTACCACATGTCTTGTTTCGCGGCAAGACAAACCTACAAAATAAATCAATTAAACTTATTGGTACCCTTTCTTCTTGAGGGTCCTGGGGTTAGTACATCATAATCAACATTAGCATGATAGTATCTAGGCATTGGATAATCATTGTTAGGTACGTATAGATTTCTAGAAGCATAATGTCTAGCATGATATGTAGGTCTAGTATGATCATAAAATCCATAGTTAGTACGATGTCCGTTGTATCTATTATTTGCAAAGTAGGGAGCATTTTGAGGATAGATATTACGATTAGGGACATATTGATTTCTAGATGCATATCTTCTAGAATTGCTATGATACATTGTGTTTCCATTTTGAAACACTCTAGGTTGTTGAAACCTTTGTTGCCTTTGACCATTATGAGCAACTCTATTAAATGGTACTTGTCTTTTAACCGTCTCATGTGGGTTAGATCCTTTACGAATCCAGACATGCTTCCCCTTAATCTCACCACTCTTGTATTTGCAATAAAAGACTAAATGTCCATCTTTGTTACAATATGTTCATTTTAGAGTTTGTGGTTGAGGAGGAGCTACTATAGGTTGCACTCTTGGTTGAACGTCTCGCACAGCGGGAGCGTTCCTATCATATCCCAAACCTTCACGGTTACGGGGTACTTGAGTGTGTACCATTCTATTCAACATCTCATTGCCTTTTGTAAATTGTTGAACAACCGTTTCAAGGTTTTCTTTTTCTCTTTCTAAGGCATCAATCTTGTTGTTAAAAAATCTTGCTTGATCCATAACTTGAGATATGAGTTTAAAATTTTCTTCCTTCACTCTTTGAGTTTCTTCTTGGAGTTTCTTTTCTTTTAACTCAAAGATTTGTGAAAGCTCATTCTCTTTTTCAAGATTGTTTTCATGAGATTGAGATGTTACACTATTTCGAACAATCGATTCGTTTTGAATCTTTAAGTTCAAAAGATCAACATTAAGTGTACTAATGTTGTCGTTGAATTGTAACTTCTCATTTTCCAACTCTTCAACTTGAAGTACTAGAGCCACATTTTCTACTTCATGGTTGAGAGCATTTTCCTTTAATTGATTGACCTCACTTTTTAAGTGATGATTTTGGTCATTCAAGGACATGATTTCATTTTCATTTTGGATTTTTAAATCCATCATTCGAGTGAACTCTTTACTTTGCGTATGATGCATTTCTTCGAGTTTCATTTTCTCGAACCATAAAGAATGAAGTCTTTTATCAACATCTTTATATTTATTGTTGATACCTACTACAAGCTCAATTAAATCATACTTACTCATATCAACTAGATTCAAGTTAGATTCATCTAATTGCAATTTACTTGAGATGTAGTTGAGATTAGAACTTACCTCTTGATGAGAAGTGGAGGCTTCCGTTGAAGTAGCTTCATCTCCGATAGCCATTAAGCACAAGTTGACAACTTCTTCACTAGCTTCCGGAACTTCTTCATCTTCACTTAAATCCCAACCATTTTCCGCCACGAGAATTCTTCCTTTAGCAAGCTTTGGACATTCTCTTTTGAAGTGACCCGGTTGTTTACACTCGAAACACACTTCTTGTGTTTCCTCCGGAGTTTGTTCCTTATATTTTGGAGGAGTGTAAGGAGGATTATTATTGTTGTTGGCATTATTATAGGCATTAGTATTTTGAGTGCCTTTGCCTTTATTATAGCTCGTTGTTGGAAAATTACTCTTATAGTTAGGACTATAATTTTGGGAGTAATTAGGTCTTCCTTTAGAGTTAAAAACTCTTTGTTGATTATTTGATTTTAGGAAGCCTTTTCCGTATTTTTGAGCTTTGCTTTGTAGCACACGACGAAGTTGTCTCGTTAGTAAAGCAATTTCGCTTTCATCGAGATCTTGGAGTTCTTCGTTTAACTCTTCGTCGTTTTCATTTTCATCGATTAAATTTCGAACAAAACGATTCGAAATATTACAACACCTCAAAAAGAGGTTATATTTGACAACGGTCAAATAATTACATCGAGCTTGATTTAATTCCCTTCTATCACCTTAGTGTTCCGAGGGAAAAGAATCTAAAAGCCTTAATTAATTAAATCTTTAACGCACTAACTTTGGCCATTATTATTATTGTGATATATATAATTGTGCTAAAGCGTGATTTGTTTCCCTTCTATCACCTCTAGTGTTCCGGGGGAAATAAGTTGTTTAGCTTCTATTTATATATTTTGCGCACTCTTTTCTTCTAGTCCTCACACTTGTGAGTGATACTACTTTAAACGCATAATAGCGTGGCGAAAGCCGTTTATATATTTTCCGTACTTTTTATTCTTGTCCTCACACTTGTGAGTGATTTTTACCTTCCGCACTTTTTATTCTCGTCCTCACACTTGCGAGTGATTTTTACTTTCCGCACTTTTTCTTCTCGTCCTCACACTTGTGAGTGATTTTACTTTCCGCACTTTTTCTTCTCGTCCTCACACTTGTGAGTGATTTTACTTTCCGCACTTTTTCTTCTCGTCCTCACACTTGTGAGTGATTTTACTTTCCGTACTTTTTCTTCTCGTCCTCACACTTGTGAGTGATTTTAGTTTTCGCACTAATTTAACGCATAATAGCGGCCCTCATTTTATCCTATAGATAAAGTGAGCTACTTTTCTGCACGTGTGTGTTATATTTGTGTGTTGTGTTTAATTGGCCAAATTAATATTAAAGTGCAAATC
Source organism: Saposhnikovia divaricata (assembly GCA_036435485.1). Taxonomy (NCBI): domain Eukaryota; kingdom Viridiplantae; phylum Streptophyta; class Magnoliopsida; order Apiales; family Apiaceae; genus Saposhnikovia; species Saposhnikovia divaricata. The sequence goes on from CM071601.1 coordinate 41,257,984, forward strand.
GTTAAAGTAAAATTATAACACTCTCGTTTAAATATAAAAATACGAATAGTCTAATCAAGACTATATCGAACGAGAAGTTGTTCATCCAAGATCCTTAAGCTATAAAGCATATACAAGGACTTGATTTATACAATACTTCGAAAATAGACGTATTTTCAACAAAGAAGTAATTGTAAGTATACTTCGATCTTTATAAAAGACGAGCCAACGTGTATGATTATAAAACCTTATAAGCCTACGAGCTTAAAGGAAGTAATCAAGATTTACAAACTCCGAGATATATTTAAATCTCACTATACGGAGTATTGTATTAAAAAGTCATAAGCAAATAAAGCTTATTGAACTTACTTTAATTAATATTCGGGTAAGAATATTATAGTCACCTTAGAACATATTAAGTCCAAACCTCTCTTTATATTACGGTTTGTTTCGTAGATATTGTTTTCTAAGTTTTGCAGTGAGGTGAAGTTGAAGTGAGGTGATTCTCGTTCTAAGACCCAAGTCCTAGGCATTAACGGGGAGTTAGTGGCCTTTGCACCGTGAAGAAGAGGAAAGACCCAAGACCTTGCATCTAAGATCCAAGACCGGCAAAAGCGATGAAATCAAAGACTACACCAAGGGTTCTACATCAACTTTGAAGAAGTAGCGGGGAGTTGCTGTCTAAGATAAGTTGTGTAGGTTTTTCACAACGACTTTGAGGGTGTAACGGGGAGTTACAACCCGAGACGAGTCTTGTGGGTTTTTATATTTATTGTGAGGTAGTGTCTCGGAGATACGTAACAAGACCAATATTTATAGGGTTGTAAAGGCTTCTCCGCCTACTAAAGGAGCGAGTTATTTTTAAGGGAAAATCTCGAGTCCGGAGAGCAGCTCGGGGACTGGAGTAGGGGTGAGCGAATCCATTAGGGGTTGCGCCATCGCGAACCAGGATAAAATCTCCTGTGTGGTATTTTCCTTCCTTGTCTTTTATTTCTGCACTTATAAACTGCATAACGACTCGGTAAAGTTTTAAAAAGGAAAAATTATTTTAAAATGCCATAATATTTTTTAAATTGGTAATTAAGCTATTCAACCCCCCTTCTAGCTTAATATAGCCCTCTTACGGGACCTTACAATTGGTATCAAAGCGGTACTTTTTAACGTGTTTGTTAATTGATTTGCAGATTTACAGGCACAACAAAAAGTGATCCTACATGGCGTATCTAAATACCATCGGTTGCGATGAAGGCCTATCTAGCTCTCGCCCTCCTCTATTTGATGGCACCAACTTTGCAACATGGAAAACGAGGTTTCGCATCTATTCTAGATCTCAAGGAGTCAAAGTTTGGATGGCCATAGAAGATGGAGTTGTCGTTCCTACCGAAACAATTGACGGTGTCATTGTTGAAAAGAAGGTTAGTGAATACACTCTTGCCGAGGAAAATATGATGAATATTGCCGCAAAAGCGGAAATGGTTCTCACAAGTGCACTTGCAGAAAAAAGAATATAAAAGAGTAAACAATTGCAAGTCCGTACAAGAAATGTGGAACAAATTAGTGGTTACCTACGAAGGAACCATTGATATAAAAGATTCTCGAATGGAAACTTTAATCCATGAATACGAGAACTTTAAACTCCAAGAAGGAGAAAATATCATCGATATGGAAACAAGATTTACTCGCATAATCGATGAATTATCTCAACTCGGAAAGAGTTATTCTCGAAATGAAAAGAACCGAAGAGTTCTTAAATCTTTACCTCCTAGTTGGAAGGTTAAGGTTACTACTATAAAAGAAATGCATAATCTAAATGATTATGACATCGATAGTTTATTCGGAAATCTTCGTGCATACGAAGAAGACAATATTCCGGATAAGGTCATTCCTAAAGTGGAAGACAAAAAGAAAAATATGGCTTTGTATGGATTTTTATGGTCTCGGTTTGAGATCCGATATAAGAGCTTTATAAAGAATATGAGATGAAGGTATAGAGCTCTTATATGTATATAAAATATGGTCGGTTAAGACTCAAATATGAAGCTAAAAATTACCACTTTTGGATATCACCGGAAAAATTCGCCGGAGGTTCGGCCGGATTTTGGCTAATGGTCGAACTTAGGCAGCCCTTCGGGAGGCCGGATAGTAGTGGTAGAGGAGCTTGCTTGGTGGGAGAGAGCTTGGTTGCAGGAACTAAGCTTGTTGGAACAAAAACCTTGTATATATGTAAGTATATATAAGAAAAAGAAGGTTTTTGAGATGAAGTGGGTGTAGAGAGTATTTGGATATATAGAGAGAGCTCACACTTCTGAATTCCCAGCACTTATTTGGCTCCTTAGCTTGAAGAAAATGGTTGGGGGAGGGGGTTTATATAGGAGGAGTTGGGAGGAAGGGTTGAGATTTAAAGTAAAAGGAGTGGTTGAGATTGAAAGCACTTGGATTGATGAGGTGGAAAGTGGTTTTGTGTTTGTTGGGGGTGGTTTTGTGTTTCTTTGGAGTGGGTTTGGTAAAGTAATACCAGCTGTGTTTGGGCTCTAATTAATTGTATCGTACTCGTATCAATTAACGAATAAATACGTAACATATATCGTTAATTAAATACCCGAAAAATATGAAAATACCCAATAAATAATTCTAAAATTATGGAGCATTTAGGAATATTATAAAATGGAATTCTGGAAGGTTTGGTCAAAAATGGTCAACGTTGACTTGGTCAAACGTGGTCAAACGTGGACCCACTATCTCGATTTTCGTGCCCGGACCAAAATTCTCAGAAAATTACGAAACATTTACCATGCATAGAAAATAACATTTAAGTGACCCATCTCAAGTTTCAAGTCATTCTAGCAAGTCGAAGTATTTTATTTGGATTTAATACGATTAAATCAGCTTTCGATTCCGAATAAAATACGATTGGTCTTTCCTTGAATTAGATACATCTTTTGACCAATGTTTGGACTTGAATAAATACTTAGAATATATTTCCTAATATTTAAAATAAATTGAGAGTGTAGGAAATATTTTTGAGTATTTAAAATAATTTTCTCTGAAAATAGATTAAATTTATGAAGTGGGAGAAAAATTACTTTAAATATTTCTGGCACGAGATAAAAATGAGTATTAATATTCTACCATTGAATATTAATATTCTTGAGGATAAAAGTATTTTGAGTGCGAAGGCGGAATATTTTTGAATAAAAACTGATCGTTTTTAAATATAGCACGAGTTTTCTAAAGAATATTAATCCTCGAATATTCTTTGTTCGAGCCTGTCGCCTTATTACTTTTTCAACGGAGATCTAAAAAATATCACACCTCGATATTTCTTGTTCAATCTTATTGCCTTGGTGTAGAGATATATTCCATAAAAATATAATTTGATTTTTCGCAATAATGGAATATCTCTTATAATTAAAAATAGATTTAGCTAGAATTGACTTTTGACTTTTGACAGAATCAATTAAATTCATGACCTAGTGGAGAGGATAACTAAGTGTAATTAAATTTTATGTTAAATTGTACAAATACCAAAATAAATAATATATCGAAGATATCCTTTCACAGCCTGTAGACATAGTCTGGATATTTTGGGTCCACAAAACCTGGTGGTTATTCAACAAACACTTCTTCTTCAAGCTTCCCATTCAGAAAAGCACTTTTCACATCCATCTAAAATACCTTGAATTTCTTGTGAGAGGCATATGCTAGAAAAATTCTTATTGCCTCCAATCTTGCAACTGGAGCAAAAGTTTCATCATAGTCTATTCCTTCCTGCTGTGAATAGCCTTTTGCTACAAGTCTTGTCTTGTTCCTTGTAACAACTCCCTCACTGTCAGTTTTGTTTCTGAAAACCCATCTAGTACCAACAACAGATCTATTCATTGGTCTAGGTGCAAGGGTCCATACTTCATTCCTCTCAAATTCATTTAACTCCTCCTGCATTGCTGTTATCCAATCAGCATCTTGAAGAGCTTCTTTTACCTTCTTTGGTTCATTCTTAGACAAGAATGCATGACACAGACATTCATTTGTTGTAGCACTCCTTGTTCTTACTGTTGCATCTGGCTCTCCAATAATTAAATCAGGTGTATGAGATTTTGTCCATTTCCTTTCAGAAGGTAAATGGCTTCTATCAGTATTTGATCCTCCCCCTTGATCCATGTTCTCCTGATTTTCTTGTTGTCTTTCTTCATTTTCCGAGGCTCCCCCTGAATTTTACTGCTCAGAGTTTGAACTGTCAGATTTTGCACTTTCGGAGTTTGAGTCATCAGAGTTTGATCCAGATTTTTCAGTTGACTCACTATCAGAATTTGAGTCATCATTTTGATCATGCTCCCCCTCAACTGGTTCTCCCCTTTGTTCTGGCTGAGAAGTTTCTTCAGTGTTTACCAGTAGAGGTTCAGAGTATGCTTCAACAGAGTTTGTCAAATCAGTTTCATCAGAGTTTACTTCATCAGAGATTAAGTCTTCATTTTCAAAGTGCAGTTGATCATGTTCATCTACATCTTCAAGTCCAGTTATTTTCTTGTCATCAAATGACACATGAATTGACTCCATGATCACCTTTGTTCTCAGGTTATAAACTCTGAATGCCTTAGTTGACAGTGGATAGCCAACAAAAATTCCTTCATCATCTTTTAACTCAAATTTGGTCAACTGTTCAGGATGAGTTTTCAACACAAAGCATTTGCACCCAAAAATATGAAAATATTTCAGGTTTGGCTTCTTTTCCCTCACCATCTCATATGGTGTTTTTCCATGCTTGTTGATCAGTGTGGCATTTTGAGTAAAGCAGGCTGTTTGAACTGCTTCTGCCCAAAAATAGGTTGGCAATTTTGCTTCATCAAGCATAGTTCTGGCAGCTTCTATCATGGTTCTGTTATTCCTTTCAACTACACCATTTTGCTGTGGTGTACCAGGTGCAGAAAACTCTTGCTTCAATCCTCTGTTCTTCCAGAATTCTTCCATTGTTGCATTCCTGAATTCAGTTCCATTATCACTCCTGATTATTTTAACTTTGTGTCCTGATTATTCCTGAATGCAGTTTCATCTTTCTTTGCTAGAAAATACACCCATGTATATCTGGTGTGTTCATCAATAATGACTAGAGCATATTTCTTTCTTCCAATTGACAAGACATTCACTGGTCCAAAGAGATCAACATGTAGAAGATGATAAGGATCAACAATTGAAGATTCAGACTTGCTCTTGAAAGATGATTCCTTTGTTTGGCCTTTTGACAGGAATCACACAGGCCATCGACATTTAATAAGGACTTTGGAAGTCCTCTTACAAGATCCTTTCTTATCAACTCATTAATGTTGTTCAGATTAAGATGAGCGAGTTTCTTATGCCACTTCCAACTCTCTTCACTAGACATTCTTGTGGACAGGCACACAGCTTTTCCATCAGAGTTTGCCAATAACTTTGCTTCATAGATATTATTATGCCTGTGTCTAACTAGAACAACTTTCCCTGTAGATTTACTGATGATTTCACAGTATTCAGGCTGAAAATCTACATGATATCCTCTGTCACAGATTTGGCTCACAGATAGCAGATCATGCTTGAGTCCTGGAACCAGAGCTACATTTGTGATGATGACACTTCCAAGATTGATATTGCCATATCCCAGAGTACGTCCTATGTTGCCATCTCCATAGGAAACTTTTGGGCCAGCCTTCTCCACATACTCTGATAGCAGGGCTTTATTTCCAGTCATGTGTCCTGAACATCCACTGTCCACGATTAGGGTACTTTCCCTGTTGCCCTGCAATCACAAACAATTACTGAAGATTAGATTTAAGGATCCAGACTTGCTTGGATCCTTTGGCTTTCTTAATTTTGTTAGCTTTAGCAGTGGAATTTACATTATCAGAGTTTAAGCTAACTTTATCAGAGTTTACACTTGCAGAATTAACCTTAACCCATTTCAAATTGGGCTTAAGTTTCATAGTAGTTAATGATAAATAGCATGATAATCCCTGCAAGTATAAATAGAATGCCAAGTACTTCCACAATGTTTGCATAAAGTCTGTGGTCTAGTTCTAACATTATCTTTCTTTACTTCAGACTTGGAAGGTAAAGAATTAATGTTTTTGTTCTTCCTGCAAAAACTAGCAAGATGGTTAGTGCTACCACAGTTATGACATGTCTTTCTTGGAGCAAAAGTAGCAAGCATTGGATAATTACCTAGAGTAATGCCTACTTTACCATTTCTATTCTTCCTAGACACTTTCTGTTTCTTGACAGATTTTAACTCCTTAAGCTTATGCTTGAGTTGTTTATCTGTCATTGAACCAATATTAACCTGTTTAACACTAGTTTTTACTGGTTCTTTCCTAACAGCTTCTTTTTCAGCTTCAGACTTAGGTTCATTTATTCCATGAACAAATTTTGTAGATGGAAGATGTGTTCTGACTGTGTCTGACTGAAAAACCTCTTGAGTGTCTTTTCCAGAATGAGTCCAAGTTTTAATTATGTGATTTGCCTTCTCCAATTCAGATTCAAGTTGCTAATATTTTCCTAGCAAATCCTGCTCTAGATAAACAGCATCATCTCTTTCTTTCTGAACTTGTTGCATGTTTTCAAGTTTTTCTTCAATAATTTTATTTCTCACTTTAAGTTCAGAATTTTCAGATTTGATTCTCTCATTCTCTAAAGTCTGATCCCTATAACTGATATGCAAAGCCTTAAGATAAATTCTTAATTCAGTTATATCATCAGTATAATAAGCATAGGTAGTTAGAGGTACCTTGTTTTCAGAATCTTCAAATTCATTCTCAATAGAAGCCATAAGAGCATAGTTAACATCCTCATCTGAGTCTGAAGTGTCTGCTCAGTCTCTACCTTTTGTGAAGAGTGCTTTCTCAGTTTTACCCTTCTTGCACTCGGGAGCATAGTGACCCATCTCCTTACACTTGTAGCATTGAATCTCAGACTTGTCCTTCTTCCCAGACTTGGTATCCTTTCTCTCAGACTTTCTGAAACTTTTTCTGTCAGAATTTGAATCTTTCTTAGAAAACCTTTTGCCCTTCTTGAAGTTCTTGAAACCCATCTTCTTGAAGGTCTTCACCATCAAAGCAGCCATTTGCAAAATTTCTTCTTCATCATCCTTAGAGTTAGATGATTCATCAGTGTTTGAATCAACATCAGAGTTTGATGACTCACTTTCAGAATGTATAACTAAAGCCTTTCCCTTAGCTTTCTTCCTTGATACTTCCTTCTTCAAGGGTGTTTCTTCAACCTTAAGAGCAACAGACTTTGTCTTCTTGCCTGATCTCCTGTTTCTCTGCTCCAATTCCAATTCATGAGTTTTGAGCAGCCCATAGATTTCATCAATCTCAGTATCAGCAAGATCATAGTTATCCCTTATGGTGGTTGTCTTCACATCCCACTTTTCAGGTAAAGCAAGAAGAAATTTGAGATTTGAGTCTTCCAGATCATGCTCTTTATTAACCAATGACAAATCATTGAGCAGTTTACAGAATCTGTCAAATGTTTCTGTCATGGTTTCTTCAGATTTAGCCTCAAAGTGCTCATATTCCTGTGTTAGTATGTTCCTTCTATTCTTCTTTATAGCAGCAGTTCCTTGACACCTAACCTCAAGGGCATCCCAAATTTCTTTGGTAGTAGTGCAGTTAATCACTTTATTAGATATAACATTGTCTAAAGCACTATGAAGTAGATGCCTAACTTTTGCATCCTTAGCAATAGATGAAAGATCTTCAGGAGTCAGATCTTTCTTTTCCTTTGGAACTGTTTTAGCTTCTTGACCAGCAGTAGCAACAGATAGCTTTGTAGGTTTATGAGGACCTTCATAAATTCTGTCAAGATATTCTGGATCTGTAGCCCCCAGAAACATGATCATCTTCACCTTCCAGATTGAATACTCTGCTGGCCTGAGAATAGGAACCCTGATTGTCTCATAACGACTTACAGTAGTAGGTTGAGCCTTCTCAGAACTTGAACCTGTTGGAGGAGGTATCTCTGCCATTGATTATAGCTGTGTGTGTGGATCTTAAACTATATAGAGTAACAGATTGGCTCTGATACCAATTGTTAGGCCGAATACACAAGTATAATCAATATCGTATGAGAGATTAACAATAAAATATGCGTTTAAACAATTAAAAACTGTTTGGAATTAATAACTCCTCTCTCAGTGATGTAGAATATCATAGAGAGCTGCTTAGGTTACAATGAATATTATTTCACAATGATCGATACCCTTCTAGGGTTAACCTAACTGTATTTATAAGATATACAGCTGCTATACAATCGATAATTGATACTCCTATAAATTAGCTATTCAATTGATATCAATTACGATTGCTACACGTCTCCTTAGTCAACTAAATCTCTTTGACAGCTATCCAATCTTCAAAGATATTGCTTCCATAATAAATCTTCAAACACTGTTGACCAGTAGACGCTGCCTCCAGATAGAGTTTAACAAACTCTGTCGAGCTTCCATCTGTCAGCGTTTAACTAAACTCTGACTGCTTCCAGCTAAACTCTGATTTATCACTGTAACACTTAAACACTGATTAATATTCACATCAATTATTTCTAACATCTATATAACCCTAAAAGAATAAGTAAAGGAAAAGGGATGAATAGTGATTTTGGTGGAACTAGGAATATTATTAGACGGCGCTATATAGAAGTACCCGGAACGAATTTCTGAGTTCATATCAATGATCCAAGGGGGAAAAGAGTGTATGTAAAAGCTGTCGGATTCTGAAAAACGTCACTTTTATTTTCTCCGAGATTTCCCTGGACGCTGAAAGACCTAAGAGATTATTAAAAGGATTTAAGGAATATGGATTCAAGAATTACTAAGAAAGATGGAGAATAGTATTATAAATATTAAGACGGTTTTCTTTAAAACCCTAAATAGAAATCTTTGAGAGATTCCTTCGAACGATCAATCAAATTGAGTAATAACCGGACAAAAAGACAAGCAGAAAGCCAAGATACAAGAGAAATAAATTGGTGGAAAAATAAAGATACAAGTGACTCACATATAAGTCAACAAGCAAGTGAGTGGTGTAATTGCACTTTGCCGAAAAATGGAGTTGAATGTTGTGGTGCCAACAAGTGGCCAAATAGATGGGTGACACTCGGTCCAATAGATTTTTAATAACATAAAAGGCAAGAGATGCATCCAATATAGCTAGATATTACAAACATTATATCATTACATACCAAAACACAAAGCAAAAACACCATCTCTCTCCCCTTAGCAACTCTCGGCCATGGAAGGAAAAGGGAGGTTCCCACCATCAAAGAATTCCAAGAAAATTTAGGTGAGCTCTATAATTCCTAATTAAGATACCCTATGAATTTTAACTTCTAATTCCATATAGATCTTGAGATATAAAATCAAGAAAATGGTGATGAATAGTGCTTTCAAGAAACTAATTTTAGTTTTCTTGTTTCTTTGGTTGATCTAAGAAAACTTAAGCACTCTCAAGGATCATTCAAGGCTTAGTAAGGCTAGAACATACTCCAAGGAAGGTATATCTCATCAAAATCCTAGCTCTTACTTTAAGTTTATTGATGATCTTCATGGTTGTTAGCATGGTTAGGATGTTAGTATGATTATAAGCATGATTATGTAGTGATTAATTCATTTAAGAGGTGTGATGATCATGTTGGTAAAGTAGATGATTTTAGACAGTTAGGGACGAACAGTATGTGTATAAGTTGTATGGATGCCCGGTGTGGCTTGATTGTGATGGATTGATTTTTGGAACGTTCAATTTATAGTCGTTATAATGCCGAAATTTCGTTAAACCTAGAAGTTCATGCATCACAGTAGCTCTAGGTTTCCAAACTGGTTAAGTATCTAACCTATCCTTGTAGATCTTGAGTCTTAGATCATTTTGGAAAAAGAATCGAAACAAACGGACTTACGGTTTAGGAATTATGGCCGATTTACTAAAAGTGGTTCGAAACAGTAAACGAGATTTCGTAACCAAAATTGAACCTTTTTAAAATATGTAAGTCAGTGATAAAGCATGGTAATTAAATACTAGGGGTCATAAGGAAGGTGTAGGAGAAAACCTCGTGTAAAACGGATTGTTTTTCAATTTTGTAAAAATGTTTTAATCAAGGTTAAACGCGAACGAACCCCTAAAAGTACCCTTGGTTATAACTTTGGTTAAACACTTAGAAGCGAGCGCTAAAACTCGAGGAATAATCTTGGTTGGTAAACGACCTACCTTAGCACTTATATGACTCAAGTATATACCAAGTGTAAGTGTAATGATGAGCCGTAATAACGAACAAATGTCGGGTCAAAATGAGGTTAATAAGAGTACACGAAAAGGGTGCATAACGAGATAATTCGAAAACGTGTTTCGACTTAAGTAAAGTTTATACTTAGAGTTTTTAAAAGTGTTAAGTAATTAATCTCAGATATTCTGATTGTTTATAGATCACCGAGTAGACCCAGGGCACACTACCTCTATCCACACCCGACTACCAGGCAAGTTTCAAATCCTTTTAAAGGCTGTTGTCACTACACCAAATATAGCCTATTGCAACACCAAATGTATTTGTGTTACACAAAGTGTTACAATAAACACAAAACTGGGTAGTCTATTGTAATATTTTCTGAAATGTTGCAAGAAATACGAAAATTGTTGCAAGTAAAATGATCATTTTGAAATTTTATAACAATTGCAATACCTTAGAAAAAGCGTTACAATACACAGTCCAATTTTGCAACACTTTGGTCAACTTGACCGAAATTATAAGCGGGAGTTCAATTTTTTCAGTACGTGCACGCGGGCTGTGCCAAAAAAAATTGGTGCCAAAAATTTTATTACACAAAAGTAATGTTTTATTACACAAAAACATTACTCCCTCTCTCAGATCTCACACTCTCTCAAATCTCACTCATCTCTCTCGACCACACCTCTCTCTCGACCTCACCTCTCTCATCGACCTCACCTCTCTCGAACATCTCTCCCTCTCTCATCTCTCTCACTCATCTCTCTCACTAATCTCTCACACCTCTCTCAAATCCCTAATTTAAACCGCAAAACCCCAAAACCCCAAATCGATTAGATCGAGAAAAGTTGGAGTGAAGATTCAATTAGAACTTTAATTCAAGGGGAGATCAAAGGGGAAAATCGCTGAAGGTATGACATCTGCTATTCCATTTCTCGAATTAGTGGGAAATATTCAGAACATTATAGAATTGTATTTTATTTGATACATTTAATTGATTATTAACTTCATTATTTAAACTGTATCATCTATTAAAATTTAATTATCCATAATTATTGTTGTCGTTCTTAATTCAAACAAGCTTGTCGCTGCCTTCATGTTGGTAATCGGTCTAGTGAGTTTCATCCATAAGTAAGAAGGGTGAGGCGTGAAGGCTCATATCTGTACGAGGAGTTTATGCCAACTGGAGGAACAGATGTCAAGGTAATCTTTTGCAGTTATGTAGCTTTCCTGATAACTATATTATCTTAGATACTAGATAATAAATGTTTATGTTGTTCTTCATATGAGACACGAATATTATTTAAATCTTGGAGCCTACTATGAAAGTCATTTTAGTTTGTAAAGAAACTTGCTTCTTTCAACTTTTTCCTTTTCTAATTTCACCAAGGTTGTAGTATGACAACATATATAATTTTTGTTGTCACTATTCAATGTAATGTTTGTAAAAGAATATAACAGAAAAAGGAAGAATGTATATCTAAGAATTCTTCACGAGTTTGCATGAAATTGTTTGCGGGTGGTGAGTCTATAAGTTATCAAAACAAGCAATAGTTTTCTCCCGGGTGTTCCTATATATATAAATACATTCTGGTGTTTTGTAGTAGTGCTTAATTTTGTTTTCCATCTGTATTTTTTTAATAGAAAAAAAATGTTCACAGTATATGTTTTAATAGTTTGCTATTACAGGTTTATACTGTTGGTCCTGAATATTCACATGCAGAGGCAGGAAGTCTCCTATAGTTCATGGCGTTGTTATGAGAAATAATGATATAAAGGAAGTAAGTCACCGTTGAAATTAAAGTCAGATGATGTTTCCATAATAAACTATTCACTTTCCTTTTAGGATCTTCACCATCTAGATTTCAGGCTTGTTGAAAACACATGTTTCAGTCGGTGAGCAGGGAGCGACAAGAGTTTCTGAGACTTGTCAATAAGGAGGTAGTTACACAAAATTATATACACATATAACATAATTTTTTGCCTGTAAAGAATCACTGCTTGTGCGTATAGTGAATAGGATATCCCGTTAGGTTTTGAGCATGGATGTCCTATATGAATATGCAGTAGGCGAAAATATGCATGCTTGCATCTGGTATATGCTTTGTGATTAAACACTCGCCGCTATGTATACTATTTGTGGACTTTAAAAACAATGTCGGGACATATATAAGTGCTTGCTGTCAGCACTCCAATATAATAATGCTATTATATTAATATCGTACTTTTTGAAATATCAAATGAGTCATTTACTTTATAATCCAACACCTATTATATTGTGCATTTCAAAGCTCTTAATATACATGCTAAAAGGCCCAAAACACATTATAAAGTGGTCAACAAACTGAATCATTTTGATTTTTACTGCTTGATGGTTGTGAATGAAATCTATATATTCTCTTATCTTTTGCTTTGGTTAAATTTTGGTATCTAACTTTGACATGACAACTCTATGCAGCTTCCTTGGGTGGAAAGGTCAAGGTCTCTACAGTGCATTCAACGGCGGTGTTGGGTAATTCTAATCCACCATCGTCGGGAAGCATTCAAGGTCTCTACAGAATTATGTATGTACATGTTATATGTTGAATTTGTAGATTATTAGATTTGTAAAATAGTTTTAATTCGGTGATAATTTGTTGATGATTGTGAGGTTTTTGATGAAATGTTGCTTTTGCTGCTCGTAATTAGACGGAGAGGAGTTAAGGTTATTGATAATTTGGTTTTAATGTTGCGATATTGTTTCAGGATCAAGCTTTACTTTTCTTGCCATGAGCTTAATTTTGAAAATGAAAGGCGAGTGAGTTTGTAGTTTGTTATCAGTTAGGTTCTGTACTTCTGTAGCTCTCGTAAGATCTTTGTTTCGGTTATTGTACTAAATGGCTTGCTATTTTCTTTAAGCAGACGGAATTTGTGAAATGTATGCAATGTTTGGTTAAGAATTCCTGATTAACTTCAATGTGTCGTGTAGTAGGATTGTTGTGTGATGGTTTTGTTATGTACGATCTAGCAGCAACATTAGAATCATAAGTTATGACCGAGACATGTAGAGCATTACCTGCTCTTAAATAGGCTGCAAGCTGGGGAGCTGACTAATGATTACCTATTTTCCTTTTACTCATACCTACTTGTCATGCTGGAAGATAGTTTATACTAGATCTACGAGATGTTCATTTTGGTGCTCTTAACTAGACTAAGGAAATCGTAAGGCTATAGACAAGTTCAGTTTTTATGTTGCAGTTTCATAATTAAATCAAGGTTTAATTTTCTTGCCATGGCCTTTAAAGTTTGCAATACAAGGAGATTGAGATTGTTAGCTTGAATAAATGTGTGATTGACTGAGCCTCTTATTCTTGTTTTATAAATAATGTGCAGTTGACATGAAATTAAGATTAGTGCTTTTGTATTTTGGGATATGTAACTAGTTGACGTGAAATTGAACTACTCCTGATTGCTTCTACTGAAATATGTACGCACCTTTTATGATAATAAGAGTTATTGTCTAACTTATATATACTAACATATTATTATTTTTTGGTTTAACTAAGCCTGGTTTGCGAAATGGAAACTCCAGTTCTTCACTTCCTATGGCACGTGAACTGAATAAATGTGACAGTTGGAGGTAAAGGAGTACAAGTTCATGTTCCTATGGTAGCTGGGTTGGCTGGTCCTCGAAGGAGTGTGCCTAAACCTGCATCACTTTTGAAAACATTAGGCTCGGCTTCTTCTGGTGCTACTATTAAGGAGGTAGGGAAATCTTCTTGCTTGAGTAACACTAATCTTCCTGGACTGTGATATATGAAATAAATGGCTGCATTTCATTATTGGACATACCTCTTGTATTTGCTCCTAAGGGTTGTTCAAGTTAAAATAATGAGTATAATAAAGTAACTTTGATCCAGATCAATGTTCTTTCGAAAGAAAGTAGAGATAATGAGCTGTTATTATGCTTAGATAGTTGTATGCATTTGAATAGGTCAGCATATAAAATATGTATAGGCTTAAACTGTGACATGTCCAACATCGTTTCCTGGCAGTTAGCCAGTGGCTTGCATAAGGGAGTCATACTTTGTTGTGTGAGATTTTTTTTTGCAAAGTAAAATTTTGAAATTCCTGGTTAAATTGCAAACAGGCAAATTTAAGGGTACAATTTTATTGTTTGGATCAATGTAATGATACTAATTTGCAATGTATCACAGGTTATCCAGACTACTCCAAAGCTAAAGCTATCGATTCACCTAAATATGGGCGCCCGGTGAGTTGTTTATCAATGCTTATTAACGTCTTGTTATCAAATATTATATGTACATTCAACTGAATGCCACATTTTTGTCACACTTTTTTGTAACTATTTTCGCTACACGTGCATGTCTAGATCATGATATAGGAGCTATAAGTTAAGTTTTACAGTTTGTATAAAGTTATAATTAGTTTTCCTTAGCATCCTTCACTTCAGACCTGTGAGGAACAACCATATAGTTGTTTGGCATGAAGAATCATCATATTTTGATAAAATAATTCTTTTGAATTGTCCCATATGTCTTTAAGATATCTCAACTATGCACCTAGTGAGTCATTGATTCATTTCCTGTATATATGTCCTTAGAAAGGTCAGACTGTAGTAAGCAAAAGTCTAAGAAATGACATTAGAAAAAAGGAAGAAGTGGTGTTGATTAATTTGTATTTATATAGATGCTTCTGATGGTGTTACATTAATTTGTAACTTTTTTCTGGTGTTATCTTTATACAAGATAGTTATGGTTCTATGTGATCCTTTTTACAGGACTTTTTGGTTGGAAAGCTTTCTCATATTCTTGGTGAATATCCAACCTCAATGATAAGGAGAATCATTTGAAGAGTTGTGAGCTAGTGGTGACGAAAGGACATTGATTAGGAGGTCGATGATCACGAGGATGACAATGATCACGAGGACAACGAAAGTGATGATTGATGATCAATACTTAACTACTTATATTTTCTATGTGTGTACTTTTGGTAGTAGGTTGGTATTTTGAGAAAGACTAAGTTTAATGTAGAATTGTAGTGTAAGTCGACATGTGTTTCGACTTTAGACTAAGTAGTACTATGTTTGTGCTGTATTGACATTTGTTTTGTTTGATTTTTCATTTGGGGAATTTGAAATGTCATTTATGGTTTGATATGCTTTTATGCATGGTATATTAAAATTTCAGCCAGGACACTGTAATTTGGACTAATAAAAAGTGTTACAAAGAAGTGTTGCCAATAAAATCTAAAAGTATTACAATAGAGATAAAAATGTTGCAGATAAATGTTGCTAAAAAACCAAAAAACATTGCAAGAGGTACTAAAATGTTGCATCAAAATGTTGCAATAAATTGACTTTGTAACATTTTAACTATATAAGTGTTGCAAAAATGTGTTGCATTAATCTGTTGTAACACCTTAAAAATGTTACTAAAACATGTAAAAGTGTTACAACAAACTCTTATTGTAATACTTTATAAAGTGTTGCAATAAGTTCGAAAAGTGTTGCTATAGAAGGCATAGGCAACGCCGGCAAATGCAACGCCGAGTTTTACCAAAAGCGTTACATAAACACCTATTGTAACATTTTTGGGGCCTAATAATACACTTTTTTGGCGTTGCAATAGGTCATATTTGGTGTAGTGTGTTGTGATAATATATATATGACTATTGTTACACATATGCCATTGCATGCATGCCTGTTTTCAATTCATATTGTTATACTTGTTCCTTGATTATTGTTGGCTTATAAGCTAGATAGATAACGTATCAGTTATAAGCCGGATGTTGTAAGTCCCATAGAGAAGGGCATATATATCGTATTCGTTGAATATAGACCGGGAGTCGGTACTTCTTAATATATCGTAATTACTATCGAGGGAAAATATTTAAAATATTTTCCATTATTTGGTTGACGAATATTATTTTGAATATTCGTTAGAGATTATTTATTTAATAACCATTACTTCAAATATTTATCTGAACGTTATCTATTCAATGAATATTATTATTCAATATTCATTTAAAACCGAGTCATTTATCGAATATTATTTCGAATATTCCTTTAAAGCTTGGATTACTAAATGAATATTATTGTGATATTCATTTAGAATATTCTTCATTAAATGAATATTACTTTTGAATATTCATTTAAGTTCCTATTTACTTAATGAATGTTATTTTAAATATTCATGTGCAGTTCTATTTATTTATTGAATATTATTTTAAATATTCCTTTCAAGTCTTATTAATTACATGAATATTATTTGGAATATTCATTTAAATATTTAATTATTCAATAAATATTTTCTCTATATTCATTCGAGAATTATTCTGAGGAATACTTCGATTAAAAATATTCTTCATATTTATAAATCTTCTTTAAATATTTTTGACTCAATAAATATTCTCGGAATATTTATTCAATACTTGAAAATAACTTCAATTTTGTTTATTCTTCTTCAAATATTATCTTCGACCTTCGAGTATTATGTAAATTATTCTGAGCCTATTTAATATTATTAAATCAAGAAAGGTTCTCAAAATTATATACTTCATTCAAAGCCATCTTCCAAATTATAAGGGAACCTTACTTGAGAAATGTTAATTATCTTGTTGACTTCCCGGTCATAAATCCTTTGAATCTATTCTTTTCACTCGCAACTTGATTGCTATTATTCATTGAATCATGTGTACCCACACATCATTCGAGGGGTAAGAATGTTGGAACAAGTTGGTATCCATTAACAAGCAACAGCTTGGGAAATATTGGGGAATTTTCCTTTCTAAACTAGATACGACTACTTTGTGGAGTCTTATCAACAAGTATTATACTTGGGGAAAGGGGGACGAACTTTATGTTTCAGAGTTATGGATGTTATACTAACTAGGAGCCGCGTAAGTGGTTGAGTGGCGTCGGTCCAGCAATGGCCCAACCGTTGGTCGGGGGGTTCCAGAGGGCGGTAGACAAGTAAATCCGTCGGTGCTTCCTTCTATATGTAGAGAACAAGAGGTGGGGAGCATAACCTGCGACTGATCACCGTGAATGTTATGTCTCCTGCCGCGTCAATGCTCCAATATTAGTTCACCTTTAAAATGTTGGAAATTTTCCAGCAACACTATCGGTGTTGGCAGGTGAAAAAGTGATTGAATCTGGAATTGCAATATTTTCTGCAAGTTCCTCTTTTATGATAAATAATGCTATCTTGCTTATCTTTGACATAGCAGATATTTTCACAGAAGTATATTTTTGAGTTACCTTGTAACTTCATCGTTCATCTTATACTGGAACTATGTTCGTTAATGCATGGCATATGGCTTCAAAGATATTTGAACTGTTACATATATTTTCACTGTTCAGTTATATTATTATTGGTGGGCTCTTGCTCACCATTGCTTATTTATTATGTCACAACAACAGCTAGGTAGAATAGCCCACGTAAGGCACACTCGGTGAAAGCAGGTTACCCCAGCCAGAGGTCTACCCGCTGATATCATCGCTGCCATTGCTGAGGTAGCATAGATAGACAGCTTTCGGTTTACCAGTTTAAATATATGTATAATTAATCCTAAGCAACGGCAAAAACTTTAAACTTATGTTGTTACTCCTTTTGGATTGTAATAACTTTTATTTGTAAATCCTTCAATGTGAGACTTATTTCTATTTCATCTCTGGACTAAAACTGGTGTGTGTGTGTGTGTGTGTGTGTGATTGGATATTATTGTGGGGTCACTGCATGTTGTTTATTTATTTGGACTCAAGTCAAGTGTTATTTATGGAAATCGAGAAAGTAACGACCCGATCCCTGACCCCGGATCTAGGGGTGTTACAGAGATGGTATCAGAGCGAGAGTTATATATCCCAAGAGATGATTCGACGTTATATAATAATAAATTCACTAATATAATAAGAACACTTGCCAAGTTCACCTAAAACCCTTACGGGAACTTTTTAAGTATCATGATAGTAACATAGTTCATCTTGTGTAGGCGAGCGACATGTTTGCCCAGGAGGCAGCTGCGAGACAGCATGATGAGGACATGTTTTGGACCAGAGACCCGTATTATAAGCACTTGCCTGATGAGGACACTGATGTTATTGAGTCTAAGGAGGAGGACCCTGAGGAGGTCCAGGTTGATGCTGATACTGATCTTATTGAGTTTGAGGAGGAAGAGGACCCGGAGGAGGTCCAGACAGGAGAGGATACTGAGATAGTTGCTGAGGATGCTGATGAGGAGGATCCAGAGGAGACCCAGCTTATAGCTGATATTAGGGTCATGGAGGAGGACACTGACATGACCACTGAGCAGGTTATGGAGGTTGTGTTAGAGCAGGGTGTAGATGGGTATGCTGAGGGAGATGAGGATGAGCCAGTAGATGATGCTGTGGGGAGTTCCGGACTTCGTGTGCCACCCCTCTCTGTTGAGAGAGCCCCTTCACCACCACCACTACGTGTGAGCCCATTTTCTGATGAGTTTGAGGAGCTAACACCAGAGCCGCAGCAGGCAGAGGCCGTACCTCCAGCAGATCCAGCTACTCTACCCCATGTCCCGATTGAGGGGATCCTAGTATGTGTGCACAACTATGTTGTGGCCAGGCTTTCTACAGAGGTGGCCGTGGCTGTGGCCAGGTTGGTAGAGTCCTACAGAGAGCTAGCAGCAGAGAGAGACTCCCGATTGAGGCACCAGGGCGGGAGACGAGCCAGGGTTAGAGAGATGTATAGGGAGGTGAGCCGCATAGAACTGAGGGCTCGAGTGAGGGTGCGACAGTTACCCAGTGATGAACATGGCATGGTATCCAGGGTAGATGCAGAGGAGATCTTCCGTATTGCTATGAGGAGGGTTCTAGCTTTGACCCGCCGTTGTGGCTGATTGCAGGGATAGTGATGTATTGGTCTAGTTGTCTAGCCTTGTACGGACATAGTAGTTCCGATTTTTGGCGGGATAGTCTCAGTGTATTTAGTTTCCCTGATGCAGACAACATATTTCACTTTTTACTAGTTGTTATTCGGATGGTTGTACTTTTAAAATGGTCGATGCGACCCAGAAGATGTACCTTTTCAGTATCTTGTATATATTTATTTCCCTTTCAGTTATTTCTGTTTTGTTATGACACGATCACTAGTTTGTTACATTACATCATATTTCACTTTTGACTAGTTGTTATTCGAATGGTTATACTTTTAAAACTATCAGATGATGTACCTTTCAGTATATTGTATATATTTATTTCCCTTTCAGTTATTTCAGTTTCGTTATGACGTGATTACTGGTTTGTTACATTATATCTGCACGTACTGCTTTCAATTAAAGTTGCCATGAGATATAGAACTGTGGGATCCTAAATCCATTTATGCATCGATATTGTGAGGAGAAATACTTTGAAATAGGTAAATAAACCTAATGTATAATTGTCCAAAGTTTCAGTAAAATGCCTCCGAGAAGAATGGGTACGAGGGCTAACCCTCGTGAGTCGACTGACCAAGAGAGTCACAACCAACATGAGGAAAACCTTGAGTATAATGAAGAACAAGATCAGGATTACAATGAGCAAGAGGATTCCCAATATGGGGCAGAAGATGAAACCTTTCACACTGCAGACTTCGAAGAGGAGGTAGAAGAAGGGGAAACTGAAGTTGAGCAGCAGGGGGAGACCCAGGGCGGAAACCCCATGGGTCAGTTTATGGATCTGGTTAGGAAAAATTTGAACCGTTACCCCCAACCACCCCAGGGAAACAACAGCACCGTGGCAAACTCTTTCAGGGCCTTTAAGTCCCTTAGCCCCCAGAATTCCACGGATCGGCTGACCCCGTTGAGGCAAGAGCCTGGATTAAGGAAATAGAAAAGTCCTTTGAGATTCTAAGTATCGACGAGGCACAAAAGACTGTCTTTGCCACTTACCTTTTAAAGGGAGAGGCTGTTGGAACAATCAGATCGTGGCCCTGCGATTTTTGATACAATAAATTAACGAGTACGAATAGAAAAGTCACCTTGTTAACGGTTGATACCACGCTCTTCTATTGTATTCCCAAATTCCCTTGAGCGAATTGTGGCCTTCATCTTCTCAAGTTAACCTCTCTTCTTGCTCCTGGGTGGCTACAAAATTTCTTGACCCACCCTAGCAAGAAGAGAATAAGAATATATATAAGGCTACAATAGGGATCATGGATAATTAGGTTAGGCCTCCCAATGACATTCCGAGCCCGGCCCAATGTCATTTAATATTAATTCAATCCACTAAAGAATTAATATTTTCACTACCTTTCCTAATACCGTAATTTAATTAATTAATTCGGTTCCAATATTATTTTCTTATTAAATTCCCCATGTTTAAAATATCGCATGTCCATTAATTAAATAAATTACTGATAATTCATTTATTTAATATCTTTTATCCTTGATCATCCACTAAACCTTTATTTAATTATGCCGGAATAAATCCACCTGCAGGGTTTCACATAATTAAATCTTTTTGAGCTTTCAAGGGGACATCGTTAACCCGAATATTATCAGGACATGGATTCCTTCTATAAATAATATCCACCATGTATACAATTCCATCACCCAAAATATAATGATATAATTCAAAAGAATTAATTCATATATAAATCAAAGCATGTAAATAATATACACGTGTCAATTAGTATATCTGGATTAAGAACCTAAGCATTAATAATAACATAGAATCTTAGTTCACCTTCTTAATCAGTATAAGGGAACAATTCTAAATTTGATCCTGTTCAATATACACAAAGTATACTAATATTATTTATTAGTCAATATAAACTAATCTAAATAATACTACAGCCATACCAGTGGATTGTCCAATACCACCTGTGCTGTGAACCTTATTATATTATATAAACCGTATTTAACAATCTATTATTCTGTATCCCTTTTGATACTAGATTGTCCACAATATATAATATCAGATAGCATGTAAACATTCAAATGATTCTCAATAAAATATGATAGAAATAAATGTATATACTTTAAATAAATATTTTCAGTATACACCAACAATCTCCCACTTATACTCAAATTATTCTATGAGTATATCAGTGTTTATTTAATCCACTATTACACAAAAAACTATGTGTCCATCCATCTGACTCTTATCGCTTCCACATGCCTGTCAAAAACCTTGGATGGCAAGCTCTTCGTGAAAGGATCTGCCCGGTTGTCTTATGATGATATGTGAGCCACAACTATATCTCCTCGCTTTACGATTCCACGTATTAGATGATACTTACGTTCAATATGTTTAGCTGCTTTGTGATCTCGCGGTTCCTTCGAATTTGCCACAGCACCAGTGTTATCACAATACACTGTCAAACTCCCAGGCAAATTAGGTACCACATCCAAGTCCAAAAGAAAGTTCTTGAACCATACAGCCTCCTTTGCAGCCTCAGAGGCCGCCACGTATTCGGCTTCCATGGTGGAGTCTGCAATGCATTTCTGCTTTACACTCCTCCATATAACGGCTCCACCTCCCAAAGTAAAAACATATCCCGAGGTTGATTTCCTCTTATCCCTATCTGATTGGAAATCTGAATCAGTATATCCCAAAGGAAATAGATTTGAGGCCTTGTAAATTAACATATACTCCTTAGTCCTTCTCAGGTACTTGAGTATAGTTTTTACTGCACTCCAATGTTCCTGACCTGGGTTTGACTGATATCTACTAACCATGCCTACAGCAAAGCAGATGTCAGGCCTCGTACATAACATAGCATACATTAAGCTTCCACATGCAGAGGCATACAGAACTGCTTTCATGCTCTCTATATCCTTAGGTGTCGAAGGACACTGCTCCTTGGATAGAGCAACTCCATGCTTAAAAGGTAGAAAACCTTTCTTAGAGTTTTGCATGTTAAAACGAGCTAATACTTCATCAATGTAGGGCTCTTGAGAAAAAGCCAACATCCTTTTCTTGCGATCCCTTATTACTTTGATCCCAAGGATGTATGCCGCTTCACCTAAGTCCTTCATTTCAAATTGTTTGAACAACCATGCCTTTACTGATGACAACATCTTAACATTGTTTCCAATGAGTAAAATGTCATCTACATACAGTACTAGAAAAACCACTGCATTACCCTCACTTCTCTTATACACACATGATTCGCTTGGACTTTGATCAAATCCATATGACTGGACTGCCTGATCAAAATGAATATTCCAGTCCCTAGAAGCTTGTTTTAGTCCATAAATAGATCTCTTAAGCTTACAAACAAGATGCTCTTGGCCTTTCTTAATGAATCCTTTTGGTTGTTGCATATAGATGGTTTCCTCAAGACTTCCATTAAGGAAAGCTGTCCTGACATCCATTTGCCAAATCTCATAATCGAGATGAGCTGCTATAGATAAAAGAATCCGGATTGACTTAAGCATAACAACAGGCGAAAAGGTTTCCTCATAATCGATCCCTTCTTTCTGAGTATACCCTTTCGCAACAAGTCGTGCTTTCCAAGCTTTCACCTTTTGGTCAGATTTTCTTTTCTTCTTGTAGATCCACATACATCCAATGGGTTTTACACCTTTGGGTGGTTCCACGAGCTCCCAAACTTGATTGGAATACATAGATTCCATCTCAGATTCCATTGCCTTTTGCCATAGATCTGCATCTTTATCTAGAATTGCCTCTTCGTATGTCCTGGGATCCTCATCATGTTCACCAGAGACCAAGTCCGAGGACTCTCCCAAAAACATGAATCTATCTGGTTGTTGAACAACCCTCCCACTACGACGAGGCATTGGTGCAGTATTAGTGTTAAGTTGTGCATTTTCTTGTGGCTGTTCTACTTGTACTATTGGCACTTGGGGATTATCTGTCCCTCCCACTAGTTCCTCTAAAATGATACTACTCATGGGTTTGTGGTTCATTATATAGTCTTCTTCTAAGAATCTAGCATTGGTGCTAACAATGATATCTCGATCCCTAGGATTATAAAATGAATAACCTTTCGTTCCCATGGGATAGCCTACAAACAGCCTTACTTCTGTACGAGATTATAATTTGGTCGCATTCTTATTCAGCACATGTGCTGGACAACCCCAAATCCGAATATGTCTTAGACTTGGTTTGTTACCAGTCCACAATTCTATTGGAGTCTTGGGAACCGACTTAGAAGGTACCAAGTTCAGAAGGTAAGCCACTGTTTCTATAGCATATCCCCAGAACGACTTGGGTAAATCTGAATAACTCCTCATCGATCTAACACTCTCTAAAAGAGTCCGATTCCTTCTCTCTGCTACACAATTCTGCTGAGGTGTGCCAGGTGCAGACAACTGGGATGTAATCCCATTTTCTGATAAATATTCCCAAAATTCTCCAAGCAAGTATTCGCCACCACGATCTGATCGTAGTGACTTGATACATTTTCCAAGATGTCGCTTCTCCGCACTTGCTTTGTACTCTTTGAATTTTTCAAAGCACTCAGACTTACGGCGTAACAAATAAATGTACCCATATCTAGAATAATCGTCAATGAAAGTGACAAAATACTCATAACCTCCTCTTGCTTGGATACTCATAGGTCCACATAAATCAGTATGAACCAATTCTAACACTTCTTTGGCTCTATTCCCCTTTGCTTTAAAAGGCCTATTAGTCATCTTACCTTCCAAGCAGGATTCACAAACTGGAAATGGCTCCATTGCCAACGAGCCTAATGGCCCATCTACTACCAGTCTTTGAATCCTCCTCAAGTTAATATGACCTAATCTTAAGTGCCAAAGATATGTCTGGTTTAATTCAGAAGGTTTCTTTCTTTTATTTGAGCTAGAAAGAATGTTATTAGTTTCCTTTTGTTGCAGCATTGGTTGGACAGGATTAATAATATATAAATTGTCTTGCAATGTACTAGAACATATAACTCGTTTATTCATCATAATAGAAACATTATGATCCAAACAAACATTATAACCATCCATAGCAAGTTTAGAAACCGAAATCAAATTCCTTCTAAACGAAGGTACATAAAGACAATTGTTCAAAACCAAAATCCTATCATCTCCAAAAGATAAAGTAATTATTCCAACTGCAACTACTGCTACTTTCGTAGCATCTCCCATGAACACATATATCTCGCCATCTCTAAGCATTCTGGATTGCTGGAACCCCTACAATGAGTTACAAACATGGTCAGTGGCTCCTGTATCTACACACCAAGTGCTCGTAGATATAGCCGCTATGTATGTTTCCGTAACTAGAGAAAGAGACATACCAGTATTGTTTGTCTTCTCAGGAAGAGGACAATCCTATTTCCAGTGACCTGACCGCTTGCACCTGAAGCACTTGCCCTTAGGCATTTTCACACCACCTTGAACTCCCACTGCATTAGCAACCTTTCCAGCTTTCTGTGTCAGAGTCTTTTTCTTCTTCTTACCTTTCGGTTTAGATGAAGAAGCTTTCTCAGCCACATTCACTTGAACATTCTGTTTAAAGAGTCCTTCAGCTGCCTGAAGTTCTGTCAGAAGTTTCGCGAGACTATACATCCTTTTGTTCATGGTGTAATTCAAGCGGAACTACTCAAAACTTTTGGGCAAGCTCATAAGGATGATATCGATCTGGGTTTCCCCATCAATATCAGCACAAAGGATCTCCATCTCATTTAGATGAGACATCATTCTGAGAACATGATCCCATATAGGTGTTCCTTCAACCATCTGAGTGTTCATTAAAGCCTTCATTGCTACTTGCCTAGCAGCCCTATTCTGTTCCCCAAAAAGTTCTTTGAGATTAAAGAGCATATCTGAAGCAGTGGCCATAGCCTGATGTTGATGCTGCAAAACACCCGACATTGCTGCTAGAATGTAACATCGTGACATCTCGTCAGCCTTAACCCACCGCTTATAATACTCCTCACTTTCAGGAGCATCTTCAACAGGCTGATCTGGCTTGGGTTCATAAGTACAAAATTTGTACTCCTTAGCAGTCAACACTATGTCCAAATTACGTTTCCATTCAATATAGTTCGGTCCAGTAAGTTTGTTATCCTTAAGTATGGTGAATAGTGGATTAAAGCCCATAATGATCTAATCTTGAGAATCATACATGTAACACATAATCAGAGAGTTGCACAAATCTTAAAACCTATTGGTTTCCTCTAACAATTAATTAAAATTAATGCAATAATATTTAAACATCATAAGTATCTGGTACGCCATGATGGGTGACATATATACCACTTAAATTCGTTTAAATATTACTTCGGTCCTATTACTAAATAATACGCCACGTTAGGGTGGACGATATATTATTTTTCATAGCTAAGTGTATACCATTATTAAATCTTAAATTACTTAAACCGAATACTTCCGTTTGATATATTAATGGATCATTCCCAGGTCTCGGAGGAGTCACAACGGCCTCGCTTAATACCCGATTCCTAGACAGAATTTTCCATAGTCAACATCAAAAGAGTATTCAATTTTCGTTACGAATTCTGAAACTTGGTACGTCACGTTAGGGTGATCTATATACCTTTCAATATTCGTAATTTAATTTAAGAATTTTGTTCTAGTAATTTCTACAACCTTTTAAAATACCGTAAATAGTACGCCACGTTAGGTGATCATATATACCATCTACATTATTTAAAAGGTTATATTACATACAAAATAATGGAGACCGTGGGATTTAATTCCTAATTAATTCCCTCACCCACTTAGAATTTTTTATTAAAAATTGAGGAATTTTAAAAATTAAATGGGGCCTATGTTATTATAATTATGTCTAACATGCATTCCAAATACACACATAATTTAACAACATAAAACATTTAATTAAAGCAATAAATAAAATATCTATGTCCATGTCGTTCTAATTATGTTAAACATGCAATTAAAAATTACACACATAATTAACAACACACATAATAATTTATTTAAAGCAAAAAATAAAAAATAAATATTAAAAATTAAAACAATAATTAAATCCACTATTATGGCCCCACAATAATTTCGTGCAGCTTCGAAACAAGCCACACTTTTGTTCAGCACGCCTACATCTGCTGCAAGAAAAAATCTTCTGTCTTCAAGCGCCAGTCACGCATGTCCAGCCCGCGTTACAGCCTTGCAAAGTCAGATGCGCATGCTCTGTATGCGTTACTGCCTTTCTCAGCCTGTTGCGCAGGTTCTTCCTGCGTAAATCTCTTGTCCAGGCTGTTGCGCAGGAGCCACCTGCGTTACTTCCTTTCGCCAGAATTTACAGGCGATGTTGCTTTCGCTAGTAGCTGTTGTTTCACCGTTTGTTAGCCGCCAACTGTAAATTCAACAGCAGCCACAATCACTACGCAGCGGAACAAATTCCTTTCTCCGTTTTGATTTCCGATCGCACGTAATTGTTACAAAATACCCGGATTTATACAAAATCCATCAAACAATTACATAAAAAATAGATCTAATACAAAATTAATTTTGTAAAATCTATTAACACGATCAACCCTCGTGTTTTACAACCACGATAAACCACGTGGAAACCAAACAAAAATTAACCACGATTAAACCACGTGGGATCCAAACACATAATTAAAATATACATGGCCATAATAGTGGATAACAACCTGAAAAATAGAATATACAAGCCTACCACTATATACATGCATATATAATTACGACATGGACATCGTATCAAAAATCGCAGAACCATTGAACCTAGCTCTAGATGCCAATTGTTGGGACAATCAGATTGTGGCCCTGCGATTTTTGATACAATAAATTAACGAGTACGAATAGAAAAGTCACCTTGTTAACGGTTGATTCCACGCTCTTCTATTGTGTTCCCAAATTCCCTTGAGCGAAGTGTGGCCTTCGTCTTCTCAAGTTAACCTCTCTTCTTGCTCCTTGGTGGCTACAAAATTTCTTGACCCACCCTAGCAAGAAGAGAATAAGAATATATATAGGGCTACAATAGGGATCATGGATAATTAGGTTAGGCCTCCCAATGACATTCCGAGCCCAGCCCAATGTCATTTAATATTAATTCAATCCACTAAAGAATTAATATTTGCACTACCTTTCGTAATACCGTAATTTAATTAATTAATTCGGTTCCAATATTATTTGCTTATTAAATTCTCCATGTTTAAAATATCGCATGTCCATTAATTAAATAAATTACTGATAATTCATTTAATTAATATCTTTTATCCTTGATCATCCACTCAACCTTTATTTAATTATGCTGGAATAAATCCACCTGCAGGGTTTCACATAATTAAATCTTTTTGAGCTTTCAAGGGGACATCATTAACCCGAATATTATCAGGACATGGATTCCTTCTATAAATAATATCCACCATGTATACAATTCCATCACCCAAAATATAATGATATAATTCAAAAGAATTAATTCATATATAAATCAAAGCAAGTAAATAATATACACGTGTCAATTACTATATCTGGATTAAGAACCTAAGCATTAATAATAACATAAAATCTTAGTTCACCTTCTTAATCAGTATAAGGGAACAATTCTAAATTTGATCCTGTTCAATATACACAAAATATACTAGTATTATTTATTAGTCAATATAAACTAATCTAAATAATACTTCAGCCATACCAGTGGATTGTCCAATACCACCTGTGCTGTGAACCTTATTATATTATATAAACCGTATTTAACAATCTAATATTGTGTATCCCAATTGATACTAGATTGTCCACAATATATAATATCAGACAGCATGTAAACATTCAAAAGATTCTCAATAAAATAGGCTAGAACAATATGACAGAGGCAAATTATTGGTGGGAGGCCAAGAAGAATATGGAAACTGATGCTATAGTAACCTGGGAGAGGTTCAACAAATTGTTCTTAGAGAAGTATTTCCAGAGGTTCATGAAAACTCAAACAGAGCTTAAGTTTTTAGAGCTGAAGCAGAACAGTATGACAGTGGCTGTGACGCCCCCAGATCCGGGGTCGGAGATCTAGGCGCTCACGGTCCATTTTGCATTAATAACATACCTGTTCTTGCACATAATATATATAAAACAGCCATCGACCCCACAATAAACTCACACCGCACACACACACACACAGGTTAGAGCCTCAGAAACGTCACCACATTGATTAAGCAGTAATAAAAGTATCAGAGTTATTACAGACCGAATTAAATAGTATTTATGCTACCAGCAACACTTCGATATGAAGCGAAGTTGGCGGCTTGAAAGTTTGTTACGATACACTGCCTTGCACAGGTCATACTGATAAATAAAATGAACTAACAAAAGTTGCCAACCAATCCGGCTAATGGGGCCTACCGGTGGAATCTCAACTGCTGGCTCGGGTCTAGTCACCTGCTTTCGGGCAGTCTGTCTGGGTCTTGCCATTTCGCTTAGCTGTTGTGTTTGTAAATTTGAAAACAAGCAAGAGTGAGCAACTATAGCTCAGCAAGAAATATACGTATAAGGTAAGCAATATAACATTTCATATGATTAGCAGTTATTAAACTTGTTTGTATCAATCAGATATAAAATCACTTGTCATTGTTGATAAATCTCGAAGGTGCACCAATACGTGCCCTCATTTTCAAAATAAACTTGCAGTTCTAGATACTGCATAGAGTCAACATCTTTCTCATCAAAATAGAACACTATCAGCAACTTGGCACAAAAGCCTAAGAAGCAGTGTCAAAGCATTTTTCCAAAATGGAGGAATGAGACTTAAAGAAAACATAAAACCTGACAGGGATTGACGATGATCAGTCGCCACATCCAAGTCCAATAATCCGCGGGTCTTCTCTACCGGTAGAAGGATAGAAACTACATCCGTAACTATCCCCGGGTGAAAACTACATCCGTAATCACCCTCGATGAAAACTACAGCCGTAATCATCCTTCGACAACACCTGGGCTGGAATAATAATTGATGGACCGCCTGGCTCACGGCCGCTTACACATCCCGGGAATCGTTCGTCAACGGTTCCCACACCTGCCAGAGTCCCTTTTTCTTTTTCTTTTGAAAACTTGATTTTGATTGAAAACAGAGTAATTGAGGTCCGACATCAGTCGACCGATGATTCTTGAAATCATACAAGAAGCAGAACCTGACCGGGGGTTTTCGAAAATGTTTTGAGTTCGAAAGAGTTCGAGTTTGAAAGTATTAAATGTATCTTGGATTGACTTCGTCTTTAAAATAATGAACGATAATTAATAAATAATATTTTAAGATTTAATATTAATAATTAATAAAATAGTTATTCGATAAAATAAACTTTTAATCCAAGATAGGGTTTCGAGTATTTACGAAGATATGAACATAATTACTTGAGTATACGATACTCCCCGAATGACCCTTCGGGTTTTCGCAATCTAGATACGATATAATAATATACCGCTCCCCGGTCAATAGTATATACGGACCGCTACGACCTCTATTGCTAGAGTCGTTGTCCGAGGAAAACATTTCAATCTAAGTTCAAGGGGTACAAACATATATGTACTTATACAATCTCAATTGCATCAATACTTCGATAAACATAGCATTTGATATGGTTGAAAACTACAAACACAACAGTGAAAGTCCTTGTATATGCATAAGTTTTGAAAAGTAAACTTGCCTTGGTTTGGTTGGGGTGGTCGAGCGTGCGGAGTGGAACGATCTATACATAAGCAATAACCGCTCGTTAGTACCTTAACAATATCTCTTTAATTACAGGGTTTTAGGGGGTACGAAATTAACTTAATGACTTCGTCTTATGACACTCTAGCCCCACTATAGGTTCATGTCATCACTCGATTACGCTCGTCACTTATTCGACTTAATTTAGTTACCACATTCGAATCACAACCATTACCCCTAGAATTATGCTCCACTAACGACTTTTTCCCTTGCGCGAAATTTACTCTAGCATTTTTATAAAATTCAAAACTTCATATTTTAATCCAATTCTTTTTGGGTAGCCTTCACCACTGCATTCCCTAAATTCTCAAAATTTTCCATGATCCCACATAAATTTTTAGGGGTTTAAACAAGGTTCACAAGGGGTTCACTTAGTGCAGTCCGGAATCCAGAAACACAATTTACTTCTCCGGCCAT
Organism: Saposhnikovia divaricata; assembly: GCA_036435485.1. Taxonomy (NCBI): domain Eukaryota; kingdom Viridiplantae; phylum Streptophyta; class Magnoliopsida; order Apiales; family Apiaceae; genus Saposhnikovia; species Saposhnikovia divaricata. The sequence goes on from CM071601.1 coordinate 41,288,255, forward strand.
AACTTAAAATCTATACATCACCTAGTCATGAACCTTACATTTCCAGAAATTGCATTCAAATATCTTTCCAACAATATATGGTAGGACCTCAGGGGACAATATTTGGGGGTTCAAAACCATGTTACAAGACAGGTCAAGTTTCTGGGAAAAATTCAGCAAGCATGTTTCACTTAGATCAACCAATATTCTTAATTCCACAACACAACCAACACCTAATTCACTTAGTTCATGCTTTATAACATTCATGGAGATACATATACTAACCACAATCATAAAAATCACAATCACAACACTAAAACTCTAGATCCATATCATCTATCACTTGAACATCCAAGATTAACACAATAATACATGGATCTATCACCAAACATCATAAACATTACATGGCCAAAAGGGGTTATGATTTTTATACCTTCTTGAGTGCCTAGGAGCCTTGGGTAAGCCTTACAAAACTCAAGAACACCTTGAATGATCTCCTACAACCCTTATAATCCAAGATCTAAAAGAAAACTAAACATGGTTACCATTCACAATATCTATAACAATTAATATCTTGAAATTGAATGGATGAAAGGGCTTGAAACTCTAAGTATACCTTTCTTAGATGATGGTGAGAGCCTAGGAATTATGCCTTGATTTATGAGTGAGGAGAAATGGAGGAAGAAGAAATTTTCTTCTCCTTTTTAAGCTTGGCCGAGAGCTTCTCTTGGAGGGGGGGTGATGTTTGTGTTTTTTATTTTTGTTGCTTGGTTGAATAATTGATAAAGTGCTTGGGTAATACATAATAGTGTAAGTATATGCATGGTACTAACATAGGTATGGCCTCTTGTACTTCTTGTCTCCTCCTTGGAAAAAGCAATGTAACTAGTTACTATTCCTCTTCCATTTGGTTTAACTAGTTTGCTTCCTCCTAATTACTTGGTTGCATGGGACTTGCATGCAATACTACTCCTTGTATCATTATTCTTCCACCAATGCTTGTCACTTAAACTTTAATTCGTATCGTATCTTAATTAATCTCTCGTAATAATATTTTGTCGCGTAGAGATTTCCCCTATAATTCCTTAAGTACTTAATTGTGTAAATTCCTCGAATGTCCATAATTCCTCGTCATAATCCTTAATAAATCTTTTAATAGTCTAATCATTCTCATTTCCCAAGTTTTATAAATCTTACTAACAATAAGACTCTTGCCCTCAACAATCTTCTATTTATCTTACATAGTGAATGGAACAACATAGTTTCTCAGACAATCAATTCCATTAAACAACAGGGACGACTAGAAAGGTTCCAAATTGACAATGTCACATGATATTAAATAAAAGAAAATATTACCAAAAATTAGGGTTCTTACAGCCTCCCCTCCTTAAAAGGATTCCGTCCCGGAATCAGGTTGAAAACAGTTGGGGGTGCTTTTCACGCATCGCGCTCTCTAGTTCCCATGTTGATTCTTCGACATTCTGGTTCCTCCACAAAACTCTCACTAGTTTGACAACCTTGTTCCTCAGCACCTGTTCTTTTCTATCCATGATTTCTACGGGTTGCTCCACATATGTTAAGTCTGGTTGCAGATCCACCTGATCATGTTCTATCACGTGTCGGAAGTCGGTATGGTAGGGTCGTAGCACGGACACATGGAACACATTATGTACTTGCTGCAAGCTCGGGGGTAAAGCCAATTCATAGGCTAACTTCCCAACTCGTTTCAAGATCTCAAAATGTCCAATAATCTCGGGCTTAGCTTCCCCTTCTTACCAAATCTCATCAATCCCTTCCACGGTGATACTTTTAACATCACAAACTCTCCTACCTCATATTCTTTGTCCTTGAGGGTCTGGTCCGCATACTTCTTCTATCTGTCTTGGGCCGCTACCAGCCGTCCTCTTATGAGCTCGATAGTTTCTCTTGTCTGTTGGACCAGTTCAGGCCCTAAAATCTTCCGCTCTCCTACCTCTTCCCAACACAAGGGAGACCGACATCTTCGTCCGTATAAAGCTTCATATGGGGGCATTCCTATACTCGCATGGTAACTGTTGTTGTAGGAAAATTCGATCAACGGCAAGTGGTCATCCCAACTTCCCTTGAAATCTATGGCACATACTCTCAACATGTCCTCGATGGTCTGGATGGTTCTCTCACTCTGTCCGTCTATTTGGGGATGGTATGCAGTACTCATGTTTAACTTGGTCCCCACACAATCCTGAAAACTTCTCCAGAACCTGGAGTTGAATCTTGGGTCTCTATCTGATTCAATGCTCACAGGAAACCCATGCCTTACCACGATCTCCTTTAAGTAAATATCTGCCAGTTTGTCGACAGTGTATCTCTCGTTGATTGGAAGAAAATGTGCCGACTTGGTCAATCTATCGATGATTACCCAAATGGCATCATGATTAGTCTTGGTCCTTGGTAATCCGACCACAACGTCCATCGCAATATGCTTCCACTTCCACTCGGGTATCTCTAAGAGTTGCAACAATCCACTGGGCCTCTGGTGTTCGGCCTTTACTCTTTGACATGTCAAGCATTTACTTACCCAGTCTGCCACGTCCTTCTTCATATTTGGCCACCAATAGTATTCTCTCAAATCTCTATACATCTTAGTGCCTCCAGGGTGAATTGAGTACCTCGAACTATAAGCCTCTTGCAAAATCTCGTCTTTTAATTCTTGAACGTTCGGGATCCATATCCTAGATGCGTACCTCATAATTCCATTCTCGTCCTTCTCGCACTTAATTTCCTCGCCAGTCAAAATTTTCTCCATCGAATTCTTTTCTTCTTCTATCTTCTTTTCCTGGCATAACTTAATCTTTTCCAATAGCGGTGGTTGGACTCTTATTTCCATTAGACTCTCTTGTCCAATTCCTGGTAACCTCACTTCAATCTCAAGTTTCTCAAGGTCCTTGATCAACTCGTCCACTGACGTTACCATCTTGAGTTTCTCCTTTCGGCTAAGTGCATCGGCCACCACGTTGGCCTTCCCTGGGTGATAATGAATCTCACAATCATAATCCTTGATTAGTTCTAGCCATCTCCTCTGCCTCATGTTTAACTCTTTCTGAGTGAATATGTACTTTAAGCTCTTGTGATCCGTCTAGATTTCACACTTTTCTCCGTAAAGATAATGTCTCCAGATCTTCAAAGCAAAAACTATCGCTGCTAATTCTAAATCGTGGGTGGGGTGTCTTATCTCATATTCCTTAAGTTGTCTGGACGCATACGCAATCACTTTACCGTGCTGCATAAGCACACACCCTAAACCTTTATGGGATGCGTCGCTATAAATCACAAAATCTCCCTTATCATCAGGTAGGGCTAGTACTGGTGCTGTCACCAACCTCTTCTTCAACTCTTGGAAGCTCTCTTCGCATTTTTCAGTCCACACAAACTTCTCGGTCTTGCGAGTTAGTCGGGTCAAAGGGGCTGCTATCTTAGCAAAGTCTTGGACAAATCTCCTATAGTAGCCAACCAACCCTATAAAACTTCTCACCCCAGTCGGAGTGGTTGGTCTCTCCCAATTGGATACAGCCTCTATTTTGGCTGGGTCCACTAGAATTCCTTGTTCGCTAATCACATGCCCTAAAAACTGAACTTCCTTCAACCAAAATTCACACTTCGAGAACTTAGCATACAAATTTTCTTCTCTCAATGCTCCCAATACAATCCTTAAGTGCTCTGCATATTCCTCCTCCGTCTTGGAATAAATCAAGATGTCATCGATGAAGACTATAACACACTTGTCCAAGTATTTCTTGAAGACTCGATTCATTAAGTCCATGAAAGCTGCAGGGGCATTCGTTAACCCAAATGACATCACTAGGAACTCATAGTGTCCATACCGGGTGCAAAAGGCCGTCTTTAGTATATCTTCTGGTTTAATCTTTAACTGGTGATACCCGGTCCTCAAATCGATTTTTGAAAAATAAACTGCGTCCTTTAATTGATCAAACAGGTCATCTATCCTGGGCAAGGGATACTTATTCTTTATAGTCACCTTGTTCAACTCTCTATAGTCTATACATAACCTCATACTACCATCCTTCTTTTTCACGAATAACACCGGGGCTCCCCACGTTGACACACAAGGTCTTATCATCCCTTTATCCAACAACTCTTGTAACTGAGTGGCTAGCTCTTTTATCTCCACTGGGGCTAGCCGATATGGGGCTTTCGAAATTGGGGCCGTACCCGGAACTAAGTCTATAGCGAACTCGATGTCTCTATCAGGTGGTAGTCCGGGAAAATCATCCGGAAATACGTCCGCGAACTCATTAACGACAGGGATTTCCTGTAGGTTTGGTGCATCCTTCTTGGTATCCTTCACATAGGCTAAATAGGCTTCGCATCCTTTACGTAACAGCTTCTTAGCTTGAATCATAGTCAGGAACTTTTGGTTTTGCCGTTTTCCGCTAAACACTACTTCCTCGTCCCCTGGCAGTCTCAAACTTACTTTCTTCTTTACACACTCAATCTGGGCTCCGTGGGTTAACCAATCCATACCTACTATTACGTCAAACTCTCCTAGTTTAAAAGGTATTAAGTCTACCCGGAAGTGTCGCCCTTCTATTTCTAGGTCACAACCTGGACATACTTGGCTAACGGGAATAATTTCATGATTAGCTATCTCTATTTTCAGTCTGTCTTTCAATGGTTCAGTCTTAAGGCCGAACTGACATACAAAATCTAGAGATATGAAAGACTTGGTAGCTCCCGAATCAAATAAAACATTTGCCTTAACTGAGTTAAGTAGTAGAGTACCTGCAATCACATCCGTGTTCCTCACGGCATCCTGCACCGTCATGTCAAAAGTTCTTGCAGTAGGGGCCTTGTTAGAAGCAGTTCCACTCACTCTTGATGCAGCTGGCCCAGAGGACATACATTCCCTCATTCGGTGCCCTGGTTTCCCACACTTGAAGCAATTACCTCCGGCACTGGTGTTGTTACTAGTTCCTCGACAAGCGTTAGCATAATGTCCTGTCAGCCCACACTTGAAGCACTTCACATCCTGCAGGTTACACACGCCCGCATGTTTCCTTCCACATTTATTGCATTCTGGGGGTAGGGCTCGGGATGGGGTAGAGTAAGACGACCCCTGTGGTCGGCCGCTCTGGCCCACACTCCAACTTTCAGCTCTCTTGGTTCCAAAGTTTCCGCTGGGTTGGGACATCGTTCCTCGCTTAAATTTGCTCGGAAAGCTCCCTCCCGCAGAGTTTCCCTTTTGACTATCAAACTTCCTCTTCTTTCCTTCCCTCTCCTTCTGCATCTGTTCACTCTCAGCCTCAACAATTGATGCTTTCTGTACCAGGGTGGCATAGTCTGTCAGCTCAAGAACCGCCATACGATTCTGAATCCATTGTTTTAGCCCTAATTGAAACCTTCGGGCCCTCTTTGCCTCAGAGTTCACATATTCCGGCACAAACCTCGACAACTCAGTAAATTTGGCCTCATACTCAGCCACCGTCATGTTACCTTGCTTCAGTTCCAAAAACTTCAGCTCCATTTGTGTCTCCATGAACCTAGGAAAGTACTTCTCCAAGAACAGCTCGCTAAACCTCTCCCAGGTCACCACACCTCTTCCTTCCAAATTCTTCTTAGCTTCCCACCAATAGTTCGCCTCACCCTTCAGAAGGTAAGTGGCGAAAACAGTCTTCTGCTCCTCAGCGACACCTAGTATCTCGAAAGATTTTTCCATTTCCTTCAGCCAGGCCCTTGCCTCGACCGGGTCGGCAGTTCCTTTAAATTCTGGGGGTTTTAGGGATTTGAAGTTCCGGAACGCATTTGCATTAGCATTTTGGGGTGGTTGCTAAACCGGGGGACGGTCCAAATTCTACCTAAGTAGTTCCATGAACTGTCCCATAGGGCCTCCCCTAGGGTGTTCTACCTCTCGGGTGTCATCACCGGCTTCTTCTTCGTCATACTCAGAGTCATCAAACAAGTTATGATCGTTGCCCTCATTCTCACTCAGGTTGACATTCTCCCCTTCATGGTTCTGGTGGCCTCCGGTCCCATGGTGGCCACCCTGGCCCTCAGAACTGATCGGGTGAGCTCGAGTGTTCATCCTTCTGGGTGGCATGATTCTGATAATGAAACAAGAAATGGGTTAGGGTTTTCCAATTATCTAACAGCGTTTGCACGGGTCAGGAACGTATCGTTCCTCCTCATAAGGGTGGAGGTTGCAAAAGTTTTAATAATCCGATGCCGGAGATAAAATGTCAAACATTTTTGGGAAAAATCTCTATGGGATGCGAAAACATTTGCGAGAGTTTTCAAAATTTCGAAACCTAAAAAATATTTTTTTTTTTTGAAAAAAAAAATTATTTTAAAAATTGTAGGAACATTTTTGGAAATCGTAGAGAACAATTTGAAATCGCATATCGTAAATTTGAAACAGCATGGTTGTATTTGTGGTTTGTAGCAATTGTATATATTCACAGTTGTATATCAAAACAGTAGAGCATGGCATCGGAAAGTAAAGCAGTTGAGACAATATCAAGGAAACTGAAACTAAATAAGTACGGTACAAGGGTTATCACAAGGTTTGGATGTTAGAGCCAAATACATAGTTCCGGTGTCAAAGTCTAGCAAAAGTGGAACAAATACAAGTACATCATCTGAATAGTCAGGGCTACACAAAAGTAGGGCTACATCCGTACATACTATCCGAAGTCACATCTACATATCTGTAGGTCAGTCTACTCATCCACTGGTCAGAAAGGATACCACTGCACAAGTCAACTATCCCGCAAAATCGACACACTAATGTCATCTGAACCTAGGGGACTGAGCTATCAGTAACACATCACGGGACCGCACCGCGGCGGAGCAAGGTCCTCACTCGGGCAAATGCACGACGCACAACACGCCTAGCATCCCTAGCCTGGATCACTCCGCCCCCGCGGATCCCTAATCCAAGAATCCTCTCGCGACTCCTCCTCTCAATCATATGGAGTCGAGCCCTAGTCCTCCTAGCAACAGCGGTCCTCATCTCAGCCTGGATCCTCAAGCGCGCCTCGCGCTCTTCCACTAGTGCCCGCCTCGCCTCGTTAAGTCGGGCCTCCGCAGAAAGTAAGTCTCGGCTCAGTACCCGACACTGGGGGTAGGTCCATCGGTGGAGGTGGTATGACAGGAACAAGAGCAGGTGTAGCAGCAGTAGCAGGAGCAGGAGCAGTGACAGGGGTAGGGTCAAGCTCCTCCTCGCCAGAAGTATCATCCTCGGAGTCACCGTCCGATGAAACAGGGCTCGATGACTGTGGAGAAGGTGGGGGTGACACAACACGACCCTCACCGGATCTCACACTCTCCTCATCAGTAGCTACAGGAGATGGGGTAACAGGCTCTGGCTCAGGCTCAGGCTCAAAGGGCTCCTCAACGGGATCCTCATCATCAGTATCTCCTATCAGCGTAATCCAGGGGCCAAGCTCAGAGTCAGCACCCATATCCTCCTCAGGATCCTCGGTATCTCGCATCAGTGCCTCATCATGCTCTCTCTCGAAAGCCTCAGGGTCTGGTATCTCCTCCATCTACACAAGGGAAATAAGGTGGGTCACTAACCATAAAGAAAGGTTTATGAGTAGTTCCCTCACGGGCCTTAAAGTCAGGGCTATATCCGATAACCCGACTACAAACTCGGTGAGAGTTCTAAGTATTATTAGAGTTGTTATTAGGGTTATCGTTATTGTTATTATTATTAGGGTTGCTTTCTTAAATTACTATCGTTTCTGAGAACTGTAACCTCGCTCTGATACCATTTCTGTGACGCCCCCAGATCCGGGGTCGGAGATCTAGGCGCTCACGGTCCATTTTCCATTAATAACATACCTGTTCTTGCACATAATATATATAAAACAGCCATCGACCCCACAATAAACTCACACCGCACACACACATACACAGGTTAGAGCCTCAGAAACGTCACCACATTGATTAAGCAGTAATAAAAGTATCAGAGTTATTACAGACCGAATTAAATAGTATTTATGCTACCAGCAACACTTCGATATGAAGCGAAGTTGGCGGCTTGAAAGTTTGTTACGGTACACTGCCATGCACAGGTCATACTGATAAATAAAACGAACTAACAAAAGTTGCCAACCAATCCGGCTAATGGGGCCTACCGGTGGAATCTCAACTGCTGGCTCGGGTCTAGTAACCTTCTTTCGGGCAGTCTGTCTGGGTCTTGCCATTTCGCTTAGCTGTTGTGTTTGTAAATTTGAAAAAAAGCAAGAGTGAGCAACTATAGCTCAGCAAGAAATATACGTATAAGGTAAGCAATATAACATTCCATATGATTAGCAGTTATTAAACTTGTTTGTATCAATCAGATATAAAATCACTTGTCATTGTTGATAAATCTCGAAGGTGCACCAATACATGCCCTCGTTTTCAAAATAAACTTGCAGTTCTAGATACTGCATAGAGTCAACATCTTTCTCATCAAAATAGAACACTATCAGCAACTTGGCACAAAAGCCTAAGAAGCAGTGTCAAAGCATTTTTCCAAAATGGAGGAATGGGACTTAAAGAAAACATAAAACCTGACAGGGATTGACGATGATCAGTCGCCACATCCAAGTCCAATAATCCGCGGGTCTTCTCTACCGGTAGAAGGATAGAAACTACATCCGTAACTATCCCCGGGTGAAAACTACATCCGTAATCACCCTCGATGAAAACTACATCCGTAATCATCCTTCGGCAACACCTGGGCTGGAATAATAATTGATGGACCGCCTGGCTCACGGTCGCTTACACATCCCGGGAATCGTTCGTTAACGGTTCCCACACCTGCCAGAGTCCCTTTTTCTTTTTCTTTTGAAAACTTGATTTTGATTGAAAACAGAGTAATTGAGGTCCGACATCAGTCGACCGATGATTCTTGAAATCATACAAGAAGCAGAACCTGACCGGGGGTTTTCGAAAATGTTTTGAGTTCGAAAGAGTTCGAGTTTGAAAGTATTAAATCTATCTTGGATTGACTTCGTCTTTAAAATAATGAACGATAACTAATAAATAATATTTTAAGATTTAATATTAATAATTAATAAAATAGTTATTCGATAAAATAAACTTTTAATCCAAGATAGGGTTTCGAGTATTTACGAAGATATGAACATAATTACTTGAGTATACGATACTCCCCGAATGACCCTTCGGGTTTTCGCAATCTAGATACGATATAATAATATACCGCTCCCCGGTCAATAGTATATACGGACCGCTACGACCTCTATTGCTAGAGTCGTTGTCCGAGGAAAACATTTCAATCTAAGTTCAAGGGGTACAAACATATATGTACTTATACAATCTCAATTGCATCAATACTTCGATAAACATAGCATTTGATATGGTTGAAAACTACAAACACAACAGTGAAAGTCCTTGTATATGCATAAGTTTTGAAAAGTAAACTTGCCTTGGTTTGGTTGGGGTGGTCGAGCGTGCGGAGTGGAACGATCTATACATAAGCAATAACCGCTCGTTAGTACCTTAACAATATCTCTTTAATTACGGGGTTTTAAGGGGTACGAAATTAACTTAATGACTTCGTCTTATGACACTCTAGCCCCACTATAGGTTCATTTCATCACTCGATTACGCTCGTCACTTATTCGACTTAATTTAGTTACCACATTCGAATCACAACCATTACCCCTAGAATTATGCTCCACTAACGACTTTTTCCCTTGCGCGAAATTTACTCTAGCATTTTTATAAAATTCAAAAATTCATATTTTAATCCAGTTCTTTTTGGGTAGCCTTCACCACGGCATTCCCTAAATTCTCAAAATTTTCCATGATCCCACATAAAATTTTAGGGGTTTAAACAAGGTTCACAAGGGGTTCACTTAGTGCAGTCAGGAATCCAGAAACACAATTTACTTCTCCGGCCATAACTTAAAATCTATACATCACCTAGTCATGAACCTTACATTTCCAGAAACTGCATTCAAATATCTTTCCAACAATATATGGTAGGACCTCAGGGGACAATATTTGGGGGTTCAAAACCATGTTACAAGACAGGTCAAGTTTCTGGGAAAAATTCAGCAAGCATGTTTCACTTAGATCAACCAATATTCTTAATTCCACAACACAACCAACACCTAATTCACTTAGTTCATGCTTTATAACATTCATGGAGATACATATACTAACCACAATCATAAAAATCACAATCACAACACTAAAACTCTAGATCCATATCATCTATCACTTGAACATCCAAGATTAACACAATAATACATGGATCTATCACCAAACATCATAAACATTACATGGCCAAAAGGGGTTATGATTTTTATACCTTCTTGAGTGCCTAGGAGCCTTGGGTAAGCCTTACAAAACTCAAGAACACCTTGAATGATCTCCTACAACCCTTATAATCCAAGATCTAAAAGAAAACTAAACATGGTTACTATTCACAATATCTATAACAATTAATATCTTGAAATTGAATGGATGAAAGGGCTTGAAACTCTTAGTATACCTTTCTTAGATGATGGTGAGAGCCTAGGAATTATGCCTTGATTTATGAGTGAGGAGAAATGGAGGAAGAAGAAATTTTCTTCTCCTTTTTAAGCTTGGCCGAGAGCTTCTCTTGGAGGGGGGGTGATGTTTTTGTTTTTGATTTCTGTTGCTTGGTTGAATAATTGATAAAGTGCTTGGGTAATACATAATAGTGTAAGTATATGCATGGTACTAACATAGGTATGGCCTCTTATACTTCTTGTCTCCTCCTTGGAAAAAGCAATGTAACTAGTTACTATTCCTCTTCCATTTGGTTTAACTAGTTTGCTTCCTCCTAATTACTTGGTTGCATGGGACTTGCATGCAATACTACTCCTTGTATCATTATTCTTCCACCAATGCTTGTCACTTAAACTTTAATTCGTATCGTATCTTAATTAATCTCTCGTAATAATATTTTGTCGCGTAAAGATTTCCCCTATAATTCCTTAAGTACTTAATTGTGTAAATTCCTCGAATGTCCATAATTCCTCGTCATAATCCTTAATAAATCTTTTAATACTCTAATCATTCTCAATTCCAAAGTTTTATAAATCTTACTAACAATAAGACTCTTGCCCTCAACAATCTTCTCTTTATCTTACATAGTGAATGGAACAACATAGTTTCTCAGACAATCAATTCCATTAAACAACAGGGATGACTAGAAAGGTTCCAAATTGACAATGTCACATGATATTAAATAAAAGAAAATATTACCAAAAATTAGGGTTCTTACAGTGGCTCACTATGAGGTTAAGTTTACCGAGCTGTCAAGGTTTATGCCTGAGTTTGTGTACACTGAGGAGAAGAAAGCAAACCGATTCCAACAAGGGCTGAAACAGTGGATCTAAAATCGGGTAGCAGTTTTAGAGATCACAGATTATGCCACTTTGGTACAAAAGGCAACAATTGTAGAAGCAGGAAGTGATCAGATGTTGAGGGAAAGAGAGAAAGGGGGATTAAAAAGAAAGCATGCCAGCATGGGCTGAGGCTCCGCGAGAGGAAAACCCCCTAACAAGTTTAACAGAGGAACGGTTTCTCTACCTGGCAGGAATGTAGGATTTAAGCCATCTGGGAGTGCAAGTATGAACCAGAGCGGCCAACAAGCAGGGATGTCTCATTCCCACCATTCTCGACTTTCAATACCAGTATGTACAACTTATGGAAAGAGACATCCCGGAGTATGCAACCAGAAGCAGTCAGTTTGTTATAATTGTGGACAAGTGGGCCATTACTCCAGCAATTGCACCACTATTAATCCTACTGCCAACAGAGGCAATACTTGTTTCCAGTGCGGACGCCAAGGTCACATAAGGAAGGATTGCCCAATGAACAAACCAGCAACATCAGGGGTGAGCAAAACGGCCTCCAATAGACCACCAACTGCAAGAACTTTTAATATGACAGTGCAGGATGCCGTGAGGGACACGGATTTGATAGCAGGTACAATTTCCCTCAATTCAGTTAGCGCAAATGTTTTTTTTGATTCTGGGGCAACTAAGTCTTTTATATCTAGAGATTTTGCACGTAATTTGAAAATTAAGACCCAACCGCTAAGGGATTCTTTGCAAGTAGAGATAGCTAATCAGGAAGTCATACCAGTTAATCAGATTCACCCCGATTGTAAATTAGAAATAGGAGGACAATCTTTCTATGTCGATTTGAACCCTTTTAAGCTGGGGGAATTTGATGTCATTTTGGGAATGGATTGGCTGTCTCGCAATAACGCGCAGATAGATTATAAAGGAAAGAAGGTTAGGTTGAAAACCCCAGGAAAGAAGGAAGTAGTGTTTAAAGGGATGCGACAGACCCAGACAATTCTAACCGTGGCGCAAACCAAGAGATTGTTACGGAAAGGAAATGAGGCTTATTTAGCTTACGTTAGCGACACCCCGAAGGAAGCGCCCAAGATACAAGACATTCCAGTGGTTAATGAATTCGAAGATGTGTTTCCACAAGATCTTCCCGGATTACTGCCGGATAGAGTGGTTGAGTTTGCTATCGAGTTAGCCCCGGGGACGGCACCGGTTTCGAAAGCCCCGTACCGATTAGCCCCGGTAGAAATGAAAGATCTAGCTAAGCAGTTACAAGAATTATTGGATAAGGGTATGATAAGACCCAGTGTGTCACCTTGGGGCACACCAGTATTCTTTGTTAAGAAGAAGGACAGGAGTATGAGGTTATGCATCGACTACCGAGAGTTGAATAAGCTAACCATAAAGAATAAGTACCCGTTACCCAGAATTGATGACTTGTTTGACCAGCTAAGAGGAGCTGTGTATTTCTCTAAGATTGACTTGAGAACTGGATATCCCCAACTGAAGATTAAACCTGAAGATATCCCGAAGACTGCATTCCGTACCAGATATGGACATTATGAGTTCTTGGTAATGTCATTTGGATTGACGAATGCCCCAGCAGCTTTCATGGATTTGATGAATAGAGTGTTCAAGGAATATTTGCATAAGTTCGTGATAGTTTTTATTGACGATATTCTTATCTACTCAAAGACGGAGGAAGAACACGCCGAACATTTGAGGATAACTTTAGAGATACTCAGGAAAGAGTAGCTATATGCCAAATTCTCGAAGTGTGAGTTCTAGAAAAATGAGGTGCAATTCTTAGGGCACGTAATTAATAAAGAAGGAGTGTTGGTTGACCCCTCGAAGATAGTGGCAATCTCAAATTGGGAACGACCAACCACCCCAACCGAAGCAAGGAGTTTCATCGGACTGGCAGGATATTATAGACGATTTGTTCAAGATTTTGCAAAGATCGCAGCTCCGTTAACTCGACTTACCCGTAAAATTGAGAAATTTGAATGGACTGAAAAATGCGAGGAGAGTTTCCAACAGCTGAAAAAGAGGTTGGTAATGGCCCCAGTGTTGGCGTTGCCTGATGGAAAAGGAGATTTCGTAATTTATAGTGATGCTTCGCATAAAGGATTAGGGTGCGTGCTTATGCAGCACGGTAAAGTAATAGCATATGCGTCAAGGCAATTGAAGGATTATGAGATACGATACCCCACCCATGATCTGGAATTAGCAGCAATTGTTTTTGCCTTAAAGATTTGGAGGCACTACCTGTATGGAGAAAGGTGCGAGATCTACACTGACCATAAGAGCCTTTAGTACATTTTCACTCAGAAAGAGCTTAACATGCGCCAGAGAAGATGGCTAGAGTTAATCAAGGATTATGATTGTGAGATTCGTTATCACCCAGGCAAAGCCAATGTGGTGGCTGACGCCCTTAGTAGGAAAGAGAAGCTCAAGATGGTAACTTCAGAGGAAGAGTTAGTGAAAGATTTTGAGAAGTTGGAAATTGAGATTAAGCTACCCGAAGAAGGCCAAGAGAAGTTGATGGAAATTCGAATCCAACCCCCATTGTTAGAAAAGATTAGACTATGTCAAGAATGGATAATGGAGGAAGAAGAGAACTCCATGGAAGAGATAATGACCGGAGAAGAAATTAGGTGTGAAAGAGACAAAAAAGGAATCACGAGGTACACATACAGGATATGGATTCAAAACATTCAGGAACTCAAGGATGAGATCTTATATGAAGCACACAACTCCAGATACTCAGTGTACCCCGGTAGTACCAAGTTGTGTCAGAGACCTAGTGGACCAACATGACAAAGGACGTTGCAAAATGGGTAAGCAGATGCTTGACCTACTAGCGAGTGAAAGCAGAGCATCAGAGACCTAGTGGACTTCTACACCCCTTAGAGATTCCCGAATGGAAATGGGAACATATAGCCATGGATTTCGTAGTAGGTTTACCAAGGACCAAGGCTAATCATGACGCCATATGGGTAATTATAGATCGATTGATGAAGTCAGCTCACTTTCTCCCGATCAATTAAAGGTACACGGTCGACAGACTAGTGGATATCTACTTAAAAGAGATAGTGGCACGACATGGAGTCCCAGTCGCCATAGTATCCGATCAAGATCCCAGATTTAACTCCAGGGGTTTTGGAGGAGCTTCCAAGAATGTGTAGGAACCAGGATAAACATGAGTACAGCCTACCACCCCTAGACCGATGGGCAAAGTGAAAGGACCATCCAAACACTAGAAGATATGTTGAGAGTCTGCGTTATAGACTTTAAAGGAAATTGGGATGATCACTTGCCATTGATCGAGTTTTCCTACAATAATAGTTTCCATGCAAGCATAGGAATGCCACATTACGAGGTCCTTTATGGAAGGAAATGCCGATCTCCCTTGTATTGGGATGAAGTTGGAGAGCGAAAGATGCTCGGACCCGAAGTGGTCCAACGGACTAAAGATGCAGTAGATCTAATCAGAGGGCGACTGGTAGCGGCCCAAGATCGACAAAAGAGATATGCCGACTTAGCTCGAAAAGGCAAGGAGTATGAAGTGGGAGACCTCGTGTTTTTGAAAGTATCTGTTTGGAAAGGTTTAATGAGGTTTGGAAATAAAGGAAAGCTGAGTCCCAGATACATTGGACCATTTGAGATCTTAAGATGTATCGGGGAACTAGATTACGAACTAGCATTACCCCCAAATCTGCAACAAATGCACAATGTGTTCCATGTTTCGATGTTGAGGAAATATAATCTAGATGCCAAGCATATTGTGGAGTATGAGCAAGTGGACATGCAACCAGACTTGACCTATGTAGAGCAACCGGTGGAAATCATAGACCGGAAAGAACAAGTGCTCCGGAACAAGGTCATCAATCTAGTTAGAGTCTTGTGGCAAAATCATAATGTGGAAGAATCAACCTGGGAGCTAGAAAGCGCAATGATGGAAAAGTAACCCCATTTGTTTTCAAACTGATTCCGGGACGGAATCCTTTTAAGGAGGGGAGACTGTAAGAACCCAGATTTAGGATAGAATTAAATTTTTTATTATGTATGGATGTAATAGTGAATAGTGGTTGCGATTACGATGTAACGATTGTTCTAATGAATGTATGGAATGGATTTGGATTCAAATATTTATATGTCATGAAGAATGCTATTGGTTGACAATCTAGATAAGAATTATCTATCTCCTAGGAAACTAAGATTTGATAATTCCGAAGGGAAAGGTTATTCTTATGTCATCCAAATCGATATCTGTTATCAGTCAAGTGGTTCCGTAAAAGGGTTAAGGAACGATCGAAAGAGAACCGGGACATCTCTATAACCCTAAAAGAATAAGTAAAGGAAAAGGGATGAATAGTGATTTTGGTGGAACTAGGAATATTATTAGACGGCGCTATATAGAAGTACCCGAAATGAATTTCTGAGTTCATATCAATGATCTAGGGGGAAAAAGAGTGTATGTACAAGCTGTTGGATTCTGAAAAATGGCACTTTTATTTTGTCCGAGATTTCCCTGGACGTTGAAAGACCTAAGAGATTATTAAAAGGATTTAAGGAATATGGATTCAAGAATTATGAAAAAAGATGGAGAATAGTATTATAAATATTAAGACGGTTTTCGGTAAAACCCTAACTAGAAATCTTTGACAGATTCCTTCGAACGATCAATCAAATTGAGTAATAACCGGACAAAAAGACAAGCAGAGAGCCAATATACAAGAAAAATAAATTGGTGGAAAAATAAAGATACAAGTGACTCACATATAAGTCAACAAGCAAGTGAGTGGTGTAATTGCACTTTGCTAAAAAATGGAGTTGCATGTTATGGTGCCAACAAGTGGCAAAATAGATGGGTGACACTTGGTCCAATAGATTTTTAACAACATAAAAGGAAAGAGATGCATTCAATATAGCTAGATATTACATACATTATATCATTACATTCCAAAACACAAAGCAAAAACACCATCTCTCTCCCCCTAGCAACTCTCGGCCAAGGAAGGAAAATGGAGGTTCCCACCATCAAAGAATTCCAAGAAAATTTAGGTGAGCTCTATAATTCCTAATTAAGACACCCTATGAATTTTAGCTTATAATTCCATACCAATCTTGAGATATAAAATCAAGAAGATGGTGATGAATAGTGTTTTCATGAAATTAATTTTAGTTTTCTTGTTTCTTTGGTTGATCTAAGCAAACTTAAGCACTCTCAAGGATCATTCAAGGCTTCGTAAGGATAGAAAATACTCCAAGGAAGGTATATCTCATCAAAACCCTAGCTCTTACTTTAAGTTTATTGATGATCTTGATGGTTGTTGGCATGGTTAGGATGTTAGTATGATTATAAGCATGATTATGTAGTGATTAATTGATTTAAGAGGTTTGATGATCATGTTGGTAAATTAGATGATTTTGGACAGTTAGGGATGAACGATACGTGTATAAGTTGTATGGATGCCCGGTGTGGCTTGATTGTGATGGATTGATTTTTGGAACGTTCGATTTATAGCAGTTATAATGCCGAAATTTCGTTAAACCTAGAAGTTCGTGCATCACAGTAGCTCTAGGTGTCGAAAATGGTTAGGTATCTAACCTACCCTTGTAGATCTTGAGTAGTAGATCATTTTGGAATAAGAATCGGAAAAAACGGACATACGGTTTAGGAATTATGGCCGATTTACTAAAAGTGATTCGAAACCGTTAACGAGAGTTCGTAACCGAATTTGAACCTCGGTAAAATATGTAAGTCAGTGACGAAGTATGGTAATTAAATACTAGGGGTCATAAGGAAGGTGTAGGAGAAAACCTCGTGTCAAACGGATCGTTTTTCAATTTTATAAAAATGTTTGAATCAAGATTAAATGCGAACGAACCCCTAAAAGTAGCCTTGGTTATAACTTTGGTTAAACACTTAGAAGCGAGCACTAAAACTCGAGGAATAATCTTGGTTCGTAAATGACCTACCTTAGCACTTATATGACTCAAGTATATACCAAGTGTAAGTGTAACGACGAGCCGTAATAACGAACAAATGTCGGGTCAAAACGTGGTTAATAAGAGTACACGAAAAGGGTGCATAACGAGATAATTCGAAAACATGTTTCGACTTAAGTAAAGTTTATACTTAGCCTTTTTAAAAGTGTTAAGTAATTAATCTCAGATATTCTGATTGTTTATAGATCACCGAGCAGACCCAGGGCACACTACCTCTACCCACACCCGACTACCAAGCAAGTTTCAAATCCTTTTAAAGGTTGTTGTTGTGATAATATATATATGACTGTTGTTATACATATGTCATTGCATGCATTCCTATTTTCAATTCATATTGTTATACTTGTTCCTTGATTATTGTTGGCTTATAAGCTAGATAGATAACGTATCAGTTATAAGCCGGATGTTGTAAGTCCCTTAGAGAAGGGCATATATATCGTATTCGTTGAATATAGACCGAGAGTCAGTACTTCTTAATATATCGTAATTACTATCGAGGGACAATATTTAAGTAAATATTTTCCATTATTTGGTTGACGAATATTATTTTGAATATTCGTTCGAGATTATTTATTTAATGACCATTACTTCAAATATTTATCGGAACGTTATCTATTCAATGAATATTATTTTTCAATATTCATTTAAAGCCGATTCATTTATCGAATATTATTTCGAATATTCCTTTAAAGCTTGGATTACTAAATGAATATTATTGTGATATTCATTTAGAATATTCTTCATTAAATGAATATTACTTTTGAATATTCATTTAAGTTCCTTTTTACTTAATGAATGTTATTTTAAATATTCATCCGAAGTTCTATTTATATATTGAATATTATTTTAAATATTCCTTTCAAGTCTTATTAATTAAAGGAATATTATTTTGAATATTCATTTAAATATTTAATTATTCAATAAATATTTTCTCTATATTCATTTGAGAATTATTCTGAGGAATACCTCGATTAAAAATATTCTTCATATTTATAAATCTTCTTTAAATATTTCTGACTCAATAAATATTCTCGGAATATTTATTCAATACATGGAAATAACTTCAATTTTGTTTATTCTTCTTCAAATATTATCTTCGACCTTCGAGTATTATGTAAATTATTTTGAGCCTATTTAATTTTATTAAATCAAGAAAGGTTCTCAAAATTATATACTTCATTCAAATCCATCTTCCAAATTATAAAGGAACCTTACTTGAGAAATGTTAATTATCTTGTTGACTTCCCGGTCATAAATCCTTTGAATCTATTCATTTCACTCGTAACTTGATTGCTATTATTCATTGAATCATGTGTACCCACTCATCATTCGAGGGGTAAGAATGTTGGAACAAGTCGGTATCCATTAACAAGCAGCAGCTTGGGAAATATTGGGGAATTTTCCTTTCCAAACTAGATACGACTACTTTGTGGAGTCTTATCAACAAGTATTATACTTGGGGAAAGGGAGATGAACTTTATGTTTCAGAGTTATGGATGTTATACGAACTAGGAGCCGCGTAAGTGGCCGAGTGGCGCCGGTCCAGCAATGGCCCAACCGTTGGCCGGGGGGTTCCAGAGGGCGGTAGACAAGTAAATCCGTCGGTGCTTCCTTCTACATGTAGAGAACAAGAGGTGGGGAGCATAACCTGCGACTGATCATCGTGAATGTTATGTCTCCTAGCGCGTCAATGCTCCAGTATTATTTCACCTTTCAAATGTTAGAAATTTTCTGCAACACTATCGGTGTTGGTAGGTGAAAAAGTGATTGAATCTGGAATTGCAATATTTTCTGCAAGTTCCTCTTTTATGATAAATAATGCTATCTTGCTTATCTTTGACATAGCAGATATTTTCACAGAAGTATATTTTTGAGTTACCTTGTAACTTCATCGTTCATCTTATACTGGTACTATGTTCGTTAATGCATGGCATATGGCTTCAAAGATATTTGAACTGTTACATATATTTTCACTGTTCAGTTATATTATTATTGGTGGGCTCTTGCTCACCCTTGCTTATTTATTATGTTACAACAACAGCTAGGCAGAATGGCCCGCGTAAGGCGCACTCGGCGAAAGCATGTTACCCCAGCCAGAGGTCTACCCGCTAATATCATCGCTGCTATTGCTGAGGTAGCATAGATAGACAGCTTTTGGTTTACCAGTTTAAATATATGTATAATTAATCCTAAGCAACGGCAAAAACTTTAAACTTATGTTGTTACTCCTTTTGGATTTTAATAACTTTTATTCGTAAATCCTTTAATGTGAGACTTATTTCAATTTCATCTCTGGGACTATAACTTTCAAGAACAAACTTTGATTTCTTGATTTCTTTGGATGATCTAAGCTTGGTTAAGGTAATCTAATGACTATAAAAGGCTTAGTAAGGTCTTTACACACTCCAAGGAAGGTATATCTCTCATGAACCCTAGATTTAACTTTGAGTTTTATGAATGTTCTTGGTGGTTTTAGATGAGTTATGATTATGATGTTATTATAAGAATGTAAGCATGATTATGTAGTTGATTTAGTTGATCTAAGTGATATGATCCAAATGATGGTAAAGTGAGATGTTCTTGGACTTGTTAAGATGTATGGCATGCCCGGTGTGGCTTGGTTACGTTGTGATAAATTTGGAAATTTTTTATAGCCGTCGTAATGGTGAAATTTCGTTAAACCTTAAAAATCATGCATCACAGTAGGTGTAATTCTCTGACCTTAATGATTATATGGATTGACCTTATAGATCTCGAGTCATATATCGTTTTGGCACAAGAATCGAAATAAATGGACTTACGGTTTAGGAGATATGGCCGATTTAGAAAAAATCGTTCGATACCGTAAGTGTGAGTTTGTAACTGAAATTGAACCCCCTTAACATGATTAATTCAGTGGCGAATCTTGATAATTAAATATTAGAGATCATAAGGAAGGTGTGAGAAAAGACCTCATGTCAAACGGATCGTTTTTCGATTTTATAAAAATGTTCGAATCAAGGTTAAGTGCGAATGAACCCCTTTGAGGAACACTTGGTTGTAATTTTGGGAAACCACAGAAAACGGACGATAAGTCTCGAGGTATAATCTTTCCTATTAAACGACCAACCACTACGCCATAAGTGAGCATACGCAATGCTTTTACAAAGTGTTGCATTGAAAGCGTTTCGTTAGCTATGAAATTTTGGCTCTTTTGCAACACAGCTGAACTGGTGTTGCAATAGATATAATTTAGTGTTGCATATTACTCATGGTGTTTCACATCATGCAACACTAACTGATGGTGTTGCATTAGATATTTTCTAATTTTAATAAATGATGACATGGCAGAAATGGGGCCCACATGTGCTGAAGTGGCATTTGCTGACGTGGTAATTGTGGGGCCCACAATTGCTGACGTGGCAGAAGTGGGACCCACTTGTGCTGACATGGCATTTGCTGTCGTGTCAGAAGTGTTGTATTAGGTAACAATAGTGTTGCATTAGTTATTTTTTTAATTTTAATAAATGCTGACTTGGCAAGTGTGGGACCCACCACTGCTGACGTGGTAGTGTGGGACCCACAAGGGTGATGTGGCAAGAGGCCCACCAAAGCTAACGTGGTAATTGTGGGGCCCAAAATTGCTGACGTGGCAGAAGTGGGACCCACCTATGCTGACGTGGCATTTGCTGATGTGTCAGAAGTGTTGCATTAGGTAGGAATAGTGTTGCATTTGCTGTTTAAAGTGTTGCGTTAGCTATTTTTTTAATTTTAATAAATGCTGACGTGGCAGTTGTGGGACCCACCACTACTGACGTGGTAGTGTGGGAACCACAAGGGTGACGTGGCAGGTGTAGGGCCCACAATTGCTGATGTGGCAGAAGTAGGACCCACCTATGCTGACGTGGCATTTGCTGACGTGTTAGAAGTGTTGCATTAGGTAAGAATAGTGTTGCATTTGCTATTTAAAGTGTTGCTTTAACTATTTCTCTTACCGGAATGATTAATCTATTTTTTTAAATTATTTTTTCGACGTTTCAAACGTATGGATGTGAAGATCTAACGATTTTAGTGATGTGGTAATTTTTTTAAAAATTTGGTAGATGTATTTGGTTTGGTTTTATAACGGTCAAACCGGTCAAAGTATAGTTTCCTTTTGACTAGTCTTGTCCCGAATGATGAATCTATTTTTCTAAATTATTTTTTCGACGTTCCAAACGTACGGATGTCAAGATATAGCGATTTTAGTGATGTGATAATTTTTGAAAAAAAATTTCTAGATGTATTTGGTTTGGTTTTATAACAGTCAAACTAGTTAAAGTAGACTTTCCTTTTAACTAGTCCTGTCCCGAATGATGAATCTATTTTTTTAAATTATTTTTTCGACGTTCCAAACGTACGGATGTGAAGATCTAACGATTTTAGTGATGTGGTTATTTTTTTTAAAAATTTCTAGATGTATTTTGTTTGGTTTTATAACGGTCAAACCAGTCAAAGTAGACTTTCCTTTTAACTAGTCTTGTCCCGAATGATGAATCTATTTTTTAAATTTTTTTTTCGACGTTTTAAACGTACGGATGTCAAGGTATAACGATTTTAGTGATGTGGTAATTTTTTAAAAAATTTCCTAGATGTATTTGGTTTGGTTTTATAACGGTCAAACCAGTCAATGTGGGACCCACCAGTGCTGACATGGTAGTTGTGGGGCCCACAAGTGCTAACGTGGCAGGTGTGGGGCCACCAGTGCTGACATGGCAAGTATGAGTAAAATAATTTAATTAATTAATTTAATTTTATATATCTTCATATAAAATTATATTTTTATATTATGAATAAAAAATAAATCTTATATTATTATAAATTGTATAAATATATTATATTTTTATATGTGTAAAATGATTTAATTAATATAAGTTTCAAAAATCAAATTAAAAAATTGAATATAATTTTTTACTAAATTTATGGATGGAATAAGATAAAATATGACAAGGCGCGGGGACTGAAATTCACTCAAAATTTGGGCGGACTTTCCATAAGTATCTCCCCCCAAAACTCACCCAAAACACTATCATCCCTCACCCTGCTGCTATCTCTCTCACTCCCTCACCCGCTTGCTCTCTCTCTCTCTCTCTCTCTCTCTCTTTCTCCCTCCCCCTCCCCTCCGATTGAACTCCGATTTACTCTCCCTCGACAAACTTCGATTTACTCTCCGATTACCAATTTACACTCTCTCTCTCTCTCTCTCTCTCTCTCTCTCTCTCTCTCTCTCTCACTCACCCGCTCCAATTCAGAGATTATAAGCTCAGATTTAGAGATTACAAGCTCTAATTGGTAATTTTCACCGATTGTGAATTTTTATGGTTTTTATTTTATTTTTCATGTGATTATTTTCGGCCTTTCATTTTAGGGGTTTCATTCTAGGACATTTATTAAGTTGTTTGTTTGTTATTCTCAAGGTAATAAATCTCTAATTGACTTTGCTTCACTACCTGCAAGGTAGTAAATCTCTAATCTCTAGCTTTTTGGGTTATACATTTATCTCTAATTGTTTGGTATTTATTAAGTTGTTTCTTGTGATTGCTTATTATTTTCTGTACTCTTTCGTCATCGGCTTTCTAATTTTCTCCTTCCTTATTGGGGTGGTTATATTTGTAATATAAACTAAAGCTTTAAACTCTGGGGCTGATGTTAATATACAGGTATGATATTCCTTGGACTCCAACAAAATTCATTCCATTTTATGGTGGTGCAAACCACCATGATTATCATCATTATGTTGGTGAGCAAAGCCACAACAACTTTGCTTCAGTGTTCACATACTGTGATTACATATATGGAACGGACAAGGTATTTTAAAACAACAGCTATTTTCTTCATTGCATTTTTTCAGATATAGACTCGCTATGGACTAAATATTTTATTCTAAATTAATAATGGTATCAGGGCTACCGTTGTCAAAAGAGACTTCTTCAGCAGGTAAATACTAAAAATTTGTTGTTTGTTAGTTTACCTATTTTACATATGTTTGAATGACCAACTTAGAAACAGTTTTAATCTTCTTTTTGCTTGTGTGCATGGGGGGATTGTGAAGGGCAACACAGTGGGATTACATCTGCACTTGTCGTTAGAGTTTCATATATTGTGAAGGGACAAATTTTATCATGAAGTTATAGTTATATAGGCTTAAGAGGATATCTTCTTCTGTAGCTTCTCTATGTTAGTTAGGTATGTAGAAATTGTACTCTCCGTTGTCGGTGATAACTTGCGGTTCTTTGATAATGTGAATTGTAGTAGCATAATTAAATACTAGAATATTTTTGAAGATTTTCGGAGAAAGAATTAGAATTAAATCTAATTTTTCTAAATTGATATGCATTTTACAAATATTAATAATTTATAAAACAATTCATGAAAGAATAATTGTGATTCCTAAATCACAATTTACCGGGCTTTATAAAAAAATTCTACAAACACTTATGTTTTAGTAAAACCTCAAATTCTCGATATTTATAAATTAATCGAGTAATTTTTGTAAATCCTTAAATGATTAAAAATAATCATTTACCACAAATTTTAAAATCTCCAAATTATTCAGCAATTTAAAATAAAGTCCTTGCTAAATAAATCCACACTTCAAAATTAAACCCTTGCCCAAATAAACCATTAACTCGAGATATTTACCCGATCGATAAAATTTTCAAAAGGAACCCGGTTACATTGAACCGAAAAAAAATAATTAAATATTCACTTTTGAAATCCCTTGAACTGGAATAACGAACAATAAAATGAACAAAATAAAATATAAACAAAAAATTCCTCCTCATTTTAGGATTTTAGGAAAAACATAATTATTATTGAAATAATAATAAAATCATTTCTTGAAAAATCCGGGTTATCACAGTCTACCCTCCTTAAAAGGATTCCGTCCACGGAATTAGCTAAGGCCACTACTGGGATTCCTTAACTCTTTCTTCATCAACACTTATTCTGCCAAACCGGAGATAGTGTCCATTCGTAAACAGCTTCTCCAAAACCTCAATCCAACCGTAGGATCCTTATTTGACACAGTTATCCCTGGAGTCTTACAACCAATCGTTATTCCTTTCACATATATATCTTGACCAACTTTCCATCATCATACTATCCTTGAGAGAGAGAGAGTTCACTGATTCTATTCACATAACATCCTTGAGAGAGATTACACTCATTCCATTAATCATAACATCTGTGAGAGAGAGCGAACTAATTCTATCGATACGTCACTGATATTCTATTCGTTTTGGGATTCACTCCTGCTCTTGGCGATTCCACTCGAATCTAATTTCTATCAGAAAATTTTGACTTGACCGACCTGGTTGGCATCCCCTTGAAATTCTATTAAAGATAACAAGAATCGTGGAACTTGTGAAAAGAAAACTCTCATATCAAGGTAGAGGTCACACACTGGTGATCCTAAGTTTATGAATTTTGAAGCAAACCTTATTTGAGATGAGAGAATTTACTGAGAGACCAATATGATCATAAGAACTCACGTTGCGTGTCTCAGTTAAGACATTACTAAACGTAGTTAGCCTTCTTGTATTTCACAACTCATAAGTGACGGCGTCCGTCAGACTTCTATCACACAGACAGATAGTCCTTGTGGCCCCTATCAGTATAGGGTTGTTCATCTCAGTGGAAGTTGAGAAGTACAAAAGCAATTCAAATTCAAGTTAATAAATATCATCTTTTGACAATTTATTCTCAAAGGGACACCTTGGATTAGAATTGAACAGATTCCAAAGTGCAATTTCCAAAGAAAATCATAGCCAGAAAAATATTGAAATACAAGCGAGTGGTGCTATGTCACCATGGGATTATCCACTATTGAAGAAAAGTGGAAGTTTAAACAACTTCATTCGACAGGGCTTCAGAAACCTGAAAATAGGTATAGTGAAAGCTTCTGGCACAATTGAAACCAAATATAGCTTAACACAATTATTAAAGAATAATTTCAAAGAGGGAATATATCCTTTATCAAAATTCTCTCTTGGGAAGATGTCAAAATAATCATAGATTGGGTAGGTAATCAAAATAATTTGCAAATGGGGAGGGTATTGTCAAGGTCTTCACGGATGCCTTTAATGTCGACCCTCCTAACGAATAATCATTTGATTCAAAACCTTTTGTTTCCGTGCACACCCTGATGGGCTCGATAACTTATGCAATCGTTGACTCTCAATAGTCGCTAAGGATTTAACCATCAACCTTTATAATCGCATGGGGTTTTATTCGACTCAGCGCAAGCATCTCATGCAAGCGTTCTATTCTTTAAGAAGACTCCGATACCGGTACCGCCCCTAGTAACGACGAATTCCACATTTCGACTCGGCAATATTCCGGAACATCATTAGAAAATACATGCTTAAATCCATTCACCTTCATAACCGTCTTTATGCAACACATTCCTTTTCTCATATCAATCTCGTATGCTACCTAAGCTTAGCACTTTTGGCATAATAGCCTTCTCATTTAAGTCTTTCTCGAACTTTCTCATTCAGTCTTGCTTCTTAAAATATATCTCATCTTTATCGACCAACCTCAACTTCACCATTTTACTTCTATAATCCATTAAAACAATCAGTGTCTGTCCACCAATCCATTCGTAATATTACCTCAAACTCGATTAATCTCGAGAGGGCTTAAATACCCGCAACTTCGACTAATAATCTTTCATAGTAATCTTGTTTTATTCCCTTCCGGAATTTTAACAGTATAAGTACGTTCTCAACACATCCTTCCCACAATACTAGATGCTAACCTTCCATCCTTCACCATCACATCAAAACTTCCTATAGTTCGGGGAAATACATACCTACATCCATGAATCCCCTTAAATCATCTTAATCTTAGGTCTCGGGCGATTTATGCCCCTGCCGACCAATACTTGTCCCTGAGAATTCTTTAGTAGACATCCATCACCACAAGAAGTGAAGTCTATCTCAACATATTCCTCAGCATGGCATTCCAATCTTAACTTAATCATTGGCACTACGTCCAGTAGTCCAACATGAACTCTACATGAGCTTTGACGTTCTCACCTAACTATCCATACTCCTACTCACTCTCGTTTCTAGTTTACTATAACCTCAGCTCTGATACCATTAATGTAACGCCCCCAAATCCGGGGTCAAAGATTTGGTCGTCACGTGGAAATACTCAATGTCAAATCACCTGTTGTCATTTAATAACTGAATTACAACATTTGAAACCCCAACCACCAAGCATCTTTTAGGTTATAGGGCTAGAAACAAGAACTCAAATACTTACATTCCTCATTACACCCATTTAATTACATCACCCTATGTCTTAAAAATCTTATACTACTAGTGTAACTTCATTGAGAAGTACACCAGCAACGAGTACTGTTCGGTACAAAGTAATATATATATTACACATCAATATACCTACATATTTCTTACTCCAGCTATAGACTTTCCGAACCATATTGTCTTCATTAAGGGATACTGCCTTCTCCTCCCGAGCCCTGCAGATAAGCCTCAACCGCCTACCTTCCTCTGAAAGGTTAATATTTGAAACAAGCAAGTATGAGCGAAAGAATTGCTCAGCAAGTTATTACTAGAATTTATCAATATATATATACATATTCCAATATTCCCATGGGGTTTTCAAATCCGAACCATCCTTAATATCATTTCTGAAACATTTATAACAATGAAACTTCAATAGGGGAAAGTATGACATTTATATATCGTCAAATAAATAGATTAAGCCCATATCAACAATAGCAAACCTCATACTTTAGCAAAATAGCATACACTATAGTATTGCTAATCTGTTAGAAAGCTTCTCAAAATACACCGTTCAATATATATAACATTCTCATAAATTCTTTGAAAACTTTTGCTACGCATACTATGAACAAAGTTCTAGTATAATTTAAGAGATGAAGTTACAAGAAAATTCAGTATAACCTTTCCGTAAAATATCTGCTATGCAAAAATATAAGCAGAAAAATCAGCATATAACTTACAAGTTGAAGTTATAAGGTAATTAAATAGATTATCACCATAAATAGCCATATCTTGTTGGTACAGGAATACACCAACATAAACTTGCTTGTCATTTATTGAGAAATCACTTTTCCATTTATCATCATATAATATCAGTTTCTCTTCCAAACATGAAGTATGTTCCATTATGCCATGCCATTTCCTTCTTTTCAAAAATATTAAGGAAATCAAATTTTCAGCAATTTCTTTTAAGAATTTAGGGGATCTTCACCATAGCCAGATACGATAGGACGATGATCAGTCGCCCTATACGTACCTGTTCCTGTTTACTAATAGTAGAAGGAATGATCCTCTCCGGTCATCATCCCTGGAGAAAAGTTCTCCACAATCCCCCCCCCCCCCCCCCCGCTCGGCAACACATGGGCCGGAATAAAATATTGCAAGCTGGACTGCATTGAACTCAGCCCGAAGATAGAATCCCCATTATCAAGTTATTATTCCATTTATTCTGAAGATTTCCTTTCCATAATTCCATTTTCCAAATTACCCCTTTTTATCCATAAAGTACCTTGCATTATTCATGTTCATAAATAATTTTCAGAATTCAGGAAACATGTCCCTTGCAAAGCGATAATATGAAATCATGTATACATATATACATTTTTCAACAAAACCAGTTTTCCAAGAATTTTATAATTTATTAAAGTAAAGATAAAAGAACTCTTGCACTAACAATATTCATCTCAAGTAATAGCAGAAATCAGGGAAAACATGCTCTTATCAGTATGATATTCATAGAACCATATTTATAACTAGCAAAACCATTTTTCCATAACCTTGCAATGTATATATATATATATATATATATATATATATATATATATATATATATATATATATATATATATATATAAGTAAAGATTTAAGAAATCGTGCCTAGGTAGAATCAAAATATAATATTTTAAACAACTATGAAATTCCTTAAACCACCTTTAAACAGTAGTTAATAACCCTTAGAACACTTAGAATATTTAATAAATAATATTTAATAAATATTCAAATAATATTTATTAAATAATAAATATTCAATAATCCCTTTTTAAAGAATATTCAAATCAATATTCATTTATTGAAATAAATATTCGAATAATATTTACTACTAATATTGAAATATTTAATAACCTCAAAACCCCCAAATGTAACTCTTGGAATATTCCTAATCAACATCAAGACATTACCTTTCCGACAGTCTCCGGACTTTAAGCACTTTATCAAAATAATTACTACTGACCTTCGGTCAATAAGAAATAATTACTACGTATGGAAATCCTTTTTAAATGAATATTATAATTAATATTCATGGAATTGAGTAAACATTCAAATAACATATATCAATATCATTCTAGCTATTTTAGCTGAAAATATCCAATTTATAACAATTGGAATACTTTTAATCCGCATTTGAATATAAATTATCTCCGATAAAATTCCGGGTTTTCCGATAGTGTTCATAGAACAAATATTAAACAATCCATAATCCTTTTTAAAAAAATATTTAACTTAATATACATTTCATCGAAAAATACATGACTTGATTGCCAATTATAGGATGCAAGAATTCATTTGCAGTTGAATTAAGGATAGGATATCCACAAATTAAGACAAACCCTGGGGAATGCACAAGGGATGGCATTAACCCTAATAAAGACATTGTGAATCCAGATGATATGAGTTGGATTTGTTAAAGCAGCAATGACCTGTAAGGATTATTAAAAAGAGTTTTGGAAAGAACATATATAGAATTATTAGAGTATTGATCAATGACGTTTTGATATACCCTGTACCTAGAAAATACAGGAGGAATGATGAGGACGACCTAAGCAACCTTACAAGGAAAGGTTAATATTATGAGTTACAAAATAGAAGTTTGGTAGAGAATGTAAGACACAATAACAATAATGCCAAATGAGGCATGTATGAAACCATGGTGAGGTATGGATGGAACCAAAGAAGGTTGAGATTATCCTAGAACAAGAAAGAACTAAGAGAACAAATATCCTAGGTATGATTGAGAGTAACTTTGATAAAGTTCCCACGGGAAGGTGGAAGCAATGACTTATGGAAAAAGACTGATAGATATATTTTTCTCCTTCAGCAGAGCTTAAGGGGGAATGCTTTCACCCAACAGTGATGGGAATCAGGTAGAAAAATTTTAGTTGGAATGTATCCAGAAAACATGGATTACAAGGAATTATTATTATCAGGAAAGGCCAATGAGGTGGCCGATAGTCTAAGTATAGAGGAATAATTACAAATGTTCATATCAAAGAAACAGAATGATAATTGGAAGGACCTTGAAGGTCATATCGGAGTGGAGGAATTTACATTCCTTCTGATGACTGTGCAAGAATTGATGGTAATAATAGTTTAAGTAAAGATTCGATTCCCGATATCGTCTTAAGCAAACTACACACCTTAGAAGGTCCCGTTTTGAGGCAAACCAGGACCATGATACAAAATTGACGAAGTAAACCATTAAGTTTCCAGTCTTTTATGAAAGCTGCATGAGTGATAGTTTCATCAACCAGACATAGCTGCGATGCTTGAAACTCTTCTGCAATTTTATCTACTTCATGTAATATCTACATCAAGTTCAGGAAGTGTTCCTTATGGATAAGGAATAGTGATTACTTTGTCTCCCTAAAGGATTTGAAACCCGTATGGTTAGCTATTAACGCACTACGTAAACAGTAAATGTGGGAAATTCAACTAAGGGCTACATTAATGTGGTGGCGATTCTTCTAAGAAATTAGATGACATAGATAAAAGATAGTGCTGCTATTGATAAGCTACATGGCATGTTGATGAATGACAAGCAAGTTTGTGCTAGTGTACTTCTGCGCAAACAAGATAGAGAATATGAGGTTGATGATTCATGATGCTAAATGTATTCCTGTAGAAAGAATTAATGAGACTTATTGGGCCACCTGAGAGTTTAAAAGTGTTCGGAAGGTGGCATTCGAGCCAGCTCTACCCTCAAAACTTATAGCATGATCGTAACGTGTTTCATGTGGCAAGGCTACGCCAGTAAAATGCAGATGCTCGATAGATGATAAGAGTACAAGCAGGTAGATATACGACCTAGTCTGACTTACGAAGAACAACCTGTGGAAAATCACGGGTAGAAAAGAACAAGTGATGAGAAACAAGTTTGGCAGAAGAAGATTATATTGGATCTAAGTTAAAGAAATCGGCCAGATTCATTTCGGAGGGTTTAAATTGGACTAATGTGATGATTATAGAGCAAATGTGACGGGATACCAATAAGGAGGTGCCAAGTGCAAAAGATGTCTCAATAAAGAGACGAAGGTTGAAGTAAATAACCGAAGTAAATAAGAATCAGATAATAAGAAGGATGTGATTGATAAAGAAAAGACTGGGAAAGCAACTATGGAATGTGAAGCAAGGAATTTTATGAATGGATTAATAAATGGGTTTTCTGATGAATTCTCGGGATGACAACCTGACAGTGTTAGTATTGTGAATATGATAGAGTTAGTAGCGTGGCATGGGATGTCAGTAACAATGATGTCAAGCGAGAAACCTAAGATTTAACCTAAAAGGTTGAAGGAATTTTCTGAAGTGAGCGTTGCTAAGATTAAACAAGAGTATAGGTCCACAGAATAATGGACAAAGCAGAAAGATATGTTGACACGTGAGATTGCGATCAAATAGTATTGGATATAATTATGATTATTTTCTTCTTTGATGAACCTCTATAGTTCAGAGGTAAATTCTGAGTATGATATTTTACAATCATGAAAACTTTCTATAATCCTTTATAATTCTTATCTTTTCTTCTCTCTTATTCATCTTCTTTATGAATTGAGAAGAAAAACCATTTAAGGAGGGGAGGTACTGTTACGTGACTATCTGTCTGTGTGATAGAAGTCTAAGTGGAATACCATAACTTGTTTAATTGCTTGTCAAGTACTAAAGGCTAGCCCCCTTCTGTACTAACTATGCAATATAACAAATGTTTATTGATCATAGTGATCTCTCAATAAATCTTTCCACTTCTCTATGTTGATCAAGATTTTGAAGATTATGGCGATCAGGAAATGCATAGTGCGAGGTAAGAGCATAACCCGGATAATGTGTTGTACGAAAAGTAGCAAAGTTGGTGGAAAAAGGATAAAGTACGTATTGTAGCACCAATAGATGTGCTGAGAAAGGGTAGAATGACTAAGAATCGACCGGGAAGCTGAAAGGTGAAACGACAGCAAACGATTCTTGTTTCCTACCTGATTCCGGGACGGAATCCTTTTAAAGAGGGGAGACTGTAAGAACCCCGATTTTTGGTAGGAATTAAAACTTTTATTATGGAATGGATATGGATTCAAATACTTATATATCATGAAGAATGCTATTGGTTGACAATCTAGATAAGAATTATCTATCTCCTAGGAAATTAAGATTTGATCTTTCCAAGGGGGAAGGTTATTCTTATGTCATCCAAATCGAGATTTGTTATCAGTCCAGTGGTTCCGTAAAAGGGTTAAGGAACGATCGAAAGAGAACTGGGACATCTATATAACCCTAAAAGAATAAGTAAAGAATAAGTGGTGAATAGTGATTTTGGTGGATTTAGGAATATTATTAGACGACGCTATATAGAAGTACCCGGAACGAAATTCTGAGTTCGTATTAGTGGTCTAGGGGGAAAAAGAGTGTATGTAAAAGCTGTCGGATTCTGAAAAGTAACACTTTTATTTTCCCCGAGATTTCCCTAGACACTGAAAGACTTAAGGAATTATTGAAGGGATTTAAGGAAAATAGGTTCCAGAATTATTAAAGAGAATGGAGGATGATAGTATAAATATTAAGACGGATTTCGGTAAAACTCTAACTAGAAACGAATGAGTTATTCCTTCGAACGATCAATGAATTGAGCAATAACCAGACAAAAGAAACAAGCAGAGGAAGCAAGATTCATGCATGAGTTATTAGAAAATATCTAGTAGCCAATTAGTTACATAAGTAACTAGCACACTTAGCATCAAACCAAGTCCTTAGCAATTCCTTCTCATCCAACCACAAAAATCTAACACTTGTCCATGCAAAAGACCTCATCCATGACATAATCCCTTTATTAAAGTCACTTTACACAAGATATTATCTAAACACATATCAATAATTCATTTTGGATGAGATCAAGGCAAGAGAAACCAAGCAAAAGCACACCACTCTCCCATTCTTCATCCATTCGAATTTTCAAGAAATTCCAAGGAAGAAATCCACCTTCCACTCCTTGTTTGATCTTGTAATTTTTAAGGTGAATCCTATATTTCAAGAAAGTAATCTCCTCAAAATTTTAGCTTCAAAATCCTTTGTTTCCATTTTCAAAAAAAATCAAGAAAGAGGAGGGTGAATAGTGTTCTTAAGAACTAATCTTTGATTTTCTTGTTTCTTTGGTTGATCTAAGGTGTGTTAAGGCTAGGCAAGGACCATACCAAGATTAATAAGGCTATTACATACTCCAAGGAAGGTAGACCTCATGAAACCCTAGATCTTGTTTTGAGATTTATGCATGTTCTTGATGGATTTAAGCTTGGTGATGATGTTAGTATGATTATAAGCAGGTTAGCATGGTTTGTAGTTGGTTTAATCATATGATGATTATGATGGTAAAGTAGATGTTCTTGGACAGATTTGGGATGATAAATATGTGTATAAGTTGTGTTGATGCCCGGTGTGGCTTGGTTGTGTTGTTATGATTTTTAGAACGTTCGATTTATAGCCGTCGTAATGCCGAATTTTTGTTAACGCTTAGAAACCGAGCATGACAGTTAATATAATTTCCTGACCTTGGTAATATTATGACTGGTCCTTGTAGAGCTCGAGCCATAGATCGTTTTGGCATGAGAATCGAAACATTCCGACTTACGGTTTAGGAGTTATGGTCAAATTACTAAAATTGGTTTGAAACCGTAAGTAAAAGTTCGTAACTTCAATTGAACCCTCGTAAATCATGTTACTCAGTGGAAAATCTTGGTAAATAAATACTAGGGGTCATAAGGAAGGTATGAAAGAAAACCACATATCAAACGGATTGTTTTCCGATTTTATAAAAATGTTTGAATCTATGTTAAACGCGAACGAACCCCTAAAAACCCGCTTGGTTATAACTTTGGTAAAACACTTAGAAAACGGATGATAAAACTCGAGGTATAATATTGATTCGTAAACGACCTACTTTAGCACTTACATGGCTTAAGTATATACCAAGTGTGAGTATGATGACATGTCTTAATAACGAACAAATGTCGGATCGTATCGGTGATAAAAGAGTTACACTAAAAGGTGTATAACGAGATAATTCGAGAACGTGTTTCGACTTAAGTGAAGTTTATACTTAGACTTTTAAAAGGTGTTAAGTGGTTAATTTCGAATGTTCCAATTGTTTATAGATCATCGAGCATACCCAGGACACGCTATCTCAACCCACACCCGATTACCAGGCAAGTTTCCAATACCTTGGAACTGTTGTTGTGATAATATGTATATCTGTTGTTTCTGATACATATGCCATAGCATGCATGCCTATTGTCAAATTATACTATGATACTTGTTCCCTGAATTGATATTGGCTTATAGACTAGATACGAATTATCAGTTATAAGCCGGATAGTTTTGGTAAGACCCTTAGCGAAGGGCATATGATATTCCTTCTTAAATACAGACCGGGAGTCGGTATTTTGAAATATAGATAGTCGTGGAAACCCGGAGGGATTCCAACGGCAGATTATTATTTCTCTTGAGGAATGTTATTATTAAACATTATTTATATTTCCATAAAGTATCAATTACTTGGAAATCTTTCGAAGAATGTTATTTGAGTATTATCTCAGCCGAGAAATATTAGGTGAATATTATTTTTGAATATT
This sequence comes from Saposhnikovia divaricata, assembly GCA_036435485.1. Taxonomy (NCBI): domain Eukaryota; kingdom Viridiplantae; phylum Streptophyta; class Magnoliopsida; order Apiales; family Apiaceae; genus Saposhnikovia; species Saposhnikovia divaricata. The sequence continues at coordinate 41,322,533 of CM071601.1, forward strand.
CACTTAGAGTTTGATTATTTAATGAATAATTACTTTGATGTCCATTGGAATTTTATTTATTAAATGAATATTACTTTCGAATATTCATTTAAGGTTTTATGTACTTGATGAATATTATTTTAAAATATTCATTGGAAGTTCTATTTACTTAAGGAATATTATTTCGAATATTCCTTTAAAGTTTTGATTACTAAATGAATATTATTTGGATATTCATTTAGAAGATTATTTACTAAATGAATATTATTTTCAAATATTCATTTAAGGTTTGACTTATTTATTTAATATTATTTTAAATATTTATTGGAGTTTAATTATTTAATGAATATTATTTTGAATATTCGTTTAAGGAGGGATTTATTTAGTGAATAATTCTATATATTCATTCGAGGATTACTTACGAGCAATATTATGATTTAATAATATGCCGTAATTATTATTGATTTAATAAATATTCTTGGAATATTTATTTAATTCTTTTAAATTCTTTTTAAAATGATTTATATTATTCGAAGATTATCTTTCACCTTCAGATATTATGTAAAATATTTCGGAGTCATTTTACGACTATTTTATCAAGGAAAGGTTCCCAACTCTTTATTTTTTCATTTAAATCTATCTTAAAAGGATTTAAATGCTCGCTCAAACTTCCATATTATAGGGGAACCTTACTTGATGTGACGCCCCCAAATCCGAGGTCAAAGATTCAGGTCGTCACATCACCATCCAACCATATCATACCTGTATTAACTTTACAACTCAACAATACATCCATCTAGACCTCAATCTTACACACAAACAAGTTAGAGCCTCAGAAACGATAATCAAAAGTGACACTAAATATTACAATTCATTTGTACAAATCAGAGTCTTACGCAATTCCACTTATACAACTACACTTGAAAACGAGTCTTACTGTTACAGTTGAAAACCTATCAGGCTACTCTGTAGCACTTATCCTGAACTAAATCATCTCCGGGGTAATTCTTCTACTCCTCTTCTGCTGGTGCGGAGTTAATCGGCCAAATTCTTCCCTTTCTGAAAAGTTTTTATAAAGCAAGAATGAGCTACATAATGCTCAGCAAGTTCACCATTTTGTAAAATAATAACGTGGTTTATTTCGAAAACATTCCCAACTATATGGGTATATATCTCAGATTTCAAAACATAATTGGACAATGTATATGCCCGAGTTTGAATAAAACATCTATACTCACTAAGGAGCTTTAGAATAACATATGAAACCTTTATAAGGTTCCTATTTCAATATATCACAAGTTTGAAAATATATACATATGAGTATATCATTTTCGGCAAAACACTCCACGGTTAACATACTATACCGGGAATACATCATTGCAAACCTCTTTCCTTCCATTAGCTTTGAAGGTTTCTCATACAAATACATTTCATTCTTTGAAACAATTGCAAGAGTGCACTAACACATGCCAATCTTTATAGAAAATCTTGCAGTTCTAGATACTGCACAATGTCAATATTTTTCTTATCAAAAACCGCATTATCGGCAACTTGGCACTTAGGCCCAAGAAGCAGTGTTCGAGTATTTTTGCAAAGTGAAGGATGGGACTGGAAGAAAACATAAAAAAAAACCTGACAAGGATTGACGATGATCAGTCGCCACATCCAAGTCCAATAATCCGCGGGTCTTCTCTACCGGTAGAAGGATAGAAACTACATCCGTAACTATCCCCGGGTGAAAACTACATCCGTAATAACCCTCGATGAAAACTACATCCGTAATCATCCTTCGGCAACACCGGGGCCGGAATAATAATTGATGGACCGCCTGGCTCACGGCCGCTTACACATCCCGGGAATCGTTCGTCAACGGTTCCCACACCTGCCAGAGTCCCTTTTTCTTTTTCTTTTAAAAACTTGATTTTGATTGAAAACAAAGTAATTGAGGTCCGACATCAGTCGACCGATGATTCTTGAAATCATACAAGAAGCAGAACCTGACCGGGGGTTTTCGAAAATGTTTTGAGTTCGAAAGAGTTCGAGTTTGAAAGTATTAAATGTATCTTGGATTGACTTCATCTTTAAAACAATGAACAATAATTAATAAATAATATTTTAAGATTCAATATTAATAATTAATAAAATAATTATTCGAAAAAAATAAACTTTTAATCCAAGATAGGGTTTCGAGTATTTACGAAGATATAACAATAATTACTTGAGTATACGATACTCCCCGAATGACCCTTCGGGTTTTCGCAAACTAGTTACGATATAATAATATACCGCTCCCCGGTCAATAGTATATACGGACCGCTACGACCTCTATTGCTAGAGTCGTTGTCCGAGGAAAACATTTCAATCTAAGTTCAAGGGGTACAAACATATATGTACTTATACAATCTCAATTGCATCAATACTTCGATAAACATAGCATTTGATATGGTTGAAAACTACAAACACAACAGTGAAAGTCCTTGTATATGCATAAGTTTTGAAAAGTAAACTTGCCTTGGTTTGGTTGGGGTGGTCGAGCATGCGGAGTGGAACGATCTATACATAAGCAATAACCGCTCGTTAGTACCTTAACAATATCTCTTTAATTACGGGGTTTTAGGGGGTACGAAATTAACTTAATGACTTCGTCTTATGACACTCTAGCCCCACTATAGGTTCATGTCACCACTCGATTACGCTCGTCACTTATTCGACTTAATTTAGTTACCATATTCGAATCACAACCATTACCCCTAGAATTATGCTCCACTAACGACTTTTTCCCTTGCGCGAAATTTACTCTAGCATTTTTATAAAATTCAAAAATTCATATTTTAATCCAATTCTTTTTGCACCACTGCATTCCCTAACTTCTCAAATTTTTCCATGATCCCACATAAATTTTTAGGGGTTTAAACAAGGTTCACAAGGGGGTCACTTAGTGCAGTCCGGAATCCAGAAACACAATTTACTTCTCTGGCCATAACTTAAAATCTATACATCACCTAGTCATGAACCTTACATTTCCAGAAACTACATTCAAATATCTTTCCAACAATATATGGTAGGACCTCAGGGGACAAGATTTGGGGGTTCAAAACCATGTTACAAGACAGGTCAATGTTTCTGGAAAAACTCAGCAAGCATGTATCACTTAGATCAACCAATTCTCTCAATTCCACAACACAACCAATACCTAATTCACTTAGTTCATGCTTTATAACATTCATGGAGATACATATACTATCCACAATCATAAAAATCACAATCACAACATCAAAACTCAAGATCCATGTCATCCATTGCTTATACAACCAAGATTAACACTAAAACACATGGATCTATCACCAAACATCATAAACACTACATGACCAAAAGGGTTTATGATTTTTATACCTTCTTGAGCACCTAGGAGCCTTGGGTAAGCCTTACAAAACTCAAGAACACCTTGAATGATCTCCTACAACCCTTATAATCCAAGATCTAAAAGAAAAACTAAACATGGTTACTATTCACAATATCTTTAACAATTTATAACTTGAATTTGAATGGATGAAAGGGCTTGAAACTCTTAGCATACCTTGCTTAGATGATGGTGAGGGCCTAGGAATTATGTCTTGATTTATGAGTGATGGGAAATGGAGGAAGAAGAAATTTTCTTCTCCCTTTTTGTTCTTGGCCGAGAGCACTCTTCCAAGGGGGGGGAGTGTTTTTTGGTTTTTGATTTTTGTTGTTTGTTTGAAATAATTGATAAAGTGATGGTTGGGTGATACATAATGTTGTATGTATAAGCAAGGTACTAACATAGGTATGGCCTCATGTACTACTTGTCTCCTCCTTGGTAAAAGCAATGTAACTAGTTACTATTCCTCTTCCATTTGGTTTAACTAGGTTGCTTCCTCCTAACTACTTGGTTGCATGGGACTTGCATGCAATACTACTCCTTGTATCATTATTCTTCCACCAATGCTTGTCACTTAAACTTTAATTCGTATCGTATCTTAATTAATCTCTCGTAATAATATTTTGTCGCGTAGAGATTTCCCCTATAATTCCTTAAGTACGTAATTGTGTAAATTCCTCGAATATCCATAATTCCTCGTCATAATCCATAATAAATCTTTTAATACTATAACCATTCTCAAATCCCAAGTTTTATAACTCTTACTAACAATAAGACTCTTGCCCTCAACAATCTTCTCTTTACCTTACCTAGTGAATGTAACAACATAGTTTCTCAGACAATCAATTCCATTAAACAACAGGGATGACTAGAAAGGTTCCAAATTGACAATGTCGCATGATATTAAATAAAAGGAAATATTACCAAAAATTAGGGTTCTTACACTTGAGAAATGTTATTTATCTTGTTGACTTCCCGGTCATAAATCTTTTAAAACTATTCTTTTCACTCGCAACTTGGTTGCTGTTCATCAATTGAATCTTGGAGTAACCTTCTCATCATTCGAGGGGTAAGATTATTGGAACAAGATGGTATCCTCTAACAAGCAGCAGCTTGGGAGATATGATGTTGAATTTTCTTTTCCAACTAGATACGACTACTTTATGGAGTCTTATCAACAAGTATCATACTTGGGGAAAGGGGGACGAACTTTACGTTCAGAGTCATGAACTTCTTTTCGAACTTGGAGTCGTGTAAGAGGCCGAGTAGCACCGGTCCATCCCATTGGCCCAACCGTTGGCCGGGGAGATCTAACAGGGCGGTAGACAAGTAAATCCGTCAGCTCTTCCTTCTACCGGTAGGAAATCTAAATTGAGCTGTACAATCTGCGACTGATCATCATAAGGATTGGAACAGCGGGCACGGTGTATACTCCGGCAATAGTTCATCATTTAAATTCATGTATTTTCTGCAACATTATCATTGTTGGCAGTATTGGAAAAGTATTCATAATTGGAATTGCAATATTTTCCTGCAAGTTCCTCTTTTATGATAAATGATAATATCTTACTTATCTTTGACATAGCAGATATTCCCACCTATATATGCATTTTGAGTTACCTTGTAACTTCATCGTTTATGTTATACTGGCATCATTTCCGTAAATGCATGGAATATGGTTTAAAAGATACTTTTGAACTGTTATATATTATCGATCAGTTATACATTATTGTTGGTGGGCTATTGCTCACCCTTGCTTATTATTATATCACAACAACAGCTAAACCAGATGACTCGCACAAGGCGCACTCGACGCTGGCGAGGACGATGAGACTACCAGAGCTGAAGAAGAAGCTATTGGTAGGATAGATTCATTCTTTCAGTACCAAGTATATGGGCTAGTATGACTTATGCAAATGGATGGCAAAGAGTATGTATTTATATGGTAATTCTTTTGGGTTGTAAGAACTCCAAATGTGATTAATAAAATTTGGTTGTTACTCTGATTTCATCTCTGGGACTATAACGGGTGTGTTTTATATTGTTGTGTTGGGTCATAAAGATGTAATTTATTTTAGGTTGAAGTAAGTTCAAGTATTGTGGACAGAAATGAAAACCATAACGACCGGATCCCGGACCCTGGATCTGGGGGTGTTACACTTTAAGAAAGAGAGTTAGGAATGTTTGTTCGTCGGCGTTTAAGTATTGACAGTTGATGATCGAAACAAGGCAACTGTTATTCCCAGATTACACACTTGTATAATTGTAGAAGGGGGGGTTGAATACAATTCTTGATATTTATAAATTTCTGATAAGAACTCCAGAAATCTATACTTAGATAATTGCTGTATAACGATTAATGCACAAACACATATAAAATCAGGTGGTTAAATGCACCACCTGAAGCTTTTATTTGAAGAAAACTCTGTGATACAAATGTACACAGCTACCGTTTTATAACTCTTTGCTTTCTAAGGATATTCAAGAAAACCCTAAGCAAATGTATCTGTTTTCTTAGCTTCTAAAGAGTTGCTACACTTGGTTATATATCCCAAGTTTACAAGTACTACAGGAATAAGATAATACTAATCTAATTCAAGTTGACTTGCTACTTCACTCCAAATACACATGTAGCCGAAAGGTTGTCCTTGTGAACAGACATGTCCCCTGCACCTTTCTTGTATTCATAGTGTAAACGGAATGCTTCTTTCTTCTTTGTTTCCAAAGTATGGCTGCCATACTGCTTTTTGTATCTACTATCAACCCATGTGATCTGTCAGTTAAACCTGTCTTTATCAACTGTTAATCCCCAGCTTAGCATAGAAGTAAGTGTTAATGATTATCCGTTGACATTGTACACTATCATCCGTTGATATTGTAGATTTGAGTTGTATCCGTTGATAGAGTTCTGTCTTCATCCGTTGATACACTTTCACTTAAACAGAATTACATAGCATAGCTTATTTACAATTGGCTACCCTATTCTGCTTATCCATTGATGGTCAACATGACTGTGGATAAAAACACTATCAATTGATAACATTATCAATTGATAACATAGAGATACTGCAGTATGCTACAAAACCTCATCCGTTGATGAGCTACCTGTCAACGGATAGAGTTATAAATCCTCATCCGTTGACAGCTACAATACTTATACAATTTGATTGATTGTGAAGTTATCATCAAGTACAACATATTCCTAACAATCTCCCCCAATTTATACTTGATGGCAATAAAGCATAAATTCAGGACCTTGATGATAACAAAACATTCCTAAAGATATATATAGAACAATGCACAAATTGTATTAAGCTACTAAAATCAAAAACAGAAAGTTTGAGAAATTTACAAAGAAGTGCTCCTCTAGACTGAGCAAATTAATATTGTTTCTTCTCTCTGGTTGGCATCACCCTTGATTTTCCTTCTTTGGCAGAGTTGGCTCTTACACTACTATTGGCATTTTCCTTGAACTCCTTAATTTGCTTTCCCATTAGCTTCCCTTCATCATCCTTGGGAAATGAAAAGTCCAATTGTAACTTGTTCTTCCCATTTGCCTTTGGTGGAGAGTAGGCTCTGGTTCTTATGTATGGTTCAAATTCTTTGACATCAGATGGTTCAGCATCATAGAATGTAGGAGCCACAATTTCTGGAGTGAGCACCTTCAGAATAGTAGTTGATATTGTTGGAGCAGAAGACTGAGTAGAGAACAGAGTTGATACAATTGATTCATTGATCATTCTCTCTGTCCTCATAATTCTTTCATTTGCCTCCTTGTTAATCTTTTCTAAGGCTTCTATTCTGGCTTGCCTTTCACCATCTGAGATTTTTGATAGATTCTGAATCTCAGGCAAAACCATTTATTTCTTCACAGGGGAATCCTCTATAGAAAAATCTGTTGGATTGACCACTATAATTGGCTGTTGCTCCCCCTCAATTTTTGCTATATTGCTACTGGAAGCTTGAAATTGACTAGAAGTAGCTGCAACCTCTTCTACCTTTTTCTCCCCCTTTTTGTTAGCATCAAGGGCTGGAGGAGAGGCTGTAAGTAGCCTTTCCAGTAGCTCAGTCTGTTTTGCTTGGTTGGCAGTGATTGTCTGCATTTGAGATTCCATACTATCCACTCTGGAGGAAAGATGCTGAACAGATTTGGCCAGGCTGTCTTCTTTTAACAGTTTGCTAGTCAGCACCTTCTGAGTGGTTGTAGGGGCTAGTGCCTCAATCCTGGCATCTAGTTCTACTTTCATTTCTCTGATTACAGTTTAGACCTCCTCCTGTTGTGTTCTTTGAATAACCATTTGCATCTTATGAAGTTTCAGGGAGTCCATTATTTGCTGAAGGACAGCCTTCCTCTGTGGATCTGCATTCTGGTGCTCAGCCCTAGCAGATTGATATTGCTTCATAATCTCCACATTGAAGTCACCAGCCACAGTGGCAGTAGAAAATAGCTATTCTGGAGTATCCTCTACATTGACTTCTTCATCATCTTCTATGCTATCATTGTCATCATTGCCAAACTCTTCATTTCAGCTTCTGAAGGCAGAGCTATCAAAGCTTCCTTTGCTCTTTGAAGAGATTGTGAGGTGTGCACTAGGTGCATTGCTTCCTCTGCCTCCACATTGCCCTGTTGTGCCGTGACTTGATAGGCAGAAACAAGATGAGTAAAGGTTTCAGGATCCAAAGAGATGGAGTCAATGATTGACTGATATTCTTGTTGAAATTCCATCTCTTTAGAAGCTTCATTAACCTCCATAAACTCACTTGCAATGGCTGGATCTTCCTGCCTTATTTCTCCTGTAGTCCCTTCTCTCCTCTCATCTCTCTTTTCTTGCAACAGGGGCTCCCCCTGGCTCACACCTCTCACACCCTCACCTTCACCTACTAAGGTGGAACTCTCTTGCTCTCCTTTTGCCTGGCCTAAAGAAATGGTCAGTCTCTCAGTATTTACCTCTCCTTTTGCCTGCTCACAAGGTAGCCTCTCACTCCCTTCCCTCAATCCTAAAAGTGTTTCAACTACTGAGAACTCCTCCATACTTGACATAGGAATGTCAGATATAGCAGTGGTAGAGTGAGTTATCAACGGATAAGGGATATCCGTTGATGGAGTAGTTATAGCTATCAACGGATGGCTAGACATAGGCGCATCCATTGATGGAGAAACACTTGTCAACGGATGAAGGATATCCGTTGATAAAGGAAAGATAGTATCCGTTGAAGTGAAAACCAATACTGAATCTGTGGAGATTGATTTTAAAGATGAGGCCACAGATTTTGTTGTGAATTTAGAAATGGAAGATTGATGGCCCAACAAATCATCTAGAAGATGATGACCACCATTTACAGAGTGGGGCTTCTCCAAGAATCTTAAAGATGGAGAATCAGGAATTGATGTAGATATCATATCCACATCCAGAGATGGAGTTGGTGATGGTGGATTGTAATGTGTATCGATTTGAAGGTTAAGATCAAGGGGCTGTGACTCCACATTTATTGAAGTCACATCAAACTGAATTTGAGAAGGTACAGTTTTTTGTACTTTGTGTGCACCCTGTGATTCCCCTATGGTTTTAGATTTTACTCTTCTTTCATAGGTTTTTGAGAGAGGGCTAGTGTCCCTTACCCTTTTGTGCAGAGTTTCTGTGGAACTAGTAGTCACACCCTGTTGAGAGGATGTAACTTGGGCTTGGCTATTTGGTGCACTCTCCTCACCTACCTTATTCTTAGGGCTTGCACCCTGTCCCTCACCACTCACTACCTCTTTCACACTCCCCTCAAGAGTTGTGGTAGTTTTTGCAACAGGTGCTTTTTGAGAAGCACCTGAGGTTTGTCTTTTAGATTTTGGTTTGGAAACTTTTGTTTTAGTCACTTGGGTAGGAGCCTGTTTGGTCACTACTACAGACTCCATTGTAACAGTGGAAGGCAAAGAAATTTGGGGGTTAGAGATAGGAGTTTCAAGGTTAGAAATAGTTACCTGAACAATTGGTAGATATACTAATTGTACTCATGCATTGGAGTTCATTCGAATTAAATCACTTAGGACTCTCTTCTCCTGAACAAAACATGTGAACTTGCTATCCGGGTTAGCAATGGATAGCTTATTCTCAGATACATGCAGTGCTAAGAGCATCAAAAATCTAGCAAAATAGATATTCTTGCTCCTAGTTTCCTTTTTACCTAATTTTGCTGCTATCTCATACATGACTAGTGTGCCAAAGTTATAGAATTTATCAGGCAGAAGCATATACATCATAACTAGAATGGAATGGGTAACAGCATCAAAATTACTAATTTTGCCTGAAAAAGTTTTAATGAAGGCATCACAAAAATAACTCCATTCTTTAACCATTCCTTTCCTAACAATTTTCCCTAAATTCTCAGTACTAAGGGCATAATTTATGGAATTAAGCATGGTAACAATTTCAGCATCACTGGGTACTTTCAGACAGTTATTCTCAGGCAATTTTAAACAAGCAGTTATCACATCAGAATTAACTACATAGTTTTTACCCTTTAAGGAAAAAGCAATTGTACCGTCTGTGTCGTTGTACTCAGCAGAGGTCCACACCTCTTCAATTACCTCGTGGATTAGAGGAGTGGTGGTAGGCATAGCATACGACAGTTTACATTTCTTCACAAAATTCATCAAGGTGTGATAAGCTTCTGGGTCATTCATTGTATCAACATAGGCCGCAAAATTGTTCTTCTCATAGGTGAACCCAGTGGAAGACATCATCTTAACAATAGGCGCCATTGAAGTGTTTGAACTTTTGTTGCAGAGAGTTTTAGTGAAGAAGATGTAGTTTACTTAAGAGAATCTTGAAAGTCGATAAAAGTGAGATGTGAGAGCACAAGACAACCTTTTATATTTTTCAAGAGTTGAAAATGAAATAATTAAAAGTAATTATCCATTGGTCAAAAGTAACTGTCAGTTAATAAAAGAAAATAAATATAGCCATGCCTATATATATATACACGTTTACCAACGGTTATATCTAAAAGAAAATATGTATATCAACGGATATGAAATGAACGGTTGAAAGACAGTTTATCCATCGATGATGTGGATGACATGTTATCCGTTGATATACGAAAATCTAGGAATGTGCTTATACTACCAACGGATAAAAGGATATCCGTTGATAAGATAATTTTGCCTTGGACAAAATTTCTGCAGAAAATTTTTCTGAGAGTTTTTAATTCTCAAGTAAATCAAAACACATTTCTAGCTGCAATGCAGTAAGATCAAATATCACCAGGAATTATGACAAATTAAGCATACCTAGTTCACCTACCACTCTTGTGAATGTGGATTCATCAAGAGGCTTGGTGAAGATATCTGCAAGCTGCATTTCACTTGGCACAAAGTGCATTTCTACTGTACCATTCATCACATGTTCTCTAATGAAGTGGTATTTGATATCAATATGCTTGGTTCTCGAATGTTGCACTGGATTCCCTGTGATGGCAATAGCACTTGTGTTGTCACAAAAAATTGGAATCTTCTCAACTTTTAGACCATAGTCAATAAGTTGATTTTTCATCCATAGAATCTGTGCACAACAACTTCCAGCAGCAATGTACTCAGCTTCAGCTGTAGAAGTGGAGACTGAGTTCTGTTTCTTACTGAACCATGAAACAAGCCTATTTCCTAGAAATTGACAGGAGCCTGTAGTACTTTTCCTATCAATTCTGCAACCTGCATAATCTGCATCTGAGTAGCCAGTTAGATCAAAACCAGATTCTCTTGGATACCAAATGCCAAGGTTTGGTGTTCTCTTGAGACACCTAAAAATTCTCTTAATAGCTATCAAGTGAGACTCTCTAGGGTCAGCTTGAAATCTAGCACAAAGACAAGTAGAAAACATTATATCAGGTCTACTAGCTGTTAGGTATAGAAGTGAACCTACCATGCCTCTATAGCTTGAGATGTCCACAGACTTTTCCTTAGTATTCAACTCAAGCTTAGTTGCAGTGGCCATAGGTGTTTTTGAAGAGGTACAATCCATTAAGTCAAATTTCTTTAAAAGATCATAAATATATTTTGTTTGACTTATGAAAATGCCCTCATTAACTTGCTTTACTTGTAGGCCAAGAAAGTAAGTTAATTCACCCATCATGCTCATTTCATACCTACTTTGCATAAGTTTGGCAAACCTTTTGCAAAGCTTCTCATCTGTAGACCCAAAAATAATATCATCTACATAGATTTCAACAAGTATTGAAGAGCCATTAATATTCCTATGAAATAAGGTTTTATCTACTGTACCTCTAGTGAAGTGATTCTCTAAAAGAAATTGAGATAAAGTGTCATACCAGGCTCTTGGTGCTTGCTTCAAACCATAAAGTGCTTTCATGAGAAGATATACATATTCTGGAAATTCTGGACCCTCAAAGCCATGAGGTTGATGGACATAGACCTCTTCTTCCAGTTCCCCATTTAGAAAGGCACTTTTGACATCCATCTGATAGACCTTGAAATTGGCATGTGCTGCATAGGCTAGGAAGATTCTGATTGCCTCAAGTCTTGCCACTGGAGCAAAAGTTTCATCAAAATCTATCCCTTCTTCTTGAGAATAACCCTTTGCCACTAATCTAGCTTTATTCCTCAAAATTATGTCATTTTCATCTGTCTTGTTCTTGAGAACCCATTTAGTACCTATTGTAAGACCCCAAAATTTTGGTAGAATTAAAACTTTTCCTATTATGATGAAGTGCATCAATGAATAGTGATTTGGTGGATGAATAGTGGTTTTGAGGATTAAGAAAATTTTTCATGCCACCTATGTACGAGACGTAGTGTGGATATTCCGAAGTTATACTAGTAATCTACGGAGTAAATAAGTGTATGTAAATGCGATCGGAATTCAGAAATTCCAAATTCTATTTTCGTGTAATATTTGACCGATCAGTGAATTATATATCAGTAATATCAAGAAATGAGATATTTAATTTGAGGAATTGAGGAGTTAATATTTTGGAATTTTATTATAAGTGATTTGAGAATTTGGAACGAAAACCACTGAGGAAGTGAAACAAACGTTCTAGAAACCGCCGAAACTTTACAATGAGATTAAGCGATTGAGCGAACGAATCATGGATTAAGGATATGGTATATTAAGAGTCCGAGGAAGGATATATTATGAGAGGGAAAAGGGATTGAGAATAAACTCCTAGAATTGAGAAAAGAGAATGTTTGAGAAATCGGGAGAACGTTTTCTGAGATAAAGAGAAATAAACAAGGGATGTTGGAATTAATATTCGTTCGAGGTATTGTGCTATATTAGAGCAATAATATGCAATGTATAAGTTGTAACGTATTTATTTTATTCAAAAAATGACAAGGAAATCAAGGCGGTGGAAAAGAAAACAAAACAAAAGGACTTAAGTGCAAGAAACAAGAGACAAGGACTTGGTTGCAATTAGCAAAGGGCTTGGTTGCAATTTAAGTGGATAAGAAATCTAGAGGAGCCAATGAGAGGTTGCCACCTAGCAAGGATGAGATGCATCCAACCAAAAATAGATATATATCAAGTGTATGGCATTATTAGAACAAGAAACCAAGAACAAAACCATTCTGCCCAGCAGAACACCTCTCAGTAAAACGGGCCTAGAACCTTCGTTACTCAATGAAATTTTTTTTTCTTTATATGGTTAGAAAGCTGTTAAGACGCTCTACAACTTTCATTCAGGAACCTCGACCAGGAAATGAGTGCAAGGGCTTCGTTTTGGCTGATCTTTGGGGCGTGTTTTTCCAGTCAGGAAACCCACTTCCATGTTCTTGATTTCTTTGGTGAGATTGAAGATGGTGAGCATAGAGTAAGGCTTCCCCAAGGTTAACCAAGCTTGTTTGAGATTGTAAGAACATCAAGAAGGTATAAAAACCCTAACCCCTCTTGGCCATGTAGTATTTGTGATGTTTAATGTTAGATCCATGGTTATTAGTGTAAATCTTGGACATTTAAGTGATGGATGATGTAGATCTTGAGTTTAAGTGTTGTGGTTGTGATTTTTATGATTGTGGTTAGTGTATGTAACTCCATGAATGTTATAAAGTATGATCTTGGTGGGTTAGATGATGGTTGTCATGTGGATATAAGATTCTTGGATGATTAAGTGATATAAGCATGCTGAGATTTTTCCAGGAACTTGAACTGTCTTCTAGGAGGGTTTTGAACCCCTAAATCTTGTCCCCTAAAGTCCTAATATATATTGTTGGAAAGGTATTTGAATGTAGTTTCCAGAAATGTAAGGTTCATGACTAGGTGATGTATAGATTTTGAGTTATGGCCTGAGAAGTGAAATGTGTTTCTGGAATCCGGACTGCACTAAATGGTCCCCTAGTGAACCTTGTTTAAACCCCTAAAAATTTATGTAGGATCATGGAAAAATTAGAGAAGCTAGTAAATGCAGTGGGGAAGGCTACCCAAAAAGTATTGGATTAAAATATGTATTTTTCAATTTTATAAAAATGCTAGAGTAAAATTCGCGCAAGGAAAAAGTCGTAAGTGGAGTATAGTTTTAGGGGTAATGGATGTGATTCGGATATGGTAACCAAATTAAGTCGAATAAGTGACGAGCGTAATCGAGTGGTGACATGAACCTATAGTGGGGCTAGAGTGTCATAAGACGAAGTCATTAAGTTAATTTTGTATCCCCTAAAACCCCGCAATTAAAAAGATATTGTTAAGGTACTAACGATCGGCTATTGATTATGTATAGATCGTTCCACTCCGCAAGCTCGACCACCCCAACCTCAGCAAGGCAAGTTTACTTTTCAAAACTTACATATACAAGGACTTTCACTGTTGTGTTTGTAGTTTTCAATCATATCAAATGTTTATGTTTACCGAAGTATCGATGAAAGTGAGATGTATAAGTACATATATGTTTGCACCCCTTGAACTTAGAATGAAATGTTTTCTTCGGACAACGACTCTAGCAATAGAGGTCGTAGCGGTCCGTATATACTATTGACCGGGGAGTGGTATATTATTATATCGTGATTAAGTTGCGAAAACCCGAAGGGTCATTCGGGGAGTATCGTATACTCAAGTAATTATTTTTATATCTTCGTAAATACTCAAAATACCTATCTTGGATTAAAAGTTAATTTAATTAAATAATTAATTTATTAATTATTAATATTAAATCTTAAAATATCATTTATTAATTATTGTTCATTATTTTAAAGACAAAGCTAATCCAAGATACCTTTAACACTTTCAAACTCGAATTCTTTCGACCTCAAAACATTTTCGAAAACCCCCGGTCAGGTTTGCTTCTTGTGTGATTTCAAGAATCATCGGTCGACTGTCGTCGGACCTCAATTACTCAATTTCCAATCAAAATCAAGTTTTTAAAAGAAAAAGAAAAAGGGACTCTGGCAGGTGTGGGAACCGTTGACGAACGATTCCCGGGATGTGTAAGCGGCCGTGAGCCAGGCGGTCCATCAATTATTATTCCGGCCCAGGTGTTGCCGAAGGATGATTACGGATGTAGTTTTCATCGAGGGTGATTACGGATGTAGTTTTCACCCGAGGATAGTTACGGATGTAGTTTCTATCCTTCTACCGGTAGAGAAGACCCGCGGATTATTGGACTTGGATGTGGCGACTGATCATCGTCAATCCTTGTCAGGTTTTTATGTTTTCTTCCAGTCCCATCCTCCACTTTGGAAAAATACTCAAACACTGCTTCTTGGGCCTAAGTGCCAAGTCGCCGATAGTGTGGCTTTTGATAAGAAAAATATTGACATCGTGCAGTATCTAGAACTGCAAGATTTTCTATAAAGATTGGCACGTGTTAGTGCACTCTTCCAATTATTTCAAAGAACGAAATGTTTTTGAATGAGAAACCTTCCAAGCTAATGGAAGAAAAGAGGTTTGCCAAGATGTATTCCCGGAACAGTATGTTAACCGTAGAGTGTTTTGCCGAAAATGATATACTCATATGTATATATTTTCAAACTTGAGATATATTGAAATGGAAACCTTATAAAGGGTTCATATGTTATTCTTAAAGCTCCTTAGTGAGTATAGATGTTTTATTCAAACTCGGACATATATATTGTCCAATTATGTTTTGAAATCTGAGATATATACCCATATAGTTGGGAATGTTTTCGAAATAAACCACATTATTATTTTTCAAAATGGTGAACTTGCTGAGCATTATGTAGATCATTCTTGCTTTATAAAAACTTTTCAGAAAGAGAAGAATTTGGCCGATTAACTCCGCACCAGCAGAAGAGGAGTAGAAGAATTACCCCGGAGATGATTTAGTTCCTGATAAATACTACAGAGTAAGTCTGATAGGTTTTCAACTGTAATAGTAAGACTTGTCTTCAAGTATAGTTGTATAAGTGGAAGTGCGTAAGACTCTGGATTGTACAGATGAATTGTAATATTTAGTGTTACTTTTGGTTATCGTTTCTGAGGCTCTAACTTGTTTGTGCGCAAGATTGAGGTCTGGACGTATGTATTGTTGAGTTGTAAAGTTAATACAGGTATGATATGGTTGGATGGTGATGTGACGACCTGAATCTTTGACCTCAGACTCGGAGGTGTCACAGAAATGGTATCAGAGCGATAAGTTACAGTACTCAGAAACGAGAATGTTGGGAGTTAAGTCTAAGTAGGAGAATGACATACGAGATCGTAGCAAACTTATTATTGGACTACCGGAAGAGGTACCGGTGAGTCGAATGGACTGGAGTGTTTACTGGAGGTATTATACTAGGGTCGATAGAATCCTTAGAGACCTTCAGAATGATGAATAGAGGTTTGAGAGTCGTACATGACCTATCATAGGTAATGATATAGGAAGGAGAGCGAAATCTCAAGAGCAGCTGAGGTAGAGGCGATATTGCCAATATAATCGGATGACTAGGCTGGCATAAATTTTGTGGCCCATAGTCCTCCACAGTTTAGGAGGCGGCATTTTAAGAATCAAGAAGTTTAGGCTTCCCTACATAATTAAGAGTACTTAGTACTTGGGATAATGAAAGTCTTTTACTTTGGCTGTAAGATCCGATTTTCGATAAGTAACGGGTTTACCTGAAAGTTGGTCACTATGTCGTTGTGGATTTCATTACCCTTGATGGCGAATTTTACATGTGTTATACGAGAATGTTATCATAAGACGAGCGTGCTAGATAATTCCACGCATGATTCGGACGCTAGAGCATGGTAGTTCAACTTAGAGAACAAACAAGTAGAATTAACAAAGGGACTCAAGAGAAGTTGAATATGGTTGCAACGAGCGATTCAGTGATCTCGGAGTCTACCAAAAGAAAAGACCAGTGGGTCTAGAGTGGGATCCTTTGATAGAGATGTTATCAGGGATTACGTATATATGTATTATAGCCCTCAATATTTTTGGTATATGTGCACATACACACACCCGCCACTGAACCTATGGACTGCATTGAGATCCCTGAGAGATCTCTTTGATCTGTTCCCAGGGGGAACTGGCCACTTGTGATTCATGTCGGGAGGCATGAAGTAGGACCCTATGGACTTGGCAGGTGTCCCCGGAATGGTGTGGAGCTTGGTCTTCAAGATAAAGCACGGAAATGACAGATATATTTGTGAAACCCCACTCGATAAATGACGTTAAGATGATGATTGAGAGACGCACTAGTTGGTGTCTTGTATTACGAAGACGAAGAGATGGAGTTAACCTCATAATGGTGATAATGAGATGCACGAATGATTATTAACTTATTTTGATAACTACCGGCTGGTGCACTACTTCATTTTAAACTGTTCACTAACCATGTTACCTCGATTAGTTTATATCAGGTAACCCTTCTAGCTTTCTACTTCAAATTTGTGGAATAAAACCCAGTGATATACTTTCCCTAAAGCAGGACTTATCCGAAGTAATTTTATTTGACCCATGAACATTCTATTCAAAAATTTATGATGATCTTGTTCGGCTCAGGCCTATTTACACTTTCTTTCAATTATCCAAGGAATGTTTAACAAATATTTCCTTAATTATGCGACGAATATTACTTAACGAATATTGATATTTGATTGCTTCTTTCATACTTGCACTCTTCCGTTGAGCTCATAAATATTTAACAAATTACTGAGGACATGGATGATCAAATGTCCAGACATCCTTCATGAATTCTTTTCTTCTATTCAAGATGAGATTGTACATCGTACATTGAAATCATAGTAAGGATATCATTTTGATATTGGTATTCTGAATTTAATTCTATTGTAGGATCTGATAAAGCATGTGTACGGAGGCACCCTTGGGTGGACCGTTTCACTGATAAGTAATATTTGATGAGAGGTTATCGATTGTTCCGATACCTAGAACATTCTCTTCAGATTTTATAGTTTTCTTTTTAAAACTTAATAACTTCTTATTTCCATTCGTTGTCCGAGTAGCCTAAAGTTTCTTCAGTGGCTACGATGTTGAAATTCCGTTCTAGCCAATTGAAACTGGCTAGTCGATATGTCAATATGAATGACTAGTTGATTGTTCTAACTAGTCAAATTTGTAATGTTGTGAAGAACACCTAGCTAATTGTCCTAGCTAGTGGTGATGTCTCAAACAGGTGAACTAGCAAATTTTGTCTAGCTAGTTGCTAGTGTTTCTTGAAAGGGACTAGTTATTGTTTCACTGGTCCAACTCCCAATTTAATTCATTCCGCAATGCATTTTGTATGTGGTAAAGTATGATGATGAAAGTTTTGATGAATAACTTGATTGAGACCTAGTGAGGTCGCCCACTCAACTCGAATTCTACCCATCTTCGTATCAGACTTTATATCACTTGAATATTTTATTCTTTCATCCACACAATGAGAATTCATTTGAAACCACTGATTACTTGAATGATAAACTACTTCATTCTTTAATTGTCATGGAGTAGAATTGCTTTCTATTGGCTGACCTTCATCAATGCGACTTTAGATTTCCTCTTATTATTCAGGAGGAAAAGTATCCACCCGATGTAAGAATTGTATAAAGACCGTCTTTATGACTTTTGTATCCAACAATCATTGCCCTCGTGCAACATTCTCTATGATATCCTATTACAGAATTATTAGAACCTGAAGGAATAAACCTTGTTGTACTCTTTCTGTCTACCCTTACATCTCCGAAAATCGAGACTCCTAGTATTTGGAACCATCAACACTCTTGGAACATCCAATGTGGAATTCTTCTTGAAATTATCTATTGGACCTTGTTATTTTGAAACCATTCCTTTCAAAGTGATTACTCTAAGGTGAACAAGAGGTACAATTATGAACCGTTACACCAATATGAGATCAAAAACCAAATGTTGTAATTGTGCAGCCAGAGCGTTATGCCGAGTAATTATTAAAGTAGAAATAACATGACGGGGCATACCACAAGGACCTTTAATATTAGTGTGAGGAAGGTTATAAGAAATGATGAGGTGGTTGGGAGTACGCTCCTACCAACGTTGTCAGGATATTATATTAATGAATTCTGGAGCTACCAAACCTTTTCCTGATCCAAGAAATTCAAATCGATTGCGATGTAAGACATATCCTTAGAGGAAACTAACATGGGAGTGAGATGGACAAGAAAGGAAGAAATATCGTGGCAAGAATGTGAAGCTTTACTTAGCTTGACGGGATTGATGCACATAGAGAGACATAAAGTTTAACAGGCCCCTAATAGCAAATGGATGCATGGATATACCCCAATGATCCTTCGAGATTACCACCTAATCAAGTTTATTGGGAATCGCAGCAGCATGCAGGCCTCAGACTGATTGGTTCCAGTTGTGAAAGAGGACGAGCGTATGACATTTTACATATACCATCGAGAACTGATACCCTTATCGGAAATGGAGGAATTGTTGACTAGTTAAAACGCATAGTTATTTTTCAAAGATAAGGTTGAAAAGCGGGTTTCACCAACTCAAGATCGACCTCTGTACTGTGCCAAAGTTGGCATGTCACACTAATATAAACGTTATAAAATTATGGTAGTATTATTTGAGTGGACTAGCGAGTCAGAAGCCTTTATGGAGTAATGAACAAAGTTTTGGAATGAATTGAGATATTAGCAACAACCTCGTTGTTAGCTATACTTAATGATAAAAAGAGGACACTGAGAGTCACGATGATGCGTCTTTCAAGAGTTTAAGTGGTGTGCTAATGCAATGGAAAGGGGATGATAGCCTATACTTCTAGACAACATAAAGGTTACGGGATAGGATATACTAACCGTGAGTCTGGGATTAGTCACGATGGCGTTCACGCATAAAACTGAGACGTTAACTTTATGAGAAAAGTGTGAAGTTTTTCCACAAGTGCCATAAGTATATCTTCATATTAGAACTAAACATAAGAAAGAGAAGGTGACGAAAGGGAGCAGGGAGTATAATGGAGAAATTGGTTATTTCCCAGGAAAGGCCTGGGTGGTGACCGATACCTATAGAAGGGATTATTCGAAATTGGAATTCAGTCAGTATTGACCAAGAAAATAGAGTATATACAATAAAGAATAATGTTAGAGGAAAGTGGCTAAATTATGGGGAAGGACAAAGATGTATAGAGAATTAAGAGAATGTTTGGCAAACGGATATGAAGAATGGTATGGGCAAACTATTAAGTACAAACGCGGCATGAAAAAAGCAGAATGATAGAGATCTAGTGGATTAATTCCGCCTGTAGAAAATCTTGAACGTGGACAAAATTATAATGAATTTCATAAGTAGGTCGCCGAAGACCGAGCCAAGAGATGGCCCTAGTTGATTTATAATTGTTGGACCAAGTGATTTACCTACGAGAGACTTTCCATTTAGAAGATTATCGAATTATATACGGAAGAGATGGTGGTGCAATGTAAAACTTCTGCAGCGATTACGTCAGATCGAGACTTAAGGTTAAATCTCGAAGACTGGAGGTGCTTTCATGTATATTTAACAAGAGATTAAGCGTAGGTACAAATTTGATCTGTGGCTGACGGACAGGGAAGAAGAATTATCCAGACGATTGAATTTATATTTAGTGTCGTGCCATAGATTTCACGGGGCAGTCGAGAATAAAAACTTATCCATGAAATAAATGTTGTTATCACGATCGTCACCATGAGAACGTAAGGACGTCTCTTGTAAAGCATACTGTGAAAGAAGAAGTTTCGCTTTTCTTGCGTTACGAAGAAGTCAATGAACGAGGGACATAGTAGCTGAACTGGTTCGACGTATACCGAAGACTATACAGCATCCATAGCAAGTGGTAATGGCTGACGGGAGGCAACATAAGCGTGCTAATCAAGCCAAGGAATATGAGGAATACCGTGCGTATTGACGTTGTCTCAGATTATAAAACACGACCACAAAGTATTCACGGGCCAACGATACAAGGACTCAACACAGATACTATGAACAAGGTAGAAGAGGAACGCATAAGTAGTGGGATAGAAACTTTCATTCATAGAACAACCGATAAGGAATACAGGTCGAGGGGAGCATGCGTTGAGAAACAACATTAAAGCGTTGGTGAGACCAAGGTGAGAGAACAATAGGGTTGAAGTGTCAACCTGAGAGTTGGAAAGGGTAAGGTTGGAATTGTATCCACAACTATTATCCTTAGGTTCTTAAGATAGAATCCTTTTAAGGAGAGGAGACTGCATTAACCCTAATTTTCGTGAATATTCGAAACCTGGTCGAATAGTAATTTTATGGGTGGATGAGAAATCTTTGCGATCACGAGATGTACGAATTATTAAATGAAGATTTCGAATTCATATTACGTCCTTACGGTACAAACGAGTGTATGTAAAAGTCATTAGTTTTTTTTTTACGAAACCCATTATTTCGTATGGTCAAATTTTATGAGATATCGAAGGAGTATGAGGTGGGAGACTTCGTGATGCTAAAGGTATCCCCTCGAAAAGGATTGATGAGATTTGGAAAGAAAGGGAAGCTAAGTCTGAGGTTTATAGGACCTTTTGAGATTTTGAGGCGTGTTGGAAAGTTAGCATATGAACTAGCCTTGCCCCCGAGCTTGCAGCAAGTGCATAATGCGTTTCATGTGACCATGCTACGACCCTACCACCCAGACTTTCGGCATGTGATAGAGTACGACCAAGTGGACCTACAACCAGACTTGACCTATGTGGAGCAACCCGTGGAAATCATGGATAGAGAAGAACAAGTGCAGAGGAACAAGGTTTTCAAACTAATAAGGAATTGTGAGAAAATCAAGATGTGGAAGAATCCACCTGGAAGTTGAAAGAGTGAAACAAAGAAGGAGTAACCCCAGTGATTCCTAAACTGATTCCGGGACGGAATCCTTTTAAGGAGGGGAGACTGTAAGAGCCC
This sequence comes from Saposhnikovia divaricata, assembly GCA_036435485.1. NCBI lineage: Eukaryota > Viridiplantae > Streptophyta > Magnoliopsida > Apiales > Apiaceae > Saposhnikovia > Saposhnikovia divaricata. Next base: position 41,344,236 of record CM071601.1, read on the forward strand.
AAAATTTCGGTAGAATTAAAACTTTTCCTATTATGATGAAGTGCATCAATGAATAGTGATTTGGTTGATGAATAGTGGTTTTGAGGATTAAGAAAATTTTTCATGCCACCTATGTACGAGACGTAGTGTGGATATTCCGAAGTTGTACTAGTAATCTACGGAGTAAATAAGTGTATGTAAATGCGATCGAAATTCAGAAATTCCAAATTCTATTTTCGTGTAATATTTGACCGATCAGTGAATTATATCTCAGTAATATCAAGAAATGAGATATTTAATTTGAGGAATTGAGGAGTTAATATTTTGGAATTTTATTATAAGTGATTTGAGAATTTGGAACGAAAACCACTGAGGAAGTGAAACAAACGTTCTAGAAACCGCTGAAACTTTACAATGAGATTAAGCGATTGAGCGAACGAATCATGGATTAAGGATATGGTATATTAAGAGTCCAAGGAAGGATATATTATGAGAGGGAAAAGGGATTGAGAATAAACTCCTAGAATTGAGAAAAGAGAATGCTTGAGAAATCGGGAGAACGTTTTCTGAGATAAAGAGAAATAAACAAGGGATGTTGGAATTATTATTCGTTCGAGGTATTGTGCTATATTAGAGCAATAATATGCAACGTATAAGTTGTAACGTATTTATTTTATTCAAGAAACGACAAGGAAATCAAGGCGGTGGAAAAGAAAACAAAACAAAAGGACTTAAGTGCAAAAAACAAGAGACAAGGACTTGGTTGCAATTAGCAAAGGGCTTGGTTGCAATTTAAGTGGATAATAAATCTAGAGGAGCCAATGAGAGGTTGCCACCTAGCAACGATGAGATGCATCCAACCAAAAATAGATATATATCAAGTGTATGGCATTATTAGAACAAGAAACCAAGAACAAAACCATTCTGCCCAGCAGAACACCTCTCAGTAAAACGGGCCTAGAGCCTTCGTTACTCAATGAAAGCTTTTGTTCATTATATGGTTAGAAAGCTGTTAAGACGCTCTACAACTTTCATTCATGAGCCTCGACCAAGAAACGAGTGCAAGGGCTTCGTTTTGGCTGATCTTTGGGGCGTGTTTTTCCAGTCAGGAAACCCACTTCCATGTTCTTGATTTCTTTGGTGAGATTGAAGATGGTGAGCATAGAGTAAGGCTTCCCCAAGGTTAACCAAGCTTGTTTGAGATTGTAAGAACATCAAGAAGGTATAAAAACCCTAACCCGTCTTGGCCATGTAGTATTTGTGATGTTTAATGTTAGATCCATGGTTATTAGTGTAAATCTTGGACATTTAAGTGATGGATGATGTAGATCTTGAGTTTAAGTGTTGTGGTTGTGATTTTTATGATTGTGGTTAGTGTATGTAACTCCATGTATGTTATAAAGTATGATCTTGGCGGGTTAGATGATGGTTGTGATGTGGATATAAGATTCTTGGATGATTAAGTGATATAAGCATGCTGAGATTTTTCCAGGAACTTGAACTGTCTTGTAGGAGGGTTTTAAACCCATAAAATCTTGTCCCCTGAAGTCCTAATATATATTGTTGGAAAGGTATTTGAATGTAGTTTCCAGAAATGTAAGGTTCATGACTAGGTGATGTATAGATTTTGAGTTATGGCCTGAGAAGTGAAATGTGTTTCTGGAATCCGGACTGCACTAAATGGTCCCCTAGTGAACCTTGTTTAAACCCCTAAAAATTTATGTAGGATCATGGAAAAATTAGAGAAGCTAGTAAATGCAGTGGGGAAGGCTACCCAAAAAGAATTGGATTAAAATATGTATTTTTCAATTTTATAAAAATGCTAGAGTAAAATTCGCGTAAGGAAAAAGTCGTAAGTGGAGTATAGTTTTAGGGGTAATGGATGTGATTCGGATATGGTAACCAAATTAAGTCGAATAAGTGACGAGCGTAATCGAGTGGTGACATGAACCTATAGTGGGGCTAGAGTGTCATAAGTCGAAGTCATTAAGTTAATTTTGTATCCCCTAAAACCCCGCAATTAAAAAGATATTGTTAAGGTACTAACGATCGGCTATTGATTATGTATAGATCGTTCCACTCCGCAAGCTCGACCACCCCAACCTCAGCAAGGCAAGTTTACTTTTCAAAACTTACATATACAAGGACTTTCACTGTTGTGTTTGTAGTTTTCAATCATATCAAATGTTTATGTTTACCGAAGTATCGATGAAAGTGAGATGTATAAGTACATATATGTTTGCACCCCTTGAACTTAGAATGAAATGTTTTCTTCGGACAACGACTCTAGCAATAGAGGTCGTAGCGGTCCGTATATACTATTGACCGGGGAGCGGTATATTATTATATCGTGATTAAGTTGCGAAAACCCGAAGGGTCATTCGGGGAGTATCGTATACTCAAGTAATTATTTTTATATCTTCGTAAATACTCAAAATACCTATCTTGGATTAAAAGCTTATTTAATTAAATAATTATTTTATTAATTATTAATATTAAATCTTAAAATATCATTTATTAATTATTGTTCATTATTTTAAAGACAAAGCTATTCCAAGATACCTTTAACCCTTTCAAACTCGAACTCTTTCGAACTCAAAACGTTTTCGAAAACCCCCGGTCAGGTTTGCTTCTTGTGTGATTTCAAGAATCATCGGTCGATTGTCGTCGGACCTCAATTACTCAGTTTCCAATCAAAATCAAGTTTTTAAAAGAAAAAGAAAAAGGGACTCTGGCAGGTGTGGGAACCGTTGACGAACGATTCCCGGGATGTGTAAGCGGCCGTGAGCCAGGCAGTCCATCAATTTTTATTCCGGCCCAGGTGTTGCCGAAGGATGATTACGGATGTAGTTTTCATCGAGGGTGATTACGGATGTAGTTTTCACCCGAGGATAGTTACGGATGTAGTTTCTATCCTTCTACCGGTAGAGAAGACCCGCGGATTATTGGACTTGGATGTGGCGACTGATCATCGTCAATCCTTGTCAGGTTTTTATGTTTTCTTCCAGTCCCATCCTCCACTTTGGAAAAATACTCAAACACTGCTTCTTGGGCCTAAGTGCTAAGTCGCCGATAGTGTGGCTTTTGATAAGAAAAATATTGACATCGTGCAGTATCTAGAACTGCAAGATTTTCTATAAAGATTGGCACGTGTTAGTGCACTCTTCCAATTATTTCAAAGAACGAAATGTTTTTGAATGAGAAACCTTCCAAGCTAATGGAAGAAAAGAGGTTTGCCAAGATGTATTCCCGGAACAGTATGTTAACCGTAGAGTGTTTTGCCGAAAATGATATACTCATATGTATATATTTTCAAACTTGAGATATATTGAAATGGGAACCTTATAAAGGGTTCATATGTTATTCTTAAAGCTCCTTAGTGAGTATAGATGTTTTATTCAAACTCGGACATATGTATTGTCCAATTATGTTTTGAAATCTGAGATATATACCCATATAGTTGGGAATGTTTTCGAAATACACCACATTATTATTTTTCAAAATGGTGAACTTGCTGAGCATTATGTAGCTCATTCTTGCTTTATAAAAACTTTTCAGAAAGAGAAGAATTTGGCCGATTAACTCCGCACCAGCAGAAGAGGAGTAGAAGAATTACCCCGGAGATGATTTAGTTCCTGATAAATACTACAGAGTAAGTCTGATAGGTTTTCAACTGTAATAGTAAGACTTGTCTTTAAGTATAGTTGTATAAGTGGAAGTGCGTAAGACTCTGGATTGTACAGATGAATTTTAATATTTAGTGTTACTTTTGGTTATCGTTTCTGAGGCTCTAACTTGTTTGTGCGCAAGATTGAGGTCTGGACGTATGTATTGTTGAGTTGTAAAGTTAATACAGGTATGATATGGTTGGATGGTGATGTGACGACCTGAATCTTTGACCTCAGACTCGGGGGTGTCACACCTATGACACTTCTATCATCAGGTTTGGGCACAAGCTTCCATACTTTATTTCTTTCAAATTGGTTTAGCTCTTCTTGCATTTCTAAGACCCAATCTAGATCTAGAAGGGCATCTTCCACTTTCTTAGGTTCCTCTTGAGACAGGAAGCTACTGTATAGGCATTCTGCTTGAGTGGCCCTCCTAGTTTGGACTCTTGAATTTGATTCACCAATGATTAACTCAAATGGATGATCTCTAGTCCATTTTCTTGCAGGTGGAAGGTTTGATCTTGATGAGGTTGCTTCATTTTCATGAGCATGATCATGTTGATTTAGCATTGAATTTTGACCCTGAGAAACTCCCCCTGAGTTTGTTGTCCTTGCAGAATTATGAAGTTGACTGTCAACGGATGCATCATTTTGCCTGTCGACGGATGCTTGAGAATTTCTGTCAACGAATTCATCTCTAATATTGTCAACGGATGTTCCAGAATGACTGTCAACGGATGCTTCATTTCCAGTGTGAGCATCACTTCTAGTTGGTACAACAACTCTTGGTGGATCTCCGTGGCCATGATCTTCATCTTCCTCATCATCATCATATTACATTCTTCCTTCACCTTCATTCTCAAATTCCAACTTTTCATGAGAGCCTCCATCATTTAGACCTAGAATCTTTTGATCATCAAACACAACATGTACAGATTCCATAACAATGTTGGTTCTTAGATTGTAGACTTTATAGGCTTTCCCTGCTGCATATCCAACAAAAATAGCTTCATCTGCCTTTGCTTCAAATTTGCCCAAGTTATCTCAATGATTTCTTAGTACAAAACACTTACATCCAAAGACATGAAGGAAAGCTAAAGTTGGTTTCTTGTTGGTTAACAACTGATAAGGAGTCATTCCTCTAGCTTGATTGACCAAGGAAATATTCTGAGTAAAGCATGCAGTGTTGACAGCTTCAGCCCAGAAATATGTTGGTAATCTTGATTCACTTAACATTGTTCTAGCTGCTTCAATGAGAGTTCTGTTTTTCCTTTCAACAGCCCCATTTTTTTGAGGTGTTCTGGCAGCAGAAAACTCATGGACAATTCCATTTTCTTCACAGAAAATCTTCATTGTGGAATTTTTGAATTCAGTACCATTGTCACTCATGATTCTTTGTACTTTGTCTTTAGAACCATTGTTTAGTATTCTGAGGTGATTGATGATGATTTCACTTGCACAATCCTTGGAGTGCAGGAAGAAGGTCCATGTAAACTTAGAAAAATCATCTGCAATCACCAGACAGTATTTCTTCTTTGAAATAGACATGACATTAACTGGACCAAATAAGTCTATATGCAGCAGTTGAAGTGGCTTAACAATGGATGACTCTGTCTTGCTCTTGAAGGATGATTTCTTTTGTTTCCCTAATTGGCAGGCATCACACAGTCCATCTTTGATAAATTCCAATTGAGGGATTCCTCTAGGAAGATCCTTCTTACCAAGTCATTCATAACTTTAAAACTCAAATGTGACAGCTTCTTATGCCATAGCCAACTCTAATCCTTACTTGCTTTGCTGAAGAGACAAGTAATGGATTCTGAGCATGCTGAATTGAATTCAGCTATGTAAACATTTCCTTTTCTAAAGCCTGTCAATACCACATTGTTGTCTTCTTTGGTAGAAACAACACATGCTTCTTTTGTGAACCTTACTTCATAGTCTTTGTCACAAATCTGACTGACACTCGGCAAATTTTGCTTCAAGCCTTCAACTAAGGCCACTTCTTCAATGATGACATTGTCTTTTGAAATCATGCCATATCCCTTAGTATATCCTTTGCTGTCATCTCCAAAGGTAATTCTAGGGCCAGCTCCTTCCTTGAACTCTGTGAGCAGGGTTGAATCTCCTGTCATGTGCCTAGAACATCCACTGTCTAGGTACCATAGATTCCTCATGTTTCCCTGCACACATCCAAAAGCAAATCAAGTTGATTTTGGTACCCAAGCTTCCTTGGGTCCTTTCTTGTTAGCCTTTGACTTTACAATCTTGGCATTCTTCACCTTAGATGTAGATGCCTGATTGATGGGGTTTGACAAATGCTTATTTGCATGAATATTTGATGTATGCATTTGTGGAAAATTGGCATACATATTATTCATGCTAGGAATGTTCCATGACATTTGTGGCACATTCACAGATTGAGAATAAGGATTAGACACATATGGCATGTTCACATATGGATTAGAAAAACTAGCATTTTGATACAAACCAGGCATAACAGGCATTGCAGGCATACATGGTATAGTTTGAGGTACATGAACAGGAGCCTTGTTAACAATCTTGCAATTAGAAGATAGGTGATTGACACTACTACAATTACTACAAGTTTTCCTAGGAGCAAACTTTTCAGGAGAATAATTGTTTTTCTTGTTGATGCCTATCTTACCATTTCTGTTCTTTTTCTTTTTACCCTTAATTTCTACCTTTTCATTATCTGATTTACCAACAGCCTTTTTGTTGTGTAAGTCACCTACCTTAGCCTTCCCACTAGATTTGGTTTGGCTACACTCACCAGTAACAAAGTTCTTGTTGACTGGACCATACTTAATATCCAGTTTCTTGAGTTCCTTGTTACTAACAAACTTTTTGTTAGTCGACGGATACCTCTCATTCGTTGATGGTTCATCTGTCAACGGATGATCACTATCTGTTGATTCACAAATAGTCTCTAGATCCTCAAGGCAAGGTTCTAGCTCCTTTTTCTTTTGAGTCCAGTTCTCCTTCACAAACGATTCTATTCCCTGGACTTCTATTATGTTTTGTGAAATATTCCTACCGCTTTGAAATTTAGCAATTATCCCTTGTTCTTTTTCAAGCTGGTCTCTTAAAATCAGTTCTCTTTTTAACACAGCTTCAAGTTCACTTTTAGCATTATTGCAATCAACTCTCATTTTCTCAAATTCTAGAAATTGAGCTTCAAGAGCAGCATTTCTATCAATTAAAAACAGATTAATCTCTCTAATCCTATTGTTCTCTTTAGTAAGTGATTTAAGAGTAACACTCAAGTGATATAGTTCAGTAGACATTTCATCTATAACACTATTGCATTCCTCTTTGGTGAGCTCAGAGAGATTAGTAGAAAATACCTGATTGCTAGCTGAACTTGCTTCCTGCTCTCCAGAATCAGCCATCAATGCAAGGTTGACATACTCAACATCATCATCAGAATGATTTCCATCAGCAGCCCAGTCATACCCTTGGGTCATGAATGCCTTTCCTTTCTGCCTGAGAAGATCAAAATATTTCTTCTTGTAGTCAACAGCTTCAGTTGGCTTTCCCTTGTTCTCAGATCTAGGCTTCATCCATTCACTTATCATGTGACCAGCAATTCCACAATTGTAGCATTTAATTTTGGATTTATCCACAAAGTTGCTTGTGGAATAATCCTTGTTAAATGGCTTGGCCACCCCAGAGTTTCTCTTGAATTTCAACTTAGAGAATCTCCTAGATAGAAAGGCTAAGTGCTCATCTATCTCATCCAATTCATCCTGCTGAAGGACATTCAATTCTTCAGACACCTTTTCCTTGCTCCTACTTGATTCTGCTCTATCTTTACAAACATCCCTGTTTGGTGTAGAACAAGCAGCTTCTATCCTTTCCTCCTTCTTCTCCATGTTGGCAACAAGTGCAACTGACCCACTTTTCTTTTGGGACTTCTCAATCTCTTCATCCTGCTCCATTTCTAGCTCATATGTCTTTAAAGTTCCATAGAGCCTTTCAAGAGTAAATGTCTTGTACTCTTAAGTGTTTTTTAGAGAAACAGTCATTGGCTTCCATTCCTTGGGCAGTGATCTCAGACATTTGAGATTAGAATCTTTAACTTGATAGATTCTTCCATACAGTTTCAAACCATTTAGTAGCTTTTGAAATCTACTAAATGTATTATTCAATGTTTCTCCACTCTTGAAATGGAAGTGTTCATACTTTTGGATTAGTAGTTGCATCTTGTTTTCCCTCACCTGTTCTGTTCCTTCACAAAGGGTTTGAACAGTGTCCCATACTTCCTTGGAGGTAGTACAACTAATAACATTGTCAACCATGTCTGTTTCTAGACCATTGAACAGTATATTCATGGTCTTTCTGTCTTTGTGGACTTCTGACATATCTTCAAGACTCCATTCAGAAACAGGTTTGGGAATGAGAGTGTCAGGCGCATCTTCAGCAAGGCCAACTCTTGTTTCAGTCTTCATTGGAACATGAGGACCCTTGTCAATGCAATCCAGAAAACCCTCATCAATGGACACGAGATGTAGACGCATTTTTACTTTCCAGTGAAAGTAATTCTCTCTATCAAGAACTGGTATCTTTACTCCATAATCCATCTTAGACATGTTGGAAGTGTGTTGATCTTTAAACTTCAAATACGATAGAAGCTTGCTCTGATACCAATTGTTATTCCCAGATTATACACTTGTATAATTGTAGAAGGGGGGGTTGAATACAATTCTTGATATTTATAAATTTCTGAAAAGAACTCCAGAAATCTATACTTAGATAATTGCTATATAACGATTAATGCACAAACACATATAAAATCAGGTGGTTAAATGCACCACCTGAAGCTTTTATTTGAAGAAATCTCTGTGATAAAAATGTACACAGCTGCCATTTTACAACTCTTTGCTTTCTAAGGATATTCAAGAAAACCCTAAGCAAATGTATCTATTTTCTTAGCTTCTAGAGAGTTGCTACACTTGGTTATATATCCCAAGTTTACAAGTACTACAGGAATAAGATAATACTAATCTAGTTCAAGTTAACTTGCTACTTCACTCCAAATACACATGTAGCCGAAAGGTTGTCCTTGTAAACAGACATGTCCCCTGCACCTTTCTTGTATTCATAGTGTAAACGGAATGCTTCTTTCTTCTGTGTTTCCAAAGTATGGCTGCCATACTGCTTTTTGTATCTACTATCAACCCATGTAATCTGTCAGTCAAACCTGTCTTTATCAACTGTTAATCCCCAACTTAGCATAGAAGTAAGTGTTAATGATTATCCGTTAACATTGTACACTGTCATCCGTTGATGACAATTTGAGCTGTATCCGTTGATATTGTAGATTTGAGTTGTATCCGTTGATAGAGTTCTGTCTTCGTCCGTTGATACACTTTCACTTAAACAGAATTACATAGCATAGCTTATTTACAATTGGCTACCTTATTCCGCCTATCCATTGATTGTCAACATGACTGTGGATAAAAATACTATCAATTGATAACATAGAGATACTGCAGTATGCTACAAAACCTCATCCGTTGATGAGCTACCTATCAACGGATAGAGTTATAAATCCTCATCCGTTGACAGCTACAATACTTATACAATTTGATTGATTGTGAAGTTATCATCAAGTACAACATATTCCTAACAGCAACCTCCAGCCGGGAAGGCCTCAGTCGAGAGGCTCCAAGGAGACCCCCCAGCCGAGAGGCCACCCGGGGAAGCCCTGGCCGACACCCATCAGCCGAGAGGCTCCCGAGGGAAGCCCTGGCCGACAAGCATCAGCCGAGATGTAAGAACCCAGATATTTGGTAGAATTAAAACTTTTATTATGTAATGGAGTATGAATGAATAATGGTTACGACTACAATGTATCAGTGGTTTAATGAATGAATATTTAACGGATTTGGATTCAAATGTTTATATGCCATGAACAATACAATTGGTTGACAACTTAGATTAAAATAATCTATCTCCTAGAAAGTAAGATAGGGTATTCCCAAAGAGGAAGGAAATATTCTCATGTCATCCAAATCGATATCTGGTAGCTCATGACATCCAAATCGATATCTGTTATAAGTTAAGTGATTCCGTAAAAGAGATAAGGAACGCTCGAAAGAGAACGAGGACATTTTTCTAAATACAGGAAATAAAGAAAGAATAAGTGATGAATAGTGTTTTGGTAGAAACTGGAATATTATTAGACGACACTATATGGAAGTATTCAGAATGGATTTCTGAGTTCGTATTGATGGTCTATAGGCAAAATAAGTGTATGTAAACGATATCAGATTCAGAAAAATAGCACTTTTATTTTCTCCGATATTTCCCTGGACACTGAAATATTTAAGGATTTATTAAAAATATTTGAGGAATTTAAATTCAAGGATTATAAAGGAGGATTGAGAATGGTATTATAAATATTGAGAAGGTTTCCGGTAAAACCCTAACAAGAAATACTTAAGATATTCCTCCGAACGATCAATGAAATTGAGTAATAACCGGACAAAGAAACAAGCAGAGAGCCAAGATGCATGCATGTGCAAGTGGATAGAATCAAGTAACCAAGCTAGTTACAATGTTTACTAGCAATATTAGAAACAAACCAAGTAGTTAGCTTAATCTCATTATCAAACCACTAAACACCAACACTTGTCCACTTGAATGGCATCATGCATGACATAATCACTTTATTAAAGCCACTTTATGAGATAATATCTCAATAATTCACATTATGCAAGAGAACCAAGCAAGCAAGCAAAACAACTCCACCATTCTCTTCCTTATGCTCCATTCTGCCTATCCTCTAATTCCAAGATCAAAGTGCAACTTCCCACCATTGTTAAATCTCAAGAGTAATTAGGTGAGTCCTATATTTCATAACTAAGATCTCCTATGAATCTGAGCTTCAAATTCCATTCCATTCTTGAGTTATAAAATCATAAAGGTTGAGGATGAATAGTAACTTTCAAGAACTAACTTTAGTTTTCTTGTTTCTCTGGATGATCTAAGCTTGGTTAAGGTGTTCTAAGGACTATACAAGGTTTATTAAGGCTTATACACACTCCAAGGAAGGTATATCTCACCTAAACCCTAGATCTTACTTTGAGTTTATGAATGTTCATGGTGGTTTTTAGATTAGCTATGATTATGATGTTATTATAAGCATGTAAGCATGATTATGTAGTGGTTTAGTTGATCTAAGTAATATGATGATTATGATGATGAAGTGAGATGTTCTTAGACTTGTTAAAATGTATGGTATGCCCGGTGTGGCTTGGTTGTGATGTGATAAACTTCGAAATGATCGATTTATAGCCATCGTAATGCCGAAATTTCGTTAACCCTTAAAATTCGTGCATAACGATAGGTGTAAGTATCTGACCTTAATGATTTTATGGACTAACCTTATAGATCTCGAGTCATAGATCGTTTTGGCGCAAGAATCGAAACAAAAGGACTTACGGTTTAGGAGATATGGCCGATTTAGTAAAAGTCGTTCGAAACCGTAAGTACGAGTTTGTATATGAAATTGAACCCCCATAACATGAGTAATTCAGTGATAAATCTTGATAATTAAATATTAGAGATCATAAGGAAGGTGTGAGAGAAAACCTCATGTCAAACGGATCGTTTTTCAATTTCATAAAAATGTTCGAATCAAGGTTAAGTGCAAATGAAACCCTTTGAGGAACACTTGGTTATAACTTTGGAAAACCACTTAGAAAACGATCAATAAATCTCGAAGTATAATATTTGTTAGTAAACGACCGACCTTAGAACTTATTCGACTTAAGTACCTACCAAGTGTAAGTGTAATGACATGCCTTAATAACGAACAAGTGTCGGATCATAACGGTGTTAATAAGAGTACACTAAAGGGGTGCATAACGAGATAACTTGAAAACGTGTTTTAACCTAAGTAAAGCATCTATTTAGCATTTCTAAAGCGTTAAGTGATTAATCTCGAATATTTTGATTGTTTATAGATCACCGGACTGACCCAGGACACACTACTCCCACCAGATTACCAGGCAAGTTTCCAAACATTTTGGAACTATTGTTGTGATAATATATATGATTTGATTATTGTTATACATATGCCATAACATGCATGCCTGCTTTCAAAAGTATTGTGATACTTGTTTTATGACTTGATACTGGCTTATAAGCTAGATATGTGATATATTAGTTACAAGTCGGATATTGCTAAGACCCTTAGTGAAGGGCAAATGATCTTCATTCTTCAACTATAGACCGGGAGTCGGTATTTCTGTATATATATTTTGATTATTTTCTGAGAAAAATATATAAATGGATATTTTTCCATTATTTATTTAATGCATATTATTTGAATATTCATTTGAGTTTTATTCAATGAATATTGTTTTGAATATTCATTTGAGCTTTATTTATTTAATAAATATAATCTGAATATTCATTTCAGGTTAATTTATTTATTGGATACTATTTTGAATATTTATTCGAGGATTTATTTATTTAGTGAATATTTTCATATATTCATTCGAGGGTTATTTATGAGCAATATTTTATATTAAGAATATTCTTTAAATATTTATGATTTAATAAATATTCTTCGAATATTTGTTTAATTCTTTTAACTAGTTTTTAAAAAAATGATTTATTTTATTCAAATATTATATTCGACCTTCAAATATTATTTAAAATATTTCTGAGTCATATTATGATTATTTTTATCAAGGAAAGATTCCCAAAACTCTATTTTTCGTTTAAATCTATCTTCCAAATTATAAGGGAACCTTACCTGGGAGCTGTTATTTATTTTGTTTGACTGCATGGTCATAAATCTTTGAAACTATTCTTTCCATTCGTAACTTGGTTGTTATTCATCCAATTGAATCTTTTGTTACTTCCTCATTGTTCGAGGTGTAAGATTTATGGAACAAGTCGATATCCATTAACAAGCAACAGCTTGGGAAATATTGGTGAATTTCCCTTTCAAATTAGATACGACTACTTTGTGGAGTCCTATCAACAAGTATTATACTTGGGGAAAGGGGGACGAACTTTACGTTTCATAGTCATGGATGTTACTCGAACTAGGAGCCGTGTAAGTGGCCAAGTGGCGCCAGTCCAATAATGGCCCAACCGTTGGCCGGGGAGTTCCAGGGGGCGGTGGACAAGTAAATCCGTTTGTTCTTCCTTCTACATGTAGAGAATAATCATGAGATGCATAACATACGACTGATCATCGTAAACGTTATGGCTTCTGCGTGTCAATGCTCCAATATTAGTTCATCCTTCAAAGTTGGAAATTTTCTGCAACATTATCAATGTTGGCAGGGTTGAAAAGTGTTCAAACTGGAAGTGCAATATTTTCCTGCAATTTCTTCCTTATGATATATGTTGATATATTGCCCATATCTTTGCATAGCAGATATGTCTACAGAGTATATGTTTTGAGTTACCTTGTAACTTCATCTTTTACATTATACTGGCACTATGTTCGTTAATGCATGGCATATGGTTTCTAAGATATCCTCGAACTGTTATATATTATTGGTCAGTTATACATTATTTTTGGTGGGCTATTGCTCACCCTTGCTTTATTTATTATATCACAACAACAGTTAGATCTGATGGCCCGCGTAAGGCGCACTCGGCACAGGCAGGTGACCCCAGTCGTAGGACTTCCCGCTGATATTGTTGCTGCCATTGCTGAGGTAGGAGCAACTAGTAGACTAGACTGGCAACTTTTGTTTATTAGCCTTAATTATATGTATGACTAATGTTAATCAAAGGCAGAAACTATTAAACTTATGCTGTAATTTTTTTGGGTTGTAATAACTATTAACTTTTGGATCCTATAAGTAGAGACTTATTTCAATTTCATCTTTGGGACTATAACTGGTTGTGTGTGATGTGGTATTATTGTGGGGTCATAGCATGCTATTTATTTATTTTGATTCAAGTGCAAGTATTGTTTATGGAATATGAGATCGTAATGACCAGGTCCCCGACCCCGGATCTGGGGCTGTGACAGAAATGGTATCAGAGCGAGAGTTATATATCCTAAGAGATGATGCAACGTTATATAATAATAAATTCACTAAGATAATAAGAACTCTTGCCAAGTTCACCTAAAACCCTTACGGGAACTTTTTAAGTATAATGATAATAACATAGTTCGTATTGTGTAAGCGAGCGACATCCCTGACCCTGAGGCTTTTGAGCGACAGCACGATGAGGACTTGCTCCGGACTACAGACCCATACTATGAGCATCTGGGAGATGAGGATTCTGAGGAGGAGGACCCGGAGGAGGTCCAGGCAGCCGAGGATACAGAGGTTGTGGAGTCTGAGGAGGAGGACCCGGAGGAGGTCCAGGCAGCTGAGGATACCGAGGTTATTGGTGAGGAGTCTGATGATGAGGATCCGAAGGAGATCCATGCTATATTTGATGTTAGGGTTATGGAGGAGGACACTGATATGACTACTGAGCAGGTGATGGAGGCGGTTATGGAGAAGACAGTGGATGAGGGTACTGAGGGAGATATTGATGAGCCAGTTGATGATGCTATTGGGAGTTTAGGACTTCTTTTGCCACCACTCCCTACTGAGAGGGCCCCTACCCCACCACCCTTGACTGTGAGCCCTTTTCCTGAGGAGTTTACCCCCGAGCCGCAGCAGGCAGAGGTTGCAACTCCAGCAAAACCAGCTACCCCACCCCATATCCCGACAGAGGGGATACAAGTGTGTGTGCATAACTATATTGTGAGCAGACTTTCTACAGATCTAGGGATGGTTGAGGCCAGGCTAGCAGAATCTAGGATGGAGCTAGCAGCTAAGAGAGCTGCCATGCTCAGACACCGGAGTGGGAGGCATGTTAGGTCTCGAGCTATGCATAGGGCAGTGGCCCGTATTGAGCTGAGGGCCCGGATGAGGGTTCGAGGGTTACCTACTGATGGAGATGGCATGGTATCCAGGATAGATGCTGAGGAGATCTTTCGCATTGCTATGGCGAGGGTTAGGGCTTTGGGCCACACTAGTGGCTGATTTTAGAGACAGTGATGTAATAGTCTAGTCTTCTAGTCATGTACGGACGTAGTAGTGCCGACTTTTGTGGGATAGTTTCATTGTATTTAGTTTTCCTTTTAATGTCTAGACGGATAGACCATGTATTTCACTTTTGACTAGATGTTGGTAGGATGGTTGTACTTCTAAACTGTCGATGTGACTTGGATTATGTACCTTTCAGTACCATGTATATATTTGTTTCCTTTCAGTCAGTTCAGTTCTGTTGTGACGCGATCACAAGTTTATTAGATTATTTTTTGCACGTACTATTTTCGATTAAGTTGCCATGAAATATAGAACTGTGGGATCCTAAATCCAAATATGTAACGATTTTGCAAGGAGGAATCTTTAAAACAAGTGAATTAGCCTAATGTTTAATTGTCCAAATTTTCAGTAAGATGCCTCCACGAAGAATGGGAACTAGGGCTAACCCCCGTGAGTCTACCGATCAAAAAAGTCACAATCAACATAGGGAAGACCCCGAGTATGACGAAGCGCAAGATGAGGATTATAATGAGCAGGATGATTCCCAGCATGGGGCAGAAGATGAACCGTTTTACATAGAGTAGTCCGAGGAAGAAATAGAAGAAGTAGAAACTGAAGTTGAGCAAGAAGGGGAGAACCAGGATAGAGACCCCAAGGGTCAGTTTATGGATCTGCTTAGGCAGAATTTGAACCGTTACCCCCAACCACCCCAGGGAAACAATAGTATCGTGGCAAACTCTTTCAGAGCCTTTAAGTCCCTTAAGCCCCCAGAATTCCAAGGATCAGCTGACCCAGTCGAGGCAAGAGCCTGGATAAAGGAAATGGAAAAGTCCTTTGAGATACTAAGCACTGAGGAGGCGCAAAAGACTTTTTTCGCCACTTACCTTCTGAAAGGAGAGGCCAACTACTGGTGGGAGGCCAAGAAAAACATGGAGACGGATGCTATAATGGCCTGGGAAAGGTTCAAGCAATTGTTTCTGGAAAAGTTCTTCCCGAGGTTTATGAAGACTCAAATGGAGCTCAAATTTTTAGAACTGAAGCAGAACAATTTGTTAGTGGCTGATTACGAGGCTAAGTGTACTGAGCTATCAAGGTTTGTGCCAGAGTTTATGGATACTGAGGAGAAGAAAGCAAATAGGTTTCAACAAGGGTTGAAGCAGTGGATCCAGAATCGAGTAGCAGTTTTAGAGATTACAAACTATGCCACCTTGGTGCAGAAGGCATCAATGTGGAAGCAGGGAGTGATCAGATGCAGAGGGAAAGAGAGAAAGGAGGGATAAAAAGGAAGCATGCAAGCATGGGCGGACGTTCCGCAGGAGGAAAACTCCCGAATAAGTTTAACCGAGGAACAGTTTCCCTACTTGAAAAGAATGTAGGATTCAGACGAACTGTGAGCGAAAGTGTGAGCCAGGGCGGCAAGCAATCAGGAGTGTCCCACTCTTCTCAACCACGATTTTAATTACTAGTATATGCAACTTGTGGGAGGAGACATTCCGGTGTGTGCAACCAGAAACTGATAACCTGCTACAAGTGTGGCGAGTGGGCCACTATGCTGCCTCTTTTACCACGATTACTCCTATCGCCAGCAAAGGCACTGCTTGTTTCCAGTGCGGACGTCAAGGTCACATGAAGAAGGATTGTCCAATGAACAAGCCAGCAGCATCAGGTGCAACTAAAGCTGCCTCCAATAGGCCACCAACTGCTAGAACTTTTAACATGACAGTGCAGGATGCTATGAGAGACACGGACGTAATAGCAGGTACATTTTCTCTTAATTCAGTTAGTGGAAACGTCTTATTTGATTCTGGGGCAACCAAGTCTTTTATATCAAGGAATTTTGCTCGTAAATTCAAACTTAAAACCCAACCACTGAGGGATTCCTTACAAGTAGAGATAGCCAACCAGGAAGTAGTTCCAGTTAATCAGATTCACCCCGATTGCAAATTAGAAATAGGAGGACAATCTTTCTATGTTGATTTAATTCCTTTTAAACTAGGGGAATTTATGTTATTTTCAGAATGGATTAGTTGTCTCACAATAACGCTCAGATAGATTGTAAAGGGAAAAAGGTTAAGTTAAAAACCCCAGGAAAGAAGGAAGTAGTGTTTAGGGGGATACGACAGACCCAGAAAATTCTAACCATGGCGCAAACCAAAAGATTGCTACGAAAAGGGAACGAGAATTACTTAGCTTATGTTATCGACACCCAGAAGGAAGCATCTAAGTTCCAGGAAATTCCGGTAGTTAATGAGTTCGAGGACGTGTTTCCACATGATCTTCCCGGATTACCGCCTGATAGAGTAATTGAGTTTGCCATCGAGTTAGCCCCGGGGACGGTGCCAGTTTCGAAGGCCCCGTACCGGTTAGCCCCAGTAGAAATGAAAGAGCTAGCTAAACAATTACAGGAACTGTTGGATAAGGGTATGATATGACCCAGTGTGTCGCCTTGGGGGGCACCAGTGTTGTTTATTAAGAAGAAAGATGGAAGTATGAGGTTATGCATCGACTATCGAGAGTTGAATAAGCTAACCATAAAGAATAAGTACCCGCTACCCAGAATAGATGACTTGTTTGACCAGCTAAAGGGTGCTGTGTATTTCTCTAAGATTGACCTGAGAACTGGATATCACCAACTGAAGATTAAACCTGAAGATATCCCAAAGACTGCATTCCGTACCAGATATGGACATTATGAGTTTTTGGTGATGTCATTTGGAGTGACCAATGCCCCAGCAGCTTTCATGGATTTGATGAATAGGGTGTTCAAAGAATATTTGGATAAATTCGTTATAGTTTTCATTGATGATATTCTCATCTACTGAAAGATCGAGGCAGAACATGCCGAACATTTGAGGATAACCTTAGAGATACTCAGGAAAGAGCAATTGTATGCCAAATTCTCGAAGTGTGAGTTCTGGAAAAATGAGGTGCAGTTCTTAGGACACGTGATCAATAGGGAAGAAGTGTTGGTTAACCCCTCCAAGATAGAGGCAGTTTTAAATTGGGAACGGCCAACCACTCCAACAGAGGTAAGGAGCTTCATCGAACTGGCAGGATATTATAGAAGATTTGTTCAAGATTTTGCAAAGATCGCAGCTCCGTTAACCCGACTTACCCGCAAAACTGAGAAATGTGAATGGACCGAAAAATGTGAGAAGAGTTTCCAAGAGCTAAAGAAGAGATTGGTGACGGCCCCGGTGTTGGCGTTGCCTGATGGAAAAGGAGATTTTGTGATTTACAGTGATGCTTCGCATAAAGGATTATGGTGCATGCTTATGCAGCACGGTATGGTAATTGCGTACGCGTCAAGACAACTAAAGGAATATGAGATTCGACATCCCACTCATGATCTAGAATTAGCAGCAATAGTTTTCACTTTAAAGATTTGGAGACACTATCTGTATGGAGAGAAGTGCGAGATTTACACTGACCATAAGAGCCTCAAGTACATCTTTACTCAGAAAGAGCTTAACATGCGCCAGAGGAGATGGTTAGAGTTAATCAAGGATTATGATTGTGAGATTCATTATCACCCGGGCAAGGCCAATGTGGTGGCTGACGTCCTCAGTAGGAAAGAGAAACTCAAAATGATAACCTCAAAAGAAGAATTGGTTAGAGACTTCGAGAAGTTGGAAATCGAGATCAAGATACCAGGAGATGGTCAAGAATGGTTAATGGAAATTCGAATCAAACCTCCATTGTTGGAAAAGATTAAGCTATGTCAAGAACAGATAATGGAGGAAGAAGAGAACTCAACGGAATAGATAATGACCGGAGAAGAAATTAAGTGTGAAAGAGATAAAGAAGGGATCATGAGATATGCGTCAAGGGTATGGATCCCAAATGTGCAAGAACTAAAGGACGAAATTCTATATGAGGGACACAACTCAAGGTACTCAGTGTACCCTAGTAGTACCAAGATGTATAGGGATTTGAAAGAGTACTACTGGTGGCCTAACATGAAAAAGGACGTAGCGGAGTGGGGTAAGCAGATGCTTGACCTGCCAACGAGTGAAAGCAGAGCACCAGAGACCCAGTGGACTTTTACACCCCTTAGAGATTCCCGAATGGGAATGGGAACACATAGCCATGGATTTCGTAGTAGGTTTACCAAGGACCAAAGCTAATCACGACGCCATATGGGTAATTATAGACCGACTAACGAAGTCAGTTCACTTTCTTCCAATCAATGAAAGATACACTGTCGACAGAGTAGTGGATATCTACTTAAAAGAGATATTGGCGCGACATGGAGTCCTAGTTGCCATAGTATCCGATCGAGATCCTAGATTTAACTCCAGGTTTTAGAGAGGCTTTCAAGAATGTGTAGGAACCAGGTTAAATATGAGTACAGCCTATCACCCCCAGATAGCCAGGCAAAGTGAAAGGACCATCCAAACGCTAGAGGATATGTTGAGAGTCTGTGCTATAGACTTTAAAGGAAATTGGGATGATCACTTGCCACTGATTGAATTCTCTTACGACAATAGCTTTCATTTAAGCATAGGAATGTCGCCTTACGAGGCCCTTTATGGAAGAAAATGCCGATCTCCCTTATATTGGGATGAAGTTGGAGAATGAAAGATACTCGGGCCCGAAGTGGTCCAACGGACTAAAGATGTAGTAGATCTAATCAGAGGATGGCTGGTGGCAACCCAAGATCGATAGAAGAAATACGCTGATCTAGCTCGGAAAGGCCAGGAATATTAAGTAGGAGACCTAGTGTTTTTAAAGGTGTCTCCTTGGAAAGGTTTAATGAGGTTTAGGAAGCAGGGAAAAATGAGTCCTAGATACATTGGGCCTTTTGAGATCTTAAGACGCATCGGAGAGCTAGCTTACAAACTAGCATTACCCCCAAATCTGCAACAAGTGCACAATGTGTTCCATGTTTCGATGTTGAAGAAATATAATCTGGATGCCAAGCATATAGTAGAATATGAGCACATAGACATGCAACAAGACCTGACCTATGTGAAGCAGCCTGTGGAAATCATAGATCGAAAAGAATAAGTGCTTCGAAACAAGGTCATCAAGTTAGTCAGAGTCTTATGGCAGAACCACAACATAGAAGAATCAACTTGGGAGCTAAAAAGCGCAATGCTGGAGAAATACCCCCATTTGTTTTTAGACTGATTTCGGGACGGAATCCTTTTAAGGAGGGGAGACTGTAAGAACCCAGATTTTTGGTAGAATTAAAACTTTTATTATGTAATGGAGTATGAATGAATAATGGTTACGACTACAATGTATCAGTGGTTTAATGAATGAATATTTAACGGATTTGGATTCAAATGTTTATATGCCATGAAAAATACAATTGGTTAACAACTTAGATTAGAATAAACTATCTCCTAGAAAGTAAGATAGGGTATTCCCAAAGAGGAAGGAAATATTCTCATGTCATCCAAATCGATATCTGGTAGCTCATGTCATCCAAATCGATATATGTTATAAGTTAAGTGATTCCGTAAAAGAGATAAGGAATGCTCGAAAGAGAACGTGGACATTTTTCTAAATACAGGAAATAAAGAAAGAATAAGTGATGAATAGTGTTTTGGTCGAAATTGGAATATTATTAGACGACACCATATAGAAGTATTCAGAATGGATTTCCGAGTTCGTATTGATGGTCTATAGGCAAAATAAGTGTATGTAAACGATATCAGATTCAATAAAATAGCACTTTTATTTTCTCCGAGATTTCCCTGGACACTGAAGGATTTAAGGATTTATTAAAAAGATTTAAGGAATTTAAATTCAATGATTATAAAGGAGGATTGAGAATGGTAGTATAAATATTGAGAAGGTTTCCGGTAAAACCCTAACAAGAAATACTTAAGATATTCCTCCGAACGATCAATTAAATTGAGTAATAACCGGACAAAGAAACAAGCAGAGAGCCAAGATGCATGCATGTGCAAGTGGATAGAATCAAGTAACCAAGCTAGTTACAATGTTAACTAGCAATATTAGAAACAAACCAAGTAGTTAGCTTAATCTCATCATCAAACCACTAAACACCAACACTTGTCCACTTGAATGGCATCATGCATGACCTAATCACTTTATTAAAGCCACTTTATGAGATAATATCTCAATAATTCACATTATGCAAGAGAACCAAGCAAGAAAGCCAAACAACTCCACCATTCTCTTCCTCATGCTCCTTTCGGCCTATCCTCTAATTCCAAGATCAAAGTGCAACTTCCCACCATTGTTAAATCTCAAGATTAATTATGTGAGTCCTATATTTCATAAATAAGATCTCCTATGAATCTTAGCTTCAAATTCCATTCCATTCTTGAGTTATAAAATCATACAGGTTGAGCATGAATAGTAACTTTCAAGAACTAACTTTAGTTTTCTTGTTTCTTTGGATGATCTAAGCTTGGTTAAGGTGTTCTAAGGACTATACAAGGTTTATTAAGGCTTATACACACTCCAAGGA
Source organism: Saposhnikovia divaricata (assembly GCA_036435485.1). NCBI lineage: Eukaryota > Viridiplantae > Streptophyta > Magnoliopsida > Apiales > Apiaceae > Saposhnikovia > Saposhnikovia divaricata. Next base: position 41,365,379 of record CM071601.1, read on the forward strand.
ATGTATATCTCACCTAAACCCTAGATCTTACTTTGAGTTTATGAATGTTCATGGTGGTTTTTAGATTAGCTATGATTATGATGTTATTATAAGCATGTAAGCATGATTATGTAGTGGTTTAGTTGATCTAAGTAATATTATTATTATGATGATGAAGTGAGATGTTCTTGGACTTGTTAAGATGTATGGTATGCCCAATGTGGCTTGGTTGTGATGTGATAAATTTCGAAATGATCGATTTATAGCCGTCGTAATGCCGAAATTTCGTTAACCCTTAAATTTGTGCATAAAAGTAGGTGTAAGTCTCTGACCTTAATGATTATATGGACTAACCTTATAGATCTCGAGTCATAGATCGTTTTGGCTTAAGAATCGAAATAAAAGGACTTATGGTTTAGGAGATATGGCCGATTTAGTAAAAGTCGTTTGAAACCGTAAGTGTGAGTTTGTATCTGAAATTGAACCCCCTTAACATGAGTAATTCAGTGGAAAATCTTGATAATTAAATATTAGAGATCATAAGTAAGGTGTGAGAGAAAACCTCATGTCAAACGGATCGTTTTTCGATTTTATAAAAATGTTCGAATCAAGGTTAAGTGCGAATGAAACCCTTTGAGGAACACTTGGTTATAACTTTGGAAAACCACTTAAAAAATGATCAATAAATCTCGAGGTATAATCTTTGTTAGTAAACGACCGACCTTAGAACTTATACGACTTAAGTACCCACCAAGTGTAAGTGTAATGACATGCCTTAATAACGAACAAGTGTCGGATCATAACGGTGTTAATAAGAGTACACTAAAGGGTTTCATAACAAGATAACTTGAAAACGTGTTTTAACCTAAGTAAAGCATCTATTTAGCATTTCAAAAGGGTTAATTGATTAATCTCAAATATTTTGATTGTTTATAGATTACCGGACTCACCCAGGACACACTACTCCCACGAGATTACCAGGCAAGTTTCCAAACATTTTGGAACTATTGTTGTGATAATATATATGATTTGATTATTGTTATACATACGCCATAGCATGCATGCCTGATTTCAAAAGTATTGTGATACTTGTTTTATGACTTGATACTGGCTTATAAGCTAGATATGTGATATATTAGTTATAAGCCGGATATTGCTAAGACCCTTAGTGAAGGGCATATGATCTTCATTCTTCAACTATAGACCGGGAGTCGGTATTTCTCTATATATATTGTGATTATTTTCTGAGAAAAATATTTAAATAAATATTTTTCCATTATTTATTAATGAATATTATTTGAATATTCATTTGAGTTTTATTTAATGAATATTATTTTGAATATTCATTTGAGCTTTATTTATTTAATGAATATTATCTTGAATATTCATTTCAGGTTGATTTATTTATTGGATACTATTTTGAACATTGATTCGAGGATTTATTTATTTAGTGAATAGTTTCATATATTCATTCGAGGGTTATTTATGAGCAATATTTTATATTAAGAATATTCTTTAAATATTTATGATTTAATAAATTTTCTTCGAATATTTATTTAATTCTTTTAACTAGTTTTAAAAAAATGATTTATTTTTATTCAAATATTATCTTCGACCTTCAAATATTATGTAAAATATTTATGAGTCATATTATGATTATTTTTATCAAGGAAAGGTTCCCAAAACTCCATTTTTCGTTTAAATCTATCTTCCAAATTATAAGAGAACCTTACCTGAGAGCTGTTATTTATTTTGTGTGACTGCCCGGTCATAAATCTTTGAAACTATTCTTTCCATTCGCAACTTGGTTGTTATTCATCCAATTGAATCTTTTGTTACTTCCTCATTGTTCGAGGGGTAAGATTGATGGAACAAGTCGATATCCATTAACAAGCAACAGCTTGGGAAATATTGGTGAATTTCCTTTTCCAATTAGATACGACTACTTTGTGGAGTCCTATCAACAAGTATTATACTTGAGGAAATGGGGACGAACTTTACGTTTCAGAGTCATGGATGTTAGTCGAACTAGGAGCCGTGTAAGTGGCCGAGTGGCGCCGGTCCATCAATGGCCCAACCGTTGGCCGGGGAGTTCCAGGGGGCGGTGGACAAGTAAATCCGTCTGTTCTTCCTTCTACATGTAGAGAATAATCATGAGATGCATAACATACGACTGATCATCGTAAACGTTATGGCGCGTCAATGCTCCAGTATTAGTTCATCCTTCAAAGTTGGAAATTTTCTGCAACATTATCAGTGCTGGCAGGGTTGAAAAGTGTTCCAAAACTGGAAGTGCAATATTTTCCTGCAATTTCTTCCTTATGATATATGTTGATATATTGCCCATATATTTGCATAGAAGATATGTCTACAGAGTATATATTTTGAGTTATCTTGTAACTTCATCTTTTACATTATACTGGCACTATGTTCGTTAATGCATGGCATATGGTTTCTAAGATATCCTTGAACTGTTATATATTATTGTTCAGTTATACATTATTTTTGGTGGGCTATTGCTCACCCTTGCTTTATTTATTATATCACAACAACAGCTAGGTCTGATGGCCCGCGTAAGGCGCACTCGGCACAAGCTAGTGACCCCAGTCGTAGGACTTCCCGCTGATATTGTTGCTGCCATTGCTATGGTAGGAGCAACTAGTAGACTAGACTGGCAACTTTTGTTTATTAGCCTTAATTATATGTATGACTAATGTTAATCAAAGGCAGAAACTATTAAACTTATGCTGTAATTTTTTTGGGTTGTAATAACATTAACTTGTGGATCCTGTAAGTAGAGACTTATTTCAATTTCATCTCTGGAACTATAACTGGTTGTGTGTGATGTGGTATTATTGTGGGGTCATAGTATGCTATTTATTTATTTTGATTTAAGTGCAAGTATTGTTTATGGAATATGAGACCATAACGACCAGGTCCCCGACCCCGGATCCGGGGCTGTTACACGAGAGGCAACCCGAAGGATGCCCTGGCCGAGTGCCGTCAGCCGAGAGCCACCCGAGGGCACCCCCAACCGACACACAGCAACCGAGAGCCACCCTTAGGAGCCCCCAGCCGACACCTGCCAGCCGAGAGGCACCCGGGGAAGGCCCCTGGCCGAGACCCATCAGCCAAGAGGCTCCCACGGAGTCCTCTGGCCGAGACAGTCCAGCCGAGAGGCTCCCACGGGAGGCCCTGGCTGAGGCAATTGCATTGGGAGGCTTCTCTGGTGACCCTCTTTCGTTAATTGCATTTTGTTTTTGTTTTACTCGAGGACGAGCAAAAGATAGGTATGGGGGCATTTGATAAATGCAATTTTTTTGCATATTTTTATTACCTATTTATTGCTTGAACTCGTATTTTAATAATTTATTTTGTTGCATTTCAGGAAATTCGTGAATAAATAAAGAAATGGCAAAGTAAAGAAATAAAGAACAAGGAAGGGAAAAAGAGGAAGAAAAAGGACTTAAATGAAGAAAGGAAAAAGAATTAGGAGCTTAGTGGAAAAGGAATCTTGGAGGACATGTGGAAGGTGGAGATCATCCTAACACACTACATAAGTATATGGCCAAGATCAACTCTTCAAAGCTTAAGGGGGAAGGAAATAAATAGATGGCTAGGATTTCACCACCAAACACCACAAATGTATGGTGGGGATTTACCCAACACCCCCTTAACCCTAATTCTTATCCTATAAATACCCCCTCACTCCCCTTGTAATTATTAACTTAGATTTTAGGGTAACTTTAATTTCTTGTTTTTTTTTGTTTCAAATCTTGTAAACACTTTTTATTTTAATGCAAAATTTCCATTCCCTTTAATTTCTCGTCTTGTTCTTTCGTTTTTTTAGCTCTCGTTATTTTTGTAAATCCGTTTAGTGGATAAAGTAGCGAAATGCTAACCACTATGGGTTGAAAATAACGATTTTTAATTTCTTGCTTGTAGTTTTAATTTTAGTTTTAATTCATAATTTTGCCCCTTTAAATCTCCGTTTTATTGTGGGCCATTTAAATTCCAAATCCTCGTTTTAGTTTAATTTTAATTTCTTAGTTAAATTTTCTTTATAGTTGTTCTTAAAAAAATATATTAGTTTTTTTTATTTTTCAGTACGTATTTGACCTGTTATTACCTTGTTTATTCGTAGCTTAATACTCCACAGTTTTCTCTATTAAACGACCCAAGCCCAATTCCCTTTCTTTCTTTAAAACTCCCCTGCGTTTTTCTTTTTCTTTTTTTTCCCCTCTTCTTCGTTTTACAATCAGACATCCTTCTTCTTTCTTTTTTTTTAATTTTTGAATTATCAAACCCCTCCCCTTAATTCACTCTCATTCTATACCCCTGTTCACCTTCAAATCTCTCTCTTCCCTTTTTATTTACAAACCAATTTCTTCTTATCCTATTTCATTCGACAATCACAATCCCCAATCTCCTTTTCTTCTCCCTTTTCAAACAATATCACAGCCAAACCCCCGTCCTTCGAACACACTCACAATCATTCCCCTTTCTTTTTTTTTCTTTCTCTTTTTCTTGTTTATTAATTTTTTTTCTTTTTCCTCTTATTAATTTAGTCTCTTCTTCACTGCAAACACGCTGTCTTATGTTTCATTTTCGCTAGCTGTCTCATGTTTGATGATTGTTCGTTTTGTTGTTTTGGTTCATCGAGTTTTTCGATTGTCTGGTTTCCGAGTTCGTTTTAATTGCTTTGTCTGAGTAGTGAGTTGAGTCTTCTGCGTGGTTTTGTGTTGTACCGAGTTCGTGGCTGCCGAATTGATTCTAGAGCCTCTTTGTTGCTATCTTGGCTGAGTCAACTCAGTGTTTCTTTTATCTGCAGTTCGATTTTCTGTATTACAAGTTTGATTCGCTGTTTATGTTGCTGTGTAGTTTAGTCACTTATTTTCAGTGTGTTAGCTATTTTTGTGGGTGTATTGAGTTTAGAGTTCACTGAGTCGAATGGTGGTTTTGTTTCGCGTTTTGTTGCTGCATTTTATTTAGTCGAATGTTTGTTTTGTTTTGTTCGAGTATGCTGAGTTACGAGTTGTTATCGCCGAGTTGTTAAGTCCGAATTCTTAGAATCTGTAAACAGTCGAGTGTTTATAATGTTTTTGTTGTATTCGTTTTGTGGTTTAATTGTTGTCCTGTGGCTGAGTTTGCGAGAACCGACCGAGTGACTGCTAGGTTAAGTTGAGTTTATTTCTTAGCTGTTGTTGCGGTTTGAAATCATTTGTTTGCCTGCTGAGTAGTCCACGAGTCTTTGGTTTGATGCTAGTGTCCATTGAATTCGTAAAATCCATTTAATCACTTAGTTTAAATTTTAATTCGATTTTAAAATTTTAATTTTTGTTTGAGTCATTTTAATTCGATTTTAAAATTTTAGAATAATTTAATTTTTGTTCTTTTCATTTTAGTTGAGAATTAGAATAAATTTAATTTTCTTTAAAATTAATAGTTTAGAATTATCTTTTAAGAATTAATTAGTATAAAATCCAATCAATTCTCAAAAATCCACTTGTCCTAATTCGATTAAATTAAAAATTAAGATTGCGAAATTAAAATAGTCCCTGTGGATCGATACCTAAAATAATTCAACGCACGAACTGTGCGCTTGCGGTTTAAATTGTCATTTATTTTTAACACAACAAGTTTTTGGCGCCGTTGTCGGGGAATTAATTATTTTTCGCACCTTAGTTTTTAATTTTTCGGATTAGCTCTTTTCTCACCCTTTTTCCTATTTGCATTTTTGTTCGGAATTTGGAGGAAAATTCGGGAAACTTGGATTAAAGCGGAAGAATTTTCTCGGAATTATGGAAGCTTTGCTTGGGTAACCCGTATCTCTCTCCTCTTTCGTTTTTTTTTTCTTTATTTAGAAAATCACAAAAAATCGAAAAATTGAAAAATAACAAAAAAAATTGAAAATTTAAAATCCAAAAAAATTAGTTAGAAATTACATAATTGTTGGATCATGCATTTAATCACTTAGGGCACATCATCCAGATTTTTATTTTCTTGTTTTTAATTTTTCGTACCTTATAATTGTGGTGATTGCTGGAGGACCCAAAGGTACGTTAAATTTCTTCTTTTCTTTAGTTTAGAGCACGTAGTAAAACATCACTAAATGTTTATAGTTTTTTATACCTCTTTGTTTGTTGCATCATTTTGTAAATAAATCTTAAGGGCAAAACCACCTACAAGATAAGGGAAGGGATTTCATCACTCTTTCCTTAGCCCAAAACAATAAATTCCTCATTTTGCATACCCTAGCCTTTAATTTGCCCCTAGGAATTTCGTGCTCAATTAGGAAGGTACCTAAGAAACGAAGTAATCACTAATTATTCCGACTCTTTGGTGTCTAGGAAAACAAAAGCTTACCTGGCCAATTAAGATTTGGTGTCTAGGCTGGTGTTTAGCCTCTTGGCAATGCTTGCACCTACCTGGCCAAATCGGTCCGAATAAATTCTGATTTACCGAGTTTTTGGTGGTCCTTGCAGTTAGGAGCAAGGTCTAGTTATTTTATTAAGGAACCCTAGGGTTAGATTTATTTTTTTTCTTCTTTTAATTTTTCAACCCGTTCTTTTTGTGTGTTTATTTTATCGCACTTATCCGCTACGTGTTCCCTTTCATGGTTTATGCGAACTATTTGGATTAGGGATAATTCTTCTAGACTAGTGAGATCATTTGAGATTTCTTCCTTTTCTGATTCCGAGTCTTTAGATAATTCCGAACCAATAGTAAACATGGCCATGTCTCTTAAGGACCGTTGCTACCCCACCCGTTCTGCCCAACCCTCGTGTATCACTCTTCCTCCCGTAAATGGTAATAATTTTGAAATTAAAGCTCAACATATTAGCATGTTACCCAAATTTACCGGGAGCGAAGGTGAGGACCCGTATCTTTTCATCCATGAATTCGAGGAGGTTTGTGCCTTACAAAAACTCCAACAATTAACCGAGGACTCAATTAGGCTTAGGCTCATTAATTTCGCGCTTAAAGAAAATGCTAAAAAATGGTTGTATAGCCTACCGGTTAATTCTATTTCCACGTGGGAGGGATTTGTGGTAATTTTTCTTAAGAAATATTTTCCAAACCATAAGACTACGAGAATTACAAACGAGATAAATCAATTTCATCAAAAAGAAAATGAGTCTTTTTGGAAATATTTCGATCGTTTCAAAAATCTTTTATCACAATGCCCCCACCACGGAATAGAAAAATGGAGACTTTGTAAGATTGTCTACGAGGCCCTAGATAGTCCAACAACCGCGTTGTTAGAGTCTATGTGCCAAGGTAAATTCATGGAGAAGGATGAGGACGAAGGGTGGGAATTTTTCGAAGAATTAGCCGAGAAGACCATGTTGTGGGAGTCTACTAGGGAACCTAATAAGTCCAACAAGTCGTCTAGCTCATCTAGGGGTTTGCATTCGATTGGGAATTCGATTGCAACCGATGCCAAATTAGCTACTCTTACTAGACGACTTGAAGCTTTAGAAACTCATAGTGGTCCCCCACCTATGTCTATGTACCCAAATTATAATTCTTCGAACTTTGAGTCTCAACATTGTCCCGATTTTGAGCAAGTGAACGCAGTGTTTCAACCTAGGCCTCGGAATGACCCGTTTGCACCGACTTACAATCTCGGGTGGAAGAACCACCCGAATTTCTCGTGGAACCAAGGCCAAAACTTCCAATCTCCACCACCTTCTTTTCAAAAGCCAAACTATCCAAACCAAGGTCATTTTTCAAACACGACTCAAAATCACATTCCTTATCCAAATCAAGCACCCGCCCACCCACCCGGCTTTCATGAGTCGGATAAGAGAATTAATTCCTTGGAAAAGACTCTCGACGTACTTCTAAAATCAACAACTAATTTGGCTCAATCTCAACAAACCTTCATACAAACCATGACTCAAGATAGGCAAATTTTTAATGCTAGTACTCAAGCCATATCTAAGTTAGAGGATCAAGTGAGCCAATTAGCCAACGCCATTTGTGAACGAGAGAAAAACAAACATCCAAGTCAAACCGAGGTCAATCCTAAATTTCATCTTAATTATAGACCTCCTCACAATATGAACGTTGTCATTTCCTTAAGGTCTGGTAAGTAAGTAGAAAATCATGTCGGTGACAAGTCTCCCGAAGAAGACGAGTCAAATTCTGAACCAAACACTAATCTTGAACCCGAGAGTTCAAAGGAACAAGGATCAACGAGTAGGACAAAACCCGTCCCCGAAGAACCTAATGAACGAGTCTTTAATCCAAAAGCTCCTTACCCTCAACGACTTATTTCTCCTAAACAAACGGACAAAATCTTAGAAGTTTTTAAACAAGTCAAAGTCAACATCCCTCTTTTAGACGCGATTCAACAAATTCCTTCATATGCGAAATGTCTAAAAGATTTGTGCACACATAAGCGAACTACTCACGTCCCTAAGAAAGCCTTTTTGACCTCTCAAGTTAGTTCAATTCTTTCGAACCAAATTCCCGTGAAATATAAGGACCCCGGTTGTCCTACAATTTCATGTGTCATAGGCAATACCTTTGTGGACAAGGCGTTACTTGACTTAGGCGCTAGTGTAAACTTGCTTCAATTTTCGGTGTATCAAGCCCTAGGTTTAGGAGAGATTCAAAGAAATAATGTTACACTTCAATTAGCCGATCGTTCTGTCAAAGTTCCTAAGAGGATTATTGAAGACGTGCTAATTAAAGTAGGTGACTTTTTCTTTCCCGTTGATTTTGTCGTCCTAGAAACCGAACTGGTCAAGAACCCTAAGAATCAGATTCCTATCATTCTAAGAAGGCCATTTCTAGCCACCTCCAATGCTTTGATTAATTGTAGAAATGGATTAATGAAACCAACATTGGGGAACATGACCATTGACCTCAATATTTTTCACATAGGGAAACAACCCGATTGTGACGAACCCAAATCCTTAACTAGAATTAAGTAGGTAATGGTAAAGCATGCATATTAATTAATTAAGTATTACCAAATCCTACACCAAGTCCGCCAACAGGTAAGAGTTTGAACAATATAACCACAAGTTATCAACATTATTAATATTACAAACCATATTAATTCTAAATCCCAAAAGTTCTTACAGATCAAATTTTTTAAGTTATACTAATACTGAAGCCATTAGGTCGCCACTCCCTTCTACCTGAATAAAACGCCTTCTATAGGCTAGTCCTGATCCACCACAATTCTTACGAGCGGTCTCAAGTGTCCTTACCGTCTTCAAGTTTCACAGTAAGGTTAGGAAGGAAAACAAAATAATTGAGCCAAATGCCCAGCAAGTGTATAATCCAACAATGTAAAAACTGGTAGAATAAATCAAATGTAAAGCAAGATATAATAATCTGCAATTGAAAGTTATCAACTGAATCAACAACAAATAAGATGAATAAGAATTGGAATATCTGATAAGACGCTACGAGCAAAGCTGGGTGATCAGCCCACGTCAGAGCTCCGAACCCGTATATCCAATACGTGTTCTCAAATATAAGGGGATCCCAGGCACACATTGGCCTATAATGATAACATAATAATTTGGACCGGCGCCTCGGTCAAAATAAAATTCCATCCAATTCCATTAGAGTCAAATGAAAAATTGTGTCAAGTTCAATTCGTCTCAATGAAGCAATAATATCAATATCATAACAATTTCTGATCAACAAGAATAGGAATTTAAGATTTCAAATAAATGTCAAGGCAAAGTGAAGAAAGTTAATCAATTTGGATTCTTGGGAGTTGGGATTCTGTTTAGTATAATTTGGTCAAGTCAAGAAAGATAAATCAAGAATCAATAAATGTCTCAAGGTAAAAAGAAGTTTATTGTACAAGAAGACATTTATATGATCGGTTCAAGAATTCAAGAAAGTATGAATTGGTTCTAAGTAATATGGTCATTGTAATTGAAGTGAAAGAATGTAGTTACGAATTTAGTTAAGCAAATGAGTTTCAAAATTTTGGTATTGGTTAACAAATCAAATTAGGTTCAAGGGTTATATAATCAATCACAAGGTACGCAAAGGTAATAAGGTCAAAAGAGCGTGATATCAGTTCGAAACAAAACAACGATTCAATATCTCATAGCATTTATCATATGGTAACAATAAAGGTAGGGTAGTTGTTAGGTCCAAATGTGTTGTAGAGGGGGGGTGAATACAACTTTTCGAATTTGATAAGCAATAAATACGATGCAATAAATGAACACACAGATTCAAGGAATATATGTCTTATATTTAACTTGAAGTGGTTGCTACAACATTCATTACAAAGTATAACAGAAGTTCAGAGAGTAGTGAATGATACTAAGCTCTGTGAATACACTCTCTCTCTTTTACATGTGTTTCTCTCAGGAATTGCTCTCACACTAAAACATTACACAAGTACTTCTATTTATACTACATGTAATCTATGTCCTGTAGTCTTCAAAGACTAAGATATACGTGGCCTAATGATGTCCACATAAATCTTGCCTTATCTTGAAAGCTTGGAAATCTGCCAATCAGAAGATGCCATGTGTCATGTTGAAACTGCACTCTAAGTAGAACTTCTACTTGAGAATTTCTACTTAGCCATCTCGAATTTCTAAGTAGAACTTCTACTTAGAAATATTCTACTTGGTTATCTAGAATATTTAGTACTTAGAAAATATTCTGGTTTTCAACTTGAAACTTCAATGCACATCTTGAACTTGTGATATCTTCATGTCTTCTTTATTCTTCACCAAGCTCTTGAACATGGATCTTTATTACTGACATAAACTTGCTATCAATGTCCTGACACTTGATGCACTGGTCTGGTTCATAAGTGACTAGTCTTGATAGTGTTTTTGCTTCTTGAATAAATTACCATATTCAATTAGTAATGAGGCTTTCCAATGTTAGCTTTCCTTCTTGTTCACTTGAAATCAATTTGTCTTATTGATACTGATAGTTATGATCTTGATTCTTGGCTTTTCAAATCACTGAGGCATGAACAACTTTGACTTGAACTTCTCTCAATGATTTCTTCTTGGCTTGATCATAGTTAACATGTTGCATTGTATCAATTACCTTGTCTTCTTTTATTGTTGATTTCTTTGTGGCTTCTTGTTCTTGATTGTCTTCTAGTTAATTATCTTTTCCTTTAGTTGAGTTACATTAGTTATAGTGTTACAAGTTTACACACTCTGCCTTTCAATCTCCCCCTATTTGACTGTCTAACAATGACATTCAAATTAATGAAGGATAACTCAACTAAACAATGAGACGAGAAAAGATAACTAACATTAAAGTCTTGAATAATTTACAATTGAAATGTACTTGGAAAACAATACAAAGAACTTAAACTAGAAACAGAATTCGAACTTCGAATTAAGGATCATTTGAGTAATCCCTATCACCTGGATTATTTCATACCTTTTAGTCAAACTTATATCACCTTATTGGATCCACTCTGAGGTGAATTTTCCTCAAGTGAGTTAAAGCAACCGAAAGACATGAAGTTTTTCCAACTTCAAGTTCACACCACTCTGACCTTTAATCCTAATTCCGTTTCCTCTTCCTAGCTTCAGTAGCTTGGCGTTTCTCCTCTTTCTGCTCTCTGCGCTTCTCTTTCTGCCGCTGTTCTTTCTTATATACTGGATCATGAAGCTGCTTCCACCTAGCATTCAATAAACTTACTGCTTCCATTTCTAGAGGATTCATTGGCTCTGGATAAGGATGTTTGAAAAGCCTTCTGAGTTTGTCCACTTCCTGAGTAGTCCTGATCTTTGGAATGTCCTCAAAGTTCTTCATTATGAGCTGAGGTTTCCAATGTGCTTTATCAGCTTTAAACTGACAATAGATCATTTTGGGGTAGCCCTTGACACGGTTAGTATTGTGGACACTAGCCGCATCTCGCTCCATCCGCTTCTTTTCCACCACTACCTCAGACAAGTAACTCATGAGTCTCTGCTTTTCTTCCACATACTTATTCTCCACTTCGCTCCATTTGAACACATATAAAACTCTCTCCAGAAATGCAGCATCTTGAGTCTGTAACAGCCATGTTCTACTCATATGCAAGAGTGTTTGATTCTGGTCTGCGTCTATGAATGCCAAGGCATCAGCTGTGTCATCGACATATGCGTGTATCCAGTATACACTATCTCTTCCTTGAACACCAACTGCCTCCCTTATCTCTCCTTGTTCCAGTGATCCAGACGGAAGAGTCAGAGCTTCATCTACATTTTTCATTGCTTGAAGAATATTCCATTTCTTCTCCATTAGCTCCGGCTCAACCTTCACATTATCTAGAGGGTTTGGAGCAACAATATCACACTTCCATATTTCATTGCTCTTCTTGAATATGATTCTTTCAATGACCTTCACATATTTTTCTTTAATTTCAGAGTAAAACCCCTTACTCATCATTTGTCTACAGACAGCTTTGAGAGATTCCACTGAAAGATCCATTAAATCATTTTCTTCCAAACTTACCCTCTTCATCTTCCCATCTACTACCATTCGGACAACATCAGGATATGCTGAGAATTCTGGACCCTTGTCCTCTGCTAGCTGCATTAACTGATCTCTATACAGAATGCTGAGCTCCTCAGATTGAGAGTATTGAATTTTTGTTGCTAGCAAGAACAACTCTGACGCAGATCTTCTCGCGATGAATTGATCATCCACATACAGGAAAGACGTCGGGATTCCTTCTACTAGAGACAAGATAACCTGCCACTCCTTAAGCATCGCATTGTATCCAACCCTAACTTTCGAAATTATTCTCTTCAACGCACTTATGTAGTTCACAGTCAGTGGATTTTGCATGTTCAAGTTATAGAACAAGTCATCTGCCTCCTTTTTGTTAACTCCTTTCGCACAAGGTCCCCTCAAAATCTTCCTTGCATCATCCCACTTTTGTCCAATCCTTCTCTTGTCCAAATCAACTTGAGGATCAGCTAGCCTTGCAAGCTCATGATCATATTGCTTCCCTTTGAGCTCTACTTTCTTTTCGAGGAACGCAACATGTTCTTGCATCATCTTCATTTTATGGAACTGAGCTTGTTCCAAGGCTAACTGTTGAGATTTCAGAGTCTCCTGATCAACAGGAATTTCTTCAGGCTTTCCGGAAGACATCCCAGCACTTCCACCTTGTTCCTTCAAAGATCTATTTATTGCATGTGCTAAAGGTACGTCCTCCATGTCAGAGTCTGAATCAAGTACCTCCTGTACTTTTTCTTGATGATGACTCAGGTCAATGAATGGTTCATCTTGCTCAACCATCGTTTCCTTACCCTTTCTCTTCCTCAAAGCCTCTTCATGAGCAACCGGCTCACTTTCTATTTCTTTGACAAGATCAGCATGTTCTTCAATTTCTTCGATTTGAACTCCCTGTTGTCTCGTCTCCTTTCCACTCTCCCCCTTAGGTGAGTTATCCTGAACACCACCTTGCTCTCCAAAGCCACCAGCAGCATAGAAACCACCAAAACCAGAACCAGAGGCTCCAGCTCCACTAGCACCACCAGCACCACCAGCATCATCATCGGGGGGAGGTTGATTGTATTGCGACTCGAAACACTCTGGGGGCACAAAGCTCCTGACTGCAAACATCATTTTACTGATCTCCACCGCCATTGTATGCATTGTAGATTCCATTGCTCCCATTCTTTCATTCAGAGTGCTTCCCAAGACACCACCAGCATGGCCCAAGTCATTGACCTTGTTTGTCAATACATCGAATGCTGTAGCTTGACTTGCCATTCGTGCTGCGTAGTCATCAAGAGCCCTTTGATTATTTCCAACATTGATCCCTAACTGCCCCATCGATTGCCCGAACTGCTTCATTTGATCTTCCATTGATGTCATACGTGTGTCAAGATTTTGAATATTAAGGGACGGTGTTTGGCTTAGGTGACCTCGCTCTAATACTGGTTCTGAAGGTATTTGACGCTCAGTTTTGGGCCTTAAAAATGAAGGTCCCTCTCTCCCTAAACGCTCACACACACTCCCTGTCTCACGCTCGTGTATGTCTTCAATAATAGATCCAAAATAAGAAGCAGTACCTGCAAAAACTGGATAAGAAAAATAATTTGCAGTTATGGGATCTGTTCCTGTTGTTTCCTGAGTTGGAATCTCAGGCTGAGAGGCTACAAAGTGTTCTTGTACAACATCAGAACCGATCATCTTAGCAGCATCAGTACGTACCGGTGAAGGTACTTCTGAAGTTCATAAAGCTTCATGTCCTTTTGAAGCAACAGTATCTTCAAAAGGTACAAATTCCTCACCAAAATCCCTATGTGCAGACTATGCAAGGGGAGAATCACTCACGTGAGTTGGAGTGATTGAGTGCGACACACTAGGTTTGGACTGGGCTTTTGAAGTGGCAGCATGAAAATTTTTGGCTTTCTTCCGAATAAGTGGCTGCTCTTCAGGGTCACTTTCAAAATCATTTCCTAAATCTATAGGTGCTGGCCTTTTAGCTTCCGTCAACAGAGGTGAAAGAGAATAAGAATGTGTGTCAGACTTAGAAATATAGCTCTCACCCTGGGATAGATCCTACGGGCTAGCAGTCTCTTGGGTCTCGGAATCAGATACATAGGAAGAGGTTTGAGTAGTATGCAGAGAGAGATTACCTTCGTCATTACCTTGTTCATCATCACTTTGCTCATCAGGAATCGCTTCAAATGCTTCAGCATGAGCAGACGGATTCTGAGCATATGACGATACTTGCGATGATTCCGCCAAAGTAGTAACTCCTGCATCATACATAAGCCACAGTTGAATGTTTTCAGGAATTGACATCGGTTTACCTTGATGTTTATCCTGATTGGCAATTGTAGTAAGTGACTTAGTGCCCATCCCTAGCGGTGCAGATGTTGGACTTCTGGCAAATCCCTGTCGAACAGCAAGAGCATCCCTCGGTACTAAATGATTAATAAGCATTTGTAAGAAACGAGGATACCAGCATACAACATCAGTTGTAGTAAGGTCTCTGCTTGCAGGAGATCCCATTGAAGCCACTATCTCGGAGAGAACTATGCGTCCATAATTGATATCCAGTTCTCGTGCTAGGGCAACTCCAAAGATTTGCATGGGAATTGGAATCTGATGATAATCTTTTTCGCGTGCCCGAAAACATCTTGTGATGGCCTCGAAAAAGTAATTCCATTCCACATGAAAGAATTGTTTCTGGATGTTTCCAGTGATCCGGCCGGTCGGAGGATAACATCCTATTTCTTCAAAGAATGTGAGGCGTTCTGCCGCTGTAGGTTCGGGATCATAAACAGGTTTGACCGGGAATTCCAGAACCCTGTTAAAAATTTCCTTTGTCGCCTCATATTCTTGACCCGCCAAGGTAAACCTGAAACCATAGGGGGTAGATTTGCTTCCAAAAGTAACCGCACTAGTCCATAATTGCTGTAAAGCATCATGTACCAGTGTGGGTTTAGCAGTAAAAGCAAAGCTAGCCTTGGAATACAAATTAAGAAATCGTACCCAAAACTTAAAGCGCGGGAGTTGATCACCAATTTCCGTAGAGATGTTATAAAAATTATTTTTGGCAAGTGAAAATTGGTGAGCCATTTTAATTAAATGTTTTTCCTTAATTAATATGATATTTTTTGTTTTTGAAAAACAAGCAATTAAAGAATCCAAAGTTATAGCCCTTTTAATTTATCGAGAAGACCAAAAGTCACTCTGAGAAATTAAACGACGGGATATACACAATAGCCAATTACTAACTCTGTAACATTCAATGGAGATGTATATGCGTATGTGTGTACCAGTGAAATCGTGTGTGTATGAACAGTTACACAAACACACAAACACTTGATGTTCGTGTGTATATGAACAATTACAAAACACAATAACACAGAGATTAATGGTCACACACATATATTAGTAGTTTAAAATTGGCAGTAATTCGTGGTCTGTATGAGTTTAATCACAAAAACAACGAATTGAGGTTTGCAATTTTGAAATCGCCTTGTTTTTGTGTGGAGGCTGCTGTAAAAGTGAAATTAGGTAAAAGTGAGAGAATCATCGAGTTAGAGATGTATATATAGACATGATTGTGAAATGACAAAAGTGACCCTGTAAAAAAAAATTGAAACACTAAGTAAATACAGGGAAGACCTAAGTCGAACAGTATCTCGAACATTAAGTCGAACTTCGAGATGAAGTTCGAGATAGATGCTAACTCGAACAAACACACTTGAACCATGTAAACAGCAAAAACTACTAGGGAAACCTATCTTGAACTTCAAGTTGAAATTCGAAATAAGTTTCGAGTTAGGAGTTAACTCGAAAAATCCCTGTAACCAACTGAGAATTCTATCTCGAACATCAAGTCGAAATTCAATATGAGTTTCGAGATAGAAATTAACTCGAAGTTATTCTCAGAATTGGATCTTTTCAAAATATCCCCTCAAGTGGAACCTCATCTCAAACTTCGAGATAAAGTTCGAGATAGACCTTATCTCGAATATTTTGAAGATAGAACTAGGCACACTGGTAACTCGAACTCGAATCCTAAGTCGAGTTTCGAGATGAAGTTCGAGATAGACACAACTCGAAAATCTTCCCAGACTTAGAATTTTCAAAACTTCACTCCGGAAGCTCAAATCGAAATCCAAGTCAAATTTCTAGATGAGTTTCGAGATAGAAACTAACTCGAAATTTTGAAAATACTTAGATTTCTCAACAATTAAATTTCAAAATTAATATAAGTATCAATTCAAGGATTTTTTAATAAGTGACATAATTAAAACATTCCTTGATAATTCTAAGGCCTCTAATTACATGAAAAACATAGGTAAATTCATAAAAAAAAATCATGCAAAATTTAGAATATTATGAATTTAACTCCCCCTATGATCATGCAATCTAACAAGCATAAATTCAAAGATTTGTACTATTAAATACACTTAAAACACAATGAATTCATGCAAAATAATACTATATGCAACCTATAACAATCATTAATTAGGCATTTTAAAGTCTAAGCACATAATGATTAAATAGCTTGCACAAAAGAAAATTTGGATTTTACAGATAGGAAGCTTTACTAACTTGTGTTAAGCATTCCCAATTCACCAACCAATCTATTGAATGTTACTTCATCAAGAGGTTTGGTGAATATATCTGCAATTTGTTGCATTGTGGGCACAAAATGTAGCTCCACATTCCCCTCCTCGACATGTTCTCTTATGAAGTGATACATGATGTCGATGTGCTTGGTTCTTGAGTGATCTACAGGATTGTTGGTTATGGCAATAGCACTTGTGTTGTCACACATAATTGGAACTTTCTTGTGCTCAACGCCATAATCCTTCAATTGGTTCCTCATCCACAGTATTTGAGCTACACAGCTTCCAGCAGCAATGTACTCAGCTTCAGCAGTAGAAGTAGATACTGTATGTTGTTTTTTACTTTGCCAGGACACCAATCTTCTGCCAAGAAATTGACAAGCACCAGATGTGCTCTTCCTATCAATCCTGCAACCTGCATAGTCTGAATCCGAATAGCCAATTAGATTAAAACCTGTATCTCTTGGGTACCAAATCCATAGATTTGATGTGCCCTTGAGATACCTAAAAATTCTTTTGACGGCTACGAGATGTGATTCTCTAGAATCCGCTTGGAACCTTGCACATAAACAAGTTGAGAACATTATATCGGGTCTACTTGCAGTTAAATAGAGAAGGGATCCAATCATACCTCGATAGCTTGTGATGTCTACTGATTTACCTGATTTGTCTTCATCAAGCTTCGTGGCTGTTGCCATGGGAGTCTTAGCTGCTGATGCATCTTCTAGATTGTACTTCTTGAGTAAATCTCTGACGTACTTGGATTGACAAATAAAGATACCATCTTTTCTTTGACTGATCTGTAATCCAAGGAAGAAGGACAGCTCTCCCATCATGCTCATCTCATATTTTTCCTGCATTAGCTTAGCAAATTTCTCGCACAAGCGCTCATTAGATGACCCAAAAATAATATCGTCCACATAGACTTGAACAAGTATTAAATCATTCCTTACATTTTTATAGAACAATGTTTTATCAATTACTCCCCTAGTAAAACCATTTTCAATTAAGAATAAGGATAGGGTTTCATACCATCGCCTTGGGGATTGCTTGAGGCCATAGACAGATTTGAAGAGAAGATACACAAAATCTACAAGTTCTGGATCGACGAAGCCAGGCGGCTGTTCCAGATACACTTCTTCTTCTAACTCTCCGTTCAGGAAGGCACTTTTCACATCCATTTGAAAAACCTTGAAGTTCTTATGTGCTGCAAATGCCAAGAACATCCTGACTGCCTCAAGTCTTGCAACTGGTGCATAGGTCTCATCATAATCAATTCCTTCTCGTTGAGAATAACCTTTTGCAACCAAACGAGCCTTGTTCCGTGTTACAAGTCCGTTTTCATCCAGTTTATTTCTGAATACCCACCTAGCTCCAATTACTGATATGTTCTTTGGTCGGGGTACCAGTTTCCAAACTTTCTGCCTTTCAAACTGATTGAGTTCCTCTTGCATTGCAATCACCCAATCAGCATCACCAAGTGCTTCTTCTATTTCTTTAGGTTCAAGCTTGGATAGGAACCCAGAATATAAGCAAATATTAGCCAGGTCAGCTCTTGCAGTTCTTCTAGTGGTCACACCAACATCTGGATCACCAATAATTAATTCAAACGGATGATCTCTATTCCATACCCGTTCTCTTGGAAATTGTCTTGATGATTAAGCTTGACTTTTGGAGTTGTGGTGTTGACTACTTTGATTATTTTCACTAACTCCCCCTGAGTTAGTGCCAGCTCCTACAGAACTATTGTCGACTCGTCTCGAGCCTTGAACAGTTGTCCTTGAGCTGCTATTTACTCCCCCTGAGTTGTTGCCGGTTCGTACTGAAGAGGTCTCTTCTGATCTTGTAGAATTAGATTGTTCACTAGACTCAGGTTCTTCACATACACTTGGGACATTTAATGGGACAACTAACTCAGGTTCATCTTCAAGTTCATCTAAGTCCAGATTCTGAAATTTTAGGGACTCAGGTTCACTAGAATCTCTAGAAATTGATGGGAGTTTGGTAACGTCGAATCTGACGTTGTAGCTTTCAGTCACTTTTCGATCATTCACTAAGAACACCCTATAAGTTACCACCACATCTGTGGAGTAACCAACAAAGATTCCTTCACGAGCTTTTGCTGCAAACATGCCTAGATTTTCATCATCTATAAGTACATAGCATTTTGCTCCAAAGACATGAAAGTATTTGATTGTTGGTCTTCTGTTGTTCATTAGCTCACATGGTGTCTTTTCTTTATCTTTTATGATCAAGGTTCTATTTTGAGTGTAACACGCGGTACTCACTGCTTCACAGTAAGTGTTGAAACATTCTCAATTTGAGTGATGTGATCAATGATTAGGAAAGGTACTTCGTCTTTCGTCATTGCGAACAATACCCATGTATACTTGGAGAAGTCATCCACGATTACCAATGCATATTTTTTCCTAGACAAAGATAGGACATTCACTGGGCCAAACAAATCCATATGAAGAAGTTGCAGAGGCTCAGTAATACTAGAAATTTCTTTGCTTTTATGCGATGCTCGTTTCAACTTTCCCATTTCACAAGCTTCACAGAGTCCTTTCGGAGCGAACTCCATTTGAGGTAGATCTCTCACCAATTCTCATCTCGCGAGAGCATTCATTGTTTTGAAGTTTAAGTGAGATAGCTTTTTGTGCCATAACCAGCTTTCATCATCCGAAGCTTTGCTGTAGAAACAGGTGACCTCATTCTGATTTGCTGAATCCATGTCCGCCACAAAAAGATCTGCCTTTCGAACTCCTCTCAAAGCCAATGAGCCTTCCTTGATGTGAGTAATTGATACACCTTTCTTGTTGAAGACAATTTCGTAACCTTTGTCACAGAATTGACTAATACTCAACAGATTGTGCTTCAGTCCCTCAACATAGGAAATATCTTCAATGATGACATTACCCGTCTTCAGTTTGCCATATCCCTTTGTCACACCTATGCTGTCATCTCCAAAGGTAACATAAGGGCCAGCCTTCATAACCAACTCTGTAAGCAGGGACTTGTTTCCAGTCATATGCCTCGATGCTCCACTGTCTAGCACCCATATAACTTTACTTCTGTTCTGCTTAATGCCCTGCATTGACAGATTGATTAGACGTTCTTCGGAACCCAACTTTGATTGGGCCCGGCTTTTCTATAAGATCGAGAATCAACAGATTTAACAACAGGAGATGCACTTTTCTTAACATTACTAGAGCTTTCGACTTTCTCCTTTCCTTTCTCAGACTTGACAGATTTGTCAGTCTTAGGTGAAGGTTTGTCACTCCTAACTTTAGGAGGACAAACACGTCTTGGCTCTCACATGCTTCTTTTTTATGTTTGAACTAGCAGCAGTATTTGAGCATGACTGGCTAGATGCATTCATTAAATTCACAAAAGTTTGCATGATGTTAAAAGTGCATGGCATACAATTAGGTTGACCACACTGTGCATGATTCTGATGCAGATTATTCATTGTATGTGTGGCAGGCATGGCATGTGCAGCAGGAACATTTATGTTAGCTTTACATGCATAAGAAAGATGTTCAGTAGATTTACAGTGATAACATGCTTTCTTTATTCATTCAGCCTTAACCTCTTTTATGCCTTTTTCTTTCTTACCTTATTGTTTAACAGCCTTAGCTCCTAATCCTGCTCTAGATTCATCTCTAGGGCAATTGATTTTAACTTGTTTGATAGGAGTTATAGGTTGTGCCTTCTGGCGATCTTCCATCTCAATCTCATATCTAGCTATTAATTCAGTCTCTTCTTCTAATCGAGGAACAAGGTGTTTGAAGATAGGTTTGACAGCTGATTTAAGAGGGCTAGGAATTTCCTTTTTAAGGTCACTGGAACTAGTGTCGATAGGTCTCTTTCCTTCTTTCTTAGGTAAGTTAGAATAGTCAAGTCCTATACCTATTCCAGTTATTTTCTTAAATGTGTCATTATCTACATACACTTTACTAGCAGCTAGTTTGTAAGCTTCGCATTTAGTTTCTAACTCAGCTAGGTCGTTCCTAAGACATGCTTCTATTTCTTCCTTAAGGATGAGCTTGTGTTCCAAAGATTTAATAAAGTCTCTTAGGGAAGTATCTACAGTGCAAGCAGCCTCTAACTCTTCCACTTTTGCCTCAAGCATTCTGCTTTTGGCGACAAGTGTTTTCTGTTCCTTTTGAGAAGTATCTAGGTTTTTGCACAACATATAGATCTCTTCACTAAGAGCCCCGTTCTGTTCCTTATACTCATCAATGGACATTTCTACTTTAAGGGTTAGAACTGGTACCTCTGGTTCCTCTGATGTCTCAGCCATGAGATCAAAGTTTGCTACATGAGTAACATCTTCCTCATCTGAATCATCCCAAGCTCTTCCTTCTGTTACTAATAAAGCTCTTTTTCCATGTCTTTCCTTCACCAGCGATTCATACTTGCTTTTGAGGGCTTCATATGTCTCTTTTGGATAAGTCTGTTTAGGCTTTTTGCAGTCCGTAGCAAAATGTCCAGCTTCACCACAGTTATAGCATTTGAACTTCATTTTGAAATCCAAAGGAGATTTGTAGCTGGTACTCTTGCCTTTACCTTTGTAGCCTGACGAACTACCACCACCACTAGCAACCCGATAGTAAGATGAAGAATTTCTCTGGGGTCGGTTGCTCTTTCTGAATCTCATGTTGCTGAACTTCCTTGCCATGTATGCCACGACACTATCGTCCATGTTGTCCAGCTCCTCTTGGGTGAAGTAGTCATCATCACTGTTAGATGTGCACTCGTCATCATTATTAACTTTATGTGGTGCAGGTGATGATTTAGACTTTTCTGCAACTATTGCCTTCTTAGACTCTTCCTCATCAGCAACTAATCCTGATGCAGTTTCTTTTCCTTTTGAATCATTGTCCCATGCTTGATCTTGAAGTGTTTCCAGCTCATAGGTCTTTAGTATTCCATAATACTCTTCCAGAGAAGTTGTATGCAAATCTCTGGTTTCTCTTACAGCGTAGACCCTATGTTCAATGCTCTTTGGCTGGTTCCTCAGATATCTCGTATTGGTCTCAACCATGAGGAGAGTTACACCTCTCAGATTCAAATCCAATACCAACTGACTGAATCTTAGATAGACGTCTGTTATGCCTTCTCCTTTTCTTATTCTGAAGGTGTCATACTCCATTTTGAGTATGAGTGTCTTGTTGCTTCTAACCTCTGCAGATCCTTCCATGACAACTTCTATCTTGTCCCAAATCTTCTTTGCTGTATTCAGACCTTTGACTATGTTGAACATTTCATGATCAAGGGATTCCATCGAGGTTTGTCGTACGGAAGTATCATAAGCTATTTGCTCCTTGTCAGCATCTAAAAATTCCGATGCCTTTTTAGGCTCAGACCGAGGTGGTATAACCTCCTTTCCTTCCGTATGCTCAGGAATAATCACCATTGGAACAAATTTACCCTTGTCAAGGACTTCCAGATATTCAGGGTTAACTGTCTCTAAGTAGAGTCTCATTCTGAAAACCCATTCTTCATAGTGATCTCGGTTGAACATTGGGATCTTGAATGCATTTTTAGGAGCCATTTCAATTCTGGTCACCAAAAGTTTCTACGTACCCAAGACTTGGCTATGTAGAATATATATGTAGAACTTCTGCCTAAGTCGAAATTTCTCTAAGTGGAAATTTTTGTTCAAGTCGAACTTCACCCAGTAGAAATTATCCAAGTCGAATTTCTATGTAGAAAATCTCAAGTAGAAACTCTATGTAGAACTTTTGTCCTTGGAATAAATTTGCTGCAGATTACTTTAATATTGAATAAACAATATTATCTCTTTAACACCTTTTTGACTTTTGAGGCTTTACTCACCTAAATTACCTAACCCACGTGCTAGGTACTGAGTATGTTCTGCTATGCTTTCTTCCGTGAATAACGCACATCAAAAGTCCAAAAACACCCTTTTTTTTACTTTTAATCTTTTTAAGAAGGAAATCAAAAAGTTGTTGGGTTGTCTTCTTTAATAAGAACAAATGATGAACACTCAAGAACACCAAATATCAAAGTACCCAGATTAATTCACAAAAATTAATTAAAATACATCCAAGCTAAATAATAACACCTGGAGTATTTAAGTAATTATCTTTGGATGAGTTTTCACTACAAACGAATTAAAGCTCACTTTTCTAGAATTTTAGAAAAGTAGATCTAGAAAATGAAAACTCACGATTCTTCTACCAAACACAAGGATCTATGTTTTGTGTGTTAAACATATAGCTTTGATACCAATTGTTAGGTCCAAATGTGTTGTAGAGGGGGGGTGAATACAACTTTTCAAATTTGATAATCAATAAATACGATGCAATAAATGAACACACAGATTCAAGAAATATATGTCTTATATTTAACTTGAAGTGGTTGCTACAACATTCATAACAAAGTATAACAGAAGTTCAGAGAGTAGTGAATGATACTAAGCTCTGTGAATACACTCTCTCTCTTTTACATGTGTTTCTCTCAGGAATTGCTCTCACACTAAAACATTACACAAGTACTTCTATTTATACTACATGTAATCTATGTCCTGTAGTCTTCAAAGACTAAGATATACGTGGCCCAATGATGTCCACATAAATCTTGCCTTATCTTGAAAGCTTGGAAATCTGCCAATCAGAAGATGCCATGTGTCATGTTGAAACTGCACTCTAAGTAGAACTTCTACTTGAGAATTTCTACTTAGCCATCTCGAATTTCTAAGTAGAACTTCTACTTAGAAATATTCTACTTGGTTATCTAGAATATTTAGTACTTAGAAAATATTCTGGTTTTCAACTTGAAACTTCAATGCACATCTTGAACTTGTGATATCTTCATGTCTTCTTTATTCTTCACCAAGCTCTTGAACATGGATCTTTATTACTGACATAAACTTGCTATCAATGTCCTGACACTTGATGCACTGGTCTGGTTCATAAGTGACTAGTCTTGATAGTGTTTTTGCTTCTTGAATAAATTACCATATTCAATTAGTAATGAGGCTTTCCAATGTTAGCTTTCCTTCTTGTTCACTTGAAATCAATTTGTCTTATTGATACTGATAGTTATGATCTTGATTCTTGGCTTTTCAAATCACTGAGGCATGAACAACTTTGACTTGAACTTCTCTCAATGATTTCTTCTTGGCTTGATCATAGTTAACATGTTGCATTGTATCAATTACCTTGTCTTCTTTTAGTGTTGATTTCTTTCTGGCTTCTTATTCTTGATTGTCTTCTGGTTAAGTATCTTTTCCTTTAGTTGAGTTACATTAGTTATAGTGTTACAAGTTTACACACTCTGCCTTTCAGTAGTACACTTGCCTTAATACATGAGATTGCACTTAATTAGCTTCTTCTTCAATCGGTTCCTTGCCTGGTCTCCTACTCGGACCTATAACAATATAATCAATACCTTATTTTCCCCCTCATTGTTTACATACCACAAGACAACTTATAATACCATCGCCCCAACGACACTGTTATACTTATATACATATGTCTTTATATACACATAATCACATAAGTCACATAGCACGTAAAGCCATATAACATATATTGTAGTATAGTATAGTACTATAATGATATCACGATTAACATTAGAGATGTGCCATAAGGTTTTGAAAGTCGTCTTTATAATTTCTTAAAAATTTCGGCAGCATCTCCTTTGTATTATCGTCATACCATACCGGAATACAACCGGTCCAAACAATCACCATTATATTTACACTCTACCACCTTAATCAATAATCAACAAATAAATTACAAGTAAACAATTTCATCACCCCATGTCCATGTTATCATGATTGTACTATTAACTATACCTTTCTACCAAGAACGATTTCAAGTAACAATTAATTCAAGTAGTACACATATGGTTAAGAATTTAACTCCCAATCATAACACCATTTTCTTGTAGTACTTATAAACAACAACCAAGCAATTTAAAATCAAGTTACTATCCCTATGATAATTTGCTTATACATTGTTTTATACACTTAGTTAAATTCAAGTAACAACTTAAACCAATTAACATTCAAATCATTAAGTAATTTAACTCCTAAAAAAAACCATTTAATTTCACCTCAATCTCTCTTCTCCTTCCTCCTTCTTCTTGACATCTCTCCCTCTCCCTCTCGGCCTCTCTCTATCTCTCTCTCGGTCTCTCTCCCTCGGTCTCTCTCCCTCTCTCTCTCTCTCTCTCTCTCTCTCTCTCTCTCTCTCTCTCTCTCTCTCTCTCTCTCTCTCTCTCTCTCTCTCTCTCTCGGCTTCTCCCTCTCCCTCTCTTCTCCTCTCTCTCGGCTTCTCTCTCTTTTCTCAATCTCTCTCTCTTTCGGCCTCCCTCATCAACAAAATCAACACCCACAAATCAACAATACTTACACACTTCAAGTCAATTAATCACATAACAATCACTTACATGCAATTTAAATCAACTAACCCTCTAATTTCAAATACCCACTAATGTTATCATACACAAAATCAAATTATAACTATTACCCATCAAATTTCATAACATATAATCATCAAAATTTCAAACCCTTTTTAAATTACACCTACTAACAATCATCAATTAACTATACTCAACTAATCACACCTTATAAACTCATAAAATTTCATACCCATCATGAAACTCAATGTAATAACCTATAATCACTAACATGCATCCACATAACACATGTAAATCACTCGAAAAACCCAAAACAAACCTTGCATGTGAACCCTAGTTCGAAAATTGAAGAAAAAACATGATTCATGGGTATAGGGTTGTAGAGAATTGAGAGTAGATTGTTTTTCTTACCGAAAACTTGAATTTTAATGGAGGAAATACCTTGAAAGGCTCGAATCTTCAATGGAGGGTTAGAGAGAATTTTGAGAGAGAAGGGGACGGGTGAAAACACACCGGGGGGGTTGCCGAAATAAAAAAAAAGAATGGGGAAGGGTTTGGTTTTATGTAACACACACCCACTAATTCAATTTTTAATGATATAATTTTAATAAATAAAAGACTTACAAAATCCTAATTACAAGATACTTTGGTTTTAAAAATAAAAGATGGACATAAATATTTAAAACACAATTTTCTCTTTATCAAGATATTTTTAAAATATTTTTAAGATTGTTTTATAAAAAGATTTGGATTTTACAAGTATAATAAATAGAAAAATCATTATAAAATACTTTAATTCGAAATTAAATCAAACCTTTATTTTTTTAAAAAAGGTTTATTTTTAAACCTTTATTACATAAAGACAATAAAACAAGAAATTTCATGATTTTTACTAACTCCAATAATTTTACAAAAATGTTTAAGCGAATTAAAAATCATATTTCTACACATTTTTAAAAGTATGTAAAATTTAATATAAATTTATATCAATACATCTAGAAATTATTTAATCATATAATGACTCACCAATTAAAGCACATATTTTATTTTCACTAGCTCCAAACATTTTAAACAAATATTCACGCGAATAAAAATTATACTTAATATCTTTAAAAGTATTCATAAAATCAATAAATTCACCTTAACACACCTAACAATTATGTTCACAAAACACGTCAACAACCATATAATCACATAACAACTTGTAAATTAAAATATTTTTATAATAATATAATATAATTACTGAGTACAAAATTCCCAGATATTACACCGATGATTTCTATGATCAACCTATGGCTGTCAATTTAATTGATGATATAGCTGATCAAGAATTCATCAACCCTAATCATGCTCTTGATTTTTGTTTGAAACACTTCGGTCAAAATTGGGATGATTCTGAATATACAAATGAGGTCAATGCAATGTTAGATTCCACCATTCCTAGAAATAACGAAGCATGTGAACCACCTCCTTTGCCACTTTTCGAAGCTTGTGAACCCGTTGAGTCAAAGCCGCCCGATTTAGAACTCAAACCTCTTCCCGACACTCTTAAGTACGCCTTTTTAGGTCCTAACGAGTCTCTTCCCGTTATAATTGCCTCTAATTTGACCAAGTCCCAAGAGGATGAGCTTGTAAGTGTGCTTAGAGAACATAAGGAAGCCATAGGTTGGAGTATCTCAGATATTAAAGGAATTAGTCCGGCCATTGTCCAACATAGGATTCACTTAGTTGATGATGCCAAACCAGTTCGTGAGCCACAAAGGCGGTTGAACCCTACCATGATGGAAGTCGTTAGGAAGGAAATTCTTAAGTGTCTAGATAATGGAATCATTTATCCCATTTCTGATAGCTCTTGGGTTAGCCCGATTCAGGTAGTACCTAAAAAGTCGGGTATTACCGTGGTGACTAACGAGAACAATGAGCAAGTTCCTACTCGTGTCCAATTCGGTTGGAGGGTGTGCATAGACTATAGAAAACTCAATGATGCCACTAGAAAAGACCACTTTCCTTTACCGTTCATAGATCAAATGTTAGAAAGGTTAGCGGGTCATGCCTACTACTGTTTCCTAGATGGTTATTCCGGTTATTTTCAAATTCCTATAGCTCCCGAAGACCAAGAGAAAACCACTTTCACATGTCCCTTTGGAACCTTTGCTTATCGTCGCTTAGCTTTCGGTCTAACCACTGCCCCGGTAACCTTCCAAAGGTGCATGATGAGCATCTTTTCTAACATGGTAGGTGAATTCCTAGAGATTTTCATAAATGACTTCTCCATCTTTGGTTCATCTTTTCATCAATGCCTAAACTATCTTGAGTTAGTCTTAAAACGGTGTAAATAAACCAACCTCGTTCTTAATTGGGAAAAATGTCATTTCATGGTTAAAGAAGGAATCGTTCTTGGTCATAAAGTTTTTGGAAAGGGGATCGAAGTAGATAAATCCAAAGTTGACCTCATTGCCAATCTACCCCCACCAACATCGGTCAAAGGAATTCGTTCCTTTTTAGGACATGCTGGTTTTTATAGGCGTTTCATTAAAGATTTTAGCAAAAAGGCTAGACCCTTGACCTCCCTTCTTGGCAAAGATGTCAAATTCGAGTTCACTAGTGATTGTTTACAATCTTTTGAACACCTTAAGAAAGAGTTGACCTCGGCCCCGATTGGAGTCAACCTTTCGAGTTAATGTGTGATGCATCTGATTACGGATTAGGGGCGGTATTAGGACAACGAATCAATAAGATACCTCATGTCATATACTACGCTAGTAAGACCTTAAATGATGCGCAACTTAATTATTCTACCACCGAAAAGAAGCTTCTAGCCGTAGTTTTTGCCTTCGAGAAGTTTAGATCGTATCTTATTGGTTCGAAAATCATTGTTTACACCGATCATTCCGCCCTTCGGTATCTCTTCTCTAAGAAAGACTCTAAGGCTCGATTGATTAGGTGGATCTTGTTGCTCCAAGAATTTGGCATAGAAATTAGGGATAAGAAAGGGTCCGAAAATGTCGTTGCCGATCACCTTTCTCGATTAGTGGTGGAGTCAACCACTGACTCGCTTTTGAATGAATCTTTTCCCAACGAACATCTCTTTTCTATCTCTACTCCTCCTTGGTTCACCGACATTATCAATTACCTTGCAATCGGCGACATTCCCTCTCATTGGTCTACACAAGATAGATCGAAATTTTTTTCACAAGTCAAACACCTCTTTTGGGACTACCCGTATCTTTTTAAATATTGTCCCCACCAAATCATTCGGAGGTTCATCCCAAACCATGAGTTTCGAAGTATACTTTCCTTTTGTCACGATCAAGCTTGTGGAGGTTATTTTAGTGCTAAGAAAACAGCAGCTAAAATCCTCCAAAACGGTTTTTATTGGCCTAGTTTGTTTAAGGATGCTGCTGAATTCTGTGCCACTTGTAGTAGGTGTCAACACTTAGGAAAGATCACTAGAAGAAATATGATGCCTATGAGTCCCATCTTAATCATTGAGATTTTTGATGTGTGGGGCATAGATTTTATGGGTCCCTTTCCTAGCTCTTTTGGCAACCTCTACATTCTCTTAGCGGTTGATTATGTGTCTAAGTGGGTAGAAGCCATACCGACTAAGTCCAATGATAACAAGGTTGTTCTTAAATTCTTAAAAGAGAATATATTTTCTCGATTTGGCACACCTAGGGCATTCATTAGTGACCAAGGTACGCACTTTAAGAATCGTCAATTTGAGTCCCTTTTGAAAAAGTACTCAACTACTCATAGGCTGGCTACCCCTTATCATCCTCAAACTAGTGGTCAAGTTGAAGTCTCGAATAGGCAAATTAAGCAAATTTTAGAAAAGACTGTCAACTCGAATAGGAAGGATTGGTCCATCAAACTGATAGATGCTTTATGGGCCTATCGGACCGCTTTTAAGACTGTTTTGGGCATGTCCCCTTACAGAATTATGTTTGGAAAAGCCTATCACTTGCCCGTTGAACTAAAGCATAGGGCCTTGTGGGCCATTAGAGATTTGAACTTTGACTTACCAACCGCCGGTAGTCATAGGAAGTTGTAGTTGTCAGAACTAGAGGAATTAAGAAATGAGGCCTATGAAAATGCTAAAATGTATAAAGAAAGAACTAAACTTTTTTATGATAAATCCATTTTGTGAAAATCATTTTCTCCAGGTCAAAAAGTTCTTTTATACAATTCTAGGCTTCATTTATTCCCCGGGAAATTAAGATCTAGGTGGGAAGGTCCTTACATTGTTAGGATCGTTTTTCCTCACGGTGCTGTTGAAATTGAAAATCCTAAAAATGGTGATATATTAAATTTAATGGACAAAGACTCAAACCATTTTTAGAGCTGCCACTTGATCCCGAGGAAGAGGTTATCCACCTCATCGATCCATGATTCAAGTAAGTTTCTTCAATAGGTAGTTGTAAATTCTCTCCGTCAGCCCTTATCAGGTATTACCTTGTTCTCCTTTACTCATTTCTCTTGCATTTGCATACATTGAGGACAATGCATGATTTAGGTATGGGGGAGGGTTTTTAGTGTAAATATTAAAATCAGAAAATCCAAAAAAATTAAAAATCACAAAAATCACAAAAAGAGTTATAAAATTGTAAATAGTAGAGTTCTAATCTTATTCTAGTCTTGTTAATTGATTGCTAGTTGCTTGATGCACCCTTACATGCTATGATAATCTTGTGATCCTTTAGCTTTTGATTGAGAAGTGATTTGCTAAGTTCTTCTCCACACACTTACACTAGCAAGGTGAAACTTGTATACTTATTTGATTTGTGCAAGAAATTAGAAGGTCATGATTAGGTGTAAGATGATTTGGTTTTCATGCTTTGAGTACAAGTAGGTGCATTAAGGATACCTTTACTTGAGATTGATTATGTTCTACCATACCAAGTGAGTTTTGAGCCTATATGCACATCTTTTGCATTTATATTCTTTTGCTTGAGTGTCCACTTGTCATTTGCATTGCTAGCACTTGTTTGAGTTCTTTCTTGTAACACATGACATTGATTGATGATAAAATGATAAAGGCATTAGGAATAACCAATATTTCCAAAAAATATCCACACCATTCTTATGTGATCAATTAGTTAACCCTTTGAGCTTAATCAAATTCTTTCGGTGACACACCACATTACTCGCCTAAGACCTTTTTCTTGTACAGCCTTACGTATACTTGATCCCAATTTGTCAAAGGCTAGTAGGAACTTGAGGGAGTAATAAGGTGTGTGAAATGGGTTTACTTTTGTTCATAACTTTTGAGGAAATATATGTTTTGTTGGTTACCTTGTTAGTCGATTTTCAAGTCAAACCTAAAGGAGGATTATGGTTTCTTATAGCTCTCATAAAAAAAAAATAACAATATATTTATATATGAGAGCATACTTATGTTTTTTTAATTCTCCTTCATTCGGCTAGTCAAGTCTTTTTGTTGAAAATAGAAAAATAATTGTGTGGGGAGGAAGTTTGGCGTTGTGCATGATTTCCATGGTGACTACTAGCTTTTGACACTTCACCTTGTTTTGACCTTACTTGACATACCCTGTCCCTAGCCCCATTATAACCCAAATAAAGACCTTTTGATTGTCATCATTGATGTATGTTGTGTTTAAGTTAGAATGATACCAAATGTCAAGCATGCTTTTGATTTTATTGGAATTGAGTGATACACTTACCCTTGTTCTTGAGTGAATGATCTTTTGTGAGTGAAATGTGAGGTATTGCTTGTTTCTTTTGCATATGAGATCTCAAGTTTTGACTCTAAAGTGTGCTCTTGTAGACTTAGCATGGTTTCCAATAATTTTTGCACTTGGCATGAACTTGTAATCATTCTTGCAGGATTATTTAAGTAGACTATGTGAATCCTTGCACTTTCCACACCAAGACTTTGCATATTCATTTTGATTCTTAAGTTGATGTGTCATGAGAGGACAAGTATGTGTGCTGTTGCATTGCCATGTAATCTTTTATACGAACTTGATGGATTTTGTGGGTACATGCACTATAGGCCCTCACGAGACCTCACTCGTCCACTAGGGCTGCCTAGGGGTTTAAAGGGCTTGTTGCATATGCCAAATGCAACCGTCACTGTAATAACCCTAACTTTAGCAATACTACAGTGATCACATGAATAGTAAATTTTGAGGATTTAGGGAAATGATATGTAGGTACCCTATACTTGAGACAGGAAATGAGCAAACAGAAACCATATTAGTGATATACTATGAAAATAAGTGACTCGAAATGACGATGGATTTCAGAAACTCCTGAATTTAGATTTTGAGGATTTTGAGCTCGAACGAACTTCTATTAATTGGATATTAAGGAGTATATAAATATTAAAAGGATTATATATGGAGGAATTAGTGAATTTAAGTTAAACCAAGGGATTTTTAAGTTAAGTGAATGCTAAGGGAATTTGGATTTTATAAACGATTTCAAAACCACTGGATAGTGAGATACATTCGAAACGAATCACAATTAGACGAGTATGGAGACTAAGTAACCAAGGTTAGTAAGTGATAAAGATATTTACCACATTAATATTTATAAGGTTATTAGTAAATACTTAAGGTTAAAGGAACAAGCTTACAAAACACTCATCCATGACATCACACCTTACATCATCTTCCACTAACTCAAAATTTAGGACAAATTAGTCATTTAACCATGGATTTTCTACTAAACTCTAGAACTCTTGATGGATTAGGATGAGATGAGATAAGATTAGCAGGCAAACACAAAAAAAATCTCTCCACTTCTCCACCTTTCTTCCATTCGAATTTTTGTAGAAAAAAAAGAAAAAAAATTCAAAACCCTAGCTCTCTTCAATAACAATTCAAGGGAAAAATCATGGAGCTTCTTGGAGGTTAGGAAGGATCATTTACAAAGTTTCAAGGCCAACCATCATCATTTAGCAAGGTAATAAAATCATGGAAGTTACTAGAAAAGATGATGAATAGTGTTTTCAAGTGTTAACCTTGTTTTAATGGTTTCTTTTAGTTGATTCAAGCTAGTATAAGGTTGATTAAGGATATATCAAGGATTGTTAAGGGTTATCAAAGCTTCAAGAAGGTATAATCATGCTTGCTCTTTTATATTTATGATGGATATTGTTTGGTTTAGTGATTAAGTGGTGTAAATGTTAAGATTATGATGATCCATGTGTTTGTAAGTGATTAAAGTTGAATATGAAAGTGTTTGGGATTGTAACCATGGCTGGTAATGAAGACCACATGGTGTAGGTGATGATTATTGTGTTTGCTAATTGATTTGGAGGAGTTTGATTTTTGGAAAGTATGAAATTATAGCCGTTATAATGTCCGTTTTTCGTTAGAACTACAAACTGCCATATTTGGTGACCCCTGTATTCGTACGGTACCTCACTGCCTAGGTGACCAATTGACCATGAAATGATAGAGCTTATTTCATAGATCGTTTTGATATAAGGTACGTTAAAATCTGACGTACGGTTTAGGAGAAAAGTCAGTTTTAGTGAAAGACGTTTGGAAACCGAGAAAATGTAATTGTGTTAACTTTGAGGCTATAACTACCATACTTAAACATTTTTAAAAATTATGACACTTTGGGATAGTGTAGTAAGGTAGTCAAAGAGTTGTTACCAGTTGACCTTGTGGTAAAATTCGAAATCCATATTTTCTGAGAATTTTTACAGTTAAGTGTGATTGTTAGGGGAAATAGTGAAAACCACTGAAACTTCGATTAAGGTTTTAAATGGTTAAGTTCTTGAACCTTTGGGGTAATAGTAATACGTTAAACATATATAAAGTTTCAAAGGTAATTTTATACAAGAGTGTAATGAGTAAGAGATGTGGTTCTAACGACAGTCCTTTTGTGTTTATAGAAATTCCGGAAGAAGGACGAGCCATACTGTCAGGATCCCGAAACCGAGGCAAGATTTCTTCTATCCTTACTTGTAAAGCTACTTATCTTCACAAAGAAACTTGATTTCATGGAATATATATGTGATGCTATTATTACTATATTGTGAAGAAATTGTCTTCCTTTGGTATTGATATTGAAAAGAAAGATATACGAAAATGTATATGAATATGGATATGAGTATGAGTTGGATATGAATATGAATATGAGTATGAGATGGATATGTATAGAGATGATTATGCATGAAGTGAACATGCCTTATGATTAAGAGAGTAAGAAAGAATGATATCAGTTGTTATCTAGGGTTATATGGTTTATAATACTATATTAAAAATGTTCTTTTTGAATATCAGTGGTTTAATAAATATTATTTGATTATCATTCATTACTCTTAAAATAGACGGAATATTTTATGAATATAAAAGTATATTTGATTCCTGAATATGGAAGAGATGTCTGGATCATAATCAAAGAATTATGTTATATATATATATTTTATAGAAGAAATGTGCGAGAATGGAAATGATATGAATGAATGATATGTGAAAATGAAAGCGAGAAAATGGAAATGTGGAATGATATTTTAAAAAGGGAATAATGATGTGATAAAAAGGGGGATTGCAACAGACTTGCGTAAGTGGCTGTTTCAGGGCTGTGTGCGACACGGTCCAGCATTTATTATTTTTATTACGGCACGAAGATGCCAAGGGAGGATGTTAGCAGGTGGCCTTCCTCCAGGGATGATCTTCATTCCTTCTACCGGTAGTAAAAAGAGAGCAGGTACGATTAGGCGACTGATCATCGTCCTAATGTATCAGGCGACAGCAGATATCCTCAATGTTTTTGAAAAGAAAGTGTAGACAATGGTTTCAGATTTCTATACTGAAAACAGAATAATGATATAAGATGATGGAATTATGGTTACAGATGAAGAAAAACTGATATTATACTATTTTATATTTCTTTCTTATAATAGTAAGTGGATGATGTATTATTAAATAAGAGCTTTATTCTTCCTTAAGGATTTTAATTGTTTTCTGCTATTGTAAATGCATATACATATATGTATACCTGTTCACATTCTAAATTCTAGGTTACAATATTATCTTGCTGAGCTATTATAGCTCACTCTTGCTACTTATGTATATAGCAGCTAGGTCCCATGCCGATACTACGCACTACAACCCGCAAGAGGGTAAGGGAAAGGCGGCCTTTTGAGCGAGTGCTGGCGACCATCCCCGAGGTAGTGACAAGCGAAAGGGGCTTAGTAGACTTATGTAAATTAAGGGTGTAAGTTTGTAATAAACTTTTGGTTGTTGAAATGCTTCCTGTAGAAGTATTATTCAACAATGTACTTAGTAGAATTCTGGGTTTGTAATAACTGTTAACTTTAAACTTTTAATATTGTGAATGTTGTTCTATGAGCATATGACTGGTGTGTGTGTGTGTGTGTGTGTGTGTGTGTATTAGTGTGGGGTCAATTGCTTATTTATTATAAAAAAAAACTCAAGAGATATTGATATTGAATGGAAATTGGACCGTGATGACCTGGATCCTTGACCCCGGATCTAGGGGCGTCACAGATGGTATCAGAGCTAAGAGTCATAATGCTCAAGAACAAAAGTGATAATAATAAATGTATCAGTTATAATATAAATTGTGAACTTCCATCAAGTTCGGGGGTGGTATATCGCAGGTAGTATTTACTTTAAGCATATATTATAATTTTATAGACTGTTACTAATAGAATTTTATGTTTTATTATAGGGAGCGGAGATGGGTGAGCCGAGTCAGGACCCCCAGTGGCTAGGGATGTCAGGGCAGGAGCTATTAGATCTTCAGCTGGCCGGGGTGGAGGTCCCCGAGTATGCAGTTGAGGACCTCAGGGAGAGACGCAGGGCGGCGGCTAGAGAGAGATTTGAGAGAGAGGAGGCAGAGGAGCAGAGACGGAGAGATGCTGTGGCCATAGTGCCATATATGGGTAGACCTTCTACAGGATCTGATGAGGCAGGTCCTTCCAGAGTGAGATGGGAGATTCCGGAGGAGGAGAGGCCGTTACGTAAGAGGCCTAGATTGTCAGTTATAGCTGAGGAGGAGGAGGAGGAGATTGAGTGGACCGATATCCATATGATACCTACCCCTGCCTTGCCTATTCCAGTACCATCACCAGTCCCATCTCCCTCACCGAGTCCTGGCCCTCTAGAGGATCCAGTTGAGCCATTCACTCCGCCCGGACATTTTATCTTCTCAGAGGATGAGATAGAGGGAGATCCGTCTGAGGATGCAGATACCGAGTCTATTCCTCCATCCCCACCATTTGCACCTCCACCACCTCCACCTGTTCAGGCACCTGCCCCAGCTGTTGTGCCCCCTCAGGAGGCACCCTTACCGACAGGTGACTCCCTACCACCCATTTTGTTGACGGAGTACTTTGCCCTACAGGGTCAGTTGGAGGAGTCCCGCCGAGTGATAGACACCCTGATGCAGAGGTCAGAGAGAGGGAGAGGAGGTATCATTCCTGATGGTATATCCTTGGGATTAGTGAGTGTTGAGCTGCGGGCCCTGAGTGACATTAGGAGGCTATTAGCTGACAGAGGAGACCCAGAGTGGAGAGCTGCGATAGTGGATACAGTCACGTCTATGGTAGTCCAGATCCGAGATATTATCAGGGCAGGACTGTGAGTCGGGATAGTAGTCTACGTCTCTAATCAGACTAGTCATCTTACTGATGTCTTTTTGGGGGATTAGTTTAGTTGGTTGCTGTTTTAATCCCAGTCTGATTGGAAGACAGTTAGTAGCACTTTTGTTGTAGCAGACTAGTATGTACAGTTATGTTTGTAGGTTTCGAACCATGTACCCAAGTTGTCAAATATTTATGTAAATTAATGAAGTTTGTGCATTTCTATCTAAATTTTGCTGCATTTTTAATAATAAATGTTGAGACTCAAAAATATGGATGTATAAAAGGTGATTGACTTAATGAAAAGGCTATCGTGTTAAGGGCGATACGCTTACCTACTAAAATTATAATATAACTAGATGCAAATCGTGTGATAAGAATATAGTGATGTGCAAATAAGTTAATTAATGATATAATTGTGTATATAGAAATGATGTATATTGTAACCCAAATTCGGGTAATTAATAAGGACCATTGTTATGTACTGAACTATGCCGCCTAGACGTGATAGTAGAGCGAATGCAAGAGAAAATGAGAGAGACGAAAGAAGTCGAAATATAGAAGGTACTACACTGAACGAAAATGCTCATAATGAAGAAAATCATGAAGAAGAAGAAGAGGAATCAACTGGCCAACAAAGGAATCCGGGAGGTGATCCCTTTGCCCAATTCATGGACTTATTAAGGCAGAATTTAGCGAATCCACAGAATCCTCAACCACCACCTGTTCTTCCTAATCAGGCAGCTAAAGCATTTCGTGCCTTTAAGTCATTAAAGCCCCCAGAATTTGAGGGAACCACTAACCCAGTAGTAGCTAGGGCATGGCTAAAAGAAATGGAGAAAGCTTTCGAGATACTGAGGATAGAGGAAGATCAGAAAACAGTCTTTGCAGCCTATCTCTTAAAGGGAGAGGCAAATTATTGGTGGGAAGCTAAGAAGAACCTAGAAGAAGCGGGAGTGATAACCTGGGAGCATTTCACTAGGATGTTCCTAGAAAAGTATTCTCCTAGGTATTTGGAAAACCAAATGGAATTAAAGTTTCTGGAGTTAAAACAGGATAACCTAACAGTGGCAGAGTATGAAACTAAATTTACAGAACTGTCGAGGTTTGTTCCCGAGTTTGTGCGTACTGAAGAACAACGAGCGAAAAGGTTTCAACAAGGATTGAAACCCTGGTTACGAACGAGAGTGGCCCCATTCGAGTTGACTGATTATGCTGCAGTGGTTCAAAAGGCATCTATTATAGAGGCCGAGAGTGAGCAGGCTCAAATAGGTCGAGAGAATAAGAAAAGAAGATTTGAAGGTCCGAAAGGAGGATCAAGTGAGGGAAGCTACTTTAACAAAGGAGGTAGAGGACAAAAATCTCAATTTGTGGGAAAGTCGGGGGGTAACAAGACTACTAGTGACACGGTAAACCAAGGTGGTAAATCTTCAGGAACATTTCAGTCCAATCAATCACGACCACCATTACCAGATTGTGACACGTGTGGTAAGAAGCATATAGGAGTCTGTAGAGTACTGGGAGTAACTTGTTTTAAGTGTGGACAAAAAGGACACTACCTTAACCAGTGCCCATCAACTGATACAAACCCTAAAAGAGATGTTAAGTGTTACTAGTGTGGGAAATTAGGACACATTGCTAGAGATTGCCGTTCCGGTGGGTCATACGCGCCAGGACAGAGTGTGACTGCTTCAAATAGGCCTACTGCTAGAGTGTACAACATGACATTAGGGGAAGCGTTGACGAAACCAGATGCGGATATAGGTACTTGTTTTTCGATTTAAATTTTGTGTGTAAGTCTTTGGTTAAGGATCGACTTAATCAATTAATGGAATAAATAAGTTAATAATATAGATAAGGAAAATCAGTATCTGTTAAGGGCTAGGAAACGTTATGAAAAGAAAAGTAGGAGTGTTTTGGGAAAACACAAGCTCGTTGAGACGAACTGGAAATATATATTATAGGTAGTATTTTCTACAATTGTTTTAAAGAATATTATTAGAGCTTATTTTCTTGAAAATTTTACAGAGAAGAGCTATAGGAATATTGAGGTGTTAATATTTATGTCATGATAGAGATCAGAAGATGGTCATAAGTGAGATACACTACCATTCAGAAAAGGCCAATGTGGTGGCGGATATCTTCGTCGAAAGTGGAAGGAGAGACGAAATAACATGGAATGACTGGAAACATGATGGAAATTGTAAGGAAAAGACAGTAAAAGTACTGCTATTGATAAACTAAATGGCATGTTGATGAATGACAAGGAAGTGATATTGGTGTATTTCCGCGCAAACAAGATAGAGATATTATGAAAGGAAAAGGATAGAGGAAATAGTGTGGAAGTTAGAAGGTGTGAATGAAAAAGATACCTATGGACATTTCCAACATGATTCCGGGACGGAATCCTTTTAAGGGGGGAAGACTGTAATAACCCTAACTTTAGCAATGCTACAGTGCTCACATGAATAGTAAATTTTGAGGATTTAGGGAAATGATATGTAGGTACCCTATACTTGAGACAGGAAATGAGCAAACAGAAACCATATTAGTGATATACTATGAAAATAAGTGACTCGAAATGACGATGGATTTCAGAAACTCCTGAATTTAGATTTTGAGGATTTTGAGCTCGAACGAACTTCTTTTAATTGGATATTAAGGAGTATAGAAATATTAAAAGGATTATATATGGAGGAATTAGTGAATTTAAGTTAAACCAAGGGATTTTTAAGTTAAGTGAATGCTAAGGGAATTTGGATTTTATAAACGATTTCAAAACCACTGGATAGTGAGATACATTCGAAACGAATCACAATTAGACGAGTATGGAGACTAAGTAACCAAGGTTAGTAAGTGATAAAGATATTTACCACATTAATATTTATAAGGTTATTAGTAAATACTTAAGGTTAAAGGAACAAGCTTACAAAACACTCATCCATGACATCACACCTTACATCATCTTCCACTAACTCAAAATTTAGGACAAATTAGTCATTTAACCATGGAATTTCTACTAAACTCTAGAACTCTTGATGGATTAGGATGAGATGAGATAAGATTAGCAAGCAAACACAAAAAAAATCTCTCCACTTCTCCACCTTTCTTCCATTCGAATTTTTGTAGAAAAAAAGAAAAAAAAATTCAAAACCCTAGCTCTCTTCAATAACAATTCAAGGGAAAAATCATGGAGCTTCTTGGAGGTTAGGAAGGATCATTTACAAAGTTTCAAGGCCAGCCATCATCATTTAGCAAGGTAATAAAATCATGGAAGTTACTAGAAAAGATGATGAATAGTGTTTTCAAGTGTTAACCTTGTTTTAATGGTTTCTTTTAGTTGATTCAAGCTAGTATAAGGTTGATTAAGGATATATCAAGGATTGTTAAGGGTTATCAAAGCTTCAAGAAGGTATAATCATGCTTGCTCTTTTATATTTATGATGGATATTGTTTGGCTTAGTGATTAAGTGGTGTAAATGTTAAGATTATGATGATCCATGTGTTTGTAAGTGATTAAAGTTGAATATGAAAGTGTTTGGGATTGTAACCATGGCTGGTAATGAAGACCACATGGTGTAGGTGATGATTATTGTGTTTGCTAATTGATTTGGAGGAGTTTGATTTTTGGAAAGTATGAAATTATAGCCGTTATAATGTCCGTTTTTCGTTAGAACTACAAACTGCCCTGTTTGGTTACCCCTGTATTCGTAGGGTACCTCACTTCCTAGGTGACCAATTGACCATGAAATGATAGAGCTTAATTCATAGATCGTTTTGATATAAGGTACGTTAAAATCTGACGTACGGTTTAGGAGAAAAGTCAGTTTTAGTGAAAGACGTTTGGAAACCGAGAAAATGTAATTGTGTTAACTTTGAGGCTATAACTACCATACTTAAACATTTTTAAAAATTATGAAACTTTGGGATAGTGTAGTAAGGTAGTCAAAGAGTTGTTACCAGTTGACCTTGTGGTAAAATTCGAAATCCATATTTTCTGAGAATTTTTACAGTTAAGTGTGATCGTGATGGGAAATATTGAAAACCCCTGAAACTTCGATTAAGGTTTTAAATGGTTAAGTTCTTGAACCTTTGGGGTAATATTAATACGTTAAACATATATTAAAGTTTCAAAGGTAATGTTATACAAGAGTGTAATGAGTAAGAGATGTGGTTCTAACGACAGTCCTTTTGTGTTTATAGAAATTCCGGAAGAGGGACGAGCCATACTTTCAGGATCCCGAAACCGAGGCAAGATTTCTTCTATCCTTACTTGTAAAGCTACTTATCTTCACAAAGAAACTTGATTTCATGGAATATATATGTGATGCTATTATTACTATATTGTGAAGAAATTGTCTTCCTTGGGTATTGATATTGAAAAGAAAGATATACGAAAATGTATATGAATATGGATATGAGTATGAGTTGGATATGAATATGAATATGAGTATGAGATGGATATGTATAGAGATGATTATGCATGAAGTGAACATGCCTTATGATTAAGAGAGTAAGAAAGAATGGTATCAGTTGTTATCTAGGGTTATATGGTTTATAATACTATATTAAAAATGTTCTTTTTGAATATCAGTGGTTTAATAAATATTATTTGATTATCATTCATTACTCTTAAAATAGACGGAATATTTTATGAATATAAAAGTATATTTGATTCCTGAATATGGAAGAGATGTCTGGATCATAATCAAAGCATTATGTTATATATATATTTTATAGAAGAAATGTGCGAGAATGGAAATGATATGAATGAATGATATGTGGAAATGAAAGCGAGAAAATGGAAATGTGGAATGATATTTTAAAAAGGGAATAATGATGTGATAAAAAGGGGGATTGCAACAGACTTGCGTAAGTGGCTGTGTCAGGGCTGTGTGCGACACGGTCCAGCATTTATTATTTTTATTACGGCACGAAGATGCCAAGGGAGGATGTTAGCAGGTGGCCTTCCTCCAGGGATGATCTTCATTCCTTCTACCGGTAGTAAAAAGAGAGCAGGTACGATTAGGCGACTGATCATCGTCCTAATGTATCAGGCGACAGCAGATATCCTCAATGTTTTTGAAAAGAAAGTGTAGACAATGGTTTCAGATTTCTATACTGAAAACAGAATAATGATATGAGATGATGGAATTATGGTTACAGATGAAGAAAAACTGATATTATACTATTTTATATTTCTTTCTTATAATAGTAAGTGGATGATGTATTATTAAATAAGAGCTTTATTCTTCCTTAAGGATTTTAATTGTTTTCTGCTATTATAAATGCATATACATATATGTATACCTGTTCACATTCTAAATTCTAGGTTACAATATTATCGTGCTGAGCTATTATAGCTCACTCTTGCTACTTATGTATATAGCAGCTAGGTCCCATGCCGATACTACGCACTACACCCCGCAAGAGGGTAAGGAAAAGGCGACCTTTTGAGCGAGTACTGGCGACCATCCCCGAGGTAGTGACAAGCGAAAGGGGCTTAGTAGACTTATGTAAATTAAGGGTGTAAGTTTGTAATAAACTTTTGGTTGTTGAAATGCTTCCTGTAGAAGTATTATTCAACAATGTACTTAGTAGAATTCTGGGTTTGTAATAAGTGTTAACTTTAAACTTTTAATATTGTGAATGTTGTTCTATGAGCATATGACTGGTGTGTGTGTGTGTGTATATTAGTGTGGGGTCAATTGCTTATTTATTATAAAAAAACTCAAGAGATATTGATATTGAATGGAAATTGGACCGTGATGACCTGGATCCTTGATCCCGGATCTAGGGGCGTCACAGTCACACCTACGAAAAGGAGTATAGGACTTTTTATCTAGATTTTGTTTTTGTTTTTGTTTTACTCGAGGATGAGCAAAAGATAGGTATGGGGGCATTTGATAAGTGCAATTTTTTTTGCATATTTTTATTACTTATTTATTGCTTGAACTCGTATTTAATTAATTTATTTTGCTGCATTTTAGAAAATTCGTGAATAAATAAAGAAATGGAAAAATAAAGAAATAAAGAACAAGGAATGGAAAAAGAGGAAGAAAAAGGACTTAAATGAAGAAAGGAAAAAGAATTAGGAGCTTGGTGGAAAAGAATCTTGGAGGACATGTGGAAGGTGGAGAGCATCCCAACACACTACATAAGTGTATGGCCAAGATCAACTCTTGAAAGTTTAGGGGGGAAGGAAATAAATAGATGGCTAGGATTTCACCACCACACACCACAAATGTATGGTGGGGATTTACCTAACACCCCCTTAACCCTAATTCTTATCCTATAAATACCCCCTCACCCCCTTGTAATTATTAACTTAGATTTTAGGGTAGCTTTAATTTCTTGTTTTTTTTGTTACAAATCTTGTAAACACTTTTTATTTTAATGCAAAATTTCCGTTCCCTTTAATTTCTCGTCTTGTTCTTTCATTTTTTTAGCTTTCGTTATTTTTGTAAATCCGTTTAGTGGATAAAGTAGCGAAATGCTAACCACTATGGGTTGAAAATAATGATTTTTAATTTCTTGCTTGTAGTTTTAATTTTAGTTTTAATTTGTAATTTTGCCCCTTTAAATCTTCGTTTTGTTGTGGGCCATTTACATTCCAAATCCTCGTTTTAGTTTAATTTTAATTTCTTAGTTAAATTTTCTTTATAGTTGTTCTTAAAAAAAATATTAGTTTTTTTATTTTTCAGTACGTATTTTACCTGTTATTACCATGTTTATTCGTAGCTTAATACTCCCCAGTTTTCTCTATTAAACGACCCAAGCCCAATTCCCTTTCTTTCTTTAAAACTCCCCTGCGTTTTTCTTTTTCTTTTTTTTTCCCCTCTTCTTCGTTTTACAATCAGACATCCTTCTTCTTTCTTTTTTTTAATTTTTGAATCATCAAACCCCTCCCATTAATTCACTCTCATTCTATACCCCTGTTCTCCTTCAAATCTCTCTCTTCCCTTTTTATTTACAAACCCATTTCTTCTTATCCTATTTCATTCGACAATCATAATCCCCAATCTCCTTTTCTTCTCAATTTTCAAACAATATCACAGCCAACCCCCCCCCCCCCCCGTCTTTCGAACACACTCACAATCATTCCCCTTTCTTTTTTTTTCTTTTTCTTTTTCTTGTTTGTTAATTTTTTTTTTCTTTTTCCTCTTCTTAATTTAGTCTCTTCTTCACTGCAAACACGCTGTCTTATGTTTCGTTTTCGCTAGCTGTCTCATGTTTGATGATTGTTCATTTTGTTGTTTTGGTTCATCGAGTTTTTCGATTGGCTGGTTTCCGAGTTCGTTTTAATTGCTTTGTCTGAGTAGTGAGTTGAGTCTTCTGCGTGGTTTTGTGCTGTACCGAGTTCGTGGCTGCCGAATTGATTCTAGAGTGTCTTTGTTGTTATCTTGGCTGAGTCAACTCAGTGTTTCTTTTGTCTACAGTTCGATTTTCTATATTACGAGTTTGATTCGCTATTTATGTTGCTGTGTAGTTTAGTCGCTTATTTTCAGTGTGTTAGCTATTTTTGTGGGTTTTGTATTGAGTTTAGAGTTCACTTAGTCGAATGGTGGTTTTGTTTCGCGTTTTGTTGCTGCGTTTTATTTATTCGAATGTTTTTTTTTGTTTTGTTCGAGTATGCTGA
Source organism: Saposhnikovia divaricata (assembly GCA_036435485.1). NCBI lineage: Eukaryota > Viridiplantae > Streptophyta > Magnoliopsida > Apiales > Apiaceae > Saposhnikovia > Saposhnikovia divaricata. The sequence continues at coordinate 41,409,042 of CM071601.1, forward strand.
GTTACGAGTTGTTATCGCTGAGTTGTTAAGTCCGAATTCTTAGAATCTGTAAACAGTCGAGTGTTTATAATGTTTTTGTTGTATTCGTTTTGTGGTTTAATTGTTGTCCTGTGGCTGATTTTGCGAGAATCGACCGAGTGACTGCTGGGTTAAGTTGAGTTTAATTCTTAGCTGTTGTTGCGGTTTGAAATCATTTGTTTGCCTGCTGAGTAGTCCACGAGTCTTTGGTTTGATGCTAGTGTCCATTGAATTCGTAAAATCCACTTAATCACTTAGTTTAAAATTTAATTCGATTTTAAAATTTTAATTTTTGTTTGAGTCATTTTAATTCGATTTTAAAATTTTAGAATAATTTAATTTTTGTTCTTTTCATTTTAGTTGAGAATTAGAATAAATTTAATTTTCTTTAAAATTAATAGTTTAGAATTATCTTTTAGGAATTAATTAGTATAAAATCCAAGGAAAACCTGATCAGTTTTCCTAGAAGTTGGGGGGCAAATGATATGGGCTAAAAGTAAGCCCTAAAGACACATTTAATATGGCATTAATTAGACCAGCTATGGTCCGAACGTGGGGCCCATTTACGAGGCCCAAAACCATCACCATCACTGCTGGTTTAGATGTTTTTCCATGATAGCTGGTTTTCTGCAATAATTTTGGAGTTCCATCATCTATCTAAAGACATGACTATTTCCTTTATTTAAAATATTTTATTTCTTTAGATAGTGTTTTCGTTCGATATCTTCTCAGAATCCTCTTCTTTTCCATGTTCTCTTATTCCAAGTAGTTAATCATAAGTGTAAGATATTTGCTTCAATTGTAGTCTCAATGATATACTTGGTTTAAGATAAGAGAAAAAGGAGCCTGAGATGTATCTCACGAAAGTTTCCTGAGATACTTTAAAAAACAAGCTTTAAAATTTACTGGGCCCGCAGGGCTAATTAATAATATTTTAAATAAATCTTGATTTTACAAAAATGCCCCTCATATTTGTATATAAAATTGTATATCTTAGGAAACTTATCTAAGACATATCTTAGGCTCCCTAATCTCTTAAGATAATCCCCTTCCATTTTTATTTGATTTATTTGAGATAGTTTCCAAAGTAGTTGATCTATACCATGATTCATGACTGCCATGAATGGTGGCTGTTTGTGCCTTTCATTTTAATAAGTCTCTGCTCCAAAAATGTACCGCAAATGAGGGAGTGCTGCTAGAGTACCGTTGATGGGGTGAGGGTATATACCATATGATTAGTTATGTCTATTGACATTTTTTCTAACAAAATCTTCACAAAACACGAATTTTGAAAAATCAAAAAAAAAAATTTAATGGATTGTTTGGAAAAAAAATGTATTTTTAACTTTCTACCGTATATTTTATAAGTTCATAGAAATTGTCCAACTTGTAAGTTGGTAGTTGATGGATTGGCAAGCTTGGGAAACTAGGGTTCAGGGAACTAGAAGGGTAGAGAGGTTTATACTTGTAGTAGTATAGTACTTAAAGAGCTGTGTTCAAGAAACAAGGTGTTTCAGCAAATTATGGAGAATCAGGGAGATATATTATTGTATCGTGTAATTGTAATTCATTGTGATTAATAATATATTCCTTTATAAAGTTGGTAGAGGACCAAGATGTAGACCATGGGGTCGAACCCGACTAAAGTTGTTGTGTGTTCTTTACTTACTACAATGCATAATGTAGTTTGCTACCAATATATTAATTTTGTGAATCCAGTAAACTACCAGTCAGCATTTTAGACTGTTTTGTATTTATATAGTCAAGTAACTTGGTAATAATTAAAACTGGTCATTGTTAGTCATAACACCTATTCACCCCTCCCCTCTAGGTGTACATTTTCATTAAGTAGGTGGATGGGCAAATTCCAGTTGACTTGAAGATAGACTATTTGACCGATCATGAAAAAGACAGGGTTTATGTGGACATGCAGCTTTTGAGTTAATGAGGATCGACCTAGATACAGTTTTGGAGTGTTGGTCTTATAATTAGATTTCATCTTATGTTTCAGCTTTTCAAATTTAGTTGTAATTTTGTTTTTACAAATCAGGTGGTGTTTTTTCAGACATTAAGGTTCTATTGTCTAAACGTCCGTAGACAACATGTGTGTCTTTTAGTTAAATGATAAACTTTCTTGAAGGAAAGAAACCCTTTTGTACGGATATTGTATTCCCATATTATTCATCTATGAAATAAATATTTTCCTGAAAAAAAAAAAGAAAAAAAAAAAGTAAGATCATCTCCAAGATCCTCTTTATAATTAATCTTAACTTGAAATTGAAGAGGGAAGTGATCTTTTTTACTCCAAAAGATTCTTAACGGTTCTTATATTCATTAAAAATTGTATCTCTCTCCTCAATATTAGTAACTACTAGTAACTCTTAACAAATTTTATATAATAAATTTTTACGAAAAACATTCTCTCTCTACCCACTTTCCTTAATAATTCTATGAAAACAACTTAATTTAATAATATAAAATAAATAAAGGAGTGGATGTAAAGAATATTGTTGGAGCTGAATACACATTAAATCGCTAAGGGTCCGTTAGGATTGGGGGTCAAGAAGGGTTGGATTGGGTCGGATTCAAATTTAAAAATTCATTTTTGAAAAAATTTTAAAAGTGAAGTGTTGGATTTTGGTAGTTTACGAAAGAATTAAAATAATATTACATATTAAATCTAAAATCCAACACTTTACTTTTAAAATTTTCTCAAAAACGAATTTTTAAATTTGAACCTGACCCAACCCAACCCTTCTCAACCCCTAATCCAAGCGGACCCTAATAGTCAATAGTTTTATATTATATTTAGGAGTGATTTAAAGACTGTTGGAGATGCTTTAATGAGAAGAGGATCCGAGTGACTGAAGTAATCACTAGAATACTATTGGAGTAAGTTTTACCCTAATATTCCTTATATTTTTAGTTTAGGATCCCAAATAGCTAAGCCATTAGAGTTTCTCAGATAGCATTTCTGGTGCATGTTTATCCTTAGCTAAAAAGTTAACATGTTACCTTTATCTATTTTTTTTTTGTTTTGTATAAAATAGGATGTTCAAACTTTTATATAGAATAAAAAACTCGAAAAAATATTACCTACAACTATGTTTTTCTACATGCGTGGAAATGTGTGAAACAAACTTGAAAAAATCTAGGACGTTTGTTATAGGTCTGAGGGAGTACTTTTTTTAGGGAGCTAATATGTTACCTTGTTTTACGTGATATGTACATTTTTTTCTATTTAATGTTATGTCCGAAACAATTTTAGAGGGGGTGAATACAACTGTGTCCATTTTTCAAAACTCGAAAATAAATAACGAAATATAAAAAGTACTAGGAGTAATGAAAACTATGAATAAAAGTGAACACAAGTATTTCCGGGTTAAAAATCCTTTTATTCAAAAATTTAATAACTCGAAGTTTTTACACCAACGATTACAAATATCGTCGCAACGAATATAATACAATAAAGTATGTATCTATCTATCTCTAAAAAAAGCAACAAGTCTAATGATAAACATTACAAGAGCACTTGATGATTCAAAAAGAAATACCAACTGGGTGTGTAAGATGATCAAAATAAACTAGAATACTGATTGATTCTTTAATCAATTTGACATGATCTTTTTTCAATCAATATCAAAGCTTTGTGTTCTCTCTCAAAATATGTGAATATGCGTGTGTATTGTATATATGTTGTATTGTATATTACACAAATGAGCTTCCCAATTCTTTTATTAGATGCAAACCAATTTACTAGAATCCGAGAGCAAGTGAAGCATTTTTTCTGTAGAGAAAAAATGCCATGTGCAAAAACGTTACTATAGAGGTCACTAGTTAAAAGTTACCAAAGAGTGTAATGATTTGGACATTCTTTCTCTACAGAAACTTACCATAGAGTGTAAGACTTGGCCACTTCACCTTCCTTTTCCAAAAGTTATTGTAGAATGTAATACTTAGTAATTTCCTTCTCCTTTCCAGAAAGTTACTGAATAGTGTGTAATTTAGCTATTTCAGCTCCCTTTCCAAAAAGCTACTGAGTAATGTAGTACTTAGTCATTTAAGTTCCCTTTCCAAAAGCCACTAAAGAGTGAATGACTTAGTTTTTTTCTTGTTCTTTCCGAAAGTTACCATAGAGTACTAGACTTAGTCGTTTTCTTCTCCTTTCAGAACGTTGCCAAAGAGTGTACTAGTATAAGAACTGATTCTTGAATTAAAAACTTTTTCAGCCTTTAACATCTCCACTCTTGTACCTGCAATCAATATTTTCTTCCCTTTGCAATCTTTTTATACTTGACACTCTGATTCCCTTTGCAAATTGTTGATGCCTAGTGCAACTGGTCTGATTCACAGACGACTAACATTCACTCACAATTTTTGTATCTTGACTTTATTTTCATTGCTAAGTCTACAACTATAAAGATAATTCTAATGAAATCTTCCGATCTTCACACAAACCAAGACAGTTGCTTTGAATACCTCCAATTCCTTATTCCACTAACACTTGAACATATTAATGAACTTCACACAGTGCTCAGCTGAAGACTAATCCTCCTCAACATTTAACCATACCTCCGTCTTGTGCAAATATTTAGACAATTTTTTTTTCATCGGCTATATTCGACCAACTTTTTTAAAGTCTACATAAGTTCTTAATTGTACACATTATTAGTATTTAATATTTTAAACTATAAAGGAATATTTAATACTATTGGTCAAATTGATTAGTTAAATTTATATAAAATAATGATTATCTAAAATTTGTCAAACTTTTGGAGTTGGTTATATTTTAAAAATAATATTTTACTTTTATTCAAGTTGTTAAAAATAAAAAATGTGATTTCAATATGATAAAGGATGGTGTGGAATTTTGGCGACAAAATAAGTTATATCAAATTTATTAAGTTTTTTTTAAAAAAATTCAAATGACTATGGGCGAACGTACAACCTAATATTTTTGTAAAAACATTCACCTAAAATAATCCGCTTTCTCTACATTAAATTATCAAAAAAAATCTAAGCTATTATGCTATTTTAAAAAAAAATTAAATGATAAATAAAAATATGATCTCCCTACATCTATACTATACTATAATAAGCGAAATGGGGTATAATTTATAATTTGGTTATCCCATTTTTGGTTATCACTCATCCACAACCGTTAGATCATCAACTAAAATAGATCATGACTTTTAGATATAATAATATTAAAAGTTGTTATATACAGAGGTCCAAGGTTCGATTCCCGCCAATAACATACTAATTTATATTTAATACTAAAAATTATTATATACAAAGATGTAAGGTTCAAATTCTTCCAATAACATATCTATACTATACTATAATAAGCGAAAGGGGGTATAATTTGTATTTTGGTTACCCCCTATTTTGGTTATCCCCCATTCACAACCGTTAGATCTTCAATTCAAATAGATCATGACCGTTAGAAACAACAATACTAAAAGTTGGAGGTCTAAGGTTCGAATCCCGCCAACAACATTTTAATATAAAATTAATACTAGATTATGTCATATAAAAAGGTTGAAGGTTCGATTCCCACCAACGGCATATTATTAGATTTAATACTAAAAATTATTTATACACAAAGGTCTAAAATTTAATACTTTAGGTTGTCTCTCAGCGATATGAGAAAGGATCACTACTGTGCAAATCCATTAAACGAACATAGTTATGATAAAGAAAAACTTTCATCTAATCTAGTTTCCTATGTTTTTGTTCAATATAATTTTTACAAATTTTATTTTATTTATTAGTGAAGTGATTTACTATAAAAAAATAAACAATATCAATTAACCAAACAAATCCAATATATATCATTCTTTCAGTAAGATATGATTGTTAGAGTTTATGGTTATAATTTGAAATTATTTTATGTAATATTTTAGATGTAAGACATATAATTTATTTATTTTTATTCAAATATTTGATTAGAAATAATCAATACTAATTTAGTAATTAGAACTTCTATTTCTCAATTTCAAATTTTAGTGAAATATTTAAGATGTGATTTTCTTTACTTTACATAGATTTTTCATTTTTGTTGTATACAAAGAATTTTTTTTTAACATATATTAAATTTTACTTAGTATGTTAAATCGTATAATATGTTATATGTGACTACTTAATTTATTCATTTTAATTTTTAATTATTGTATAAATAAAATTAATATTGTTTGCGTGTAGAAATTATTTTAATTTTGGCTACATTATTACTATTTTGGATACCAAAAAAACCAGATCTAATCCGAAATCTGATGAATTTGGTTTTGGATATTGAGTTTTGAATTTATTTTTAAAACCTAAAAATATTTGGAATGGGTTTGGATTTTGTAAAATTGGGATCAAACCCAACCCGTTGTCATCCCTATGCTTAAAATAAGATATTTGAAAATGAGTATCACCTATCTTTTTTTTATTTGACTACATGTTAAAATAGAAAACTGTACATGAAACTAAAATCAAATGTGTTATATATAAACACGTAATCACATTATTATATATATGCCCTTATAATTTAATTATCGGGTTAAAAAACATGAAATTCATTTTCGTTTAATATTGAGTATATTTTTTCGACATATATTAAAAGAAAGTGCTTACATAGATCTAGAAAATCGTTTATATTGTGTACATTCATGTCATGTGTCTTTAGAATCTTGCATGAAAATGACATGAAATTATTTTGTGTACCCAAAATTTGAACACAAAATGCTAATAAATTACACAATTTTTTCTTGGCACACAAAATGAAAATAATATGCGAAAAGAAAAAATATTACAATTACATGTAATGTCACTCTTTGCCAAAGTTATCTAAGTATTTTACTATGTAATTTAAAACAACATTGAAATTCTACAAAATAAAACAAAAAGTAGAGTATATAAAGTCCTGTTTTTTTTAATTTTGTTTATTGTTATATATATCTTTGTTTGTTTAGAATCTATCTACCAACTTATTAAATTTTTTACCTATTTTAAGATTTTGTTGATATTAAAAATAAATATTATTAACCAATCAAGCAAAACCAACCAAGCAAATTAGATATGTCTGCTCTTAGATTTGGATATGAGAATTGAATACTATTACTTGAATTCAAGAATACAAAATTAAAATGGGCACCTTTAATTGGAAACTATATATAATTTATATGTATCGACCTATGTAGTTATCAATAATAGTGATTTTTAAACGATTGCTATAACCGTTTTTTTCTCTCCCCCTCTCCTAAAAATACTAAACTAAAGTTTAGGGGCTGACATCTGCACTTTGGTTGATGGTAAGTCCCTTTTTTATTTTTTTTTCTTGATTTTACTTTGTTTTTCAATAATTATCTCTCTTTATTGAGAGTCTAGTACCACGTTAGTGGGTTTTATCTACTGATATATTGGATTTTGTACTATCTCCTTGTAAATGATAACTCCCGTTTCTTTCCTTGATTTTACTTTGTTTTTCAATAAATATATCTCTTTCTTGAGGGTCTAGTACCCCGTTAGTGGATTTTGTCTATCCATATATTGTGTTTTGTCCTTTCTCTTTGTGAGAGTAGGTTCCTTTATTTTGGCATCCGGGATCTTAGATCTACAGGATTTTGTCATATTGGTTTATTGATTTGGATAGTATAGAATCACAGTTATGCTCAGTTGTTCGAATACGTTCTCACAAATCACATATGTGTTTCCCTCACGATTATAATAAATTGTTGGATTATCTCGCCAGAAAGGCAATATATTTCAATGATATAAGCGAAGGATGTACCACAATTTAAGATCTGATCAACGATTTTAGTTTGGATTAAGGAAACCCTGTTACCTTGATATGATCTATTTGAATATGTGTTTGTCCAATCTTGATTATTTTTGCAGATGTACTATTTACCTATAAAAAATAGTGATTTGAAAGAAAATTTGAATGATTATTTGTGTAGATGGCGTATGCCCTTTTTTGATAAATTAATTATCTATCAAAAAATAGTGATTCATTAGAATTTTTGCGCTGAATTGACCAATTTGCTATGAAAATATCAACTAACAATACTTTTATTGACTCTGTAATGAATTTCATTTTTTGAATTGATAATTTATACAGCAAATTATGTCTAATACTATTTGAGAGTCTATTTAGTTTCTTGAATTATTCAAATATATTGTCAAGTCAATTTATTTGTCCCATTAATTCTTGCATAACTAGAAAATACTGATAAGTAAATGTTAATGAAAATTGGTTTAAAATTCATTTTGTAATATTTTAATTGGTTGAATTTAGTTTTTTTTTAAATAATTGATTAATTTAAAGTTTATAACTTAAATTTTGATTGTGTATTTGGAATAGTGTATTAAATATTTTTTAATTTTTAAAATATATTTAGTTAATAAGAATAGATTTATTCAAATTCGTTTGCACCTTATGATTGTAGATCGAGTGTTTGAGATATTAAAATATTATATTTTATAATATAGATAGAATAGATCCATGCATAAAAATAATATATTTCTATTAATATCAATTAATATGTACGCAATTTTGGAAAATGGCTCTATACATAGAGAGCGGCGCAAAGAACATATGTGCTAGTATATAATAATATAATTTTGATTGATTTTAAATTAAAAATTGTGATTGATTTATTAATAATTATTTATGAAAATTAATCAGTAATACATGACAATATATTATAGTACAATTGTAGTTGATATTTATGAAAATTAGCTCGTAATATAGAATAGTATAATTGCGATTGACTTTAAATTAAAATATTGATAAGTTAGTAAATATTTTATCACTTAAAAAAATGTAATTTATGCATGTACTAAATAAAATAAATTTCATATTTCCAAAAAAGTGTTAAGTAATCACAATAAGTAAATTAGGATGAGAATGATATAATTAATTTAATTTTAGTGGTAAATTCTAATTCGCACTTAATATATTTATGAAAATTAATTCATAATATATAATAATGCAATTATAATTAATTGTAAATCAAAAGAGTGGAAAATTCATATTGCAAAAATCGCTTAATATTATATATTTGTATAATCCTGATTTATAGAGAATTCGTTTCCTTCACGATATCTTCTTGCTTGTTCTCCAAAACAAAGATCCTGTTTTATAGCACTTGCCAGTTTCTGTAGCATCCATAATGACATCATCAGTAACACGATTGATATCAGGATTTCTCATTGCATCAGGATCTAATCATCCCATCAGTATTTGATCAGGATCTGACTGGCTGTATCAGGATCTGCTCTTAGTTCCTGAAATGTAGTCTTTGACGCACCGTTCCTGACTAAACTCTACAGATTACTGTCTAACATATATATCCTATACAAAGTGCTAAATCCTTTACAAGATCAGGATATACAAGAACTATTAGCAAATTCTATTCTTAACATCACAACTTATGAATTATTCCTAACAATCTCCCCCTATTTATGCTTTAGAATCTGAAGCATAATTATAAGTTGTAGATGTCAAAACATATAACAATACAACCAGAATAGAATTTATTTATGAATTTAAGATCATGAAGTTAAGTACCTCCTTCTTCGGATGTAGACATGTATCTAGTACTTAGAAGAAAGAATTCAACTATTTGATGCTTCTTTTCCTTTACCACTTCCATGAAGAAATTTACCAACTCTATCACCCTTAGTTCTGCTCCCAGTATGTTTATCTCCCCCAGTCTGTTGTTGTTGTTGTTGTCCCTGAATTGTTTTTATCTCCCCCTTTTTGACATCAGCAACATTAATTCCAAGAGATTCAGTAACAGAACAAATGAGATTCATCAGAACTGCTTGTTTGTCCATAATAGTGACTTGGTTATCTTCAAGAATCTGAAGTCTCGATTGAATATCACTTTGAGATTTCTGAATGTTCCGTAGAATTTCAGAATTAACTTCAATGTTGGAAGTGCTTGTTGTATCTTCAGACTTAGATGCAGAAATAACCTTATCTTCAATCCTTGTAGAAGAAGTTGCTTGTATAGAATGATATTCAAGTAATAATACTTGAGTAGAAGTACAAACATTTTCATCTTTCTGATCTGAAGCTGAAGTATGATCATCCTGTCCTTCACCAGTATTCTGTGTACTAACATCTACAAATCCTGACTCCTCCTTAGATTGATCAGATACTGTTGATGTCTCAATTCTAGCTGATATTGGAAGTACATACAAAGGAATACTAGAATCATTATGAATATCTTCTGGTACTGGTTGAGTAGAAGTTTTTTTTAGCCTTTCACCTCTTCTGTTGATGATTCCTGCAAGCCTTTCTTTCTGTTTCTGAGCTTTAACTTCTGGCTTTGCATTGTGATGTGCTAAGTCATTCTTCTCATACATCTTGATAAAAGAATAAGTACCAGCATCCATACCAAGATTTTCAGACCAAGATTCAGGAAAAACCTGATCCCAGAAATCAAACGATGGTGGTTTCCTAATTTTCTCTCCCTCACTATGGAGTTGATCATCCATACCCTCATTCTAACTTTGACTATCTAAAGTCAACACTCTTTCTACCTCTCCTTTTGCTTGGTCAGGAGACAGCCTCTCTGTGTGTGGATCTATGTCCATCTTTTCAAGTGTATCACTCAAATTTGGATAAGTGCTCTCATGACCTACAGAAAAATAGGGGTTAGAAGAAGTTTTTATACCTGAACTCACATGGAGAGAGGGTTCCTCATATGGCATGGGACTTGAGGTTTTCTCTAAGGAGTGAGCTGCTATAGTCTCTGAACCGTTACAAACATCTACTTTCTTTCCAGAAACTACAGGCTCCAGTATACCATTTTCAGGATCTACACTAGACTCTGATGTCTTCAGTAATACTTCATTAGACACCATAGCTAGTATGTCATTGATAAGTGGATTTTATATCCACTTGGAGCGTTCCATATCGGCTTAAATTGATTGTCTTGGACTCAAGTTTGTTGTAGTTTTGATGTGTTTTGCTTAGTTGTGCAGAATTACGAGAATGTTGACTAAGGTGGATGCTTCTATAATTTTTGGGGAATTAATTGATTAAAATTCGAATTTCTGAGAAGGGTTGCGCAGTCTACACTGTTGTGGCCATATCTTGAGTTCTAGAAGTCCGTTTGAGGCCCGTAAGCAGTCCACGCGAAGATAACGAGATTCTCTATCATTCTAAGGTAGTCCAGAGGTCCAATTACGTTCGGAAAGTTCCAGAAAATCTGAAGAAAAGTCAGCCACGAATTTTCCTTAAAAACAGAATCAATTTAGGAAACGTATCTTGCAGAAATTCTATTATAATTTTGTTTTTGTATTTTCTTGCTGGGCAAGACTTGGAGAGCCTATATAAACACATCTAACCCCTTGTAAATTAGACAATTAGACAATTAGACAATTAGAGAATTAGGAATTAGACAATTATATATCTTGTACATAATATAGCTTAGATCTGCAAGGAAGAAAAGGAGAGAAAGATTCAACGCTCGTGACAAGCAACGGATCTAGATCTACTTCATCTTTTGTATCATAGATTTGTTTTCTCAACTCTTGTTTTATTAATATTATTACTTTCTTTCATATCTTGTATTCTATCATGGTTTCAATAGATCCCGTGATGACGAGAGGTTCAATTATGAACTAATCGTTGTCATGGGATTCTAACGGATTTATTTATGGAACTTAGTATCTTGATTGCTTAAAGATCTGTGTGTGATGTATATTTGATATCCTCGTATGGTTATGCTTAATTGATAGATGCGTCATGAACATCTAATTTGTTAATATTTTGTGAAGTGAAAGTGGATCTTGAGATTTAGAACTTGCCATGCTAGCATAGGTTCATAATTGTTTATCAATATGATTTGTGGTGTGAGATGAAAATACTTATACTGCCCTGTGTGATCTTTATGGATAACTTGTTCTTCAACCGTTATGTTTTCAAATTCTATAGACATATAGGGTCTAAGCATAATTGGTGTCTATTCATCTTCTATCTCTTTTGTGGATGTATGTTTAGTTTGGTATACGTATACTGAAAGGTAGCGTGTACTTGTTTCGTGTTGTCCGATCAGATATCAAAACCATTGCATATAGAGATTAAAGGCGTCAGATCTAAGCGAAGTATTTAATGAAGTTAGGATTCCATGTTTTCTCGCATATAAGTAGTTAATATTTTTAGTTGGTTAATCTGTATCTTAGTTAAATATAGTTAGTAAAAATTTAATCTTGTTATTTGTCTTAGCAGTGAATAATAATCATACATTGTTGCATAGGTGCACCTACTGAATTGAAACCTAAGATCTCTGTGGGAACGAACTTGACTTATATCTGTATTACTTGTGACCACGTACGCTTGCGTGATTTTGTGTTAACAAGTTTTTGGCGCCGCTGCCGGGGATCATCGGTGTTTTATTTTTGGTTTATGTGCTTGTCAATAGTGGTAGTTAGAGTTCACTGACTCGGATTAGTTACTTATCTATTCTTGTTTAGATCGTTGTGTTTCAGGTACTTGAGTTTTTGAAGATGGCATGCGAGGAGTTGCCATGGTGGGCATATTCGAGGACATCCATGCCTTATCAATGTGAGCGGTGTTTTGGCGTTCATGATCCCTCACAATATTGTTACTACGAAGGAGTTGATCCAAATGTCACTTATGAGGAACAACCATATTTTCAATATCATCCTCAACAGTACCAGCAAGATGTTCCAGATAGGTCATATTTCTTTGGAAGTGAAGAGTTTCAACATCAGCAACCTACTCCTACTTTTCAGTCAGATGAGGTTGATGATTTGAAGGATATTAGGAAGGAGATTAGGATGCTTGTAGAGGGTCATGAGAAGAATCTCAAATCTATGGAGACACTAGTTGCTCAAGTTTTGAGTGTCTTGGAACAAGAGAAACAGCAATCCATACGAGAGGCAATTCCAGAAAATGACGATGACTTGGAGCAAGGTACTGCATGCATAATTGAAGAAGACAAATTCCAAGAGGAGGTGAGTGTTCACAAGCCATGTGAGGAATTTGATCAAGCTAGTGAGGTGGATGATTTGGAAAGGGCACAATTTGAGACAGACACTGATGAGCTGCACAAATTTCAAGAATTGGTATGTGCGAACCAAGAGGATGAAGAACATGGGAAAGATGCAGGTCTTCTACTTGTCTCAGAGTTTAAAGATGGAGGTAGCGCATTAGAGCCAATGGAGGAAGTTCTCTTTGAGGTACCAAAGGCTTCAGGTACTTACATTTATCCTCCTCCATTATATTCAACCGAAGCCCGCAAGTGTGTGTTATTCTACAAATTGACAGATTTTGGGTCAACAGAAGAAGGCATTGGAACAGGACATATTCGTTATACGAATAGCCCAAGCGAGGAGAAGGGGCAGAAAGTGTGCCGCCGTGATGACGATGAAGTCTTGCGAAGAGAGGACCAGGCAAACTATTATCATCCTTAATGGAGGCTTGGAAGTAACGTCAAGCTATTGACGTTAAAGAAGCGCTTCGTGGGAGGCAACCCACGCATTAGTGTAGGAAAAAAAAATTGTGTTGCAAAAAAAAAAAAGAAAAAGAAAAATTTGAGTGTTGTATTCAAAAAAAAATAATAATAATTGTTAGAAACGCAGGCTGCGCCTGCGTTACTGTATTAGACGCAGGCTACGCCCCTGTAACGCAGGCTGCGCCTGCGTTACTGCTCTCAACGCAGTCTGCGTAGGAGAAATGCAGCCTGCGCCTGCGTGACACCTTCTCTACCCAGTTTTCCTTCCGAAAATCAATGATTTTGCCTACAAAATCAACCCCAAAATTCTATCTAACTCAAATTTCTTCAATTTTTAATTCCTATATCTATCCTACATCAAATCCTAACCTCTCCAAATCTCTCCTACACACTTAAATCTTTATTCATCTTATCCATCATCTTATATATATACCCACCTATACATACAAATCCAATTCCTTTTCTAATTCTTTAAATCTCTAAAAATTCAATTCTAAAGAGGAATTAATTGCAAGTTCACCTCTTTGATTCGTAATTGGTTTATCTCTTCTCTAATCTTATTTTTTTACGAATTTGTGATCTTATAAATTTGGGATTTTGTATTATTGTATGAAATTGGGCTATTTTTGGTGTGTTATTGCTTGGAGATTATTAGTGGAGCTTCTTGTGAGTTGGGTATTGTTACAGAAAGGGGATTTTTGCCGAACAAGTATGTTGAGTTGCGATGGGGAAGGATATGTGAAGCGCTTTGTAGGTATGTTTTCTACTTTCCCTCGTATTTACTTCCATTCAATGCGGACATTGAATATTTTAAGTTTGGGGGTGGTTTGAGGGATTAGTAGTTGTTGTATTATGTGTTCATATAGGATATCATGCTTTGCATATTAGTAGTAGTAAATTATGCATGTATGTTCGTAATATTTATGTTTGTTTCATATAGGACATTCTGTTTTTTATTTTTCGTATACCATGTGAGTTCATATTAGTTGCATTTGCATAGCATGCATATTTCATGATCCCTTAGAACGAGTTAATTCTGATTGGTAGGTAGGTGTCTAATTGAGTGTGGTAATGATGAATAGAGGGTTGACTTATAGTTTCTATGAAATTGACTTATGTGTTTCGGAAACAAAATCTTTTCACAGTCTCATTGGGTGCTTTTGGGCTAGGTTGAGGTCATGCTTGTTTGGATGTTTTGAGATTTAATCACTTGATTATATTTAGAATTTTCGTTATTCCCTTGATGGCCTAGAATACTAAAGTCTAAGTTTGGGGGAAAACAGGGATTTCATGCTAGTTGTTGGCTAGGTGTCAAATGGCTAGTAGCCGGCTCATATTTCTATGAGTAGTCTAGGGTTGGAATTGAGAATTCTCATTCCAGATTGCATAGAAAAAGAAACAGAGAAAAAAAAAGCAGAAAAAGAAAAAAAACAGAAAAAAAGAAAAAAAAAAGTTATGTGAATTGTTTATATGCAAAATTAACTAGGGTGAGCTCTTTAATACTCGAGCTATTAAGTTCGCGGGGACTTTGTGCCTAGTGACCTAAGGTTTTTATAGTCTGGGATCCACTAACCCAACGCTCGCTACATGGGTATTATTGTATAAGCCTTTCGGGGTCTCATCCATTGCACGGTTAAATAAGCATGATTGTATATATGTGTCGTAGTGGTAGTAATAAAGCATGAATTCCTGTCAAACTTGAATGAGGATAGAGGTGTTTCTAGGTTATGAAGTGTCTACAGTCTATTCTATTTATAAACCTGTGATTGTCTTGACGAAGAGCATGTATGATTTTTGACCTAGTTTTGGGAGTATTTCTGATGAGCATTGCACACACGCACGTTTCTGTTCATGTATTGTTAGTATACGGGAACTTGGTCGAGCTCTATTTGGATTTAGTTGCACTCTCTAAGATATTTGCTTACTAGTTGGTTTTGGTTAGTTTGAAGGGGATCGTTGCATTTTTCATATTAGTTGCATTCATGCATTGCATTGCATTGCATTAGGTTAAATGGTTTTGTGGGTACATTCGCTATAGGCCCTCACGAGACCTTACTCGTCCACTGGGGATGCCTAGGGGTTTAAAGGGCTTGTCGCATATGCCAAATGCAACCGTGATCACCTACGGAAGTGGTACTAGTAGTTAGTTAGTTGTAATTGTTTATGCTTGAGGACAAGCATCGATTTAAGTTTGGGGGTGTGATAAGTGGATTTATGGAGCGTTCCATATCGGCTTAAATTGATTGTCTTGGACTCAAGTTTGTTGTAGTTTTGATGTGTTTTGCTTAGTTGTGCAGAATTACGAGAATGTTGACTAAGGTGGATGCTTCTATAATTTTTGGGGAATTAATTGATTAAAATTCGAATTTCTGAGAAGGGTTGCGCAGTCTACACTGTTGTGGCCATATCTTGAGTTCTAGAAGTCCGTTTGAGGCCCGTAAGCAGTCCACGCGAAGATAACGAGATTCTCTATCATTCTAAGGTAGTCCAGAGGTCCAATTACGTTCGGAACGTTCCAGAAAATCTGAAGAAAAGTCAGCCACGAATTTTCCTTAAAAACAGAATCAATTTAGGAAACGTATCTTGCAGAAATTCTATTATAATTCTGTTTTTGTATTTTCTTGTTGGGCAAGACTTGGAGTGCCTATATAAACACATCTAACCCCTTGTAAATTAGACAATTAGACAATTAGAGAATTAGGAATTAGACAATTATATATCTTGTACATAATATAGCTTAGATCTGCAAGAAAGAAAAGGAGAGAAAGATTCAACGCTCGTGACAAGCAACGGATCTAGATCTACTTCATCTTTTGTATCATAGATTTGTTTTCTCAACTCTTGTTTTATTAATATTATTACTTTCTTTCATATCTTGTCTTCTATCATGGTTTCAATAGATCCCATGATGACGAGAGGTTCAATTATGAACTAATCGTTGTCATGGGATTCTAACGGATTTATTTATGGAACTTAGTATCTTGATTGCTTAAAGATCTGTGTGTGATGTATATTTGATATCCTCGTATGGTTATGCTTATTTGATAGATGCGTCATGAACATCTAATTTGTTAATCTTTTGTGAACTGAAAGTGGATCTTGAGATTTAGAACTTGTCATGCTAGTATAGGTTCATAATTGTTTATCAATATGATTTGTGGTGTGAGATGAAAATACTTATACTGCCCTGTGTGATCTTTATGGATAACTTGTTCTTCAACCGTTATGTTTTCAAATTCTATAGACATATAGGGTCTAAGCATAATTGGTGTCTATTCATCTTCTATCTCTTTTGTGGATGTATGTTTAGTTTGGTATACGTATACTGAGAGGTAGCGTGTACTTGTTTCGTGTTGTCCGATCAGATATCAAAACCATTGCATATAGAGATTAAAGGCGTCAGATCTAAGCGAAGTATTTAATGAAGTTAGGATTCCATGTTTTCTCGCATATAAGTAGTTAGTATTTTTAGTTGGTTAAATTTGTATCTTAGTTAAATATAGTTAGTAAAAATTTAATCTTGTTATTTGTCTTAGCAGTGAATAATAATCATACATTGTTGCATAGGTGCACCTACTGAATTGAAACCTAAGATCTCTGTGGGAACGAACTTGACTTATATCTGTATTACTTGTGACCACGTACGCTTGCGTGATTTTGTGTTAACAGTCACCGTCTTTAAGTGTTGGTTGTTGAGACACACCCTCAAGGTGGATAGACTCTGAAAGAACAATATTGGTTTGATCTTTAGGAAAATCAATCAAAGTCATTCCTCCCATATCATAGGGTTTCTCACTTGCAATTTCAGTCATCACAGAAGACCTTCCAGCATCAGCCATCACAGTTCCTGAGTCATCCAACCTCTGACTAGATGGTTCTTTTTGTTGCAGTGACTGTGATCTGATCTATCCTACTATTCACCACTGGTGCAATAGTATCTTTTGTTGACTGCTTCCCTCTATCAACTACCTCCTCTTGTTCACCTTGAGCTGAAGCATCTTCAACAATGACATCCTTGTCAAATAAATATGCATGAAGTGATTGAAGTGCAACATGCTTAGGAAGTCCAAATTTCTTGTGCAATTCCTTTCTGACTGATACATAGAAGTACATCTTCATTAAATCAAGTCCTTGATGTAACAGTCCATATTCTCCAGGAAATGAAAGTTTGGGAACTCTTTCAATCAGAAAATCTAGAACAGGCTTGGAAAGCTTCACTTTTAGAGAAATAAGTTCCATAGCCAGTCTGTATGTCAATGTTGTTTCCCATGAAGAATCAAGATCCAGATCTCTCTTGTCAGATACTGACATGGATATAGCCTTATGTTAGTGTAGGTGCCCTAGAGGCAATACATTGTTTCTTAAATAAACCTTATGTCATTTGATTATTAAATAAATGTATTTATTATGACTCTAATTACTGCGATATTTGTTAGCATAATAAATGTCCTTAGAATAATGATACACATTATATAGTTTAAGTTTACAACTTGAATTTGAGATTATATAATATCATATTCTTAAAGGTCCCTAGTCGAGTATTATTATACAGGACAATAATAATACATAAATAGACTAGTATGTTTTTGACTGATAACCACATCTCATTGGTTATAAGTATGGAGATACTAAAGTCAATACATAGGTACATGTAGGGTACATGGTACTGGACAGACCCACCGTGAGATTCTTCATGTTAATTAAGTCATAAGAAAGACTCACAGTGATAATGGTGTAATGATCCTTTGACTTGAGATCATTATATTTCTATACGAGGATAATATACTTTGACTACATTAAAAGTTACCTTTGACCGGGTAATGATAAAAGTGGACATCGGGTATATTGTGAATCGTATGAGAAATATGAATGATTAGATAAAGGATTTAACCCTCCTATCAGATAGGAGAGATATTATTGGCCTCTTGATTGAGTGAGACTATAAAATGCATGGCCGTGCTCAAATGATGATTTATTTTAATAGTCTACTCATGGATCAAGTAAACCTGGATTAAATTATGAAGAGAATGACAATAAACATGTCTCGAGTCTAATCTATAATATTTGGTTAAAGGGATTATATTACACGGAAACATTAATCACAAAAGGTTTATCGAATCACGATTAATTATTATTTAATTGGGTAGCAATGATGTATTACTAGATACCGCTCATTGTTTATAATTTTATTGGAGAATAAAATTATTGCCAAAATAAATAATAACCTACAGGGTCACACACATAGAACATTTAAAGGAAGAATTAATTTAAATTCTGAATTTAAATTAATTAATGATAAAGATGGATTTTATTATATTAATTAAGTGGGACTTAATTAAGCTATAATAAAATGCAAAGATATATGTGATATGTTTTTATAATTGAGTATGACTTAATTATTATTTATTTAAATAATAGGATTTTATTCTATTATTTAATAAATCAAATTTGGGCTAGGTTTAACATGGGCCTTTTTGGCTTTACACAATCACATATATAATGATATGATGTGAAGTTTTTAACGTAATGAAAATCAGTAGAAGCCGCACAAAACCCTAAACCTAATCCTATTCTCATTAGAGGCTAGTACCTCTCTTCCGGACAAGATCGTGAGACGTTCTTGAAGGTGTTCGTGTGGATACCGTAGAGGAGGTTTCGAGGAGGAACACTCAGTGATCGAGGGTGCCTTTCATCACTAATTTTCTGCAATCACAAGCTTTGTTAAGGAAATTATTCTTACTACCATGATTATCGATTTATTATACATGGATCCGGGGATTGGTTTCGATTTTAATTACTGTTTTTCGCTGCGTGTTGATGATCGAGACCAACAATGGTATCAGAGCTGCTTGTATAATATGATAATCAGGTTATATGTGATGTATACGATATGATACAGAAGTCATCAGAACTATTTTTTTCCCCCGTGAACCATACTGCATGCTATATACGTATTGCATGCTGCGTTTTCTACTGGTTTTGATGCGGTAAGTGATCTGTTCTGTCTTAATGAGATTAAAACGTATCATTAATATCTAAAACCCAGTTGGAGTCGATTCAGATTTTCAGTAGTGCAGTTCATGCATAAACAGATACATACGTATATATACATACGTGTTTATATATATACTATCTTCTATGTTTTGATTTTAAAACGTTCTTGAATCAATGATATGTGACTGTGATGTTACTACTAGTAATCGTAGCCTCTGAATAATCAGTCTGGAATCAAACTAAAAGGATAACATGATGAACACGATGAACTGAAAACCCAGAAATATGCTACAGTAACTTTTGTACAGCAGATGCGCATACGTAGTATGCGTATCGTAAGTTAGATACAGTAGAAACGCATATACGGAATGCGTGTCTTCGAGAATTAACAGTGTATGTCTTTTGCGCATCCTGTTAATGCGTATCTGCTGTTATTTTAAAAAAAAAAAAAAAATATTCCTGCTAGGTTTTGCATGCTAGGTTAAATTTCAAATGTTAATGTTTAACTTGGAGTATGCAAAATTTTATTAATTAGTAATTTTGATTACTAGGTTAATATTAATTAAAGTGTGTTAATTTTATTATTTATGATTTGATCATATTTAATTTATGTTGTATAAAATTGTGATTATACAATATATGATGCTTTTAATTGCTATGTGAGCATGATGCATGGTTATGGCCCCAAGACCTAGTTTCTAATTTATTTTGTTAATTTTAATTTATGGTTTGTAATAATTAAATACGACTTGCATGTCGTTTTTCTTTTGTAATTATTTTATCTCGAATGCAACTCGAGTTCTTTTGTAAAATGTTTCAAGAGGAGCTTGGAGGCAATCAAGGAAGCTTTGGAAGCGAAGCAAGAGATTTTGTAATAATTAGTTATTACCACCATAGATTGACCTTGATTTTTCCATTAGCTTGGAAAAATCGCATAGGATTGGGCCATAACCATAGCATATTAATTTATGTGATGCACTTTACATATGATGCATGTGTAGAGTAGAAAATGTATGCATGTTTTAATTAGATTAATGATGTATGCATGTATTAGATACGTCACCCATGCCATGCTTGCCATGCTAAACAAGATAAAACCTGTAACGATTCAAGATTTTAAAATGAACAAACGATTATGAGATTGCTGTGTTTATGAAACACGGAATTAAATACGAATTTTCAATTATTTAGATATGGGGAGATTTTGTCAAAAACGGGTTTTACCTGTAAGGAAGTTGGGTATTAAGTGAGGCCACTTGTGACTCCTCCAACAACCTGGAAATCAAACTATTGATGAATATTGATTTTTAAGTATTTAATTCAAGAAAAAATTGGGAATCTCTTTATGATGGGATCATGGTCGTTTTAATACAAAACCCCTTAACAAAATATTAAGTTCTTTTATCGGATGCTTTCCAATGAATGAACACTCATTGAATCCTAGATCGATAAGGGGAATGACTGCCAGTGGCAGGGGACTCCTGTCTATCGTGGTGAGATGTGACGAATATAAGCGGTTATATTCGACCGTTGTATCATTGGGTTTAACTTAACTGAGTCGTCATAATAAGGTGAAAATAAACGGTTATATTCAATTATTATGAACTTAGAAGCATAGAGTTTGGTTCAAAAATCTATTAGATAGACAAGAACAATTGTTGTTCACCAAACTATCCAAGAATTATATATGATATAATTGACAACTGTTGTCTACCTAAATAATCATGTTTTAAGGACTACCAGTGGTTGACTTAGGATATGATGAAATATGGATCTTGGCTCACTAGAAAGATTTATGGGATATTCTTTCCGATTTAATTGTAAGGGCTATTAATTTGATAAAAATAGTGGGAGATATATTATGAATATGTCATAATCACTTGAACATAATTAATGTAACAATCTAACTTATCTTATGCATTTTATCATTGTAGAAAACAAATGGCACAAAATACAAACAACACTTTCTCTGTGCGATCAGTCCTTGAGAAGGACAAGCTGACAGGATCGAACTTCCTTGACTGGTCTAGGAATTTGAGAATTGTTCTCATGCAGGAAAAGAAATCTTATGTGATTGATATTCCTCCACCGGCAGCCCCTGCTAACAATGCCACAGCTGCTCAACGAAATGCTTATCAGAAGCATATTGATGATGCAACTGATGTGGCTTGTCTTATGCTTGCTACTATGGATGCTAAGCTCCAGAAGCAGCATTTTGATATGAATGCTTATACTATGTTTGAACATCTTTCAACGATGTTTCAATCACAGGCTCGTGTTGAAAAGTTCAACACAAGCAAAGCACTCTTCTCGTGTAAGCAGGGCAATGGACCAGTCGGACCACATGTTCTAAAGATGATTGGGTATTGTGATTACCTTGCTCGTTTGGGTTTTCCGCTTCAGCGAGAGGCTCAAGTCGATATAATCTTGCAATCTTTGAACAGCGACTATGCTCAGTTCATAATGACTTTCAATATGACTGAGCAAGATAAGACTCCTATGGAATTGTTGGCCATGCTGAGGACCACTGAAGCAAATATGGTCAAGGCACCTGAGAAGGCTCCCATAATGATGGTGGGCAAGAAAGGTGCTAAGGGAAAGGGGAAATGGAAGGGCAAGAAAAAGGTTACACCAAAAGATCTTGGTCCTTCTAAGCCCTCTTTCAAAAAGGCTAAAAAGCCGAAGGGAGATGTCGCAAAGGCTGACAAAGGTGATTGTCACTATTGTCACAAGCCTGGTCACTGGAAGAGAAACTGTCATGCTTACTTGGAGGATCTGAAGAAATTGAAGGGTGTTCAGATTTCTGGATCAGGTATTTATGTTATAGAAGTCAATCTGTCTATTTCTACATCTTGGGTATTGGATACTGGATGTGCTTCTCACATTTGTATAAATGTGCAGGAACTGCAGAGAAGTAGGACTTTGGCTAAGGGAGAAGTGAACCTACGAGTAGGCAATGGAGCAAGAGTTGCTGCTTTAGCCGTAGGAACTTATTATTTATCTTTGCCCTCTGGGCTTGTTTTAGAACTAAATGACTGTTATTACGTGCCTGCGATTCGCAGAAACATTATTTCTGTTTCTTGTTTGGACAAGAAAGGTTTTTCGTTTACAATAAAGAACAACAGTTGCTCTTTTGCTTTGAATGATTTAACCTATGGTGTTGCGCGTTTATTTAATGGTTTATATGTTCTTGATTTGGATAATCCTATCTGTAACATAGAAAACAAACGACTTAAAGTAAATGACTCAAATCAAACATACCTCTGGCATTGTCGTCTAGGCCATATAAATGAGAAACGCATTTCCAAATTACATAAAGATGGATACTTGGATAAGTTTGATTTTGAATCATACGAAAAATGCGGTAAGATGACTAAAGCCCTTTTTACTGGTAAGGGTCAAAGGGCCACTGAACGTTTGGAGCTAATACATAGTGATGTATGTGGCCCAATGCGTGTGATGCCTAGAGGAGGCTACTACTACTTCATAACATTTACTGATGACTTCAGTAGATATGGATATGTATATCTTATGAAGAACAAATCCGATTCTTTTGAAAAATTCAAAGAATACAAGGCTGAAGTAGAGAAGCAAATAGGCGGAGGTGCAAGTATTAAAATCTTACGATCCGATCGTGGGGGTGAATACTTAAGCATCGAATTTAAAGAGTATCTAAAAGAGTGTGGTATTGTATCACAACTCACTCCGCCAGGTACACCTCAATGGAATGGAGTTTCAGAGAGGAGAAATCGTACCCTGTTGGACATGGTACGATCGATGATGAGTCATGCAGATCTTCCAATAAGTTTCTGGGGTTATGCTTTAGAAACAGCAGCTTTCACACTTAACCGTGTTCCAACTAAAAAGGTTCAAAAGACTCCATATGAGATATGGGAGGAGAAACGGTCAAGCATGAACTTTATGAAAGTTTGGGGATGCAAGGCGTTTGTAAAACGTCAAGTATCTGACAAGCTTGGACCTAAATCCGAAGAATGCAATTTTGTGGGATACCCTAAAGAAACAAAGGCGTATTATTTTTATAGTCCTTCTGAGCAGAAAGTGTTCATTGCTCGAGATGCTGTTTTCATGGAAAGAGATTTTGTTTCCAAAAGAAACAGTGGGAGGACTATAGATCTCGATGAAGATCGAGAACCACAAAATAGCATTGAACCTGAGGTGGAACAAGAGCAGAATAACGATAATGCTCAAGAAACACAGGTTGTTCGTAGATCAAGTAGGATTCGCCATGAGCCAGAGAGATATTATGGATTTCTCCTGACTCAAGGTGGCGATGTGATGCTTGTAGATAATGATGAGCCTCTCACCTACAAGGATGCTATGAATAGTCCAGATTCTGAGAGATGGCTGGAAGCCATGAAATCTGAGATGGATTCCATGTATGAAAACAAAGTATGGACTTTGGTTGCACCACCTGATGGGGTTAAACCCATAGAGTGCAAGTGGGTTTTCAAGAAGAAAACTGACATGGATGGAAATTTACAGACCTACAAAGCAAGACTGGTGGCGAAAGGTTTCAAGCAAATTCATGGTATTGACTATGATGAAACTTTCTCACCGGTAGCTATGGTCAAGTCCATCAGGATTTTGCTTGCGATAGCGGCTTATTATGACTATGAAATCTGGCAAATGGATGTCAAGACTGCTTTCTTAAATGGAAGCTTAGAAGAGGATGTGTACATGACACAACCTGAGGGTTTTGTCGATCCAAAGTTTGCTAGAATGGTTTGTAAGTTGCTACGATCTATTTATGGATTGAAGCAGGCCTCAAGGAGGTGGAACATCCGTTTTGATGAAACAGTCAAAGAGTTTGGCTTCAAACAAAATGAGGATGAGCCGTGTGTTTACAAGAAGGTTAGTGGGAGCCATGTGGCATTCCTAGTATTATACGTGGATGACATATTACTAATAGGGAATGACATTCCTTCTCTACAAGCTGTGAAGACTTGGTTGGGAAAAAGTTTCTCGATGAAGACTTAGGCGATGCTACCTATATCTTAGGGATCAGGATCTATAGGGATAGATCTAAAAGATTAATCGGCCTAAGTCAGAGTACATACATTGACAAAGTATTGCATCGTTTTGGAATGCAAGAGGCAAAGAGGGGCTTTGTCCCGGTGTCTCATGGGATAATGATCTCAAAGGAAAACTGTCCTAAATCATCAGATGATAAGGACCGTATGAGTAAAGTACCATATGCTTCGGCAATTGGTTCTATAATGTATGCAATGATATGTACTCGTCCTGATGTCTCGTATGCTTTAAGCATGACGAGCAGGTACCAGTCTAATCCAGGTGAGGGTCACTGGACAGCTGTCAAGAATATTCTTAAGTACCTTAAACGGACTAAAGATTCGTTCTTGATATACGGAGGAGATGAGAAGCTGGTCGTAAAAGGTTACACTGATGCTAGTTTCCAGACAGATAGGGACAATTCTGTGTCCCAGTCTGGATTCGTGTTTTGTCTAAATGGAGGTGCTGTAAGCTGGAAAAGTTCGAAGCAAGAGACAGTAGCTGATTCTACAATGGAAGCTAAGTATATTGCCGCCAGTGAAGCAGCCAAAGAGGCTGTTTGGATTCGGAAATTTATTACCGGACTTGGTGTGGTTCCGTCGATCGCAGATCCAGTTGATCTGTATTGCGATAACAATGGAGCCATTGCGCAGGCTAAGGAACCAAGGTCCCATTCCAAGGCAAAGCATATACTTAGAAGATATCATCTTCTTCGAGAGATAAACGAGAGAGGAGATATACATATATGTAAAGTGCATACCAATGATAATGTTGCGGACCCACTGACCAAGGCTTTATCGCAGCAGAAGCACGACGGTCACACTAGTTCCATGGGTATTAGATACATGGGTGATTGGCTCTAGTGCAAGTGGGAGATTGTTAGTGTAGGTGCCCTAGAGGCAATACATTGTTTCTTAAATAAACCTTATGTCATTTGATTATTAAATAAATGTATTTATTATGACTCTAATTACTGCGATATTTGTTAGCATAATAAATGTCCTTAGAATAATGATACACATTATATAGTTTAAGTTTACAACTTGAATTTGAGATTATATAATATCATATTCTTAAAGGTCCCTAGTCGAGTATTATTATACAGGACAATAATAATACATAAATAGACTAGTATGTTTTTGACTGATAACCACATCTCATTGGTTATAAGTATGGAGATACTAAAGTCAATACATAGGTACATGTAGGGTACATGGTACTGGACAGACCCACCGTGAGATTCTTCATGTTAATTAAGTCATAAGAAAGACTCACAGTGATAATGGTGTAATGATCCTTTGACTTGAGATCGTTATATTTCTATACGAGGATAATATACTTTGACTACATTAAAAGTTACCTTTGACCGGGTAATGATAAAAGTGGACATCGGGTATATTGTGAATCGTATGAGAAATATGAATGATAGATAAAGGATTTAACCCTCCTATCAGATAGGAGAGATATTATTGGCCTCTTGATTGAGTGAGACTATAAAATGCATGGCCGTGCTCAAATGATGATTTATTTTAATAGTCTACTCATGGATCAAGTAAACCTGGATTAAATTATGAAGAGAATGACAATAAACATGTCTCGAGTTTAATCTATAATATTTGGTTAAAGGGATTATATTACACGGAAACATTAATCACAAAAGGTTTATCGAATCACGATTAATTATTATTTAATTGGGTAGCAATGATGTATTACTAGATACCGCTCATTGTTTATAATTTTATTGGAGAATAAAATTATTGCCAAAATAAATAATAACCTACAGGGTCACACACATAGAACATTTAAAGGAAGAATTAATTTAAATTCTGAATTTAAATTAATTAATGATAAAGATGGATTTTATTATATTAATTAAGTGGGACTTAATTAAGCTATAATAAAATGCAAAGATATATGTGATATGTTTTTATAATTGAGTATGACTTAATTATTATTTATTTAAATAATAGGATTTTATTCTATTATTTAATAAATCAAATTTGGGCTAGGTTTAACATGGGCCTTTTTGGCTTTACACAATCACATATATAATGATATGATGTGAAGTTTTTAACGTAATGAAAATCAGTAGAAGCCGCACAAAACCCTAAACCTAATCCTATTCTCATTAGAGGCTAGTACCTCTCTTCCGGACAAGATCGTGAGACGTTCTTGAAGGTGTTCGTGTGGATACCGTAGAGGAGGTTTCGAAGAGGAACACTCAGTGATCGAGGGTGCCTTTCATCACTAATTTTCTGCAATCACAAGCTTTGTTAAGGTAATTATTCTTACTACCATGATTATCGATTTATTATACATGGATCCGGGGATTGGTTTCGATTTTAATTACTGTTTTTCGCTGCGTGTTGATGATCGAGACCAACACCTTATTTGTAGAGACCTGCATAATGTTAGTTGGACTAGACACTGTGTGTGTAGGTGACAAATGAATCTTTCTCCTTGTTCTCCTAGTATAGTGAGCAACAGATTTATCTTAAGAAGACTCAAGAGGTGTAGACACAGAATTGATCTTAGGATGAGATCCTTTTTCAATAGACACAGTCTTTTGAGAGACAGTATCCAGTAACTGTTTTCCCTTTTTAAGAACTACAGCCTTTTGGGAGACTGCAGCCTGGCTGTGACTAGGTGTTCCATCTCTTTGTCCTAGCTTAGAAAGTTGAATTGTAGCCTTTAATTCTGCTCTCTCAACAAGAGATATATTATCATCATCTTCACTAGAACTACTACTAGAAACAACAAATCTTCTCTTCTTTACAACTGATGTCTTTTGAAAAACACCAGAGGTTGGTTTCTTTGAAACAATAGGCTGTGGATCAAAATTTGGTTCTAGAATTGTTTCAGAGACTGTAATGTTTTTGGCTACTTGGGTAGACACAGGGGGGTTCTCCTCCAATTGAGATTCCTGAGTCATTTCACCACCAAAGAAAGAAGAATTATAGATAGTAGGAAGATGAGTCTGAACATGATTTGGATAGTGTAATGCAGGTATTTCATCTAGATTCTTTTCACTGTCCTTCTTTGTAATGTCAGAGAAAATTCTCTTTTGCTGTACATAAGAAGAAACACAATATTCTCTACCAAATCTAGCTTCAACATCAGGAATGAAATGGTTAATAAACAGTTGCATGAATCTATGATAATAAACCATATTCCTGTCATAATCTCTTGACCCAAGTTTAATACACATCTGACTTAAAATAATGTGACCAAAATTAATTACTCTGTTATAAAGCAAGCCATATGCAATATGTGATGTAACAGCAGTAATTTGTTGAAAAGAACTACATTTACCAGTAAAACATTTAGCAATTTGGTTAAAGAAGAAAGACCATTCTTTCCTAAGAAAGGATCTATTTAACTGGCTCATGTTATCTAGAGGTCCATTATAACCTAATTCAGATAACATAGTTCTAATATTATCATCAGATGGTACATTTTCAAAATTCGTACTAACAGGTAAGTGAAGTACTGAATTAACAACAGATTCAGTAATATCAAATGAGTCTTGTCCTAAGTGTAGAAAAATCTTACCTGATTGACTCTGAGTAGAATCAATTGCCTCAGCATTCTCCCAAGCTTGTGAAATAGCTACTTGATTAATTTGTGGAGATGCTGTCAAGGCATAGCTTAATGGTCCTTTCGCCATAAAGTCCATAATTGGGTGAAAATCAGTTGGCACCCCTTCCTTGTTGGTGATAGCTGCAACATGATTGTTATCATAAAATCAAAGTCACCAAACTTGAAAGCTACTGATTTGGGTAGTCTTCTTTGAGTTGCCATTTATTTTGATCTGAAAAGAACTTGAAAAATCTTGAAATCGATTAGTGATTTTGAGAACTTGAGAGTGTTTTTGCTTTAGAGAATATGAATTTAGAGAAAACAATTACACGATTAGAGTGTCAAAATAATTATATTTCAAAAATCCTTCAGACCCATTATCCCACGTTGACACGTAGGTTGACAGGTGTCAGTCCCTGAAAAATACAGTTACCCACGACTTTTGGAAAATAAAATCCAAAATTAATTTCAAGTAAATAAATCAAGGTAAAATCAAGATAAAAATCAATACTGATCAGCTTCCTTTTCCTGATGTGATCTTCTCATCAAGATAATCACACGATTCAATGTGATTTCTGAATAGAAAGAATTACTAATCCTGATGTGAACACACTTGTATTCCTGATCAATATCATCCTGATTCCAAAGACTAAATGGAGTTTCCACATGGCATTTTCTTTTACCCGTAAAAGAAATAAATAAAATCTGAACAAAATTAATTGGTTAAATTCGTTCAATATTTCTTAAAAATACAAGAAATACAGTCACACATAATTATGATTGACTGCATTGATATGCCCCAAACGACTATTCAGCTTCTCACGTCTTTCTATAAAAGAAACCGACGTCTTATGCTATTCTCCAAAACCTTTTCATTCTTTTCTCTTTTCATCATGGCTTTCAACCCAAATCTTCATATGAACCCTAGCTTTTGGTTCATTATCACTGAGAAGTTCTTTACTCTTGATGATCAGGAGCAAGTAAACTATCTCTTAGAAGAGATGACTTTTCTCATTGAGTCAGATATGGTTGGTCTTAACTCGGATGATTTCCACGAATCTCCTCTAAAACATCTACCAGTTGGATACAATTCTCCTCTAATCTCTTCACACCTTGAGGATGAAGAATTTGGAGAAGAGTTTGAGGTTGATCTTGATGGAGATGCTATTCGTTTTCTTCAATAAGCATGAAGATGAGTCAGTTGCTCTCATTCAAGTCACCCAGACAATGAATCTAATCTTGAAATGCTCCTTGTCCTGAAGTCGATCGTTGAGGATTGAAGCAGCAACAACTTTAGACAAGAATAGAATTATCAGTAGTAGTTAGACAAAAAGAAGAATTGTATTTCATTTCCATGTATGTAATGCTTTTGATTAATGAAAATACAAGTTTTCTTATTACCTACTTGTCTATCGTTGTTTATTGACTGATCTGAATAATGATATAAATTATCAGTATGCATGTGGTAAAACTCGCTAACATAGACTTTTACAAAACTCAGAATTGAACCACTGAATAACATGAACTTCAGAATTTGAAACAGTAAGACACACAAATTTCACAATTCTGATACTAACGATACAATCCTGATGTCAATACTGATGACGTCAGCATACTGATAGCAATCCTGATCCTAATGTTTATTAATAAGTCTATCATATTGTAATTTATCAAAGTAAAGTGTTACAGCTTAAGCATTTAACAATCAAGTATGGATCCTGACAAATATATCAAGTCTATAAGCTGAAACAACATACCTTGCTACTTGTGCAGATGTTAAAGATCTAAAAATTTAACATTCCTAACTCACTAACCAATCTAATGAATGTAGCCTCATCAAGTGGTTTAGTTAGAATATCTGCAAGCTGTTTGTCAGTAGGAACAAAATGAAGTTCCACAGTACCATTTTCAATATGTTCTCTAATAAAATGATACCTGACATCAATGTGCTTAGTCCTTGAGTGTTGAACTGGATTTTCTACAATTTTGATAGCACTAGTATTATCACAAAACATAGGAATATTACTAAGTGTCATACCATAATCCATCAACTGATTTCTTATCCAAAGGAGTTGAGCACAACAACTGCCTGTTGTAATGTATTCAGCTTCTGCAGTTGAGGTTGAAACTGATTGCTGCTTCTTGATTGCCCAAGAAATCAATCTGTTTCCCAAGAATTGACATGTGCCTGTAGTGCTTTTCCTGTCTATTTTACACCCTGTATAATCAGAGCCTGAATAGCCAGTTAGGGAGAAATCAGATTCTCTTGGATACCACAAACCAAGATTTGGAGTTCCCTTGAGATATCTAAAAATTCTCTTCACAGCAATTAAATGAGATTCCTTAGGATCACTTTGGAATCTAGCACATAAACAGGTAGAGAACATTATATCTGGTCTACTTGCAGTTAGATATAACAGTGAACCTATCATGCCTCTATAGCTAGTGTTATCAACACTCTTTCCCTTAGGATCAGAGTCTAGCTTAGTAGCTGTTGCCAGGGGTGTCTTTGCAACTGCACAATTTTGAAAGTCAAACCTTTTTAAAAGATCTTTGATATACTTTGACTGATTAATGAAAATACCAATCTCAGTCTATTTGACCTGCAAGCCTAAAAAGGAATTTAGTTCACCCATCATGCTCATCTGATACTTAGACTGCATAAGCTTGCTAAACTTAGCACATAACTTTTCATTAGTAGAACCAAATATAATATCATCAACATAAACTTGAACTAAAAGCAAATCACCTTTTATTTTTCTAAAGAATAAAGTTTTTGTCAATTGTACCTCTTGTGAAGCCATTTTCAAGAAGAAATTTAGACAAAGTCTCATACCATGCTCTTGGTGCCTGCTTTAGTCCATAGAGTGCCTTGTCAAGTTTGTAGACATGATTTGGAAACTTTGGATCAACAAAACCAGGTGGTTGCTCCACATACACTTCCTCATCAAGCTTGCCATTAAGAAAAGCACTCTTTACATCCATCTGGTATACCTTGAATTTTGAATGAGCTGCAAATGCAAGAAATATTCAGATTGCTTCCAATCTTGCTACAGGTGCAAAGGTTTCATCATAGTCAATTCCTTCTTCCTGAGAATAACCCTTGGCCACCAGTCTTGCTTTGTTTCTTACAATCATACCAGATTCATCTAGCTTGTTTCTGAAAACCCATTTAGCACCAACAATAGATCTATCTTTAGGTCTTGGTACCAGTTTCTAAACTTTGATCCTCTCAAACTCATTCAATTCTTCCTGCATTACTATTACCCAATCAGGATCCTGTAAGGCTTCTTCAACCTTCTTAGGTTCATTCTTTGAGAGAAAACAACTATACAAGCATTCATTTTGAATTGATCTTCTAGTTCGAACACCACTATTTGGATCACCAATAATCAAATCTTCAGTATGATCCCTTGTCCATTTTCTAACAGGTGGTAGATTACTCCTGCTAGACTCTCCCCCTAAGTTAGTGGTATCTATTGTAGAAGAGTGTTCATTTCCTTCAAAAGCTCCCCTTGATCAGTAGAATCAGTGGATTCAATACTGTTGCTAGTTTCTGATCTTCCTTCATTAGACTCTGAAGGATCAGTTCCTGATGAATTAGACTCTGAAAGACTGGTCTGATCCTGAACAGTACTGTGTTCTCCTTGATTGAATTGCTCCCCCTCAACAGTAGCATCCCTTTGAGAAGCAATAGAGATTTCTTCTGGAGAACCTTCATCATCACTGGAGAGAATCTCAGAATTCTTAAGATTTTCAAATTTCGGATTGTCATGGCTTTCATTAGTTTGCAAAATTCCAAACTTCTTATCATCAAATGCAACATGAATTGATTCCATAACAATGTGAGTTCTGAGATTGTATACTTTGAAGGTCTTTGATGCTGAATATCCTAGAAAGATTGCTTCATCCGATTTGGCTTCAAATTTTCCAAGTTGTTCTGGATGAACTTTCAGGACATAGCATTTGCATCCAAAGATGTGAAAGTATTTCACACTTGGTTTTTTCCTTTGATCATCTCATAGGGAGTCTTACCATGAGCATTTACCAAGGTACAGTTTTGAGTGAAACATGCAGTGTTGATAGCTTCTGCCCAGAAATAGATTGGAAGCTTTGCATCTGCAAGCATGGTTCTTGCTGCCTCTATGAGAGTTCTGTTCTTTTTTTTCTACTACACCATTCTGCTGAGGTGTTGCAGGTGCAGAAAACTGTTGAGTAATTCCATTGTCTGCATAATACTCCTCCATTGTAGAATTCTTAAATTCTGTACCATTGTCATTTCTGAGCACTATGACCTTGTACTCGGAGCTATTTTGAATATTCTTGATAAGTTCAATGATTTGCTGAGGAGCTTCATCCTTGTTGTGTAGAAAGAATACCCATGTGAACCTTGTGTAATCATCCACTATAACTAGAGCATATCTTTTCTTGCTGATAGACATAATGTTTACTGGACCAAATAAATCAAGATGCAGCATGTGAAATGGTTCAGTAGTTGAATTTTCTGTCTTGCTCTTGAAAGTGGTTCTTCTTTGTTTTCCAAGCTGACAAGCATCACAAAGTCCATCTTGCACATAATTTGCCTGAGGTAGGCCTCTCACTAGATGGTGCTTAACAAGTTGATTAAGCTTCTTGAAATTGAGATGTGAGAGCTTCTTGTGCCAGTTTCAGCTTTCATCATTCGATGCCTTGCTGTAAAGACATCTGATAGTTCCTTTAGATGTGTCACTCAAGCTGGCTTCATATATGTTACCATGTCTCTAACCAGTCAGAACAATGTCTCCATTCTTCATATTCAAGATTTTGCATCCTTCACTATCAAAGATTGATTGGTAACCCTTATCACCCAGTTGACTTATGCTTAAAAGTGTGTGTTTCAAGCCTTCAACCAGTGCTACGTTTTCTATGATGACATTCCCCAAAATAATTGAGCCATATCCCATAGTTTCTCCTTTGTTGCCATCTCCAAAGGATATTACTGGGCCAGCTTTCCTCTCAAACTTTGTAAGTAAGGACTTCTTTCCAGTCATATGTCCATAGCATCCACTGTCCAAGATAATTGAATGCTTCTTTCCAGTGCCCTGCAAACAAAAAGTAGCTAGTTAGAATTTTTTAAGACCCAACTTTGATTGGATCCTTTCTTACTAACTTTTGAACCAACAGGCTTTGAAGATTTTGCTTTTGATTTACCTGTTGCAGAGTCAACCTTAGACTTAGATTTCACAAACTGTTTGTGACTAGGAGTTTCAGATTTCAGAGAATAATAGTCATAATACAGTTCATGATATTCCTTACACATATAAATGGAATGAAGTAAACTACCACAATGATAACAGGGTTCTTGTGGTTGGTATTGAATTCTCTGAGTCTTGGGGAATCTTGACTTAGTTTTCCAAGAAGGTTTTTGATTGCAGTCTAGGGCCAAATGATTATGATTTCCACATTTATAGCATTTCTTCCTAGGTGCATCAGGTACATTCTTGTAATTATTCTCTTTTTTAATACCTTCTTTTCCATTCCTATTTCTCCTGATCTTGCTAGACTCTGAAATACCTTCTAGTCTTCGTTTCAACTAAGACTTAGACAGAAAGCCTATGTTGACTTTCTTAGGTTTTTCTAACACTCTCTCATCTGAATTGCTATTGTTAATTCTTTTGTGCACAACTGGGGTACCTTTAGAATCAACAAATGTAACATGTTTAGGTTCAGAAACTATCTTCTTACCTTCAGATTTGGATATGCTAGCTTCTTCTTTCCTATCATCCAAGATAATAGCTACAGAATTTTC
This sequence comes from Saposhnikovia divaricata, assembly GCA_036435485.1. Lineage (NCBI taxonomy): Eukaryota > Viridiplantae > Streptophyta > Magnoliopsida > Apiales > Apiaceae > Saposhnikovia > Saposhnikovia divaricata. Next base: position 41,442,933 of record CM071601.1, read on the forward strand.
ACTTTTATTCTTTCCAAAACCTAAGCCATAGACTTTACCAAGAATTTGATTGTCAATGATTTCTTGAGTCTTTTTACCAGAAGTGTTAATGGTTTTCATCATATCTCTCTCTTCCTCTAGTTCTTTTCTGACATAATCATAACTTAACCTATATTCTTCCATTTGAATTAACTTAGATTCAAGAAAATTATTTCTACTAACTAATTCTTCATTCTTAGCCTTAAGTTCATCTTTTTCACTAGCAAGAATTTTGAAATTAGTCATAATATTCTTAAACTCAACATGAATAGATCTAATATCATCAGAATCTAAGTTATCCAATGAATCAAGAGAGTGAAGTGATACCTTAACAGAAGATGAAGAAGTTTTCGTTGGAGATCCAGGCTTGTCTGAAGCACTTGCCATCAATGCAATGTTGTCATAATCCAATTCATCTTCAGAATCACTGGAGTCTGCCCAATCCTTCTGTGTGACCATGAGTGCATTACCCTTCCCTAAATTCATAGGCTTCTTGCACTCACTAGCAAAGTGTCCAAGCTCACTGCAGTTAAAGCACTTGATTTTGGCCTTATCAAGCTTGATAATTGTACTCTTGCCTTTGTCACTCTTCTTCTCCTCTTTCTTCTGAAAAGATCCTTTGCTAAATCTTCCCCTGTTGAATCTTCCTTTCTTGAAAGCTTTAGTAAACATAGCAAAGAGTACTTGCATCTCTGATTCAGAATCATTATCTTCAGAGTCTATATCTGCAGTCTCTGACTCAGAACTTTCTTTGCTCTTCTTCTTCCTCAAGTCTCTTTCAGTAAATTCAGACTTTTCTTCTGGAAGTTTCTTTGATTCAGATTGAGCAGTGAGTGCAACAGTTTTCATCTTTCCTTCACTCCTGCTCTTTTTTTGCTGCTTGTCAAGTTCATAAGCTCTCAATTTTCCATAAACTGCTTCTAATGATATTTCATCCAGATCATTAGCTTCCTCAATTACAGATATCTTCTCATTGTAGAAATCAGGAAGAGCTTTCATGAACTTAGTATTCATATCCTCCAAGTCATAATATTTACCATGCATGGCCATCTCATTGATGAGTTTAGTAAACCTATCAAAGGTGTCAATAAGTGACTCACCAGACTTGGATTCAAAGTACATATACTGTTGTATGAGAAGTGTCCTCATATTCTTCCTGACAGGTTTTGTTCCTTCACAGTGAACCTTTAGATTGTCCCATATCTCCTTAGCAGTTTTACAAGAGAGAACATAGTTAGTGAGAACAGAATCAAGACTGTTGAATAGTATGTTTCTCACTTTAGCATCCTTAAGAACGTTCTCCTTTTTCTTATCTGTCCATTCAGATTTAGGCTTCTCTACTGTATGTTCTTGAACAACTTTTCCTTCGACAGTTGCTTGAGGAACAAGCCTTGTTGGAACGAAAGGCCCATCTCTGATTCTATCAAGATAATCAGGATCTGTTGCTTCCAGGTGATGCAACATCTTCACTTCCCATAGAGTATATTCGTTTCTCTTGAGCATAGGGATTTTAGTATTACCATCCTTGTAACCTGTTATCACAAAATTACGCAAGCATACGCGGTCACAAGTAATATAGAATAAAGTTGAGTTCGTTCCCACAGAGATCTGGTTATGGTTTTAATTCAGTTATTGTACCTATGTAACAATGTATGGTTATTACTCACTGCTAAGACAAATAACAAATTGGGGTTTTAATTAACTAAACTAACTAAGATGCAAATTATCAACTAAGAATTAACTAACTAAAGAGAATTGGAATCGAATTACTTCTACAAGAGTAACATGGGATTCTAACTTCATTAATTACTTCGCCTAGATCTGACACTTTAATCACTATATGCAATAGTTATGATATCTGATCGGATAACACGAAACAAGTACACGCTACCTGTCAGCATACGTAAACCAAACTACCCATACATCCACAAAAGAGATAGAAGATGAATAGACACCAATTATGTTTAGACCCTATATGTCTATAGAATTTGAAAACATAACGGTTGAAGAACAAGTTATCCAATTTGATCACATAGGGCAATATAAGTATTTTCATCTCATACTACGAATCATATTGATAAACAATTATGAACCTATGCTAGCATGGCAAGTTCTAAATCTCAAGATCCACTTTCACTTCACAAGAGATTAACAATTTAGATGTTCGCGACGCATCTATCTATTAAGCATAACCATACGAGGATATCAGATATACACCACACACAGATCTTTAAAGCATCAAGATACTAAGTTCCATAAATAAATCCGTTAGAATCCCATGACAACGATTAGTTCATAATTGAACCGCTCGTCATCATGGGATCTGATGAAACCATGATAAAAAACAAGATATTAATAAAAGAAGTAATAATATTGATAAAACAAAGAGTTAAGAAAGCAAATCTAGAATCCAGAATAACACAAAAGATGAAGTAGATCTAGATCTGTTGCTTGTCACGAGCGTTGAATCCTTCTCTCCTTTTCTCCCTTGCAGATCTAAGCTATGATACAATAATAAAAACCCTCCAATTTACAAGGCTAAGATGTGTTTTTATAGGCCTAGATATCTTGCCCAGCAAGAAAAACAACCTACAATACAATTAGAAATAGGTTTGGATATCAAAAATACAACTAGAATTCGAAATAGGGTCAAAATGGACATTTTCAGGATTTTCTGTCGAACCTACGCGCCCCAGGCGCGTGCTACGCGCTCCAGGCGCACACTTCTGCTGTTTCACGCGCTCCAGGCGCACGGTTACGCGCTCCAGGCGCGTAAACTTCCGGCCGAAATTGATTTTCCTCCATTTTCTTCGTTTTTGAGCCGTTTTCTTCCGTTCTTTTTGCCATTGCTTCCATAGTCAATTAACTTTACTTGGAACCATCATAAAATCTCAGTGCTTGACTCCAAACTTCATTCCATTTGCACAAATCAACTTCAAATTTGACGAAAACGGCAACCCTAATCAACATTCTTGCAAACCTGCACATTCAAACAAAACACATCAAAAAATACCAAAAACTTAAGTCCATGTACACCTATTCAAGCCGATATGGAAAGTTCCAAGTGGATATAAAATCCACTTATCACACCCCCAAACTTAAACCGATGCTTGTCCTCAAGCATAAATAATTACAACTAACTAACTAACTAGTACCACTTCCGTAGGTGATCACGGTTGCATTTGGCATATGCAACAAGCCCTTTAAACCCCTAGGCAGCCCTAGTGGACGAGTAAGGTCTCGTGAGGGCCTATAGCGAATGTACCCACAAAATCCAATGCAATGCAATGCATGAATGCAACTAATATGAAAATGCAATAATCCCCTTCAAACTAACCAAAACCAACTAGCAAGCAAATATCTCAAAGAATGCAACTAAATCCAAATAGAGCTCGACTAAGTCCCCGTATACTAACAATACATGATAGAAATGTGCGTGTGTGCGATGCTCATCAGAAATACTCCCAAAACTAGATCAAAACCATACCTATTCTTCGCCAAGACAATCACAGGTTTATAAATAGAATAGACTGTAAACACTTCATAACTTAAGAACACCTCCATCATCATTCAAGTTAGACAAGAATTCATGATTTATTACTACGACACATAATAATATACACAACAACGCATGCTTATTTAACCGTGCAATGGATGAGACCCCGGCTTATACAGTAATACCCATGTAGCGAGCGTTAGGTTAGTGGATCCCAGACTATAAAAATCCTTAGGTCACTAGGCACAAAGTCCCCGCGAACTTAATTGCTCGAGTATTAAAGAGCTCACCCTGGTTAATTTTCCAATTAACAATTTAACTATTGACTCTTTTTTTTTCATTTTTTTTCCTGGTTTTTTCATCTTTTTTTTTTTTTTTGCGATCTGGAATGAGCCTTTTTCATTTCCAACCCTAGACTACTCATATAAATATGAGCCGGCTACTAGCCATTTGACGCCTAGCCATTATTGACAACTAGCATGAAATTCCTAGTTTCCCCCAAACTTAGACTTTAGTGATCCTACGTCATCAAGGGAATAACGCAAATTCTAACTATAATCAAGTGATTAAATCTCAATGCATCCAAACAAGCATGACCCTAACCTAGCCCAAAAGCACCCAATGAGACTGTGTAAAAGTTTTGTTCCTGTAACATGCAAGTCAATTTCATAGAAACTTTAAATCAACCCTCTATTCATCATTACCACACTCAATTAGACACCTACCTACCAATCAGAATTAGCTCGTTCTAAGGGATCATGAAATATGCATGCCATGAAATGCAACTAATATGAACTCACATGGTATACGAAACAGAAACAGAATGCCCTACATGAAACAAACATAATTAATACGAACATATATGCATGAATTACTACTATTATGTAACAGAATGATATCAATATGAACACAATGACTCACAATCACAAATAACTACATATACACTACTTATCCCCCAAACCACCCCCAAACTTAAAAGATTCAATGTCCCCATTGAATTGAAGGTAATACGAAGGATAGTAGAAAACATACCTAATTGTTGAAACACGTGGGTTGCCTCCCACGAAGCGCCTTTGTTTAAAGTCTTTAGCTAGACCTGGCAATGGCTTTTTCTCTTGAAAATTTCTACACTGTATCTCTATATGGCCATTTAATTATCTTTTCCGGGGCTACATCCTCGATGACAAGTTTCCGCCTTCTTTGCTCTTCAAAGATGTCAGTAACAATGTTCTTTTCACTACCTGACAAGTTAGAAACAATAATAATAGGCAAAGTAGATGATTGACCCAAATATACATACCTCAGCTAATCTGGTGGTTTAAGCTCGAGTCTGGAAGTTTCTTCAACATGATGATTTTCATTATTAACCACCAAAGACTGAGCAAGAGTGGAAATAGACAGATTAGGAACAAAAGTGGGTAGTTCACCAACAGAAGTCTTCACAACAGACTTAGGATCAAAAGAACTCTCCTCAAGTTGGATTTCATGCTTAGAACAAATAGCATTCAATTCATCTAACATCTCATCAGATGTAAAATTCCTATACAACTCATGAAGATCCTCATTACCCTCAATCAAGACATCTTCCTCAAGAAAAGACTCAATTGCACTATCCTCAAGATTTGACCATGAAACCACCTCATCAACCAGCACCTGAGAATCCCAAAGATCAACCACGCCTAGTTCCTCACCTTCAGTATCAGACTTTCCTTGTAAAGCATTGTCTAAGGGGTCTGACTTTCCAAAACACTCTTCCTCCTCTACCGGAAATTCCAAGAGTCTCTTTGGATATGGAGGAGGAGGGTAGATCTGATTGATATTTGTAGATTACTCCGGAGAAGCCTTCTCAATAGATTCCTTGCTCTTTTCCACTTCTTTTACTAGCTGATCAGCTACCAAGTCAGATTTTTCAATTTCGGGCACTGCAGAATTTTCAACCTGCTGATTCTGAACATCTTCATCTTCCTCAGCTACTGATTTTGGATCTGATGTAACCTTTCCCGATCTCAAAGTTACTTCCTTCACCTGTTCTTTGCTTTCCCTTCTGCCTGGATTAGCCTCCGTATCGCTAGGAAGAGTTCCTTGTTGCCTACTAAGTAAGGCACTAGTAATCTGCCCAATCTGATTTTCCAAATTCTTAAACGAGACAGCGTTGCTTTTAAACAACAACCTCAATTCTTCCAATTCAGATTCGTCATAAGTGGAATTCCCAGACCCAACATATGATTGTTGTTGCTGAAAACCCGGAGGTTATGATTGCCACGGGGCATACTGCTGCTGAAAATTCTGGTGATTGTAAGGTTGTGCTCCATATTGTTGACCTGGATACTGCTTATAAAGTTGTTGTGGTTGTAGCATGCCACCTTGATTGTTGCTCCAGTTGAAATCAGGATGGTTTCTGTTGTAAAGATGATAGGTGGCAGGAGCTGGTTGCGAAGGTCGTTGAAAATTGCTCACCCACTGTGCCGATTCATAAGAGATAGCACACTGATTCATCTCATGTGCGCCCGCACATAGCTCACAAACACTAGCCACCTGCTGAACTCCATAGTAAGTTAGAAAATCCATCTTTCAAGTCAACGCCTTCAACTGAGCTGCTATAGTTGTAGCTGCAGCACCCAGATCTATATTCGCTCTCTAACAAGTACCTGAAACACCAACGAACTACAAAAGAATAGATGAGAAAAACAATCCGAGTCAGTGAACGCTAACGACCACTGATGACAAGCACATAAACTAAAAATAAAACACCGATGATCCCCAGCAGCGGCGCCAAAAACTTGTTATCACAAAATTACGCAAGCATACGCGGTCACAAGTAATATAGAATAAAGTTGAGTTCGTTCCCACAGAGATCTGGTTATGGTTTTAATTCAGTTATTGTACCTATGTAACAATGTATGGTTATTACTCACTGCTAAGACAAATAACAAATTGGGGTTTTAATTAACTAAACTAACTAAGATGCAAATTATCAACTAAGAATTAACTAACTAACGAGAATTAGTGGGATTCTAACTTCATTAATTACTTCGCCTAGATCTGACACTTTAATCACTATATGCAATAGTTATGATATCTGATCGGATAACACGAAACAAGTACATGCTACCTATCAGCATACGTATACCAAACTACCCATACATCCACAAAAGAGATAGAAGATGAATAGACACCAATTATGTTTAGACCCTATATGTCTATAGAATTTGAAAACATAACGGTTGAAGAACAAGTTATCCAATTTGATCACATATGGCAATATAAGTATTTTCATCTCATACTACGAATCATATTGATAAACAATTATGAACCTATGCTAGCATGACAAGTTCTAAATCTCAAGATCCACTTTCACTTTACAAGAGATTAACAATTTAGATGTTCGCGACGCATCTATCTATTAAGCATAACCATACGAGGATATCAGATATACACCACACACAGATCTTTAAAGCATCAAGATACTAAGTTCCATAAATAAATCCGTTAGAATCCCATGACAACGATTAGTTCATAATTGAACCGCTCGTCATCATGGGATCTGATGAAACCATGATAAATAACAAGATATTAATAAAAGAAGTAATAATATTAATAAAACAAATAGTTAAGAAAACAAATCTAGAATCCAGAATAACACAAAAGATGAAGTAGATCTAGATCCGTTGCTTGTCACGAGCGTTGAATCCTTCTCTCCTTTTCTCCCTTGCAGATCTAAGCTATGATACAATAATAAAAACCCTCCAATTTACAAGGCTAAGATGTGTTTTTATAGGCCTAGATATCTTGTCCAGCAAGAAAAACAACCTACAATACAATTAGAAATAGGTTTGGATACCAAAAATACAACTAGAATTCGAAATAGGGTCAAAACGGACATTTTCAGGATTTTCTGTCGGACCTACGCGCCCCAGGCGCGTGCTACGCGCTCCAGGCACACACTTCTGCTGTTTCACGCGCTCCAGACGCATAAACTTCCTGCCGAAACTTATTTTCCTCCATTTTCTTCGTTTTTGAGCCGTTTTCTTCTGTTCTTTTTGCCATTGCTTCCATAGTCAATTAAATTTACTTGGAACCAGCATAAAATCTCAGTGCTTGACTCCAAACTTCATTCCATTTGCACAAATCAACTTCAAATTTGACGAAAACGGCAACCCTAATCGACATTTTTGCAAACCTGCACATTCAAACAAAACACATCAGAAATACCAAAAACTTAAGTCCAAGTACACCAATTCAAGCCGATATGGAACGTTCCAAGTGGATATAAAATCCACTTATCATAACCGGACATAATTGCAGATCTTTATGATTATTCGAAATCAACCTGCTATGATACCAATTGTTAACTCGAATAACTTGTAGAAGGGGGGTTGAATACAAGTTATATAATCGTGTCTGATTTTTGCTTGATTAGATGAACAAGAACAACCGAATGAATCAAACTTTGTTTGTATTAAATAAATCAAATACAAACTCTACCAAAGGTGTACAATACCTTTAACAGCTGCTGACAATACAAATCTCTCTCTCTCTCTGTTTGTTTCGAACTCTCGAATACAAACCTTATGAACTTACTCGCATTCGATCTTTTTACATGATATAGAGAGAGTATTTATAATGCTACCTATCAACTAATAACAGAATTATAATCTATCTATGACAATGTTCTGCCGTCCAATTGATAGTTTCCATCAATAAAGAATTCGTTTCCTTCACGATATATTCTTGCTTGTTCTCCAAAACAAAGATCCTGTTTTATAGCACTTGCCAGTTTCTGTAGCATCCATAATGACATCATCAGTAACACGACTGATATCAGGATTTCTCATTGCATCAGGATCTGATCATCCCATCAGTATTTGATCAGGATCTGACTTGCTGTATCAGGATCTGCTCTTAGTTCCTGAAATGTAGTATTTGATGCACTGTTCCTGACTAAACTCTACAGATTACTGTCTAACACATATATCCTATACAAAGTGCTAAATCCTTTACAAGATCAGGATATACAAGAAGTATTAGCAAATTCTATTCTTAACATCACAACTCATGAATTATTCCTAACAATCTCTTTATTGTGAGTCTAGTACCCGTTAGTGGATTTTGTCTACCCATTTTGGGTTCTATTCTTTCTAGGTTCTTTTATTGTAGCATCCAGGATCTTAGATCAACAGGATTCTATTATATTGGTTCATTGATTTGGATAGTATATAATCGCAGTCATGGTTGGTTGTTCAAATACGTTCTGACAAATCAGATATATATTTTCCTCATGATTACAATAAATTGTTGGATTATCTCGCCAAAAAAGCTATATATTTTAGAGATATAAGCGAGGGATATACCACAATTTAAGATTTGATCAACGATCGTAGTTTAGATGAAGGAAATCTTGATATGATCTATTTTAATATGTGTTTGTCAGATCTTGATTATTTTTTTATATGTTGTATCACCTTTTATTAATTAATTAATCACCTACAAAAAATAGTGATTTATAAAAAAATTCGAAATTTCGATTATTTTTGTAGATGTCATATGTCCTTTCATTGATAAATTAATTATTTATCAAAAAAATAGTGAATTATGAGAATTTTTTCGCTGAGCTGACCAATTTGCTACGAAAACATTAACTAAGAATATTTTCATTGACTCTGTAATGAATTATATTTTTTGATTCGTAATTTATACACCAAATAATGTCTAATACTATATGAGAGTATATTTAGTATTTTGAATAATTCAAATATAGTGTCACGCCAATTTGTTTGTCTAGTAATTATTGCATAACTAAAAAATATGTATAAGTAAAAGTTAAAGACAATTTGTTTAAAATTCATTTTAGCATTTTAATTGGTTGAATCTAGTTTTTTTTTAATAATTGAGTGATTTAAAAGTTTATATAACTTAAATTTATATCATATACTAAAATAAAATACCCTACCCCCAATTTTCCTCCCAAAATTCCCCCTCTCTCTCCTCTTACGTTTTCAAATATTTATTTTTCTACTCTTCTCTCTCCTCCCACTTTACACACAAATATTATTAGTTTATTCCCCACTTTTTTTCCCTCCATTCTCTTTCTCCTCTCCATTCATTTATTATTTTACTTTTTTTTTCTCATTTCTTATTTTCTTCTTAAGTATCTCATTCATTTTTTTTATCATCCATTATTTCTATTTATATTTAAATTTTATTTGTTCCATTTCATAATTATCACACTTTTCTCAAATGTCAATTTTTTTTTAATTTCTATCATATTATTTTTTATAAATAATAGTATAAGTTGAACAAAATTTAATCCTCATCAAATTTGTATTTCATACTTTTTATGTATATCTACAACTTTCATCATACTGTAATTTTTTTTGTCATGATTATTTAAATCATATATAGCATTTTTATATAAAAAATCAATATTTTTGTTTATGTAGATTACTTCTAAAAAATATTTTATCTATAACATTATATGTGTGAAAAGCATTCTATTTTCGAATACTTTGAATTTAGAAAATTTAACCAAATTGATGATATCTATTAGTGAAGAGATTCATTACTTGAGGGAGGTGCATATTAAGATTTTGATTTTATATTTGTAATTGAGATTTTTGAGTTTGCATCTAGAAATATTTGAAAAAATAATCTTGGACAATCGTCTTTAATTAATTATTCCTTATTTGATATAACAGTTTACATAATAATTAAAGTGTTATACTCTAAAATATTATTTTAGTATAAGTTGAAATACTTTGATTATGTAAAAATGTTATTTTAGTTATTATTTTCCCATTTATACTATATTTATAAAATAAATCGAAGAGAACTTAATATTTCATTCTAAAAATATAAAATGTAACTAAACATAATTTAAAAAAGAAGTCATATATGATATATGAGAAAAAAAGTTTTTGCCCAACCCAAAAATAACAGCTAATCAATTGAATTAATATTTATTAGAATGTCGAAAATCTAACTAACATAAATGAAAATTAATTATTATGAATAATATTTGTAGTCATGTACATTATATTTTCTCCAAAATTAACTAATTCAAATTTCAATAAATATATTTGATAAAAGAAAAAAAACTAACAAATATAAAAATTAATTCTACTAAATACAATAATAATAACATATTAGATTTTATGAATAGTATTCAAAAATATATTACTTACAAATTTATATTCAATCTGTCCGAATTTTTTCACTTTTTTCTAAATGTTTTCCCTAATATTATTTGATCTATCACTTAACTCACATCTTTTTAATTTTTTCCATTTTCTTTAAAATCGTGCATATGCACGGGTATTATCTAGTTTTGAACGTGTATTTAGAATATTGTGGTCATCATTTTTTTATTTTTAAATTTTTTAAATCAGTGATAGTCGATTTATTCAAATTTGATTACAACTTATGATTGTAAATCGAGAGTTTGTGATATTTAAATATTATATTATATAATATAGATAAAATAGACTCAAGTATTAAAATAATATATTCATATTTAAATCAATTGATAAATACCCAATTTTGAAAAATAACTCTATACATAGAGAGTGGCGCAAAGAATGAATGTGCCTGTAAATAATAACATAATTGTGATTTATTTTAAATTAAAAAATATGATTAATTAGTTAATAAGTATTTATGAAAATAATCTTTAATATATAATTATAATCTGTAATAATTTTGATTGACTTCAAATTAAAAGATTGATAATCAATAAACTATTATATATTGATTCACTCGCTATTTTGATTCACTCGCTTATATCATTAAAATATATAGCTTTTCTGGCGAGATAATCCAATAATTTATTTTAATCGTGAGGGAAATACATATGTGATTTGTGAGAACGTATTCGAACAACTGAGCATAACTGCGATTCTATACTATCCAAATCAATAAACTGTAGATCTAAGATCCAGGATGCCAAAATAAAGGAACCTACTCTCACAAAGAGAAAGTACAAAACTCGATATATGGATAGACAAAATCCACTAACGGGATACTAGACCCTGAAGAAAGAGATATATTTATTTAAAAACAAAGTAAAATCAAGGAAAAGAAATGAGAGTTATCATTCACAAGGAGAAAGTACAAAATCCAATATATCAGTAGATAAAACTCACTAACGTGGTACTAGACTCTCAATAAAGAGAGATAATTATTGAAAAATAAAGTAAAATCAAGAAAAAAAAATAAAAAGGGGCTTACCATCAACCAAACTACCAAAGTGCAGATGTCAGCCCCTAAACTTTAGTTTAGTATTTTTGGGAGAGGAGGAGAGAAAGAAACGACTATAGCAATCGTTTAAAAATCACTATTATTGATAACTAGATAGGTCGATACATATAAATTATATATAGTTTCCAATAAAAGGTGCCCATTTTAATATTCTTGAATTCAAGTAATAATATTCAATTCTCATATCTAATCTAAGAGCAGGCATATCGAATTTCCTTGGTTGGTTAATAATATTTATTTTTAACTTTAACAAAATCTTAAATATAGTTAAAAATTTTAATAAATTTGTAGATAGATTCTAAACAAACAGAGATATATATTAACAATAACAAATTAAACAAAAAACAGGAGGGCTTCATTTTTATGTACTCTACTCTTTGTTTTATTTTGTAGCATCTCAATGTTGTTTTCAATTACATAGTAAAATACTTCGATAACTTTGGCAAAGAGTGACATTACATGTAATTGTCATATTTTTTGTTTTCGCATATTATTTTCGTTCCGTGTACCAAAAAAAATTGTGTAATTTAGTAGCATTTTGTGTTCGAATTCTGGGTACACAAAATAATTTCATGTCATTTTCATGCAAGATCCTAAAGACACATGGCATAAAATGTACACAATATAAACGATTTTCCAAATCTACGTAAGCACTTTCTTTTAATATATGTCGAAAAAATAAACTCAGTGTTAAACAAAATTGAATTTCATATTTTTTAACCCGATAATTAAATTACAAGGACATATATATAATAATGTGATTACGTGTTTATATATTACACATTTGATTTTAGTTTCATGTACAGTTTTCTATTTTAACATATTAGTCAAATAGAAAAAAGATAGGTGATACTCATTTTTAAATATTTTATTTTACGCATATGGATGACAACAGGTTGGGTTTGATCCGAATTTTGTAAAATCCAAACCCATTCCAAATATTTTTGGGTTTTAAAAATAAATCCAAATCCAAACTCAATATCCAAAACCAAATTCATCGGATTTCGGATTAGATCTGGGTTTTTTTGGTATCCAAAATTTGTAATAATGTAGCCAAAATTAAAATAATTGCTACACGCAAACAATATTAATTTTATTTATACAATAATAAAAATTAAAATAATTAATTTAAGTAGTCAAATATAACATATTATACGATTTAACATACTAAGTAAAATTTAATATATTTAAAAAAAATATTTCTTTGTATACAACATAAATGAAAAATCTAATGTAAAGTAAAGAAAATCACATCCTAAATATATCAATAAAATTTGAGATTGAGAAATAGAAGTTGTAATTACTAAATTAGTATTGATTATTTTTAATGAAATATTTGAATAAAAATAAATAAATTATATGTCTTACATCTAATTACATAAAATAACTTCAAATTATAATCATAAACTCTAACAATCATATCTTACCGAAAGAATGATATATATTGGATTTGTTTGGTTAATTGATAATGTTTATTTTTCTATAGTAAATCACTTCACTAATGAAAGAAGATAAAATTTGTAAAAATGATATTGAACAAACACATGGGAAACTAGATTAGATGAAAGTTTTTCTTTATTATAACTACGTTCGTTTAATGGATTTGAACAGCATTGATCCTTTCTCATATCGCTGAGTGAGAATCTAATAATGTATAACGGTCGTTAGAAATAAATGTTTATGAATTTTTAATATATATTCGAAAAATTGTTCGGGACCCATGCAAATATTTTGAATGTATTAATATAATAAAAATTATAGAAACCCACTGTACTGCACATTTAAATATACCAAATTTTTCAAACAACAAAACTTAAAATATGGGTAAAAAATTTATGAACTTGGTTGAAAGATTCTCAAAAATGAGAGAAATCAAATGAAAAATAAAATAAAAAAAATAATAAAGAGGGGCTTAGTATGTTTGAGCGGGGATGTGAATGTTAGGATAATTGTTTGATAATATTGAAATTAATGCAATTGGTATAAATTGATGATTATTTTATACTTAAATTTTAATGAAATTATTTTTTTTTCTAAATTATGATTTAAATAATATGTTTATATTAATTAATTAATTTTATCATTCGGTGCGTAGTACGAGTAGAACGCTAATTATTATATACAAAAATGTAAGATTCGAATTATTCCAATAACGTATTAAAATTAATATTTATAATATTATATTATATTATAAATAAATTTTAAAAAATTTAAAGTAACCTGTAATATGTCCTGTAGTTTGATTTCCACAGACTATAACCTAATAGTATAACATAACACATGTGTCACATCGCCTTGCTCCAACCACCTCTCTCCATCTCTTTCTCTCGCCAAGAAATTGATTCAACAAAAACACTCCCCCATCTCTCTCTTATCCCGTAACGCTACACTTCTCACGTATTGTACACCCCCATTCTAAATCTAAAATAAATAAATAAGAACAAATAAAATTTTAAAATAAAAAACTACAAATTACAAAGACAGACTTGAACCAAAAAAATTTAATCGAATGTAATGGCCTTTCACGTCGCCTGCCCAATCACTTGGTACACTTTCTCAAACCCCCTCTGTCTATACATACAAATATCTGTATCTGTATCTTCACATCTGTTTGTTTTGCAGTCGAAGGATCTGTTATTGTTCGCTAGGGTTTCGCGGCGACAAAAAAGATGACTTTTGCGATGAAATCGCCAAGCTCCAAGACTTTATTAAAGATCCCTGGTTACTTAGGGCTTGTCAGGATGCTACTGTGCAGGTCCTCGTGCCCAAAGTCGTTGTTGCGCCGGCGCCGGTGACGGTTCCGGCGCCGGCGAAGGAGACGGCTGTGGCGGTGATTGATAGAGATGCGGAGGAGTTGGTGTCGGCGCAGAATAAGAGGGCTGCGATGCAGAAGAAGGCGGCTGTGGCCAGTTTGGTTGCCGAGGATTATGCCAGGCGGATGGAGATTGGTGATAAGGAGGTAGTAATTTTGTGGAATTTTCTTGTTTGTGATTTTTGTGGATTTTGTTAGGTTGTGGTTGCGTGTTTCGGGAATTGATGAAATGTGCGTAGAATTTGTTTTCTGACAGGAAATTTTTTGTTTTGTGGCTTTTGGTTGTTTGTAATTACGCGGTTATTGAATTGATGAAATGTGGATAGAATTGTGCTTTCTTTTTATATTTGGAGTCGTGTGATTGAGTTTGTTGTTGAATTCTTGTTTGGGAGTCTTGAAGGGTTACGTGTTTGATTGTGGCCACTACTGTGATTTGGTTGTTGCTTTAGTTGAGATTATTTATTTAGAGTAGTGAGCTTTTTTTAACATGTGTCACGTAGTTTAGATCTTTGCTTTGTTCTTTAGAAGTGTTCGTGTGTTTATTTACCGAAATTAAGTTTGGTATTTATTATTAGCATTGAAAGGTGGAATCGTTGTTTTGGCATAATCTTTTGGTGCTTTGGCCACGTACTTTGTAACAAACTTAAAACTTGTCTTTTCGTTACACTCGGGTTGTCACAAACCACATTTGCACACAATTCTTGCCACATGTGATACATATATTAAATATTAGCACAATTTTTTGTAAAGAAAATTTGTAGCACTACTGTTTACTCTCATTTATCATCAATTTTTTTCCCCAGTTCATATCAACTCTATCTAAAGTACCTAATAAAAATTATCTCACTGCCTTGTAACAAAACTAAGACAACAACTCGGCATCTTCTTCTCAAGATTCAAGGCTATTCCTTTGACGCCACTGACAAAAACAGAAATTAGAACAGTACAAAACATTTAATTGCTCATTTATTGCTATTAAGCCCGTTTCGAATATTGTTGCTAGTGTATTAGAATGAGGAAGCAGTTAAGTTGTTGATGAATTTATTTTAGTGTAAGTTTTATCATTTTATAACGCGTTTCTTGTCCAGGGTGTTGTAAAAGATATTGGTGGAGCAGAGCAGGGTGTTTCAAATGTTAAAGTAATGTGCCGACTTTGCTTTAATGGTGAACATGAAGGAAGTGAAAAAGCAAGAAAAATGCTGACTTGCAAAAGTTGTGACAAGAAGTATCACAGGAGCTGTCTTAAAGCATGGGCTCAAAATAGAGGTTTCAATTATGGCAAGAAATAGTCTGCCAAGTTGTAAATGGGACTATTTACTGATAACTAAAGTCTGGATTTTGTGTTGCAGATCTTTTCCATTGGAGTTCATGGACTTGTCCCTCTTGCCGAACATGTGAGGTAAGTTGTGGTTTTCTTTGGTTTTGTTAAGAAAAAGAAAGAAATTTACCGAGATGCTACATGTCTTATCATATGTTTTATTTAGTGATTGTTTAGATATTAACTTGGAATTGTAAGGAATATATTATAAGTATCTGGCAGATGTACCTTGTAATTTCTGTCTTGCATATTTACAATCATTGTCAACTCTTAGAGCATAACTCGTTTTTTAATGAAATTGGATATATTTTTAATTTGGAATCCTGAGTAAAAATATCACATTGTAGCTGACAAAATGTCGTAAATTTTATCTCGTGAGCTTATATTAGCCTTTAATGCAAGAGCTTTAAAGGTTGGCATTGATTGTTAAAATTTATCCTTTACACTGAAAAGGTTAGTTATTTCCTTTTTGCTATATATGAGGTGCAAAGCAAGCTATAAGTAAGCTATACCTTTTGGCCTGGGTAGCATGGATGCAGCTCTGAGGTACCGCACCGCGCACCGGGTGCGGTTTGGGTAAGGCGGTGCGGCGGGTTGTGCCTGGGTGCGTACCGAGTGTGCCACCCGGCGTATCCCCGTATTTCTCAGTGGGAATTCGTGGGGATACGTGGAGGGGATACGGGAGGGGCTTTTTTTGTAATATCCCCAAATTGATTTCAGGCCTAATTAGAATATATATGCTTACATCTTCTCATTGAGTGGGAAAGGGGTTCGTATCTGCAGCTCCATCTCTGTTCCAAAATACATCAATCAGGATACATATATGTATCTTTAGTTTTTTCAATTTGGATACTTATATGTATCCTTAGCGTGGATCTCTTCTTTACTTTTTTCAGTTTATACATATATGTATGGTCGTGTATGTATATATATGCGGCGGCGTGGTCGTGTATATTTGTATATAAGACCAGTCCATAGACTAATGTATATAGATGTTTTGACCTTTTTTTGACTTTTTTTTTGTTTTGATTTTTTAGAATTTAATGTTGATAAGTTAATATTTCTTTATTATATAATTATTACTGAATGTTTATTTATGCTATATTTGACTATTCCATTTTATTTGGATGCTATTTTCAAGTTTTGCTAATTAATCTATATTTGCCGAATTCCCCCGCACCCGGATCCCCATATTTTTTAATTTTGCCGACTTCATCTAACCCCGTACAGTTTATCCCCGCACCTGAACCTTTGCTTCATAGCTTTTGGCATATGACATAGATGTATAATAGTATGTGATTTGATTTAACTGATTTCGTGTCAAATTTTTGGTAAAAAATCCGATGCAAGTATTTTTGCACAATTTTATATAGTAAAAGGGCATTTTCAGATCTCCAAGTATTAAAGTTTTTTTTATGAAAATGTTACTACAAATATTACACATGCAAAAAGCTCCAAATGAAGCCTTCTTCTGCAGGCCAGGCAACACTGTTTTGTAGAATGTTTCCATAAGTAGGTTTTCATACTTTCTTTGATTGTTTTTTTTGAATAACTGTCTTGTAAAAACCAAATGTTTTGCTATTACTGTTATTATTCTATACATTGCTTTCCCTTAATATCCCAGATTTTTTTTATTCAACTGAATTTTTTAGAATCACAATTTCTTCCTGGGCTGTTCTTTATATATTGCTTGGAACTTTTTGGCATGACGTACGGGCCTCTTAACACTCTGCCCTTAGATAAGTGTACTTAATGTCTGATGCTTCACCAATTGGCATAATTGTATATCCATGTTGGTCCCCTTAAAGTAGATGAAACACTACATGTGAGTCCATGTGATGTAGGTGCTTACTGGTGAACATTTTTGCTAGGTGTGCCGAAGAACCGGAGATCCAAACAAGTTTATGTTCTGCAAAAGGTGTGACGGTGCATACCACTGTTACTGTCAGCATCCTCCACACAAGGTATTATAAAAAGATCCTATAGTCCTGCTTCATATTCTGGTGACATCTGATATTTTCTTTTATTATTATTTTCCAGAATGTGAGCCATGGACCTTACCTGTGCCCTAAGCATACTAGGTGTCACAGCTGTGGATCGAATGTTCCAGGAAATGGTCTTAGTGTAAGGTATTTAGTCTTTATTTTCAAATTTGGTATCTAGTTCGAAACAGTCTCTTACAAGTTGTTATCATGTATTTTATTAAGTTCCTTCCCTTCTTCAAAATAATGTTGGGACCAAATATGCATCAATTACCTTGACACTATCTATAAGAACCTGAGAAATTATCCACCTTTAAATGACAAAGTAGCTATATTATATTGTTTGGATATTATCTTTATAGGAGGCTTGCTCTGTTCCCATTAAGTAAAAACCCATCTTCCTTTCTGGGATGCCCTTTATTGATATTCAGAAATTTTGCAGGTGGTTTTTAGGGTATACTTGTTGTGATGCCTGCGGAAGATTATTTGTGAAAGGAAATTACTGCCCAATTTGTTTGAAGGTATGTTTCTCACTTTACAAAGAGTCAAAGAGTACCAAGTTTATCGGCATAGGAGCTCTCTATGCAGTTTACGTTGAAAATTATATAGTGATAGTCGGCATCATAAGAATCTTCAGAAAATGCGAACGTGATAGTTTTTATCCAGTGAAGAAATAACAATTTTTTTAATTGGGTGGAAGACATGTAACTATTAATGTGTTCATACTTTTTTTGCATTTGATCCTTGAAATACTGTGTAACCATTTATGATGTATTGAAATGCAGTATATGTGCTCACTGGTTTTGGCATGCAGTAACCTTGTCTATGTTTTATTTATAGCAATGGCCATGTGATTCTACAAGTTATTTTGTTGACTATATCTCTTTCTAAATGACTGATTCCACAGGTCTACAGAGATTCTGAAGCAACTCCAATGGTTTGCTGTGATATCTGCCAGAGATGGGTGCATTGTCAGTGTGATGGCATCAGGTTTCTCATTCCCTTGTTTCTTGTTAAATCAGTAGTCCTCTTTTTGCGTTAGTTTAGGATTGATTTTTCTAAAGGAGTTAATGTAGGATTTAAATGGTGGAAAAATTAATAAAAAAATAGAATTAGGTGGATTAACCGCAGAAAACCGATTAGCCTATATACAGTTTAATACGTTAGTATACAAATTGAATACTACCCCTATACAAATTGAATTAGGTGATTAAATTGCAGAACCACTACCCCTATGTTTCTTCAACCGCAAAGAGAGGAATATGCATGGATCACAACTTATAACAAGAGAAACAATTTTAAGTTCAGTATTCAATTAAAGTTTTCTTAGTATAAAAGATTACCTTATATAAAGGAGTGAAATCCTGACAAATGTAACTAGTAATAGAGAGAAAAAATCCTTTCTATTATTCTAATGTGATAGGTTAAAATATGCCCAATATATATAATGTATTATTGATATTTATATGTATTACAATTATTTTGTTACTAAATAATAAAATAAAATATATACAAATTAATACGTTAAATCCTCATTCCCCATCAAGTTAGAATAATTCAGATGGTTAAAATTTAGAACTCCTTACCTAGCCTCGAACTTTTTTTTGTGAGTTGATGTCATTTTGAGACAACATCAATGTGTCAATTTTACTTGACGGTAATTTTGTTTTACTTGAGGAGGATATCTATCTTCTGCTCATCTGTTGTTGAGTGATATCTTCAGGATCTTATGATTTTATATACTGTATTGTACTCATTTTTGTTTTCATGGAAATTTCGTTGATGCAAGTTAATGTTTAATCTGGAGGTGCACCTTTTAATTTGTCATTAACACTTCCTTAATATGTGGTACTTTGTCCAACAAGAAGCAGTTCTGAGTAGGAATACTACATGTCCTTAATAAAGGACAACTCACTAATATTCAAAAATAGCCAACAAGTGAAGTTATCTGTAGATTGTATAGCTATGGATCTCTGGAATTAAAAAATAAAACTTGATTTCCTTCCATTTATCTTATGAACATGATTATATTGATAAGTGATTCTTCGGAGTGCTTTTTTATAGGTATTTCGGTGTAGGAAAACTGATCATCTGTTGATAATATAGTAAATAGGTCACACCTATGTTTTTTTAGCGATGTTTATTTGATTCTACAGTAGTTCGATATCTGATTCCTTAGAAAATCACTTAACTTGCTGTAGACCATCTATCTTGGGTGAATTCTTCAATAAACGTCAAATTTAGTGTAAAATCATTTTTGCCTTTGTGCCTATTATTAATATTTTAAATTATGCCAACGTTTTGCAGCGATGAAAGATATCTTCAATACCAAGTGAATAATAACCTTCAGTATAAATGTGCTACATGTCGTGGAGAATGCTACCAGGTAGGTTTTAAAAGTTGTAGAACTAGTAAACCATAATGAATCGGTTGCTAATACATTATTATACTCTCAATTGCCAGGTTAGAGATATGGAGGATGCAGTCCAGGAGCTTTGGAAGAGGAGAGATATCTTTGATCGGGATTTAATTGCAAACTTAAGGGCTGCTGCTGGATTGCCAACTCAAGAGGAAATATTTTCTATTTCACCTTTCTCGGATGACGAAGATAGTGGTCCTATTGGACCTAAGAATGAGTATGGTCGTTCTGTAAAGTTTAGTCTTAAAGGGTTAGTTGACAAGTCACCCAAAAAAAGCAAGGATTATGGCAAAAAGTCGTACAATAAAAATTATGGCAAGAAAAAGGGGTATCAGATGTCATTAATCGGTAAACATGGAGAAGGTCATAGTGATGCTCGATCTATAGTTTGCAACCTTGCTGACAATAAGGATGAGGATGTTCATCCGTATAGAAGTGGAAACCACGATCTATATCCTCATCCTATTGCCGGAGGTTTGACTGAGGGGGTGTGCTCTATTAATCAAGCTATGAAGCACAAGCACATTGACGAGGTGGGAGCAAGTGATGAGAATAAGGCTTTGAGAGTTATACAACTAAAGAGCAACAAAGCTCAAGGAGAGGACAGTGGGAAACAAGCAAGCAAGTCTAAAAGCACTAAAGGACCGAAGCTTGTTATTCATTTAGGTGCTCGAAACAAAAACATAACAGGCTCACCAAGGTCCGATGCATCGAGCGCTCAAAGAGAGGGTATGTCCATCTTATATCATTTTCAAATCTGAAAATTTTAAATTTTTAATATTGTAATATGGTGAAAGTAGTACTCTGTTAAATTGACCATTATTTATTACTCAATGCCCAAGGAGGATTTCTATATTCTCTACATACATGGGGCACGGTCTTTTATATATTCTTTTGAAACTGGACATGGTCTCTTTTTGGTCCTATTGCACATATTTTGGTCTATTTTTAGTTTATATGATGATATGTATGTATGACCAGCAACTATTTACTGCATGAGCTTCTTGGTAACTTGGCATCTGTCCCCATGTTTTGCTAGTGAAGTAGTAGTGATAGTATTTGTCCATTTCTCTGTTCCCTCAAATCCTTGCTGATAGTTAATATAGTATTAATGGTTTATTTTTGAGCAAATTTATGGAGACTTTGAAATATTACTTAAGTATTAAGTTTTGAAATTTCCAGGGGTAGTAATTACAATTAGGTTTTATTATACAGTTTAGAGAACTCTGCAACTATGCTCGCCTGTTTAAATTAGGAGGCAAAGCTTACGAATGCCTATGCTGCATCAGCTTTTTCATTCTCTCATCCAATTTTGCTTGGCTTATAACTCAGTCCCTGTGTTTGATAGGTTTTGTTATATTGTTGTCGAGTTGTAAAATTAGTAGATCTATATGCTCATACAGTATATTTTCTGCCTATTTATTCCATCTTAAATCTCTCTTTTTATATGCCCATGTTTTACATACTGTCTGAATGCGAGGACAATATGTTTAGCAATATAGGGGTGTTTGGATTAACTTTGTTGTTTAGTATTTTGTATTCCAGTATTATTCAGTAGTTAATATGCTCTGTACTTTGTATGTAGCAGGTAGTGAGGATGCACGGCAGCAGAGAGTGAATGACAGGAACAAGGACAGGCATGAACCCATGACTTCGGTTGATGATGGAAAAGGTATCTGGTTTTACTATGTAGATTGTTTAAAGGGAATGTGTCCCGTCATCATTATGATTTAACAATGTTTAAATCTATTTTTTCCCATGTTAGGACATCATTATGTTGATCTTATTGTTTAGGTGATGTTAAAGATTACCCTGAACAAATAGAAGGTTCAAAGATCTGCGGAAGAGCCCCCAACTTGATAAAGATAAAAAATGTTAATTCAGAAGTTTATGATAAGAATCACAATTTTGGTGGAGATAAAATTTCGGATGGTTATGGATCTGTTTCTCCCATAAAAAAGCGTTTTTTATATGGAAAAAGGAGTACTGAGGGGAGCACACCTACAACAGGCATTAGAACCCAGACGTCTGCTATAAGGGGTGAGAAGCTTTCTTCAATGAAGTCTGCAGAAGCTAGGGTTGATGATGGGGTTGATGATGAGTCGAATGATGGTAAAAGGCATCAACATTCCGTCTCGCTTCCTGTGCCAAAGGATTCCAAACCATTGCTGAAGCTCAAATTTAAGAATCCCTTTAACGAGAACTCAAGTTCGTGGGCTGGTGAAGATGAGAAGAGTTCTGTTAAGGGTCAACGTTCAAAAAGAAAGAGACCATCACCATTAAGAGAGAAAACAGCCAAGGAAGAGGAAGATGCCTCAAATTGGTACAACGATAGTTCAGCGGACGAAGTGATGGAAGCCAACTGGATACTTCAGACTTTAGGGAAAGATGCAATGGGAAAGAGAGTGGAAGTCCATCAGCCATCTAACAATTCTTGGTGGGTTTTGAAATTTCTATATATATATATATATATATATATATATATATTGGTTTTACATGTAGCAAATTGTATGAATGCATTTATTCTCGAAATGGATTTAAAGTGAGTCTAATAAACTGGACAGAACTAATTAACTAAATAAATATCTAACTGATTTTGTTCCATAACTAATGAAGGCTGGGTTTTAGTTTTTAAATAAGACATTGCCTCTGAATGTTTAATTCTTCATTTCAGGCACAAGGGAACTGTGACAGAAGTCTTTGAAGGCACATCAACTTTGGCTGTTGCTTTAGATGATG
Organism: Saposhnikovia divaricata; assembly: GCA_036435485.1. NCBI lineage: Eukaryota > Viridiplantae > Streptophyta > Magnoliopsida > Apiales > Apiaceae > Saposhnikovia > Saposhnikovia divaricata. The sequence continues at coordinate 41,465,970 of CM071601.1, forward strand.
GGAGAGCTAAGACTCTGGATCTTGAGAAGGAAGGAATTCGTTTTGATTCTCGGAAACAAAGGCGGTAGAATGTGTTCAAATACTTAATCTTACTGATCATGTAGAAGGCTTCTAGGACTTTGTAGTTTGTAATGTTATCAGCAGAAGCAATAGCAACATTGAAGTTTGCAATTCATCCATTGGATGATTAATCCATATGGAGGTGATTAATCCATATGGAGGTGTCTATTTTTATGCTGGCATAACTTGTACCATCCTGCTGTATGGTTATATAATATGCTGGTTTAGTCTCTTAGTTATCAAGACCAATGCTACTCGTCTAGTTTCTCTTTGGTTTTTTGTCGGTACCTCCTTCCTGGTATGGTATTCTGAACTAATGACGTGTTTGATTAAGGTTTTTGTTTTAAGTATGAGACAGTCTGCTACCTTGTTTGTTGAGCGGTAAAAGCCACTCCTGACATGGCGGGTAGAATGCGTTGCAACATTACTTTAATGAATGATGTCATTTAGAAAGCCAATGAAACTTTGTAGTTGTGAAGTTATCAGCAGAAGTGATGGCAGTAATAAACTTTGCAATTTGTCGATTGGATGATTAATTCAGCTGGAGTTGTCTGTTTTTATGCTGGCACAACTTGACCATGATGTTGTGTGGGTTTAATATCTTGCTTTTCAAAACCCTATGTAACTCATCTAGTTTTCTTTGTTTTTTCTCCTGTACTTTGTGGAATCCTGTTTGTTTTTGCAAAGATAATTTCTGTAGATATGTGTATAAAAGCCATTGTTTTAGAAATTCCTCTTGTATAGAATGTATGAGGGAGCTAATTCTACTATTATATCTCATAAATAATTTTAATTAGATAGAGCGTAAGAGAACTATTAATCCCTTGTAATATCATAATTAAATTTATGTTCTCCATGATATGAAATTTAATTATATTGTTAAATATTAATCACATACGAATTTCACAAAAAGGTTTAAATTTAAAACTTGAACAAAGTATTGGATTTTAAATTTAAATATATCATTTAATTATTTTGAATAAGTTTTTAATGATTCTTCGAAAAAGAAAGTAGCGTAATTGCATCTTTGATATATTAATTAACATTTTTTCCAAAAATTTGATAAATAATACGATAAATATGTATAGTGGTTCTCCATTGCATTATATCACACGAATTCTCTTGGAATGTTACTCTTACCTATCCTATGTATTTACTTGTTTTTGTTGAAACCATCCTATCTATGTATAATTTCTTGTCAAAAAAAAATAAAATCCGTACGATTATTTTAAAAGTGAAATTAAAAATTTTATCTTCCAATCAATTATTTCATTTAATAAAATAAAATAGTAATATTATAATTACTAATAATTATTCAATTTTCTTTTTTTAGATAAAACATGTTATATTTTCTATTTTCTAATATTAATCAAATTTTTTTTTCAAGTAAAATAAATTATCACATGTATTTTTTTCAAACTAAAATTCCTCTTTTTCTGAAAATATTAGGGACAATTTTATTTAGTGAAATAAAATAAAAATACTATAATTACTAATAACTAACTAATTACGTTTTTCAACTTAAATACGTTTATTTTCTATTTTTGCAAACTAAAATCTCTCATTTTCCAAAAATATAGAGGGCATTTCTATTTAATAAAATAAAATACCAATAATATAAATCTACACATTTGTTTATTTACCCTTATTTAATTATAGATAAAATCCATCCTACTAACTACTCCCTCCGTCCCATTTTTTATTGTCCATCCATCAAAATCCACCTTTTATTCAATCATGACATATAGGAGCTGTTATAGACATTTAAGGGGGGAAATAAATTGTTTAAATGGGTTGTTCTAGAGGAAATTATGGAGTCTGAAATTACCTGGCAAAGTAGTGAACCTGATATGGCGAGCTTGTCGTAGTTGCTTACCTACGGCTAATGCACTAGCTGGGAAGAATGTGAATGTGAATACGCAGTGTGCTTGGTGTCAATCATATGTGGAGGATGATATTCATGTATTGTTCCAGTGCAGTTTTGCTAGAGAGGTGTGGGAGAATGCTGGGCTTAGTAACCTTGTTACGGTGTGGCCAAATGAGACGATATTAACAGTGATGCAGAGGATTTTCCAGATAGGTCGTAAAGAACAGATTCTGATGGTGAGTTTGCTATGTTGGAATCTTTGGCAAAGGAGAAACAGTTGGGTATGGAATCATGTTAATACCTCGAGTTTTGGAGTAAGGTCAAAGGCTGGTAGCATGTTAACGGAATGGCAGCGTGCTAGAGAGAAGTATACAACCAGAACAGCACAACAGCATGTGAATGAGCGTAAATGGTGTAAACCACCTGTAGGATGGATCAAAATAAATACGGATGCAGCATGTATGCAAGGTTCAGACCAGGTGGGTGTAGGATGCGTAATTAGAGATGAGTGGGGTAATTTTGTGCGTTCCAGGTGCAATGTGGTACATGGCAGATTTACGCCGCGAGAAGCCGAGGCTATAAGTCTTAGAGAAGCATTGAGCTGGACAAAGGAATGGAGGAGAAGTAAGTGTATTTTTGAGTGTGATGCAAAGCTTCTAGTTGATGCAGTTAATGGAGCTCGGGGGAAGACTTATTTTCATGCGATGGTTGAAGATTGTATTGATATTCTTAAACACTTTGATGAAGTGTTAGTGGTGTTTGCACATAGGTCTGCGAATAATGTGGCTCATTGTCTAGCACAAGCTACTTATTCTATGTCAGGTCTTACGGAGTGGATAGATATTGCTCCGGATTTTATCATTTGTATGCTTGATTCTGATAAATGTTAATGCAAGTACGTTTTTTTCAAAAAAAAAAAAAAAAAAGTTACCAAATAATTGTATTACTTTTCATAAAAGTTAACATAATTAACACATAATTTACCTTATTAACTAAATGTGGACAATAATTTTGGGACAAGGAAAATAGGAAATAGTGGACAATATAATTAGGACGGAGGGAGTAATTAATTTCCTTTTACAAATTAAACATATTACCTTTTCTATTTATCACTAACTAATTAATTTTACTTTTCAGGTAAAACACAATATCTTTTATATTATATCTAACTAAAATTTCTCCTTTCCTATAAACACTACGAGCAATTTTGTTTAATAAAATAACGTAATTATATTATAATTACTATTAACTAATCAGTTACCTTTTTCAGCCAAAATATGTTACTTTTCTCTATTCTGTAACTAAAATATTTTTTTTTCCAATTATATCACGTGTGGTTCTATTTAATAAAATAAAATAATAATATTATAATACTAATAATTACCGATTACCTTTTTCAGCTAAAACGTATCATCATTTCCATTTTTCATAATTAAAATTCCTTTTTTCTAGAAATATCACGGGCAACATTAATTTCATATTATCTAAATACACTACGAGCAATTTTTAATTTAGTAAAATAACATAAATTAAATTATAATTACTATAAACTAATCAATTACCTTTTTTTTACCTAAAACATGTCACCTTTTTAATTTTCACATTATCTTTTTTATTTTTTCTAAATGAATTCTGTCTTTTTTCAATTATATCACGGGCGATTTTATTTAATAAAATAAAATAATAATATTATAATATTAATAATTAATCAATTAAGTTTTTCAGCTAAAATGTATCATCTTTTCTATATTTTCTAACTAAAATCCCTCTTTTTCTAAAAATATTACGGGCAACAATAATTTTTCCTTTTCTTAAAACATTACGATCAATTTTATTTAGTAAAATAACATATTTGAATTATAATTACTATAAACTAATCAATTACCATTTTCACCTAAACATGTTTCCTTTTTTATTTTCTCAAATAAGACCTCTCTTTTTTCCGTTAAATCACGGCATTCTATTTAATAAAATTAAATAATAATTTTATAAGTACTTATAATTAATCGATTAACTTTTTCGACTAGAATGTATCATCTTTTCAATATTTTCTAACTAAAATCCCTCTTTTTTCTTAGAAATATCATGGATAACATTTATATAATTATTAACAAATCATCTCATTTAAAAATTTAAACATCCAAAATTCATATTTTAAGAAAAGTAATTCAAATTAATAAAAAAAATCATATATTATTAAAAGAAATTCGTGTGCATCGCACAGTTTTAAAAATAAGTTTAAGAGAGATTTTATCCAAAACTTTGATAGTTTTAAAAATAAGTTTAAGAGGGATTTTATCCAAAACTTTGGTACTCCGTAGTCTGGTTCTCATAAGAAATGTTAGATTTTAAAATAAATAGATGAAAATCGTTGGATCTAGCATAAAAAAAATATTTTATATATTAATATGCAAACTAAAAAGTGCATTTATATTGAAATATGAAAAAGTGTATATCAATTAAATTCCCTTTTTTTTCTTGAAATATCACGGGCAACATTAATTTCTCATTTTCTATAAATTATGAGTAATTTTATTTAGTAAAGTAACATAATTAAATTATAATTATTATAAACTAATCAATTACCCTTTTCACATAAATCATGTCATCTTTTTAATTTTCACGCTACCTTTCTATTTTCTCTAACTAAAATTTCTCTTTTTCCAATTATATCACGGGTGGTTCTATTTAATTCAATAAACTAATAATATTATGATATTAATAATTAACCGATTACCTTTGTATCTAAAATGTATCATCTTTTCTATATTTTCTAACTAAAATCCCTCTTTTAATAGAAATATCACGGATAATATTAATTTTTCCTTTTTTAAAAACATTACGAGCAATTGTATTTAGTAAAATAACGTAATTAAATTATTATTACTATAAACTAATCAATTACCTTTTTCACCTAGAACATGTTACATTTTTAATTTTCTCTAACTAAAATCTCTCTTTTCCTAATCATATCACGGGCATTTTATTTAATAAAATAAAATAATAATTCTATAAATATTAATAATTAGCCGATTACATTTTTCAAGTAAAACCTGTCATTTTTTCTATATTTTTTAACTAAAATTCCTCATTTTCTAGAAATCTCACGGATAATATTTATATAATTATTATCAAATCATCTCATATAAAAATTTAAGGCTCCCAAATTGATGTTTTAAAAAAACCAAGTTAAATTAATGAAATAATTCATATTAACAACTAATTGATATGGGTGAAAAACAACCCTTAAAGACATAATTAATGTGACATTTATTGGCCCGTAAATATGGCCCGAAACCCTAGTTGGGCACTAAATTCATAATTAATGGTCAGGCCCAAAAGAACGGCCCAAACTGGGGACGCCCGGTAAAAGCCTATCTCTAATATGGGTCTGATCCACAAACCAGGAACGTTCTAGAAACTAAGAACGTCCTAGAATATCCCCAGGATATTGTGTAGCCTCAAAGGCACCAAATTCGACATGGAAACTAATTCCTAAAAGGAAGGAGTCAGAACCTTCCTCAATTACGGTGACTTATCCACCAAGTCTCCAAAACCTACTATAATTCTAAGGCTTCCACAGCCTATATAAAGGGCCAGGCCCCTCATCCTAGAACTACGTTGGCTTGATTCTCAACTCTGAGATACGTAGGCATCTTGTGAGGACCCGAATTAGGTCACGATAACGCAAGCGCAGCCATTAAAGCAAGAAGCTCACGAACCCTAGCCGCCATTCGATAACCCTACTTTTTATTCCACAACATTTGGCGCCGTCTGTGGGACCGGGATATCAACCATGGTTAACACACGAAGAACATCAACCGAGAACGTTCCTGTTACATCTGACCCACCAATCGTCTCCTCTACACCGCCCGTTGTTACGGAGCAAGGGCTTGTGCCCCCATCGACTGAGACTATTACACAACCTCAAGTTTCTCAGACCACCGGGACAAATCCCCATGCTGAGAGAACCTTACCGGTGATTGATCACCCGGGACAAGAGACTAATCAACTTCAGATGGTGGTTGCTCCATTGACTAGCCGTCCCCCGCTCTCAGGAGTTCAGATCTCCACCACTACACTCCCCGTGAATACCGATCCGTTATACGGGTTGCCAAACTATCCCCCAAATCGAAGGGATCCTGGACCAAGTGGACACGCTTTACAGATACCCGAGTCGTATCAGCCACCCTATATTAGGGGTCTAGCCCCCTGCGCAAGGATATTACGATTACTCTAGACCTTACTCCGATGATTCATCATCCGAGGATGATGAACGTGATATAGCCCCGAGGAGGCGACGTACAAGCAAAGAACCCATGAGGAGGACTCAAAGGATCAATGATAGACCCGTTCAAACAGCTGCTGAGAGAATCAAGGCTTTTGAAGCCGAGATCCAAAAGCTGAAGGATGATATAACCAGAGAACAAGCAAGGCAAAATCTGAATAGGCCTCCTCCAATCCCAAGGGAGATCCCCTTCATTGATTTGGAAGGGTCCTTAAGAAGACCGAGAAGGGCTGATGCCCCAACTGGAGGAATTACGAGGGTAGAAACCCCTAGGAGTGATCCCAAAGACCTGATGCCGCTTGGGGACCCTGACGACCCCACACCTCCATTCACGGACGAAGTGATGAACGCTCATGTTTCCCGAAAATTCAAGATGCCCACGATAAAAGCATATGATGGGACGGGCGATCCTTCGAATCACGTCAGGACATTCTCGAACGCTCTGCTGTTACAACCCGCTAATGACGCTCTTAAGTGTAGGGCGTTTCCTCAATCCTTGGCAGGCATGGCTCAAAGATGGTACAGCCGATTGCCCGCAAACTCGATTGGTTCTTTTAAGGACTTAAGTACTGCCTTTATCAATCAATTTGTTAGTGGAAAGGTCCACGAAAAAAGCTCTGCTTCTTTCATGCAAGTAAAACAAGGAAAGAATGAGAACCTGAGGGATTACCTCAAGCGTTTCACTAAGGAGACGTTGAATGTCCCGGATCTGGAGAACAAAGTAGCTATGATAGCCTTGGAGAATGGAACGACGAACCCCTACTTTCAGATGTCGTTGGCAAAACATCCCCCTGAGAGCATGACTGAGCTCCAAAGGAGGGCAAGTAAATACATAAAAGCAGAAGAAAGCATGAAGAAGACGGAGGCTCCTACCACTAATGGAGGAAACGGAAACTCCCGGAAGCGAAGGCAAGAGCAGGAGTATGACACAAGGGACAAACACCCCCGGACAAGCAAGGACTCCGATTCTGCTTCCAAGAAGAATTTGGGGCCAAGGTTTTCTGAATATGCAAGGTTGAATGCTCCTAGAAGTCAAATCCTGATGGATATTGAAAAAGATGCGGATTTCCGATGGCCGAAGCCACTTAGGGGTGATCCCGCAAGGAGAAACAAAGATTAATACTGCAGGTTCCATAAGGACGTTGGACATGACACTGATGACTGTAGACAGCTCAAGGACGAGATTGAATTCTTGATCCGAAAAGGAAAGCTGAGCAAATTCACAAAGGGTGAAGGTCGTGGAAACCAAAGAAGAGATGATAATGATAGAAGGGATAACGATCGTGATCGCAACCCCCAGCCACGAGGGCCTGTCATCAACATGATTTGGGGAGGTCCTACTGCGGCCGGAACAACAAGGAACTCTCGAAAGGCATATGCCAGGGAGGTGATGCATATCGTGGGAGAAGCCCCGAAAAGGGCAAAGACTGAAGTAGTGATCGGATTTGATGACTCGGACTTAAAGGGGGTAAAGTTCCCCCATGACGACCCGTTGGTCATAACTCCTGTAATTGGAAATTCGGAGGTGAAGCGAGTCTTGATAGACAATGGTGCTTCTGTTGACATCCTGTTTCATGATGCGTTTGTAAAGATGGGATACAATGATTCCCAGCTAACCCCAAATAACATGCCTATATATGGGTTCAATGGAGTCGAATCTAGCGTTGAAGGGACTATTCAACTACCGGTTACTATTGGAAAGGAGCCCAAGGAGGCCACACAGATGTTGAACTTCTTGGTAATTAAAGCGGCCTCCACATATAACGCGATCCTTGGAAGGACCGGACTCCACGCGTTTAAGGCTGTTGCCTCTAGTTATCACATGAAAGTCAAGTTTCCAACCAGGAATGGTGTTGGAGAACAGAAGGGTGATCAAAGGATGGCCCGAAGTTGTTATGTGGCCGCGTTAAGAGCTGATGGAGTCGGGGGGCAGGTCCTCCCAATTGAGGACATGGATATTCGGGATGATGAATACCGGGGAAAACCAGTAGAGGATTTGGTTCCTGTACCCCTGGACAGTAGGGACCCTGAAAAGGTCACGTACATAGGAGCGTCGCTGAAAGAACCCATGAAGGGAAGGTTAATTGAATTCCTACAAGAAAATAAGGATGTGTTCGCTTGGACAGCAGCTGATATGCCAGGGATTGATCCCCAACTCATAACTCACAGGTTGAATGTCGACCCTAAGCGGAAGACCATTAAGCAGAAGAAGAGGAATTTTGCTCCGGAAAGGCAAGAGGCCATTAAACAAGAGGTGGACAAACTCTTGGAAGCTGGTTTTGTTGAGGAGATTCAGTTTCCTGAATGGTTGGCTAACCCTGTGATGGTCAAGAAAGCCAACGGTAAGTGGAGGATATGCATAGACTTCACTGATTTAAATGATGCGTGCCCTAAGGACTGCTTCCCTCTACCAAGGATCGACACGCTAATAGACGCTACGGCAGGACATGAGATGCTAAGCTTCATGGATGGTTTCAGTGGCTATAACCAGATTAAGATGCACAAGGATGACATCCCAAAGGTATCTTTCATAACTGACTTTGGTGTTTTTTGTTACCTTGTCATGGCTTTTGGACTAAAGAATGCAGGAGCTACTTATCAACGACTGGTGAATAAGATATTTGCCCACCTGATTGGGAAAACCATGGAGGTATATGTTGATGATATGTTGGTCAAGATCTTGCTTACAGCTGACCATATTGAACACCTAAGAGAGGCGTTTGAAGTGCTGAGGCACCATAAGATGATGCTGAACCCAGCCAAATGTGCTTTTGGCGTTGGGTCAGGGAAGTTCTTGGGCCTGATGGTCTCAAAACGAGGCATTGAAGCCAACCCAGATAAAATCAAAGCAATTCTCGACATGGAACCACCACGTTCCGTGAAAGACGTGCAGAAATTAACTGGTAGAATAGCTGCCTTAGGAAGATTCATCTCAAAGTCTGGCGATAAATGTTTACCTTTCTTTCAGGCCTTGAAGAAAGTAAAAAATTTTGAGTGGACATCAGAAAGCCAAGAGGCCTTTGAACAATTGAAGAAATACATGACCAAGGCCCCGTTGTTGGCCAAACCTAGTTCTGGAGAGACCCTATACCTGTATCTGGCGGTATCTGAACAAGCACTGAGTGCCGTCCTCATTCGAGAGGAGAACAAGGTTCAGAAACCCATCTACTACGTGAGCAAGGTGCTGCATGGAGCTGAGTTGAATTACTCGACCATTTAAAAATTTGCTCTCGCACTAGTGACCGCCTCAAGGAAACTACGACCTTATTACGAAGCATATTGCATAGCCCGAAGGCCAGTGGAAGGCTAATCAAGTGGGCGATCGAACTCGGGGAGTTTGATATCACGTATAAGCCTAGGACAGCCATTAAGGCTCAGGTTTTAGCTGACTTCGTGGTTGAATGTACCATCAACCAAGAAGTCGGGGGCCAAGAGGTAGTATTAAACAAGGAAGATGAAGATAAAGCTAAGGAGCTTGAACCTGATCAGAAGGAATATTGGGTGCTCTATTTTGATGGAGCATCAAAAACAAAGTCTAGTGGTGCAGGCTTAGTCTTGCAAAGCCCTGATGGGTTCTTAGTAGAATATGCTCTGAAGTTGGACTTTCCGACGACTAACAATGAAGCTGAATATGAAGCCTTGATAGCCGGATTAGGCTTGGCCAGAATACTGAGAGTCAAGAACCTTAAAGTCTGCGGGGATTCGAGACTCGTAGTATCACAAGTGAATGGTGAATTTGAAGCCAAGGATGAAACTATGGCAAAATACCTAAGGGTTGTGAAAGCTGTTATGACTCAGTTTGATGAATGCTGTATAGAACATATCCCAAGGGAGGCGAACGTCAAGGCCGATGCCTTATCAAAGTTCGCCTCTTCTGAAATAGAAAATTATGCAGGGAACGTCTATTACCAGGTCCTGAAGGCCCCTACCATCAACTCAAAATTGGTGGCACCTATTGAAGTAGGAAGCTGTTGGATTGACCCTATCAAGGCTCATCTGGAAACTGGTTGGCTCCCCGAAGATGCCTCGGAGGCACGAAAACTATCAGTGAGAGCATTGAGATATGCTTTGATTGAAGGCATCCTTTATAAGAGGTCTTTTGTTATCCCATACTTGAAATGCTTGAGGCCTCAAGAGGCAGAAGAGGCATTAAGGGAAGTTCATGAAGGGATCTGTGGGCAGCACCTGGGGGGCAGGGCCCTAGCTCATAAGATCACCCGCCTGGGATTTTATTGGCCAGGAATGTTGGCTGACGCCAAAAGTTATGTTAAAAAGTGTGACAGATGCCATAAACACGCTCCAATTTTTAGGCAGCCACCAGAGATGTTAACGTCAATTAACTCTCCCATTCCGTTTGCCATGTGGGGGATGGACATACTTGGTCCTTTTCCCGTGGCCTCAGCGCAAAGGAAGTTCCTAATAGTGGCTATCGATTATTTTACCAAGTGGATTGAAGCGAAGCCGCTAGCAAAAATAACCACCCAACAAGTTGCCCAGTTCTTCTGGGAGAACATAATTTGTAGATATGGGATCCCACGAATCCTAGTGACGGACAATGGACGCCAATTCAACAATGAGGAGTTTAAGAAATACTGTGAGGAGAACGCCATTGAACTTCGTTTTACTTCAGTAGCTCACCCCCAGGCTAATGGCCAAGCTGAGGTAGCAAATCGAATCATCCTTGATGGACTTAAGAAGAGGGTCGAACGATCTCGAAACACGTGGGTTGATGAATTACTGCCTATACTGTGGGCGTATCGTACTACCTGCAAGGTAACAACAGAAGCTACTCCATTTTTGCTAGCCTACGGGGCAGAAGCAGTTATCCCTTTGGAAATTTCGCACGTATCTCCAAGGGTGGAAGCATATGAGCAAGAAACCAATGAGGAAGGCATGAGACTTGCTCTTGATTTAATCGATGAGGTCAGAGATGAAGCAAATGCCCGTAATATTGAGCACCAAAAAAGAGTAGCCTTTCACTACAACCATAGGGTTAAAGGAAGGTTCTTCAAACAAGGCGACTTGGTTTTGAGAAAAATTGAAGCCTCTGGAGTTGGACAGACAGGAAAGTTGGCCCCTAATTGGGAAGGACCATACAGAGTGAGAAAGACGTTGGGAAGAGGCTCTTATAAGCTGGAAACTGTGGATGGAAACGAGGTACCCCGCTCCTGGCATGCCTCGAATCTCAAGGTTTACTATGTTTAAAGCTCTCCTATTAAGGACTTAGCTTTTAGCCTATCTAATAGAAGTAGAAATAAGGTTCATATGAAACCATTGCAGAGCATGTTGCTCCTAGTAGGACATAATATTCTATGTAAGGGCTGAGCCCATTTTGCGTTATCAATACAAGCTTGTTTTCTGTTCTATGATTCTATAAATCCTTGTGATGTATCGAGCACCAGATGTGTGTAAGTCTAAGATAACCAAGTACCGAAAATAAAAGAACATATGAAACATAGAAAACAAGCACGTAGATAAAATACCCAGGTGGGCACAATCAAAGTTTAAGTTACACACATACGAATAAAAGTACAAGTTCATGAAGGACCATAATCGAAGACGGGATATTAAAAGAACTAAAGCCACACGAGGTTAACACAGGCCATGCAAGGCTCAATCACTTCTTGATAGAAGCAGTCTTCACCAACCGCTTCTTGGTTTTTGGCGGAGCAGTCTGAGCAGGGGCTTCTTCTTCACCTTCTTCTTCGCTCCTGGAAGTTGAGGTTGAGGAGCTACTGATACTGACCGACTTGGGTTCACGGATCCGTCCCGCTAAGGGGCATTCTGAACTCCCGCTCTGATGGGATCTTGAGGGACGTTTCCCAGAACTAGACCCTGATTGTTGAGGAATGCCTTTAGTCCCAGAACCAGAAGCACGTTTGCTCACAGGGGAAGTCCCAACACCTTCAACAAGGTCATCGTCTTCTGTCACCTTCCAGGGACTCGGATAAAAGGAAGGAAAGACAACTCCTTTATGATCTTGGCTAATCCTGTTCACAGCCTTCTCCCAACCTATGGTCATGCTGTCCGGCTGGACCTCCCTGTCATGCTCATCAATGAAGGCAAGAAAAGTGTCTGAACCTAAGTAGTTCTGAATGATGGAATTCTCATTATTCTGGGTCCTGTTTTCCAGAGCCGTATACTTTCCCCTAAGGGAGGAGAGTTGGTCCTCCGAGGTGAAATACTTAGCCTCCCATTCTTCAGACTCCTTCTGAAGCTTCTCTACAGCCTTGAGGGCAGTTCTCTCCTTGTCCTTGTAGGACCTCCCGAGTTGGATAGCATTCTGGAAGTGAGCATTTAGCTACCAAAAGAAAAACGCCACAATAAAATGTGTTAAGCCACGACGGCCAATATACAACCATAACAATGAAAAGGAAGAGGAAATCGACTTACGTTATAGGCATGATAGGCCCCCATGCTTTCATTTTCCTCTAAATCTGTTGCTGTTGCAAAATGGACCTTGTCGGCCGGGGCTATGGCGTTCCGAGACCACTCTCGAGCAAGGAGGTGGCTGTCCTTGATAGCATCCTGCTCACATATCCCCCAATCAGGCATGAATGCTGTTTTCATGCTTCCATCCGAACTCCTAATTCTCTTCCCCGCCTTCGAACAATGCTGAAGGAACTCAGGGGCCGGCACGTCTTCAGGATTAGCTTCTTTCTCAGCTTTCTTAATCATCCTTTTGGTGATATGGGGAAGTCGGCTCGGATGGTTGTCAATTTCCTCAGCAACTGCAAACAAAGCAAAGGAAACGATGTTGGAATAAGAACAAGTACGATGAAAGAAAAGAAGTTAAAGTAAGAATTACCCTCGAGAGGGATATAACTAAGCCCGGCCTCCAACAAGGCACGTTCAATTACAACTTCACGATAGTGGGTTTTCTGAAAGACTGAAATAAGCCAATCCCGTTGGGATATTTCTTCAGTTGTGAGTTGAAGCTCACTAACACCCTCATCAGTCACGTGATTGAATTTAGACCTGAAAAAGTTACCCCAGTCTCCTCCTTTCCATCTAAGGATGAAAAATTCGTGCCTCCAGTTGTGGCAAGAATCAGGCACAGAAGAAGCGTCAATAATCATCCTAGATTTTATGCGGTGTTGGATACTCACCCATCCTTTCCTAGTGATAGGGCTATTCTTAAAAGCAAATAGATGCCTAAACAACGGGATGCTAAGGCGGATGCCTCCTCTGATGCATTCAACCATGAAAATGAAGATGAATTTCCAGGAGTTGGGGTATAGTTGACAGGGGTTGATTTTAACCTCAGCTAATAACCTAACAAGCCAAGGGTGAATTGGAAACCTAAGGCCAGCATCAATGGCACCCTTGTACACAAACAAGTTCTCAGGATGCCAGTTCCTGATATCTCCCGCATCCAAAGTACTAGGGAACATAAAAGAGTCGAATTCCGCGTTGTTCGGAAACACATCCCCGGGCTCGTCTAAGAGCTCAGATAAAGATAATTGATAACGAGGAGGAAAGACCTTACCTTTTCTGTTCTTGTCTTTGGTTCTCCTGTTAATCGCCTGAAGAAGGCCCTTGGAAGGAACTAAGGCGTTCTGACCACCCTCACTTGCCATTACAGCCTTGTCTGAAACTGAAAGAAGTGCTTGAAACTTGGGGGCTCCTCAGAGAGAAATTTTCTTTGAAAGAAGAAGGAAATGTGAAGAATGACTTCAATCCACACTCTTTTATAAGAAAAATGATGACCCTCGATAGCAGGTCGTCTTTCCAACGACCCGCGTTTACAGGTTAAATAGCCGAAAATAGCAGGAAAAGGGCTCTGTGAACCCGGAATTGGGTCAAATAAACGATCTAATTCGTAAAATATGTGAAAGAAACGAATGGAAATACAGGCAGGAGCAACAATATAATTAACAACCTCCCAGGTTGATTAATATATGCTTATCAAGCCTAAACAGGGGATTAAGCTAAAAACCACGATTAAAGCCACTAAGAAGGATGATTAGCTAAAAGGCTAACATCTTTAAGGATATGAGAAGACCTACTCTAGAGTATGGAGTGTGGGTTTTGAATCCCAGCACAAAATATAAGCCTAGATGGCCAACGAGGTTGATTGTCCTGAATCAAGCTGATTGCTTAAGCCTAAGGCCTGAGGCTAGCCTAAGGATGATGAGCTTAAGATAGGACAAGATCCTACAAACAAGGAAGGAGATGTGAAGACCTTAAGCTTAAAACCTAGGATGAGAAACTAACTACGATATCCTAGACTCGAAGTCAGGTGTTGAAAACAAGGGAAGTCCCCACATCTTCAAATAAAGAAGTAAAGACCCTCAACACAAGGGGGGCAAGGCTAAGGTTGTTTAAAACACTCTATTATAGGTACATGAGAATGCCTGGAAGCCAAGGGAGATAGTTTAACCAAAGGTTATTTGATATCAAGAGTTCAAGAAAGGTTTAGACCCGGAAGGTCCTGAAAACCAAGAAGTAGGTTGTTTGAGGCCAAGGGTCATCAAACCAACCAAGGTATCACTAAATCCTTTCTAGGAACAAGGAAGGGAGTTTAAGACAAGTTTTGATTTTGGTCAAAGTCAAAGTCAAAAGTCAAAGTCAAAAGTCAAAGTCAACTAGCCAAAAAATGGCCAAAATTCAAAAAAAAAAAAATATTGGGGGGGGGGCCCAGCCGACCAGCCCTAGCCGACCAGGCACCATGGGCCGAATGGCCGACCAGGGTGAGCCGACCAGGCCACCTTGGTAGGGTGTTTGGAAGGCTTTCGGAGGACCTGTTTTTTAGGGTGTTTTCATGACCCTCCAGAACGCTCAAAAACGCTCCGTTTGAGCTCAAATTTGAGATTCAAGAACCTTGTGAGGTCCTCTACAAGCCTATGTAGGTGGCCAAGTGTTTCCATGAAATTTGGAAGGTGTTATGATCATGTGCGAGACCTGGTCTGAAAATCAGCTAAAAATGGGGTATTTCGCCTCTAGAACGTTCAAAAATGCATGTTTTCATGTGATTCTTCTTCATACCAGGAGATTATTAGAATCCCCATCATATAAGCTCAACTTCAAAGTTTGGGTTTGGAGATGCCAGGGGTGTTCAGAAAACCAAGGATATTGAAAGACCCTGAAACACCTTCTAGGGGATAGTATTTCTTCCCTAGACAACTCAAAAATGAGAATTTTCACGTGATTCTTTTTGCAACCAGGAGGTTATAAGAAGCTCTACTTAACTAACTTGACTCCAAAATTTGGGGTTAGGACTTCGCTAATCGCAATTAGGGGGTGATTAGCCTCAATTATCAACGTTTAAGGACTTCCACTCAAGAATTAGCCTATCCAAAGGTTAAAGGTGGATATCCTAATAGTAATTACATCGAGTATGAACTTGTTGGCCTAAATCAAGACCTTTATAACCCCGTTTAGGGTTGTTTAGCCCCGATTAGGGCCAAAATAGCGTCTTCTGCTAAAAAATTAGCCCTTATCAAAGCTTATGAGCAATGACCGCCTGATATTGACCCTAACTTAGATAAGTTGAGGGAAATAGAGCACTAATGAATTTATGATAAAGGATCCTATGCACGAATTGCACTTGGATTAGTGTCTACGAGCTCGGAACGGAACTAATCCTATTCCCGAAAGGCCCAGAAATCTTAAGAAAAAGGTTCGAGAGGCCAAGGAACGTTTAACTTTCTTAAGTATTAACTTGGGAGAGAATTTCAGTCATTGTGAATGTGTAGGTCGCTCCACACTTCACTGTAAGATGATACCTTGGTAGGGCCGTTGTGACCTTAAACTTCTACGAAATCAAGTTTTCCTAGAAGTTGGGGGGCAAATGATATGGGTGAAAAACAACCCTTAAAGACATAATTAATGTGACATTTATTGGCCCGTAAATATGGCCCGAAACCCTAGTTGGGCACTAAATTCGTAATTAATGGTCAGGCCCAAAAGAACGGCCCAAACTGGGGACGCCCGATAAAAGCCTATCTCTAATATGGGTCTGATCCACAAACCAGGAACGTTCTAGAAACTAAGAACGTCCTAGAATATCCCCAGGATATTGTGTAGCCTCCAAGGCACCAAATTCGACATGGAAACTAATTCCTAAAAGGAAGGAGTCAGAACCTTCCTCAATTACGGTGACTTATCCACCAAGTCTCCAAAACCTACTATAATTCTAAGGCTTCCACAGCCTATATAAAGGGCCAGGCCCCTCATCCTAGAACTACGTTGGCTTGATTCTCAACTCTGAGATACGTAGGCATCTTGTGAGGACCCGAATTAGGTCACGATAACGCAAGCGCAGCCATTAAAGCAAGAAGCTCACGAACCCTAGCCGCCATTCGATAACCCTACTTTTTATTCCACAACACTAATCAATTACATTTTTAAGCTTAACCGTACTGTCCTTTTATATTATCTAAATAAAATATCTCATTTTTCAAAAATATCACGAATAACAATTATATAACAATTATTATTAAATCATATCATTAAAAAATTTAAAATTTATAAAATTCATATCTTCAAAATTCAAAACAAATTACATGAATAATTATATAATTATTTAAAAAATCTTTGCATCACACAGGTTTAAACTGGTATTATTAAAATAGAAAAATTAAGATTTGTTAGTTTAGTTTTTAGTGTACAATTTATTTAATAAACAAAGTACTATATAAAATAGTAATTATATCCTTATATATAATAAGAATAAGAGGGATCTTATCCAAATTTTTGGTCCGGTCGCTGTACTACCAAAATCATATGATCCGTTGGATTAAAAGCAGACGATCAAGATTAGATCACATTGAAAAAAATTATAATCTAAAAAGGATATAATTAGAAAAGGTTTCATTAGAAATAAATTTTAAAAAGAAAATTATAATCTAAAAAGGATATAATTAAAAAAAGGTTACATTATAATTGAATTTTAAAAAAATTATAATCTGAAAAGGATATAATTAAAAAAAGTTGTATTAGAATTGAGTTTTTTTATTTTTTTATTAGTATTTAAAAAAATTCTTATTTACTATTTGGGCTTATCTTGAGATCTAGAAATCAGATTTAGATGATTTTACAATCCACGTGAACCTCATAAAATTATCTTTAATTCAGTGATGATTTAATAATTATTATTCAAATGAAAATAATCAGCATCTTAAGAGAAAATATAATTACGAATTTTATATTAATCCTATTCAATGTAGAAGTCCTACATTGATAATGATATTCAATGTAGAAAACCTAATTATATATGATTTAAATTATTGACATATACATTTTTGTACTACAATATAAATACACTTTTTAGTTTATAACATATTAAAATATAAAATATTTTTTTATGCTAGATCTAATGGTTTTCATCTATTTATTTTAAGATCTTTGTCGTACGGAGGATCAAACTACCGATTATCAAAGTTTTGGACAAAATCCCTCTTACACTTATTATTAAAATTGTATTTGGTTGTTAGTAGAACAATCTTCAAATAATTATATGGGTATTTTGATAATCAAAACAAATAATAAGTAGAATTCTTAAATCAAATGGAATTTTCAGCGTGAAAAATCGTCAATTTCTTCTCTTCTTTGTTTCTGCGTAGATTTAATTAGAAAAAAAATTATTAAACCATCACTTAATTAAAGTTATTTTGTTAATTTCAGGTTAGCTGTAATCGTCCAAATCAAATTTTAAGAATTCAAGATAAAGTACAAATATTAAATTTAACATGTAAAATCTTATATATGTATATCAATTTTTAATAACAATTTGATATATAAATTAATACCAAATAAAATTAAAAAAAAATATAATTATAGATATTAAAAAAGACATCGTGCGTTGCACAGGTTATAAGTTAGTATTATACAAAAATAATAATTAATCAATTATCATTTCTAGCTAAAATACATTATATTTTCTTTCTTTTTTAATTAAAATTATATGTTCCTCACAATTTTTGTATGTATCTATATATTCGTTTTAACTAATCTGAAATTATGATTATATGCTGGAATTTATCAATTTTAATAAAATAAAACTTTTATAATTATTAATATTAAAAAATTTATACACGAATTATAAATTAATATATACAAACGTACCCGAGCAATGATGCAAAAGGATGTTGAGGAACATGAACAGAAGCTACCAACTAACAAATTTATACTATTATATTAAGATCTAAATATTAAAAAATTTTGTTGAGTATGAATATATCGACAAGAAAATACAGAAGGGGGTGAATGTATTTTCAAACTTTTCTTCAAATAAATATTTCAAGTGAAGATTGTTTAAGTGTTTGAATCTGATTGTGTAGCAAGAGTGTGTATTCGTGTTCTTCAGAATGTGTAAATGCGGAATATAAACACTAGAACAAGTTCACTCACTTTATTCTAATATTTTATTAGATAAAGATTTGCTACAAACTGTGAATACAAATGGTAGTATTCTCAGCTTCATTTTTCTCAGAGAGATGTGTTTTCAAAATGTGCATCTGAAAAACTTAACTACTAGAGAAGTGAGGTTGTACTCTTATAGAGCATGAGTACAACCTACTTACTACAAATAAGGTTACAGACTAAAATTACTTTTTAGCGTGTCTATTTTTCTTTGAGTAATATCCAAACGGCTTGAGATTTGACTTCCTTTAGCTCTGTTCAGATCCACTTCTTTAGCAACTTGTCTCTTGAAACATCTCTCTAAGCTTCTTTGTAGGCTTTTCCAAACTACTTTACAGTATGTGGTCCATAAAGTGTTTTGGCTTGCTGCAGGATTCTGACTTGTACAATTCTTCAGTATTTTGTCTCCAAGATTTCATTCGAGAAGTGACTGAGTGATTGATTCAAGAACTGGAGTTGATTTGTTAGATAACTCTGAGTTCTCGAATGCTGTGAGGTTGACATGTCGAATCACTTCTCAAATAAGTCTTTTCTCCAGGAACCCTTGAGTTGTCGAATAGAACATTTGACTTATCAAATCCCAGAGATATCGAATAGCTTCTTTAGTCCTCGAGATATCGAATGGAACTTTGACTTGTTGGCTCCTTGAGAACTCGAATGATGCTTTGACTTGTTGACTTCTTGAGTTCTCGAACAGAGTAATAGACATGTTGAATATCTGAGTTCTCGAATGAGATATCGATCAATACTTTTATAGATATCGAACAGTGTCTTTTGAGATATCGAATCTCTGACTTCTCGAAATGTAGACTTCTTGAATATGACAATCATACTTCTCGAATTGATACTTAGGCAAATCTTCATTCTTCAAATTCCAGCTGTGTTTATTTTGACAATCTTGATCTTTAAGCTTGAGGCATGATCCTTGGAACTTCTTTCAAGCATTATTCTCTGATTTTAATTATAGTTACACAGATAGAAATTGATGCCTATTACAAGTACTATAACAAGTAGAAACTCTACAGCTAGAGGTTCCCTCAGGTAAGAGGTCATGAAAGTAATGCATAGCATTACAAACAATTGGGCTTGTTATTAGATGTACTCAGGCATGCCTCCGTGACTAACAATCTTCCCCAAATTGTGAGTAAGACCCTTAGTCACAATTTCATGTCTGATAACAAGCCTAACATACATAAAGATAAAATATTGATAGTACATGTATGAATTTTGATAAGCATCATGAATGGAATTTATAAGAGGAGTATTCTTACAGACTATGATGAAGTGCTAGCCATTGTCATTTGTTTCCATCTCCATAGCTTTGGCTTGCAGATCATCATAAGCCTTCATTTTCCTTTATTCTTCCTTCCTTGCATTCTCATCCATAGCTCTTATGATAGCTGCCATAGCATCCAGTTCTTCAAGCAAGATTGAATTCTTGAAATCTTCATGTACTGGTTTCAGAATGTTTGCAGGATAGTGATTGAGTAGGTTCATCCTGATATTGACACGATCTCCATTCCTCCTCCTATATTTCACCACATAGGGATTGAGCTGAACTATACACAACCCTTTTTCTCTTAGCTTCTCTGCTTCAACTTCCAGCCTATCAATCTCCTTCTCCCTTTCTAGCCATTTTTCAAAGCACTCCCTTCTTATCTTCTCAGCATGGTCTCTCTTCATCTTCATAAAGTCAATCAACTCCATCTTCCACACCCTCTCCACTTTGTCTTTAGAATCCAACAGTGCAATAATTCTCTCTATATCATATAACTTACCCTAATTTTGACATCCCCCTTGTCTGAATTACTTCTTTCTTCCATCAGTGTATTTGATTTCAAGGTAGTCATTAATAATTGAAGCATAGTAGATTCTTTGAGCTTGTAGAAATTGCAGTTGGTCTTCATCAAAGTCTTCATCTAGAGGTTGAAGTTTTAAACCTGGATAGATTGTTAGAGCTCTTGACCTAGGTAGCTTCACCCTTCTTGCTGCTTGCTTGAATTTAATCTTTTTCACTTTGTTGCTTGGCAGAAACTTGTGACCCATGCTTTTTGACCATCGTAGTATACCATTAGCAGTTTGCTTTTGGAAACATACACATGGTTTCTTGATTTGAAAGTCCTTTGCTTGAAGTGGAAAAATGGTTGCAGAAGCCATAGATGTAGATTTTGGTAGGTCATTACTAACTGCAATCACCCTAGACTTAGAGTCTTGTGTTGTGGTGAGGTTACAGCTAGTAATGCCTAGGGCTTGCTGTTTTCCACTCTTCCTCTCATAGACCTTGTTTTGGCCTTGATCATCATCATTCTTCTTGTCCTTGTTGCTCTTCTTCTTCTTGTCTTCATCTCCCTTATTGCTCATGTGATGACTTCTCCTCCCATCACTTTTGTTTTCATCTTCATCATCCTTATTCCTCCTCTATTTAGCCATTTCAGGGACAATGCCAGTTGCAATGAAAGTTTTGAGAATGTTCAGTGCTTCCAACTCTTCAGCAGTTCAGATTCCTTGCTTTTTAGTTAGTCTATCAATGATGGCAATGATGAGATTTCTGTTCTGGGGTATAAGATGCTTGGGAATGATCAATTGCTTGATGTCATCAATTCTTATTGTAGATTGATAGATAATTGTTCTTGGGTTTGTAATCACTTCAGGCAATCTGGTGGGTTGCTCATTCCTCAAGTCATCATATAGGCTTTTATTGTTCTCATTCCTCTTCTCAATCAGTTTCAGCAGTACATCTATCTCAGAGAATTTTAGAGCTTTCAGAGTGTTGTAAGTTAGAAGCAATATCTTGGTCTTTGTCACCATCATTATCTCCTTGAAGCACACACCATCACTTCTTCTAGGCACAACAGTGAAGTAGTCAATCTGATCCTTCAAACTCCTCAGATATACCTGTGTGTCCTCAGCCTGTTCTCTTGAGGCTTTCAGAAACTCCAAGAATGCATCATCATGATAGACATTAGAATTTGCAATTTCTTGTAGCTTGGCCTCAGTAACCACCTTTACTTCTACAGGCTTGGCACTTTCAATCCTGGAGGGTTGAGGTTTATCAGATGGCATACTTCCTGCAACTACTATAGTTATGATAGTTTGCTTCTGTCCACTGGGGGTAGTGATGTGCACTTCTGGCATATTGATAACTGGTAAAGAGGTTTGAGTTTCAGAGACTTTGGCTTTACCCTTGCCTTGAACATGAGGAGTTGTAGATTTTGAGAATCCTCTTGGTTAACCACCCCTAGATATGATTATGCCATTCTCCCCCTTAGACTTTGGGTTTTTGGAATTCCTCTTCTCCCCCTTAGGCTTGTTGTCAGGTACAGAGGCTTTTGAAGGGGCCTTTGGGTTGGAAGAGTCTTCAGGTATAGGGAGGCCCATGTGCTTCATCATGGCAGACAACATTTGTTGTTGATGAAGAAGGACATCAGTTGTGGTGTTGGCCTGAGTGTCCAACTTGTTATGTAGCAAAGCAACAGT
The DNA here is from genome assembly GCA_036435485.1 of Saposhnikovia divaricata. Classification (NCBI taxonomy): domain Eukaryota; kingdom Viridiplantae; phylum Streptophyta; class Magnoliopsida; order Apiales; family Apiaceae; genus Saposhnikovia; species Saposhnikovia divaricata. Next base: position 41,488,028 of record CM071601.1, read on the forward strand.
GTCCTAAAGTTCAAAATTTGAGTGTTTGAGTGAGCTCACTTCTTCTTCTAGAGAGGTCACCTTGGTGAATAGCTCAGTAGCTTTGAATGCAGAGAGTGACTGTTCTTTAAGCCTCACTACTTCATACTTTGTCATGTCATGCACATGAACTTCAGTCACCAGCTTGTCTCCATATTGATTGGTAAAGAGAGTTCTGATCATGGCATTTGCATCATTTTTATGAGAAGACAAGTTCTGGATTTGAGTAGCAAGATTCTTGACAACACTTTGAACCAAGGGAAATCCATTATCCATCTTAGTGCAGGTATTTTTGCATTCTTGAATGGTTCTAAGTACAGGATCTAGAGAGGGAAATTTTCAGAGAAATTCCTTCTTTAATTCACTCACTTCCTTTGTTATGGCATCACAAATCTTACTGACTTCTGTTTTAACTCCCTTGCCAAGGTAGTGAGCAGCCTTGAGAAATCCCTTATAGGAGTCATTTATAGCCTCATACACTTTACTAGGAGATAAAGATTTGGCATTTGAACCCAGTGGAGTGAGGTACTCTTCTCTTAGATATTGGAGAGCTTCATTGAGAGTAATGTCATATTTTCCTTGCAACCAGGCATCTACCTTGCCATCTCTCTCAGCATCATCTATTATCTTCTCCTTTTGCATCTCTACATCATCTTTGTGACACAACAGAATGGCTTCATAGTCTGGACCTGAGAGATTTGATGTAACAAGATGTTGGGTAATTTTGACAAACTCAGGAATCTGATCCACAACTAAGCTTTGAAGTGCTTCAACCGTCAGTTGTGATGGAGCAGACCCTGATCCTAAAGCACTGTCATGTTGCACAGGCTTCAGCCATTATGACAAAAAGTCAGAGCTAGAGCTAGGCAAGCTAGACTCCTCAGTTGCAGCTGCAACTTTTTCAACCGGATGAATTGACACTACTATTGTTGTCTCCACAGAAGTGGGATGGGTTACAACAGTAGTTGACACAGGCACAGAGTCTCTAGTGAAAACTAGTGAATCCTCTGTGCTTGTGATGGTGTCATTGGGATATGCCCCAACTTGCATTCCTTCACCATCTAAATGTGGTTCTTGGGTGGTGAGCAAAGTGTCATGCACAAAGTCACTTGAATCCATTGGCTCACTAAGACAAGAGAATTCTTTGTGATCAATGCCTTGCTCCTCAATTTCTTGAGTTGCAGGCTTTAAGGAAATTTGAGTGGTAGATTCTGTAAGAGAAGTGTCGTTTAGATTTGATTTTGGTAACTCCTCCTGAGAAATAGAAGGAGTTTCAAGTGCGATGTGTGTTTGTACGAATTCACGCAAGCGTACGTGGTCACAAGTAATATAGAATTAAGTTGAGTTCGTTCCCACAGAGATCTGGTTTTGGTTTTAATTCAGTTATTGCACCCATGCAACAATGTATGGTTATTACTCACTACAAAGACAATTAACAAATTTGGATTTTGATTATCTAAATTAACTAAGATGCAATTTAACAAGAATGAGATCTAAATGACTAACGAGATTTGAAACTGATTTACTTATGAGAATAAAAACATGGGATCCTAACTTTATTAAATACTTCGCTTAGATCTGACGCCTTTAATCACTATATGCAATGGTTATGATATCTGATCGGACAACACGAAACAAGCACACGTTACCTGTCAGCATACGTATACCAAACTACCCATACATCCAGAAAAGAGATAAAAGATGAATAGACACCAATTATGCTTAGACCCTATATGTCTATAGAATTTGAAAACATAACGGTTGAGGAACAGGTTATCCACATTGATCACATAGGGCAACATAATATATTTCTATTTATGCTACAAATCATGTTGATAAACAATCATGAACCTATGCTAGCATGGCAAATTCTAAATCTCAAGATCCACTTTCACTTCACAAGAGATTAACAATTCAATTTAGATGTTAGCTACGCATCTAAAAGCATTAAGATTAACAATACGAGGATATCAGATATACATCACCCATAGATCTTTAAAGAATCAATATACTAAAGCTCCAAGAGTTCGCCTAATTAGAAGAAAACAAAAGTAGATCTAGATCTCCGATAGCTGTCACGATCTTCGGAATCCTTTTCCAAGTCTGAATCTCCGTCTCTAGCTCTCTCTCTGTGTTATGATGGGTAATGATCTGAATTACAATGATTAGATGTGTTTTTATATGCCCTAGAAGTCTTTTCCAACAAGAAAAGTCATAAAACGGCAATTTAATTCGAAACAGGAAAGAAAATAAGATTTTTCAGGAAGTCCGCGCGCACCCTGCTCACTTTCCGCGCAGTCTGCGCACTAGGTTACTGATTCTTGCGCAGTCTGCGCGTTTTCTATGCACCCTAGACGGTTTCTGTGCTGATTCTGGCGCACCCTGCGCGTTTAGTGCGCAGTCTGCGTGGTAATTTTCTGTCCAGATTTTTATTTTGCTTTATTCTTCAAGGAAATTTCCAAAGCTTCGCGTGGACTGCTTACGGGCCTCAAATGGACTTGTAGAACTCCAGATATGGCCAAAACAGTGAAGACTGCGCAACCTACCCGGGAAATCCGAATTTTTGCTATTTTCTTCGTTTTAAGTCCGTTTTCTCCCGTTCCTTTTGCATGCGATGTCTTCCTTCAATTGCTTAACTCTAAAACCTTCATAGAATCATATGAGAGACTCCATTCTTCATTCCAATGCTCACTTTCAACTCCAAAATCGACGGAAAACGCCAACCCTATCCAATAATCGCAATCCTGCACAACTACACAAAACACATAAAAAATACAACAAACTTGAGGCCAAGTGAATCAATTTAATCCGAAATGAAGTGATCCAAGTGGATATAAATCCACTTATCACACCCCCAAACTTAAATCGATGCTTGTCCTCAAGCATAAAGAAATATAACTATATACAACTAACTAGTACCACTTCCGTAGGTGATCACGGTTGCATTTGGCATATGCAACAAGCCCTTTAAACCCCTAGGCAGCCCTAGTGGACGAGTAAGGTCTCGTGAGGGCCTATAGCGAATGTACCCACAAAATCCATTTAACTAAACAATGCAATGCATGAATGCAACTAATATGAAAATGCACTGATCCCCTCAAATTAACCAAAACCAGCTAGCAAGCAAATATCTCAAAGAATGCAACCAAATCCAAATAGAGCTCGACTAGGTCCCCGTATACTAACAATACATGACAGAAATGTGCGTGTGTGCGATGCTCATCAGATATACTCCTAACACTAGATCGAAATCATACCCATTTTTCGCCAAGACAATTTGTTTGCACAAAATCATGCAAGCGTACGTGGTCACAAGTAATATACGAATAAGTCAAGTTCATTCCCACAGAGATCCGGTTTTCAATTCAGTTAATGTACTTATGCAACAATGTATGGTATTTATTCACTGCTAAGACAATTAACAAGATTGGGTTTTGATTAACTACTAAGAGCAATTTAACACAACTAAGAATTAATTAAACTAAGAGAATTAAATTCGAATTACTTATGAGATGGAAAACATGGGATCCTAACTTCATTAAATACTTCGTCTTAGATATGATGCCTTTAATCAATGCATGTGATGGTTATTGACAACTAATCGGATAACACGGAACAAGTATACGCTATCGTTCAGTACACGCACACCAAACTACTCAACATCCACAAACAGATAGAAGCAAGTAGACACCAATTATGCTTAGACCCTATATCTCTATAAGATTTGAAAACATAATGGTTTAAGAACAAGTTATCCATTAAGATTACATAAGGTAGCATGAGTTAGTTCAAAACACACCACGAATCATGAATATAAATCCACAACTTATGCTAGCATGGCAAGTTCTAAATCTCTAGATCCACTTTCGTATTCACTAGAAATTAACAATACAACTTAGATGTTCGCGACGCATCATAGAAGAATAAGCATAACCATACAAGGAAGTCAATAATCCGTCACACACAGATCTTAAAGTAATCAAACTACTAAAACTACATAAATAAATCCGTTAGGACCCCATGACAACGATTAGTTCATAATCGAACCGCTCATCGCACTATGCCATAGATTGGCTATCGTTACATTTTTTTTCATGGATGTTGCTAGAATATGTTACCTTAGCATGTTACTTTGGACCTAACATAACATTTTGTTTTTTGTGTTACCTTAGCCACAAATGTGATGTTACCATAGCTTTAAAGTGTTGGATGTTAGTAACATACATGATATGTTACCTTAGATCATTAATAAACTCAATTTGAATTTTTTAACCAAAAAATTATTTAAAAATCACATTTACCTCAATAATATTTGAGTTTTTAAAAAAGTAAGAGTTTACCAATTGAATGAGGTTTTTTTCGAATATCAAAGTATTTAATTGTTATTATTTTTTAGGTTCTATTTATTTATTTAAAACACAAAATCAAAAAAATCAAAAAAATCAAAAAAACAGAAAAGTAATTGTAAAAGTTGGAAAAATAATTGTAACAGCACGTTTCCCAGTGAAATTTTTAGCGGACAAATATCCCGCCTATCTGAAAATAATTGTTTGAACACTTAAAACAAAATAATACTCTCTACCCTCTCATTAATCTATCTACTCTCTCGCTCTCTCTCTCTCTCTCTCTCTCTCTCAAATCTCTCAATCTTCTCAATTAGTACGTTATTTTCTACAAATTAGGATGCTCAATTGAATATGGCTTCGATTTGGGGCTTCTTCAAATTTGGGTTTTTTCAGATTAGGGGTTCATTGTTTTGAGTTTAATTGATTCAGTTTTGCCACTTAAACTTCAACTAATTGCGGCTTATTTTCGATTTCAGGACTTCTCGAGTTTGGGCTTTTGATTTGTGGCTTCTTAAGTGGATTTGGGGCTTCGATTTGTAAGTATTACCCCTTTCTCTCCTTTCGATTGGTAGTTTTCAGTGGATGTATATGGAATGTATTCATCTGTTTTCAGCAGTTTCGTTATTATTATTGTTCGGTCTCTTATATCTTCAATTCGTTTTCTCAGATTTTGTATCTTGGTAGACAATCACCCTTTTGGCTGGAAGACCATGTTTCCTGTCCTGCGCACATATGGCAATTGATGGCACATACACTAATTTGTATGCTCTGCTCTTTGGATAATCTGTTTTATATATGCTTGAAAACCTTTGGTAATGATTCGTGTGTGGTCCAGGACGAAATCGTGCCACACTTAAATGTAGAATCTAAAAGGAAGAATATCTGTGACAACGAGAAGGAAAATATTGCAGTTCTAAGGTAATTTTTTTTTCTCCGATTCCTGTTACTTTAATTTGGCATGGTTTACATGAATTGCTCAATGCATTAGTTTGTGTATGCATCACCTAGTCTGTATTAAACTATACATTTCTATTGATTCAATTACGTGCTTGATGCTTTAGTGTATGTGTTTCAGTATATATTTTAATGATGCATTCATATTTTTATTAATTGTTTGTTCTTTATATTATATCATCTCTTTTCTGAATTTGTATATCTTTAGCCCGGAGTATGGATTTTTCAGTATTAAACTGATTGTAAAAGCTAACTGGATTGGTGTGATGATTGGTGTCCAGGTTAGGGCGCCAAAAGCCTCAAGCAGGTGACCTTGTTGAGACTATTCCCAAAGGTACCCGTACGTAATATGCTTTGTGATATATGTATCATCCTTTTAGTGCTAAACTTACCATACTGCAATGCTAATGTAGGTTCTGATCAGGATCGTACCAAAGGAAAATATTCACCAAAAAAGCTGGAGCCAAAAATTCAAGAGCATGTGAAGCTGGAAAAGTAAACGTTTCTCCCTTCTCGTACTCTTCTTTTTCTTTTTATATCCGAATGTACTTGCACCTCTGTTATACTAATTTTTCTTTTCTGAAAATTGTATAGAAGAGCCGTTGACCTCTACGATTTAGCTGAGCAAAATGCTTCCTTACCATCAGAACTTAGATGCTTTATCTGCAACAAAGGTAGTTATATTTCTTATGGCCTTTAAGTTATGTAGAACAATTTTACATAACAAGGTGATTCCACAATTTGCAGGATGAGTTTGCATTTTTGTTAAGCAGCAAGGCTGGTGGCTGTGGGCTCAATTTGATAGGTGGAAACCGACTGGTTTTGTTTGATCCTGATTGGAATCCTGCCAATGACAAACAAGTAAATACTTCTTAATAATGTTTTAGATGAACAATCATGTGTCATTTAAGACTCATTGCATTAAAAATGTATAAGTTTCCCCCTATGTTTCTGTTTTACTATCATTTTCCCTACGTGTAGGCTGCAGCAAGAGTTTGGAGGAATGGTAAAAAAAAGAGGGTGTACATCTATAGATTTTTGAGCACAGGAACCATTGAAGAAAAGGTTTTGATATAATCTTATATAACATAAATTTTCCGTAGGAAACCCACTGAAACTTCTCTATCACAAGCTTGATGAATTACTTAATGCTATTATAGGTTTACCAGCGTCAAATGTCAAAAGAAGGACTTCAAAAAGTTATCCAGAAGGAACAAGCAGAACTTAAGAACCAAGTATTGTCACCTTCCTTTCATCTTATCACGTAATTTACATGCTTGAGGAAATTAGGCCAAGACCACCACTTTATTATTGCAGGGAAACTTTCTATCAACCGAAGATTTACGAGACCTGTTCTCACTTCATGAGAATGTTAGGCAAGTTGATTTCAACTACCCACTGAAATTAAAGAAAATTCTCTGTATACTGTTGTTTACCATTAGCATTTTTTTACGAATAATAGTTTACTTGACAAAAGTAGTATAATATCTGGCTTCCATATGACGAGGAAACAACTACTGAAACTATTACGACATGAGAAATCTAGGAGGATCGCAAGTAAAAATAATAGAGTGAATAAGTATTGCGAATGGACATCATTCGTAATCCAAAAAATTTTAAGCTGTACTTTATAATAAATAGAATTATTTTGAAACAGAACATTTCTATGTATGGAGGTTTTGATTTAATCTTTATAAAAACTGAAGCATTACATTTTTGAGCTTGAGAATCATTTAGCTGAAGCTCAGAAGCATGCATATCGCTTAGTGAAGCGATACAGAGGTATTAAGGGCCTCTCTTATATGTATGTTCCAGGAATACGTCTGGACGGTCTTTCAAAAATTATTATCAGAATTCAGGGAGTATCTCCAAAACAATCTTAAAGATGGAGAAAGTTTAAAATAACGATGTTTAATAAAAAATATTATGCAGTGCAAATGCATCAATGAGTATTTCCAGTCTCGTGGAACCTAAATAGGTGCTATAACTTTACAAGAAAAAGGGTGGAATAGGTGCTCATATATTTCTATTTGTAAAACAAGGACACTATGAAAAGCCAAACTGAAGTATAATAGGGATGCATAAAATCGAAAACGAAACCAAACTAGTCCTGACTTGCGTAAATCATTTGTCATACACTCATACCATTATCTTCTACCTGCAATTCGTAAGTAATTTGAGTACTTCTCCCATTTGTATATTCTGTAGCAATTTTAATGCATAACAACATTTTATGGTACTCGATTTATGCAAGGTACTTTCATGCTTGCAAAACTTAATCTGCATCTTGTTAGAGTTGGTTTTCAGTCTTGAATTATTTTAATTTTTTCTCTTATACCTGATTTGTTGTTATAAACTATTAAATTATAGCAAGCAAGTCAGCTGGAGCACAAGAGTATAGGTTGTATCAGACTGGGGTAGAAGATTCATTTTCGGAAGAGACTCCATCAGGATCTGAATTTTTTAAGAAGCAGTATGGTTTAACCATCAAAGCAAATGATTTCTGGAAGTACCAAGATAGTTTTTCAGAGTGTTATTTTAGTTTACAAATATGACTGGCGGCAGTAGCATCTAGTATGACACCATGGCATCTCTATGTTTTGACTTTATAGTATTCTGCTACTACTATTAGTACTTATGATCATCGTAAACTAGTCTACAATATTTCTAGTAGTTGGTGGATTATGTAGTGGCTGGTGACCTGTTTTGGATTATGTAATGTGTTGGATTTGGAAATGAATAGCAGGTTTAATTTGGGATGCATAATATTTGTGTGTAATTTTGTTAAATTTTTTCTGGAAAAGATGTTACCTTAGCTAATGGAAATGTTGCTACATAAAAGCTAGTGTAACATAAAAGATGTTACACTAGGTCATACAATGTTACCAACAAAAGTGGGGCCCATAGTGGGGCCCATTGTGGCCCCCACTATGGTCCCCACTTTGGTCCCCATTATGGGGCCCACTGTGGGTCCCACTATTTTTAAAAAAAAACTACGTCTCTAAGGTAACATATATATTAAGTTACCTTAGGGATCAAAGATGTTACCTTAGACACCTAAGGCAACATAAAACTGCATGTTACCTTAAGGATCAAAGATGTTACCTTAGACACCTAAGGCAACATGCTGAGAGCTATCACCAGAGAAATGTTAAATTAGTTACTTTATGAGCCTAAGGTAACATATAATGTACCTGCTGTAACATTTTTTTGGTGTTACCGTAGGCTGTTTATGGCGTAGTGATCATCACGGGGTTTGATAAAAGAATGATAATAAACAAGATAGCAATGATGAAATAATCAATGAAGTAACAAGGTTTAGAGAACAAATCCGAGTATGTAACAAGCATCCAAAAGATACGCCTATATAGAGGAATATAAGAAAAACTATGTCTAGATCTTCTTGCCGTCACGATCCTCGCCTTGGCTTCTCGATCTCGTGCTCCAAAAGATGGATGATATGAATGTGCTGTGAATCTGATCTCTGGTGTTGTGGTGTGGTGGTTTTTTATGTCCATCAAGATGTGTACTTATAGCCCCAAATTGCTTCTCCACCAAGCAATTGTCGTTTTAGAGTTGGAATGGAAGATTGGCAATTTCCGTTCTTGAATGGGATAAGAATTGCAAATTCAATGCACAGGACTGATTCTGGAATGTTCTAGCCGTCCAAAGTAATTGCCATAATCATTAGGAATAGAATTGTGGCAATTTCCTTTTTAAAATCGATTTCCAGCAGTTTCTGGCGGTGTCAGGCACGACCGCGCTCCAATTCAGTATAAACCAGGCGCGCCCGCGCTGCTAAGAAATTCTTTCAATCATCCAAGCGCGCCCGCGCTCCATTTTAGTGTAGTTCAGGCGCGGCCGCGCTGAGACTACTGTTCATGCGATATAATTTTCTGATTTTTCCCAATTTCAATTCCGTTTCTTCCGCAACTTCACACACTTGCACTTCTGAGCTTAAAAACACCATATAATCACTGAAAAGTCCATACCTGCATCTAGAGATATATCCTGCATAATTCTCACAAAAACACATTAAAACACACAAATGCTTGAGATCAAAGTGATCAATTTAAACCGAAATAAAGCATTCCAAGTGGATATAAATCCACTTATCACAATCACAGGTTTATAAATAGAATTGACGGTAAACACTTCATAACCTAGGAACACCTCCAACATCATTCATGTTAGATAGGAATTCATGCTTTATTACTACAACTATGACACAGAATACTATATACAATAACGCATGCTTATTTAACCGTGCAACGAATGAGACCTCAAAAGGCTTATACAATAATACCCATGTAGCGAGCGTTAGGTTAGTGGATCCCAGACTATGAAAGCCTTAGGTCACTAGGCACAAAGTCCCCTAGAACTTAATTGCTCGAGTATTAAAGAGCTCACCCTGGTTAATTTTGCATATAAACATCCACATAACTTTTTTCCATTTTTTTTTCTCTTTTTTTTGCTTTTTTTTCATATCTGCAATCTGGAATGAGAATTCTCAATTCCAATCCTAGACTACTCATATAAATATGAGCCGGCTACTAGCCATTTGACACATAACAATTAGCATGAAATCCCTGGTTTCCCCCAAACTTAGACTTTAGTGCTCCTACGCCATCAAGGGAATAACGAACATTCTAAATATAATCAAGTGATTAAATCTAAAAAAACCAAACAAGCATAACCTCAACCTAGCCCAAAAGCAAACGATGAGACTGTGTAAAGATTTTGTTTCTGAAGCATGCAAGTCAATTCCTAGGAACTATAAATCAACCCTCTATTCACCATTACCACACTCAATAAGACATCTACCTACCAACCAGAATTAGCTCATCCTAAGGGATCATGAAATATGCATGCCATGCAAATGCAACTATATGGACTCACATAGTATAAAAACAAAATAACAAAATGTCCTAAATGAAACAAACATGCAAGAATACGAACAAACATGAATGAATTACTACTAAACATGCAAAATATGATATCTATATGAACACAATGACACACAAATAACTACTACACACTACTTATCCCCAAGCCACCCCCAAACTTAAAATATTCAATGTCCCCATTGAAGGTAATAAAAGGGATAGAAGAAAACTGACCTAACACATAGGTTGCCTCCCACGAAGCGCCTTTGTTTAAAGTCTTTAGCTAGACATGGCAATGGCATTTTCTATTGAAATTTTTTACACCATATCTCTATATGGCCATTTAATTATCTTTTTCGGGGCTACATCCTTGATGACAAGTTTCAACCTTCTTTGCTCCTCAAAAGTGTCAGTAACATTGTTCTCTTCACTACTTGACAAGTTATCAACAATAATAATGAGAAAATTAGATGATTGACCCAAATATGCATACCTCAGGTGATCTGGTGGTTTAAGCTCGAGATTGGAAGCTTCTTCAACATGATGATTTTCATTATTAACTACCAAAGACTGATCAAGAGTGGAAATAGACGGATTAGGAACGGAAGTGGGTGGTTCACCAACAGAAGTCTTAACAACGGACTTAGGATCAAAAGAACTATCCTCAAGTTGGATTTCATGCTTAGAACAAATGACCTTCAACTCTTCTAACATCTCATCATAAGTAAAACTCTTGTATAACTCATGAAGATCTATATTACCCTTATACTCGAACAAAACATCTTTCTCAAGAAAAGACTAAATTGCATTATCCTCAAGATTCGACCATGGAACAACCTCATCAATCAGCACCTTAGAATCCCAGAGATCAGCCAAGCCTAGTGATTCACACTCTTCCTCCTCATCACTATCCACCACAGGTTCTGACAAAACAGAATGTTCTTCTTTTTCTGTAGGGTCCTGATCAAGAATTTCTTCTTCATCCTCAATTGCTGAATTCTGATCATTCGTGACTTTTCTAGATCTGAGTGTTATGGCTTTAACCTGCTCCATGCCATCTTGTTTTCCTGGATTTACCTCTGTGTCACTAGGAAGAACTCCCTGCGGCCTGTTGAGTAAGGCACTTGCAAGTTGCTATATCTGATTCTCCAACATCTTGAGAGATGCTGCCTGACTTTTATACATCAATCTCAACTCTTCCAATTCAGATTTTTCCTCAGATGACTCACCAGCACTCTCATGAAACTGTTGACGGAATCTTAGTAACTGAAACAGTTGCCTTGGGGCTTACTGCTGATGAAACTGTTGCCCCTGTTGTTGCTGAAAACCTGAAGGATTGAACGGTTTAGCTCCAAATTGTTGCCCTTGAAACGGCTGATAAGGCTGCTGTGGCTGTTGTGGCTGTTGGAAACCACCTTGATTGTTGCTCCAACTGAAATTAGGATGATAGATGTTGGGAGCTGGCTGCTGCGATCTCTGAAAATTGCTCATAAACTACGCCGATTTAATAGATATGGCACATTGAGTCGTCTCATGTGCGCACGCACATAACTCACAAACACTAGCAACTTTCGGCACCCCATGCTTTGACATAGAATCCAATTTCTTATTAAGTGCCTCTAGCTGAGCTGCTAGAGCTGTCACTGTATTAACTTCCAGAATTCCTGTTATTTTGCCTTGTGATAATCTCTGAGTTGGATTCTGGTATTCATTCGTAGCCATCATCTCAATCAACTCATAAGCTTCCTCATAGCTCTTAGCCCATAAAGCTCCACCTGATGCTGCATCTAGAAAAGGTCTAGACTGTGCTCCCAGACCATTATAGAACCCATTAATTACCATCCAATCAGGCATACCATGATGAGGACACTTTCGAAGCATCTCCTTGTATCGTTCCCAAGCCTCACACAAAGATTCTCCAGATTGCTGTGAAAATTGAGTTAGAGCGTTCCTTATTGCTGCAGTTTTTGCCATGGGGAAGAATTTAGTAAGAAAATTCTCAGCAAGATCCTTCCATGTAGTAATGGAACCGGCTGGTAAAGAGTGTAACTAGCCCTTAGCTTTATCCCTCAAAGAGAATGGGAAAAGTCTCAATTTGACAGCATCTTCCGACACACCATTGAACTTGAAGGTGTCGCAGATCTCGATGAAGTTATGGATGTCCATATTATGATCCTCCGTTGAAGCACCCCCAAACTGAACTGAATTCTGTACCATTTGAATCGTGCCAGGCTTGATTTCAAAGGTATTAGCTGCAATGGCTGGTCTGACAATGCTAGATTGGATGTCATTGATTTTCGGCTGAGAATAGTCCTTCAAAGCCTTAGTTGCTGCTGCTGGTTCTCCCATATCTACTACGGTTTCAAGTTCCTCTTCCTTTTTATCTGTTACTGGCTCTACGTTTTCCAGGTTTCGAGTTTGAGAACGTGGTCGCATACACGCTCAAGTACCTGAAACACACAAATAAGCAAACTAAGTAAGAAACAATCCGAGTCAGTGAACTCTAACGACCACTGACGACAAGCACATAAACTAAAAATAAAACACCGATGATCCCCGATAGCGGCGCAAAAAACTTGTTTGCACTAATTTACGCATGCGTATGTGGTCACAAGTAATATAGAATTAAGTTGAGTTCGTTCCCACAGAGATCTGGTTTTGGTTTTAATTCAGTTATTGCACTTATGCAACAATGTATGGTTATTACTCACTGCTAATACAATTAACAAATTTGGATTTTGATTATTTAAATTAACTAAGATGCAATTTAACAAGAATGAGATCTCATTGACTAACGAGATTTGAAACTGATTTACTTATGAGAATAAAAACATGGGATCCTAACTTTATTAAATACTTCGCTTAGATCTGACGCCTTTAATCACTATATGCAATGGTTATGATATCTGATCGGACAACACGAAACAAGCACACGCTACCTGTCAGCATACGTATACCAAACTACCCATACATCCACAAAAGAGATAAAAGATGAATAGACACCAATTATGCTTAGACCCTATATGTCTATAGAATTTGAAAACATAACGGTTGAGGAACAAGTTATCCACATTGATCACATAGGGCAACATAATATATTTCTATTTATGCTACAAATCATGTTGATAAACAATCATGAACCTATGCTAGCATGGCAAGTTCTAAATCTCAAGATCCACTTTCACTTCACAAGAGATTAACAATTCAATTTAAATGTTAGCTACGCATCTAAAAGCATTAAGATTAACCATACGAGGATATCAGATATACATCACCCACAGATCTTTAAAGCATCAAGATACTAAAGCTCCATAAATAAATCCGTTAGAATCCCATGACAATGATTAGTTCATAATCGAACCGTTCGTCACCATGGGATCTGTTGAAACCATGATAAATAACCAAGTTTGAATAAAAGTAATACTGCTAAAGTAATGAGTTAAGAAAACAAATCCAAAAATATCCAAGAGTTCGCCTAATTAGAAGGAAACAAAAGTAGATCTAGATCTCCGATAGCTGTCACGATCTTTGGAATCCTTCTCCAAGTCTGAATCTCCGTTTCTAGATCTCTCTCTGTGTTATGATGGGTAATGATCTGAATTACAATGATAAGATGTGTTTTTATAGGCCCTAAAAGTCTTTTCCAACAAGAAAAGTCATAAAACGGCAATTTAATTCAAAACAGGAAAGAAAATCAGATTTTTCAGGAAGTCCGCGCGCACCCTGCTCACTTTCTGCGCAGTCTGCGCACTTGGCTACTGAATCAGTTTCAACGTATGGTATATGTCAGTTCAAATGTTTTATCTACAAGTTGCAAGTAATTTATCTCGTTACTCAAATACCAAATATTGATGCAATTGAATGCATATACATATTATTGTTGTGAATGTTATCCGGATAGTATATAAGTATAGTAATATGTATAAGAGTTATTGGTCCATATGATTGGGACAAGTATCGAGGTACATTGTTCGTACTCGAAGGGAGATAAATGTTTTAAAAACTATCTTGTTAATTATTGGAGGTGATGAGAGATTTGATCTTGATCATTTTATTCGAATCCATGATCAAAGCAGTCATTCATATTTTTCCTCTTATAGTTCGAGAGGAGAGTGATTTATTGGAAGTAGTAATTGTTCGTTGTTTCCAAACGATAATAATTATTATGAATTGAGGTGCACGTGGAATTATACGTGTCATCTAAGATAAGGAGTATATTGTGGTGGACGTGGAATTATACGTGTCATCTAAGATAAGGAGTATATTGAGGTGCACGTGGAATTATACGTGACATCTAAGGTGATAAGTGTTAAAGGTGCCCAGGGGTACTCTGGTACCCCAGGTTTTGGACTGGAGATAATGTAAGAGACTGGTACAGCGGCCAGCCCAACAAAGGTGTATAAAAGCCCGGATGCGGCTTAGGGTGTGATAGGAGGATCATCCTTCTACCGGTAGTAAATTGCAAGATGTATGGACTGATCATCCATTACAGCCCAGCGGATAAGAATCTCCTGAATATAGTCTATCAGCAGTGTAATTAATACCACTGGCGGGTATTAATTGTAGTATGAATATTATATCCTTACTCGGTTTTTGTGGGTAAATTTCAGTATGATGAGGAAATTGAAGGGTTTCGGGGCATAAACGCAGCGAAAACAATCGTAAAACAATAAAAAATCCGAAACCCTAATCATAGGATCCATGTATAAGATATGCTGATTATGGTGAATAGAATCAGTACCTTTACGAAGCTTTACAATTCGGTTGACAGATGGAGGTCCTAGATTGTGATCACCACGCAGCCCTTGATGCAAGATCCGCGTCTCTAAATCGTCCACACGAACGTTCGATCGTCCAACGATCCAAGGAGCAGGTACTAGCCAAAATCAGCCTCTCTCTCTCTCTCTAGCCTCTCAAAGAATAGAGCAGCTAGGGTTTTTAAGAAAAACGATTTTGCAAAAGTGTTACCCTAACCAATACATCTTTATGTATTTATAGAGAGAAAGATGGGCCTAACCCTAATCAGCTTGGGCTTCAATTAAAACAAACTGATTTGGGTTTTTAATGAATTAAATTCGAAATAACATTTAATTAACTAAGTCCAACTCAATTAATTATTTATCCAATTTCGAATTTATAATCATTTAATTAAAAACGAAATCTGATTCCATAATCAATTTCGAATTTTAATTATTTAATTTAAATCTGATATTTAAATTAAAACTCCTTTTAAAACGTTCTTATTGTGTAACCCTTTAGGTTATTATTACGTTGGCAATAATTTTAATATCCAATAATAAAATTATAAACAATGAGTGGCATCTAGTAATACATCATTGCTACCCAAGTAATAATAATAATTGGTGATCCAATTAAACCTTTCGTGATAAATGTTTCCATGTAATATAATCCCTTTAACCAAATATTATAGATTAAACTCGAGGCATGTATTTCGTCATCCTCTTCAACATTTAATCCAGGTTTACTTGATCCATGAGTAGACTATTAAAACAAATCAATATTTGAGCACGGCCATGCATTTTATAGTCTCACTCAATCAAGAGGCCAGTAATATCTCTCCTAATTCTAGGAGGGTTAAATCCTTTATCTATCATTCATATTTCTCATACGACTCGTAATATACCCGATGTCCACTTTTATCATCACCCGATCAAAGGTAACTTTTAATGTAGTCAAAGTACATTAATCCTCGTATAGAAATATAATGATCTCAAGTCAAAGGATCATTACACCATTATCAATGTGAGTCTTTCTTATGACTTTATTAAACATGAAGAATCTCACTTTGGGTCTGTCCAGTACCATGTACCCTTACATGTACCTATGTATTGACTTTAGTATCTCCATACTGATAACCAATGAGATGTGGTTATCTGTCAAACAACATACTAGTCTATTTATGTATTATTATTGTCCTATATAATAATACTCGACTAGGGACCTTTAAGAATATGATATATTATATAATCTCAAGTTCAAGTCATGTACTTAAACTATACAATGTGTATCATGATTCTAAGGACATTTATTATGCTAACAAATATATCGCAGTAATTAAAGTCATAATAAATACGTTTATTGAATAATCAAATGACATAAAGGTTTATTTAAAGAACTAATGTATTGCCTCTAGGGCACCTACACTAACAATCTCCCACTTGCACTAGAGCCAATCACCCATGTATCTAATACCAATGGAACTAGTATGACCTTCGTGCTTCTGCTGCGACAAAGCCTTGGTCAGTGGGTCCGCAACATTATCATTAGTATGCACTTTACATATATGTATATCTCCTCTCTCGTTTATCTCTCGAAGAAGATGATATCTTCTAAGTATATGCTTTGCCTTGGAATGGGACCTTGGTTCCTTGGCCTGCGCAATGGCTCCATTGTTATCGCAATACAGATCAACTGGATCTGCGATCGACGGAACCACACCAAGTCCGGTAATGAATTTCCGAATCCAAACAGCCTCTTTGGCTGCTTCACTGGCGGCAATATACTCAGCTTCCATTGTAGAATCAGCTACTGTCTCTTGCTTCGAACTTTTCCAGCTTACAGCACCTCTATTAAGACAAAACACGAATCCAGACTGGGACACAGAATCGTCCCTATCTGTCTGGAAACTAGCATCAGTGTAACCTTTTACGACCAGCTTCTCATCTCCTCCGTATATCAAGAACGAATCCTTAGTCCGTTTAAGGTACTTAAGAATATTCTTGACAGCTGTCCAGTGACCCTCACCTGGATTAGACTGGTACCTGCTCGTCATGCTTAAAGCATACGAGACATCAGGACGAGTACATATCATTGCATACATTATAGAACCAATTGCCGAAGCATATGGTACTTTACTCATACGGTCCTTATCATCTGATGATTTAGGACAGTTTTCCTTTGAGATCACTATCCCATGAGACACCAGGACAAAGCCCCTCTTTGCCTCTTGCATTCCAAAACGATGCAATACTTTTTCAATGTATGTACTCTAACATAGGCCGATTAATCTATTAGATCTATCTCTATAGATCCTGATCCCTAAGATATAGGTAGCATCGCCTAAGTCTTTCATCGAGAAACTTTTTCCTAACCAAGTCTTCACAGCCTGTAGAGAAGGAATGTCATTCCCTATTAGCAATATGTCATCCACATATAATACTAGGAATGCCACATGGCTCCCACTAACCTTCTTGTAAACACACGGCTCATCCTCATTTTGTTTGAAGCCAAACTCTTTGACTGTTTCATCAAAACGGATGTTCCACCTCCTTGAGGCCTGCTTCAATCCATAAATAGATCGTAGCAACTTACAAACCATTCTAGCAAACTTTGGATCGACAAAACCCTCAGGTTGTGTCATGTACACATCCTCTTCTAAGCTTCCATTTAAGAAAGCAGTCTTGACATCCATTTGCCATATTTCATAGTCATAATAAGCCGCTATCGCAAGCAAAATCCTGATGGACTTGACCATAGCTACCGGTGAGAAAGTTTCATCATAGTCAATACCATGAATTTGCTTGAAACCTTTCGCCACCAGTCTTGCTTTGTAGGTCTGTAAATTTCCATCCATGTCAGTTTTCTTCTTGAAAACCCACTTGCACTCTATGGGTTTAACCCCATCAGGTGGTGCAACCAAAGTCCATACTTTGTTTTCATACATGGAATCCATCTCAGATTTCATGGCTTCCAGCCATCTCTCAGAATCTGGACTATTCATAGCATCCTTGTAGGTGAGAGGCTCATCATTATCTACAAGCATCACATCGCCACCTTGGGTCAGGAGAAATCCATAATATCTCTCTGGCTCATGGCGAATTCTACCAGATCTACGAACAACCTGTGTTTCTTGAGCATTATCGTTATTCTGCTCTTGTTCCACCCCAGGTTCAATGCTATTTTGTGGTTCTCGATCTTCATCGAGATCTATAGTCCTCCCACTGTTTCTTTTGGAAACAAAATCTCTTTCCATGAAGACAGCATCTCGAGCAATGAACACTTTCTGCTCAGAAGGACTATAAAAATAATACGCCTTTGTTTCTTTAGGGTATCCCACAAAATTGCACTCTTCGGATTTAGGTCCAAGCTTGTCAGATACTTGACGTTTTACAAATGCCTTGCATCCCCAAACTTTCATAAAGTTCATGCCTGATCGTTTCTCCTCCCACATCTTATATGGAGTCTTTTGAACCTTCTTGGTTGGAACACGGTTAAGTGTGAAAGCCGCTGTTTCTAGAGCATAACCCCAGAAACTTATTGGAAGATCTGCATGACTCATCATCGATCGTACCATGTCCAACAGGGTACGATTTCTCCTCTCTGAAACTCCATTCCATTGAGGTGTACCTGGCGGACTGAGTTGTGATACAATACCACACTCTTTTAAATACTCTTTAAATTCGGTGCTTAAGTATTCACCCCCACGATCGGATCGTAAGATTTTAATACTTGCACCTCCGCCTATTTGCTTCTCTACTTCAGCCTTGTATTCTTTGAATTTTTCAAAAGAATCGGATTTATTCTTCATAAGATATACATATCCATATATACTGAAGTCATCAGTAAATGTTATGAAGTAGTAGTAGCCTCCTCTAGCCATCACACGCATTGGGCCACATACATCACTATGTATTAGCTCCAAACGTTCAGTGGCTCTTTGACCCTTACTAGTAAAATGGACTTTAGTCATCTTACCAAGCAAACAAGATTCGCATTTTTCGTATGATTCAAAATCAAACTTATCCAAGTATCCATCCTTATGTAATCTGGATATGCGTTTCTCATTTATATGGCCTAGACGACAATGCTAGAGGTATGTTTGATTTGAGTCATTAACTTTAAGTCGTTTGTTTTCTATGTTACAGACAGGATTATCTAAATCAAGAACATATAAACATTAAATAAACGCGCAACACCATAGGTTAAATCATTCAAAGTAAAAGAGCAACTATTGTTCTTTATTATAAACGAAAAACCTTTCTTGTCCAAACAAGAAACAGAAATAATGTTTCTGCGAATCGCAGGCACGTAAAAACAGTCTTCAAGTTCTAAAACAAGCCCAGAGGGCAAAGATAAATAATAAGTTCCTACGGCTAAAGCAGCAACTCTTGCTCCATTGCCTACTCGTAGGTCCACTTCTCCCTTAGCCAAAGTCCTACTTCTCTGCAGTTCCTGCACACTTATACAAATGTGAGAAGCACATCCGGTATCCAATACCCAAGATGTAGAAATAGACAGATTGACTTCTATAACATAAATACCTGATCCAGAAATCTGAACACCCTTCATTTTCTTCAGATCATCCAAGTAAGCAGTACAGTTTCTCTTCCAATGACCAGGCTTGTGGCAATAGTGACAATCACCTTTGTCAGCCGTTGCGACATCTCCCTTCGGCTTTTTAGCCTTTTTGAAAGAGGGCTTAGAAGGACCAAGAACTTTTGATGCTACCTTTTTCTTGCCCTTCCTTTTCCCCTTTCCCTTAGCACCTTTCTTGCCCACCATCATTATGGGAGCTTTCTCAGGTGCCTTGACCATATTTGCTTCAGTGGTCCTCAGCATGGCCAACAATTCCATAGGAGTCTTATCTTGCTCAGTCATATTAAAAGTCATAATGAACTGAGTATAGTCGCTGTTCAAAGATTGCAATATTATATCGACTTGAGCCTCTCGCTGAAGCGGGAAACCCAAACGAGCAAGGTAATCACAATACCCAATCATCTTTAGAACATGTGGTCCAACTGGTCCGTTGCCCTGCTTGCACGAGAAGAGTGCTTTGCTCGTGTTGAACTTTTCCACACGAGCCTGTGACTGAAACATCGTCGAAAGATGTTCAAACATAGTATAAGCATTCATATCAAAATGCTTCTTCTGAAGCTCAGCATCCATAGTAGCAAGCATAAGACAAGCCACATCAGTTGCATCATCAATATGCTTCTGATAATCATTTCGTTGAGCAGCAGTGGCATTGTTAGCAGGGGCTGCCGGTGGAGGAATATCAATCACATAAGATTTCTTTTCCTGCATGAGAACAATTCTCAAATTCCTAGACCAGTCAAGGAAGTTTGATCCTGTCAGCTTGTCCTTCTCAAGGACTGATCGTACAGAGAAACTGTTGTTTATGTTTTGTGCCATTTGTTTTCTACAATGATAAAATGCATAAGATAAATTAGATTGTTACAATAATTATGTTCAAGTGATTATTACATATTCATAATATTTATCTCCCACTATTTTTATCAAATTAATAGCCCTTACTATTAAATCGGAAAGAATATCCCATAAATCTTTCTAGTGAGCCAAGATCCATATTTCGTCATATCCTAAGTCAACCACTGGTAGTCCTTAAAACATGATTATTTAGGTAGACAACAGTTGTCAATTATATCATATATAATTCTTGGATAGTTTGGTGAACAACAATTGTTCTTGTCTATCTAATAGATTTTGAACCAAACTCTATGCTTCTAAGTTCATAATAATTGAATATAACCGTTTATTTTCACCTTATTATGACGACTCAGTTAAGTTAAACCCAATGATACAACGGTCGAATATAACCGCTTATATTCGTCACATCTCACCACGATAGACAAGAGTCCCCTGCCACTGGCAGTCATTCCCCTTATCGATCTAGGATTCAATGAGTGTTCATTCATTGGAAAGCATCCGATTAAAACTTAATATTTTGTTAAGGGGTTTCAAAATTAAAACGACCATGATCCCATCATAAAGAGATTCCCAATTTTTCCTTGAATTAAATACTTCAAATCAATATTCATCAATAGTTTGATTTCCAGGTTGTTGGAGGAGTCATAAGTGGCCTCACTTAATACCCAACTTCCTTACAGGTAAAACCCGTTTTTGACAAAATCTCCCCATATCTAAATAATTGAAAATTCGTATTTTAATTCCGTGTTTCATAAACACAGAAATCTCATGATCGTTTGTTCATTTTAAAATCTCGAATCGTTACAGATTTTATCTTGTTTAGCATGGCAAGCATGGTATGGGTGACGTATCTAATACATACATGATTAATCTAATTAAACATGCATCTCTATCACTACGCATACATATCATCATATGTAAAGTGCATGAAAATAAAATCGTGCTTGGTTATGGCCCAACCCTATATGATCTTTCCAAGCTAATGGAAAAATCTAGGTCAATCTATGGTGGTTAATAAAACTAAATTATTACATAGTTGGTCTTCATATACATGTCTTCATGTCTTCTTTGTGTCAAATGCCTTCATCTCCATTGATCCTTCATTGCATGCTTCCAATGATCTTCTTATTACATTGAATATAAAACATAACTATACTAATGAAATTACATAAGAACTCGAGTTACATTCGAGATGAACAATTACAAAGCACCAAGAAAACGACATGCAAGTCGTATTTATAAAATCAAACCATAGTAATAAAAACCACTAACCTATGGGTCTCAAGGCCATAACCAATCACCATGCTCAATTAACACTTACGAACATCATCATCATATTATTATGTATCACAATATATCATATGAATAGAGCATATGTCATAAGCCCAAATTTGCAAAATCACGTATCAAAATACATGCAAATCATGTATCAGAATACATGTCCAGAAGCATATATCAACATATATGCGACCTCAATTCCAGTTACCAGAAACATGTATCAGTATACACGTAACCCAAATCCCAGTAAACAGATCATATCAGTTTGCATCCATCCGACAGTTTATATCATCATACAAACAGATCGTATACATATGAGTCATGGCAGATTCCAAACATGCTAACATCACTATATCAGATACATACGATTCATCAAACATGTGATATAACAGTTTATAATCAACGTATATCGAAACTATTTCATGGCAGATTCATAGAACATGCATACATGCATCAAATACAGTAAACACGTAACCAAATCAGCCCCTTATACACGTAGCTCTGATACCATTGAAGGGTTTCGGGGCATAAACGCAGCGAAAACAATCGTAAAACAATAAAAAATCCGAAACCCTAATCATAGGATCCATGTATAAGATATGCTGATTATGGTGAATAGAATCAGTACCTTTACGAAGCTTTACGAATTTGGTTGACAGATGGAGGTCCTAGATTGTGATCACCACGCAGCCCTTGATGCAAGATCCGCGTCTCTAAATCGTCCATACGAACGTTCGATCGTCCAACGATCCAAGGAGCAGGTACTAGCCAAAATCAGCCTCTCTCTCTCTCTCTCTAGCCTCTCAAAGAATAGAGCAGCTAGGGTTTTTAAGAAAAAAGACTTTGCAAAAGTGTTACCCTAACCAATACATCTTTATGTATTTATAGAAAGAAAGATGGGCCTAACCCTAATCAGCTTGGGCTTCAATTAAAACAAACTGATTTGGGTTTTTAATGAATTAAATTCGAAATAACATTTAATTAACTAAGTCCAACTCAATTAATTATTTATCCAATTTCGAATTTATAATCATTTAATTAAAAACGAAATCTGATTCCATAATCAATTTCGAATTTTAATTATTTAATTTAAATCTGATATTTAAATTAAAACTCCTTTTAAAACGTTCTTATTGTGTAACCCTTTAGGTTATTATTACGTTGGCAATAATTTTAATATCCAATAATAAAATTATAAACAATGAGTGGCATCTAGTAATACATCATTGCTACCCAAGTAATAATAATTGGTGATCCAATTAAACCTTTCGTGATAAATGTTTCCATGTAATATAATCCCTTTAACCAAATATTATAGATTAAACTCGAGGCATGTATTTCGTCATCCTCTTCAACATTTAATCCAGGTTTACTTGATCCATGAGTAGACTATTAAATCAAATCAATATTTGAGCACGGCCATGCATTTTATAGTCTCACTCAATCAAGAGGCCAATAATATCTCTCCTAATTCTAGGAGGGTTTAATCCTTTATCTATCATTCATATTTCTCATACGACTCATAATATACCCGATGTCCACTTTTATCATCACCCGATCAAAGGTAACTTTTAATGTAGTCAAAGTACATTAATCCTCGTATAGAAATATAATGATCTCAAGTCAAAGGATCATTACACCATTATCACTGTGAGTCTTTCTTATGACTTTATTAAACATGAAGAATCTCACTTTGGGTCTGTCCAGTACCATGTACCCTTACATGTACCTATGTATTGACTTTAGTATCTCCATACTGATAACCAATGAGATGTGGTTATCTGTCAAACAACATACTAGTCTATTTATGTATTATTATTGTCCTATATAATAATACTCGACTAGGGACCTTTAATAATATGATATATTATATAATCTCAAGTTCAAGTCATGTACTTAAACTATACAATGTGTATCATGATTCTAAGGACATTTATTATGCTAACAAATATATCGCAGTAATTAAAGTCATAATAAATACGTTTATTGAATAATCAAATGACATAAAAGTTTATTAAAAGAACTAATGTATTGCCTCTAGGGCACCTACACTAACAGAAATTATGGGGAGTCTTTTCTCGAAGAATTTTGTAGTTTATATATATGAGTAATATCCAAAGTGGGAGAGTTTAAGGGTTCAGTTGTTTATTGTTAATCAAAAGAGGAATATATTTTCGAAATAATTTTGATAGTACATTATTGAAGTACAATTCATATCTTTGAGTATAAATATATATGATTCTAGTGTATAAAACTTGCTGGGCATTCTTTTGCTCATTCTTGCTATTTAAATATTATTAAACAGCGACGATCAGAGCTGGCACTAGTACGATGAACCGTGATTTATGGAATAGGAAAGGTAACTGATTCAGTGTGTTAGCCTTATAGTACCTGGGAAGGGTGTAAGCTGGGAAGATGTTGTTTAATGCTTTATTATCCAGTACTTTGAAGTTGTAATAAGATTCTGGAGGATACTCTGATGTGTAAACACTTTTGGATTAGTAAGTACTTGTTCTAAGACTATAACCTGTGGAGTAGAGTATGAAGTTTATTATGATTATTGTTGTAGATTATATTATGAGCAGGTGGTAGAATATTCCGCAAAGGTATGAATAGGTATGGTTAAGGTTGTGATGACCCGGATTCCTGGTAAGGGATTAGGGGGCGTTAATATTGCCCAACCAATGTCCATGCATAGGATCGAGTGAAAAGAAGTCTGAAGCCGCATTTTTCTCCATGAGAACAATAACATCAGCCCCCACATCATCATTCATTGAAATACCCTTTCACTTATACAGAATTACAAATCACAAAGTATTTACAATTAGCTAACTTATTCTGTATATCCGTTGATAGTCAACATGACTTATTCAAACCTACCAACTATACTCTCAACTGATAATTTAAACTTGTTTCAAAAGAAGTTATTCGTTGATAATTTTCCTCTTCAACGGATGCCGTAGAAACATACCATCCGTTGAACAGTTACAAACATTAACTTATACAAAATATGTTAAGTGTTAAATTATCATCAAGAACAACATAATTACTAACAATTTTCTTAAAGAAATTGTCAGTTTTCCAAATCATTGACAAATGTTTACAGTCGACTGCGTCATGAGAGAGTCTATGACACACATCATAAGCTATAAAAGCAGACAGATACTGGACCTGAACTCTAGCAAGAGAAGCAAAGGATCCATCCAAACTAGCCAGATATGACTAGGCCTGGAGTTCAACACAGACATCTCAACAAAGATCGTGGCGTCTCTCACTGGTTTGAGAAAGTTGATATTTTCTAGAGTCTTTGGTTCTAAATTCAAAGGCTTCCCTACAGAACTAGCCAACATACAAATACCCTCAACTGACCAATAAGTGTATAGTACATTCTTCAACTGTACCTATACCTTAACTGTATCACTGGAGTTTAAGTAGAATTTTTCAATCCAAGGTTTGTAAAAACTTCAAAAGCTGGTTTCGCGCATTCAATATACATAGATCCCGTAGCAGTAGCTTTTAAAAGGTTTCGATAAGTATCAAATTTAAAGACCATGAACCCTAAGCTATGGTTAAAAACACCCATAAGATCCACACAGTGAAATTCCTCTAGTGCAAAATTCTGAATTTCTGAAAAATTCATCTTAACACTATCATTAATAATAGCAACGCAGCAGGTTTTCCACTTGGAAGAAGAGTCAGTTTTAGGTTTAACCAAAACCATCCAAATCATGGTAAAAACATGTGAACGATAAGTATTAACATCAGTATCAGTAACATCTCTAAGAGAATTAGAGTTCAACATTATAGTACCCGATTCAATGACTTCGTTAATGATACTGGGAGTGAAACAAGTCGGTAGCTTCATTGTACCTTTTGTTTCAGGAAATACCTTCCTCTGCTCTACACAACTCAATTGAACTGAGCCGGCAACACCAGCACCTACATCTTGAGATTTGAGATTTCTAGGTGAGCCGAATCCAAACTTCTCTTTAACCCAAAAAGGATAATCTTATTGTTGGTCTCGGAGTATATTGTAGAAGGGGGGGTTGAATGCAATATAGATAATTCCAAATCTTTACCTCAACAACAATGATAAAGATTGTAAACTATCTTGTTAGGCCGAATACACAATTATAATCAAGATCGTATGAGAGATTAACAATAAAATACGCGTTTAAACAATTAAAAACTGTTTGGAATTAATAACTCCTCTCTCAATGATGTAAAATATCACAGAGAGCTGCTTAGGTTACAATGAATAATATTACACAATGATCGATACCTTTCTAGGGTTAACCTAACTGTATTTATAAGATATACAGCTGCTATACAATCGATAATTGATACTCCTATAAATTAGCTATACAATTGATATCAATTACGATTGCTACACGTCTCCTTAGTCAATTCAATCTCTTTGATAGCTATTCAATCTTCAAGATATTGCTTCCATAATAATTCTTCAAACACTGTTGACCAGTAGACGCTGCCTCCAGACAGAGTTTAACAAACTCTGTCGAGCTTCCATCTGTCAGCGTTTAACTAAACTCTGACTACTTCCAGCTAAACTCTGATAATTCACTGTAACACCTAAACACTGATTAATATTCACATCAATTATTTCTAACAATCTCCCCCAACTTATTCATTAGCAAAAATGCACAAGTTTAACAATAATTGATGATGTCAAAACAAATAAACAAATACAGTGTTTAATATAAAAACAGAGTTTAACTTCTACTTAACAAAATCTACAGAAAACAAGAAAATTCTTACAGAGTTTTAATCCTTAATTTCCTCAACATCTGGTGTTAATTTGAGATAGTCTATAAGTAATCTTCGTTATGCATTTTCAAGTTCTGTCTGCATAACTTCCTTAATCTCCTTCAGTTTATGATCATCTTCACCAGTTTGGTAGATAGCAGACCTCAGATCATAGATTTTGTTTCTTCTCATCTCATTCCCCAGTCTGATGAACTGTGCTTTCTCTAACTCTGAGTTAAAATCAAGAACTGTTATACCCAGGTCTGTCTTCAGTTTAGCACTATCCTTCTTCATCTCAACAATATTCCCATGATAATCTCTGTACTTTGGGACATATTGACTGTTGTATTTCATACCTCTAACTGCCAAATTATGCAGCATCTTCTTCTTTAGCACATTTGCAGCTTGTTGAGTCCTTTGATTTTTCACCTTGAAGAGATGTAGAACATATTCTAATTTCTCCCATAGCTTCAAATCAAGATCATACTCACCAATTTTGTACACAGTACCATCTTCCACGAAATACAGTAGAAAGACTGTATTCAAACTTCTTTGATGAATCAACTGTACTGACTCCAGTCTGTCTAAACTCTCCTAAGTAACACCAAGACCTAGAACAGCCAGTGATGAAGGATCTCGAGGACCAGTATTCATTCTGACTTCTTTATGAGAGCCCAATCCAGATTTATCACGACCTTGCTTACCTGTTAAAGCTATACCATGTAGAAAATCAGTAGTAGTACCTCCAGTCATCAGAGTTGGATCATGAAGAGTTGGTTTTCCAAAAACCATTTGCATCTGGGTAGATAAAGGTCTCTGTACAACTTGTGTAGCAACATAGGTTGTATTCACTTTCTTTGAAACTTCTCCTTCTGTAAC
This sequence comes from Saposhnikovia divaricata, assembly GCA_036435485.1. NCBI lineage: Eukaryota > Viridiplantae > Streptophyta > Magnoliopsida > Apiales > Apiaceae > Saposhnikovia > Saposhnikovia divaricata. The sequence goes on from CM071601.1 coordinate 41,515,341, forward strand.
AATGCCTTTCAGCTTTAACTTAGCTTCTGTTGGTTTCTTAGACACTTGTAATCTTTGCTCAGTACCAACATTTTCCTTGATAACAATGCCTTTAAGAACAGGCCTAGGAGTTTTTTCTTTTCTCTTAAATTTTCCAGACTTTAAAGCTTTTTGATGTTCTTCTTGTAGATTCTTTTCTTCAGCTTTAATGTCTTCAATAGTAACTCCTTCTTCATTTTCTTCAAGAAATAACTTAGCAGCCAGTTCTTCATCAGACTGTGGATTTTCAACAGTGAATAACAAACTCCTGGATTTTGAAGTACCTTGAGTATCAGTGTATATTTCATCAGAATTTGATTTGAAAGACTTACCATATCTCAGACTTTGACTTAGATCAGCTCTTAATCTCTTCCCTTTGTCCTTTGCTCCTGCTCCTCCATCTTCAGTATCATCCCTCTTAGTCAGAGTTTGAGATTGCCTGCATTTAGACTTAGCAACTCTCTCCCCCTTTTTGACATCATCAGGAATCAGTATAGATGTAATCAGTTCCAAGGAGTTAGCAATGGAATCAATCTTCCCAGCCAAGACAGTCTGATTTTGTTCAACTTGACCTAGCCTCTGGAACAGAGTTTCTTGAGCTTTGGAAATGGTCTTAAACTTTGTCTGATTATCCCTCTGCATGGTCATATCTCGAGCAACAACATCAGCTCTCAGTTCATTAATTGCCTTTTGAGACTCATTAAATCTTTCATTCAGAGTCTTGACTTGAACAATAGTTGCTTGCAGATTTGAGAGAAAATCAGGATTTGAAATCTTGTTGGCAGATTGATACACAAATTTAGCTGCTCTTTCAGTAGGAAAAATACAATCTAACTTATACCAATCCCTTGAATTCTTGGAAAAGTGTTCAGCTTCAATGTCATGTTGATGTGAAGGTTGAGAAAAAGGTGTGTGCTTAGCATCAGTTTGTACTGGTATACTCTGAGAAGAGTTAGATTCTGCACTTCCTTCATCTTCAGCAGCAACAGTTGGAACTTCAACTGGATCAATATGTTCAGCAACATGTTCAACATTCTCTGCAGTTTCATCAAGAACATTCTCTGCAAGTTGCTCTCTAGTTTCAACAATCTTATCAACATACTTGGCATCTTCAAGGACTGCATCCATAGGCTCAGACAATACAACCTTGGTTGATTTCTCAACTTCTTCACCTTTCTCAGAAACCTGGTGAGCATCAGAAAATAGCTCAGTGTGTGATGCTACTGTTTCATCAAGTACTACAGTAGGCTGATCAGCTGCAACAGTTTCTTCAGAATTTGCAATGACAGGTGAGATAGGAACAATAATGGAATCAGAGAATGGTATGAATGTTTCAATAAAATCATCCATAGAAGGAAAACCATCTCTGTTTTCATCATCCATTTGTACATTTTCAGTTGTATGGACAGCTTCTTCTGCAGTATGTACCTCAACAGTAGGTATTTCCTTGGAAATCACCTCTGGAGCTTCAAAGTTCATTTCCTCATCAGAATCATCAAGAATCAATCTTCTTCTTTTAACTTGAGGCACCTCTGCTCTCTCTTCTTCTTCAGTAGAATCATCTAGAACAAAAGGTGATGGAAGTCTGTTTGCTCTTTCCTTTCTAGCCCTTTTAGGCCTGACAGACTCCTTATGAGTTTTAACAGATTCCCTTCTAGCTCTAGCTAATCGATGCTGTGTATTTGCTGCTGTGTGTTTTCTTCTACCTCCATGTTTTGGTTTGGGTTGGGTAAGAGGTGGTTGTTGTTCAGGTTGAGGTTGGGTTTGTGTTTCAGTGTTTAGAGTTTGAGGTTCAGTGTTTGTAGGTGATTGAATGGGTTCAGTATGTATAGATTGTTGAGGTTCTGAGTTTGTAGGTTCAGACTCAGGCTGTGGAGGGTCTTGAGGTTGATGTAGGAAATTTTGAATTGCAAGAGGCAACACCAAATCAGGTAATTGCTCCTTGTTAGCATCTTTGTTGGTCAAATCAGAGAATATCCTCTTATTAACCTTAAAGGCTAGTATGGTGTCATCCTCAGAAATTTCAACACCAGGAACACAAGCAGTGAATAATAATTGACAAAATCTAGCAAAATAGACAGTACTAGACTCTGACAATCTGTCACCAATATTCATTAAAACAAGTCTACCAAAATCGAAATTACTTCCATAGAGAAGAGAATACCCGATTTGAAGACTGTCAGTAGGAATAGCATCCCAATTTGTGACTTTCTTACCAAAAGCCCTTGTGATGCAATCAAAGAAGAAACTCCATTCCTTCCTGAGCTTTGGCCTTTTTACATTACCAAGCTTGTCTAAAGAACCAAAAAACCCAAGCTGCTACAACATCTCTTTCAATTGATTCTCACCAGCAACACTGTATGAATTGTGGGTGTCGAAACCCATAGTATCTCTAACTATTGTAGGAGTAATCACATACTCTGTCTCCTCATAAGTGAAAACGATTGATGGATTCCCATGCTCTCCTCTATCATCATACACAGAGTTTTTCCAGAAAGTAGCAATCTGCATGGCAGAAAGCGTTTGTGGTTCGACTAGAGCTGTACCAATCTCTGAATCTCCCAAAAAGTTTTGAATCAAATAAAACGCCTCTGGAACGTTTTCATTGTTCAATGGGGCTGCATAATTGTTAGGAACAAACAATAATCCTTGGGCAGTAAAAGCTTTAGTGGCCATTAGAATCGATTTAAGAAGAAAATATGAGTGAAAAAGATATGTAGCAAAGGTGTTTGTGAAAATGTGCAAATGAGATAACAAGTGACTGTGAGTGAGTTGTGCACAAAGAAAATAACCGTGTAAGTAAAAATGATTAGAGTTGTAATGAAAAAGTAAAACCCAATCGTTTTAACATTAATACACTCAACCAATTACTTGATTAATGTGTAAGTGGAACACATTAGTGGGTGAGTGGGACACGTGGCATACATGCAATGGGAGAACTATGCACGTTCAGTAATTATAGCAATAATTACTGCTAATTTCTCTCCCATTACCAACACACTTTAACACTCCAACACTCATTAACAGTTGGTAATAATTTATTTCATTTTTCAAAAACTCTTTTTACCCCAAGTATATAAATTATCTGAAAGAAAATATACCTCAGAGTATTAGACAAAATTCATCAGCGTTTGTCAATTCTCCAACTTCATTACCATAATCCTTTCAAAAACTGCACAGGTGTGAATATATGTGTGTGTATAGCAGAGTTTACCAATTCAATTTTTAGAGCATCTAATTTTTCATAAAATCCATAAAGTAAATCAGTAAACACTTAATGCACAAACTCTCATAGTAAACACTGAATGTATGATGAATGCTAAACTCTGTAGTAAACGATTTATATACGGTAATATTTAATTAATTTATACCCCCCGTCTATTTTTTTTTGTTTCTCCAGTAATCAGAGGTTGGAACTAGTCACCAAAAATCCTATAATTTTAGCCCTTATCATTTTGATAAGTTCCTGGGTCTTTCTAGTCTTCGACTAGTCACCAAAAATTAGAGAATTTTAACCCTTACAATATACCAGCAAGTTCCTGGGTCTTCCTAGACACCAACATAATCTCAAAGGAGTTTTATCAACCTATATACATTTTATTTGGGGGTAGTCTAATAATAGCATTTAAATTAACAGTGTATAACTAATATAGTTTAGAGCTCATCAACATCAAACGTTATTCATGAGAGACAATGCACACAGTATTTACAGACTCAGAATTTAGAATAAATAAACTAAGAGATGCTATAAATATGAAACAGTATCATGCTGTGTTAATTTTCTGCACAGTCAAAGATTAGATCACAAATAACTTAGAAGGATTCATGATTAATTAATGAGAATCATGCTTCATACAAATTTCTTCATTGGTGTTAACATTCTGACAAAAACATTATCAGAGTTTCTCAGAGTTTATCCAACATGTCAACAGTGTGTGACCTATAGAGCATGCTAACAGAGTTTAACCGTTAATGAACAGAGTTTGTATAGCAGAGTTTAACAACAGAGTTCACATAACAGTTAACATACCATAAAATTATGAGCAACACATTACATAAGTAAAATTTTGAGTCTAACCAATATCTCTAGTCAAAACCAGAGACCATTCCTAGTTCATTTACCAGCCTTGTAAATACAGCTTCACTCAATGGCTTGGTGAAAATATCTGCAAGCTGTTGTTCTGTAGACACAAAATGAAGCTCAATATTCCCTTCCTCTACATGTTCTCTGATAAAGTGGTACCTTATGCTGATGTGCTTGGTCATTGAATGCTGTACTGGATTACCTGTCATAGCAATAGCACTTTGATTATCACAGTAAATAGGTATTTTACTGTACCTCAATCCATAATACAGCAATTGATTCTTCATCCACAGAATTTGTGCACAACAGCTACCAGCAGCAATATACTCTGCTTCATCTGTAGATGTTGAAATTTATTTCTGCTTCTTGCTGTACCAAGAAACAAGTCTATCACCCAGAAATTGACAACTTCCACTGGTGCTTTTTCTGTCTATTTTGTAGCCTAAAAGCAAGTCATCACCATAGTTAAAATAGAACAGTGTTTTATCAATTGCACCTCTGTTGAACCCACTTTCTAAAAGAAATTGAGCCAGAGTTTCATACCATGCTCTTGGTGCCTGCTTAAGTCCATAGAGTGCCTTATCCAGCCTGTAGACATAGTCTGGATATTTTGGGTCCACAAAACCTGGTGGTTGTTCAACAAACACTTCTTCTTCAAGCTTCCCATTCAGAAAAGCACTTTTCACATCCATCTGAAATACCTTGAATTTCTTGTGAGAGGCATATGCTAGAAAAATTCTTATTGCCTCCAATCTTCCAACTGGAGCAAAAGTTTCATCATAGTCTATTCCTTCCTGCTGTGAATAGCCTTTTGCCACAAGTCTAGCCTTGTTCCTTGTAACAACTCCCTCACTGTCAGTTTTGTTTCTGAAAACCCATCTAGTACCAACAAAAGATCTATTCTTTGGTCTAGGTACAAGGGTCCATACTTCATTTCTTTCAAATTCATTTAACTCCTCCTGCATTGCTGTTATCCAGTCAGCATCTTGAAGAGCTTCTTCTACCTTCTTTGGTTCATTCTTAGACAACAATGCATGAAATAGACATTCACTTGTTGTAGCACTTCTTGTCCTTACTGTTGCATCTGGATCTCCAATAATTAAATCATGTGTATGAGATTTTCTCCATTTACTAGCAGAAGGTAAATGGCTTCTATCAGTATGTGATCCTCCCCCTTGATCCATGTTCTCCTGATTTTCTTGTTGTCTTTCTTCATTTTCTGAGGCTCCCCCTGAATTTGACTCCTCAGAGTTTGAACTATCAGATTTTGCACTTTCAGAGTTTGAGTCATCAGAGTTTGATCCAGATTTTTCAGTTGACTCACTATCAGAATTTGAGTCATCATTTTGATCATGCTCCCCCTCAACTGGTTCTCCCCTTTGTTCTGGCTGAGAAGTTTCTTCAGTATTTACCAGTAGAGGTTCAGAGTATGCTTCAACAGAGTTTGTCAGATCAGTTTCATCAGAGTTTACTTCATCAGAGATTAAGTCTTCATTTTCAAAGTGCAGTTGATCATGTTCATCTACATCTTCAAGTCCAGTTATTTTCTTGTCATCAAATGACACATGAATTGACTCCATGATCACCTTAGTTCTCAGATTATAAACTCTGAATGCCTTAGTTGACAGCGGATAGCCAACAAAAATTCCTTCATCAACTTTTAACTCAAATTTGGTCAACTGTTCAGGATGAGTTTTCAATACAAAGCATTTGCACCCAAAAATATGAAAATATTTCAGGTTTGGCTTCTTTTCCCTCACCATCTCATATGGTGTTTTTCCATGCTTGTTGATCAATGTGGCATTTTGAGTAGAACAGGCTGTTTGAACTGCTTCTGCCTAGAAATAGGTTGGCAATTTTGCTTCATCAAGCATAGTTCTGGCAGCTTCTATCAAGGTTTTCTTCTTCCTCTCAACTACACCATTTTGCTGTGGTGTACCAGGTGCAGAAAACTCTTGCTTCACTCCTCTGTTTTTGGTGAATTCTTCCATTGTTGCATTCCTGAATTCAGTTCCATTATCACTCCTTATTATTTTGACTTTGTGTTTTGATCTTTTGTCCAGCAGCTTTACATGCTCCATCAGAGTTAATGCAATTTCATCCTTCTTTGCTAGAAAATACACCCAAGTGTATCTGGTGTGTTCATCAACAATGACTAGAGCATATTTCTTTCTTCCAATTGACAAGAAATTCACTGGTCCAAAGAGATCAACATGTAGAAGATGATAAGGATCAACAGTTGAAGATTCGGACTTGCTCTTGAAAGATGACTTCCTTTGTTTGGCCTTTTGACAGGAATCACACAGGCCATTAACATTTAATAAATACTTTGGAAGTCCTCTTACAAGATCATTTCTTATCAACTCATTAATGTTGTTCAGATTCAGATGAGAGAGTTTCTTATGCCACTTCCAACTCTCTTCACTAGACATTCTTGTGGACAGGCACATAGCTTTTCCATCAGAGTTTGTCAACAAACTTGCTTCATAGATATTATTGCGCATGTGTCCAACTAGAACAACTTTCCCTATAGATTTACTGATGATTTCACAGTATTCAGGATGAAAATCTACATGATATCCTCTATCACAGATTTGACTCACAGATAGCAGATCATGCTTGAGTCCTGGAACCAGAGCTACATTTGTGATGATGACACTTCCAAGATTGATATTGCCATATCCCAGAGTACGTCCTATGTTGCCATCTCCATAGGAAACTTTTGGGCCATCCTTCTCCACATACTCTGATAGCAGGGCTTTATTTCCAGTCATGTGTCCTGAACATCCACTATCCATGACTAGGGTACTCTCCCTGATGCCCTGCAATCACAAACAATCACTGAAGATTAGATTTAAGGATCCAGACTTGCTTGGATCCTTTGGCTTTCTTAACTTTGTTAGCTTTAGCAGCGAAATTTACATTACCAGAGTTTAAGCTAACATTTTCAGAGTTTACACTTGCAGAATTAACATTAACCCATTTCAAATTGGGTTTAAGTTCATAGTAATTATGATAAGTAGCATGATAATCTCTGCAAGTATAAATAGATTGCCAAGTACTTCCATAATGTTTGCATAAAGTCTGTGGTCTAGTTCTAACATAATCTTTCTTTACTTCAGACTTGGAAGGTAAAGAATTAATGTTTTTATTTTTCCTGCAGAAACTAGCAAGATGGTTAGTGCTATCACAGTTATGACATGTCTTTCTTGGAGCAAAAGTAGCAAGCATTGGATAATTACCTTGAGTAATGCCTACTTTACCATTTCTATTCTTCCTAGACACTTTCTGTTTCTTAGCAGATTTAACTCCTTAAGCTTATGCTTGAGTTGTTTATATGTCACTGAACCAATATTAACCTGTTTAACATTAGTTTTTACTGGTTCTTTCTTAACAGCTCCTTTTTCAGCTTCAGACTTAGGTTCATTTATTCCATGAACAAATTTTGTAGATGGAAGATGTGTTCTAATTTTGACTTTGTTTTGAAACCTAAGTTCATCTCCCTCACAATAACCTAAACCAACTGTGTCTGACTGAAAAACCTCTTGAGTGTCTTTTCCAGAATGAGTCCATGACATCTTAATTTTCTTTGCTCAAACTACATATTTCAGGCTGCGATCAAGGATTATCGTAAACACTGTTCAAACCCCTTAAGATGTACCTAGTGTAAGTTATTACTTATATACTTTCATGTGCCTAATTTAGCACCTTACTTGAGATACAGATAGTTGCATCTGACCTTGATGTTAAACGGAAAGTTTCGGATTTCAAAGCTGACAAGCAGGGTAATGTGAAGAACACAGTTTCCAAGTTCAAAGTTGAGAAGCTGCGTACTGTGAACAAGAGCTGCAACAATATATCAGGGAAACAAGACAAAATGTCTTTAGCCCCCTTCCAGGAAAATACAAACTCTCCAGAAAAGGTTCAAACTATGGGTTCTGCAAAGGAGGAGTTGTCTGTGGCTGATAGGGAGAATGCGTTGTCCGTGGCTAATGAGGAGGAGTTGTCTGTGGCTGCTTTTAGGGGTCTTCTCAGCAAAAGAGACATATTGGTATCTCTATCTTGGATTTAAGTTTTTAAAATGTGTTTTGTGATCCTACCTTATCTGGATTTAAGTTATATCATCAGTATTATAAGCATAGGTAGTTAGAGGTACCTTATTTTCAAAATTTTCAGATTCATTCTCAATAGAAGCCATGAGAGCATAGTTAACATCCTCATCTGAGTCTGAAGTGTCTGTCCAGTCTCTGCCTTTTGTGAAGAGTGCTTTTTCAGTTTTACCCTTCTTACACTGAGGAGCATAGTGACCCATCTCCTTACACTTGTAGCATTGAATCTCAGACTTGTCTTTCTTCCCAGACTTGGTATCCTTTCTCTCAGACTTTCTGAAAATCTTCCTGTCAGAGTTTGAATCTTTCTTAGAAAACATTTTTCCTTTCTTGAAGTTCTTGAAACCCATTTTCTTGAAGGTCTTCACCATCAAAGCAGCCATTTGCATCATTTCTTCTTCATCATCCTCAGAGTCAGATGATTCATCAGTGTTTGAATCAACATCAGAGTTTGATGACTCACTTTCAGAATGTATGACTAAAGATTTTCCCTTAGCTTTCTTCCTTGATGCTTTGTTCTTCAAGGGTTTTTCTTCAACCTTAAGAGCAATAGACTTTGTCTTCTTGCTTAATCTCATGTTTCTCTGCTCAAATTCCAATTCATGAGTTTTGAGCAGCCCATAAATTTCATCAATCTCAGTATCAGCAAGATCATAGTTATCTCTTATGGTGGTTGTTTTCACATCCCACTTTTCAGGTAAGGCAAGAAGAAATTTGAGATTTGAGTCTTCTAGATCATACTCTTTATTAACCAATGACAAATCATTGAGCAGTTTACAGAATCTGTCAAATGTTTCTGTCATGGTTTCTTCAGATTTAGCCTCAAAGTGCTCATACTCCTGTGTGAGTATGTTCCTTCTATTCTTCTTGATAACAGCAGTTCCTTGACACCTAACCTCAAGGGCATCCCATATTTCTTTGGCAGTAGTGTAGTTAATCACTTTATTAGACATAACATTGTCTAAAGCAATATGAAGTAAATGCCTAACTTTTGCATCCTTAGCAATAGATGAAAGATCTTCAGGAGTCAGATCTTTCTTTTCCTTAGGAACTGTTTTAGCTTCTTGACCAGCAGTAGCAACAGATAGCTTTGTAGGTTTATGAGGACCTTCATAAATTCTGTCAAGATATTCTGGATCTGTAGCCTCCAGAAACATGGTCATCTTCACCTTCCAGATTGAATACTCTGCTGGCCTGAGAATAGGAACCCTGATTGTCTAATAACGACTCACAGTGTAAGAACCCAAATTTTGGGTAGAATTAAAAATTTTATTTATTTAATGATGTAAGAATGAATAGTGGCTACGGCTACAATGTAATAGTTGATGTTTTAAAAGAATGAATGGAATTCGACTTTATTATTTCTATGTCTTGAAGAATGCTAAAGGGTGACAACATAGGTAAGAATAATCTATCTCCTAAGGGAATAAGATATGGCAATTCCAAGCAGGAGAATATTCTCATGTCATCCAGATCGATAGCGATTAATCCAGTGGTTCCGTAAAAAGGTTAAGGAACGATCGAAAGAGAATACGGACAATTGTACAACCCTAGATGAATAAGTAAAGAATAAGGATGAATAGTGATTTTGGTGTAATTGAGAATATTATTAGACGACGCTATATAGAAGTACCCGGAACGAAATTCTGAGTTCGTATTATTGATCCGGAGGGAAAAAGAGTGTATGGAAAAGCTGTCGAATTCTGAAAAATAGCACTTTTATTTTCCCCGAGATTTCCCTGGACACTGAAAGACTTAAGGAATTATTGAAGGGATTTAAGGAAAATAGGTTCAAGAATTATTAAAGAGAATGGAGGATGATAGTATAGATATTAAGACGATTTCCGGTAAAACCCTAACTAGAAACGAATGAGTTATTCCTCCGAACGATCAATCAAATTAAGTAATAACCAGACAAAGAGACAAGCAGAGAGCCAAGATACATGCATGTGCAAATAGATAAGATCAAGTAACTAAGTAGTTACAAAGTAACTTGCATCTTTAGAAACCAAATCACTTAGTTAGCTTGCATGACACCTTTCCACCACAAAATCACAACACTTGTCCCTTGGATTGCATCATATATTAGCAAAGCACTTTAATAAAGTAGCTTTATGCTAGATATTATCATCAATAATGCATTTTGGACAAGGATGAGATCAAAGCAAGCAAAACAAACTCCATTCCTCTCATTCTCTCAAACTGTCCAGCAGAAACACTCTCCAAAGACAAATTCATATCTCCATTTCAATCCATGATAAAATCACCAAATTTTAACCATAGCCTCTCCAGTCCATGGGTAATATTCGCTCAAAATTTCATGTCAAAAAAAGTAGTATAGCCTAGTCAAATCCATGCTCAAAGTTGAAGAAGCCAAACTGATCTGTGCTTGACAGTTTCTGTCCAGAGGAGAAAGGGGGCTCAAAACCCTAGCTAGGAAGCTTCAAATCTGATGATCTAGGACTCAAAACAAAGCTTATGAAGAGGCCAAGATGTGGTAAAAATTTGAGAGACAAACTCTTATTTTTCTATTTTCTATGATTTTTACAAAAGTGATGATGAATAGTAACCCTTAGAAACTAACTTTGTTTTCTTGGTTTTCTTTGTTGCTCTAAGCTATATTAAGGTGATCCAAGGACTAGATCAATGCTTGTTAGACTCCTAGACACACCAAGGAAGGTATAATACTTGAAAACCCTTGGTGTTATTTTAAGATCTTATGAGATTTATGGATGATTTAGTGATTAGTATGTTATTATGAGTTTAGATCCATGTTAGTAGTTGTTATGATTATGATTTGGTTTATGAACCATGTAATGGTTAAGATGAGTTGTTGATAGACTAGTCATGATGATTATCATGTGTTTGTGTGGTTGGATTGATCTTTGTTAGATCGAGATAAAGTGTAAAAACTTTGGAAAACGCGTAAACATAACCGTTATAATGCCCGATTTTACAATATCACGTTTTGTATGCCATTTTTCACATCAAGACCCTACTGTCCAGAAACTTTTCTGCCATGTTAGGATAGCTTATGTTATAAGCTTCGTTTTGATATAAAGATCACGTGAAACGGACTTACGGTTTAGGAGTTACGATAAAATTCATAAAAGTGGTTCGGAGCCGTAAACAAGTATTCGTACTTAAAATTGAACCCCGATAAAATACGTAAAGACATGACGAATCTTGGTAAATAAATACTAGAGGTAAAAAGGAAGGCGTGAGAGAAAACCGTATGTCAAAAGGATCGTTTTTCGATTTATTAAAAATATTCGAATCGAGATTAAACGCGAACGAACCCCTAAAAGACGACTCGTTTATAACTTCGTTAAAACACTTAGAAAACAAGCGATAAAACTCGGAGTATAATATTGGTTCGTAACGATCGACTTTCGGACTTATATGACTTAAGTATATGCCAAGTATAAGTACAGTGACATGTCGTATTAACGAACGAATGTCGGGTCGGATCGATGATAAAAGAAATACACTAAAAGGGGTATAACGAGATAACTCGAGAACGTGTTTCGATTTAAGTATAACTTAACCTATAAAGTTTTAAGTGATTAATCCCGAATGTCTTGGCTATTTATAGATCACCAAGCTAACCCGGGACCCGCTACCACTACCCCTTACCGTACTCGACTACCGGGCAAGTTTCAATCCCCTTCTTTTAGGCTGTTGTTGTGATTGAATATATATGTATGTTTTCTGTTATAATATGCCATAGCATGCATGCCTACTTTCAAGTTATATCATTATGCTTGTTCCCTGATTGTTATTGGCTTATAAATTAGATAGCTATCGTATCAATTATAAGCCGGTTATTGTAAGACCCTCAGAGAAGGGTGTATACATCTTATTCATCTAATATAGACCGGGAGTCAATATTTCTTAACATATCGAGATTACCTCGAAAGAAAATATCTAAGTAAATATTTTCCATTATTCGGGCGACGAATATTATTTGAATATTCGTTCGAGATTATTTATTTAACGATCCTTACTTCAAATAATTATTTGAACGTAACTATTCGACGAATAATATTTTTTAATATTCATTCAGAGTCGAATTATTTATCGATTATTATTTCGAATATTCTTCTAAAGATGAGACTACTAAATGAATATTATTTGGATATTCATTTAGAATATTATTTTATTAAATAAATATTACTTTTGAATATTCATTTAAGATATTAATTACTTGATGAATATTATTTTAATATTCATCTGAAGCTTGATTTAATTATCGAATATTATCTCGAATATTCCTTTAAGGCTTGGATTACTAAATGAATATTACTTGATATTCATTTAGAATATTATTCATTAAATGAATATTACTTTTGAATATTCATTTAAATTCCTAATTAATTATGAATATTCCCTTAAATATTCCTTTCAGGTCTTATTAATTAATGAATATTGTTTTGAATATTCATTTAAATATTTATTTATTCAATAAATATTCTCCTGATATTTCTTCAGGGATTATTTTGAAAAATACTCTGATTAAAGATATTATTTCATATTCCTAAATATTCTTTAAATATTCTTAATTCAATAAATATTCTCTGAATATTTATTCCATAATTAGAATAACCTCAATAAGTTTTATCTTCTTCGATTATTACGAAAAATATTTCGGAGACATATTATTATTAATCTTATATCAAGAAAGGTTCTCAGACATCATTCTTCTTGAGTCTATCTCCCTAAAAATAAGGGAACCTTACTTGGAAAATGTTATTTATCTTGTCGACTTCCCGGTCATAAAGTATTCTCTTCACTCGCAACTCGGGTGCTATTGACTTATTAAGTCGTTGTTTACCTTCTCATCTTTCGAGGGGTAAGATGGTTGGAACAAGTTGATATTCGTTACCAAGCAATAGCTTGGAAGTTATTGGTGAATTTTCCTTTCCAACTAAATATGACTACTTTGTAGAGTCTTATCAACAATTATTATACTTGGGGAAAGGGGGACGAACGTTACATTCAGAATCATGAATTCTATTTGAACTAGGAGTCGTGTCAGAGGCCGAGTAGCGCCGGTCCATCCCCTTTGGCCCAACCGTTGGCCGGGGAGAGCTAGTAAGGCGGTAGACAAGTAAAGCCGTCAGTTCTTCCTTCTACCGGTAGTAAATCTAATTTGAGCTGTACGATCTCGACTGATCATCAAGATTGGAACAGCGGGCGCGGTTAATACTCCATCATTGGTTCATCATCCAAACTTATTTATTTCCTGCAACATGATTACTGTTGGCAGAGCTGGAAAAGTGTTCATAACTGGAATTGAAATCTTTTCATGCAAGTTCCTCTTTTAATGACAATGAGAATATCTCGCTTACTTTTGATGTAGCAGATATTTCTACAAACAAATACTTTGAGTTACCTGGTAACTTCATCCTTTATATTATACTGGCAATAACTTCATCAAGGCATGGCATATGATTTCAAAGGATATCTTGAACTACTGTATATATGTATCACTGTTCAGTTATATTATTGTTGGTGGGCTTTCGCTCACCCTTGCTTTGTTCATATTATCACAACAACAGCTAGGACAGATGGCCCGCGTCAGGCGCACTCGGCGCAAGCAGGTTACCGCCGTTCGAGGACTACCCGCTGATGTCCTTGCTTCCATTGCTGAGGTAGCATAGATAGGCAGCTTTTGTTTATCAGTATATTTATATGTAACATTAACGTTAATCAACGGCAAAACCTTTAAACATATCATTTGGCTTGTAATAACTTTTATTCGTAAACTCTGATATTATGGACTTATTTCAATTTCATCTCTGGGACTATAACTGTTGTGTGTGTTAGTGGATATTATTGTGGGGTCACAGCATGTGATTTATTTATTGTGGACTCAAGTCAAGTATTATGAATGGATGTAAGACCGTAACCACCAGATCCCTGACCCCGGATCTGGGGGTGTTACAGAAGTGGTATCAGAGCGTATGTTATAAACCCCAGAGATGAGGCGACGTTAAAACAATAAATTCACTAAGATAATAAGAACTCTTGCCAAGTTCATAGTCGGACTACTTAAGGTAGTGATGACGTATAAAACCTTTATGGGAACTCTTAAGTATCATGATAGTAACTTAGCTCGATATCGTATCGACGAATAAGGCGACAGACCTTGAGGCATAAGAGAAGCAGCGCGATGATGCTTTATGTGCTGAAGATCAGCGGGTAAATTCGATGGAGTACCCTACTGGATACCCTGAAGAGGTTCCAGCAGATAAGGAAAATCCTGTTAGGATAAGGAGCTTACCCTCGAGGAATGAGGGCTACAGCCAGAAAGACTGAGATGATTAAGGTATAATGCTCAGAAAAGTGAGCATAAAGCGCTGAGCTATTAGCAAGAGAACCAAAGATTCATGTTGGATTCGTAGCCGGACTACTGGATCTAGTACCAGCGAGTAAGACGGATTGGAAGAATTACTTGAGATCTTATATGGGAATAGACGAGAATCCTCAGAGACTTTCATATTAACGAAGAAAGAGCTAGAGGGATGTATGATTATCAAAGACATCGATTTAGGGCGAGGAGCAGAGTCCCTAGAAATAGTTGAGAAGGAGGCAGTAAGTGCCATATCATTTGACAAATGAATTAGTATGAATATTTTCAGTAATAATTCGCCATGAGAAGGCAGATGTCATAGGTTGTAATTTATAAAACCAAATTGAGGTTGATGAAGTTGTTTTACACAGGAAAATGTCCATTTTATGAATGAATCAGTTAGAAAGTGAAAACATTGGGAAGTGAAAGCATGATTGGATAAAGTTATATAAGGAAGTAGTAAGCA
This sequence comes from Saposhnikovia divaricata, assembly GCA_036435485.1. Classification (NCBI taxonomy): domain Eukaryota; kingdom Viridiplantae; phylum Streptophyta; class Magnoliopsida; order Apiales; family Apiaceae; genus Saposhnikovia; species Saposhnikovia divaricata. The sequence goes on from CM071601.1 coordinate 41,530,373, forward strand.
AGACAATGATCTCAGAACCTACCGGAAGATAAGACCAGTGAGTCAAGATGAACTCGTAATGAGACTATTATCAGAGACTAAGTATAGGGTTAATTTAACTCAGTGAAATGATGAACCAGAAACGTTAGATGCATGTGATTCAGAGGAATATTAAATTCTTTCTTTTCTTTGAATGGATTATAGTAGTTACCTTAAGTTTACTCCGACGCGGAATTATAATGGATCAAGTAATACGATCAGCAGTTAAAGAGAAAAATGTGAGAAAATCTTCCTGGAGCTAAAAGATGAAATTGGTAATGACCAAGAGTTGGCATTGTTTAATGGAAAAAGGGAGATTTTGTGCTTCCAACGACGCTTCGCATAAAAGATTAAGATGTGTGCTTGCGCAGCACGACAAAGTACTTGCGGATGCATTCGGACAGCATGGTTCACCAGGTTCGGATGGCCTTAGTAGTGCCAATTTTTGTGGAACAACCAACTCCGACGGTAATGTTCCTTCTGGGACTGGTAGTCAGGTAGACTGACATTTGGTAATATTGAATATCAGGACGTATAGGTATCAGGACGTTGTGACAAGTTTCAGTTTAAAACTGTTGATTCCCTTCTAAGGGATGTATATAATTGGTTCCTCTCCAGGGGTTAAATTTCCAACCCGATGACGATTATTTCGTTAATTATGACTGCTTACGGTTCTACCTACTAGGAGGTTCATAGAACTATTCTTCAGGTTTCGAAACTGGTCTCCTTAGTGTTACCAGTCGATGGATAGATTGACCAAAATTTCCCTAATTCTGGGAAGAACTTCAACGAATTTTGGCAAACCTTGTCTTTCTGATTATCAGAGAACATCATGGAAGAGAGTAGAAACTGGGGCAAACCCCGTGAATTGGGTAAGGTAGCCGCTACATGGGTTGGTGGACAGACCCCGGTTATCGCGATTGATTGTAGAAATACAATGATGAAGTGAGATTGGACGAAAACAGGAAATGTAAGTAAGAAACCAGCCGGACTGAGAAACTTCGGGATTGACTTAAGTGAAAAGGCTGTTATGCCAGGAATGGTAAGCTTGCGTGGCACGTGGGAGTGATAAGAATAGTTGAAAAGATAAAAATAGAGGAAAGGTGACCAGAGATGGTGCCGAGAAGTCGATTAAGACCTATATGGAGTAAAGTTTTGGAAAGGTAGAAAGGTATCAAAGTAGAAGGCACTATGCCAGCAATTGCTAGAAAAATAATGCTAATTAGCCAACCCCTAAAACCATATATTTTTATTTTAGTATGGTCGGTTGAGGCCAAGTCACAAAGGATTATCAAGTGACTAGACCAGCAATGAAAGGACAAAGCAGGGTTGCTTCTAAGTAAGCACCGACTGCAAGGGCTTTTGATATAAAGGAAATATTAATGAGATCGTAGGAATCTTCTACTGAACCCTTTGCAACCCATGTTTGGATTGGGAATTTACTAGACTTTTTGGAATGGGGTCACCCGTACTAAAGTGATTCATGTGTATATGATTGCCCAAGATTACGAGTAAAAATGGAAGTATAATGACTTGAGATGTATGAGGTTATGGTATTATAAATACCATGAATATATTATGACGGAGGAAAGTAAACAATGAAGGTATATGAAGAGAGTATAGAAATGGTCAGAAATTGAACAGTATGCTGTAGGAATTTTGTCTGAGGCAAGTACCTTTGGGAAGAACGATAAGCACTAAGAAATTCACGTTGAACTCGACCAATATCTTTCAGAACATCCTTGCTACCATTAACAAGTTCTGTAAGAGAGCAGAAAGACATACGTTGTCTTTTGGAAGGTCAAATAGGTTGACCACTATCTGAATGAAGAAATTAACAGTAAGCTACCGATCGATTATCAAATAAGAATGATTGAAAAGAGACCCTTATTAAGGATACATGATTTGATTGCCAATTATAGGATGCAGGAATTCCTTGGCAGTTGAATTAAGGATAAGATATCCATAAAGTAAGGCAAACCCTGGGAAATGCACAAGGGATGGCACTAACCCTAATAAAGACATTGTAAATTCAGATGATATGAGTTGGATTTGCTAAGGCAACAATGACCTGTAAAGATTATTAAAAAGAGTTCTGGAAAGAACAGAGATAGAATTATTAGAGTATTGATCAATGACGTTTTGATATACCCTGTACCTAGAAAATACAGGAGGAATGATGAGGACGACCTAAGAAACCTTACAAGGAAAAGTTAATATTCTGAGTTTCCAACTAGAAATTTGGAAGAGAATGTAAGACACAATAACAATATACCAGATGATGCATGTATGAAACCCTGAGGGAGTATGGATTGAACCTATAAAGGTTGAGATTATCCTAAGATAAGGAAAGAACTAAGAAAAGAAGTATCCTAAGTAGGAGTGGGAAAAAACGTGGTAAAGTTCCCACGGGTAGATGGAAGCAATGACTTATGGAAAAAAAAAGAAGACTGATAGATATATTTTCTCCTTCAGCAGAGCTTAAGGGAGAATGCTTTCACCCAACAGTGATGGGAATGAGGTAGAAAAAATTTGAGTTGGAATGTATCTAGAAAACATGGATTACAAGGAATTATTATTATCAGGAAAGGCCAATGAGGTGGCCGACAGTCTAAGTATAAAGGAATAATTACAAATGTTCATACCGAAGAAACAAAATGATATTTGGAAAGACCTTGAAGGTCATATCAGAGTGGAGGAATTTACATTCCTTTTTATGATTGTGCAAGAATCGAAGGTAATAATAGTTTAAGTAAAGATTCGATTCCTGATGGAGTCTTAAGCATATTACGTACCTTAGAAGGTCCCGTTTTGAGGCAAACCAGGACCATGATACAAAATTGACAAAGTAAACCGTTAAGTTTCCAGTCTTTTATGGAAGCTGCATGAGTGATAGTTTCATCAACTGGACCTAGCTGCGATGCTTGAAACTCTTCTGCAATTTTATCTACTTCATGTAATATCTACATTAAGTTCAGGAAGTGTTCCTTAGGGATAAGGAATAGTGATTACTTTGTCTCCCTAAAGGATTTGTAACCCGTAAGGTTAGCTATTAACGGATTACGTAAACAACAATCGATGGTGATTCTTCTAAGAAAGTAGATGACAACGTAAAGATAAAGAAAGTGCTGCTATTAATGAGCTAAGTGGCATGTTGATGAATGACAAGCAAGTTTGTGTTAGTGTACTTCTGCGCAAACAAGATAGAGAATATGAGGTTGATGATTCATGATGCTAAATGTATTCCCGTGAAAAGAATTAATGAGACTTAGAGAGAAGGGCAGTTGAGCCCGAGACTAATTAGGCCACCTGAGAGTTTAAAAGTGTTCGGAAGGTAGCATTCGAGCCAGTTTTACCCCCAAAGCTTATAGCATGGTAGTAACGTGTTTCATGTGGCAAAGCTACACCAGTAAAATGCAGATGCTCAACAGATGATAAGAGTGCGAGCAGGTAGGTGTACGACCTGGTCTGACTTACGAAAGACAACCTGTGAAAAACCGCGGGTAGAAAAGAATAAGTGATAAGAAACAAGTTGACAGAAGTAGATTATATTGGATCTAAGCTAAAGAAATTGGCCAGATTCATTTCGGAGGTTTTAAATTTGAAATAATGTGATGATTATAGAGTAAATGTGACGGGATACCAATAAGGAGGTGCCAAGTGTAAAAGATGTCTCAATAAAGAGATGAAGGTGGAAGTAAATAACAGAAGTAGATAAGAATCAGATAATAAGAAGGATGTGATTGATAAAGAAAAGACGGGGAAAGCAACTACGAAATAGGAAGCAAGGAATGTTAGGAATGGATTAATAAATGGGTTTTCCGATGAATTCTCGGGATGACAACCTGATAGTGTTAATATTATAGATATGAAAAAGCTAGTAGCGTGACATGGAATGTCAGTAACAATGGTGTCAAGCGAGAAACTAAGATTTAACCTGAAAGGTTCAAAGATTTTCCAAAAGTAAGTGTTGCTAAGGTGGAACCAGGGTACAGGTCCAGAGAATAGTGGACAAAGCAACAAGATATGTTGACACGTGGGGTTACGATCAAATAGTATTGGATATAATTATGATTAATTTCTTCCTTAATGAACTTCTATAGTTCAGAGGTAAATTCTGAGTATGATATTTTACAATCATGAAAACTTTCTATAATCCTTTAGAATTCTTTTCTTTTCTTCTCTCTTATTCATCTTCTTTATGAATTGAGAAGAACAACCCTTTAAGGAGGGGAGGTACTGCTACGTGACTATCTGTCTATGTGATAGAAGTCTAAGTGGAATACCATAACTTGTTTAATTGTTTGTCAAGTACTAAAGGCTGGCCCCCTTCTGTACTAGCTATGCAATATAACAAATGTTCAATTGATCATAGTGATCTCTCAATAAATCTTTCCACTTCTCTATATTGATCGAGATTGCAAAGATTAAAGCGACAGGAAATGCACAGTGTGAGTGAGGTTACCTCGAAATTCGCAGTGGGATAGTGATACCAATGTTACTGCAGATACCAATAAGGAAAATAGTATATGACTGGGTAAGAGCATGACCTGAATAGTGTATTGTACGAAAAGTGGCAGAGATTAATGAAAAAGGATAAAAGGATGTATTGTAGCACTAGTAAGATGTGCTGAAAAAGGATTGGGATTGATTAAGGATTGACTGGGAAACTGGAAAGTGAAATAACCCACAAGTACTCAATTGTCTTCTACCTGATTCCGGGACGGAATCCTTTTAAGGAGGGGAGACTGTAAGAACCCAAATTTTGGGTAGAATTAAAAATTTTATTTATTTAATGATGTAAGAATGAATAGTGGCTACGGCTACAATGTAATAGTTGATGTTTTAAAAGAATGAATGGAATTCGACTTTATTATTTCTATGTCTTGAAGAATGCTAAAGGGTGACAACATAGGTAAGAATAATCTATCTCCTAAGGGAATAAGATATGGCAATTCCAAGCAGGAGAATATTCTCATGTCATCCAGATTGATAGCGATTAATCCAGTGGTTCCGTAAAAAGGTTAAGGAACGATCGAAAGAGAATACGGACAATTGTACAACCCTAGATGAATAAGTAAAGAATAAGGATGAATAGTGATTTTGGTGTAATTGAGAATATTATTAGACGACGCTATATAGAAGTACCCGGAACGAAATTCTGAGTTCGTATTATTGATCCGGAGGGAAAAAGAGTGTATGGAAAAGCTGTCGAATTCTGAAAAATAGCACTTTTATTTTCCCCGAGATTTCCCTGGACACTGAAAGACTTAAGGAATTATTGAAGGGATTTAAGGAAAATAGGTTCAAGAATTATTAAAGAGAATGGAGGATGATAGTATAAATATTAAGACGATTTCCGGTAAAACCCTAACTAGAAACGAATGAGTTATTCCTCCGAACGATCAATCAAATTAAGTAATAACCAGACAAAGAGACAAGCAGAGAGCCAAGATACATGCATGTGCAAATAGATAAGATCAAGTAACTAAGTAGTTACAAAGTAACTTGCATCTTTAGAAACCAAATCACTTAGTTAGCTTGCATGACACCTTTCCACCACAAAATCACAACACTTGTCCCTTGGATTGCATCATATATGAGCAAAGCACTTTAATAAAGTAGATTTATGCTAGATATTATCATCAATAATGCATTTTGGACAAGGATGAGATCAAAGCAAGCAAAACAAACTCCATTCCTCTCATTCTCTCAAACTGTCCAGCAGAAACACTCTCCAAAGACAAATTCATATCTCCATTTCAATCCATGATAAAATCACCAAATTTTAACCATAGCCTCTCCACTCCATGGGTAATATTCTCTCAAAATTTCATGTCAAACAAAGTAGTATAGACTAGTCAAATCCATGCTCAAAGTTGAAGAAGCCAAACTGATCTGTGCTTGACAGTTTCTGTCCAGAGGAGAAAGGGGGCTCAAAACCCTAGCTAGGAAGCTTAAAATCTGATGATCTAGGACTCAAAACAAAGTTATGAAGAGGCCAAGATGTGGTAAAAATTTGAGAGACAAACTCTTATTTTTCTATTTTCTATGATTTTTACAAAAGTGATGATGAATAGTAACCCTTAGAAACTAACTTTGTTTTCTTGGTTTTCTTTGTTGCTCTAAGCTATATTAAGGTGATCCAAGGACTAGATCAATGCTTGTTAGACTCCTAGACACACCAAGGAAGATATAATACTTGAAAACCCTTGGTGTTATTTTAAGATCTTATGAGATTTATGGATGATTTAGTGATTAGTATGTTATTATGAGTTTAGATCCATGTTAGTAGTTGTTATGATTATGATTTGGTTTATGAACCATGTAATGGTTAAGATGAGTTGTTGATAGACTAGTCATGATGATTATCATGTGTTTGTGTGGTTGGATTGATCTTTGTTAGATCGAGATAAAGTGTAAAAACTTTGGAAAACGCGTAAACATAGCCGTTATAATGCCCGATTTTACAATATCATGTTTTGTATGCCATTTTTCATATCAAGACCCTACTGTCCAGAAACGTTTCTGCCATGTTAGGATAGCTTATGTTATAAGCTTCGTTTTGATATAAAGATCACGTGAAACGGACTTACGGTTTAGGAGTTACGATAAAATTCATAAAAGTGGTTCGGAGCCGTAAAAAAGTATTCGTACTTAAAATTGAACCCCGATAAAATACGTAAAGTCAGGACGAATCTTGGTAAATAAATACTAGAGGTAAAAAGGAAGGCGTGAGAGAAAACCGTATGTCAAAAGGATCGTTTTTCGATTTATTAAAAATATTCGAATCGAGATTAAACGCGAACGAACCCCTAAAAGACGACTCGTTTATAACTTCGTTAAAACACTTAGAAAACGAGTGATAAAACTCGGAGTATAATATTGGTTCGTAACGATCGACTTTCGGACTTATATGACTTAAGTATATGCCAAGTATAAGTACAGTGACATGCCGTATTAACGAACGAATGTCGGGTCGGATCGATGATAAAAAAAATACACTAAAAGGGGTATAACGAGATAACTCGAGAACGTGTTTCGATTTAAGTATAACTTAACCTTTAAAGTTTTAATTGATTAATCCCGAATGTCTTGGCTATTTATAGATCACCAAGCTGACCCGGGACCCGCTACCACTACCCCTTACCGTACTCGACTACCAGGCAAGTTTCAATCCCCTTCTTTTAGGCTGTTGTTGTGATTGAATATATATGTATGTTTTCTGTTATAATATGTCATAGCATGCATGCCTACTTTCAAGTTATATCATTATGCTTGTTCCCTGATTGTTATTGGCTTATAAATTAGATAGCTATCGTATCAATTATAAGCCGGTTATTGTAAGACCCTCAGAGAAGGGTGTATACATCTTATTCATCTAATATAGACCGGGAGTCAATATTTCTTGACATATCGAGATTACCTCGAAAGAAAATATCTAAGTAAATATTTTCCATTATTCGGGCGACGAATATTATTTGAATATTCGTTCGAGATTATTTATTTAACGATCCTTACTTCAAATAATTATTTGAACGTAACTATTCGACAAATAATATTTTTTAATATTCATTCAGAGTCGAATTATTTATCGATTATTATTTCGAATATTCTTCTAAAGATGAGACTACTAAATGAATATTATTTGGATATTCATTTAGAATATTATTTTATTAAATAAATATTACTTTTGAATATTCATTTAAGATATTAATTACTTGATGAATATTATTTTAATATTCATCTGAAGCTTGATTTAATTATCGAATATTATCTCGAATATTCCTTTAAGGCTTGGATTACTAAATGAATATTACTTGATATTCATTTAGAATATTATTCATTAAATGAATATTACTTTTGAATATTCATTTAAATTCCTAATTAATTATGAATATTGCCTTAAATATTCCTTTCAGGTCTTATTAATTAATGAATATTGTTTTGAATATTCATTTAAATATTTATTTATTCAATAAATATTCTACTGATATTTCTTCAGGGATTATTTTGAAAAATACTCTGATTAAAGATATTCTTTCATATTCTTAAATATTCTTTAAATATTCTTAATTCAATAAATATTCTCTGAATATTTATTCCATAATTAGAATAACCTCAATAAGTTTTATCTTCTTCGATTATTACGAAAAATATTTCGGAGACATATTATTATTAATCTTATATCAAGAAAGGTTCTCAGACATCATTCTTCTTAAGTCTATCTCCCTAAAAATAAGGGAACCTTACTTGGAAAATGTTATTTATCTTGTCGACTTCCCGGTCATAAAGTATTCTCTTCACTCGCAACTCGGGTGCTATTGACTTATTAAGTCGTTGTTTACCTTCTCATCTTTCGAGGGGTAAGATTGTTGGAACAAGTTGATATTCGTTACCAAGCAATAGCTTGGAAGTTATTGGTGAATTTTCCTTTCCAACTAGATACGACTACTTTGTAGAGTCTTATCAACAAGTATTATACTTGGGGAAAGGGGGACGAACGTTACATTCAGAATCATGAATTCTATTTGAACTAGGAGTCGTGTAAGAGGCCGAGTAGCGCCGGTCCATCCCCTTTGGCCCAACCGTTGGCCAGGGAGAGCTAGTAAGGCGGTAGACAAGTAAAGCCGTCAGTTCTTCCTTCTACCGGTAGTAAATTTAATTTGAGCTGTACGATCTCGACTGATCATCAAGATTGGAACAGCGGGCGCGGTGAATACTCCATCATTGGTTCATCATCCAAACTTATTTATTTCCTGCAACATGATTACTGTTGGCAGAGCTGGAAAAGTGTTCATAACTGGAATTGCAATCTTTTCATGCAAGTTCCTCTTTTAATGACAATGAGAATATCTCGCTTACTTTTGATGTAGCAGATATTTCTACAAACAAATACTTTGAGTTACCTGGTAACTTCATCCTTTATATTATACTGGCAATAACTTCATCAAGGCATGGCATATGATTTCAAAGGATATCTTGAACTACTGTATATATGTATCACTGTTCAGTTATATTATTGTTGGTGGGCTTTCGCTCACCCTTGCTTTGTTCATATTATCACAACAACAGCTAGGACAGATGGCCCGCGTCAGGCGCACTCGGCGCAAGCAGGTTACCGCCGTTCGAGGACTACCCGTTGATGTCCTTGCTGCCATTGCTGAGGTAGCATAGATAGGCAGCTTTTGTTTATCAGTCTATTTATATGTAACATTAACGTTAATCAACGGCAAAACCTTTAAACATATCATTTGGCTTGTAATAACTTTTATTCGTAAACTCTGATATTATGGACTTATTTCAATTTCATCTCTGGGACTATAACTGTTGTGTGTGTGAGTGGATATTATTGTGGGGTCACAGCATGTGATTTATTTATTGTGGACTCAAGTCAAGTATTATGAATGGATGTAAGACCGTAACCACCAGATCCCTGACCCCGGATCTGGGGGTGTTACACACAGTAGTAGGTTGAGCCTTCTCAGAACTTGAACCTGTTGGAGGAGGTATCTCTGCCATTCATTATAGCTGTGTGTGTGGATCTTAAACTGTATAAAGTAACAGATCGGCTCTGATACCAATTGTTAGGCCGAATACACAATTATAATCAAGATCGTATGAGAGATTAACAATAAAATACTCATTTAAACAATTAAAAACTGTTTGGAATTAATAACTCCTCTCTCAGTGATGTAAAATATCACAGAGAGCTGCTTAGGTTACAATGAATAATATTACACAATGATCGATACCCTTCTAGGGTTAACCTAACTGTATTTATAAGATATACAGCTGCTATACAATCGATAATTGATACTCCTATAAATTAGCTATACAATTGATATCAATTACGATTGCTACACGTCTCCTTAGTCAACTCAATCTCTTTGATAGCTATTCAATCTTCAAAGATATTGCTTCCATAATAATTCTTCAAACACTGTTGACCAGTAGACGCTGCCTCCAGATAGAGTTTAACAAACTCTGTCGAGCTTACATCTGTCAGCGTTTAACTAAACTCTGACTGCTTCCTAACTCTGATAATTCACTGTAACACTTAAACACTGATTAATATTCACATCAATTATTTCTAACATATCTATATAAGAATTTCAAACACAAGTAATAACTCAAGATGTTCTCACAAAATAAATGTTTTATTTGTTTTACGAAGTGTTGCTACAACCTCGAGAAAAAGTATTTTCTCAAGCTTCGACTTCTTGAATCAATTACAGAAAGAATGAGAGATGTTTATCTATAAATACTAATCTTCTCTAACAACACTGTCAATGTTGTGACAGTAACATTTATTCTTTCTGTCTTCCTTATGTATGTCTTGAGGCTTGAACAAATGTATGAACTTCTTTCAAGAGATACAATTATTACATGACAGTAGTTTATTCGATTACAAAGACACACTATGGCTGTGACAGTATGTTCTACTTAGTCTATACAAATAAACTAAGTACTAGTTAAGTTGTCTCTAAGCTATCACCCATAAATCCTAACAATCTCCCCCAATTTGTTTTTATGGACAATAACAACAAATTTACAATTAAAGCATGCTGACAACTTAACTAACATAGATCAGAATAGTTAAAACACTATGTCTGATGAATGTTAAAGAATCCAGAATACAACATTGATGTTCTAACTGCAAATCAATTACTCCTTTATGTTGAGCAAATAAGAAATTTTACTTAGCTTGATTTGAGCAGTTCTCAGCTGTCTAGATTCTTCCCTCTCTTTTGAGAGCTTCTTGTTTTGCCTTCTTGAGATCTTCTACTAAAGCCTTTTCTTCTGGAGTTTTAGCATCATCTTCAATGTCTTCAATGTACCCTTGAATCACTCGAGAAGGAAATACTTTAGTATCTTTCAGGTCAAACCAAGTTTCGAAGTCATAGGTATATGTTCTGAACTTTAAGATTCCTTCGATGACCTTGAATCTCCTTCCAGGAAAAGCATTGAGGGATACTCTCCTTTTTTTATCTAGTTTTGGATCTTCATCTCTCCTTTGGTCAAGGATGACTTCAAGTTCCCAAGCACATAGATTTCAAGCTTGTGAGATGATCCAACAACTCTCCAGTAGAGATTCTTCAAGATACTGGTCCTTAGTTTGTGAAAACTATCTGCATAGATTTCTTCTTTTCCATCTATAATTCTGAGAGGATCTTCCAGTACACAGGGCTGATAACCTGCTTTCTCACCGTTCATTTTGTTGACCTTCTTGCAACTTTCTTTCAGTTGAGCTTCTAGATTTTTAGCAGTTTGTCTGGCCGACTTGGGTGGTTTATCAGCATTTTTGAATTCTTCTTCAGTAGCCCTGAATGCTTTTTCTACTTCATTCACTTCTGCAGGTGTATAAGATGACGTTCTTTCTGTTGGTGTATACTGAAAATATTTATTTGAAGTATATACATTTATTTCTGGCCTATTTTATTGAGAATAATTTAAATGCTTACATGTTGTCTAAATATTATATATTGTGAATAATCTAGTATCAAATGGGATACAGAATATTAGATTATTAAATACGGTTTATATAATATAATATGGTTCACAGCACAGGTGGTGTTAGACTATCCACTGGAATGGCTGTAGTATTATTTAGATTAGTTTATATTGACTAATAAATAATACTAGTATACTTTGTGTATATTGAACAGGATCAAATTTAGAATTGTTCCCTTATACTGATTAAGAAGGAGAACTAAGATTCTATGTTATTATTAATGCTTAGGTTCTTAATCTAGATATAGTAATTGACACGTGTATATTATTTACATGCTTTGATTTATATATGAAATAATTCTTTTGATTTATTTCATTATATTTTGGGTGATGGAATAATATATATGGTGAATATTATTTATTGAAGGAATCCATGTCCTGATAATATTCGGGTTAATGATGTCCCCTTGAAAGCTCAAAAAGATTTAATTATGTGAAACCCTGCAGGTGGATTTATTCCGGCATAATTAAATAAAGGTTGAGTGGATGATCAAGGATAAAAGATATTAATTAAATGAATTATCAGTAATTTATTTAATTAATGGACATGCGATATTTTAAACATGGGGAATTTAATAAGCAAATAATATTGAAACCGAATTAATTGATTAAATTACAGTATTAGGAAAGGTAGTGCAAATATTAATTCTTTAGTGGATTGAATTAATATTTAATTACATTGGGCCATGCCCAAGATGTAATTAGAAGGCCCAACCTAATTGTCCATGATCCCTATTGTAGCCTATATATATTCTTATTCTCTTCTTGCGAGGGTTGGTCGAAAAAATTTTGTAGCCACCCAGGAGCAAGAAGAGAGGTTAACTTGAGAAGACGAAGGCCACACTTCGCTCAAGGGAATTTGGGAATACAATAGAAGAGCGTGGAATCAACCGTTAACAAGGTGAATTTTCTATTCGTACTCGTTAATTTATTGTATCAAAAATCGCAGTGTCAAGATCTGATTGTCCCAACAATTGGTATCAAGAGACTGGTTCAATGGTTCTGCGATTTTTGATACGATGTCCATGTCGTAATTATATATGCATGTATGTATGGTGGTATGCTTGGATAATAATCTTTTTGCAGGTTGTTTAGTATCCACTATTATGGCCATGTATATTTTAATTATGTGTTTGGATTCCACGTGGTTTAATCGTGGTTATTTTGTTTGGTTTCCACGTGGTTTATCGTGGTTGTAAAACACGAGGGTTGATCGTGTTAGAATAGATTTTATAAAATTAGTTTTGTATTAGATAAAATTTTTGTAATTATTTGATGGGTTTTTGTAAAAATCCGGGCATCGTGTGATAATTACAAGAAGTCAGAAATCGAAAATATTTATCCGCTGTGAGGCTGCTATAGGCTGCTTTAAATCCGAGATGGTGAAGGCATTTAGACCAAGAAAAACATCCTGCCACGTGGTCTAATTCACTAGACATATGTTTGTTTGATTAATTAAGGTACATACGCATAACAAAAATAAAGAAAAAGACATGCTGCTGGTTCTTTTTGTGGGCCGCGTCTTCAACATTAACAAGGTCTGTGTATGGTGTTTTTGTCTCGCGAGTGGCCAGAAGACAAGTTTTTTTTTCTCCTGCTAATTCGAGATTACAAGGACTGCCGGCGCTGCGCTTCGAAGTTGCCACAAGAATTTCGGAAATTGGGAGCAAATTAATTGAGGGGCCATAATAGTGGATTTTATTATATTGTTTTAATTTTAATTCCGTTATTTAAATTTTAATTATTGCTTTAAATAATTTTTATGTGTGTTGTTAATTATGTGTATAATTTTTAATTGCATGTTTAACATAATTAGGACGACATGGACATAGTTTATTTTTATTTATTGCTTTAATTAAATGTTATATGTTGTTAAATTATGTGTGTATTTTTGAATGCATGTTAGACATAATTGCAACGACATAGGTCCCATTTAATTTTTAAAATTCCTCAATTTTTTAAATAAAAATTCTAAGTGGGTGAGGGAATTAATTAGGAATTAAATCCCACGGTCTCCATTATTGTTTGTATGTAATTTAACACTAAGACGAATATAAATTGTATATAGTCCACCCTAACGTGGCGTATGATTTATGGTGTTAGATAGTGTTATGGATATTACTAGGATAAACTTCTTAAATTAATTACGAATATTGAAAGGTATATATGCCACCCAACGTGGCGTACCAAGTTTCATAGAATTCGATTAATTAGAAGGGTGCCAATGATTGAATATAGATTTTCAATATAGAGAGAAAGGATGATTCTGTCTAGAAAGGGGTCTTAAGTGATGCCTCTTGACAATGCTCCCCCCGATCTGGGAATTATCCTATTATCGATTATTGATTTGAAATATTTAATGGTGGTATCCGGTCTTTTTAGTAATTTAAGATTAAATAATGGTATACACTTAGCTATGAAAAATAATATATAGTCCACCCTAACGTGGCGTATTATTTAGTAATAGGACCGAAGTAATATTTAAACGAATTTAAGTGGTATATATGTCACCCATCGTGGCGTACCAGATACTTATGGTGTTTAAATATTAGTGCATTAATTTTAATTAATTGTTAGAGGAAACCAATAGGTTTTAAGATTTATGCAACTATCTGATTATGTGCTACATGTATGATTCTCAGGATTAGATCATTATGGGCTTTAATCCACTATTCACCATACTTAAGGATAACAAACTTACTGGACCGAACTATATTGAATGGAAACGTAATTTGGACATAGTGTTGACTGCTGAGGAGTACAAATTTTGTACTTATGAACCCAAGCCAGATCAGCCTGCTGAAGATGCTCCTGAAAGTGAGAAGGAGTATTATAAGCGGTGGGTTAAGGCTGATGAGATGTCGCGATGTTACATTCTGGCAGCAATGTCGGGTGTTTTGCAGCATCAGCATCAGGCTATGCCCACTGCTTCAGATATGCTCTTTAATCTCAAGGAACTTTTTGGAGAACAGAATAGGGCTGCTAGGCAAGTAGCAATGAAGGCTTTAATGAACACTCAGATGGCTGAAGGAACACCTGTAAGGGATCATGTTCTCAGGATGATTTCTCATCTGAATGAGATGGAGATCCTTGGTGCTGATATTGATGGGGAAACCCAGATCGATATCATCCTTATGAGTCTGCCCAAAAGTTTTTAGCAGTTCTGCTTAAATTACACCATGAACAAAAGGATGTATAGTCTCGCGGAACTTCTGACAGAACTTCAAGCAGCTGAAGGACTCTTTAAGCAGAATGTTCAGGTGAATGTGGCTGAGAAAGCTTATTCCTCTAAGTCGAAAGGCAAGAAGAAGAAAAAGGTTCAGACACAAAAAGCTGGAAAGGTTGCTAATGCAGTGGGAGTTCAAGGTGCTGTGAAAAAACCTAAGGGCAAGTGCTTCAGGTGCAAGCAGTCAGGTCACTGGAAACATGATTGTCCTCTTCCTAAGAAGACAAACAATACTGGTATGTCTCTTTCTCTAGTTACAGAAACATATATAGCGGCTATATCTACGAGCACTTGGTGTGTAGATACAGGAGCCACTGACCATGTTTGTAACTCTATGTAGGGGTTCCAGCAATCCAGAATGCTTAGAGATGGCGAGATATATGTGTTCATGGGAGATGCTACGAAAGTAGCAGTAGTTGCAGTTGGAATAATTACATTATCTTTTGGTGATGATAGGATTTTGGTTTTGAACAATTGTCTTTATGTACCTTCGTTTAGAAGGAATTTAATTTCGGTTTCTAAACTTGCCATGGATGGTTATAATGTTTGTTTGGATCGTAATGTTTCTATTATGATGAATAAACGAGTTATATGTTCTGGTACATTGCAAGACAATTTATATATTATTAATCCTATCCAACCAATGCTGCAACATAAGGAAACTAATAACATTCTTTCTAGCTCAAATAAAAGAAAGAAACCTTCTGAATTGAACCAAACATATCTTTGGCACTTAAGATTAGGTCATATTAACTTGAGGAGGATTCAAAGACTGGTAGTAGATGGGCCATTAGGCTCGTTGGCAGTGGAGCCATTTCCAGTTTGTGAATCCTGCTTGGAAGGTAAGTTGACTAATAGGCCTTTTAAAGCAAAGGGGAATAGAGCCAAAGAAGTGTTAGAATTGGTTCATACTGATTTATGTGGACCTATGAGTATCCAAGCAAGAGGAGGTTATGAGTATTTTGTCACTTTCATTGACGATTATATGGGTACATTTATTTGTTGCGCCGTAAGTCTGAGTGCTTTGAAAAATTCAAAGAGTACAAAGCAAGTGCGGAGAAGCGACATCTTGGAAAATGTATCAAGTCACTACGATTAGATCGTGGTGGCGAATACTTGCTTGGAGAATTTAGGGAATATTTATCAGAAAATGGGATTGCATCCCAATTGTCTGCACCTGGCACACCTCAGCAGAATGGTGTAGCAGAGAGAAGGAATCGGACTCTTTTAGAGAGTGTTAGATCGATGATGAGTTATTCAGATTTACCCAAGTCATTTTGGGGATTTGCTATAGAAACAGCGGCTTACCTTCTGAACTTGGTACCTTCTAAGTCGGTTCCCAAGACTCCAATAGAATTGTGGACTGGTAGCAAACCAAGTCTAAGACATATTCGGATTTGGGGTTGTCCAGCACATGTGCTGAACAAGAACGCGAACAAGTTAGAATCTCGTACAGAAGTAAGGGTGTTTGTAGGCTATCCCATGGGAACGAAAGGTTATTCATTTTATAGTCCTATGAATCGAGATATCATTGTTAGCACCAATGCTAGATTCTTAGAAGAAGACTATATAATGAACCATAAACCCATGAGTAGTATCGTTTTAGAGGAACTAGTGGGAGGGACAGATAATCCCCAAGTGCCAATAGTACAAGTAGATCAACCACAAGAAAATGCACAACCTGTCACTAATACCACACCGGTGCTTCGTCGTAGTGGGAGGGTTGTTCATCAACCTGATAGATTCATGTTTTTGGGAGAGTCCTCGGACTTGGTCTCTGGTGAACATGATGAGGATCCCAGGACATATGAGGAAGCAATTCTAGATAAAGATGCAGATCTTTGGCAAAAGGCAATGGAATCTGAGATGGAATCTATGTATTCTAATCAAGTTTGGGAGCTCGTGGAACCACCCAAAGGTGTAAAACCCATTGGATGTATGTGGATCTACAAGAAGAAAAGAGGATCTGACAAAAAGGTGAAAGCCTGGAAAGCACGACTTGTTGCGAAAGGGCATACTCAGAAAGAAGGGATCGATTATGAGGAAACCTTTTCCCCGGTTGTTATGCTTAAGTCGATCCGGATTCTTTTATCTATAGCAGCTCATCTCGATTATGAGATTTGGCAAATGGATGTCAAGACAGCTTTCCTTAATGGAAGTCTTGAGGAAACCATCTATATGCAACAACCAAAAGGATTTATTAAGGAAGGCCAAGAGCATCTTGTTTGTAAGCTTAAGAGGTCTATTTATGGACTAAAACAAGCTTCTAGGGACTGGAATATTCGTTTTGATCAGGCAGTCCAGTCATATGGATTTGATCAAAGTCCAAGCGAATCATGTGTGTATAAAAGAAGTGAGGGTAATGCAGTGGTTTTTCTAGTACTATATGTAGATGACATTTTACTCATTGGAAACAATGTTAAGATGTTGTCATCAGTAAAGGCATGGTTGTTCAAACAATTTGAAATGAAGGACTTAGGTGAAGCGGCATTCATCCTTGGGATCAAAGTAATAAGGGATCCTCAAGAGCCCTACATTGATGAATTATTAGCTCGTTTTAACATGCAGAACTCTAAGAAAGGTTTTCTACCTTTTAAGCATGGAGTGGCTCTATCCAAGGAGCAGTGTCCTTCGACACCTAAGGATATAGAGAGCATGAAAGCAGTTCCTTATGCTTCGGCATGTGGAAGTTTAATGTATGCTATGTTATGTACGAGGCCTGACATCTGCTTTGCTGTAGGCATGGTTAGTAGATATCAGTCAAACCCAGGTCAAGAACATTGGAGTGCAGTAAAAACTATACTCAAGTACCTGAAAAGGACTAAGGAGTATATGTTAATTTACAAGGCCTCAAATCTATTTCCTTTGGGATATACTGATTCAGATTTCCAATCAGATAGGGATAAGAGGAAATCGACCTCGGGATATGTTTTTACTTTGGGAGGTGGAGCCGTTATATGGAGGAGTGTAAAGCAGAAATGCATTGCAGACTCTACCATGGAAGCCGAGTACGTGGCGGCCTCTGAGGCTGCAAAGGAGGCTGTATGGTTCAGGAACTTCCTTTTGGACTTGGATGTGGTACCTAATTTGCCGAGGAGCTTGACAGTGTATTGTGATAACACTGGTGCTGTGGCAAATTCGAAGGAACCGCGAGATCACAAAGCAGCTAAACATATTGAACGTAAGTATCATCTCATACGAGGAATCGTAAAGCGAGGAGATATAGTTGTGGCTCACATATCATCAGAAGACAACCGGGCAGATCCTTTCACAAAGAGCCTGCCAGCCAAAGTTTTTGACAGGCGTGTGGAAGCGATAGGAGTCAGATGGATGGACACATAGTTTTTTGTGTAATAGTGGATTAAATAAACACTGATATACTCATAGAATATTTTTAGTATAAGTGGGAGATTGTTGGTGTATACTGAAAATATTTATTTGAAGTATATACATTTATTTCTGGCCTATTTTATTGAGAATAATTTAAATGTTTACATGTTGTCTAAATATTATATATTGTGAATAATCTAGTATCAAATGAGATACAGAATATTAGATTATTAAATACGGTTTATATAATATAATATGGTTCACAGCACAGGTGGTGTTAGACAATCCACTGGAATGGCTGTAGTATTATTTAGATTAGTTTATATTGACTAATAAATAATACTAGTATACTTTGTGTATATTGAACAGGATCAAATTTAGAATTGTTCCCTTATACTGATTAAGAAGGAGAACTAAGATTCTATGTTATTATTAATGCTTAGGTTCTTAATCCAGATATAGTAATTGACACGTGTATATTATTTACATGCTTTGATTTTTATATGAAATAATTCTTTTGATTTATTTCATTATATTTTGGGTGATGGAATAATATATATGGTGAATATTATTTATTGAAGGAATCCATGTCCTGATAATATTCGGGTTAATGATGTCCCCTTGAAAGCTCAAAAAGATTTAATTATGTGAAACCCTGCAGGTGGATTTATTCCGGCATAATTAAATAAAGGTTGAGTGGATGATCAAGGATAAAAGATATTAATTAAATGAATTATCAGTAATTTATTTAATTAATGGACTTGCGATATTTTAAACATGGGGAATTTAATAAGCAAATAATATTGAAACCGAATTAATTGATTAAATTACGGTATTAGGAAAGGTAGTGCAAATATTAATTCTTTAGTGAATTGAATTAATATTTAATTACATTGGGCCATTCCCAAGATGTAATTAGAAGGCCCAACCTAATTGTCCATGATCCCTATTGTAGCCTATATATATTCTTATTCTCTTCTTGCGAGGGCTGGTCAAAAAAATTTTGTAGCCACCCAGGAGCAAGAAGAGAGGTTAACTTGAGAAGACGAAGGCCACACTTCCCTCAAGGGAATTTGGGAATACAATAGAAGAGCGTGGAATCAACCGTTAACAAGGTGATTTTTCTATTCGTACTCGTTAATTTATTGTATCAAAAATCGCAGTGCCAAGATCTGATTGTCCCAACACTTTCTGCCCAGTCATACTTACACTCAACCTCTAATTCATCTGAGCTTATAGATAAGTTGGCATCATCAATTTCCATCCAGTCACCATGTTTCTCATAGAATTCAACATATCTTTCAACATAGTATTTCTGGATGTGTTCCAGGGCTGGTTTAGGGACATTGCCATGACTCACCATAAGCTCCACCATCCTTGCCAACACAAAGAAGTCAATTCTGCGTGTTACTACTTCAGATGTCATTTTGATGCTATACCTATCTACCACTGTTGACCCTATGATCATATTGAAATCCTTATCAACATACATCATTCTACTTCCATCTTTATGCTAGATGGTGTATTTGGTTGCACGTTGCTTGCTTTTATCCAAGTCCAAAGAGACGGATTTCATGTCTCTTTCAACATTTGCTTTATGACATTCGAAGTTGTTCATCATTTCTCTTTTCTGAATAATAGTCTTATCAACCACTACTCCATGCTTCTTTGTCTTAGCTGCAGCCTTTGTCTTCCCCTTTCTAGGAATTGAGCGCCAGGCTCTTGATTTTCTTTTTTTCCTTTTAGGTTTGAATGCCTTGGCATCATTGTCCTTGACAGCATCTTCATTCAAGTTCTTGACAGTGTCTTTTTCAACTGTGCCCTTCATGACAGTATCTTCATTTGAGCTCTTGATAGTGTCTTTGTTGACAGCATCCTTTTTAGCATTAAGGCAGTCAGCAGCAAACCTTAAAATATTTGCTTCTAGGGCTTCAAGAATGTCTATCTCCCCATCATCTTTAGCATCAACATCTTTCTTGTCAGTTTTGGGAGTTTTTTCTTTTGTTTTCTCCTGAGTTTGACTTTCAGCAATCTCAGCAATTGCTTTGACACCATTTCCAGGTGCACCACATCCTCTACTACCATCAGGTTCATCTTTACCATCATCAAGGGTGTCATCAAATGTGCAGCTTCCACCTCTTTCACTTCTTTTGACATTTGCTTCAGAAATTAACTTCTTTATCTGAGAGCTAAGATTCTTATCTCTTTTTACCAAAAGTTTGTGAATGTCCTTGACAGCCTTGACCATTTCCTTGGTAATTCTAGATTTGAGGATGTGTCTCAGTACTGTCATAACTGAGTCAGTTTTCAACTTTGTTTCTCCATCCAGATGTAGAAAACCAATTTTCTTTACTCCTGCACTTGTAGTCATCCTGTAGCAAACACCATATGGATTGTCGATCACTTCTAGAAGTTTGTCTTCAACAAGCCTCTTGATCTGTGCCAACAGACTTTCATTAAAGGTTATTGAATTGGCCTTCACTTTTGTTGCTAAGGAATTTAATATTCTTGATTGCAAGCTTTGCAGTAGTTGCATTGTGATGAATATTGAAATGCCAGATTTCAGATATACATCAATTGCCCATCTTTTCTCCAAGTTAACTTTCACAGAGATACTTATTATTTTATCCTTCAGTATTGTTGACAGTTTGTTATAAACTCCTCCTGCTTCTGTGATTGAGTTATCCACCAACATACTGAATTCTTCATCCTTGTTGTTCAAAGTACTCTCCATGTAGCTAACCATCATTATTCCTACTTCATCTGGGTTGTACTCACTTCCATCAGACCAGGTGGTTCCAGTTGTCAGATTTATGTACTCAGGCATTTTATCTTTGCCTTTACCCAGTCTGTTTTGTTCATCCTGTTCTCTCCATTGTTTTTCCAGTGGAGTTTCCAAGATTTCTGAAGTTGGCTCCTTAATTTTCAAAGGAGGCAGCATTGGTCTTTCAGACTTTTGTGTTTCTTGTAATTGCTCCATTACTTCTTTAGTTACCAATACTGGCTCACCATCCATTTCATGTTCAATTAAATCACCATCTCCAGAAGTTTTCAGTTCTTCACCAAATTTTCTTTCTTCCTTCTCCTCTGGCTCCCCCTCACTCTCTTCTCCATCTTCAACTTGTACTTGCTCCCCCTTACTTCTTGACTCCTCCTTCTCTACCACTTTGTCTGAGGTATTGGATCTACCACTCTATTTTGATCTACCACTGTCTCCCTCTTAGTTAAGTTGACAGCACTAAGAGCAGCAGAGAATGATAGCAGAGTCTGTTGAATCTCAGCAAAAACAGTAGCTACCATAGTGGACAAATTGTCAATTTTAGCTTCCATGGATGCACATCTGTCTTCAAGGGATTTTAACCTTGAATCAGCTTGTTTAGAAGGACCACCAGATCTTAACCTTTTTGGAGGCAAAGGAAAAGATTGGGGCAAGGAGGTTGTGGGGGTTCTCATACTCTCATTGTTTTTCTAAGTGATCTCATCACTCCTCACAGTTGAACACTCAAGGCCTAGAGCCTGTTTGCTGGGGTGTCTCACTTTTTCACTCTAGACATGCTCAAGTCCCTCTCCTTTTGCCAGCTCATTTGGCTGCCTCTCATTTTTATGCTCACCTCTCTTTTCTTTCATCTCTCTTTTCTTTTTCACACCCTCACTCAACCTAGATGCATGGGTATGAGCAGTACTAACATGCATTGAATGAGAAGGTTTAGATTTTAACTTTTTGAAAGAGGATATTGGCACATGATCTTCATCAGAAGCATCATCAACAATGACTGCATCTTGATCAAGCTGTGTAGAGGTGACAGCATATTTATCCAAAAGTTTACTTTCAGCAGGTGGGTTGACAACAACTTTGGTTATGTCTTTGGAAGCAGCCGAGGCTGTGACAGTAACTTCCTGAGGGTAAGTTGCTTTCTGGAGATCAATCATGATGCTGGTTGTTTCAATATCTGGCAGAATTGCATCATGATCTAACTCAGTGTTTGAGACAGTGGTGTCCATCACACTTTGAGCAATGGGTTCTTGTGGACCACTTGATAGGGGCTCATCTATGATAGAAGATGGATGATCAAAACCTGAAAGGTTGGTACTGTCCCCTTCTCTAGGTTGTTGAGAAGAAACAATTGATGGATTAGAGAATAAAGAAGGTGACGGTATAGAAGAGAATATTGGCTATTCCACAGGGGTAACTTGTGGAACATCAATAGTAGGAGTTTGATCCTCACTGTGCCCTATCTCCATGTGTGTTTCTGCAAGTGTGAGCTTCTCATGAGTGAGTTCATGAGTTTGTGCAGTCTCTTTACAAGATGCCCTGGGAGACAGGCCAATTTCAATAGATACTCCTTGTTGAGAAGAAGCATCTTGGGATGTGTTTGATTCCCTTTTATCCTCCACACCCTTTTGTGAGACTGTGGGGTGGCTGACAGCGGCTTTGGCCCTCTTAGCTCTCTTCTTCTTTGGCTCAAGAGGAACCACTATGGGTTCACTTTCACTAACATCCTTATTTGCTGCATCAAGTGCAGTTTCTCCCTCAACACTCTTAGAACTACCTTCAATACCGGTTTCCAAGGGTCTTTTCTGGCTTAATGACCTTTTAACCCTCAAAGTTTCCACTTATATACCCATCAACCCTCAATATTTCAAAACGTTCCTTTTAACCCTCGAAGTATCCATAGAGGTCCTAATAACCCTTAAACTGGTACAAAAAATAAAAAATAAAAAACGGTATAACTCGGATGGGAAAAAGAGACATTTCACAAACCGATACCGAGGGTTAAAAGGTATACTTTAGATACTTTGGGGGTTAAAAGGTATACTTTAGATACTTTGGGGGCGAAAAGGTATACTTCAGAAAATGTTTATACAAGTGTACAGTACATGAGCTTTGTGCACTGGTACATCCACTAGTGGTAACTGGTAAGCATCAAGATTCATTTTGTTCTTTTCTCATGTGGAATGACTAAAGTTGGAGATCCAGAAATGGGGCTGAAAAGTTTGAGCATATATGATCTTAGTTCTATAGTCATACCCTAAACAAAAATCATGTCCAGGTTCATAAAAGAATGTATGTTCCATGATTTGCTTCTCATATGCGCGAAGTGAGGTACTGTATATCTAGAACAACCACACAACATGTATGTACAAATTCACAGAGTTATATGCTTGAGCAAGAAGGGCTAATGTTGTGTTCTGATATTTCAGATTTTCTGAATATGTCATTGTCC
Organism: Saposhnikovia divaricata; assembly: GCA_036435485.1. Taxonomy (NCBI): domain Eukaryota; kingdom Viridiplantae; phylum Streptophyta; class Magnoliopsida; order Apiales; family Apiaceae; genus Saposhnikovia; species Saposhnikovia divaricata. The sequence goes on from CM071601.1 coordinate 41,553,686, forward strand.
CCTTGGAGTTCCCTTGACCACTTCATTGGCTAGCTTGGGCTCTAGAGATGTCTCACTCATCTATTTTAGAGCTCTAAGTATTATTAAAGCTACTGAAGTGTTTGGGGGAACTCTAAGGGCGCCGTGATTACACCAAATTGACAACATAAAATACTCCCTCCTTATTATACAGACTATTCAAGCAGTTTAAGCAATGCAGAATGCATGGACTGCAGTCCTTGGAGTCCATGCCGGTTTGAAATATGCCACACCAACAGTAAACCCATTGTACGCATAAACATGCCCATAACTCATTATGAACTTTGTGATTACCTTTCGTCCTTAGTTTACGGGTTTGAACATGATTTAAGATTCATTTGAAAGTGAGTGTGAGATGGTGACTGCATGCATACGGGAGTAAAAAGTTCTTGCACCGACCTGACCTATCTAAAAACTTAAAAAATGAAATGACCACTATCTAAAAATTTAATGTAAGGAACTGAACTCTGCTAACAGTCGACCAAAATTATTTGTGGTATAGTGTCAAACGGGCATATTACACCCACCAAACACTAAGGAAATAAATAGAACAACTGACTTTCGAAATTACATGAAAACTACATCTTATGTAAAAACAAAAGAGATGGATTGTAAAATTGTGACCAAATATTATTACAAGTGTACAACTACATCATATACACGGCAGGGATACGGAGTATGTAATTAAGATACAACAAAGTTCCCCTGAAAATTTCTATAAATCATGTTTATAAGTTTTGGAATAAAGTGTACAATTTCAAAATAATTTTAATTTCTATCTAATATTATTTAAAAATTTACATACTAAAAATATTTTGGAAACGATACATATGCCCTTGATGACCAAAACATACCATATAAACCCCTTACGCCAATTATATATAGGATATAATATAGTAATAGATTAAAATTTATATATTTATAACTTTGAAAATCCAGAAAATACATTTTAAAAATGAATTAAATATATTTTCCAATAATATATATTTTGTATTTATTTTTAATTATATGATATATGTAAATTTCAATTAAAATTCAAAAAAATAGACCATTAATACTACAAAGTAATTTTTTTTTTTTGAAAACACCGAACATGTAGATAATCAATACTACAAAGTTGTTGAGATCAGAGTATAGAAGATCTAAATATAATGACCACATACTCTCCCTTGAAAACATTTGATGACATAACTTATTTCCCTCATGTACTGTACACTTGTATAAACATTTTTTGAAGTATAGCTTTTCGCCCCCAAAGTATCTAAAGTATACCTTTTAACCCCCAAAGTATCTAAAGTATACCTTTTAACCCTCGGTATCGGTTTGTGAAATGTCTCTTTTGTCCATCCGAGTTATACCGTTTTTTTATTTTTTATTTTTTGTACCGGTTTAAGGGTTATTAGGACCTTTATGAATACTTCGTGGGTTAAAAGGACCGTTTTGAAATATTGAGGGCTCATGGGTATATCAGTGGAAACTTTGAGGGTTAAAAGGTCATTAAGCCGTCTTTTCTTGGATTCTTGCAGGGCTATTTTTGTGGCTTTTGGTAGCCTAGAAGGTCTGACTTGTGTAAATTGAGTAGAATGATGGTTGAATGAATTTGGGCTTAATTCAGCTTCATTCTCAAGAGAGAAAATAGTATACCCAGAGGGTAATGGAAAATCAAGGTTGGGCACTTGATCAACCATGTGCTGCATAAAACAGAGTGGAATATGTGCATTCAAATTCTGTGAATTAAGTGTAGTGTATGTATTTCTTTTCAAAACATTGCACTCCATTGTGAGAGATGCATTTTCATCAATTCCACACAAAGAATTTATACACATCATGAGAAAGCGAGGATAAATATGTACCTTTTTGCCTAAGGCAGATTTGAACTGTCCCATGAGCAGCTTTCCAACATCCACTTTGTACCATGAACAAAAGAGTGAGTGAGTTTCTTTATGTAGGTAGGAATACCATTCCACCCTGAGGTCTTTGTTGAGAAAACCTTTACCATTGCATCAATAATCACGCTCCACTCTTTCTTAGATATTTCCTGTCCATTTCTCCAGTTGGGTACCAGCTTGAAGTTCCTTATTCCAGAACAGGGCTAGAATACCAAATTTTCAAGAACTTCTTTAGGGTTTCATCACTTGCAAGCTCCTGGTAAGATTCATTTTCTTGCAGTCCAATTCCTAGAGCTTCATTGATTTCCTTGATTGTGAGAATGTAGGTAGTGTTGTTGATTTCAAAATTATAGACTCACTACCAGCATTTCCTTGAACAGAGGCTGTTTTCCAAAATTGTGCAAGTCTGTCTAGGTCCAAAGATGGGGTAGAGGTTATAGCACGACCTAGATAGGACTTGTTCATGAAGGATACAAGTCCTTTGAAACCTTCACCAGCATCTCCAGCAGAGAGAATACCAGCAAAGTTTGTTTGAGAAGAGGATTGTTTGGGTGCCATTTTTGCTTTGAGATTTGGGAGAGAGAGGTTTAAGCTTTTGCGAGAGATGTTCTGTTGAGAGTTATGTGTTTGTGTATTTGACAATTGCTTATATGAGAATAGCAACTGTTTTACTGAAGAGGGAAAAGTAACTTTGTCTTAACCCATTAAATGTTCACGTGGTGTAGTGGGTAGTTACTTTTTAGTGGCTATAAATCGTGAAGGTAAAAATCCTAATTTCAACAGTCCACTAACTCTTGACAATAACCTGTGCACTAGAACAACTCGTTAGTAATCTTGGAGTGGTGACAGTATGTTTTGCTTGACAGTAACATTGGCGCGAGAACATGTTGTCACCATTAAGTAATTTATAGACAATTTTCTTTTAAAAAAAATCTCATGACAGCACCTTTCCTTGTTGACAGCAAGTTGTGTGGAAATTCCAAACGTCATGGGTTTTAAATGAATTTTGTCTATTTAAAATTACCAATTAGCATTTTAATCAATTAGAGCGCATATTCGTTTCAGACACACATACACACATTCACATATACACACATGCATACATGCATTTACCCAATAGATAACCAAGGTATGAGAATAAAGTAAGGAAACAACCAAGAACATTGAAGAAGATGGAACGATGAACTTTTCATTAAAAAAACTTAAAAACAATACATAAAAAGCTCAAAAAAAAACATCAATTTTTATTAAGCTCTGCAAGAGCTCCCTTCAACAGGTCCTCGACGACCTTCTCCACATCTTCCTCCTTGGAGATCCCTTGCATGTCGAGATAAGCCTGAAGCTTATCCAACCATGAATCCCATGGGTTCTCAGCAGCAGCAGCTTCCTCTATTTTCTCTGGCATCTTCTTGGGCATCTCTTCAACCTTGTCGGAGTCTGGGCTCTCGGAAGTAGAGATCTCTGAAGCTTTCCTCTTACTCATTCTCTAGAGTCTCTAAAGTGAGTAATAAGAAAATAGGGGTTCGGCCTCGGGTTCATTTATAGCACACTAGGAGACACTACAGTTTCCCACACGCTTCCTTTTAATAAAATATTTAACTTTAAAAGAAAAAAGACTTATAATTACCCCGGGTCATTTCAAATGACACGACTAATTATCACTGGCACACGTGTGATTTAAGTTAATGTCACATGACTACTCATTACATAAGTTAAAATACGCATGTAATTTCAATTTAGCATAGTCATAGCAGACATGCTGTCAATAACAAGTAGCACACAAGACAATAACTTCTCATGACAACAACATTGAAGGCTACTGTCACGAGCTGCAATTTAACACCTTGAAAATGTAAAAACTAGTAAGTTAACATACTAGATTTAGCATTCCCAATTCACTTACCAACCTGTTGAAGGTTGCTTCATCCAATGGCTTGGTGAAAATGTCTGCAAGTTGTTTTTCTATAGGAATGTAGAACAGCTTCACAGTTCCCTTTTCAACATGTTCCCTTATGAAATGATGCCTTACATCGATGTGCTTTGTCCTGGAATGTTGAATTGGATTGTATGAGATGGCTATGGCACTAGTGTTATCACAGTTGATAGGGATGTTTGATACCTCTAAACCATACTCCAAAAGCTGATTCTTCATCCAAAGAATTTGAGCACAACAACTTCCAGCTGCAATGTATTCAGCTTCTATAGTTGAGGTAGATACAGAATGCTGCTTCTTGCTAAACCATAACACTAATCTTCCACCAAGAAATTGACAGATTCCTGTTGTGCTTTTTCTGTCAATCTTGCATCCAGCATAGTCTGAATCAGAATATCCAACTAGATCAAATCCAGTGTCTTTAGGATACCAAAGGCCTAAATTTAGATTTCCTTTCAAGTATCTAAAGATTCTCTTAATAGCAATCAAGTGTGACTCTTTTGGATCAGCTTGAAACCTTGCACAGAGACATGTAACAAACATTATGTCTGGTCTGCTAGCAGTTAGATATAGTAGTGATCCAACCATGCCTCTATAAGTACTAGAGTCCACTTTCTTTCCTTTAGGATCTAGATCCAGTTTGGTTGCAGTAGAGATAGGTGTCTTGGCAGGTGATGCATCTTCCAAGCTGAACTTCTTGAGCAGTTCCTTGACATATTTTGCTTGACAAATGAAAATGCCATCACACTTTTGGTAAATCTGCAGGCCAAGAAAGAATGATAGTTCTCTCATCATACTCATCTCATATTTGTTCCTCATAAGAGATGAAAACTTCTCACATAGCTTTTCATTTGTAGAACCAAAGATTATGTCATCAACATAGATCTGTACCAGAATGATGTCCTTGCCATGATGTTTGTAGAATATTGTTTTATCCACAACACCTCTGTTAGATATTGATTCAAGTTATGGTCAGGATTTGGACTACTGATCAGATACTGATGCTGACGTCATCAGTAATACGATGTCAGTATTAGGTTGCTATTAGGATTAGAAGTTGATCAGGATTACATAAAGATATACATCAGTCCAGAGATCAAGGAGATTGACATGTCGGTTCCTAATTTATAGGAACGCAGCTATCATTCAAGATATGTATTAAGAGTCGTATGTAATTGATTTAGTATATCTTGTAATTGATAGGGTAGCTGTTGATAAGTGCATATTTTTGTATATTTTTATTACCTATTTATTGCTTGGAATCGTATTTTAATAAATTATTTTGTTGCATTTCAGGAAATTTCGAGAAAACTGAAGAAATGGCAAAATAAAGAAATAAATGACAAAAGAAGAAAAAGAAGGACCAAAACAAGAAGAAAAGTAAAAGCAAGGGGTGGTGGTGCATTTTGTTACCAAACCAAATGGATGGCCAAGATTTAGCCAACACTAAACTAAATCAAGGGCCAAGATTCACCCACACCTACCAAAAACCCTAATTTTTCCCTATAAATAGGCCTCATCTTCTCTTGTAAAAACCAACCATTACCTTACATACTAGAATTATGTTGTATTAGTTCATTTCCAAAAATTTTAGTTGTAATTTTCTATATTTCTTGTAAACACTCTTTATTTTTATGCAATTTCAAGTTTCATTTTAATTCTTGCATCCCTTTTTCATTTTGTTTCCCTTGCTCTTTATTTCGTTATTTTCGTAAATTCTCGGGTGGATAAAGTAGCAACGCTAACCACACGGGATTGAAAGTATCGATTTGAAGAATTTGTTTTCGTAATTTTAATTTTCGTTTTAATATTAGTTACGCCCCTTTAAATCTCAATTTTATTGTGGGTTTTATAATTATCAATTATAAATCTAGTTTTTATGTTTTATGTTTTAGTGTAATAAAAAAAAACAACAAAAAAAAAAATTTCACAAAAATATCAGTTTTAGTAATTTTCGATAATTATGTTATGTCTTTAATTCTTAAGTCGAAGCATTAGTTTTCGCTTTACTCTGTTTCCTTATTATACGAACCATAAACAAACCCAGCTGATTTCCTTTTTCTACATAATTCACAATCGTCCCTCCTCACTCTTTTCCCCAGTTTTTTTTGTTCTCCACAAAACCCACTCAAGTCTCCCATCCTTCGATCTCTCTCTTTCTCTCTCTCATTCTATCTCCCTCTCCTCCTTCTCCACACCGTTCCTCCTTATTTCTCTTCGCGAATACCGTTCCCCTCCCCTGCTCTTGCTCACACAACCCATCTCTCTATTCCCGATTAAATCGAACCACAATCAAACCCAAATCTTTCTTCTCCTGGTCTTCGAACATCACGCACAAGACCTCTATTTTATAAAATCTTCAGTTCGATTTCAATAATTCAATTCTTAATGGATTCATTTTCAATTTGTTTGTTGCTAAAATCGCCTATTGCTGTGTCGTTTTCGATTTGGTTGTTCGTCGCCCGAATTATACTGTAATTGCTATTGTTTGCAAGTTGATTTCCGAGTCAATCGAGGTTTACCATTTGTTCATTTTCCAAATGCTGGTTTTGCTGGTTTTGAGTCGACGGGGCTGGAGTTGTGTTTGAGTTTTGCTTTGATGTTTGTCGAGTTTGATGTACCGAGTTTAAGTTGTTTGAGTTGAATTCATTAAGTCCCAGTTGATGTGTAGCTGTTAGACTACGAATGTATTGTTGTGTTGAATGTTTTATTAAATTTTCTTGTTCAATTTAGTTTTGTTAAATTCTGTTTGGCTGAGTTAGTTACTGGACTTTGAGCTTGTGTTCCGAGTTTTTGTAATTCTGAGTTAGTTCTGAATTCTGGTTTTGTTTGCTGCGTTTTTTATTTGCTGTTGTTAAATCCGTATTTGCCGAGAGTCTGGTTTCGTGTCTGCTTTTGAGATTTTTTTTTGTTTTAATTGTTAATTCATTTAGCTGCGTTTTTAGTTGGTTACTTTCGCTGAGTACTGTTTTCGGTAGTTTAGAATGTTTTGTAAGTGTTTTAGAATTGTATTGGGTTTTGTTTGATTTTTGAATTTGCAATTTTGCGAGAATTGTGTTAAGTCGATTATTGTTGATTATTTGTGGTTTGCAGTTTGAGTTTCCCAGCTTGTTTTTGTCGAACTATGGAGCTTTTGCTGGGTCTGTGATGAATTCTTTGTTGTCTGAGTTTGTATTGTTTATGACTCGATTGAACTGGGTCGATTATGTGCTTCGGTTTTCGAGTTCTAGTTTGTCGATTTCATGGTTTTTGGTCCTATACAGAATTCATGTTAATTGATTGGTTAAGTGCTGAGTTTTGTTTTAGCTGCATTTTTGTTGAATTGTCATTTTGGGTTTTCTAGTCGTTATCTCTGTTTCGTTCATTACCGAGTTGTGCTGGTTCTGTGTTTTTTTTCGATTATGGCTTGTTAATTTTTCAAATATTCTATGTCAAATTTTCTTCAAAATTTCCTGTAAATAAATCCAATTTTAATTCAAATTTAGAATCTTTAATTAAATTAGTTTTTGTTTTACTTTTAAATTTCTTAGTTTAAAATCAGAATAAATTAAATTTTGCTTTAAATTAGATTTAGTTTTTGTTAATCAATAAATACAAAAATTCAAATTTACAAAATTAGAAATTAAGAGTGGCTAATTTTTCTATTAAATTGTAATTCGTTAAAATTAGATTTTCCTTTAAAATTTGTTGATAATTTCTTTAGGTATTTTTAATTCAAATAGTAAAAATAAAATTCAATTTTTAGTTTAAGTAGATTAATTTAATTTTCTTTTAAGAAAAAAATAGTTTTAGGAATTAAAAAAAAATCCAAAATTTTATAAAAATCCCAAATTGTTCTAATTCGCCTAAGTTAAAATTTAAGGATCGCGAAATAAATATTATTCCCTGTGGATCGAATCTTAAAATACTAAAACGAGATCGTGCGCTTGCGATATTAAATTGTCATATTTTCGGCACATCAAGTTTTTGGCGCCGCTGCCGGGGAATTAATTATTTTTCACGCCTTAATATTTAATTTTTCGGATTAGTTTTATTTCTTGCCTTAATTTTTTATTTCGTTTTTTTAGGGAAGCGTGAAATTTCGGGAATCTTTTCACGGAGCTTGGAAAAATCGGAATTCTTGGAAGCATGCTTCGGTAACCCGTATCTCTCTCTTTTCGCCTTTTTATTTTTTTAAAAAAAATCACAAAAAAATAAAAAAATCGAAAATCACGAAAAATTTGAAAATTGAAAAAATAAATCCAAAAAAATTATCTAGTAAATACATAATTGTTGCATCATGCATTTAATCACTTAGGGCACATCATCTAGATTTTTATTTTCTTGTTTTTAATTTTTCGTACCTTATAAATTGTGGTGATTGCTGGAGGACCCAAAGGTACGTTAAATTTCTTCTTTCTTTTAGTTAAAACACGTAGTGTAAACATCCATAATTGTTTATAGTTTTGTATATATATCGTTGTTTGTTGCATTAATTAGACGTGTGCCCTAGGATTTCACGTTCAATTAGAAAGGTGCCTAAAAATAAACGTACTTAAGACTTATTCACGACTTTCAGGGTCTAAGGTTCGCCTGGCTGTTAAGATTCGGTGTCTAAGTGACGAGTTTGGCCTCTTGGCAATGCCTGCTCTAATCTGGCCGAATCGGTCTGAATAATTCTTAATTTGCGGAATTTTTAGTGTGTCTTAACGTTATTTAGGGAACCTAGGTTAGATCTTTCTTTTGATTTTTCACCCTTTATTTTGTGTGCTTAATTTTTCGCAAATTATTTGCTAAGTGTTTTCTTCCTGTTCATGCGCACTACTTGGGTTAGAGATAATTCGGCTAGGCTAGTGAGGCCAATTGAGTGTTCATCCTCTTCAGAATCCGAACCCGTAGAAATTCTTGACTCCGTAGTGACCATGGCCTTGTCTCTTAAGGACCGTTGCTATCCCACCCGCTCCGCTCAACCCTCGTGTATCACTCTTCCACCGGTTACTGGTAATAATTTTGAGATTAAACCCCACTTTATTAGCATGTTACCTAAATTTAACGGGAGTGAGGGCGAGGATCCGTATCTTTTCCTTCATGAATTCGAGGAGGTTTGCGCATTGCAAAAACTCCAACAACTTTCCGAGGACTCCATTAGGCTTAGACTTATCAACTTCGCTTTGAAAGAAAACGCTAAGAAATGGTTGTATAGTCTTCCCGTTAATTCAATTTCCACGTGGGAGGGTTTCGTAGTCATCTTTCTAAAAAAATTCTTTCCAAGCCATAAAACTACGAAACTCACTAATGAGATTAATCAATTTCGTCAAAAACACAACGAACCATTTTGGACGTGTTTTGACCGCTTTAAAAATCTTTTATCTCAATGTCCCCACCACGGAATCGAAAAATGGAGGCTGTGTAAGATTGTGTACGAGGCCTTAGATGGTTCAACAACTGCATTGTTGGAATCTATGTGCCAAGGGAAATTCATGGATAAGGACGAGGACGAAGGGTGGAAATTTTTTTAAGAGTTAGCCGAGAAGACTATGTTGTGGGAGTCCACTAGGGAACCAAATAAGTCTACCGAATCGTCTAGTTCATCTTCTAGGGGTTTGCATTCAATTGGAAGTAACATCGCAACCGATGCCAAGTTAGCCACCCTTACTAGACGACTCGAAGCCCTAGAAACGCATAGTGGTCCCTCACACATGTCTACGTACCCGAATCAAGGGATGCAAAGTTTCCAAGATTTTCAACAAATCAATGCGGTGTTTCAACCCAACCCTAGGAATGACCCTTTTGCACCTACATACAATCCCGGTTGGAAGAATCACCCAAATTTCTCGTGGAACCAGGGCCAAAATTTTCAATCTGCGCCACCTTCTTTTCAACCTTCTTTTCAAAGGCCCAATCAGAATTCTTACTCACCTCCAAACCAAGGACCTTTTCCAAACCCAACTCAAAATCATGGTCCTATTCCGACTCAAACACCCGCCCATCCTCCCGGCTTTCAGAGTCAGATAAGAGACTTAATTCCTTGGAAAAGAGCCTTGATGCGCTTTTAAAATCAACAACTAATTTGGCTCAATCTCAACAAGCCTTCATGCAAACCATGACTCAAGATAGGCAAATTTTGAACGCTAGTACTCAAGCCATATCTAAGTTGGAAGTTCAAGTGAGTCAGTTAGCCAACACCATGAATGAGCGTGAGAAGAATAAATTCCCAAGTCAACCTGAGGTAAACCCTAGATTCCCCCTTAACCAAAGACCTCCTGAAAGTATTAATGCCATAATTTCTTTAAGGTCGGGGAATCAAGTTGACAATCAAGTAGGTGTCGAGTCTCTAGAAAAAGAGGAAGAGTCAAATGTTGAATCTGACCATAACATTAATCACTCAACTCCTGATTCAACAGAATCTTCTCATAAACCTTCCTCATCTTCACAAATACCTTCTTCCTCTTCACCTACCAAATCTTCGTCTGATACTCCACTTCCAAAATCCCTTCCCGATGTGTCTAATGAGCGAGTCTTTAAGCCAAAAGCTCCGTATCCTCAAAGACTTCTCCTTCCCAAGCAATCGGCTCAAGTAGACAAAAGTTTGGAAGTTTTCAAGCAAGTCGAGATAAAAATTCCTCTTTTAGATGCCATTCAACAAATTCCTTCATATGCCAAGTGTCTAAAAGAGTTGTGTACGCATAAACGAACCACCCAAGTCCCTAAGAAAGCCTTCTTGACGTCCCAAGTGAGCTCAATTCTTTCTAACCAAATTCCCCTGAAATACAAGGACCCCGGTTGTCCAACTATTTCATGTGTCATAGGTAATACTTTCGTGGACAAGGCTTTACTTGACTTAGGCGCTAGTGTGAATCTCCTCCCATTTTCGGTCTATCAAGCCCTAGGTTTAGGCGAGCTCAAAAAGACCAATATGACACTTCAACTTGCCGATCGTTCTATAAAAATGCCCAAGGGATTAATTGAAGATGTCTTGATTAAAATTGGCGATTTTATCTTTCCGGTTGACTTTGTTGTCCTCGAGACTCAACCCGTCATGAATCCCAAGAACCAAATTCCTGTCATCTCAGGAAGACCTTTTCTTGCTACATCTAATGCCTTAATCAATTGTAGGAATGGTTCAATGAAACTCACTTTTGGTAACATGACCATAGACCTTAACATTTTCAATGTAGGGAAAGAACCCAATGAGCTTTATGAATCATCAATAGGGGTTAACGTGGTCAACAAGTTTGCCACATGGTCTAGCTTTGAGGATAGTGAGATTGAGTCTCTTCTCGTTGAGGATTTCAAAGTCAAACAAGAGCCTACTTGAGAGTATGCTGATTTATTGAGAGATATGACTTCGAAAGAGATGTTGAGAGAATTAGATGCGATTTGTTCTCCGTGGGAGACCCCATCCGAGACTGTTAGTAGTGAGCCTGTCCTTGAGAATCCCGTCGCACCGCATCCACCTGCATTTGACTTGATTGTTTATCATCCCGAGTTTGATCAACAGCCTTTAGGAGAAACCGGACCCTCATCTTTTGTCATTCCTAGTGATTCGAACCCTAACCAGACTTTCATTGTCCGTAATCTGCTTAAACAAAATAAAGAAGTTTCAAGTTGGTTTAGGGTGAACACTAGTGATTCTTGTTCTAATAGGTTGCATGATCCCACGCTAATTGAGAAAGGCTGTTCTAATCAAAATTTTCAAATATGTCTTGATCTTTTCTCACAGCTTCACCCAAAGTTTCCTACCGGCATCGGCTGATTCGGTTTTGTTACTTTGTCTCCCCTCGTGAAGTCCAGGTATGGGGGAGGAATTGTTTGCGTAAGTTAGTTGCTTTTAATATCCGTTCAGTCTCCATCATCCCTTGTCAGGTATTATCTCCTCATTTCTCTTGCATTTGCATACATTGAGGACAATGCATGATTTAGGTATGGGGGAGGGTTTTAGTGTAAATACATAAAATTGAAAAATCCAAAAAAATTGAAAAATTTTAAAAATCCAAAAATAGAGATATTTTAGCTTAGTTGTCCTTCCCACTCTTTAAATTCTAGAACTAGTTGGTGTTGACTATTTTTCGAAAATTATATGTATAATGCCTTTAGATGATTTGAACGTAGTCAGGAAAGGTTTTCCTCATGAAACTTGTGTCGAACAAATTTTTGCTTAAAAGACCAAGACGACACATTTGCACAAGACCTTTGATGGAAAAATTGTATAGGAATGTTATTCGATACCTGAGAGAGAACCCACATGTTAGAACAATGTCGAATCAAACCTTTGCGAAATTTGGTTCCTATAGTGTCAAAAAAAAAAAAGAGTCATTAAATGTTTGTAGAGTGCTAGTGTAATTTTGTAATAAATTCTTAGTAGGGAAATCGGCTAGGTTGGGCTCATTGATAACCCGAGTAACTAAGTCCGAGGGGACTTTGTGCCTAGCAACCTAAGGTCCCTTGTGATCTGGGATTGTTGACCTAAAACTCGCTAAATGGGTATTGATGCAAAAGTCTTTTGGGACCTCAACCATTGCACAGTCGGTATAACTGCTAAGAACGTGAAGTTTGGCTAGATACTTGTTTTGATAGAGATTGGGTCAGTTCAATATTGGTTGAAAAAGAGAAAATGTTCGTATGCACTTTATCCATCAAGGGCCTTAAATTCACTACACACCTTGGGATTTTTTGTAAATTTTTAGTCTAATCATGTGGATTGTGGGAACCTATAACTTGGCTATTATTAGAATAATCTTTAAGGCATATATTTTCCTACAAAATTGTTTTGTTGACACCAATGAAAGCTAGGGTAAAAGAGGAAAGTTGGATACTTGCTGACTTATCTCAAAGATTTTATGGGTATATCTTCTGTAAACCCTTAGGAGACAACACTCCTCCTGTAGAGATCGTCTATAGGTTTAATGGGTTGGTAAACCTAAAATTACCCGTGAATACTACGACAGTGAGTATATGTTTTTCATTCTGCATTTTTCTTTGTGTTTTACTCGAGGACGAGCAAAAGATAGGTATGGGGGCATTTGATAAGTGCATATTTTTGTATATTTTTATTAACTATTTATTGCATGGAATCGTATTTTAATAAATTATTTTGTTGCATTTCAGGAAATTTCGAGAAAACTGAAGAAATGCCAAAATAAAGAAATAAATGACAAAAGAAGAAAAAGAAGGACCAAAACAAGAAGAAAAGGAAAAGCAAGGGGTGGTGGTGCATTTTGTTACCAAACCAAATGGATGGCCAAGATTTAGCAAACACTAAACTAAATCAAGGGCCAAGATTCACCCACACCTACCAAAAACCCTAATTTTTCCCTATAAATAGGCCTCATCTTCTCTTGTAAAAACCAATCATTACCTTACATACTAGAATTATGTTGTATTAGTTCATTTCCAAAAATTTTAGTTGTAATTTTCTATATTTCTTGTAAACACTCTTTATTTTTATGCAATTTCAAGTTTCATTTTAATTCTTGCATCCCTTTTTCATTTTATTTCCCTCGCTCTTTATTTCGTTATTTTCGTAAATTCTCGGTGGATAAAGTAGCAACGCTAATCACACGGGATTGAAAGTATCGATTTGAAGAATTTGTTTTCGTAATTTTAATTTTCGTTTTAATATTAGTTACACCCCTTTAAATCTCAATTTTATTGTGGGTTTTATAATTATCAATTATAAATCTAGTTTTTATGTTTTATGTTTTAGTGTAATAAAAAAACAACAAAAAAAAATTCACAAAAATATCAGTTTTAGTAATTTTCGATAATTATTTTATGTCTTTAATTCTTAAGTCGAAGCATTAGTTTTCCCTTTACTCTGTTTCCTTGTTATATGAACCATAAACAAACCCAGCTGATTTCCTTTTTCTACATAATTCACAACCATCCCTCCTCACTCTTTTCCCCAGTTTTTTTTGTTCTCCACAAAACCCACGCAAGTCTCCCATCCTTCGATCTCTCTCTTTCTCTCTCTCATTCTATCTCCCTCTCCTCCTTCTCCATACCGTTCCTCCTTATTTCTCTTCGCGAATACCGTTCCCCTCCCCTGCTCTTGCTCACACAACCCATCTCTCTATTCCCGATTAAATCGAACCACAATCAAACCCACATCTTTCTTCTTCAGATCGATTTCAATAATTCAATTCTTAATGGATTCATTTTCAATTTGTTTGTTGCTAAAATCGCCTATTGCTGTGTCATTTTCGATTTGGTTGTTCGTCGCCCGAATTATACTGTAATTGCTATTGTTTGCAAGTTGATTTCCGAGTCAATCGAGGTTTACCATTTGTTCGTTTTCCAAATGCTGGTTTTGCTGGTTTTGAGTCGACGGGTCTGGAGTTGTGTTTGAGTTTTGCTTTGTTGTTTGTCGAGTTTGATGTACCGAGTTTAAGTTGTTTGAGTTGAATTCATTAAGTCCCAGTTGATGTGTAGCTGTTAGACTACGAATGTATTGTTGTGTTGAATGTTTTATTAAATTTTCTTGTTCAATTTAGTTTTGTTAAATTCTGTTTGGCTGAGTTAGTTACTGGACTTTGAGCTTGTATTCCGAGTTTTTGTAATTCTGAGTTAGTTTTGAATTCTGGTTTTGTTTGCTGCGTTTTTTATTTGCTGTTGTTAAATCCGTATTTGCCGAGAGTCTGGTTTCGTGTCTGCTTCTGAGATTTTTTTTGTTTTAATTGTTAATTCATTTAGCTGCGTTTTTAGTTGGTTACTTTCGCCGAGTACTGTTTTCGGTAGTTTAGAATGTTTTGTAAGTGTTTTAGAATTGTATTGGGTTTTGTTTGATTTTTGAATTTGCAATTTTGCGACAATTGTGTTAAGTCGATTATTGTTGATTATTTGTGGTTTGCAGTTTGAGTTTCCCAGCTTGTTTTTGTCGAACTATGGAGCTTTTGCTGGGTCTGTGATGAATTCTTTGTTGTCTGAGTTTGTATTGTTTATGACTCGATTGAACTGGGTCGATTATGTGCTTCGGTTTTCGAGTTCTAGTTTGTCGATTTCATGGTTTTTGGTCCTATACAGAATTCATGTTAATTGATTGGTTAAGTGCTGAGTTTTGTTTTAGCTGCATTTTTGTTGAATTGTCGTTTTGGGTTTTCTAGTCGTTATCTCTGTTTCGTTCATTACCGAGTTGTGCTGGTTCTGTGTTTTTTTCGATTATGGCTTGTTAATTTTTCAAATATTCTGTGTCAAATTTTCTTCAAAATTTCCTGTAAATAAATCCAATTTTAATTCAAATTTAGAATCTTTAATTAAATTAGTTTTTGTTTTACTTTTAAATTTCTTAGTTTAAAATCAGAATAAATTAAATTTTGCTTTAAATTAGATTTAGTTTTTGTTAATCACTAAATAAAAAATTCAAATTTACAAAATTAAAAATTAAGAGTGGCTAATATTTCTATTAAATTGTAATTCGTTAAAATTAGATTTTCCTTTAAAATTTGTTTATAATTTCTTTAGGTATTTTTAATTTCAAATAGTAAAAATAAAATTCAGTTTTTAGTTTAAGTAGATTAATTTAATTTTCTTTTAAGAAAAAAAAAAGTTTTAGGAATTAAAAAAAAATCCAAAATTTTATAAAAATCCGAAATTGTTCTAATTCGCCTAAGTTAAAATTTAAGGATCGCGAAATAAATATTATTCCCTGTGGATCGAATCTTAAAATACTAAAACGAGATCGTGCACTTGCGATATTAAATTGTCATATTTTCGGCACATCAGCTGTGTGATGTATATAAACACAGTTTAGGTTTTACATTTAAGTAATCGCTTACACGAGTTATCTTGTAACCTAGCAGCTCTTAAGAACATAAGAATTTCTTGAGAGAGTTTGTAACAATTTTATATCAGAGTTAATAAAGCTGTTATTTATTCATACTTTTGTTATCATTTCTGTTTTAAGTCGAAAATCTTATACAATTGTATTCAACCCCCCTTCTACAATTGTTCTTTACTGGGTAACAATTGGTATCACAGCAAACTGATTAATTATAATCAGAAACGATCTTAAGATGTCGACAAGCAAGTATGAAAGTATTAAAATCCCTGTTCTCAAAAAGGCTGAATACCCCATATGGAGGGTAAACATGTTGATGTATCTGGAGGCAACTGATCCTAACTATCTCGATCGAATATATGATGGTCCATATATCCCTAAGAGACTAGTTGCTAGAATAGATACTGTACCTGAGCACTATGTTCAGAAGACAAAGGCTGAATGGACTCCTGAGGAAAAGGCTGAAGTACTCAAAGATACAAAGGTGAAGAATATTCTTCATAATAGCCTTGATGCTGTCATGTCAAACAGAGTGATAGCATGTAAAACTGCTAAGGAGATCTGGGAAACTTTGGAAACTCAATGCCAGGGCACTGAATCTATCAAAAGGAACAGAAGGGCTCTGTTGATTTAAGAGTATGAACAGTTTGATGCTAAATCTGATGAGAACCTCACTGATCTGTATGATAGATTTCTGACATTATTGAATAATCTATCTCTGGTGGGTAAAGAGTATGAACCAGAGGACTCGAACACCAAGTTTCTTAGAGCTTTGCCTGAGGAGTGGGATACTCAAACCTCTATCATTAGGCATCAGTATGATCTTAATGCTGTGTCTCTTGATGAAGTCTATGGGATGCTAAGAACCCATGATCTTGAGGTTCAACAAAGGAAGAATAAGAAAACCAATAAAGCAAAGGTTGCTGCTTTAAACGTTGAATAAAAATCAAAAGGAAAAGCTGTGGAGGTTTCAAGGAGGAGAAGTAGAGTAGCTGAGTCCAATACTGATGACTCATCATCAGATCCTGATGCCAATCCTGATACTGATGATGACTCTACTGATTCTGACATGATGGAAATGGTTGCTATGATAGTCAAAGGCTTCAAGAAGATGAAGTTCAGAAAGGCTAAAAGACAAGGCAACTTTTAGAAGAAACCTTTTAATACTGACAAGAACAGGTACAAGAAGAATGAAAGCAAAGGCAGCAAGTTTCACAAGTCAAAAGTCAAATGCTACAACTGTGATGGAATGGGTCACTTTGCAACTGAATTATAACGCCCTAGAAAATATTGTATTTGTTATTATTATTATTTAATTATTTAATAATTAAATGTGGATTATATGAGGAAATTTTTTTTTTAGATAAAATATATGTGACATCATGTTTACATATTTATATGGTGATGTAAGCATGACGTGCTAGTTCGTGTAATTTTTTATTTGAATTTTTTTATGATTGAAATTTATTTAAATCATGCTTTATTGATCTTCGGAAAATTTTATAAAATCATCGGAGTATGTAAAAACCCCGAAATCTTTTGCAGTATCATATTTGTAATAGTATTTAGTTTTTAAAATTATTGGTAAAATTATTTTGGGTGTTTAAGTATTTTAAAATGATTTTAAGAGTTTTATTGTATTTAAGGGATCAAAATTTGTAAAGTTCATATTTAATTTATTTTTGATCCTAAAAATATTTTAAAAGTATGGGGATGTTTGTAATTTTATAAGCTTTATTTTAAAAAAAATTTAAAGTTATTTTCTACTAATTTCCCATTTAAATTCAATTTTTAAAATGATTTAACTAAGATTTATTTTTAGTTTTTGTTATTTTTTAATTTTCAGATTTTGTGAGATTAAGGTAATAAAATGTCTCTTATCCAGTCAAAAACCACCGTCCGTTTCCTCATTTTCTTCAATTGTCTCGATTGTTCTACTCTCTTCCTCCTCTCACGATTTCTTCTAACATTTTAAACATCTCAATCTTCATAACACTCTAGTTTTAAATAATTATTATCCCTTGGTTATGTTTAATTAGTGTTGAGTGGAGTTATAGGTAGTAATTCATATATATATGTATGTTTCTGTGTCTCGGCTTGGTGTGCAATTGGGACAGCAGCAGCGGCGTTGGTGGAAAGTAGTGGTACAACAGAGAAGGGGCGGTGCAAAGGTTATGGTGTTGATGGTGGCAGCAAGAGAGGTGATGAGTTAGTGGCGATGAAGGTAGTGGGGAAGAAGGAGGAAGAAGAGGGGGTAGAATGGATTGGGTTATAAATTGTTAACTTGTGTTTATTAGAGTATGGGGGTATGAAAGTGTGGATGTCTGTGGTGTTGTGTTGTTGTAGCAGTAGTAACGAAAGTGAGATGGAGAGGGCGAAGAGAAGCGCGGCGTTGCAAGAAGAGAAGGATGAGTGAACAGAGGAAGCAGCGGTGTTGTTGTGTGGGTGCCGCAGGTGGGTGTCTCGGCCGGTGTGGGTGTTCGTTTATACGTAGATATTAGTTGGGTAAATGTAGCTGAGGATCTGTTGTTGGTGTTATGTAGGAGGCAGGAGGGTGTAAGTTTATGTCCGTAAGAGATCATTTGTGTGTTTAAAGATGCAGGGCAGCTGGTGTATAATGGAGCAGGGAGTTGGAATTGAGAATAAGAGTGAGTATATATATGGGTGTGTATGTTGATCTCAATGTGATTGTGCTGGAGTGTGGGGGGGTCACGCTAGTGTTTATGCGAGGACTGATGCTGAGGCTTTGAAAAACAGAGGAGGCAAAAGTGTCATATGTGGGAGTCCCTTTATTAGTAGTTGTGTGTTTGTGTTGGCGAGACGAACAGAGGAGGGTAAAGAGGTAAAAGGAATCATGGTGTGAGATATGTAGGATGATAAATTTGTAGCATATTGGTTGTTGTTGAATTATATAGGTCTTGCGGTTAAGGCAGTTACAGAGGAAGTACTATTAGAATTTCATTAAAGCTATAAGTGATCTGCAATGTTAATTAGTAAATAAAGTACGTGTATAAATTTATTTAGGAGCCAAATAGTTACTTCCAAATTGTACCTGTTATTTGTTAATATGAGTCGTGCAATATAAGTGGTCGTATGTGTAAGTTATGTGATTGGTCTGACCTAGAAATTGTATGTTGATTTTCGGATAAGCAATGTTATATTCCAAGTTATATTTGGGTAGTAGTCGTAAGTTGTACGTATAACCTAAAGTTGATATTTGATTTTAGAGTTGGTTGAGTGATTATTGATCGAGTCAATTCATTCCAACAGGGTATGTGAAATTTTAAAGGACATGCTGTCAAAATTTTATTAGAAATATTTTATAATGCTTTTGGTAATTGATGAGGATTATTTGTAAATCAATATGACATACGAGTCAAAGAGGTGTAAGCGTCAGTTAATAATATGTGATAAGTGCTATGTGATTTATGTGATTAATATGTGTTGTATGTGATTAATGGTAAAGCGTATAGGACACGATGGTGTAGAGTAGAATTAGACGGTTAAGGTTATAAGTGTACTAAAATAGTACTTTACCTGTATATAGGTACGAATAGGAGGACAGCTAAGAGCTAGTGCATGTGTAGATGGAATATAAAGGATGAAAATAATTATCGGGATTGACAAGGGTGCTGCGTGTAGAGACTGATAATGATAAAGGAAAGTTGGATGTATGATCGAAGAAAGGTCAAAGTATGAAGAAGTAGAGACGGATGTAAAGTGATAAAGTGTTAATTGGAAATGGAAACCCTGTGTATTGAGGTAAGTTTACTATTCCTCACTTATTGTTCAAGTGATGTGAAACCTTTTGTATTATTTATTGTTCTTTCGAAATTCCTTCTTGCAAGCAATTATATTCTTCATATTTATTCTAAATAATGTGAACCTGTTCTATTGATTTTACGATATTTCTTTTAAACCATGTTTGCTAGTGCCCATACCCTTTATTTTATTTTATTTTACTTTCATTGACATTCTTCTTCTATTAATTTACAAACACTCATTCTCAAAATTATTCTGTCATTGTTTATTCTCTTCACCTATTGTTCAGGTGTTGATTCTTTTAAAAATTATTTTATATAAATATTTCCCGTCATTATTAATATTTTTCGAAGAGCGTTTTCTTCAAATTATTGTAAACTAATTCGAGGTTTATACTGTTGTTGAGGCATGTGTTGCTCAGTGACGGTTAAAACCAAGAATGAATTGAGATCTTCTTAATTATTTAAACTCATATTTGTCATGCCGGTTCTGGCAGCTGAAGCCTATAAGTGCTTAGCTGACATGAGTGAGACCTTAAGTAATTGAGAATTTCTTAAATCTTCGTTTTAAACTATTCGAATCTCTCATGTTAGTTTAAACTTGGTAACGGATTTTCACCAATGGACCCCTTTAGGAGAGGTTTTCTTCAACCTGTCCTACAATTGTATTGTCTTGGAGTTATTTTACAAATGATCATTTTGAAACTACTTAATTCGCTTATGTTGATTCAACTTGACAATGTGTTGGTAAATTTATTAAATGCTTAGCACTTGACTATACCCTTGCTTTATCTTATAATTACAATTGTTGTTATTCATGTCGCAAGTAAATCATTTCACTCAAATGAACCATGTTTTTCGTCACTTGATCATTATATTAATTCGATTTGTCGTTGATATTATTGCTCTTAAATTTTCAGTAAATATGAATAGCTGTTTATCATATTCCCATTCAATAGTGCTGAAATTGTTGTCCCTGTTTCACTGATATATTATGGAATAATACCCTTCTCTATATCGAACTTGTCGATATCTAGGTCAGAATTTTACTAGACCTCATTTCTTCTTGAGATTTGATTTGTTAACCTGGAACGTGAGTTTCCAGGGTGCTTGGCTGGTCGAGGTGGTCGATTGTTCCGACACCTGACATTCAGATTATAGGATTGGACTGTTGTTTTTTTTTTTTTAAATGTGGACCGTAAAGGGTCGGACCAGATTCGTGGTCAGAAGTTATTAAGGCCAATGTGTGCCGTGGATCCATTAAAGGACATTGCTGTGTGCGTTTGTCCGGGGTTAGTGCGTGACTGATCAGCAGCATAACCTTATTGTTTTTATTAATAAAATGCAAAATAGTCCAATTCTATTCCATATCCTGAATTAATAAAATGTTATATCTTTAAAGTTCTTGTGCTTCTGTAATTGTGAATTATTCCTTTGAGATAAGTTGGTCAGTGATATGTTCACCAATGAATCTTTGTAGTATTATTGTTTCACTATACTGTTCGCTTGCTGAGCATTCTTTGGCTCACTCTTGCTTCATTTTCTCTAATCTTTCAGTTAGGAATAAGGGTGGATGTCTACATCGTACGAGTCATATGAGAACAATGAGGCAGCCTTTACAGGATAGATCTCGAAGCTAAAGCGGGTAAGCACGGATTGGAGTTAAGCTACAGATTAAACGGTATAGTTATTGAAATCAGAATAGTAGAAGAAATTGTAATAATAAGTATGGTTTAGATTCTTGTTTCATACCATAACCTGGAATCGATCCTCGGTGAGGAATCGCTGGTGTATTAAGTTTTAATTGTAATTGTTAATTGGAATTTGTTTGGGTTGAAATACAGGTGGATAGTCCGATTTACGAATACTTCATGCCGGAATTTTATAAAATTCCCCTGTATCAAAGTCTGTTTTATTATAAAAAGTGTATTTTCAGTATTGGGAAGTCGGGGCGTTACATGAATGCAAAAAGGCTAAGACCAAAGCTCTTATCTCATCAAGCAAGGATTGGATGGACTCTTCCTCAGAATCTGAAGAGGAAAAGGTGAACTATGCATTAATGGCAAATGTGGATGAGATTGCTGCTCCTGAAAATAAGGTACCTAAAACTGTTTTTGATTTTGATACTGATAATGTTTCTGAGTTAAGATCTTTCTTAAAGTCTCTGCATATTAGCTTTAGAAGTCAATCTCTTGAAAATGCTAGAATAATACCTGAGATGTCAGAATTGTCTAAAAGAAATGATCATCTAGAAGCTGAGTTACTCTTTATGCAAGAAGTACAAAATGAATGTGATAAGGCTAAGCACATGAAGCTAGAAATGGAGTTTAAATGTACTGCACTTGAAAAGGAAATTAATGATGCTAATGAGAAACACAGAACCTGGACACACTCTGGAAAGAAAACACATTATATTATCACTGATAAGAACTGGAAAGAGTGTCTAGGTTATAAACCAGAGGACAAGAAAAAGAATAAAGCTAAAGTTGTTACAGATGAAACAATTGAACCAGGAAGAGTTGTTATAGGTAATTCAACAAATCCAAGAACTAACAGACATGTTATAGACAGAACAAAAACTGCACTAAAACCTATGAATTATATGTATTCAGAAAATCCCAAATCAACTTTTGAAGAGGGTTCTACTTCTGCACAAAATTCTAAGTCTAGAACTGTCAAAATTATGAGTTCTAAGAATGTAGGTCTCTTGTCTAAGAAACAACTGAGAAACAGAATATGTGAAGTGACAGATAGAGAGAAAATAACTACTGCTAAGAAGAACAGAAATAGTAAAATTGGAATAAACAAAGAGAATAATTATAAGTATATTCCAAATGCACCGAGGAAAGTGTGTTTCAACTGTGGTAACTCTAATCATCTTGCTATTGATTGCAGGAGAAGTAAAATGAAGGCTACTGTAGTTCCTGAGCCTGACATTAGGAATAGATCAGTATTTTACAAACCACAGAATCCTTGTTTTCACTGTGGCAGTAAATGGCATTCTATTTATACATGTGAAGAATACCATAGTTTGTACTACAACCATTATGATCCATTGCCGAAGTTTAATAAAAGTGCAAACTCTGGTAAAACAAAGAGTGTGAATACTAAGCATGCATTTGTTAATTCTGATAATGACAAAGCAAATTCTGATGGATTCAAATCTGACAGAACTGCTTTTGTTAAAAAGACTTCTGCTGCTAAAAATGTTAAATTGCATGCAAAAAGTACCCAACAAGTGTGGGTTCTTAAAAATTCTAACTGAGTTCTTTGTGTTTCTGATTGCAGGATAAAAAGACAAATGTGTTAGTCATGGATAGTGGATGCTCTGTGCACATGACTGGAAACAAAACCTTGCTATCAGAATTTGAGGAGAAAGCTGGCCCAACAGTGTCTTATGGAGATGGCAACATTGGACAAACTTTGGGATATGGAAATATAATCATTGAAAATGTCATCATTGAAAAAGTAGCTCTGGTGAGAGGACTCAAACACAATCTGCTTAGTGTTAGTCAAATCACAGACAGAGGTCACTTCGAAGTGGTCAGTAAAACATCTGGAAGAATTTTCTTGACTGGTCAAAGACGTGATAACATTTATGAAGCCAACGTCTACAACAATAATGATGGTCCCTCAACATGTCTCATCAGTAAAGTAACAGTAGATGAAAGTTGGAATTGGCACACGAAACTTTCTCATGTCAACTTCAACAACATCAATGAGTTGGTTAAGAAAGACTTGGTGAGAGGATTACCTAAAGCATTGTATACTCCTGGTGGACTCTGTGATGCTTGTCAGAAGGCCAAACAGAGAAGGACATCATTTAAGAGTAAAACTGAATCCTCAATCGATGAACCATATCACATGCTTCATCTTGACTTATTTGGACCAGTAAACATCATGTCCATCAGTAAGAAAAGATACACTCTAGTTATTGTTGATGAATTTACTAGATTCACTTGGGTGTATTTTCTTCATAGAAAAGATGAAACTGCTAAGATACTTTTGGACCATGTAAGACTCATTGAAACTGGCACAAAGTACAAAGTCAAGATTCTGAGAAGTGATAATGGAACTGAATTCAAGAATTCAGTAATGGAAGAGTTCTGCAAATACAAAGGAATAGCACAACAATTCTCCGCTCCTGGCACACCCCAGCAAAATGGAGTAGTTGAAAGAAAGAATAGAACTCTTATTGAAGCCAGCAGAACTATGTTGGAGGAAGCTAAACTACCTACATACTTCTGGGCAGAAGCAGTCAACACAGCTTGTTACACTCAGAACATTTCATTAATCAACAGACATGGTGTGACTCCTTATCAAATGATAAAAGAAAAAAAAGCCAAGTCTGAAACATCTACATGTGTTTGGCTGCAAGTGCTTTGTTCTTAGACCTCATCTTGAACAGCTAGCGAAATTTGAAACTAAAGCTGATGAGGGCATCTTTATTGGTTATCCAACTTCAAGAACCTTTAAAGTCTACAATCTAAGAACAAAGACAGTCATGGAGTCTGTCAATGTATCTTTTGATGATAAAAAGATAACAGGAATTCCTGAAGACTCTCATGACAGTTTGACTTTTGCAAATGAAGCTACCAAGAATCCTGATAACTCTGTGTTAGATATTGATATCTCATCAGATCCTGATGATTCACACATTTCTGATGAAGTACCAATTACTGATGGTGAAACTAACAATGCAAATGCTGAGGGGGAGCAACATCAAGACACCGTCAATACTGATTCAACTCAAACATCAGGAGAGGGTTCATCAGAAACGATTTCAAGTGATAATTCTGACAGTACTTCAGGAGGAGATAGCACGATCTTAGGGGGAGCTTCTAATAATTCTAGTTCTTTTGAAGATAACACCAATCCAGGGGGAGCATCAAATTCAAGAAATGATTTACCATCAGCAAGGAAATTGACCAAAAGCCATACTCCTGATTTAATTATTGGGAATCCTGATGAAGGTGTTAAAACCAGACGTGCAACATAAAATGAATGTCTCTACAATAACTTTCTGTCAAAGGAGGAGCCTAAGAAAATTGAGGATGCACTCAAGGATGCTGATTGGGTTACAGCAATGTAAGAAGAACTAAATGAATTTGATAGGAATGAAGTCTAGAAACTAGTACCAAGGCCAAAGGATAGGTCTATTGTAGGTACAAAGTGGGTGTTCAGAAATAAAACTGATTCAGATGGCACAATTGTAAGGAACAAAGCAAGGCTAGTTGCAAAGGGGTATTCTCAACAAGAGGGAATAGACTATGATGAAACTTTTGCTCCTGTTGAAAGGCTTGAAACTATCAGGATTTTTCTGGTATATGCAGCCCACAAGAAATTCAAAGTGTTCCAGATGGATGTTAAAAGTGCTTTTCTAAATGGAGAATTGGAAGAGGAGGTATATGCTGAACAACCTCCTGGCTTCATTGATCCTAGATATCCAGATCATGTCTATAGACTGGATAAAGCACTTTATGGACTAAAGCAAGCTCTAAGAGCTTGGTATGAAACTCTGGCTCAATTCTTACTGGAAAGTGGTTTCAAAAGAGGTACAATTGACAAAACCTTGTTTTACATGAATCATGGTAAGGACTTGCTGTTAGTTCAGATTTATGTTGATGATATCATTTTTGGGTCAACTAACTCCAAATTGTGTGAGAAGTTTTCAAAGCTAATGCAGTCTAGATATCAAATGAGCATGATGGGAGAAATGAGCTATTTCTTAGGTCTGCAAGTTAAACAGACTGACGATGGGATTTTTATCAATCAGGTAAAGTATACAAAGAATTTACTAAAGAAGTTTAACATGCAAGACAGTTCTACTGCTTCAACTCCTATAGCCACAGCTACAAAACTTGATCCTGATCAAGGTGCTGAAGTAGATATAACTAACTACAGAGGTATGATTGGCTCACTCTTGTATCTAACTCCAAGTAGAACAGATATCATGTATGCAACCTGTCTATGTGCAAGATTTTAAGCAAACCCCAGAGAACCACATCTTATAGCTGTGAAAAGGATTTTCAGATACTTGAAAGGCACTCCATCACTAGGCCTATGGTATGCAAGAGAATCTGATTTTAATTTATGTGGTTACTCAAATGCTGATTTTGCAGGGTGCAAAATAGACAGAAAAAGTACCTCAGGCAGTTGTCAGTTTCTTGGAGAAAGCCTAGTTTCTTGGTTCAATAAAAAGCAAAAGTCTATCTCCACATCGACTGCAGAAGCTGAGTACATTGCTGCTGGAAGCTGTTGTGCTCAGATCATGTGGATGAGAAATCAGCTAATGGACTATGGTTTGTCATTTTCAAAAATACCTATTTATTGTGATAACCAAAGTGCCATTGCTATGACAAGAAATCCAGTCCAGCATTCTCTTACTAAGCATATCAGTATCAGATATCATTTCATAAGAGAACAAGTACTGGAATGGAAAATCGAACTCCACTTTGTTCCTACTGATCGACAACTAGCTGATATATTCACCAAGCCACTTTTTGAGGCTACTTTTACAAAGTTGGTGAATGAACTAGGAATGGTGAACTATGAGCATTTCTGAGAAAAAGAAGATCTCAGATCCTGATGAATCTCAGATCCTGATGAATCTCAAATCCTGATGAAAAGTCAATACTGACAGTGGTCAAACGTCGAATCCTGATGCGACGATTCATTTTTCAGTAAAATTTTTAGGATCTAAGTGTACTTTATGCTCTATTTTTCTAACTTACGTGATTCATATTATTGAACTTCTGAGAATATGATTACTTTAATTAGTTTCTCATATCTATTTGCTAGTTTATATGCTACTCAGATCAGTTCACGATTTAAAAGTGCAGAAAATCATAAAACAAAGATTAGAGAAACAGATCTTTTCATTGATAATAAAAGAGATTACATGCATACATCAAATATGTTGTTTTCTCTATCTTCTAATCTATCAAACAGCAAAAGAACAAAAAGAGTCCAAACCCCCCATAGTCAGCAGCTATCCCAGATCCCATCTTTGCTACTTTGTTTGGGTGGAAGTTGAAAGGGATAAGGTTATTTTTGCTGACATATTCATTAACAATGGTTGGAGGTTTTGGATGAGGACGCTTTAGAGGAAAGCCATTCGAATGTTGCTTGGAGAGCAGCATCGATGTCGATCACTTTTGCAGGTTTTTCCTTCTCGATCTCCTCGAGACAAGCATCCATCTGCAGCCACAAAGTTTAAAGCTATCTTTCCTGATCAAAGGCTTCGAACTCTTCACGAGAATAACTAAAGATATCTCATTTCTCTATGAGATGGAGGTTTTTCTCTTTAATGGTAAGGTTCGACATTGTTTTTGCTGTGCTTGATGTAGGGTTTTGGAGAGACTTTTATCAAGAGAATACGAGAGGTTTTGCAAGAATGATGAGAATGACTGTGTTCTATTATGTTAAATAGAAGTGAAATCATGAACGATTCGTATTCTACTTCTAAGGGAACAGGTATTTTAACAAATGACATTCTGATAATTGATTTATTTATTTTTCAATTAAATAATTTACTGTTTATCTTTTTAATCAATATCACAAATCAATGTTAAATACTTGTCAACTGTTCATGCGCGTGTATCTCACTTGTCAATATATCAATATGGAGACACATAGAACGGCGTACAGTTATCATCACTAACCCACGATTATTGCTCATCAATTTTCTGCACAAATTAGTTGCTGACACCTGTAATTAAGGAAATTTTTTTTGTTTAAAACAAAATGCAAACGATTCAGCTAATCATTGTTCTAATTACACCAGTAATTCATCATCCTCCTATCTCTATGTGCTCTCAAACCCTAATTTCTAAAATCTCCCAAATCTCTCACTCACAATGTCAACAGATAATTCAGAAACAACAAAGTTGTTATCAATGGAATCACTTTTGCTCCTAATAACTATATTGCTATTATTAATCATCAGGAATTGCCAAATGATTTTCATATCATTCAGGACATTTTGGCTTCTAGTCCAATTAATTATGCTTTAACATAACCTGTCAAAGTATCTTTCAAGTGTGTTATGCAGGTATGGGATACTGTGGTCTTTAGTGAAGGAGCATCAGGAACGCCATTTATGACATTCATGTATAATGATGTCAAATACAATGTGACTCCTAGCATTGTGGTTGAAGTTCTTAAATTACCGTCTCTAAATGGCAAAACTCCATCAAAGACTACTGATACTACTCTTCTTGAATTTGCTAAGAGTCTTGGATGCAAAGAAGACCCATAGAGTTTTGGAGACTTGTACAGAACCAAGCTGAAGAAAGAATGGAATTTCTTCTTTGACACCATAAGTACATGCTTCCTAAACAAAGTCTCAAACTTTGATGCACTACCCTCTGCTTCGGTTCAAATTGGGTACTCTCTAATCTATGAAACTCTATTTGATTATGGAGTGTTTATCTTGAAAGCATTAAGTGCTAGAAAAATAGATAAATGTGGTTATGTCTGTTTTATTAGATTTTTTCAATTGATAATTTCTCACTTATGTCCAAATGCTAAATTTGAAGATGATACAGTTTTGCCTATCTTTAAGATTTCTGAAAATAACATCAAATCCTTGGTTAAATTTGATAAGGCAAATGGTTTTGAGGGAAATCCTTATATTCCTGATGAGGTCTGGCTTCTCTTGAAAAAGAGATTGCCTATTTTTTATGGCCCAGCAACAAGTGCTATGGGACAGGACCAAACACATCCTGTTCCTGACACAAGCACATACCACATACAGTTATCTAAATAGTCTACCACCTCTGGTGTCTCCCAAAAGACATCAGTTGTAAAAGAAAAGAAGTCAGCTAGATCTGATGTGTCTGGAAGACAATCAGGATCAAAGCACTTCTCCACTACAACCCTCACTCAAAAGAAGTCACAAGGAGGTGAACAAGGGGTTCTGATTGATGAGTCGTTGATTAATTCTGGAGTATTCAAAGAAATAGGTGAGAAGAGAAAGTTTTTGCAACAGGATTCTGATTCTGTTAGTGATGATGATCAGTTCATCTCAATAATTATGAAGAAAAAGGAAGTTGCTGCTCCTACTACTGATGAATTGGCTAAGCCGGTAAAGCCAAAGAAAAGAAGAAAGATAGTCAACAAGAGCAAGTATTACATTCCTGAAAAGATACAGAATCTTAATGATGATATCAATCTTGATGAATCATCAGTTCCTGACACATCTGCCATTCCTGATATCTCTACTCCTGATACGTCACCTATGAAGATTGTTGAAATTTCTGATTCTCCAGCTTCTGAGTCTCCAAAGAGGAGAATTGTTGAAATGTCCATGGAGAAAGTAAATAATATTGCTCCTCAGCTTGGTCTTGCACCATCACCACTTCTTGTGAAGAGACAGGCTGCAGCAAAGGTTTTTCAAAGATAGAAGAAACAGAGGACTGATTCCCCTCTGAAAGGATCCAGCCCATAAGAACTGGAACTTCAAAGGAGTTCAGCAGCTATTACAGATCCAGTCCCACAAGAACCACTCACTCAAAGTGTGGGTGCAGACATTGTTGAAGGAATGGTCCCACAAGAACCACCTTTTCAAAGGGAAGGTGCAGACAAGAACATTCCTGCCCCACAAGAACCATCTTCTCAAAGTGAAGATGCAGGCAAAGATTCTACAGCACAGGGGTTTTATGACATTGCTCAAGAGATTCTTGATATTCAGTTTGACTTAGCTCAAAGTGTTTCGGATAAAGCTAAACATGCTCTTCATATTGCTGAACTGGATGCTGTACATAAAGAAACTTCTTTTGAGGGAAGCACACAAGAACCTTCAGCTCAAAGTGTTGAAGAAGGTTCTGAACCTTTGGCTCCACAAGAACCATTAGTAGCAAATACTGATGCAAGCCCTCTTCCTGATGAAAGCATAGTTCCTGATGAGATTGTTGATACCATTCCTAACGATACTCAACCAATTCTGGTACAACCACTCTCATCAAGACCAATGGAATCTTTTACTACTTCATCAGGTAATACTTCTCTCTCTAGTTCTTTTCCTACTGATAGCATGATTACAGATAGACCTGATACAAGGAATACCTCTATCTATATGACTACAGTCTACTCTTCTCAGCCATCTCTTATTTCTTTACCTTTGTTGAGCCAGAACCTTTCTTATGAGATTAGGAGTGAACAATCAGAGAAAATAAAGAGTGATGAGAGGCAATCTCCTGAACTGGCAAAAGGAGAGGTAGATAAGAGTGAGAAGTTAATTACTTCTAGTCAGGTAGCAGTTACTATTGACAGTAACTTAGGTGGAACAGTGAGAAGTGATGAGATCATTTTAAAAGAAAAGAGAGATTTAGAAATTGTCTCTATTCTCAATGCAGGTTCTCAAGGTACACCAGCTCCATCTGCCAGTAATTTAAAGCTGAAAGGTGTACTGAAACCTGATGACAACTTGGATGATAACATTCCTGATGCTATTGATAGCTCAGAAGCTGAAGATGATGATGCTGATGACAATTCTGAAAATGCTCAGCTTCGAGCAGTCCTAAACGCAAGTAAAGGCTCTGCTGATGGATTATCAAGCAAGTTCACGGAATCTGTTAGCAAAACTACAGAAGGTACGGTTGCACATAAACGCAGCTTAGTTCATTCTGAGACAAAGGGTGAATACAGCCATACTATTCCTGAACACATTCAAGCTCTGAGAAGATACGAATGGGATACTGAAGAGAATAAGCCAACTGCAGTCATAAATTTCAACAATGCTCTCTTTCATTCTCAACATATAGCTTCTAAACTCTCTAGTCCTGATTTCAAAGATCATTTGAAGACGACTACTATTCTGGCAAAAGGTTTGAAGGATGAGATTGACTCTCTCAAAATTGATAATGCTACAATTCGAGGTGATGTTCATTCTAATTTATGCAAGACTGCTACTAGTGCTCAAGCTAGGAATATTAGCAAAGACATTCAGACACTTGAGAAGAAGATGGATTCTAGAATGGATGCTTTTGAATCTAGGATGACAAATATTGAAGCCTCTCTCCACCTGATTTTATCTTTGTTGACTGATCCTGATGTCAAAAAGGGGGAGAAGGTAGTCAAAACAAAATGTACACCTGATTCAATTGTAAGAAAGGATGATGATACTTCTGGAAATGATGGTGGTGATGCTCAGATACATGGAACAGAAACCTCTGATGCTGCGCTGGTGACAAGGAAAAGTCAATCTGAAACACAAACCAGGCAGTCAACTCATGTTTCTAAATTTGAAAGAAGGACAGTGAGGACAATGGTACAATCTCAAGTCTTGACAGAAGAACAATTTCTAGCACCTGGTCAAAATCAAACACTTCCAACAATTCCTGAAGGAGACGAAGATTTGTTCATTGAAGATGTAAAAGATGCTCCACATCTCTTCAAGAAAATTACTTCTAAGGAAGGTGTGAGTGAGATCTTGTATCACAATGATATTAAAGTTCAACAATATCATGCTAGGAAGGCACTTGCTTTGACTTCTGAAGAAAATCCTGACATGACTAATGAAGAGATCATAGAGGAACAGAAGAGAATGTTTGAGGAAATTTCTAAACAGAAAGATACTCCTACTACAGGTAGAGGAAGAGGCAGGGGAGGTAGAGGCAGAGGAAAAGGAAGAAAGCATGTTCAAACAAGTTCAAGACAGACAAGGTCTAGTGGAATTATGATAGAGGAGATAACTAAAGATCCTCAAAAAGTGAAGAAGAAGAAAACTCCACTACTTCTCACAATGATTCCAGATAACAAATTCAATGTACCTGAAGAAGTTGCTGATGAAAGACCACAGTTAGCTAGAAGAGGTAAAGTTGCTGTGAAAGTACAGAATGTTGTTGTTGAACCCACTCAAGCTGCAATTCTTGATTCTGATGAAGCTGAAATCTTGAAAGAACTTGAGGTCATGATTCTTACTGTTGTGGTTGAATTTCATAATCTAGAAGTTGATGATATAAACTTGAAGATTGATCAAGAAAGATTTAGAAGATTTGAAAAAGAAAGAGAAATCAGGGTAAAAGCAAGAGATACTGAAAGGAGGGCAACCAGAGATTACATGAAAAGAGTTTATGAATCTGATAAGTTGATATGGTATGACAGAAATAGACCTGTTCCAGAACATCAACAAAATTATACACCAGTCATAGAAAAGAAAAGCAAGAAATGAAAGAATAGTGTTTGCAACTATAGTGAACCAGTTGTTTTCAAATCTATTGGACTGATAACTGGACCTTCACTAATTGAGTCTGATAAACCTTCACTGATTGATGAAGTTGAATATGTTAAGTATGCTAAATCTCCACCACTGTGGACAAGTATGCAATTTGGTTTGAAGAGTTTGGAACCTGGAACAAGAGGAGGCATTGGATTTCATGATGCAGAGGTTGTTTTTACAACGCAAACTGATCAACATATTCTAGTTGACAAAATTGGTGATGATTTAACTGTTGCTCATCTTTAGAAACTTGAAGTTGTTGCTATCATTGCTGACTGTCATGCTGGTGCTAAGAAGATATAGAAATTGTTGTACTTCATGAATGTTAGGCCGAATACACAATTATAATCAAGATTGTATGAGAGATTAACAATTGAAACACACGTTTAAACAATTAAAAACTGTTTGGAATAAATAACTCCTCTCTCAGTGATGTAAAATATCACAGAGAGCTGCTTAGGTTACAATGAATAATATTGCGTTACACGATTACCCTTCTAGGGTTAACCTAACTGTATTTATAAGATATACAGCTGCTATACAATCGATAATTGATACTCCTATAAATTAGCTATACAATTGATATCAGTTACGATTGCTACACGTCTCCTTAGTCAACTCAATCTCTTTGACAGCTATCCAATCTTCAAAGATATTGCTTCCATAATTATCTTCAATAATTCTTCAAACACTGTTGGCCAGTAGACGCTTCCTCCAGACAGAGTTTAACAAACTCTGTCGAGCTTCCATCTGTCAGCGTTTAACTAAACTCTGACTGCTTCCAGCTAAACTCTGATAATTCACTGTAACATTTAAACACTGATTATCATTCACATCAATTATATCTAACAATATTCCCCAACTTGTTCATTAGCAAAAATGCACAAGTTTACAATAATTGATGATGTCAAAACAAATAAACAAATACAGTGTTCAATATACAAACAGAGTTTATACTTCTACTTAACAAAATCTACAGAAAACAAGAAAATTCTTACAGAGCTTTATTCCTTAATTTCCTCAACATCTGGTGTTGATCAGAGATAGTCTATAAGTAATCTTCTTTCTGCATTTTCAAGTTCTGTCTGCATAACTTCCTTGATCTCTTTCAGCTTATGATCATCTTCACCAGTTTGGTAAATAGCAGATCTCATAGCATAGATTTTGTTTCTTCTCATTTCATTACCCAGTCTGATGAATTGTGCTTTCTCTGACTCTGAGTTAAAATCAAGAATTATTATACCCATATCTGTCTTCAATTTAGCACTATTCTTCTTCATCTCAACAATATTCCCATGATAATCTCTGTACTTTGGGACATACTGACTGTTGTATTTCATACCTCTAACTACCAAATTATGCAGCATCTTCTTTCTTAGCACATTTACAACTAGCTGAGTCCTTCGATTTTTCACTTTGAAGATATATAGAACATATTCTAATTCCTCCCATAGCTTCAAATCAAGATCATACTCACCAATTTTGTACACAGTACCATCTTCCATGAAATACAGCAGAAAATCTTTGTTCAAACTTCTTTGATGAATCAACTGTACTGATTCCAGTCTGTCTAAACTCTCCTGAGTAACACCTTGACCTGGAACAGCCAGTGATGAAGGATCTCGAGGACCAGTATTCATTCTAACTTCTTTGTGTGAGCCCAAGCCAGCTTTATCTCTTCCTAGCTTACCCATTAAGGCTCTGCCATGTAGAATATCAGTAATACCTCCAGTCATCAGAGTTGGATCATGAAGTGTTGGTTTTCCAAAAACCATTTGCATCTGGGTAGACAAAGGTTTCTGTACAACTTGTGTAGCAACAGAGGTTGTATTCACTTTCTTTGAAACCTTTCCTTCTTCAACAATGCCTTTCAGCTTCAATTTAGCTTCTGCTTCTGTTGGTTTCTTAGACACTTGTAACCTTTGATCAGCACCAACATTTTCCTTAATAACAATGCCTTTAAGAACAGGCCTAGGAGCTTTTTCTTGCTTCTTGAATTTTCCAGACTTCAAAGCTTTCTGATGTTCTTCTTGTAGATTCTTTTCTTCAGCTTGAATGTCTTCAATGGTAACTCCTTCTTCATTTTCTTCCAGAAACAATCTAGCAGCCAATTCTTCATCAGTTTGTGGATTTTCAGTGAATAACAAACTCCTGGTTTTTGAAGTACCCTGAGCATCAGTGTTTATTCCATCAGACTTTGATTTAGAATACTTGCCAGATCTCAGACTTAGATTTTGATCAGCTCTTAATCTCTTGCCTTTGTCATTTGCTCCTCCATCTTCTGTATCATCCTTCTTAGTTAGAGTTTGAGATTGCCTGCATTCAGACTTAGCAACTCTCTCCCCCTTTTTGACATCATAAGGAATCAAAATTGATGTAATCAGCTCCAAGGAGGTAGCAATAGAATCAATCTTACTAGACAAGATAGTCTG
Organism: Saposhnikovia divaricata; assembly: GCA_036435485.1. Taxonomy (NCBI): domain Eukaryota; kingdom Viridiplantae; phylum Streptophyta; class Magnoliopsida; order Apiales; family Apiaceae; genus Saposhnikovia; species Saposhnikovia divaricata. The sequence continues at coordinate 41,587,697 of CM071601.1, forward strand.
ATTCTGTTCAACTTGACCTAGCCTTTGAAACAGAGTTTCTTGAGCTTTAGAAATGGTCTTAAACTTTGTTTGATTATCTCTCTGCATGGTCATGTCTCGAGCAACAACATCAGCTCTCAGATCAGTAATTACCTTTTGAGACTCATCAAACCTTTCATTCAGTGTCTTGACTTGAACAATAGTTGCTTGCAGACTTGAGAGAATATCAGGATTTGAAATCTTGTTGGCAAATTGATGCACAAATTTAGCTGCTATTCCAGTATTAAAAATGCAATCAGACTTATACCAATCCTTCGAATACTTGGCAAAATGTTCTGCTTCAATGTCATGTGCATGTGAAGGTTGTGAAAAAGGTGTGTGCTTTGCATCAGTTTGTATTGGTATACTCTGAGAAGAGTTTGACTCTGCACTTCCTTCATCTTCAGCATCAGCATCTGCATCTGCAACTGGATCAATATCATCAATATGCACTGTAGCTTTAACAGTTTCAGCAATAGTCTCTACAACATTCTCTGCAGTTTCATCAGCAACATTCTCTGCAGGTTGCTCTCTAGTTTCAACAGACTTTGCAATGTCACCTTGTTCAACTTCTTCACCTTGTTCAGTAGTTTAGTGAGCATCAGAGAATAACTCAGTATGAGTTGCTACTGTTTCATCAAGTATTACAGTAGGCTGATCAGCTGCACCAGTTTCTCCAAATTTTGCAATGACATGTGAGAGACAAATATAAATGTGATCAGAGAATGGTATAAATGTTTCAATAAAATCATCCATAGCAGCAAAACCATCTATGTTTGACTCATCCATTTGTACATTTTCTGTTGTATGAACAGCTTCTTCTGCAGTATGTACCTCAACAGTAGGTATTTCCTTAGAAATCACCTCTGGAGCTTCAAAGTTCATCTCCTCATCAGACTCATCAAGTATCAACTTTCTCCTCTTACCTTGAGGCACCTCAACTGTCACTTCTTCTTCAGTAGAATCTTCTTCAACAGATGGTGATGGGGGTCTGTTTGCTCTTTCCTTTCTTACCTTTCTAGGCCTGACAGACTCCTTTTTAGCTTTAGCAGATCTATGCTGTGTATTTTCTGCTGTGTGCTTTGTTCTACCTCCACGTTTTGATTTGGTCTGTGTAGGTGGTGGTTGTTGTTCAGGTTGAAGTTGGGCTTGAGGTTAAGTTTGTGTAGGTTGTGAAGATTCAGTGTTTAGAGTTTGAGGTTGAGTGTTTGCAGGTGGTTGTATGGGTTCAGTGTTTACAGGTTCATGCTGTTGTGGTTCTTGAGGTTGATGTAGGAAATTTTGAAGAGCAAGAGGCAAAACCAAGTCAGGTAATTGCTCCTTGTTGGTATCCTTGTTAGTCAAATCAGAGAATATCCTTTTATTGACTTTAAAAGGCTGAATAACATCATCCTCAGCAATTTCAACATTAGGCACACAAGCAGAGAATAGTAATTGACAGAATCTAGAAAAGTAGACAGTAGAAGACTCTGACAATCTATCACCTATGTTCATTAAATCAAGTCTACCAAAATCATAATTACTTCCATAGAGAAGAGAATACCCAATTTGTAGACTGTCAGTAGGGATAGCATCCCAGTTTGTGACTTTCTTTCCAAAGGCCCTTGTTATACAATCGAAGAAGAAACTCCACTCCTTCCTTAGCTTTGGCCTTTTCACATTACCAAGTTTCTCTAATGGACCTGAAAAACCAAGTTGCTGCAACATCTCTTTCAGGGTATTGTCAGAAACAAAACTGTAGGAAGTGTGTGTATCAAAACCCATGGTTTCTCTGACTGTAGTTGGAGTAATCACAAACTCTGTCTCGTCATTTGTAAAAATGATTGAAGGATTCCCATCCTCTCCTCCATTATCATAAGTAGAGTTCTTCCATAAAGTAGCAATCTGCGTGGCAGAAAGCGTTGGTGGTTAGACTAGAGCTTGACCTATCTCTGAATCTCTCAAGAAATTTTGAATCAAATGAAACACCTCTGGAACGTTTGCATTGTTCAATGGGGCTGCATAATTATTAGGAACAAACAATAACTCTTGAGCAGTAAAAGCTTTGGTGGGCATTAGAATTGATGTGAGAAGAAAATAGCAGTGAAAAAGATATGTAGAAAAGGTGTTTGTGAAAATGTACAAGTGAAATAACAAGTGACTGTGAGTGGGTTGTGTGCAGAGAAAATAACCGTGTATGTAAAAATGATTAGAGTTGTAATGAAAAATAAAACCCAATCATTTTAAACATTAATACACTCAACAAATTCCTTGTTTAATGTGTAAGTGAGACACATTAGTGGGTGAGTGGGACACGTGGCACACATGCAATAAAACAACTATGCACGCTCAGTAATTATAGCAATAATTACTGCTACTTTCTCTCTCCCATTACCAACACACTTTAACACTCCAACACTCATTAACAGTTGGAAAAACTCTTTTGACCCCAAGTATGTAAATTATCTGAAAGAAAATATACCTCAGAGTATTAGACAAAATTCGTCAGCGTTTGTCAATTCTACAACTTCATTACCATAATCCTTTCAAAAACTGCACAGGTGTGAATATATGTGTGTGTATAGCAGAGTTTACCAATTCAATTTTTGGAGCATCTAATTTTTCATAATTAGAGCATCAGATAATTTTTGGAGCATCAGTAAACACTGGATGCACGAACTCTCATAGTAAACACTGAATGTATGATGAATGCTAAACTCTGTAGTAAATAATTTATATATAGTAACATTTAATTAATTTATACCCCCCTTCTAATTTTTTTTTTTTTCAGTAATCAGAGGTTGGAACTAGTCACCAAAAATCCTATAATTTTAGCCCTTATCATTTTGATAAGTTCCTGGGTCTTCCTAGTCTTTGACTAGTCACCAAAAATTAGAGAATTTTAGCCATTACTATATACCAGCAAGTTCCTGGGTCGTCCTAGACACCAACATAATCTCAAAGGAGTTTTAGCAACCTATATACATTTTCTTTGGGGGTAGTCTAATAATAGCATTTAAATTAACAGTGTATAACTAACAGAGTTTAGAGCTCATCAACATCAGAAGTTATTCATGAGAGGCAATGCACACAGTATTTATATCATGTTGTGTTAATTTTCTGCACAGTCTAAGATTACATCACAAATAACTTAGAAGGATTCATGATTATTTACTGAGAATCATGCTTCATACATATTTCTTCATCGGTGTTTACATTCAGACAATAATAATATCAGAGTTTCTCAGAGTTTATCCAACTTGTCAATAGTGTATGACTTACAGAGCATGCTAACAGAGTTTAACAGTTAACGAACAGAGTTTGTCATTAGTAGAGTTTAACAACAGAGTTCACATAGCAGTTAACAGATCACAGAAATATGAGCAACACATTACATAAGTAAAATTTTGAGTCTAACCAATATCTCTAGTCAAAACCAGAGACCATTCCTAGTTCATTTACCAGCCTTGTAAATATAGCTTCACTCAATGGCATGGTGAACATATCTGCAAGCTGTTGTTCTGTAGACACAAAATGAAGCTCAATATTCCCTTCCTCTACATGTTCTCTGATAAAGTGGTACCTTATGCTGATGTGCTTGGTCATTGAATGTTGTACTAGATTACTTGTCATAGCAATAGCACTTTGATTATAACAGTAAATAGGTATTTTACTGTACCTCAATCCATAATCCAGCAATTGAGTCTTCATCCACAGAATCTGTGCACAACAGCTACCAGCAGCAATATACTCTGCTTCAGCTGTAGATGTAGAAATTTATTTCTGTTTCTTGCTATACCAAGAAACAAGTCTATCACCCAGAAATTGACAACTTCCACTGGTGCTTTTTCTGTCTATCTTACAGCCTACAAAGTCTGCATCAGAGTAACCAAGTAGCTTGAAATCTGATTCTCTAGGATACCACAGACCTAAGGTTATGGTCCCCTTGAGATATTTAAAAATTCTCTTCACAGCTGTTAGATGTGGTTCTCTAGGGTCTGCCTGAAACCTTGCACAGAGACAAGTTGCATACATGATATCAGGTCTGCTACCTGTTAGATAAAGAAGAGACCCTATCATGCCTCTGTAGCTTGTCATATGTACTGGAGCTCTTGTGTCTTTGTCCAACTTTGTTGCTGTTGCCATGGGAGTTGATGTTGATGAGCAGTCAAGCATACCAAATTTCTTGAGAAGATTTCTGGTATATTTTGCTTGATTTATGAAAATTCCATCATCTGTTTGCTTCACCTGTAGGCCTAGAAAATAACTAAGCTCTCCCATCATGCTCATTTGATACCAGGACTACATGAGCTTGGCAAACTTTTTACAGAGTTTATCATTAGTAGACCCAAAAATTATGTCATCAACATATATCTGAACTAAAAGCAAGTCATCACCACAGTTAAAGTAGAACAGTGTTTTATTAATTGCACCTCTGTTGAACCCACTTTCTAAAAGAAATTTAGCCAGAGTTTCATACCATGCTCTTGGTGCCTGCTTAAGTCCATAGAGTGCCTTATCCAGCCTATAGACATAGTCTGCATATTTTTGGTCCACAAAACCTGGTGGTTGTTCAACAAACACTTCTTTTTCAAGCTTCCCATTCAGAAAGGCACTTTTCACATCCATCTGAAATACCTTGAATTTCTTGTGAGAGGCATATGCTAGAAAAATTCTTATTGCCTCCAATCTTGCAACTGGAGCAAAAGTTTCATCATAGTCTATTCCTTCCTGCTGTGAATAGCCTTTTGCCACAAGTCTAGCCTTGTTCCTTGTAACAACTCCCCCACTGTCAGTTTTATTTCTGAAAACCCATCTAGTACCAACAATAGATCTATTCTTTGGTCTAGGTACAAGGGTCCATACTTCATTTCTTTCGAATTCATTTAACTCCTCCTACATTGCTGTTATCCAGTCAGCATCTTGAAGATCTTCTTCTACCTTCTTTGGTTCAGATGTCGACAGGAATGCATGAAACAGACATTCACTTGCTATAGCACTTCTTGTCCTTACTTTAGCATCTGGATCTCCAATAATTAAATCAGGTGTATGAGATTTTGTCCATTTCCTAGCAGAAGGTAAATGGCTTCTATCAGTATTTGATCCTCCCCCTTGATCCATGTTCTCCTGATTTTCTTGTTGTCTTTCTTTATTTTCTGAGGCTCCCCCTGAAATTGACTGCTCAGAGTTTGAACTGTCAGATTTTGCACTTTCAGAGTTTGAGTCATCAGAGATTGAACCAGATTTTTCAGTTGACTCACAATCAGAATTTGAGTCATCATTTTGATCATGCTCCCCCTCAACTGGTTCTCCCCTTTGTTCTGGCTGAGAAGTTTCTTCAGTGTTTACCAGTAGAGGTTCAGAGTATGCTTCAACAGAGTTTGTCAGATCAGTTTCATCAGAGTTTACTTCATCAGAGATTAAGTCTTCATTTTCAAAGTGCAATTGATCATGTTCATCTACATCTTCAAGTCCAGTTATTTTCTTGTCATCAAATGACACATGAATTGATTCCATGATCACCTTGGTTCTCATATTATAAACTCTGAATGCCTTAGTTGACAGCGGATAGCCAACAAAAATTCCTTCATCAGCTTTTAACTCAAATTTGGTCAACTATTCAGGATGAGTTTTCAACACAAAGCATTTGCACCCAAAAATATGAAAATATTTCAGGTTTGGCTTCTTTTCCCTCACCATCTCATATGGTGTTTTTCCATGCTTGTTGATCAGTGTGGCATTTTGAGTAAAACAGGCTGTTTGAACTGCTTCTGCCCAGAAATATGATGGCAATTTTGCTTCATCAAGCATAGTTCTGGCAGCTTCTATTAAGGTTCTGTTCTTCCTCTCAACTACACCATTTTGCTGTGGTGTACCAGGTGCAGAAAACTCTTGCTTCACTCCTCTGTTCTTGCAAAATTCTTCCATTGTTGCATTCCTAAATTCAGTTCCATTATCACTCCTGATTATTTTGACTTTGTGTTTTGATCCTTTGTCCAGCAGCTTTACATGCTCCATCAGAGTTAATGCAGTTTCATCCTTCTTTACTAGAAAATACACCCAAGTGTATCTGGTGTGTTCGTCAACAATGACTAGAGCATACTTCTTTCTTCCAATTGATAAGACATTCACTGGTCCAAAGAGATCAACATGTAGAAGATGATAAGGATCAACAACTGAAGATTCAGACTTGCTCTTGAAAGATGACTTCCTTTGTTTGGCCTTTTGACAGGAATCACACAGGCCATCAACATTTAATAAAGACTTTGGAAGTCCTCTTACAAGATCCTTTCTTATCAACTCATTAATGTTGTTCAGGTTTAGATGAGAGAGTTTCTTATGCCACTTCCAACTCTCTTCACTAGACATTCTTGTGGACAGGCACACAGCTTTTCCATCAGAGTTTGTCAACAACTTTGCTTCATAGATTTTATTGCACCTGTGTCCAACTAGAACAACTTTCCCTGTAGATTTACTGATGATTTCACAGTATTCATGCTGAAAATCTACATGATATCCTCTGTCACAGATTTGACTCACAGATAGCAGATCATGATTGAGTCCTGGAACCAGAGCTACATTTGTGATGATGACACTTCCAAGATTGATATTGCCATATCCCAGAGTATGTCCTATGTTGCCATCTCCATAGGAAACTTTTGGGCCAGCTTTTTCCACATACTCTGATAGCAGGGCTTTATTTCTAGTCATGTGTCCTGAACATCCACTGTCCACGACTAGGGTACTCTCCCTGATGCCCTGCAATCACAAACATTCACTGAAGGTCAGATTTAAGGATCCAGACTTGCTTGGATCCTTTGGTTTTCTTAACTTTGTTAGCTTTAGCAGCGGAATTCTTATTATCAGAGTTTAAGCTAACATTTTCAGAGTTTACACTTGCAGAATTAACCTTAACCCATTTCAAATTGAGCTTCAGTTCATAATAATTATGATAGATAGCATGATAATCCCTGCAAGTATAGATAGAATGCCAAGTACTTCCACAATGTTTGTATAAAGTCTGTGGTCTAGTTCTAACATAATCTTTCTTTACTTCAGACTTGGAAGGTAAAGAATTAATGTTTTTATTCTTCCTGCAGAAACTAGCAAGATGGTTAGTGCTACCACAGTTATGACATTTCTTTCTTGGAGCGAAAGTAGCAAGCATTGGATAATTACCTTGAGTAATGCCTACTTTACCATTTCTATTCTTCCTAGACACTTTCTGTTTCTTAACAAATATTAACTCCTTAAGCTTATGCTTGAGTTGTTTATCTGTCATTGAACCAATATTAACCTGTTTAACACTAGTTTTTACTGGTTCTTTCTTAACAACTCCTTTTTCAACTTCAGACTTAGGTTCATTTATTCCATGAACAAATTTTGTAGATGGAAGATGTGTTCTAACTTTGACCTTATTTTGAAACCTAAGTTCATCTTCCACACAGTAACCTAAACCAACTGTGTCTGACTGAAAAACCTCTTGAGTGTCTTTTCCAGAATGAGCCCAAGTTTTAATTATGTGATTTGCCTTCTCCAATTCAGATTCTAGTTGCTTATATCTTCCTAGCAAATCCTATTCTAGATAAACAGTCTCTGCCTTTTGTGAAGAGTGCTTTTTCAGTTTTACCCTTCTTGCACTCAGGGGCATAGTGACCCATCTCCTTACACTTGTAGCATTGAATCTCAGACTTGTCTTTCTTCCCAGATTTGGTATCCTTTCTCTCAGACTTTCTGAAACTCTTTCTGTCAGAATTTGAATCTTTCTTAGAAAATCTTTTTCCCTTCTTGAAGTTCTTGAAACCCATCTTCTTGAAGGTCTTCACCATCAAAGCAACCATTTGCATCATTTCTTCTTCATCATCCTCAGAATCAGATGATTCATCAACATTTGAATCAACATCAGAGTTTGATGACTCACTTTCAGAATGTATGACTAAAGCCTTTCCCTTAGCTTTCTTCCTTGATGCTTCCTTCTTCAAGGGTTTTTCTTCAACCTTAAGAGCAACAGACTTAGTCTTCTTGCTTTGTTAGTCACAGAGGCATGCCTGAATACATCTAATAACAAGCCTAAGTATGTGTAATGCTATGCATTACCTACATGACCTCTTAACTGAGGGAACCTCTAGTTGTAGAGTTTCTATTTGTTCTGTACTTGTAATAGGCATCAAATCCTAGTTGTGTAACTGTACTTATAAAGTCAAGAATAATGCTTAAAAGAAGTTCCAAGGTTCATGCCTCAAGCAAGGAGATAACGACTGCCAAATAATCACAGTTGGGATTTGAAGAAATGAAGAATTTGCCTAAGTACCAATTCGAGAAGTACATTTGTCTATTCGAGAAGTCTAGCATTCGAGAAGTCAGAGATTCGATATCTCAGAAGACACTATTCGATATCTCTGAATACACTGTTCGATATATCATTCGATATCTCAAAGATTCGATATGTCTATTACTCTATTCGAGAACTCATGGAGTCAACAAGTCAAAGCATCATTCGAGTTCTCTAAGAGTCAACAAGTCAATGCTCTATTCGATATCTCAAGGACTAAAGAAGCTATTCGACATCTCAGGGATTCGATATGTCAAAATGCTCTATTCGATATCTCAAGAGTCCTAGAGAAAAGAGCTATTCGAGAAGTGATTCGATATGTCAATATAACACTATTCGAGAACTCAGAGTTATTGATTAAGTCAATTCGAGTTCTCGAATCAATCACTTAGCCACTTCCCGAATACATTCTTGGAGACAAAATACTGAAGAATTGTACAAGTCAGAAACCTGCAACAAGCCAAGACGCTTTATTTGACTATGTACTATAAAGCACATTGGAAAGCCTACAAAGAAGCTTGGAGAGATAAGACAAAGGGACAAGGAGCTAAAGAAGTGGATCTGAACAGGCTTTGCAAAGTCAAATCTGTAGTCGTTTGGACTCTTACTCAAATGAGATAGATAGACTGGAAAGTAGTTTTTTTACCTACCTTATTTGTAGTAAGTAGGTGTATCAATGTCTATAAGGATACAGCCTCACTTCCTTAGCAAATAAGTTTTTAGATATAAGATTTTCATATACATCACAAGAAATATCTCTCTAAGAAAAACGAAGCTGAGAATACTACCATTTGTATTCACAGATTGTAGCAAAATCTTTATCTAATAAAATATTAGATTAAAGTGATATTGTGTTGTGTTTGTCTTTGTTATCCGCACTTACATATCTCACACACTCAACACATATCTTGCTGCAAAGATTCAAGAACGTAGAAAAGTTCAAGAATCCATTCACCCCCCTCTGTATTCTTTTACTGTATTCAATACTCAACAAGTGGTATCAGAGCAGGTTGTTTAATCTAAACAGAAAACGATCATGAGTTCGAATACACCAAAGACTACAGGTATGGTGAAGGTCCCTAAGTTCGACAAAGAGAATTACAACCTCTGGAAAATAAAAATGTTGTTGTTCATCAAAGCTGCCAATCCTCTCTACCCTGACATCCTCAAGAATGGTCCATTTGTACCACAATAAGAAATTGCTGAATCTACAGTGGGCACAATAGTCATTCCTAGATCATATGTTGCAAAAGAGCCATCCAAATGGACGGACTCAGAGAAGGAAAAGGTTGCCCTAGACAGTCATCTCATGTTGCTAATCATAGACTCCATGGATATGTCGAAGTTTGCCAACATAGCATCATGCACATCAGCCAAGGACATGTGGAACCACATCGAGGTGTTATGTGAAGGGACAGAGGAGGTAAGAGAGAATAGGAAACAGATACTGGTCACACAGTATGAGGCTTTCATGGCACAGTCCAAAGAAAGTATTACTGATATGTTTGAGAGATTTCACAAGCTGGTGACTGAGCTTCAAATGAATGGGAAGGTTTACAGCACTAAGGAATTAAACATGAAGTTTCTACTATCTGCACCAAACCATCTAGAGCAAAGGGTCATATCTCTAAGAGAAAGAGATTTGAACAAAGTCACATATGATGTGCTCTATGGGGTTTTAAAGACTCATGAGCTTGAGTTGCTTCAGAAGAGGGCTATCCAAGCCAACCAAGGCAGAATGATAAATACATCCTGTGCCTTGATTGTCAACAATTCCGTTCAAGACCTGGAAGCATCTATAAGTCAACTAAGAATAAAAGAGATAGTAGATGATGAAGAAACTGAAGAAGAAGTGACTTAACCTGTTGATGAAAAGGAAGAAGATGAGTTCTACACTCTTGAAGAGTTGGATGCCATGGAAAACACTTCATATGCTTTTATGGCTAGAAAATTCCCAAACATCAGATTTAAGAGGAATCAGCCCTTCAAGTCTAGATCTCAAAATCATTCATTCAACAAGAGCAAGGCACCTGTGAAAGCAAACAAAAACAAATTCAAAACCAGCTATGTGGATAGGTCATCTGTGAGATGTTATAGATGCAATGACCTAGGGCATTTTGCCAGTGAATGCAAGAAGCCTAAAAAGAAGGATAAGGAGTTTCTTGAGCTTGAAGCTAAGTATGAGGCTCTGCTAAAAAGGCATACACCAGGTAAGGCCTACATAGCTGAAGGGAAGTGTTGGGATGATTCTGATAGTGATGGAGAAGAACAAGAATTCTGCAACTATGCCTTGATGGCCAACTCCAAGGAAGAACCATCTAAATCAGACTCTCAGGTACCATCCCTCACTACTATAGACATGTCTGTTTCTGAATACAAATCTATGGTTGAACAACTATCTGTTGAGATATTTAATATTCATACTAGTATGACTGCTGCTAATGAAGAAATTGCTAAACTGTCTACTAAGAATGAACTGTTGAACAAAAGAAATGAGGAACTAGAACTAACTGCTATGCAAGTAGAAAACCTTAAACAAGAAATCGAATATCTAAAGAATAAGGTTCTATGTGCTAGTCAAGTTGAGAAAGCTCTTAGGATGAACTAGCAGAAAATGAATTTAAATTGAAAACATTTAAGAATTCCTCTAGTCTATTGCAGTCCTACCATGAGAAAAATCTAGCTAGACCTAAGGCTACCATTGGACTTGATTATGACACTCTCAAACAGAGGAAAGGCTATGCAGTCATTGAAGATGACATTGTTGTTTAAGATGAAGTGCCTCAGGTTTTGAAAAAGGCTGAGACCCCAATATTTAAAACACCAACACTTGAGATTGATGAGGATGCCTTACTCATTAAGCAAATGTTGGATGATGAAGATAAGGCACAATCAAATGAACAACAAGCATCCTCTAAGAGTGAGAATGTCAAAACCAAAGCCAAGGAGCCAGTAGAAGGTAGACCTAGACTTGAGAAATTTGTGAAGTTTGTTTCAGCTGGGAATAATGAGTTTGAGAAGAAAGTGGCTAAAAAGAAACAAAACAGGAATGGCAAATTAGGGATTAACAAGGACAACAATTATGCTTATGTGCCAAATGCCCCTAGGAAAGCTTGTCAAAATTATTTTAGCACTAATCATTTAACTCATGCATGCAAGAAACCATCTGGTAGTGTTGCTAAACCATTCTATGATTGCTCTGTGCCTTTAAGACATAGAGACTCTCCTTTCTGTGATAAATTTGATTGTATGCCATGTAACATGAATGTAATGACTAGTTGTTTTAATTTGAGAAGACAATTCATGGAAGGTTGCATCAGTCACAATGTTCACACACACTACACAAGGACAAAGTCTTCAAGTCCTCCTAAAGTTAGGAAGGTACCTCTGTCACCTAAGTCTAAGAACCCTGATTCTAAGACTTCTAACAGTGACAAGAAGACTAACATCAAGAAAATTGATAAGCATGCTGTTTATGATAAAACTGTTGGTAAGCCACATGGACCCAAACTTATTTGGGTACCAAAGGAGAAGTAATACCTTTGTGTTTGTAGGGCAAAGAAAGTGAAATGAAGGTCATGTGGATTTTGGACAGTGGATGCTCAAACCATATGACTGGTGATATGGCCCTGCTATCACAGTATGAGGAGAAGGTTGGCCCAATGGTTGCTTTTGGAGATGACAACATTGGCAACACACTGGGATATGGCAAGTTGGAAATTGGAAATGTCATCATTGAAAATGTAGCACTGGTCAAGGGGCTCAAGCACAATCTACTGAGTGTTGGTCAATTTACTGACAGAGGCTTCAAAGTGAATTTTGACAAAGATGAATGTTTGATCACCCACAAGAAGACTGGTTACTTTGCTCTATCTGGAGTAAGGAAAGGAAGCCTGTTTGTAGCCAATATGAACTCTGCAAACAAGGACAAAATTTGTTGCTTTTACTCAAAAGCATCAAATGAAGATAGTTGGCTGTGGCACAAGAAGCTATCACACTTGAACTTCAAAGGCATTAATTCTCTAGTCAAAAGGGAGTTAGTGAGAGGCATGCCCACACTTGAATTCTGTCAAGAAGGAGTGTGTGAGGCTTGTCAAAAGGGAAAAATGAAAAGATCAAGCCACAAGTCAAAGACAGTGACATCAATAACCAAGCCCCTACAACTAATTCATATGGACTTGTTTGGGCCTGTCAATATTATGTCACTAGGAAGAAAAAAGTATGCTCTGGTGATGGTTGATGATTTCACAAGGTATACATGGGTAGAATTTCTGGCATCAAAGGATGAGGCTCCACAAGTAATCATTGAGCATATAAAGAAAATTGACAAGGAAGCAAAGGCCAACAATGCAAGTGTGATTGCATTAAGAAGTGATAATGGAACAGAGTTCAGAAATGCCATGCTTGAAGCATTCTGCAAAGAGAATGGTATTTCTTAACAATTCTCAGCTCCAAGGACTCCACAACAAAATGGAGTTGTTGAGAGAAAGAATAGAACTGTGATTGAGGCTGCTAAAACAATGTTACTTGATGCAAAGATGCCTACATGTTTTTGGGCTAAGGCTGTGAGCACTGCATGCTATATCCAAAACAGAACCGTCATCAACAAAAACATTGGAAAGACACCTTACAACTTGATGACTGGAAAGAAGCCCACTCTAAAGTATGTTCATACTTTTGGAAGCAAATGCTTTGTGTTAAAAGACAATTCAGAATATATTGGAAAGTTTGATGCAAAAGCATTTGAAGGAATTTTTCTTGGCTACTCTATGGAAAGAATTGCATATAAAGTTTATGTCATCAGTCAAAAGAAAGTTATGGAAAGCACAGATGTGACATTTGATGACAGCAAACTACCTGGATTAGAAGAAGCCAATGATGAAGATAAAGATCCTTTGAAGTTTGACAATCTAGATGATTCTGATGAGGAGATTGAAACTGAATTTGAGCCCACAATCCAACAAACTCAAGTGAATGAAGAACCTGTGTCAACCAACAATGAAGAAACAAGCATCCAAGACACACCTGTGATTAGTGGCAACTTCACAGGGGGAGGAAATGTAAATGATCATGATCTGGATGATGAAGCAACATCAAGGCTGAGAAATCAATCTGAACATACAAGGAAATGGGATAGATCACATACTGCAGATCAGATAATTGGAGATCCAAATACAGGAGTGAGGACAAGGAGAGCAACTCTAAATGAATGTCTCTATGGTTGCTTTCTATCCCAAGTTGAGCCTAAGAAACTTGATGATGCATTGTTGGATCCTGATTGGATAATTGCTATGCAAGAGGAGCTAAATCAATTTGAAAGAAGTAAAGTATGGGAACTTGTGCCTGCACCAAAGGATAGAACCATTGTTGGAACAAAATGGGTTCTAAGGAATAAGATGGATGAAAATGGTGTAGTCATGAGAAACAAAGCAAGGTTGGTTGCAAAAGGATACTCTCAACAGGAAGGCATTGACTATGATGAGACTTTTGCCCCTGTTGCTAGACTAGAGGCCATCAAAATTTTCTTGGCATTTGCTGCACATTCTAATTTCAAGGTTTATCAAATGGATGTCAAGAGTGCATTTCTGAATGGGGAGTTGGAAGAAGAAGTATATGTGCAACAGCCACCTGGCTTTGAGGATCCACAATTCCCTCACTTTGTCTACAGATTGCTTAAAGCATTGTATGGACTTAAGCAAGCTCCTAGGGAATGGTATGACACATTATCACAATTTCTACTGGAGAATCAATTCACTAGAGGCACACTGGACAAGACACTATTTTACAAGAAACATGGTGATGATATTATCTTAGTTCAACTCTATGTGGATGATATCATATTTGGCTCTACAAATGAGAAGCTGTATGAGAAATTCTCTAAGCTCATGCAGAGCAGATATGAGATGAATATGATGGGAGAATTAACATTCTTTCTTGGGCTCCAAGTGAGTCAAAGGAAGGATGGCATTTTTATAAGTCAAACTAAATACATCAAGGATCTATTGAAGAAATTTGACTTAGAAGAATGCTCACCTGCAAAGACACCCATGGCCACTGCCACCAAGTTAGATGAAGATGTTAAGGGCAAGAAGGTAGATATCTCAATCTACAGAGGCATGGTTGGTTCTCTACTCTACCTCACTGCTAGTAGGCCAGACATCATGTTTGCAACATGATTGTGTGCAAGGTTTCAATCAAATCCAAAGGAATCACACATGATAGCAATAAAGAGGATTTTCAAATATCTGAAGGGCACACCAAACTTGGGGTTATGGTATCCTAAGGACACAGGGTTCAATCTGGTTGGTTATTCTGATGCTGATTATGCTGGATGCAGAGTGGATAGGAAAAGCACCTCAGGTAGCTGCCAGTTTCTTGGACAAAGGTTAGTCTCTTGGTATAGCAAGAAACAACAATCTGTGTCAACTTCCACAGCTGAAGCTGAGTACATAGCTACTGGAAGTTGCTGTGCTCAAGTGCTTTGGATCAGAAACCAACTTAGAGATTATGGACTTGTGTTGGAAAGAATTCCAATCATGTGTGACAACACAAGTGCAATCTCTATAGTTTCCAATCCTGTCAATCATTCTTGGACAAAGCACATTGACATCAGATATCACTTCATAAGGGAGCATGCAACTAATGGAACCATTGAGTTACATTATGTTCCCACAGAGAAACAACTATCTGACATATTCACTAAGCCATTAGATGAAGCCACCTTCACAAGGTTGGTTAGTGAGATTGGAATGCTGAATTCTTCAAATTCTGGCTAAGTGAATATATCAACTAGATTATTGCAGCAGTAAATACTTACTTTATCAAATGCTCAATATTTTTGAAGTAAGTATTGGCTGGAGTATGATTTATAAATATTCCACAATGCTGCATATGTTGAAAATCATACATCTTTAGCTTGAAATTTCTGTGAAATTTTGAGAGAATCACTATTTAATTTGGTAGAATATTCTTCAGTGAATATTTCTGGTAAATTTTAAAAGATAGTGAAAATTGAATTTTATGAGTGAAAAGTATAGTTCGATAAGTCAGACTTCTCGATTGGTTCATTGTTTTGTCATGGCTCGAGTTCTCGAATAGGCCTATCTAGAACCCTCTTGAGTTCTCGAATAGTGTCTTTTGGCGAAATCGAATAGCACACTCTGAGTTCTCGAATAGAGTATTTTAGTTCTTTAGTGATGGAGTTCTCGAATACTGTATTTGAGTTATCGAATCATTTGAAAAGGTTGATTTTTTGCTGACACTTAATCGCTTTTTGGATTTATATTCAAAATTTCATTTCGCTCATAAAAACATATTTTATTTAGCTTAGAATTATTTTCAGAGTCAAATAACTGCCAGCCGTGAGTTACAAACTGCTTGAGATATCGAATAAGCCTTTCTTGACTTATCGAATAGTTGTTTTATACTTCTCGAATGACTGACTTGTCGATACAAAACTTATATCTAATCGACAACTTAAGTCACTCACATATATACAATTCCACAACTGTTCAAATCATTTCATTCGATTTCTCAGGCAGCTAAAGTTCCAAAACCTCTGTAAACCCTAACGTCAAAAGCTAAATTTCTTCTTCAACCTTCATTCTCTTCTCATCTCTCTGTGTAACAATGGCAAATACCCAACTCACAATTCCTACCCACACCAATTTCATAGCAATAACCAACGATGTTGAAGCACCCAATGCAAACTTTAAGTGCTTCGTTCGATGGATGGCTGAATCATACATCAAGGATGCACTCTCAGCCAACCCAACTCTGTATCCAGACTTACTAGAACAGTTTTGGAGAACTGCTACTGTGGAGGTCATGGCCCTAGAGAATGCAATAACTTCATACGTAATCTATTTCAAGATTCAGGACAAGGAAATCACCATCACTACTGAAGACATGAATCAAGCACTGGGGTTACAACAAGGAGTGTATGACAGTCAAGCTACTGATCAGGAATTGGAAGACTTCTTTGATTTTATCAACTACTCAGATAGAATCAAGCTTGGAAATTTGAATAGGAAGTACTTGAGGAAAGAATGGAGCTATGTCTTTGCCACTCTTCTTCAAGTCTTCACAGCAAGGAAGTCCAGCTTTAATCAAATCAGCACACCTGTTCAACAAATAGGATATGCTCTAGCATATGGGAGAAAGATTGATGTTGGTTTGATCATAATGCAAGAATTGTATGGGAGACTTGGTAAGAACTCAGCCAAGAGAGGTAATGAAATTTTCTTCCCTCGCTTTATTCAATCTGTACTTAATTTCATAGATGCTAAATTGATTGAATTGCCTGGGTTAGACAAAAATAGAATAGGCTATCCGAAATCCATGACCAAACTCATTTTTGGTAGCTTGGAGACTAGGAATGATGTGGATGTAAGACTCAAAATAACTCCCCTTACGGAGAGTTTATTTAGGACTTACCCCCACAACATGCCAATATGTGCCTCAAAATCTGAGTTAGCTAGGCCCAAGCAAGTAGAGCAAAATGCTAACCCAGGGCCTGCTAACCAACCCTCTCAGCCAAACACTTTACCAAACACAGAGCCAACTGCATCATCCTCTCAAAAGGGTGATGTTAGTAAAAAGAAGAGAAAACAGGTTGCTTCTGAACCTCTAAAAATCTTAACTGAAGCAGCCTTGGCTGTAGAATTAGGCATAGAAAGTGAGGAGTCTGAGTCACCCTTACTAAGGCCAAAGAAGAAGAAAAAGAAGTCTAAAACCACCTCTTCAGTCACCCAAATGGCTGAAGTTGTAAAATCAGGGGCAAACAGCTCACTAGATGTATCCTCTCAACAGGGTGCATCTATAGAATCAAGCATCCTCCCCAATGCACCTATTTGTAAAGAGTTAGCACATGGGAGTGATAAGGCTGGCACAACACTGAGTGGAGAGCACATCACAATTGAAACTCCCTCTATCTCTCAGGGGGAGTTGCCAAAATCTAATCTACAACACACTTCTCTTCCAGAATCTACCACTCATATTTCTTTGGAGCCTGCAACTCAAGCAATTGAAGAGCAAGGCATTGATCATCAAGAATTCTTTTCTCTTGATGAGCCAATGGATTCAAGTGACTTGGTGCATGACACCTTGCTCACCACCCAGGTACCACATTTAGATGGTCAGGGAATGCATGCTGGGGCATCTCCTAATGACACCATCACAAACATAGAGGATTCACTAGTTTTAACTAGAGACTCTGTGCCTGTGTCACCTACAGTTGTAACTCATCCCACTCCTGTGGAGACAACAGTAGTAGAGTATTTCCATCCGGTTACAGAAGTTGCATTTGTAATTGAGGAGTCTAGCTTGCCTAGCTCTAGCTCTGACTTTCTGTCACAATGGCTGAAGCCTGTGCAACATGACAGTGCTTCTGGATCAGGATCTGTTCCACCACAATTGACGGTTGAAGCACTTCAAAGCTTAGTTGTGGATCAGATTCCTGAGTTTGTAAAGATAGCCCAGAACTTGGTCACCTCCAATGTGCCAAATCCAGATTATGAAGCAATATTGCTCTGCCATAGAGATGATGTGGAGATGCAGAAAACAAAGATACTTGATGAGGCTGAGAGAGATGGCAATGTAGATGCCTGGATGCAAGGTACTTATGATATCGCTCTCAATGAAGCCTTACAGTATCTGAGGGAGGAGTACATCACTTCACTAGGCTCCAATGCTAAATCCTTAACTCCTGGTGAAGTGTATGAAGCCATCAATGACTCATACAAAGGATTTCTCAAGGCTGCACACTACCTGGGTAAAGGTGTCAAATCAGAATCAACAAGGTAAGTGATGCAACAGACAAGTATGTGGGAGAGATAAAGAGGACTTTTGATTCCAAATTCCCTCAATTGGAAACTGTAGTCAAGGATATTCTAGCCTGTAAGTCTACCTGCACCAAGATGGACAATGGTTTAGCCATTCTCAAAGATGCTGTCACAGGACTGGGGCACAAATTCCAAAATCTCACTGATCAGACAACTGAGGCCAATGCCATGCTTAGGACACTCTTTGCAAATCAATATGGAGACAAGCTGGTCACTGAGGTCCCTGTGCATGAGATGTCTAGGTTTGAAGTGCAAAGACTTAAAGAACAATCCCTGTCTGGTTTCAAATCCACTGCATTGTTCAACAAGGTAGATGCACTTGAAAAGGAGGTAGCTACTCTCACTCAGTCTAATGCTCATCTTACAGACAAGGTACAAACTCTGACTGAGCAGTTGAACACTCAAGCCACCACCACAGCTGATGTTCTTCTGCATCAACAATCAATGTTGTCTGCAGTGATGAAGCACATGGGTCTCCCTCTACCTGAAGAATCTTCAACCCCAAAGGTCACTCCTACAGCCTCTGTGCCTGACAACAAGCCTAAGGGGGAGAAGAGGACATCAAGAAACTCAAATACAAAGGGGGAGAAACCACCAGTAAAGGGCATCAAAATCATTGAAGGTGGTCATCAAAGAACTTCAAAATCTTTAACTCATGTGCCTGGCAAAGGAAAAGACAAAGTTGATGAGCCTCCTACTTCTCTGCCAGTTGTCACTCTACCAACTGTGCACATCACTACTTCCAGTGGTCAAAAGCAATCTATCACAACCACAGTGGTTGCAGGGAGTATGCCATCTGACAAACCTCCACTCTCCATATCTAAGAGTGTCAAGCCTGTAGAAGTGAAGGTGGTCACTGAGGCTAAGCTACAAGAAATTGCAAACTCAAATGTCTATCATGATGATGCATTCTTGGAGTTTCTAAAAGTCTCAAGAGAACAGGCTGGTGACACTCAATTGTATCTAAGGAGCTTGAAGGATCAGATCGATTACTTCACTGTGATACCTAGAAAAGTTGATAGCTGATGGCTCAAGGAAGTAATGATGGTAGCAAAATCCAGAATCTGGCATCTAACCTACAAAACTCTACAAGCCTTAAAACATTCAGAGATAGATGCGCTGATTGAGCTCATAGAGAAGAGGAATGTAAATGAAAACAATAAGAGTCTGTATGATGACTTGAGGAATTGCCAACCTTCAAGACTGCCCGAAGTGATTAAGAAGCCATGGACAATCATCTACCAGTCTGGTACCAGAGTTGAAGAGATTAAACAATTGGTCATTCCCAATAATCTCACTTCTCGAAATCACAGACTCATTATTGCCATCATTGATCTACTGCAAAAGAAGAAGGGGACAAGTACTGCTGAAGAGATAGAGGCACTGCACATTCTCAGATCATACATTGCAACTGGTGTAATTCTAGAAATGGCCAAGCCAAGGAGGAATAAGGATGATGAAGATGAAGACAAGAGTGATGGGAGGAGAAGTCATCACAGGAGTGATAAGGGGGATGAGGATAAGAAGAAGAAGAAAGACAGCAAGGATAAGAAGGATGATGACCAAGGCAAAGTCTATGAGAGGAAGAATGGAAAACAGCAAGCCTTAGGCATTGCTAGTAGTAATCTCACCACAACACAAGACTCTAAGTCTAGGGTGAATGCTGTTAGTAGTGACCTACCAAAATCTACATCTATGGCTTCTGTAACTGTCTTGCCACCTCAAGAAGAGAAGAAGATTCAATGCAAGAAACCATTTGTATATTTCAAAAAGCAAACTGCTAATGGAATACTACAATGGTCTACAAACAAAGGTCACATGCTACTGCCAGGCAACCATGTAAAAAGGATCAAATTCAAACAAGCTGCAAGGAAACCAAAGCTATCCAAATCAAGGACTCTGACAATCTATCCAGGCTTAAAACTCCAACTACTAGATGAAGATTTTGATGAAGACCAACTGCAATTCTTACAAGCTCAAAGAATCTACCATGTTGCCATTGTTGATAACTGCCTTGAGATCAAATATACTGATGGAAGGGAGGAGAAATTCAAACAAGGAGGATGTCAACACTGGGGCAAGCTACATGACATAGAAAGAATCATTGCATTGTTGAGCTCAGAAGATAAAGTGGAAAGAGTATGGAAGCTGGAGCTAATTGATTTTGTGAAGATGAAGAGAGATCATGAGGAGAGAATCAGAAAAGAGTGTCTTGAGAAATGGCTAGCAAGGGAGAAAGAAATTGAGAGACTGGAGATTGAAGCAGAAAAGCTAAGGGCAAAGGGATTGTGTAGAGTTCAGTTTAACCCCTATGTGGTGAAGTATAGGAGGAGAAATGGGGATCAAGTCCACATCATAATGAATCTACTCAACCACTATCCTGCAAACATTCTGAAACCAGTACTTGAAGATTTCAAAGACTCAATTTTGCTTGAAGAATTGGATGCTATGGCAGAAATAATAAAAGCTATGGATGAGAATACAAGGAAGGAGAAAGAAAGAAGACAGAAAGCATATGATGATTTGCAAGCAAAAGCTATGGAAAGGGAAACAAATGACAATGGCTAGTACTTCATCATAGGCTGTAAGATTACTCACCCTGTAGTTCTATCCGCATTGCTAATCAAAATTCATACATGTACTCTCAAGTTTTATCTTTATGTATGTTAGGCTTGTTATCAGACATGAAATTTTGACTAAGGGTCTTACTCACAATTTGGGGGAGATTGTTAGTCACAGAGGCATGCCTGAATACATCTAATAACAAGCCTAAGTATGTGTAATGCTATGCATTACCTACATGACCTCTTAACTGAGGGAACCTCTAGTTGTAGAGTTTATATTTTTTCTGTACTTGTAATAGGCATCAAATCCTAGTTGTGTAACTGTACTTATAAAGTCAAGAATAATGCTTGAAAGAAGTTCCAAGGTTCATGCCTCAAGCAAGGAGATAAAGACTGCCAAATAATCACAGTTGGGATTTGAAGAAATGAAGAATTTGCCTAAGTACCAATTCAAGAAGTATATTTGTCTATTCGAGAAGTCTAGCATTCGAGAAGTTAGAGATTCGATATCTCAGAAGACACTATTCGATATCTCTGAATACACTGTTCGATATCTCATTCGATATCTCAGAGATTCGATATGTCTATTACTCTATTCGAGAACTCATGGAGTCAACAAGTCAAAGCATCATTCGAGTTCTCTAAGAGTCAACAAGTCAATGCTCTATTCGATATCTCAAGGACTAAAGAAGCTATTCGACATCTCAGGGATTCGATATGTCAAAATGCTCTATTCGACATCTCAAGGAGTCCCAGAGAAAAGAGCTATTCGAGAAGTGATTCGATATGTCAATATAACACTATTCGAGAACTCAGAGTTATTGATTAAGTCAATTCGAGTTCTCAAATCAATCACTTAGCCACTTCTCGAATACATTCCTGGAGACAAAATACTGAAGAATTGTACAAGTCAGAAACCTGCAACAAGCCAAGACGCTTTATTTGACTATGTACTATAAAGCACATTGGAAAGCCTACAAAGAAGCTTGGAGAGATAAGACAAAGGGACAAGGAGCTAAAGAAGTGGATCTGAACAGGCTTTGCAAAGTCAAATCTGTAGCCGTTTGGACTCTTACTCAAATGAGATAGACAGACTGGAAAGTAGTTTGTTTACCTACCTTATTTGTAGTAAGTAGGTGTATCAATGTCTATAAGGATACAGCCTCACTTCCTTAGCAAATAAGTTTTTAGATATAAGATTTTCATATACATCACAAGAAATATCTCTCTAAGAAAAACGAAGCTGAGAATACTACCATTTGTATTCATAGATTGTAGCAAAATCTTTATCTAATAAAATATTAGATTAAAGTGATATTGTGTTGTGTTTGTCTTTGTTATCCGCACTTACATATCTCACACACTCAACACATATCTTGCTGCAAAGATTCAAGAACGTAGAAAAGTTCAAGAATCCATTCACCCCCCCTCTGTATTCTTTTACTGTATTCAATACTCAACATGCTTGATCTCCTGTTTCTCTGTTCCAGTTCTAGTTCATGAGTTTTGAGCAACCCATAAATTTCATCAATCTCAGTTTCAGCAAGATCATAATTATCTCTTATAGTGGTTGTCTTTACATCCCACTTTTCAGGTAGAGCAAGAAGAAATTTGAGATTTGAATCTTTTAGATCATACTCATTATTGACCAGCGACAAATCATTGAGCAGTTTACAGAATCTGTCAAATGTTTCTGTCATGGTTTCTTCAGATTTAGCCTCAAAGTGCTCATAATCCTGTGTGAGTATGTTCCTCCTATTCTTCTTGATAGCAGCAGTTCCTTGACATCTAACCTCAAGGGCATCCCAGATTTCTTTGGCAATAGTGTAGTTAATCACTTTATTAGACATAACATTGTCTAAGGCACTATGAAGTAGATGCCTAACTTTTGCATCCTTAGCAATAGATGAAAGATCTTCAAGAGTCAGATCTTTCTTCTCCTTTGGAACTGTTTTAGCTTCTTGACCAGCAGCAACAACAGATAACTTTGTAGGCTTATGAGGACCTTCATAAATTCTGTCAAGATATTTTGGATCTGTAGCCTCCAGAAATAAGGTCATCTTCACCTTTCAGATTGAATACTCTTCCGGCCTGAGAATAGGAACCCTAATTGTCTCATAACGACTCACAGTAGTAGGTTGAGCCTTCTCAGAACTTGAACCTGTTAGAGGAGGTATTTCTACCATTGATTATAGCTGTGTGTGGATCTTAAACTATATAGAGTAACAGATTAGCTCTGATACCAATTGTAAGGCCGAATACACAATTATAATCAAGATTGTATGAGAGATTAACAATTGAAACACACGTTTGAACAATTAAAAACTGTTTGGAATTAATAACTCCTCTATCAGTGATGTAAAATATCACAGAGAGCTGCTTAGGTTAAAATGAATAATATTGCGTTACACGATTACCCTTCTAGGGTTAACCTAACTGTATTTATAAGATATTAGGCTGCTATACAATCGATAATTGATACTCCTATAAATTAGCTATACAACTGATATCAATTACGATTGCTACACGTCTCCTTAGTCAACTCAATCTCTTTGACAGCTATCCAATCTTCAAATATATTGCTTCCATAATTATCTTCAATAATTCTTCAAACACTGTTGACCAGTAGACGCTTCCTCCAGACAGAGTTTAACAAACTTTGTCGAGCTTCCATCTATCAGCGTTTAACTAAACTCTGACCGCTTCCAGCTAAACTCTGATAATTCACTGTAACATTTAAACACTGATTATCATTCACATCAATTATATCTAACAATGAAAGACAAGACTGTCAAGAAGATTGCTATTCATGAGCTACTGTGCAAATCTGCAAAAGAACTGAAATATGTTCTTTATCTGCTCAAGAGTAAAAGCGTCAATGCTAAAGAAAGAGAAGTCTACAACAATTGGTCTTCTATGATTTACACAACTATAAGGCAGAGATAAATGGATGGAGGTACAAGGTATGATGGCAAATATACTCCCATGTATTTAAATACAAGAGGTGAAGAAGTTGAAATGGTGAAAGGTACTGCTGTTAAAGAAGAGTATTTAGGTTTGGAACAATTATCTCTTAATCCAGATGGGGAGGAGTTTGCTTATATACTGCTAGGTGAATTAGATCTTCCTAGAAGCTCAATTCAAAATCTCAGGACAGCTATTTATCAGATTAATGAGGAAGATGAAGAACTCAACAATCTGAAGAAGAAATTGATTCTAATTCTTGAAAGCAAGGAAGAAGAGTTATTGTCTAACTTCTTGAAGACGAATCTTTTCTATCAAAGAATTTCTGAAACTATTCCTGAAGATTCTAGGAGGTATTTTGTTTTGAGTTTTTGACATCACTGAATCAAGAAATTTGTGCTTTATTTCACAAAGTACAAATTGGGGGAGATTGTTAGATATTGATTCAAGTGATGGTCAGGATCTGGACTACTGATCAGATACTGATGTTGACGTCATCAGTAATACGATGTCAATATTAGGTTGCTATCAGGATTAGAAGTTGATCAGGATTACATAAAGATATACATCAGTCCAGAGATCAAGGGAGATTGACATGTCGGTTCCTGATTTATAGGAACGCAACTATCATTCAAGATATATATTAGGAGTCGTATATAATTGATTTAGTATATCTTGTAATTGATGGGGTAGCTATGTGATATATATAAACACAATTTAGGTTTTACATTTAAGTAATCGCTTACACGAGTTATCTTGTAACCTAGCAGCTCTCAAGAACACAAGAATTTCTTGAGAGAGTTTGTAATAGTTTTATATCAGAGTTAATAAAGTTGTTATTTATTCATACTTGTGTTATCATTTCTGTTTTAAGTCGAAAATCTTATACAATTGTATTCAACCCCCCTTCTACAATTGTTCTTTACTGGGTAACAACCTCTAATAAATTGATTCTCCAACAGAAAGGTAGAGAGTGCATCATACCAAGCTCTAGGGGCTTGCTTCAAACCATAAATTGCCTTGAACAGCTTGTAGACAAAGTCATACAACTCAGAATCTTCAAATCCAGGTGACTGTTCAACGTACACTTCCTCATCTAGCTCTCCATTAAGAAAGGCACTTTTGACATCCATTTGAAATACCATGAAGTTGCAGTGTGCAGCATAGGCTAGAAATATTCTGATAGCTTCAAGTCTGGCAACAGGTGGAAATGTCTCATCATAATCTATTCCCTCCTGTTGACAGTATCCTTTGGCCACTAGCCTTGCTTTGTTTCTTGTCACATTTCCACTTTCATCCAACTTGTTTCTGAAGACCCATTTTGTGTCAACAACTGATTTCCCTTTAGGTCTTGGTACTAGTTTCCACACATTGTTTCTTTCAAATTGGTTGAGCTCCCCTTGCATAGCTATCACCCAATCAGAATCCAACAATGCTTCATCAATTGTCTTTGGCTCAATTTGTGATAGAAAACAGGAGAGCATGCTGTCAGGAGAGACATTTCTTCTAGTCCTTACTCCAGTGGAAGGATTTCCAATGATTAAATTAGAGGTGTTATCCTTGTTTCATTTAGTGGATCTAGGCAACCTTCTATTTTGTTCTGCTTGTTCAGTTCCTTCTTGATGAATTGATTCTTCCACATTGTTATCTTCTCCATGTTCTTTAAGATCTCCAGAGTCACTATCAGCTTCATGATTAGATGTAATTGTTTGTGACTGAGCTGGAGCTTGATTAACGTTATTTGTGTTGACAGCATCTCCTCCAAACTCAAGAGTTTGAGTACAAGATGGTTCTTCAGTAACAATTTCTTCTTCTTCCAAGTATCCTTGATTGTCAAATCTCAGAGGCTGCATTTGTAATAACCCAAATTTCTGTACTTGAGAAAATTTTCATTTAAGGGATGAATAGTGATTTGCATGGATGAATAGTGAAATTATGGATGCATAGTGATTTTGGGGATTAAGAAAAAATTTCATGTTACCCTATGTACGGGATAGGAAATGGATATTTCGAAGTTATATTAGTGATTTACGATGTAAATAAGTGTATGTAAACGCGATCGGAATTCAGAAATTCCAAACTTTATTTTTATGGAACATTTGACCGGGCAGTGAAGAGCATTTCAATGCGACCAAGATAAGTGATATATTTAATTGAGGATTCAATGATTTTATATTTTATTTAAGGTGATTTGAGGATTTAGAACGAAAACTCTGAGTTAGTATAATGAACGTTCTAGGAATCGCTAGAACTTTGCAACGAGATGAAGCGAACGCGAAACAAACTATGGATTAAATACGTAACGAGATGTAAAACCCTACATGAACATCTAGGGTTTACTATTATTAGGAATTGGTGGAAAGAAAATGAGAAAAGAAAAAGAAAAGGAAGTGATGAGGTATGTGAACAACAGGAGGCCACCAAGGCAATACATCACCACATTTCTAGCACACCACACATCCATTACAAGTGTAACAAGGAGGATTATTGCCTTGTAAACAGCTGATTTACATCACCACATATCACATAATTCATTTATCAACTAGACAAAAGAGATCAAAGAGAGAAAAAGCAAGAGAAATCCAAGAAACCACAAACTGTCCAGCAGAAACACTTGCCAAAGAAAAATTCATAACTCCACTTCTACCCATTCATAAATCACCAAATTTTAACCATAGCTTCCTCATTGTATGGAGAACACACATGTAAAATTTCATGGCCAAAAAAGGAGTTTAGCCTAGTCAAATCCCTCCTCCAAGTTGGAGAACCAAAACTGTCCAGATTCTGACCAGCAGCAAGATGGGGCTCAAAACCATAGCTCCCATGGTTGGATTCTTGTGTTCTATAGCTTAAATCAAAGGTAATAAAGATCCCAAGGTATGTTCAAAGTTTGAGCTTCAAATATTAAGTATAGCCATGTCAAAAGATGATCCAAAGATGATGAATGAATAGTGTGAATATTGTTTTACTTAGTTTTTCATGTTTGTTTCTTAGTGTTCAAGCTTCCTAAGGCGCATCCAAGGCTAGAGGATCAATTATAAAGCTTTTTTATTGTTCTTAAGACATCAAAGAAGGTAAAGGTCGAACCCTTGCTTGGTATATGTTGAGTTTTAATTGAGTTTTGGCTAAGTAGTTAAGTTATGGTGTGTTATAAGAACATCCTTGAATATTTAGCTTTGTTTTGAGGTGTATGGATTGAGTGGTAGTCAATGGACCTTACCACTGACCCTAGAGGTCTTATGTGATGGTTGGTGTGTGATATTGATGGCTGGATGCCTTGTACGGCTTAGTAGAAGAGTTACAAATTTGGAATGCTCGATTTAAAGCCGTCGTAATGCCCAAATTTCTTTAACCAAATGGACATTAGCCATCCGAACCCTCAAACTTGTTTAAACTGAAACCACTGACCATATTGAGTAGGTTTTGGAGTCTAGTTTACGTGTCCGCAAGAATCTTGTCAATTGAGTTTACGGTTTTTGAGATATGGTCGTTTTAGTGAAAGCGGTTCGAGAAACCATGTCGTAGAAATGTATAAACTTTGAGATTAAGTTTGAGACCCTTAAAAATGGAATTCGAATGTGATATTTTGAGGATAAATACTAAGGTCAGTTAGGAAAGTATGAGAAGTGGTTTCGAGTCCAAAAGATTATTTTTCGATTTTATAAAAAATGAAACAGTAGAAGTTGCGCAAGTGAAAACCACTAAGAACGTGACTTAGAAACCAATGTTCTAAATGGTTAAGTATAACTTGAATTCGAGGATCGATTTTGAACTAAACTTATGTCGTAAGTGTTTGTTGACTAACATGGACTTAGTACGAGTCTAGAGGGACCCCTTAGTGCGTTGTTCAAGGATGGCTTAAGTGTTTAAATGTTGAGTTATAAATGGATCGTATAAGGGATTAAAAGCGTGTTTTCTTGATTTTGTTTAGATTGTCGTACCCTGCTACAAGCCCATACTACATCCAGAGTACCAGGCAAGTATATTAACTCTTACTCAATTGTTCGGAGTAGAGGTATTTTGAACTAAAAATATTCTGTCTATTGATTTACTTCCGGACTTTTACTCATGTGATTAAAATGCATATATATTATTGATTGTTTTTACCCGAATAGTATAAAAGATAGTAGAAGATACGAAGTTGGTCCATATCTTGTTGGGACAAATGACGAGGTGCATTTTTCGCACTCGAAGAAGGAAGAAGATATTATCTTATGAGGCGTATTCATCTTATGTGATTAAAGATTATTATTACATGAAAATATCTTTGAGGATTATATTTAATAGTAGTAATATTATATAATAGTAGTAACCTGAAGCATTGGTCTGGATGATGGAAAGTCCATGATCAAAGTAATTGTTTATGTGATTAAATGTTTAACGTGAAGCATTGGTCTGGATGATGGAAAGTCCATGATCGTAAATAATTGTTTATGTGATTAAATATTATTAGGTACGAAATATCTTTGAGGATTATGTTAGGAATAATTCATAAGTTGTGATGTTAAGAATAGAATTTTGCTAATACTTCTTGTATATCCTGATCTTATAAAGGATTTAGCACTTTGTTTAGGATATATGTGTTAAACAGTAATCTGTAGAATTTAGCCAGGAACAGTGCGTCAGAGACTACATGTCAGGAACAGTGTATCGGGGACTACATGTCAGGAACAGAGGAGCGGATCCTGATACATTAAGTCAGATCCTGATCAAATACTGATGGGATAATCAGATCCTTATGCAATGGGAAATCCTGATATCAGTCGTGTTACTAATGATATCAGTCGTGTTACTGATGATATCAGTCGTGTTACTGATGATATCAGTTGTGTTACTGATGATGTCATTATGGATGCTACAGAAACTGGCAAGTGCTATAAAATAGGATCTTTGTTTTGAAAAACAAGCAAGAAGATATCGTGAAGGAAACGAATTCTCTATTGATGGAAACTATCAACTGGACGGCAGAACATTGTCATAGATAGATTATAATTCTATTATTAGTTGATAGGTAGCATTATAAATACTCTCTCAATATCATTGTAAAAAGTGTGTAAGCGAGTGAGTTCGTAAGATTTGTATTCGAGAGTTCGAAACAAACAGAGAGAGAGATTTATATTGTCAGCAGCTGCTAAAGGTATTGTACACCTTTGGTAGAGTTTGTATTTGATTATTTTAATACAAACAAAGTTTGATTAATTCGTTTATTCTTGTTCATATAATCAAGCAAAAATCAGACACGATTATATAACTTGTATTCAACCCCCCCTTTCAACAAGTTATTCGAGTTAACAATTGGTATCAGAGCAGGTTGATTTCGAATAATCATAAAGATCTGCAATCATGTCTGGTTACAAGGATGGTAATACTAAGATCCCTATGCTCAAGAGAAACGAATATACTCTATGGGAAGTGGAGATGTTGCATCACTTGGAAGCAACAGATCCTGATTATCTTGACAGAATCAGAGATAGGCCTTTTGTTCCAACAAGGCTTGTTCCTCAAGCAACTGTCGAAGGAAAAGTTGTTCCAGAACATACAGCAGAGAAGCCTAAATCTGAATGGATAGATAAGGAAAAGGAGAACGTTCTTAAGGATGCTAAAGTGAGAAACATACTATTCAACAGTCTTGATTCTGTTCTCACTAACTATGTTCTCTCGTGTAAAACTACTAAGGAGATATGGGACAATCTAAAGGTTCATTGTGAAGGAACAAAACCTATCAGGAAGAATATGAGGACACTTCTCATACAACAGTATGAGTACTTTGAATCCAAGTCTGGTGAGTCACTTACTGACACCTTTGATAGGTTTACTAAACTCATCAATGAGATGGCCATGCATGGTAAATATTATGACTTGGAGGATATGAATACGAAGTTCATGAAAGCTCTTCCTGATTTCTACAATGAGAAGATATCTGCAATTGAGGAAGCTAATGATCTTGATGAGATATCATTCGAAGCAGTTTATGGAAAATTGACAGCTTATGAACTTGACAGGCAGCAGAAAAAGAGCAGGAGTGAAGGAAAGATGAAAACTGTTGCACTCACTGCTCAGTCTGAATCAAAGAAGCTTCCAGAAGAAAAATCTGAATCTACTGAAAGAGACTTGAGGAAGAAGAAGAGCAAAGAAAGTTCTGAGTCAGGGACTATAGATATAGACTCTGAAGATAATGATTCTGAATCAGAGATGCAAGAACTCTTTGCTATGTTTACTAAAGCTTTCAAGAAAGGAAGATTCAACAGGAGAAGATTTAGCAAAGGCTCTTTTCAGAAGAAAGAGGAGAAGAAGAATGACAAAGGCAAAAGTACAATTATCAAGCTTGATAAAGCCAAGATCAAGTGCTTTAACTGCAGTGAGCTTGGACACTTTGCTAGTGAGTGCAAGAAGCCTAGGAATTCAGGAAAGGGTAATGCACTCATGGTCACACAGAAGGATTGGGCAGACTCCAGTGATTTTGAAGATGAATTGGATTATGACAACATTGCATTGATGGCAAGTGCTTCAGACAAGCCTGGATCTCAAAAGAAAACTTCTTCATCTTCTGTTAAGGTATCACTTCATTCTCTTGATTCGTTTGATAGCTTAGATTCTGATGATATTAGATCTATTCATGTTGAGTTTAAGAATCTTATGACTAATTTCAAAATTCTTGCTAGTGAAAAAGAAGAACTCAAGGCTAAGAATGATGAATTAGTTAGTAGAAATAATTTTCTTGAATATGAGTTAATTCAAATGGAAGAATATAAGTTAAGTTCTGATAAAGCTAAGCATGATTATGGTGTTATTCTTGAGGCTTATGACTATGTCAGCAAAAGAACTAGAGGAAGAGAGAGATGTGATTAAAACCATTAACAATTCTGGTAAAAAGACTCAAGAAATCATTGAAAATCAAATTTTGGGTAAAGTTAATGGTTTAGGTTTTGATAAGGCTAGGCAAGAAAATACTGTAGCTATTATCAATGATGATAGTAAAACTGAAGCTAGCACATCTAAGTCTGAAGGTAAGAAGATATTTTCTGAACCTAAACATGTTAAATTTGTTGATTCTAAAGGTACCCCAGTTGTGCACAAAAGAATTAACAATAGCAATTCAGATGAAAGAGTGTTAGAAAAACCTAAGAATATCAACATAGGTTTTCTATCTAAGTCTCAGTTGAAACAGAGACTAGAAAGTATTTCAGAGTCTAGCAAGATCAGAAGAAATAGGAATGGAAAAGAAGGTATTAACAAAGAGAATAATTACAAGAATGTACCTGATGCACCTAGGAAGAAATGCTATAAATGTGGAAATCATAATCATTTGGCCCTAGATTGCAATCAAAAACCTTCTTGGAAAACTGAGTCAAGATTCCCCAAGACTCAGAGAATTCAATACCAACCACAAGAACCCTATTATCATTGTGGTAGTTTACTTCATTCCATTTATATGTGTAAGGAATATCATGAACTGTATTATGACTATTATTCTCTGAAATCTGAAACTCCTAGTCACAAACAGTTTGTGAAATCTAAGTCTAAGGTTGACTCTGCAACAGGTAAATCAAAAGCAAAATCTTCAAAGCCTGTTGGTTCAAAAGTTAGTAAGAAAGGATCCAATCAAAGTTGGGTCCTAAAAAATTCTAACTAACTACTTTTTGTTTGCAGGGCATTGGAAAGAAGCATTCAATTATCTTGGATAGTGGATGCTCTGGACATATGACTGGAAAGAAGTCCCTGCTTACAAAGTTTGAGAGAAAAGCTGGCTCAGTAATATCCTTTGGAGATGGCAACAAAGGAGAAACTCTGGGATATGGCTCAATTATTTTGGGGAATGTCATCATAGAAAATGTAGCACTGGTTGAAGGCTTGAAACACACACTTTTAAGCATAAGTCAACTGGGTGATAAGGGTTACCAATCAATCTTTGATAGTAAGGGATGTAAAATCTTGAATACGAAGAATGGAGACATTGTTCTGACTGGTTAGAGACATGGTAACATATATGAAGCCATCTTGAGTGACACATCTAAAGGAACTATCAGATGTCTTTACAGCAAGGCATCAAATGATGAAAGCTGGAACTGGCACAAGAAGCTCTCACATCTCAACTTCAAGAAGCTTAATCAACTTGTTAAGCATCATCTAGTGAGAGGCCTACCTCAGGCAAACTATGTGCAAGATGGACTTTGTGATGCTTGTCAGCTTGGAAAACAAAGAAGAACCACTTTCAAGAGCAAGACAGAAAATTCAATTACTGAACCATTTCACATGCTACATCTTGATTTATTTGGTCCAGTAAACATTATGTCTATTAATAAGAAAAGATATGCTCTAGTTATAGTGGATGACTACACAAGGTTCACGTGGGTATTCTTTCTACACAACAAGGATGAAGCTCCTCAGCAAATCATTGAACTTGTCAAGAATATTCAAAATAGCTCTGAGTACAAGGTCAAAGTGCTCAGAAGTGACAATGGTACAAAATTCAAGAATTCTACAATGGAGGAGTATTGTGCAGACAGTGGAATTACTCAACAGTTTTCTGCACCTGGAATACCTCAGCAGAATGGTGTAGTAGAAAGAAAGAACAGAACTCTCATAGAGGCAGCAAGAACCATGCTTGCAGATGCAAAGCTTCCAACCTATTTCTGGGCAGAAGCTATCAACACTGCATGTTTCACTCAAAACTGTACCTTGGTAAATGGTCATGGTAAGACTCCCTATGAGATTATTTCTGGGAATAATGATGTGATAAAAAGGGGGATTGCAACAGACTTGCGTAAGTGGCTGTGTCAGGGCTGTGTGCGACACAGTCCAGCATTTATTATTATTTTTATTACGGCACGAAGATGCCAAGGGAGGATGTTAGCAGGTGGCCTTCCTCCAGGGATGATCTTCATTCCTTCTACCGGTAGTAAAAAGAGAGCATGTACGATTAGGCGACTGATCATCGTCCTAACGTATCAGGCGATAGCAGATATCCCCAATGTTTTTGAAAAGAAAGTGTTGACAATGGTTTCAGATTTCTATACTGAAAACAGAATAATGATATGAGATGATGGAATTATGGTTACAGATGAAGAAAAACTGATATTATATTATTTTAGATTTCTTTCTTATAATAGTAAGTGGATGATGTATCATTAAATAAGAGCTTTATTCTTCCTTAAGGATTTTAATTGTTTCTTAGCTATTATATATGCATATACATATATGTATACCTGTTCACATTTTAAATTCTAGTTTACAATATTATCTTGCTGAGCTATTATAGCTCACTCTTGCTATTTATGTATATAACAGCTAGGTCCCATGCCGATACTACGTACCACACCCCGCAAGAGGGTAAGGGAAATGCGACCTTTTGAGCGAGTGTTGGCGACTATCCCCGAGGTAGTGACAAGCGAAAGGGGCTTAGTATACTTATGTAAATTAAGTGTGTAAGTTGTAATAAACTTTGGTTGTTGAAATGCTTCCTGTAGAAGCTTTGTTCAACAATGTACTTAGTAAAATTCCGGGCTTGTAATAACTGTTAACTTTAAACTTTTAAATATTGTGGATGTTATTCTATGAGCATATGACTGGTGTGTGTGTGTGTGTATTAGTGTGGGGTCAATTGCTTAATTATAAAAAAAAAAGACTAAAGAGATATTGATATTGATCGGAAATTGGACCGTGATGACCTGGATCCTTGACCCCGGATCTAGGGGCGTCACACAGGTTGTCACAGGCGTTACAGCATCTGACCATCTTCTTGCAGTCCTGGAAACTTGGTTTCATCAAATGTGACATTCACACTTTCTTCAATGACTTTGTGTTCTATGACATAGACTCTATAGGCAGTCATTTCTAATCCATATCCCATGAAAATGCCTTCATGTGCTTTAGCATCAAACTTTCCTTTTCTTACATGGTTGTCTATCATTATGAAACACTTGCTTCCAAATACATGAAAGTATTTGACATTAGGTTTCTTTCTATTCAACAGATAGTAAGGAGTGTTCCCATGAGTCTTGTTGATTAAGGTTCTGTTCTGTGTGTAACAAGTTGTGTTGATAGCTTCTGCCCAGAAATATGTTAGTAATTTTGTATCATTCAACATAGTTCTTGTAGATTCAATGAGAGTTCTGTTCTTCCTTTCTACTATACCTTTTTGCTGTGGTGTCCTGGAAGCAGAGAATTGTTGAACAATTCCTTCATCTTTGCAGAAGTTTCCAAGAGTAGCATTTCTGAACTTAGTTCCATTGTCACTCCTTAGAATTTGAACTTTTGCATTAAGAGTTCTATCAAGAACCCTGATGTGATCAATGATCTCCTGAGCAGCTTCATCCTTTGATTCTAGGAACTTTACCCAGGTGTACCTAGAATAGTCATCCACCATGACTAAGGCATATCTCTTTCTTGCTAATGATTGCTCATTAACTGGTCCAAAGAGATCCATATGAATCAGTTTAAATGATTCAATATTGGTGTTTAGCTGCTTTGACTTGTGCACAGATCTTCTCAATTTTCCAATTTGACAGTCCTCACACAATCCTTCTTGACAGAACTCTTGTTGAGGTAGTCCTCTCACCATCTCCTTCTTCATTAGAATATTCATTGTCTTGAAATTGAGGTGGGAGAGCTTCTTGTGCCAAAGCATGCTATCACTAACTGTTGCCTTACTGTAAAAACAGTAAACCTTGTCTTTCTTAGCAGAGTTTAAGTCTGCCACAAACAAGCTTCCATTTCTGACTCTTTTTAGAGAAAGGCTTCCATCCTTCTTGTGATAGATATTGCAGATCATCATATCAAAATCAACCTTAAATCCTCTGTCACTGAATTGGCTGACACTGAGGAGGTTGTGCTTCAATCCATCCATAAGAGCAATATCTTCAGTGATAACATTTCCAATTTCTAAACAACCATATCTCACAGTGTAACCTTTGCTGTTGTCTCCAAAAGTTATGATTGGGCCAGCTTTCTCAACATAATCTGATAGCAGGGCTTTATCACCTGTCATGTGTCTAGAGCATCCACTATCGATGATCCACATGACATGTTTCTTTTTCTTGCCCTGAAAAACAGATGATATTTAATTTGCATCTGGTACCCAATCCTTGTTAGGTCCTGCAGTTACAACATCACATTTTATATCATGTTTATCACATTCGAACCAACACTTGAATCATCCTGTTTGACTTCTTTTGCTACCCACTCAGTTTTAGAATAAGACTTGGTCTTTTTCTCAGTGGAAGCTACCTTTTACCAACATTGGCAGACTTAGAAGTCTCAATAGTTTGCATATGGGAGCATGTTTCAGTAGATAGAATAGGTAGATTAAAACATGTACTCATGGCAGTAATTTTGCATGGCATGTAGTCAATGTTACTACAAACATTCATAGTTCTTTGCATAATGGGGGTTCTGTGTAAGTTACCTTTAACCTTGGTTGCATTAACCTTGTTCTCATTTGGTTTCTTACAAACATGTGTTAAGTGTTGAACGGATCCATAATTATTGCTTAGCTTCCTAGGGGCATTCTTGACATAAGCATAGCCATTTTTCTTATCAATTCCTAACTTGCCATTCATATTCCTAGGCTTGTAAGCATCTGTGTTGACAGTATGTCCTGAAGTTGCTGTCGAGTTACCCTTGATAGTACCTTTCATACCTGCTGTCTTGACAGTAGGTTTGGAAGTTGCTATCCTAGGTACTCTCTTGACAGTATCTTTGAAAGTTTCTGTCTTATCCTTGTTGACAGCTTCTTTAGAACATTCTGTCTGATTGCTTGGTAAAGTTTCTGTTATGGGGATTTTGACAGTTGCTTTCCTTTCAGTAGATGTGCTGTCAATACACTCATCTTCATCACGAAGCTCTTGTTTGATGAGCAAGGAATTCTCATCAAAATCAGCTTGAACAGATTTGAAAATGGGTTTACAAACTCTCTTGAGAATATGAGGTTTGACCGCATCACCATCTGAACAATCATCAATCACAGTTGCCTTACCAGGCCTCTTACCATAGTCGAAACCTATTCCAACCTTTTGGTTCTCAGTGTGATTCTCATGATATTCATGAACTAACTTAGAAGAATTTTTAAATACCTTAAGCTTAAATTCATTTTCAGTAATTTGATTTCTTAGAAATTCTTCTATCTCCTTAGCACATACAATATCATTTTTTAGTCGATCATTTTCTTGAGCTAGTGAATCTAATGGACTGGTTTTAAGCAAAAGCATTTCATTCTCAGATTTGAGTGTTTCATTCTGTTCAGTTAACTTAACAATTTCTTCATTAGCAGCAGATGAACTAACATGAATGTTAAACATCTCAGCACTTAATTCTTCAATAGTTTGCTTATACTCAGTTTTAGACATATCAAGTAAAATGAGATATGGTACCTGATTTGAGGAGCTTGATGCTTCATCATCAGATCTAGCCATGAGAGCTAGATTTACAAATTCTTCTTATTCCTCATCATCAGAGTCATCCCAGCATTTTCCTTTATAGGCTCTTCCTTGATTTCTTTTAAACTGACTTCCAAATCCTTTCTCCATTCTTTGATTTTGTTTTGGCCTTCTGCACTCTGTGGCAAAATGACCTAGCTCATTGCAGTTGTAACATCTGAACTTTGACCTATCCACCATTCCTGTCTTGTATCCTCCTCTTGTGGCACCACCAGCAGCTTTTGAAGAGTTTCCCTTGTTGAACTTAGATGTCTAACCCTGTGGCTTATATGGCTTATCTCTTCTGAACTTTATATTTTTAAACCTTTTAACCATATATGCCATGGTTGGATTATCCATGCTTTCAATCTCTTCTAATGAATATAAGTCTTCATCTTCAACATCTTTGAGCTATAGAACCACTTTCTCCTCATCATCCAACACCTCCTCAATCTTCAGAGATGGCACTTGTGTTGGTTGTGAACTTTGTGAGGGTTCACTTGGCAGAGAAACAAGTGGCTCTTGAGCTACAAGGGCACCAGACATGTGTTGCCATCTTTCCTTTGGTTCCAGTTTGAATAGCTCTCTTTTGAAAGAGTTCAAGTTCATATGACTTAAGTACCCCATAAAGAGTCTCAAGAGAAACATCATTCAAGTTTCTCCCTTCTCTTATGGCAATGATTTTTTGCTCAAGGGGCTCAGGAAGAGTGAGCAGAAACTTGACATTAATCTCCTTTTTGTCATAGAACTTTCCATGAATTTGTAACTCAGGAAGAGTGCAAGTGAAGAGCTGTGAGTTTGGAAAGAGGGGGAGATTGTTAGGCTGCAGCCAGCAGTTTTTTTTTTCCAACCTCACCTACCACCACCAACCTCACCTACCACCTACTACATACTCCTATAAATACTCATCTCCTCATTCATTATCAAATACACCATAATTCTCTCTTTTCTCTCTATATAGCTGCTAGATAGTCCGTCTAGTAGGGGAGCCAGTTTAGCCCGCTTTCAGGAAGTGTCGGGATAGAAGGTCCTCGTGCCTAAACTATTCCTTAGGGTACTTGGGTCTAACTGCAACCATCGGAGGTGGTCCCGCTGCAGGGGTCTTTCTATCAGGTTGTGTGACACTGTCCGGGTTGGGAGAGGGAGAGGTTTTGAGATAAACACTTCAGTGAGTTGGGGATATACATAATAGGTATTGTAGGGCTGAATTTTTGTATGAAATTCAGGGACCGGATACCCGGATATTGTAATCTCTTTTATCTAGTGTGAACTTATTGCTCTTGTGGATGTAGGCTGGGCCGAACCACGTTAAATCTCCTGTCTCTTTTACTGTATTGTTGGTTTGTTGCTTTATTACTATCACGTATATTTGTGGGATCTAAGCACACATATTTACCAAATCGCTTCCGCATTCGCCGGGAATCGGGCAGATTCCTAACAGAAATTGAGAAGGAAAAAAAAGGATAAAGGGAGTGGATGGGAGAGCGGGTAGAAGAGGGGTAAGCTAGAGATTGTGAAAGCAGCTGAAAGGGTGTGAATTGAAGTGAAGAGAAGAGGGGTTTTGAAAGGGGGAAGATAACGGGTTTCTTGTCATTTGATTCTTTAGTAACATGTTGTTTTTATTAGAGTTTAAAGATGTACAAATAGATAAACACGAGTTCACACACATATGAAATCGAGGCGATAACATTTGAATAAAAAATGGTCAACTAATGTTTCGTCTAAAAATGTTTTACCTTGCCACTCATTGGATACATCACATATTTGAATTGGAATATTGAACAACGTGTCTTTTGAATAACACATTGAATGGTTTATCCTATTCTGAAAAAATGACAAGTTTACCATACTTTTCTTACTCCGGTTACCAAATTAACAGATCTCGTGTAGATGGCCAATAATACCTTCTTATTAAGGCAATCTCAAATGCGTAATAAAATTTACCCGATCTTAAGTTTGTATATATGTATGTATATATGGACTGTTCATGAATATAGAACATAGATTAAAGTATTTAGGCGGAAAGAAGGAAGAAGTCGCGGGGAGGAGGCAGGGAAGGAGAGAGAGTGATATTTGCAAAATTTTTGGAATCAATATATATATATATATATATAATAAGTGATATTTGCAAAATTTTTGGAATTGTTAAAATAATGTGCGTCCCATCCCAGTTACAAATACAGTATGAAAGCCTATAAAAATTAGGCTTAATTTTATATTTTTGAACTTATTATTATCCTTAGAGACTGTTTTATTTTATTCTTTTCAAATTTCAATTTCACCGACCATTTCTTTTTCTTATCAATTGTAGCCAAGTTTCTAGCCAAGTGAACAACAAACACAAGAAACTATGGTGCTCTAAAATTCACACCAACCAGTTGTAGCGGCTAACAGTAAGGTTGGTTTTTCCCATCCTGTAAAACCCCTTATGTGTTTTAAATATGCGTTTCTGCCTTTTATACCTAATTCAGTTTCACTCTTATGATTATGAGTTTCCTTATGTATATGCATCCGTGTGTGTGTTTATGTCTACTTGTTTTCTTTTCTAACTAATATAGTTATTGAGTCCCTGTCGTGCCTAGAAGGTGATTTCAATTCCGTAAATTCAGTTGGTGAATGTGTCCACATTGTTGCCATTGGATCAAAAACTAGAATAAAAACCCGTGCGAGGCACGGGTCGCTAGCTTAAATTGTATTTTTTAATTAAACTATTATCGTTTGAAACATGTAATTGATTTTCATAGATTTAATCTTGTTAATTGCCTATGTAGTTATTGTGTACTTACTTAAATATGTTCAAATTTGTACTTTGAAAACTAATATGAGTAGTATTGATAGCAATCATGTCAGGTTTTAATTTTGTTGTGGGTCATAGAATATAATTTGAGTGTTTTATAGGTGTTGTCTAATTATTAATTAAGACGATTTTTTAGAGCACCTACATTCCTAAATTTTCTTCAAAAATGATGCATCCATTTAGCTGGATCTCCAATAATATTCAAGGTAAAAATTTAATAGTCTTCAAGATGCTACATTTTGAGAATGTAGGTTTTAGTCCTGATTCCAATCAAA
Organism: Saposhnikovia divaricata; assembly: GCA_036435485.1. Taxonomy (NCBI): domain Eukaryota; kingdom Viridiplantae; phylum Streptophyta; class Magnoliopsida; order Apiales; family Apiaceae; genus Saposhnikovia; species Saposhnikovia divaricata. The sequence continues at coordinate 41,626,881 of CM071601.1, forward strand.
AACCTTCGTAAATCTTCTAAAACTTCTCAGGTCATGCGCTTTTACTTCTTAAAACTACATTTCTAACTCTTTTATTTGTTTTCTTCTAATTTCTTCATTCTAAGAATTTTTTGCCTTTATTTTTCTTCCGATTTCCGCCTGACTTTCATTGAGTTACCTTCATAAATAATATATAATATATGATCTTTTCCCCCCCATAAAATGTCATATTTTAAATTGAACATTAACTAATTTGTATATAAAAAGTAATGTTTTATTTGTAGAATTCGTCTTTTTGAAGCAAAACATTTTTATGACCCAAATAGTTTGACTAATAAATCAATATATATATATATATATATATATATATATATATATATATATATCTTATTTAGTAATATAAAATTTTCATTTTGCCTTAACACCTCAATATTTTTTACTCTAATATATTGTTAGATAATATCCATCATATTAATTATAATATCGGTTTATAACCCAATTGTGTATTTTACGTAGTTATTTTATCGATAAATGATAATCATTAAATAGTCCAAAACCCATTTAAAATGCAGTAATATTTAATTAATAACATTTCATCAATATCACACACATATATATTGTGTGTATAATTTAAAATACATGTGAATATGTGATCTAATGGTATGAAGATGCATAATTTAACTCGGTGATCCACGTCTGAATATCATTAAAAATAATACTTCTATATATTAATAGGAACTTATGAGTAAATTGGTGCTTTCAAATCAGTAATAAAGTACTTTAGTTATTGACTTGATCATATATGTAATATTTTTCATAAAAAATACATTATGCATTTCATATTGTTTCTTTATATAAAACCAAATATTTCCCCGCTTAAGCGGTATACATAGAGATATCATGTGTATTTTTTTTTGTACCTTTTTGGGCGGCCATGATTGATGGACTTTGGGCTGTAAGAGGCATTGTTGTGCCATTTTAGATGGCTTTTCTACTACTTTCGTTTTTTTTAGACTAAATTTTGCAGTTTTAAAGGGTAATTTATTACGTTGTTTTTGGGAATTATATATTTTATTAGCTAATAGCTCGTGCAAAGTACGAGTTATTTTTAATTTTTTACAATTTTCTTATGAAATAGTATATTATAATAAATATTATTTTAATTTCTGATTAATTATTTTATTCTATCTTAATTTATATCTAACGGGATTCCCTTTGGTTAGGTTTTTTTCCTTTAAAATTTTAATTTGTGTTATTTATTTTTTGTTGGTTATATTTTTTAATAGATTTCTATTATTTTTGATTCTAAACATATCTAATGTTGTTGTTGTTTTATTGCAGGAGTTCAGTCCTTCGTGTTTTTCTTTTCATCTTTAAAGTTTTATTATCTAAGTGTCCAAAGGCAACATGCGTGCCTTTTGGGTTAGATGGTAATCTTTTTTGAATGAAAGAAATCACTGATCCCGGTTATTGTATTTCGGTACAATTTATGTACGAGAAAGTGATTCCTGACAAAAAGAAAAAAAAGAGAGAGATATCATGTGTATTATAGAAAACGCGTATAGATGAGTGCTTAGGTTGTTTAAGGAAATAATTATATAGTAATTTTTTTTATTATTATGTTGATTATTATTGTTATTACAATTTTATAATATTATCAAACCATATATTATGTATGAATAATTTATATTTTAATTTAATATGTTATAGTTTAAATCAATAAATGTAAATGCAACATGACAAAAAATTACTAATATGTCGTAATATTATAATATTAGAAATTTTTTTCACTAAAAAAACACACACATACATCTTTTATGTGTATGATTTAAAACACATGTGATTGAGTGGTGTAGTGGTAAAAAGATTTGTTAATTAACTCGGGAACTCAAGTTCAATTCCCACCAACCATAACTTTTTCAAAAAATTGAGAATAGAGGGATAAATTAGTAATCATACTATATTCGCACAATACACACATACATCTATAATGTGTATGATTTACAACATATGTGATTGAGTGGTGTAGTGGTAGAAAGATATGTTAAATAACTTGAAGACCCAAGTTCAATCCCCACCAACAACCATTTTTTCAAAAATTTGAGAATAGAGGGATAAATTGGTAATTACAATACATTAAAAAATCTCACTATTTTTATCTTGTGTTGGCCTATTATATATATAATAGATGGTTGCAGAAACTCAAGAGTCGGAGTATCTTAGCTTAAAGGAAGAATTATGATGTAGGACAATTTGTAGAACAGCGATTAATTAATAAAAACAAAATGAAAGATAGAACTTGGGTGAATTAACCGCTACCCCAAGGGTTTCCCAACCGTAGAAGGAAGATTATGGATCACAACCCATAGAGAAGACCCAATTATAATATTCAAATATATTCCAATAATCAAGTCTAAGTAATAATGTGGGGATTTCAATGCTTATATAGAAAATAGGAACTCTAATTAAATGACCTAATGGACTTAGACCGGATAACAATTGGGCTTATTGTACAAACTACTACATATTTAACAACCTACTAGCCCCACATATAAAACATGTAATTTTAATTCTTTCTAAACTAAATACAAACAAACCAATAACGTATATAAAAAGTCTTCAATCACGTTCCTCATCAAATTATAACAATTTATGCAAGTGGAAAGTTGGTCCACAATTTTATATATGTTAAATTTTGCAAAGTAGGGGCTGTCCCAGTGTTAATAGCTTCTTAGTATTATGATACATCTTCAACTCTGTTAGTTGATTGCCTTTGAATTCTTGTGGAAGTCACTTTGAAGTCAATCATAGGAGTTCTAGAGAGGGATAAGATAAGAAAAGACGGCGTACACTAACAGTTCTGATGGATGGTAATTGGAAATGGCTCTTACGGGAAAATGTTTTGTTCTTTCTTTTAAAACCTAGTACTTATAGAGGTTTGGAAGGAAATAAACTCTCAAGTTATGTTGCAAATTGACTATCTTAGTATCTGCACATTGCCACCAGATAGCTAAAACATAGTTAACGAGAGTATATGTTTGTCAATTTCAAAGTCTTTAGTTGCTACCGCACATGCAGTATTTTGGACTATTCTTCTTCAGATTACAGCCTAAGAAGGAGCTCTAGAGTATAAAGGATAGATGCCAGAAAGTTAGGCCGAGACTGGCCCATATTGCTTCCAGACAGGTGTAGTCAGTGGGGCTGGGGAATTGTTCAGTGTGGGTAAGCAGTGCAGGTGGCTTGTATGAAACATTGAAATATTCAGACTTTTCTCACCGAAGTTATCTGTGTTCTTGACAACACAGAGCTTCAAAATCCAATTAAGTATATATGGTAACTTAACAAGGAAAGTATTAAAGCCTTAGTCAGTGGTAACATACCTACCAATCAGTATTTTGTTGCTGCTTGTTTTAGAAGCTATAACTTTGATTTAACACTGATGGCATGCATAATATATGTATTGTAAATGCATGTACGTAAATGTATATATATGCATGTATATGTTGACGGAAAGTTTGGAAATTAAAAAAAATGCAGGTTTACTCTTCTTATTATTCAAGCCAGGGTACTTGTACATGGATATAATGTCTATTTTATGTAAGTGAAAAAATTATGGACAAGCCCACTTGTAATACAAGATATGTATTTGTAATCATCTTAGCATATCCATCTGATTTCCATGTCCTCATACTTATATTTTCTACTAATTTAGGAATATCTGATTATTCTAATTACGAAGTATCCTTGTATTTGTGTGATTGAGTGAAAGGTCCTTCGGGGACTTGAGGAGTTCTTATATCTTTCTTTGCAGATTCTATGCATCATAATCCACCTGTTTCTAGTTTGGATACTTAAAAGCCGATATGATGCGCACATGTTTGCAGCAGAAAGAATTTTTAACTTGGTGCAAAGTATTCTTGTGTTGTGTCTAATGAAATAATGTTCTTTAATTGTTTAGGCGAACCAGAAAATATAGTGCTGTATGATGAGAGGAATGGCATCTGCAGGGCATACTTTCTCTGTTTCTTATACTCCTGTTTACTCTGTTCTTATCGGGAGAAGGGGACGATTTTCGCAAAATTCTATTTGTAGAACTAGATCACAGAGACCATGTACTTACTTTCAGAAGCATAATCAACATACACTACCTGTTCAACAGCATCTTTCTCCTTTGTTCAGGTCGGTATCTTGAGGATTACAGTTGCGAAGAAGCTTAATAAGTTTTTAGCTGTACTAATTCCTGTTACATGATTCTTAGTGTTGCTCCAATGATGGATTGGACGGATAATCATTATAGGACTCTGGCTCGTCTTATTTCAAAAGATGCATGGCTCTATACTGAGATGGTAGCTGCAGAAACGATAGTACATCAAACTGAAAATTTGGTAAGAGATGCTTCTTTCCTCATCTATTAAAGAAGATTATATGTATCAAAACAGGTGTCTACAAAATACACAAACTACTTTTAACATCTGTTGGTCATATGACCATAACGTGTGGCCTCCTTTTTGTAGACAAAACATAAGCCTAACGGAGTTTCATATGAAACAAGTCTTTTTTGCAACGTTGATTCTAAATCAAATTTAACACTAAATAAAAGCCATATGTGTGCAGTGCCTCACAAGTTCTGTACTTTAGACATTTTTTAAGAGGTTTGTGATGCTAAATATGGTTCTTGTCTAACATGTGCCTTGTGCCCTTTGTCTTTTAGATGGTTTTCAACTGTCTATAATTTAAGATTTATTGGGATTATAGATTTCTGTGTCATTTATGGTGTTGTCCTGTTATTAGTTCAATGTTCTTATAAATTTAGGCGGGTGAGTCAGTAAAGTGACCTTTTAGCCACTGATCAGTATAGTTATGTGTGTAATGTAATATATAATTCTGAAGTAGTCAAATTTGATTTTGCACATACACTATTAATAAATAATATATGCTTGCAGGTATTAACATGTGTCTAGGTATTAACATGTGGTTTAGACATCAGTAAATATCATTATATGCTTAAAGTAATCTAAGTATTTATAGAACCCCAAATTACAATATAACCTCAGCTTCACCAAAAGTCGCAACCCGTGCAAACCCGTAATGCATCACCCAGATGTTTAATGGTAAGTAGCTTAATCTCCCACATATTATCATCAGATTTTTCGAATGATTATGATGTAGATGTTATTTCAGCAAGTGGTAAGTGTTTTTTCAGGAATTTAAGAAATTTAATGGAATAAACCAAGTCTTGATCAGTGTTTGCGTAATTGGATCAATTGTATTGCCACTTCTCCTCAAGTGGTTAAATAGTTGATTTACCCTTGCTTTTGTTCGAAGGAACATCACGGTGTGGGTGAACGGTGAATGCAATGTCCATTCTCTGTTATGCCCCCAAATCCTTGGGTTGTGAAGGCTGTACAGTTCAGCAAGCAAGTTACGATTCTGGCAGATCTAACTTAAAAGAACAACAGTGGCATCGTGCTAGGATTGTAAAATTTATAGACAAATTGGCAGCACACATTAGATAATCTGGCAGTTAGATATTCAATCACTATGCATTTAAAATATCTCAAGTACATTGACTGGAGCGTTTATAGGAATTCAAAAAACTTGCAGCCACCTTAGGTACGTTGAATACAAGTAGTTAGATGCATTTATGATCTCTTGACCACTCTGTTATCTCATTTATAGGGATCTTTTACTTCAAGTTTATTGCGAATTACAGGACAGGTTCTTGGCATATAGACCAGAGCAACACCCAATAGTGCTTCAAATTGGAGGAAATAAGTTGGATAGACTTGCAAGAGCGACGGAACTTGCAAGCCCCTATGGATATGATGAAATTAATCTCAAGTTTGTGCCTCTCACTTTTGACTTTATCTTGCATTTTGTTTTGGTTAAAATCTGTAAACTGAAAATTTTCATCCACAAGTTGTGGATGCCCTAGCTCTAAGGTAGCCGGACATGGATGTTTTGGTGTCAGTCTAATGCTTGAGCCGAAGGTTAAGACCATTTTCTTTAATATTTTGTCACATTCTTTTCAAATGATTCTCTTTTTCTTTTTGCTTTGTTTTATGTCATTGTACTCTCATACAGAAGTTTGGTTTTGATAAGGAAAGTTGGTTGCTGAAGCAATGTCAGTGATTGCTGCTAACTGTGATGTTCCTGTGAGTGTCAAATGCCGGATTGGTGTGGATGATCATGATTCATATAATGAGCTCTGTAAGGCTCTTTCCTCAACTTTTGTTGTCAAATCAGTTTCAGTTGACGTACTCTATTTGTGAATTTCCACCGTTTGTTTCCCAAGAAATTTGCAGTTGTAGATGGCTATATGCCGCATTGTCATGACATCCTTGTCGCGTCCATAACTCCATATGGCCTTGTGGCGTGTAAAAGGCATCAAATGTCCTCCTCGACTAACATACATGCATTAAGGACGCCTCATACGCCACGGGATGCCACAGGACGCCTCGGATGCCACAAAAAATATAATGGAAAACAAAATAAAGACTGATCAGTTGGGTTTTACCCGACCCAGTGATCTGGCCCACTAAGTTACATATATAAAGGTAGGAAAACCCTAATAACATACAATAATAACCTATAATGAAGCATTCAGGCTCCAAAGTCCGAACTTAGGTTGCACGATCAGTCATACTCGGACGTGTATATTATAATAAAGGAAGATAGTATTCCTATTGACGATGAAGAATTTGATGATCGTGGTGAACCATCTGTGCACATGAAAGTGGTGGCCTTAGGGGGGTGGAAGTGTTAGAGATGATTTGGTGCTTGCTAAATACATCTGACTTGCCACTTCCGTAGTTGAATTTGCTAGTTATTCTTTTACTTTATCTTGCTAGTGCCCGACCTAGTTGAAAGTGTTATGCTTCAACTTTTAGGACCTGACTTGTGATGTGTTGGTATTCTAAGTACTTACATTTACATTTAATAGTGTCTGTGTTATTGTTAGTAATTAGAGTGATATACATATACTAATATATATTACAAATTTATGATATATATATATATATATATATATATATATATATATATATATATATATATATATATATATATATATATATATATATATATATATGCGGTTTGGTCCACAACCACCGTTGATTGGAACAGCCACCAGTACTGCCGCAACTCTTCATTGCTGCAGTACCGCCGCAACTCTTCATTGCTGCAGTACTGCCGCAAGCCTTCATTCCGGCAGTAATTTGTTGTTTAATTAAAAAAACATAGCATTTGTTTGGATTCGAACTATTGACCTTTTACAAATAATACAAACCTTTTGCCACTCCACAAACTTATCTTACATATTATCTTACAAATAATAGTATTTGTACTCTTGTAATTTAAGCAAAATTATCTTACATATTATTTTACATTTTAATTTGATATATATATTTATTTATAAAATTAATAAAAAATAGTAAATTAAAACCATTGTTCGGATTCGAACTCTTGACCTTTTCGAAATGAAACAAACATTTTGCTGCTCCACCAACTTATACTCTTGTAAGTTTTTGCAAAATTATCTTATATATTATTTTACATTATTAATTAGATATATATTTATTTTTGAAATTAATAAAAAAAGTAAATTAAAACAAACCTTTTCCATTCTTTTGGATTCGAAATCTTTTCCTTTTACAAGTAAAACAAACATTTTGCCACTCCATCAACTTGTACTCTTGCAAGTTTATGCAAAATTATCTTACATATTATTTTACATTATTGTAATTTGATATATATTTATAAATTAATGAAAAATAGTAAATTAATAGATAATAACATATAAAAATGTGTATAGACGAGTTAATGAACATGGGAATGACTTCCAACCATGACACATTTAAATTATTAATTAATTAATTTTTAAAACAAATTTAGGAAATAAAAATTATGTAAAGTCAAATCAGTTTCAGTTGACGTACTCTATTTGTGAATTTCCACCGTCTGTTTCCCAAGAAATTTGCAGTTGTAGATGGCTATATGCCGCATTGTCATGACATCCTTGTCGCGTCCATAACTCCATATGGCCTTGTGGCGTGTAAAAGGCATCAAATGTCCTCCTCGACTAACATACATGCATTAAGGACGCCTCAGACGCCACGGGATGCCACAGGACGCCTCGAATGCCACAAAAAATATAAAGGAAAACAAAGTAAAGACTGATCAGTTGGGCTTTACCCGACCCAGTGATCTGGCCCACTAAGTTACATATATAAAGGTAGGAAAACCCTAATAACATACAATAATAACCTATAATGAAGCATTCAGGCTCCAAAGTCCGAACTTAGGTTGCTCGATCAGTCATACTCGGACGTGTATATTATAATAAAGGAAGATAGTATTCCTATTGACGATGAAGAATTTGATGATCGTGGTGAACCATCTGTGCACATGAAAGTGGTGGCCTTACGGGGGTGGAAGTGTTGTTAGAGATGATTTGGTGCTTGCTAAATACATCTGACTTGCCACTTCCCTAGTTGAATTTGCTAGTTATTCTTTTACTTTATCTTGCTAGTGCCCGACCTAGTTGAAAGTGTTATGCTTCAACTTTTAGGACCTGACTTGTGATGTGTTGGTATCCTAAGTACTTTCGTTTACATTTAATAGTGTCCGTGTTATTGTTAGTAATTAGAGTGATATACATATACTAATATATATTACAAATTTATGATATATATATATATATATATATATATATATATATATATATATATATGCGGTTTGGTCCACAACCACCGTTGGTTGGAACAACCACCAATACCGCCGCAACTCTTCCTTGCTGCAGTACCGCCGCAACTCTTCATTGCTGCAGTACTGCCGCAAGCCTTCATTCCGGCAGTAATTTGTTGTTTAATTAAAAAAACATAGCATTTGTTTGGATTCGAACTATTGACCTTTTACAAATAATACAAACCTTTTGCCACTCCACAAACTTATCTTACATAATCTTACAAATAATAGTATTTGTACTCTTGTAATTTAAGCAAAATTATCTTACATATTATTTTACATTTTAATTTGATATATATTTATTTATAAAATTAATAAAAAATACTAAATTAAAACCATTGTTTGGATTCGAACTCTTGACCTTTTCCAAATGAAACAAACATTTTGCTGCTCCACCAACTTATACTCTTGTAAGTTTTTGCAAAATTATCTTATATATTATTTTACATTATTAATTAGATATATATATTTATTTATGAAATTAATAAAAAAAGTAAATTAAAACAAACCTTTTCCATTCTTTTCGATTCGAACTCTTGACCTTTTAGAAATAAACAAACATTTTGCCACTCCATCAACTTGTACTATTGCAAGTTTATGCAAAATTATCTTACATATTATTTTACATTATTGTAATTTGATATATATTTATAAAATTAATGAAAAATAGTAAATTAATAGATAATAACATATAAAAATGTGTATAGACGAGTTAATGAACATGGGAATGACTTCCAACCATGACACATTTAAATTATTAATTAATTAATTTTTAAAACAAATTTAGGAAAAAAAAATCATGTAAAGTCAAAATTTGAAAATAATGATAATATATATTATTATATTCTTAAAAATGAAAAAAATAGCATAAAACAGTAATGTAAGTTAAAATGAATGAAAGCGTTAAGAAAAAAGTTATATTGAATATTTTAAATAGAAAAAATAACAAAAAATGTTACCATACTCATTTATTTTTCAACAGTTAGCTAAGATTGAGATGTACATGTTAATCCATCATTATTTAAACTACATAACATGTAAAAAGTATCCATAATACATTATTAAAGATACTTTAAAGTTAAAATTAATATAGTTTATTATTTGGATGCATATTTGAAGATTTAAAAATAAATCAAAAAAAAAAGAAAAAATCTTAAATTCTTACCGCAAGGGCTCATTGCGGTAGCTTTTACTGCCGCAATGTGTAGTTGTGGCTCAGACAAATTTATCGGCATTAATTATGGTTGGTTGCTAGTAATAAATGAACCACCTGCCGCAATGTTTCATTGCTGCTGTTTGCATTTAATACTTCCTGCCGCAATGAAACAATGCGGCAGGCGTGAAATCTATCTCCTTTAAGGTTACAGAATTTTTCATCTCCACTTTCCTTTTTTCAAACAGCAGAAAACACCTACGATTTTTAAGGGTTTGGAGCTCAAAAATTCATCCAAAATTAATGTTAGTCCTCTATTCAGTGGCTTCATTTTTATTTAGCTCCTCTAGTTCATCTAGTGAACGTAATGGTGATGATTATGTTACGTCGCCCGTTAAAAAAAAATATGTTTCTCGTAAATTATTCGTTGATGATGTTATAGATGATAAATATTATCATGTTCCTAAACCTAAACATAGAATGAATGTTGATAATTATTACAATGTTCAAAAAGATAAAATGAATGTTGATGATGTTGGTGGGGAAGAAAATGATGGTGGAAAGGGTAAAAACAAGATAATTATTAGTGATGGTGATGATGAAAAAGATGAGAAATTTGGGATGGGAAAGAATGATGATCAAGGAGATGAGGATATTAGGATGGGAAAAATTGATGATGATGAGGATATTGGAAACGAAAATTGTGAGTTTACATTTGCGGATGTTAATAAGGTTGTGCCTTGTGTTGGAATGATTTTTGATACATTAGATAAGGCAGAAAGTTTTTATAGAAATTATGGTCGAAATGTCAGATTCGAGGTAATAATTAGGAATACTCATAGACATCAATGGAGTCATGATCCATCATCCCGTATGTTTATTTGTAAGAAGGGTGGAAGAGTAGCACCGGAATCGGAATATCGTGATAAAGGAAAACGACGCATTAGAGATGTAGATCCACGAACGAATTGTCGTGCTCGAATGTACGTATGTCATCTAGTGAATATAAACAAATGGAAGGTAACTTTGGTTGATTTGAAACACAATCATGCCATGGTAACACCGGATAAGAGACAATTTTTTCAAACATCGCGTAACATCGATTCGATCACCCGATCATTGATTGAGTTGTTTAACAAATCGGGGATCGAGACGAGTAAAGTGATGAAATATCTTGGTGAGACATGTGGAGGCATTGAAAATTTAGGGTTTTCTAATCAAGATGTACGCAATGTCATACGGGATATTCGGCACCGAGTGTTTGATTCCGGTGATGCGGAGTGTGGCTTGGCCTTGTTACGAAAATTACAACAAGAGAATGCATTTGGTAATTTCTTCTATCGAGTGGATGTGGATAACGAGAATCGTGATAAAGGTTTGGTTTGAGTTGATCCTCGATGCATGAACGCTTATAAGAATTTTGGTGATGTGGTGACGTTCGACTCAACTTATCGAACGAATAGGTATTGTATGCCTTTCATGCCTATTACGGGGTGAACCACCATTACCAAAATATTTTGTTTGGATTTGCACTCATGAGAGATGAGACCGAGCAATTTTATAAATGGATTTTAGAAACATGGTTGGAAGCCGTTGACAACAAACCTCCCACTACAATAATTACCGATCAAGACATTGCTTTGGGAAATGCTATTGCCACGGTTATGCCTGAAACAAAACACTTATATTGTACATGGCATATAAGTAGTAAATTTCCCGAGAAGTTATCTAGTTTGTACACCAAATATCCGGAATTCAAAACGGATTTTAATGCATGTGTGTACAAGTCGTCACCCACGGAATTTGAAGGTAGATGGGAGGAATTGGTCGAGAAGTACAACCTTGAGGATCATGTTTGGTTAAATAAAATGTATGGCATTATACATTAATGGATTGGTGCTTACACAAAATCGCATTTTGCCGCCGGTATGACCACTACCTCTAGGAGCGAACCAATGAATGCATTTTTTGATGAATATGTGCAAGCATCTACCGGTTTGAAAGAATTCATTGAGAATTCCCAAAAGGCTTTGGAGGCACAATATCTTAGGGAGGCACAATGTCTCAATGCGGCAGCCTATGCGTCATGTAGAGTTGCGTACTCTTACTAGTGAAAATAATAAAACTATATATTCAAAATATTTCATTGCAAATTCGGAAATAATCGTAAAATTATATTCTATTTCTAATCTTTAACTTAAAATTGGAAAAAATGAAAAACCTATCTTCTTTATTATTTTTAATTTTAAATTCGGAAAAAACGATTAATTTATCTCTTTTTCCAAATATTCAATTTAAATTTTTTTAAAAATAATTAAATAATATTTTAATCCAAATGACCCAGGAAAACAGAAAATCCTTTTTTTACATTTTGTAAAAAATTATTAGCTCGGGAGAAGGGTTATTAGCCCGGGTGTACACAAGGTTATCATGCTCGATAAACTCGGGAGAAGGGTTTTTCGGCTTCTTTTTATAGGTTTCCCTCAAATTATGAAGCTTCACCCCTCCTTTTTATAACATGCAAGAATTAAACAAATTAAGGACTAAAATGCAATAAATTAGAATTTACGGGCTAAAATACAATAACTAGATAATTATCTTCCTAAATTGCAAAGAAATGAAAATTTAAGGTATAACATGCAAGAACTAGATAATTATTTGCATAAATTGCAAGGAAATGAAAAATAAAGTTATGAAATGCAAGAATTAAACAGATTAAGGACTAAAATGCAAGAAATTAGAATTTATGGGCTAAAATGCAATAACTAGATAATTATCTTCCTAAATTGCAAAGAAATGAAAATTTAAGGTATGTCATGCAAGAACTAGATAATTATTTGCATAAATTGCAAGGAAATGAAAAATAAAGTTATGAAATGCAAGAATTAAACAAATTAAGGACTAAAATGCAAGAAATTAGAATTTATGGGCTAAAATGCAATAACTAGATAATTATCTTCCTAAATTGCAAAGAAATGAAAATTTAAGGTATATCATGCAGGAACTAGATAATTGCCTTCCTAAATTACAAAGAAATGAAAATTTTAGGCCTAAAATGTAAGAACTAGAAAATTATTTGCACAAGTTATAACATGCAAGAATTAAACAAATTAAGGACTAAAATGCAAGAAATTAGAATTGAAGGGCTAAAATGTAAACCTTTTTATACAATTTTTTACGAGCTTCCTCAGTCAGCCTCAAATCATGCCACCGCCTCATCCAATATGGAAGAGGATTGGTAAGCTCCGTATGAGTAACAGCACGACCACGAACAGGCAGACCCAATATCATGTAAACATCCTCTAGAGTGATGGTCATCTCACCAAATGGGAAATGAAAGGTGTTGGTCTCTGGCCTCCACCAATCGGATGTCGTTCTGGGGAATCGAGCGTGGGTTGGTAAACGCTCGGAAACCCCAGTCTGTCAGCAAACTAACCTGGGTAGCATCATATACCCACTCGTCGTGGTTTGCTGTCAACTGGCGGACATCTAACTTCTCCCGCTCACCCCCTCCCATATTTAACTGCTAATATGATCATCCTGCATGGTCAAGAGGGATCTATCGAGAGCCCCACACTGCATATCCATAGTATCTGCAATGTGCGAAATCGAAGAAATAAGGCACATATTATAAACATGTACCAAAATTGGCTAAAATTATCATTCCATGAAGACATATTTAAAACAAGAATAAATTAACAATGAATATCATTTATCAAATAAAATGCAGTACTAATAACCTTCTTTTACTATTGTAAACAATCGAGTAAAATGACAAACATTTTCTATATATATCCAAATTTGATTTAAAGTAAGGAAATTAATCCTAGTTTGGATTAATTAATCAAAATTCGAATTAATAAATCATATTAATTCATAAATTCGAAGTTTAAACTCAAAAATTCAAATTAATAATTCTAAAATTCTAATTAAAATTTCCACAACTCATAAAAAAATTTATAATTATAATTTCATAATTATAAACCCTAATAATTCAAATGAATTCATAATTTTTAAAAAAAATCGGATAATGATTCGAATCATAATTCTAAATTGGGCAATTCAAACTAATTCAACCTAATTGAAGATGAGAAACCCTAATTTTAACTCAATTGAGGGTAAAAGCCCTAATTTCAACTCAATTGAGGGTAAAAGCCCTAATTTCAACTTAATTCAAACAAAAAATGGGTAAAATTCAAACTATGAACCCTAATAATTTGATTTAATTCATGATTTTAACTAAAACGAAGCAAATAAACACCACCCATAGTTAAAAACGAATCAAACCATGTACATATAATCGTGAATAGCAATGTATATAGTAGTGCGTGTGTGTATGTATAACTATGTGCGTGTAAGTATCAATTAGAAGATACCTAGAGAAGGAAGATCGCCTGTGTGTAAATCGCCTGAAATCGGCTGGAAATCGCCTCGAGATTGCTGGAAATCGCCTGAGAATGTTTATTTCGGGTTTAGTTCGGGTCGCGGTAGCTGCAATAGGTCATTGTAAATTTGGAATCCGCAATTTATCATTGCGGCAGCTGTTTTCAGGGTAAAAATGTAATTGCATAGTTTTAGCCATTCGCATTGTATCATTGCGGCAGTATTAAGGATAAATATGTAATTGCATATTTTTAGACATCCGCATTGTATCAATGCGGCAGTAGTTTCAAGGGTATAAATGTTATTTCATATTTTTACTGCTTTCTATATTTGAAATTAACGTCTTCTATTTAAAAATTATTTTTTTATTAATTTTAACAAATAAAAAACTATAATAATTTAATTAAAATTCTAATGTAATAATTTAAAGTCTATAAACATTTTTATATTATTTTATCTATTAATTTACCATTTTTAGTAATTTTAATAATTAATAAATACTCCCTCCGTCCCTCTTTAGTTGGCACATTTGCAAAAAAAATTTGTCCCTAAATAGTTGTCACATTCCTTGTTCCAATACATATTTTTACCAATTTTTCCATATATACCCCTTTATTTCTAATACCAATGTTTGACTTCATATTTAATATACACACTCATAACTCTTCATTTAATGTTAAGATTAAGGGCAAACATGGAAACAAATTACATAATTAATTCTTTCTTAATATGTGTGTTTTTTGCAAATGTGCTAACTAAAAAGGGACGGAGGGAGTATAAAAGTATCTATCTATCTATACTATTATATTAAAGCCGAAACATTGAAAGTTTTGGTTTTCGGTTTGGTTATCCTAAGTTTTGGTTTTCGGTTTGGTTATACTAATTATTAAAATAAATAATTAATTACAAAAACAACTCAAAAAGCTAATTACTAATGTTAACGTAATTATATTCTGATTAAAATTCCTTCATCCACTTCTACTTGGACTCTTTTTTCTGCTCCAACAACTCAATTATTCATTTTTTCTAAAGATTTTACTTCTAATTAAAACACTTTACCATTTAATTTAAAACTAATATTACAATAATTAATATATGTCCAAAATATCACACCATATCTTTCCGTAATTATTTTTAGTAGTAATTTTTGTAATTAAAACATGGGGTACTTTTTAATTTAAAATTAATCTTGCGATCACTAATATACACCCAAAAATATCTCACCATATATACAAATCATTATTTTTATTAATAAATAACAAACGTTAGATCTAATAATAAGATATATTATATGATTAAATTAATTTACTAAAAATTCAAAGTTCGAACCCGTCAACGACATTTTTAATTTAGAATTTTACAAAATAAAATTTAAACCATGCATTTCATTATATAAATTTATATTAAATTAAAATTAAAAAATTATTAAAAATAAGGATTATATAAAAACATAAGTATAATGTTAAATAAATTTTATAACCTATCAAAAGAAACCCGTGTTATATTAAAGCCGAAACATTGAAAGTTTTAGTTTTCGGTTTGGTTATCCTAAGTTTTTGTTTTCTGTTCGGTTATCCTAATTATTGAAATAAATAATTAAATTACAAAAACAACTCAAAAAACTAATTACTAATGTTAACGTAGTTATATTCTGATTAAAATTCCTTCATCCACTTCTACTTGGACTCTTTTTTCTGCTCCAACAACTCAATTATTCATTTTTTCTAAAGATTTTACTTCTAATTAAAAAACTTTACCATTTAATTTAAAACTAATATTACAATAATTAATATATATCCAAAATATCACACCATATCTTTCCGTAATTATTTTTAGTAGTAATTTTTGTAATTAAAACATGGAGTACTTTTTAATTTAAAATTAATCTTGAGATCACTAATATACACCCAAAAATATCTCACCATATATACAAATCATTATTTTTATTAATAAATAACAATCGTTAGATCTAATAATAAGATATATTATATGATTAAATTAATTTACTAAAAATTCAAAGTTCGAACCCATCAACGACATTTTTAATTTAGAATTTTACAAAATAAATTTTAAACCATGCATTAAAATTAAAAAATTATTAAAAATAAGGATTATATAAAAACATAATTATAATGTTAAATATATTTTATAACCTATCAAACCCGTTCGACATTAGAGATGTTTGGGTCCTCTTAATTATAACTTATAAGTTATTTTTTTTGAAAAAAATTCTTATTTATATACACTGTTTTTTTAAAAAAAATGTGTATGAAGAGTTTAACATTCATTTTTTCCAAAAATAAATTACTTATAATTTTAATTTAATATAAATTTATATAATGAAATGCATGGTTTAAATTTTATTTTGTAAAATTCTAAATTAAAAATGTCGTTGACGGGTTCGAACTTTGAATTTTTAGTAAATTAATTTAATCATATAATATATCTTATTATTAGATCTAACGATTGTTATTTATTAATAAAAATAATGATTTGTATATATGGTGAGATATTTTTGGGTGTATATTAGTGATCGCATGATTAATTTTAAATTAAAAAGTACCCCATGTTTTAATTACAAAAATTACTACTAAAAATAATTACGGAAAGATATGGTGTGATATTTTGGATATATATTAACTATTGTAATATTAGTTTTAAATTAAATGGTAAAGTGTTATAATTAGAAGTAAAATCTTTAGAAAAAATGAATAATTGAGTTGTTAACAAAAGTTTTGGTTTTTGGTTTGGTTATCCTATTTATTAAAATAAAAGATTTGGTTTTCGGTTTGGTTATCCTATTTATTAAAATAAATAATCTATACTATTATATTAAAGCTGAAACATTGAAAGTTTTGGTTTTCGGTTTGGTTATCCTATTTATTTTGGTTTTCAGTTTGGTTAATTTAATTTTTAATTAATTTTAAATCTATACTATAAATCAATTTTAATCCGTTATTGGCTATAGTCCTAAAGACACAATAGTATTTTATATTTACACCATTACTAATACAGCTAAACTTAAAACCTCCATTGCCTTCACGAACACTGCGCACAGAACTCTATTCTTCTAAACCTAATTTACACCATCTTCATCAATTCAATACACAAGTTTCTTCGGCTTTTCTCTTCTTTTGCAACACCATATATATCATTAAAGTGTAAGTATAATGATTGTATTATGTTTTTGTATTATCTCCATCTTATAATTGTTACAAGAAATTGTAATTTTGGGGTGTTTTTTACTGTAAGTATAGTGTTTGTTTGAATGCCTCATTGAATGAAAGACGAATAAATAAGAGCAATCACATATTCTAAAGCTGAGATAATCATCAGAAAAAAGAACACAAAGTCGTCTGTAATTATTATGAGCAAATAATACAATGAATAATTACATAAGTGTACAATTTTATACCCAAGATACACATCTTGAAAATTGAACATGCTTATCTCCCTCTCATCTTCAATGGAATTCAAATTCAATGGACTTGCAGACTGAGGTGTTGACATTACTGATGTATAGCTGAAATTGTTGTTGCTGTTGTTGGATCCGAAACCCGAGTTCTCTTGACCCGATCCGTAGCTGAAAGATTGAAAGTTTGGTCGGTTTAGTTTTCGGTTTGGTTATCCTAATTATTAAAATAAATAATTACATAATATAATTAATGGTAATTAGTTATTGCCATTTTCACATTTACTTTTTATAAAAACATCAATCGTACCATATTTTCAAATCATTAATATTTTCTTTCTAATTAAAATACGTTACCTTTTTTATTTAAAACTAATCTTACAATCATTAATATATACTCAAAAATATCACACCATATTTTCAATTATTAATAAAATATATTAAAAATCCCTATACATTGTTTATAATAAGAAAATATTAGTTAATACGTAAATATGAGTATATTATATTATGTTAAATTAAAATTTTAAAAAATTTTAAATTGATAATTGTATAAAAACATAATTGTACTATTAACTAAAATTTAATAAATATCTAAAATATCTTATCTTTCAATCAATTTAAAATACGTTTACTTTTAGATGAACATATTACCCTTTATCTGTACCTAAAATATCGTAACTTCCAATCATTAATATTTCTTTTCTAATTAAAACATGTTACCTTTTAATTTAAAACATAATTTTGCAATCATAATCTTCCAATCATTAATATTTCTTTTATAATTAAATACACTACCTTTTAATTTAAAACATAAATTTACAATCATTAATGTATACCCAAAAATATGACACCGTATTACTGTTAGATTTTTAGTAATTAATAAGAACTGTTAGATGTAATTATAAGGTATATTTAATGATTAAATTAATTTAATAAATATTCAAGGTTGGAATTCTGTTAACGACATATTTAACTTAAAATTTTATTTTATAAATTTTAAATCATGCAAATCATTTATTAAATTTACTTCAAATTTTATTAAATTAATATTAAAATAATTTTTAAAATTAATATTCATATTAAAACTTAATTATAGAATAAAATAAAATTTATAACATATCAAAAGAAACCCGTGCATCGCACGGGTTATAAGCTAGTAATAATATAAAATGATATGTAAGACTGTTTTCCAAATAATTAGTCGAATACTAGTTGGTGTATTGGCAAATATGTTGTTTTGTTTGGTAAAGGTCAAGAGTTAGACTCCTAAAAAATAAAAAAAAATTTCGCGGCGGCATTAAGGGTAAAAAGGTAATTTCAGATTTCCATTCCTCCGCCTTGTATCATTGCTGCAGCACGTTGGAGGGTGAAAACGTAATTTCATATTTTTACTGCTTTCTATATTTGAAATTAACAGCTTTTATTAATTTATTATTTTTTATTAATTTTATTATACATAAAACTATAATAATTTATTTAAATTTTTATGTAATAATTATATTTTATTCTGTATTAATTTACCATTTTTTATTAATTTTAATAAATAATAAATATAAAAGTATAGTAACGTAAAATCATATGTAATAGTGTTTTGTTTTGAGGAAAATTACCTAAACGTTTATTAGGTGTAATGGTTAAGTTGTTGTTACCTTTGGTGAAGGTCCTGAGATCGACTTCACAAAATATTAAGTTTTTTTTTAAAAACATTGCCGCAAGGCTTCATTGCGGCAGGTTGTGTTTTTTCCTGCTGCAATGAACATTTGCGGCAGTGTACGAGCTGGTGGTTGCGCGCCATTTTCCAACCAACGGTGGCTATGGAAGGGCACCCTATATATATTTTTTATTTTTTTTTATTTTTTTTTTGAACTAACTTATATATATGAACGTTGTGGGCACTATACGGATGCCACTATGGACACCGCACCGTGACTCAACGTGGTGCCGTAACAACATTGGTAACATGTACCGAGTCTCTGTCATATTTGCATTTCTAGATGGTAATGTGTACAGAGTC
The DNA here is from genome assembly GCA_036435485.1 of Saposhnikovia divaricata. Classification (NCBI taxonomy): domain Eukaryota; kingdom Viridiplantae; phylum Streptophyta; class Magnoliopsida; order Apiales; family Apiaceae; genus Saposhnikovia; species Saposhnikovia divaricata. The sequence goes on from CM071601.1 coordinate 41,646,570, forward strand.
TCTGTATAGTTTATTGTACATTCTGTTTTTATAAGATAGATACTCGGGCTTTGCAACTTTTAAAGGACATTTGCACTTCTTGCTTGTTGAAGTGCACATATGAAACAACCTTTGAAAGTGAAGCGATATATGTGGCTATATGCTAACTCATTCTTGGTACTACTAGGCACTTAAATTTCATTACTGAAATATTATTTGTGAAAAAGTGCAGATTTGACAACTACTATTGGGTTTAAGGGTTCATGACTAATGGTTAATCAATAAATTCAAGTTCTCTGATTCTCCTTGTGTTGAATAAAAAAGATGACTTCATCTTTTCCGCATATCATTTATTAATTTTTTTCGTTGTTATACTCACAACCCCTTTCAGTTCTGAATATTGAGAATAAGTGCTACCAGAAATTCAAAAGTCAACTAAATTTACCTTTTCTGATTAGAAGTAATATATTGGGCACTGTCTGGTCTCTATGAATTCCGTAAAAGTCCTGCTGCATCCTCGATCTCCCAGGCTGACAAATTGAAGAATTTTTGACATATATGTCATTACCGCTGTCCAATAGTCCGTATATTGTCAGAATGTTTATTTTTATGTGTCTTAGATGCAAGCTCTTGTTGTTTAAATGCACCGATGTGCTAAATGATTTTGTTTCAAATAAAAAGGGAAATAGAAGCTATTAACTTGTGCTACATTATTCAATTATTCATTTCAATAAGAATTTTTTGATGTTTAATCTAGCATCATTGTTAATATATAGAGTGTGTTTCGTGATTTGCTTTTGAGGTGAACATAACTCTTTAAAATAGAGAAAGGTCATACAGATTATATGGCCTAAGAAGTGCATGAGTTTCTTGTGATTTTTTTCACGAAAAGGAAAAAGAATGAAGATTTCTGGCTCTGGCAGCTGACATTTTCTTTATAATTTTAGAGACCTCTAATGTAAGCTGCAATTCCAGTTATATAATCTAGTTTCTCATTAGTGGCTGAACCCAGTTTATGGTAATTGAACTCTTTAAATAGTTATACTTGAAAGATAGATTTCACTATAGTTTACAGAAGTTGACAAGATATACAGATAGAATCGTATCTGAAAATTGTCAATGCTTTAGTGACAATAGTTCTCCCTTCAAAATATCTAAAACAAACTTAAGCAGAATCTTGCGAGTGTTTTGTTCATCTGCAACATGATAGATCTTCCAAGAATGATTTTTTTTTGTCTTTCTTGCTGCAATCTACGAGGTATATGCTCACTTTATCCTTTTTTTTATTTCTCGTTAGGTGATTTTATTTCTGAAGTGTCTTCAAAATCACCAACTAAGCATTTCATCATACACTCTCGAAAGGCATTGCTGAATGGAATCAGTCCTGCTGATAACAGAAAAATTCCACCCTTAAAGTATGTTTTAAGATTGTAAATCATTTGTTCTTAATATCTCTTCTTCTGTTCTGGATATATAATTAGGCGATTATGATGCAGATATGAATTCTACTATGCCCTATTGCGTGATTTTCCAGACCTAATGTTCACTATTAATGGAGGCATCAAAAGTATTGATGAGGTAAGTGTCAGTTACGATTTTCACAATTAGTGTCGCTGTAATCTATGTACAATAAGAAAACAGAATTTCATGTAGGCTGTTTGATAATTTCGTGTAATCTATATTTTAACCTCGTAAATTAAAGATCAGGTTTACCTTGCTTCTTGCACAATATGTTTCTTTACTATGTCTTTGTTATTGTTTTTTCGTTCTTTAAAAGAGGGTGGGTTTTCTGGTATGGAACTTCGTGATCATGTCTGATTGAGAATGACTGAATAGTATGATGATATAGCTTACTTTTATAAAGATAAGGAATAATAATTTTATTAGTAGAGGGAGCATTTGAAAGTAGTGGAGGATGCTAATTGATAAATTCCTTCATAATAAATCATGCAGCGCATTATCATCAGAACAATATTACCCCTTTATGACAATAAGCCCCACATATTTGGCATCCTTTATATCACACAGATAAATGTACATATTAAATATGCTGCCAAATCTGAACACTAAAAGTGATCTGGTCAGTATGTGTATACCAAACATATTTTAGTGTTAGGGCCAAGGTGCTAAAAGGTACTCCCTCCGTCCCTAATTAGTTGTCCAGTTTGACTTTTCAATGGTTAAATTGACCAAATTTTGACCGAAATTTACATATATTGTATATTTGAAAAAAATAAAAGAAGTTATAACATTGTAAAGTATATCTAATCTATTTTAATATGTGCTTTTCCATTTTTAAAATAATAGAAGGATAGCTTTTAATCTTCGGTCAAAAATTGGTCAATTTGACCACTTAAAAGTCAAACTGGACAACTAATTAGGGACGGAGGGAGTATTATTACTTTTACGGTGCCAAGAACTACTACTTTTTTTCTTTATCCATGAATTCCAATATATATATATATATATATATATAGGCCATTGCTCCATGAAGAACACCCTTATATAAAGAACAATAAAGAACATCAAAAATTAACATAGGATCTTACAAAAAATTGCATTTTAGATTCTAATTTTCACATCAAAAATGATGTTTTGAATAAAAATAGAATCTAACAAAAAATTAGGATAAAATATAACATGATTACACATAATTTTATTGTTACAAAAATATATATAAGATTCTATAGTGGATTCTATATAACATTTGATTTTTAAATTTAGATAAGATTCTATGTTAGATTCGATATGTTAAGTTTAATTATTGTTAAAATTTGTGATTCTTATCATAACAAATCAATTTTTATGAAAAAAAAACTTAATGATGGTATTCTTTATATAAGGTGTTCTTCCTAGTGTGCAATATATATATATATATATATATATATATATATATATATATATATAGGGTTATGTTCAAATCAGTGTTGCACGGTTCGCGGTGCGTTCCGGTACGTGGTACGAGTACGGGTACGTGGAATGTTAGTTATCATGAATCGGGTACGCGGGTCGAAATAAGGATCCCTTTTATACATATTTTTTTAATAAAATTTATAGATAAATATAGAAAAAAATTCAAAAAAACAAAAGATATCCAAATTCCAAAATAATTAAATTTTCAGAATGTAATTTCTGATGCAATACAATGTTCAGAATTAAAATCAATCCAAAGATGTCCAAACTCCAACTTTCGAAACATGATTAAAATTACAAAATAAACTTGCAACATATCTAATTAGTCACTCCTCAATCCTCCCAATTAACATCTTCAAGTCTTACAGCAGAATCTTCTAACAAAGTATTTTCCGGATTAATATCCCACTTCCTTGTTGGTCCTTTTTCTAACGTTGTAATTATTATTAAGTTTGTATTAGATAGTGTTACAGACATTGTAACATAAAGTAATATAAAGTAATTGTTCCACCGAAAGTAAGAGCAGGCAAAAACAGCAAAAAATTCTTCTTCTTTTTTTTTTTCTAAGTAAAAGCTGTGTTTTTATAAGGCTGAAGGTAGATGTAACGATGGGGTTTGATAGTATTTAGTGGGGAATATGATATCATTACTTAATTAAATTTGGTAGGTAAATATTATTCAACCTACTATTAAAGTTTTCTTTTCACCGAAAGTAACTACTTTCTCTCTCTCTTCTTTTTTTTGATCTGTATATATTTATAATAGTATAACTTAGTTTCAATTAAAAAAATTCGGTTCTCTTTTACAAAAAAAAAATATCGATTCTAAACGTATTAAATTATGATTTATCAAAGTTTAATCGTAAAAATCAAAACAAAAATTGAATTATCGGAGTACATGATTTATGTAAACTGTAAAGTGTAAAGTACCAATTACAATGCATAATTTACGCCCACAGTAATGCTGATTGCTGACAGCTCATGCACAGATATTAATAGTTTAATACAACTTGTTGCTGATATTCGTGAAAGAAACTGTAAAGTGTGTACTTGGTCCTATTCTTCTTCTCCTTCCTATTATTATTCTTCTTCTTCTTCACTTTCTTCCTCTTTTCTCACCCTCCCCTTCAACTTTTTCTTCATCCCCTGCAACATATATACATACACGCTTACATACATACACGCTTACATACATAAGGTTCGCCGGAAATAGGGAACTGGTACGCGATCCATAGCGTTTCGGGTTGAGGTCGACCCGTGTTCCGGTACGCACGAACCAGTTCACGGATCCATGGGTCGACCCGCGAACCGTGCAACACTGGTTCAAATTAGAACCTTATATTAAATTAGAACTTATGACTAATCTCAATCGTGTATTATGTGTAATCAACGATTGAGATTTTTTCGTTTTGCTGCAGTACACGATATTTTAGTTTTACTGTGGCACACATATATAATTAAAGAATTTGGTGTGCTTAGTAGTACACAATAGTTTTTTTCTAAAATACACAATATTTTTAAAGAATAAATTATTTTTCACGTAACTCAAGTTATACTTCATCATTATAATATGTTTTAAAAAAATAGTTATGACAAAAAATAATTGATAATAATCAAAATACTATAAAAATGTATAATGTTATGCAACATAATATGTTAAGTAGTTCTAAGAGATCTAATTTTAAGTGGTTCTATGTGGAACCTGATCCCATATATATGTTTTAGTAATCAAGCATAATATTTCACAATATCCAACTTAATATTAAATCACAATATCGAACTTATTCCAAATAAAACTTAATATCCAGAAACAATCTATTCTGTAAGATATAAAACTAAGCAAAAAAAAAACAAAAACTGGATCATAAATTAATTTTTTCTTCTAGTACCTCCACCCTGTTGAAATGCTTAAAGAAAATCCTTTGTCACCTTCGCAACCCATGTGGAAAGCCAACATCTTGACAATGGCCATCAACAAAATGCATCATGCCTTCGGTGTACCTACTTAATATTTCTTAGGCTCCAGTTGCTTTCTCTTTTTTGTATTGGAGCTCTCCATGAAGTTGAAAAAGGTTTGTTTAAGATATGCAATTTCCTATTCTATTCTACTCTTGACTTGGACAACTTTCTCAGTTCTGTAATTAAGTTTCGGTTAAGCACCAAGTTATCTTTTCTAAGCTTCCTCATCACATCATTGCCTTGCGACTCGTTAATAACCTCCATAAAGGAAGAGTTTTTGATAGAGCCCTCACTGCCATGGTCAAGTTTAGGAGCACTCTTGTCAACTCAAAAGGACACTTGAGCAGATAACTCTTCAATTTCCTCTTCGCGGTCTTCCGCCACGTCTACATCAAAGTCTTAAGCAAGACCCTTACATTTTCGTTATCCGCCATCTACAAATGTTTAAAACAATGTATTAGTACTTGTTACCGACATGGAATGATTCTAGAAGACTTAACCCAAAAGTCAAACCTAAAAGGTAGTCTAATATCATGGGCTCTTTAGGATCCGTATATTGCCTTTTAGATCTGACTTGTGGGTTAAGTGCTCTAGAATTGTTTTCTTTTGGTAATAAGTAATAACACATCATTTTGGACATTTGTAGATGGTGTATAACGAAAATGTTTGGGATCTTGTCTAGACCTGACAAAATGGATGCAAGATCATGAAACCAATCCAATCCAAACTAAAATTTTGGATTTTGATCCAAACAAAATCACAATTTTGAAAATGGATTTGGTTGGATTTTCATCACACATTTTCTTCACAAATATGTTTCTGAAAGAGTGACAAGAATATTTGTGTAATTATTTTTCTGAAATTCTACCTTCTTTGAGACTCACTTCGATTGTCATGACGGGTGACAGGTGTACTAAATTGGAAAACCTTCGTGGCTCAGCCTCTAATATTCATTATGTCTCATATTTATTATCCGTTGAGTTCTCTGAGTCAACTTGTGGGTGTAGTGTATTTGTGTATATACACTTACAGACATATAACAGATTTACATGTTTAAATGAACAAGTTCTACTTTACCACTTTTAATTGTGAACTACTACTATTAATTTTTACTAGGTGGAATATGTATTTTATTTATCTTATATTTCACTAATTTTGAATGTTCTCTAATCTAAGCTTATTGTAAAAATTTAATTGTGGGTGTAGTGTATTTTGTAAAAAATAAATCTATTGTAAAAAATTTGAATACATTATTCTGTTTCACTCCATCTTTTATTAAATTTATTGTAAAAACTTTATGAACATTTACTTTTGTTAAGTATTGTTCATCCATATTTCATACCAAAACCAAATAAACCTATCCAAAATCATAACCATATTATATGTTATATGGTTTGTAAATGGTTTTGGTTAATAATCCAAACCAAATCCGTTTTATGAGAACCAAAACCGAACCAGTCACATATTTTGTCAGGTCTAATCTTATCAAAGAGTTTGATGAAGACGTGGATGAAGACCCCGAAGAGGAAATTGAAGAGTTAGCTGCTCAAGTGTCCATTCAGGTTTATTAGAGTGCTTTTAAACTTGACTATGATAGTAAAGACTCTTTTAATAACTCTCCCTTTGTGGATGTTATTAACAATTCGCTGGGCAACGATGTGTTGAGGAAGCTATGGAAAGAAAACTTAGTGCTTAAATTGAAACTTAATCATAGAATTGAGAAAGTTGCAGGAGATAAGAGTAGATTAGAATAGGAAAGTTTAGATCTTAAACGGGACTTTTTAAAAATTCATGGAGACCTCCAATACGAAAGAAAAAAGCCACTAAAGTCTTGGAAATAGTAATGAGGGCCACCCGAAGGCATGAGCGTATACTATTTGCTTTTGTCGATGGCCATTGTCAAGAAGTTGGCTTTCCACATGGGTTGCTGGTTGTGAGGGTGACAAAGGATTTTATTCAAGCATTTCGAGGGGGACTCTTTAAAAGTAGGGTACGGGAGGAGTTTTAGAAGGAAATAAGTTTATGATCCAGTTTTGTTTGCTTGGTTGTCTTATGGAATAGTTTCTTTTTGTATTTAATTATTATATGGAATAAGTTGGATATTATGATTTAATATTTGCATTGTAACTTTTAAATGTTATTTTTGTGAATATTTTGCTTGATTATTTATATATATAACCAAGGTTGTAAAAATCGGAACTCAGTTCGACTCGGTTTTGTTCCCGAAAAACGAGTACTCGGAAACTTGGAGAATACTCGGATGAGTACTCGGAGAATAAATCGGATATTTTTTTTCAATTTTTTTTCTCATATATTAAATCCATTCATTCATATTTTAATATACATGTGTTCAAATTTAGAATTTAACGATAATATATATTTTATATATATATATTAGTAATAATTATTTAATAATATTAAAACCAATAGATAAACATTAAAAATACGAGTAAGTGTAATACGATTTGACTCCGCAACTCGAAACTCGGAACTCGGATCGGACGAAGGGTTAAAAACGAGTACTCGGCTGACTCGGCGATTTTTATAACACTGTATATAACAAGTTGTGTTATATTTACTTATTTTTTTAGGAAAGACTACTTGAAGTGGAAACAATTACAACAACAATGGAATGTTGGGGCTTTAGATCAATTAGCACAGACCTTGGCCGCACTGGTAAGAAACCAACGTTCAAGGTGATTAAGCATGATTTTGGAGTTTAGAAGGCTTAATCAGCCAATATTTGATGGAGCAATGGACCCTGCAGTGGTAGATAAATGGGTAGAAGCATTGTAAAAATAATTTGAGTTGAGTTATTTGGCAGTAACGATGAACAAAAGGTCACCCTTGCGGTGTACCAACTTTAAAGAAATGCTTATGACTGGTGGCTAATGGAGATTTCAAAAAAATGAACAAAAGGAGCATAGTTACATCGGACGGGGTTCGTTTCGAAACAGGGGACGGAAACAGATACATTGAATATCATTTTTAGCGAATCCGATAGAACACAACGTGTGGGTATGACGAGTTTTTTTTAAAAAAAAATATATTATATTATATTATATACTAGCCTATAACCCGTGCGATGCACGGTTGCTTGTAAACTGTTTAATTATATTTGATTGTTAAAATTTTTAGTTATGTATATGTTTTTATTATTAAAATAATTTTTTAACTTTATAAATCTAATGAATATAAATATTATTCTAATTATTATTTTAATTATTACTTTAAAATACATATGTATATATAAAAATATTACATAAAAGTACTTTTTTTAACTTTTATTTAGTAGAAAGAGTGAAATTTATCTAATCATGTTGACCTTTTTTTGATTTTTATACAAAAGTTTCTATATTGTAAGTGTTTTCCAGATTTTATGTAATTTGTAACTATATAGCTTATAGCTTGTGTGATGCACAAATGTTTTTTTATCTTATTACCCATATATATATGTATAAATATATTTTTAATTAGTAGGAAAACAAAATTATTTATGTTAATAAAATATCATATTACATTTTTTATAGTATTTTAAACGATAGTGTTTTAATTTTTAACTATAATATGTTATTGATGGGAATTTTTGGGAGTAGTTTATAAGATAATATAAATGTATAATAATACTTTATTAAAAAAAGGTAATATATTTTTTTGATTTTAATATGATATTGACTGGAGTAGAGCCTTAAACTCTTAAGAATAGTTTATAAAATAATATATATGTTTAATAAAGATATGTTGTTGGTGGGATTCGAACTTAATCAATGAGAATATTTTAAATATTAGAAAAGGAATATTCTTTTAGTATTAGATCCAACGGTTCTCACTAATCTATCTCAAAATCCAACGGTTGCTATTGAGTGTACCAAACCGACAACCAAATATACCATGTTTCACTTATAATAGTATAGTATAGATTTCAGCTACGGTATATGTTTTTAATTAATAACGTACATATAAATTAGTAAAATAATTGTAACTTGTCTATATTTAAAGTTCACTAATTATATTTGAGATGATACAGAGTTTGTTGTTTGAAACATTAAAAGGTGAATATGTCTTACTATTGGGCCTTGAAACAAAAAGAGTTTTTGGGCTTTTGCACGTTTGGGGTAGTCCAAATTTGAATGTCTTCCCAACCCTAATGTTATTAATGTTATATGAGTAGTCGCTTTTTTTCAACATATGTAGTTAAATATATAGCCTATATTACAAACCATGCTACTATCATTCTTCTTTATTTCCATCATTTTTTGACAAAAATCCACTACATCTATAGAAACAAAGATCGGTTTCATCTTAACATGAAAATTTCTTCTTGTGGTTCACCTCTTTCACTGTTTTGGGTCGTGTACTCCCTACATTTTGGGTCGCGTATTTTCTCATTTCGGAGACGGACGATTTGGATCGCCGTATGTGGCTACATCCAACGTTCCTTTTATCTAGGAAAAAGGAGGCAAAAAGTGAAGCCAATTAGGAGCCATATCCATACATATGGGAAAGATTTAAGATGGCATTAGAGGACAAATATTTTCCGAGGACAGTGCATCTACATAAAGAAATAGATTTTATTCGAGTTGAACAAGATACGCGATCACTGAATGGGCCAAGTATGCGCCAACTTAGGTGATAGATGAAGCAAGCTAAGCAAAGAGGTAAGAAGAGGGATTGGAAAAGTAGAGTCGACTTGTGGTGGCGGTCTTCGAACTTCTGAGATATGAGGCTATGCTTAACATGGCCTTGGTGGTCGAAAGAGGCATGTTGGAGTCGGAGTCAGGATGGACAAGGGACAACTAACAACTGTAATACAAGAGACTTGAACCATCAGGTGGGAGATCAACTTGAGTACGTCATTTTGAGAAAGCTGGCATATATGATCAACATGGAAATCAAGGTAACCAAGATATGTGCACTAGGTGTGGTGGAAATCATGTAAACAGAGATTCTCGTTGGAATATGGGTGCATGTTTTCATTGTGGAGAAGTTAGACACAAGATTTCTTAATGTCCTAGCAATCCACCACTAAAAAAGGGGACATGTAATAGGACAAGAAATGGATGTGTACAAAGCTCACGGGAAGTTGTACCAACAACCGTAACTGAGGTACAAATTATTTCTTTGAAACATTTTGACGTCTTTCCTTAGTTTTAGAAATTTGGACCAATTTTTTTTTTTTTTTTGAGGAGAATAGATTGTAATACACCCTTGTAATTTTAGTTATTTTATTTTTTAATTGATTATTATTACTAGACTTAATTGTGAATTTTAGTTTTATAATCTATTATATATGGGTTGACTAAATAATAGTTTTAGGCTTTTAAAATGATTTGGAATTTTGTTAAAAACGGAAGGAAGTTAAGTGTTTGTAATTTCATTAAATAAAAATATTATTTATCGGATGATTAGTAGGTAATTTAAAGATTTAATTTTGGAAAACCGTGTCTATTTGTAACATCCCACATCGTTTAGAATAAGAATGTTTGAGAGGCCTTTATAAGAACAAATCAAAAACTAATGTATACCAAAGTTGTTAGCTCTGTTGGACCGACTCGTGGTAAGTTGTTGGGTCCAGTTTGCATTCAGTTGTGGTCTTAGGTCATTATAAATTATATTAGGGCTCGGCTTGGATTTGCACTGTCTTGGTTCCGTAAGTAAGTTTCTGATCTTGACGAGGAAGTCGACCCAATAAGTTAGGGTGTTTGTAACATCCCACATCACCTTGTTTAGAATGAGTGCTTGACTGATCTGTGGTGGGTTGTTGGGTTCATTATGCATTCAGTTGTGGTGGGCTTGGGTCATCAGATAATAGGTAATTGATAGTTATTTTATGATTATAGCGTGTAAAATTATTGGTTGAAAGAAATTAGTGAGGTAGTTCTCCCTGCTTGATCTTCCTCGTTTCATTCTTTAGGTGCTCTTTAGCCCTTTTAAGCTCCTAATTCAGAACCTATCATTCTATTTACTAATATTGTTAATTTCACTTGACAGATGTGTTTCACACAGTAAGATAGAAAGCTGGCTGAAGACCCTTTTCGTCCTTACATGTTTTTTTATAATTAGAGAATTATAACACTTTAATCTGCATTTAATTTTATAGTAATCTGTAGGTAAATGCAGCACGAAGGGAAGGAGCTCATGGAGTTATGGTCGGACGTGCAGCCTATAATACGTAAGAAATATGTTTGGCTGAAGTATATTGTATGCTCTTAACATTTTATGTTTTAATTATATAATAAGTGATGAATTATTTTGTGTTAAAGTTCCTTTCCTGCAGTATGCATATATGTAGAGCTTGTTAAACCACATTTCTATCTTGCCCTTCTTTTCCCTCTTAATAACTTTGTATTTTGCAGTGTTTTTTTGTTTCCTTTTTGTGGTATTGATCCTGGTTCTGAGGAGGGCGGGTTAATGCATCATATGCATGACTTGAGAAATTATGATTTAGATCAAAGCAAAGGGTAGACATTGGCAATTTTGAGTGGCTTGTTTTGATTTTGCCTCTCTCCTTGTAGCATCATTTTTTTGTACAAATCTAGAAAGTTGGTTGTCGTGCTTGTGTGGAGTTTTCAGGTTCAGGGCAAATGGACATGCTTGTTCTTTTGTGGTATTTTTCTGCTTTATATCTTCTGTGAGAGAGCCCTGACCTTTAATCTTTGTATCAAATTCTGTCTAGAAGCTTTTAAGAGTTGATGTTTGATGTTTGAGTACCAAAGTAATTTAAACATGCCTAGTGTATGCTGCTCGTAAATCTGGGTCTGGGGAGGGTAATATATACGCGAACTTATCTCATCCGAAGGTCTTGTCACAAGATATTTATATTTATATTGGTAACTAAAGTTTCTATATGAGATGAATAAATGTGGAGTACATATTATGATATGCTGCACCATTTGTATGTTAATGTTCTTATCCTTTTCTCTTTCTTACAGCTGATGATTTCTCCTTGTCCTCTTCAACTCTTTTTCTAATCAAATTTCACTGTGTTTCATCAATGAAAAAGAAAATAACTTCTTATAAATATTTCAATCTCTAATGCATTTTAAAGTTTTTGTATAAGATAAATAGTTTGTCCTAGTTTTCGGATATGTTTTTTAGTGCAAACCAGGTATCAGGCTTGCTTAGTCAGCCATACAATATTCCTGGAGGCTGCATGTGTTTATTACTTTGTTTCTCTGGTGGACTTTTATATGTCCATTGGTTTATCTTTTTGCTTTTGCATATTATGCGTTGACCACCAGGCTACAGATACAATTTAAGTTTGCCATAAAAGTATCAAAGAAAGCTGTAATTTGTTGTTGTTTTTTTTTTTTTTTTTTTTTTTTTTTTTTTTTTTTTTTTTTTTTTTGTGGTTACCATGAGAAACTTGTAACATGATAGTATACCCAGATGCACATAATACTTATACAGGTATACTTGCCTTTTCTCCTTCCTCCTTACGTTATCCCCTTCGTTTAATTTAGGTGTATTGCCATTGTATGTTATTTAGTTTTGTCAAGTATCTTTTGATTTTTTTTTTCTCTAGTCATTTCAATTAAATACGGTTGGTAGATGTTTTTGGAGTCATGATATCACCTTCTTTTTAATATCCACAGCCCATGGCATGCTTTAGGGCTTGTTGATACTGCAGTATATGGGGCACCTCATAGCGGTCGTACTCGTCGTCAGGTTTTTAGAATACTTGTTCTCTTTGTATCCTTAGTATATATTGTAAAATACTTACCTTTTCCTAATTTTGATGCAGGTACTTGAGCAGTACCAGGCGTATGGTGATTCAGTCCTTGGGAAACAGGGCAATAATAGACCGAATATTCGAGATATAGTTAAGGTAACGGTAATGTGGGTCTGATGAGATTTTCGGTTCACTTAATTGGGAAAAAAAAATATTGTAAGTGTGTTCTATTGCTGTAGCCTACCCTTGGGCTTTTCCATTCAGCACCAGGGAATGGTTTGTGGAAGCGCAAAGCTGATGTGGCATTACGACGCTGCACGGTATGTGCTCATTAGGCGTTTCATATACAGTATTTAAATGTATCATGTGGATAACTCTTAATTTGACCGAACTCATGAAAAGTTTTTAGGTCAAGAAAAACCATCCTTCTGCTGAGAGTTTGTAGTGGTTTAGTACTGCTTTTTATTGGACAAGTGTGGATGCAAATGCTGGATTGTTAGTTTTTAACAATTTAGGATTCTTGGATATGGATACGGAATTGGATATATATATTAGGCAAGTGATCAAATAGAAACCAAAATTAAAATAGAAACTAGAAACTAATCTTAGCCATTAGATCTATCTAATCTAATGGCCCCGCTAGAGGCACCATACACAAATCCAATACACCCTCACATACACAATCCCAACTATTCCTCTCCGTTTTTAATTTAATTTTTCTCGTCGATCGGTGAGTTGTTTTTGAAATCCGGACTTCACTGTATTTTTCTCCATCTTCCAACGATCAGTTTGCATACCATATGTGCTATATTCCGTTGCGATTTAGAAATTTTTTATTTAGTTTGTAGTTTCTAGTCTAAAAGTGGTTTCTATTAGAGTGTAAATGTATGTATGTATGTTTATATGTACATATATATGTATTCTTAGTTTTTTGTGCTTTCTAAAGTATATTGTCTATTACCAATAAATTGGACCTGGCTTTATATGAATATGCATGAATTAAAAACAAGGAGATAGTGCAGAAACAAGTTGTTTATAAGCCTGAGCTCACATTTTAAAAATAGGTTCGTTTTGAAAACGAAGGATCCGACTCAAGTCCCATACCAGCACAAATGTCTGACACAGGTATGATGGAAAAACTGAAGAGTCCTGGTAACAAAGCTTGTAGAATTCGTGCAACAAAGCTTCTAGATTATGTTTGTGACCACTAAAAAGTAAATTACATAGCCTTGTTGATCAATTAATATTTAATACAATTTGCCTTAAAGAAATTTTATATACAAGTTCAAACAATGAATCTATGCACGGACCGGTACTTTCACGGTTTGTGAAGAAGATTAAAATATTTATATAATGTTAAGTTGTTGGTACACTCTTCTGGAACATCACTGAGGAAGATGTTAGCAAGAGGCTACTACTGTAATAAAGTCTTGGCCAGAACTGAACTGCCTTATTCTTAGATATGGTTTGGTCGACTTAAAAGGGAAACTTAGTAAAAAAAGAGTTAAGTGGAGTAACATGACTTGAAGTCATGGAGTGAAAGTAAAATGCAGAAACTATTATTAGATGAGGATTGTATATGTTTCAAGTCAGAAAGTGCGAGTTACTGAAGGATGTAGTCAACTATGTAACATAATGGCTTCATCGACTAGCTATTTTGTTATATGTGCAAATAGACATCAAAAGATCTGGAAGCTGTAATGTATCGACTCTTTTGATTCCTGACAGTCTTGCTGACTTTGGAACTTTGAGAGTTCACCTCGAGAGAGGAATATGCTAGCTTTAACATTTACTCCCTCCGTCCCATTTTATCTGTCTTGTTTGACTTTTTGCGGTCAAATTGGCCAAACTTTGACTGAAATTTTCATATAATATATAATCGAAAACAATTATAAAAATTATATGATTAAAAAGTATATGTAATCTATTTTAATATGTATTTTTTAATTTTTGAAAATAATGAAAGAATCATTTTTAACTTACGGTCAAAGTTGTGTCCTTTTAACCACAAAAAGTCAAACAAGACAAATAAATTGGAACGGAGAGAGTATAAATTACCGAAACATGGTTAAACTTTGTACCGATTATACTTTCTTCAACAGTTGATTTTATCTCTCTACTACATTTCAATTTGTAACCTTCTAATTGATGGACAACTTATGTTCTACTTTTGCGATCCCTTCCTATCCTACCTCGCGCGAACTTCATTTAGTATGTTCCAACCTTGCATAAAGCAGAAAACTTATTACCTTGACGCAGTGTTGAATGTTTTTTATTGTGGTTTTTAATCTGTAGACGGTGAAATCATTCTTTGAGGACACTCTTGACGTTATTCCTGATTGGGTTCTGGACGAAACTCTTGAGGAGAGTCCTTCAAGCAGTGTTGAGACTTTTGCTAATTCGAAGACTTTGCTACCTCCTCCATATACCACTTGTACAGAGAGTGAACAAATTGTACTATGTGCTTAGTTTCTGTGTAGCCTTTGAGCTTTACGTATGTATAGTGACACACAATATGTAGTTCTCTCATTTATACCCTTTGAGCACACTTATTTAATAGATACCGCTTTTGATACTGTCAAATTGTTATACTTAATTTGTTTTTGAGTGAACCAAAAGAATTTCAATCTTAAACAATCCATGTGTTAGAAGGGAATCTGAACATTTTACCTTGCAATACCGTAGGCAATGTCAGGGAGTAAGACTCAATTGGTCACATTTTTTTCCCCATAAAATATTTATACAAGACTTTGCTAAAAAGTTTGTACTGGGATATCGTAAATGACAAGGTACTTGTAATTCACAACGCATATTTTGCACGTAAGTGGCCCAAGATTATTTGAGCTATGTTTAAAATTTTAAGGCATACTTTAAAATAGCTCTAAAAATTTTAAAAATTGTCCTGGAAATAACATTTCCCACATCAAATTGGTAATTCAAGGGAAGCCTATATCATTTTTCTCATCGTTCTTAACGACGTATCATTTGAATCATCAAAATCATAATAAATATAAAGCAAATATATCTAAATATGTGTTTGAAAAGTAAATGTAACATTTTGTTGAATTTTTATATATTTTTCTTGAATGCTATCGCAACCATTTGAAAAGTTGTGAATTCTAGTATTTATATCTATATATTCTTAAAGTGTATTAAGGAATTTTTGAGGAGTATTCTTGAATTTACCCAATGGGTAAAAAATTTATCAAATGGATCTTTTATAACATTACCTTCCCATTCATTTTTCAAAAAATCCATGGATCATCCATTTTATGACCCATTTATAATCCAACTTCCAACACAATCTTCCCATATATTTAGCAATTGATTTCAAATTTTAAATCACTTAATCAAATCTGTCAAATTAGTTATTAGTCAACCCACTCTTTTCACTAATATTAATTAATTAAGAGTAACACAATCTTCCCATATAGAGTATTATGTATTCAGTTTTTTCCTTATTTTTTGGATCAATAACCACGATTGTTACGCTAATCCTTTGTAATCTCTTTTCAAAATTCAAACTCTTAATTGATTATCGAGCATTTGAATTCATTACTATTATTTCTCTTTTTCTGTACTTTTTTTCTCATTCATCGTCTTCTCTTTCTCTTTCTTTCTACTGTTCTTTGATTTTTGTTTTCATTATATGTTTGTGTGCTTTCTTTTCTGTGTTCGTATGTGTATATATATATATATATATATATATATATGTTTGTATTTATATGTGTGTATAATTAACAAAAATCGTCTTCTATTATTTGAATGTTTCTTCATCTTTCAGCTAGTGCAGTTATTTGACGATGTTATTCATGTTTTTTCTTTGATATAGGTATTATAATGGTGAAGAAGCATCGTCTGCTTCTATAATCACATGTTTTGGATATGGATTCTACCCAATTAGGTATAAGTTCATAAGCACTGAACAATTATTTGATTGCAGACCTACTATATCTCTTGGTCAAACCAATTTAAATCTGCCTTTGCCTTTCGCCATGATCTCCACCAACCTTATTGGCTCTCTTTGTGCTACTTTTTTAATTAAAATATACTTTGAGTCAGATTAATTTTTTTATTGATGCTTATCTTGAGGTTTGATGTATGTCATCAGAGCAATCCTTTGTATACAAAAAGTATTGCTTGCCTTATATGGTAATTAACTCTATAATACGAGTGAATCATGCTTAATTAGCTCAAATAGACTTAACTCCTTTGTGCATATGGATGAATTGCCACCATCAAAGCTTGAACTACCCGTATTATATCTCAAAAACACCATTAATGGAAGGATACTACACTATGATGTCATTTGTGTTCTCAACATCTATGGTTATGATCCTTGGTACTTGGTAGGTGCGTTTAATTTATGCATGTCATTATTTTCTTGGTTTTGTTAAAAGTTAGTGTTGGAGGTCCATCTATCAAGTCCATATATAAGGATGAAGGCCCATCACTGTAGAAGCCCAAGATAAGTATGGTCCAATCATCTTCAACGGTCATCTGACCATGTCTCTCCAGTAGTGGGATAATAATGATACACATTCCCCACTTTTGTGCAACGGTCAGACACTTCATTTCACCTTTTCCACCTCCCAATTATTCACAACCACACTATAAATAAGAGAGGAAGCTATTCAAGGAGAGGGATTACAAGCCAAGTATTCTCAAAAACACAATCTCTTTACGTTTACCTATTTTCTATCTAAAGAACCGGAATACTTATTCTTACGCCGGAGGTGAATCGGGGGTTAACACCCTCGCATTCTTCTTCTTTTGCAGGTCCAAACAAAGGATCCACCTGGCAGAGATCTGGTTCCAACATTTGGCGCCGTCTGTGGGAACGTAGAGATACTTTTGTGTTGAAAATCAAAGCCTGCCAACAGCTATGGCTAATGAAGAAAAATATGGAAAGGGATTTGGCCGAAGCAAAGTGATTTGGCCGAAGCGAAGGAATTTGGCCGAAGCAAAGTGATTTGGCCGAAGCGAAGGAATTTGGCCGAAACGAAGGAATTTGGCCGAAACGAAGGAATTTGGCCAAAGCGAAGGAATTTTGCCGAAACGAAGGAATTTGGCCAAAGCGAAGGAATTTGGCCGAAACGAAGGAATTTGGCCAAAGCGAAGGAATTTGGTCGAACGAAGGAATTTGGCCGAAGCGAAGGAATTTGGCCGAAGCAAAGTGATTTGGCCGAAGCAAAGGGATTTGGCCGAAGCAAAGTGATTTGGCCGAAGCGAAGGAATTTGGCCGAAACGAAGGAATTTGGCCGAAACGAAGGAATTTGGCCAAAGCGAAGGAATTTGGCCGAACGAAGGAATTTGGCCGAAGCGAAGGAATTTGGCCAAAGCGAAGGAATTTGGCCGAACGAAGGAATTTGGCCGAAGCGAAGGAATTGGGCCGAAGCGAAGTGATTTGGCCGAAGCGAAGGAATTTGGCCGAAGCGAAGGAATTTGGCCGAAAGGAAGGAATTTGGCCAAAGTGAAGGAATTTGGCCGAACGAAGGAATTTGGCCGAAGCGAAGGAATTTGGCCGAAGCAAAGTGATTTGGCCGAAGGAAAGGGATTTGGCCGAAGCAAAGTCATTTGGCCGAAGCGAAGGAATTTGGCCGAAACGAAGGAATTTGGCCAAAACGAAGGAATTTGGCCGAAGCGAAGGAATTTGGCCGAAACGAAGGAATTTGGCCGAAGGGAAGGAATTTGGCCGAACGAAGGAATTTGGCCGAAGGCAAAGTGATTTGGCCGAACGAAGGGATTTGGCGAAAAAAAAAAAAAAATTACACAAAGATGAAAATAAGTCCAGAGGCTCCGAATTACACCCCCGAAAAGCTAGGACGAGAACTACTGCCACGTCCGACTTCAAAGATAAGGAGTATGAAGCATCCAAAGGGGAGAAAAGAAAGAGTCTCCTAGCGAATCAAGCTAGCTGGGGACATACGAGCTTCGGCGACCCTACCGGTAATCGTACTGAACGCCCCCAATTTCATATTTAAATGTGTTTTCAGTTCGCCCAAAGAACAATTAAATGTTCACGATCTAGTACGAGGCTTAAACAGACCCATATTAGGGGCCGATCGAACAAAATATGTGTCCTTTTTAAGCATTTAGCATTCAAGGCACTCATAATTTAAAATAGGTGAACCACTTAGATTAATTCATCCCTTAAATACTGGGGGAAATATGCTAGGTATCAAATACCAAAGACGCATAGTCATGCTAGGCTACGGCCGAAGACGCATAATCATGCTAGGCTACGGCCGAAGACGCATAATCATGCTAGGCTACGGCCGAAGATGCATAATCATGCTAGGCTACGGCCGAAGACGCATAATCATGCTAGGCTACGGCCGAAGATGCATAATCATGCTAGGCTACCGCCGAAGACGCATAATCATGCTAGGCTACGGCCGAAGATGCATAAAATTAAAATTAACATGCTAGGCTACGGCCGAAGACGCATAATCATGCTAGGCTACGGCCGAAGACGCATAATCATGCTAGGCTACGGCCGAAGATGCATAATCATGCTAGGCTACGGCCGAAGACGCATAATCATGCTAGGCTACGGCCGAAGATGCATAAAATTAAAATTAACATGCTAGGCTACGGCCGAAGACGCATAATCATGCTAGGCTACGGCCGAAGACGCATAATCATGCTAGGCTACGGCCGAAGATGCATAATCATGCTAGGCTACGGCCGAAGACGCATAATCATGCTAGGCTACGGCCGAAGATGCATAAAATTAAAATTAACATGCTAGGCTACGGCCGAAGACGCATAATCATGCTAGGCTACGGCCGAAGACGCATAATCATGCTAGGCTACGGCCGAAGATGCATAATCATGCTAGGCTACGGCCGAAGACGCATAATCATGCTAGGCTACGGCCGAAGATGCATAAAATTAAAATTAACATGCTAGGCTACGGCCGAAGACGCATAATCATGCTAGGCTACGGCCGAAGACGCATAATCATGCTAGGCTACGGCCGAAGATGCATAATCATGCTAGGCTACGGCCGAAGACGCATAATCATGCTAGGCTACGGCCGAAGATGCATAATCATGCTAGGCTACCGCCGAAGACGCATAATCATGCTAGGCTACGGCCGAAGACGCATACTCATGCTAGGCTACGGCCGAAGATGCATAAAATTAAGAAGAACGATGCATAGGCAAGCTGAAGCCGAAGATGCATTACTATACAGAAATTATGCTAATGGAGCCTCCCGAAGATGGACCAAAAAAGGTGGCCTTCATTCTAGCAAAGCCCGATTGAAGCCCGGGGACATGTTGGAGGTCCATCTATCAAGTCCATATATAAGGATGAAGGCCCATCACTGTAGAAGCCCAAGATAAGTATGGTCCAATCATCTTCAACGGTCATCTGACCATGTCTCTCCAGTAGTGGGATAATAATGATACACATTCCCCACTTTTGTGCAACGGTCAGACACTTCATTTCACCTTTTCCACCTCCCAATGATTCACAACCACACTATAAATAGGAGAGGAAGCTATTCAAGGAGAGGGATTACAAGCCAAGTATTCTCAAAAACACAATCTCTTTACGTTTACCTATTTTCTATCTAAAGAACCGGAATACTTATTCTTACGCCGGAGGTGAATCGGGGGTTAACACCCTCGCATTCTTCTTCTTTTGCAGGTCCAAACAAAGGATCCACCTGGCAGAGATCTGGTTCCAACAGTTAGTTAATCATGCCTTATGTTGGTTGAAGTATCTGTGACTGACTATAGTTGTAACTTACATGCATATTGCAGAGTGGGCAAAGATTGGGGGAAAGGTACATAAAGCATGGAAGTGGAGGGAGGCCTAACAGAACTACTGCAAATGGCTTCTGGAAGGCCACTAGTTCTGACAAAAAGATTGTTACTGATGATGTTAATGCCATTATGGAGGAAATCAACAAGGTTGTCAAGCTATAGGAGGATTTTGATATTAATGTCTTGGTCCATGGAGAACCGGAGGTAAAGCATATTTATGCAATCGCCTATGCTAACAAATGAATGTTCAAGCTTAGAAAGAAAATACATGCAGTAGCCTATGCTATCAAGTCACTACTTTTTATTGATGGGTGTCTTACAAATGTTTTATCTTGTAGAGCAATTGGCTTCGGATAGCAATTGTCTGGTTTTGATTTTACTGGTAATGGATGGGTTCAATCTTATGGATCTCGCTGCGTGAAACCTCCAATCATCTACGGTGATGTGAGCCACCAGAAGCCAATGACTGTTTTCTTGTCATCTATTTCCCAGAGCATGACAAAGCGACCAATGAAGGGAATGCTCACGGCCCTGTTACCATTCTCAACTGGTCCTTCGTCCGCAATGACCAGCCAGGTAATAAAGCAAAATTTCAAATCTATTTACGGAGACTCTAGACTATTAGTATCATCGCTTAATATACTGACATACTAAAAACTATTCTATATTTTTTGATCTAAGACTTGCTACCAGATTGCTTTGTCTATAAAGGATGAAGTGGAAGACCTTGAGAAGGCTAGTGTCACAGTCATCCAAATTGACGAGGCTGCTTTGAGAGAGGGATTGCCACTAAGGAAATCTGAGCATGCTCACTACTTGGACTGGGCTGTGCATTCATTCAGAATCACCAACATCGGGGTTCTAGAATCACCAATGACTGGTTGACACTGATTATGTAGAGTTCTTTATCATATATTTTTTGGTTTGGTAGTCAAAACATCAAACCACGACTCCTACTGACGCCTACTCTATTTACGATGTTCTTTTGCAAATAATTATAATGATGTAAATCTAAAAAAAATAACTTCTGTTTTGCATTAAAATAGTCTTAAATAAAGCAACTTATACTAGAATATTTATCAGAAGAGGTCGTGTTATCCATGAATTTAAATAATTGTGTATTTGTAGGACTATAACCTGTGCTTTTTTTTTTTGCCTGATGATGTCTATAACCTGATCAACGGAAGATCTGGACCACAATAGCTATCTTGTTAATGTTCTAATTAGTAATTATCGTGTTTCGGAGATTATTGATAGTTGTAATGTCTTTCATAGCTTGTGCACTAACTGTCACTTAGTGAATAATATTATTGTGTTTGTGATGATAGATTTTGAAATATTTTTTCTTAAATGAATTTTTTTGTTTGGTTGTTCTTTAAATATAATTATTTGATCTTTTATCTTTAAAAACATCATCAATAGTTGAATTTAATTTAATTTATCGTAAAAGCATTGTGTTTTTTTAGTGTTATACTGTATTACACATGCAAAGTGCAGAAGAGAGATAAGGATTGGAGAAATAGCAGATGAATATAATACAATAAGATTTGAGTACGAGCTCGTTTAATGATCTCAGGCAAGCATCACCACACGAATTAAGAGTCTTGGAGATGACATATAGACAATAAAAAGATAGTGCTGTTGAAAATGCTTTGGATACTGTTAATTTAAGTTTCTGAGGTTGGTGGATAGAAAACAGAAGTGATTTACAATGTGGTGACTATCCGTAATATGCAGGCTGTCCATATGATATCTGTGACATCCCATAATCCAGGTTACATATTTGGTGCCACTAACCACAATCAACATAATACATACTTGGATATAAGTATAATATAATAAAAGAAAACCCCTTCACTAAGATCGCATATAGGTTATGGTATGAAACAAACTATTATTTACATCATTACATTCCAATCTCAGAATAAAATAGTTATACAAATTGATAACAAACTAAGTCCGTTTGCCGAACTAGTTAACCAACCTCTGACAAGCTCAAAACCACTACCCGACCAAGTCAACCACCCGAATGTCACCTCTCGCTGCAGGAACATGAATGCTCAATTGACCACTAGATCTATTCATCTTCTCTTATAATTGAAAAATAGAATCACAACAAAGCAATGGTGAGCTAACAGTGCTCAGCAAGCATAATTATATATGTCAATATCAAGAAATATATAAGTTGTGGTCTACAAGAATAATCATCATATGTTGTGAAAGAAGACAGCTTAAGAAATTAAATATCGCAACGCCATGATGAGCCAACAGGGCTCCGCTAGAATAAAATGTATCAACAATAAGAACTAACATAAGTTCTGATGTCCAAACATAATCATTATAGGCTTCAAAGGAATCAGGATTCAAAGTAATTCAATCTCAATGTTTAGATGAGAATTGAATTTTTATATATTTTAAAAACAATAAGGTTAGGCTGCTAATCCATCACGCACTAACCCCGGACAAACGCACATAGCAATGTCCTAGGACAAATGCACACAGCAATGTCCTACAATGGATCCACGACACACATGGCCTTAACTTCTGACTATTAAACTGGTCTCCCCGAAGGGGCTCTACCCATAAAGGGTCTCCTTTTAAAAAAAATTCCAATTCTATATCCAACGCACTAGGGGTCAGAACAATCGACAACCCTTGTCACATCAACTAATTGGAAAAATAACGTTCCAGAAGAACAACCCATAATCAAAGTATAAATGAAGAAATCAATATCAATAGGTGTCGACGAGTTCGACACGATAAATGGGGTAATAAATGAAGAACAACAATCTCAAAGGGTATCGACGAGTTCGATACGAATAAGTGGGGGTGATATCATCATTAAAATAATTAAAGAAAGAATTCACTTGAACTAGAAGTGAAAGGAAATACTTGCTTGGTAAACACAAGCTTAAGCCGTCTAACTATCTGACCGTCACACTCAACCACTGACTTGCATGCATCCCGTCCACTCGATTCTACAACCCATATCTCACATCAATATCTCTTACTGACCTTTTTCTACTTTAAACACCTTTCGCAACCACACTGGATTCAAATATATCATTTAAACACTTAGTTAAATAATTAATCACTTTTATGACTCACTAACACGCATTGCACGTTATTCACATCGCACATAATCATTTAAATCACATTTAAATGACTCATATAACTCACATAACGATTAAACGAACTCAAGAAATATTTTCAGAAAATATTTAATCCTTGCTACAGTATAACACTTGGCTCAAAACAATTTTAAAGAATTTTTAAAACCCTTTTCTAGATTTTTAAACGATTAAACACTATTTTTAAATCATTTAAAACAGAAAGCAAATTAATTAAGAATTAAATAACTCTAATTAAGTTAATTAAAATAAACTAATAACTAATTAATAAAATTATTCAATAAATGATCACATTTATCAAATAATTAAATCAATTAAATTATTATTTAAAATTAATTAAAATAACTAAAAGTATTTAACTCTTAATAATTTTTCAAATTAAAAGTAAATGAATAAATAATTTTTGAAATTAAATAATTAAATACATAATTCAGAAATGATACTGAATTTTGAAAATATAATTTTAGAAAACAATTTTGAATTTTTAGAAGTAAATTCAGATTTTTAAATAAATTTCTAAATTAAAAGTAATTTGAAAATAAAAATAAATAGGATTTACTTTTCAAAGTAAATCAGTAAAAAGATTAAAAACAAAATTGTTTTCTTACCACTCAGCATGAAAATGAATCAAACTAACTAAATTAAATAAAAAGAAAATAGAAAAATCAAGAACATCACCCTCCACCCCAGTTTTTCGGCCGGTAGCAACACCATTCCGGCGACCACCACACTCGGTTTCCGGCTATTTGGAATCACAAACACATGTTTTGCAGCTTAAACAATTTCCCATCAACTGGACCACAAAACACAGCGAAATCATGGACAAAAGATCGACCAAAACCAACCAAACTCGCCATTTTCGGCGAGCTCGATACCAACCTCCGGCGAACTTCGTTTTCGCCCGTTTCTACACCAAATCGTGTGTTTAACATCACAAAATGAAGCTTAGGACTCGTACATTTAAACCCCTAACACCCCTAACACGAACAATCGACATACACAACGGACGAATGATTTGAAATTTTGTCAAAAATTTTAAACTCGAATATCATCAAATCGTAAACAAACAATGAAATTGATTATATCAATCGACTCCAAACAACTCAGGGAAGCTCAAGGAGGCATCAAATTCAACAAATAATACACGAATCAAAAATCCCCAATTTTATAATAAGAACCCTAAAATTCGAAAAATTAAAATAAAAATCAGATAAATTCGAGAATTTACCCTTCACTGATTTTAATGGCAGATTCACAATCTAGAAATCGAGGTCTTCGTTTTGAGTATTTGCATGACAAAATCGGATTCTAGAAATGCCTTCGAAATTGGGATTGATCTTGAAGAACAAATAGGATAACCAGATATTTAGATTTTTTGTGTAAAAGATCTAATTGGTTGTTTGTTTGAGAGATATGATTGGATAACACCTGTGTGGTCAAAATACCACGTACTGAATTTGTCTCCAAAATGCTCGAAACTCTAATTAAATGTTAATTAGTCTCGAAAGTACCAATTAGTTAAATTACGGGTCTGATACGAATAAAAATATTTTTGTGAAATAACGAATTCGATACGGAAAATTTGTAAAATTTATAAGACGAATAGAATACGAGTTTCGAATATTTTGAAATTTGGTTGATCAATTTGATATGGAAATGATTTTAAATCGGAGCGTCAAAGGTTTTGAAAATGAGATTTAAAAGATAAAGACAACTGACTGGCACGGTTCTCGAAAAAGGCTTTTAATCTTATCTAATAACACCCAACACATAATAAATACTTACGGGGATCTTTTCGATCAATTTAACAATCATCCTCAAATATCGGTCAACATTTAACATCTTGACTTGTCAAACTGGAATAAAATAATTTAAAAAAAATATATTTTCATCCAATTTACGAAAAATAGTAATTAAATGAATTTAATATTGCGATTCTTACAATCTTCCCCCCTAAATAGGATTCTGTCCTCTGAATCAAGAATCAAGTCAATCAAACAAGTGGGGAGACTCCTCTAACATCACACACTCAAGCTCCCAAAACTTTTCCATCCTGGGACTCTTCCATAGGACTCTTACCGACAACACGGTACTGACTTACTTCTCAACACTCTCTCTTGAATCTCTACCCAGCCATTTCTATGACACAACAAAATCATAACAATAATTCTTAAGCGTCACTATGTGAACACATTATGGATATGCAACACACAGAACTCACAGAAAACACACAGAACACACACAAAACTTCACAAAACTTCACAGAACACACACACACACACTTCCTCCGTCCACAATTAATTCATACTTACCCAACAATCCAATACCCTCCCGACTCTCTTCAAAATCTCAATAACGAATCTTAACTCAACCTTCTTGGTCATCGAGTCTCACAAATCCCTTCTACGGAATAATCTCAACAAAATTTTGGTTCTTCTTCTTCACAATCTACTTCTCCCTTGGATAAGTTAACGCATTTTCTTTTATCAACTTCGAGCTATCGTCAACCTTCCTGAACAAGTTCGATTACTTCCTTCATCTGCGGTACCAAATCTGGTCCTAACATTTTCCGTCCCTCAACCTCTCCCAACATACCGAAGATCGACATTCTCGTCCGCATAGCGCTTTGTAGAGAGATAATCCAACATTGGTAAAAAAACCGTCATTATATAAGAATTCCATCAATGGTAAATGATTGTAACGATCGGGAATTTTATTTGATTTATATAAATAACTGGATAGTTATTATTTAAAATATTTTGATACAATTTCATATGTTATATGATTAACATATGATGAATTACGTGATTATGTGATTATCTGAATTACCTGTTTAAATTGTGTTAGCAGGAATTATGTGTTGAGTCATTTTATAATGTTAAAAATATTTTTAGAAAATTATTTATTTGGTCGAAATCATTTTATTAAATTTGTTTTGGAATTATTAAAAAAAATTGTTTTAACCAGTATTAAAATGTGAGGTATCGTTTATTATATTTTAATTATTTTGATATGTTAGAGTTGATCGTTTTATCTATAGTATTGCAGTTGTATTATTATGAAATTTTTAGAGCCCCAATTTACATTTTTATTTGTGTCAAATTATATTTTATTAACTTTGCAAATGCTCGAAAATTTTAAACTTTTACATTTTAGTAGTTTTAGATTATTTAAAAAAATTTATAAATTATTATTATTATTTATTGTGAAAATTTTAAAATGTTAATTTTATCGGCTTAAATATTTTTGGATCGAAATTGAGACTTGATACTAGATTTTAGAACGAGGCGGTGTACCTTAAAAATTGTGTCATCTATTATCTAATCCCCAATAATTCTTATTTTCTATACTCTTCTTCTCTCTCTTAACTTCTTTCTCTTCCTTCTCATATCTCTCCTGCTTCTCCCCTGTTTCCACCGCCACCCCTCTTCTTCCTTCCCTTTCTTTCACTTCATACACGCACATATAGTTGTCATCTGGGTTGTGAGTTAAGGCACGTTGTTAAGCCAGCTAGAGGCGAAGCTTTTGTTAAACACCACCCACAACCAAAGTTGGTACTTTACTGGTTTAATTTGAACTGAATTAATTAGTTTCATGTATGGTTCCTGTTAATTTTAATTATGCTTCGTGATAGTTTGTCGCTGATGAATATGAGTGCTTAATATTTAACGTGTGTCTATAGAAGATTTTTGTGTTCTGGTTTTCTGTCGAAAAAGTTTTATATAGCAACCGGAATGGTATTGGGAAGATTATTGGTACAAAGTGAAGTGTTTGTGATGTATATGGTGTGTTGAGTGCAGTGAATAAGCCGTTTGTTAATTGAGTTTTTGTTTTAGTTTTTATTGCGTCGAAAGCGGTTGTTACCATTGAGTTTTGATTAATGCAGATAGGAGCTTGTGATTGTGAGTTACAGTAGGTTGTGATTGAGCGTGGCTGGGGAGTGAAACCGTGAGGATGGGGGTGTGTCTGTTACTTTTCAGATCTCCATGTTCTACGTTGTTTGTTGTTGTAGAGGGGAGGGAATGCAGGTTATGTGGGGAAAATGTTTAGTGCAGGGGAGGGCTGGGATGAAGCCTCGCTTGGCCTGTATGTGTTTATTTGTGTGAGTTAGTTTCATATGTGTAATTTTAAAAGGTTATAGGGGTATGTCATATTTGATGTTAAAAAGGTATAAGCTTAAGTTGGTTTGGTTACTTGAATTGTTGTGATACCAGGGCTATGAGGGATGAAGTGCTCCTGTGTTAGTTTTTATGATTATATGGTAATCTACTTGTTAAATCATTCAAGGTCTCTATGCTAGTTCTAAGGAGACATAAGACATTTATATATGTTGCTGTTTACTGCTGTCTGCTGCTATCACCTTTCACATGCGTTGCTATGTGTATACAACTTCAGTTTCTACATATCTGGTTCCACGATTTATGTGTGTAAATTCTAGCCAACAACATAGTTTTATCTATTATGTATTTGACTGTCACCTTGCATGCTACCTTACCTAGTGCCCACCATATTTCTTGGATGCCTAGCCATTTATTCAAGCTACACATAATGTATCCGGAGAGTTTCAAAAACTAACTGGGTTGGAGTGGGTGTTGTGAAATTCTTTAGAGTTGATGTCATGTTGTTATATGTTACTTAATCTGTTAACAAGATTGTGATTAGTGTGGTCAGTAAATATGAATTTTTGTTGCCTTACTTTTACTAATGTCCTGGAAAGATTAAACTAGTTTTTGAGTTTCTGGATGATTAATCCATTTACTGTTCTTTTTATATAAGTTTTGTAAAAATGATTTCTGAAAATTCTTTTATAAACCTAGAAATTTATTTGAAGAGCTACTTAATCATGTTGATTAATTAATTATTGATTTGATTATTTACTTTATGTACTTAATTATTTGTTTGATTATTTACTTTATATAATTAATTAATCATTTTGATTAATTGATTTATAATTTATGTGATTATTTACTTTATTTATTGAAATGTTCTTTTTATTTATTTGTTTACTTTATTTACCTTATTAATTACTTTATTTAATTTATTTTAAAAAAAATCAAATTTTTAAATCTTGTTTAATATCATTAATTTTAATTTACAACTAATTCATATAAATTGCTCAATTAATTTAGATATTAATTGAATAATTGTATTAATTGGTTTAAGTCAATTTTAATTATTTAAAAGGGATTTAAAGTGGATTATTTTAAAATGGTTTATTTTGAAAAAAATATATCTAATTAAATATGATTAGTGAATTACTTATTTTAATTGATGAGTGACTTTATTTATTTTAATTACTTATGTGCCAAAATATTTTGCAAAAGATATTTGAGTTCGATTTAAGTGTTAATTGTTAAATTGTGTAGTTAGATATGATTTGTTTTGTTTGATTATGTGATTACATGTCTAGCATGATTTAATTAGCTATTTATACATGCCTGACTAGTATTGCAATTACGAAAGGGTAGATTTTAGGAATGGAGTCGTCACTTATATTAGGTAATGCAACTAATCAGACGACTAACGTGGCACTAATTTTATATTTTAGGGTTTCATAGTACAGAGACGTCGGATCTAGACAAGCAGTTATACTAGGATTTTCTTTCCTTTCATCTAGTGCTACTACTTCTATCAGGCAAGTGTTACTACCCCTCGCTTATTGTTCAAGTGAGATGAATCTGTTTCTGTTATTTATAGATTGTTTCTTTCAGATTATTTTATAAGTTATTATATTTCACTTATTGTTCGAGTTATATTTTCTGCAACTATTATGCAAGTTATATTACTCTTCACTTATCGTTCAAGTGTTAACACTTTTAAATTATCTCGCAAATATTATTTTACCTCACTGCTAATTAAACATGTGGTATCTTGTCAGAATCATTGGATGTTTTAAATAGTGAGAAAGCTTGTTTAAAGAATTTTGCAAACCTTCCAGTTGTTGCTTAAAACTCAACAATCTTGACATATAGATCAGGTGTATTCTTGAAAACATTTTGGTAATTATTAAGGCCAAAGTCAATAAGTGCCTTAGGATACAAAGAAATTTTCGGAACTGACCTGCGATGGGGGTTCAGAGTTTTAATGTGATTGATATTGAAAAAGTTTTATTAAAAGAATTTGGAATCATATACCATTAGTTTCTGAACCGACCTGCGATGGCGGTTCACAGCTGAATTGACTTGCGATGGGGATTCAGTTGCTTAGTTGTTAAGGCCAAAGCCAATAAGTGCCTTAGGATCCATTAATTTTGTGAATCGACTTGCGATGGGGATTCAGAATTGAACCGACCTGCGATGGGGGCTCAGTGTTATAGTTTGACTGATCATCAACTATAACTTAAGCATCGTGTGATTTCCAATTTCTATTTTAAACGGAAGGTTATTTATATCAAATGTTAATTCAATCTACTTCTAAAGAACTATTTATAATTTGTGACATTAGTCTAAATTTCGCTATGATTGAAGCTTTTAATGAAATATCCGTTTTGAGATAAAAGATTCTGATTTGAGTTATCTATCCTGTGGCTAAAGTTTTTGTTGGAAAATATATATGTTTTATTATTCATGTTTTAGAGATACTATCTGTTTTATACTTTACTGTTCAAAACTATCACTTGCTGAGCTTTCTTTGCTCACCTTGCTTTATTTCTCTAATCTTTCAGCTAGACAGTTTGATGACTCGTTGGAATCTCGGGGATAGCGGCTGGTTATGAGCGTGTTTTGTAACTTTTAAAATATGTAGTAGTAATGTAATCAGATAGACTTTTGGATTAGTATTATTAAGGTTTGTAATGTTTGAATCTAGATTCTTGTTTTAATGCCAAAACTTGGAAAAGATCCTGCCTTGTGAGAGTGTCATTTTATTTTATAATATCTATCAATGCATGTTACTAGTTAGTGATACCGGATTTTTGGGCTGTCACAGGTTGGTATCAGAGCGACAGGTTTTGGCAATAAAACAAGAATAGGAATATGAATTTGGGATTAGCGATTAGGTAGAATGATTTATGATAAAAATCATGAGAACGTAAACTCATAAGGAGTTGAGTTAAGATTGTTGGGAGAGTCTTAACTTGGGACAAGTGTGTAGAGAATTACGGATTATGTCCTTGGAACCACGTTTCTTGGTTATTACTACTACAGTATCAAGGTGACAACTCAGACGACTCTGGATCTCATACTCTTACACTTCATATCTCCCCTCTTACTTCTCTGGAGCCACATATTATATTTTTGAGAATCTCTTTACATCGTACCTCGCGTTCCTTGGCTGATGCTATAGTATTCATATGGGACAACAAACAACTTGTTGGTGATAAGAGATAATATCTTAAACGTTTTCAAAATTGCATATCCCTTTTATACATGATTTTAAATGTACCGGTACACCTCATAAAAAAAGTTGTTTTGCATGCAAACTTTAAGATATTATCTAGTTGTATGTGTCATTTTGAAAATGTTTTAAAAGTCGTTACTAAATAAGTTGTTTGTTGATCAACAGAATTATGCCTCCCAAGAGAAACAATCGTACCACTACCAATACAGCCGGTAATCCCGAGGGATATGGAGATCCAGCTATGATCCAGATTTGAGATCTTCTGGGACAGCAGACCGCTAACTTAGCTTAGCAGCAACAACAACTTCAGCAGCAACAACAACAGTTCCAGCAGCAACAACAACATCAAGTGATACCTGCGGTAACTTTTAAAAGTTTTCAAGCTGTAAAACCTCCTGAATTTCAAGGTACATCAGATCCGACCGAGGCTAACGCATTGTTAAAAGAAATAGAGAAAGCTTTTGTTTTAGTAAAAGTTGAAAATGAACAAAAGACAGAATTTGCAAGTTATTTCCTGAAGAATGAAGCTAATTACTGGTGGGAGTCAACCAAAGCTTTAGAAGGAGAGGTTGTGATACCATGGGACCGATTTACTGAGTTATTCCTAGATAAATACTACCCTAGATACATGCAGAGTCAGATGGAATTGAAGTTTTTTGAGTTAAAGCAAGGAAGTATGAGTGTATCGGAATATGAACGAAAGTTTACGGAACTGGCTAGATTTGTATCAGAATATGTTAACACGGAGGAAAAACGGGCCAAGAGGTTTCAACAAGGATTAGAGCCATGGATTCGTGGGAGAGTGGCAATATTTGAGTTAAACACATATGCTAGCGTAGTACAGAAGGCCATGATAATCGAAGGAGAATATGAACAATCTCAGAAAGAGAAGGAAAACAAGAAAAGGAAGGCAGAGTCACAAGAAGGTAACCAAGGATCAGGAGATTTCCAGAATCGTTTCAACAAAAGATCCGGATTACAGACTGGAAGAAATAATAATAATTTTAGGAAGTCAGTAATCCCGAATATTAATCAGGGAAACCGATCATTCAACACTAACCAACAAGATTTACGAAGACCTCCTCGACCATACTGTAGAACTTGTGGAAGAGAGCATGCTGGGGTTTGTAAGGTTAATGTTACATGCTTCAGGTGTCGTCAGAAAGGACACTATGCACAGGAATGCGGGATTCAACAGGGTTCGGGTAGATGCTTCAATTGTGGAAAAGTAGGGCATCATGCCAAGAATTGCAGGGAATCGGTAACTACAACAGGTACGTTTATTGTTAACCTATTAGGTATTAAGGAATAAGATTGTGTCCCTAGTAGAGTTAGAGTTTCACCGACGAACCCTAAGGTTGAAGAGTCAACCTGGGATCTTGAAACCGACATGCTTGAAAAGTGTTCTCATTTATTAAGGAACACTGATTCTGAGGAAAGAATCCTTTTAAGGGGGGAAAGATGTAACGACCGGGAATTTTATTTGATTTATATAAATAACTGGATAGTTATTATTTAAAATATTTTGATACAATTTGATATGTTATATGATTAACATATGATGAATTACGTGATTATGTGATTATCTGAATTACCTGTTTAAATTGTGTTAGCAGGAATTATGTGTTGAGTCATTTTATAATGTTAAAAATATTTTTAGAAAATTATTTATTTGGTCGAAATCATTTTATTAAATTTGTTTTGGAATTATTAAAAAAAATTGTTTTAACCAGTATTAAAATGTGAGGTATCGTTTATTATATTTTAATTATTTTGATATGTTAGAGTTGATCGTTTTATCTATAGTATTGCAGTTGTATTATTATGAAATTTTTAGAGCCCCAATTTACATTTTTATTTGTGTCAAATTATATTTTATTAACTTAGCAAATGCTCGAAAATTTTAAACTTTTACATTTTAGTAGTTTTAGATTATTTAAAAAAATTTATAAATTATTATTATTATTTATTGTGAAAATTTTAAAATGTTAATTTTATCGGCTTAAATATTTTTGGATCGAAATTGAGACTTGATACTAGATTTTAGAACGAGGCGGTGTACCTTAAAAATTGTGTCATCTATTATCTAATCCCCAATAATTCTTATTTTCTATACTCTTCTTCTCTCTCTTAACTTCTTTCTCTTCCTTCTCATATCTCTCCTGCTTCTCCCCTGTTTCCACCGCCACCCCTCTTCTTCCTTCCCTTTCTTTCACTTCATACACGCACATATAGTTGTCATCTGGGTTGTGAGTTAAGGCACGTTGTTAAGCCAGCTAGAGGCGAAGCTTTTGTTAAACACCACCCACAACCAAAGTTGGTAATTTCTTTACTGGTTTAATTTGAACTGAATTAATTAGTTTCATGTATGGTTCCTGTTAATTTTAATTATGCTTCGTGATAGTTTGTCGCTGATGAATATGAGTGCTTAATATTTAACGTGTGTCTATAGAAGATTTTTGTGTTCTGGTTTTCTGTCGAAAAAGTTTTATATAGCAACCGGAATGGTATTGGGAAGATTATTGGTACAAAGTGAAGTGTTTGTGATGTATATGGTGTGTTGACTGCAGTGAATAAGCCGTTTGTTAATTGAGTTTTTGTTTTAGTTTTTATTGCGTCGAAAGCGGTTGTTACCATTGAGTTTTGATTAATGCAGATAGGAGCTTGTGATTGTGAGTTACAGTAGGTTGTGATTGAGCGTGGCTGGGGAGTGAAACCGTGAGGATGGGGGTGTGTCTGTTACTTTTCAGATCTCCATGTTCTACGTTGTTTGTTGTTGTAGAGGGGAGGGAATGCAGGTTATGTGGGGAAAATGTTTAGTGCAGGGGAGGGCTGGGATGAAGCCTCGCTTGGCCTGTATGTGTTTATTTGTGTGAGTTAGTTTCATATGTGTAATTTTAAAAGGTTATAGGGGTATGTCATATTTGATGTTAAAAAGGTATAAGCTTAAGTTGGTTTGGTTACTTGAATTGTTGTGATACCAGGGCTATGAGGGATGAAGTGCTCCTGTGTTAGTTTTTATGATTATATGGTAATCTACTTGTTAAATCATTCAAGGTCTCTATGCTAGTTCTAAGGAGACATAAGACATTTATATATGTTGCTGTTTACTGCTGTGTGCTGCTATCACCTTTCACATGCATTGCTATGTGTATACAACTTCAGTTTCTACATATTTGGTTCCAAGATTTATGTGTGTAAATTCTAGCCAACAACATAGTTTTATCTATTATGTATTTGACTGTCACCTTGCATGCTACCTTACCTAGTGCCCACCATATTTCTTGGATGCCTAGCCATTTATTCAAGCTACACATAATGTATCCGGAGAGTTTCAAAAACTAACTGGGTTGGAGTGGGTGTTGTGAAATTCTTTAGAGTTGA
This sequence comes from Saposhnikovia divaricata, assembly GCA_036435485.1. Lineage (NCBI taxonomy): Eukaryota > Viridiplantae > Streptophyta > Magnoliopsida > Apiales > Apiaceae > Saposhnikovia > Saposhnikovia divaricata. The sequence continues at coordinate 41,680,723 of CM071601.1, forward strand.
TGTCATGTTGTTATATGTTACTTAATCTGTTAACAAGATTGTGATTAGTGTGGTCAGTAAATATGAATTTTTGTTGCCTTACTTTTACTAATGTCCTGGAAAGATTAAACTAGTTTTTGAGTTTCTGGATGATTAATCCATTTTCTGTTCTTTTTATATAAGTTTTGTAAAAATGATTTCTGAAAATTCTTTTATAAACCTAGAAATTTATTTGAAGAGCTACTTAATCATGTTGATTAATTAATTATTGATTTGATTATTTACTTTATGTACTTAATTATTTGTTTGATTATTTACTTTATATAATTAATTAATCATTTTGATTAATTGATTAATAATTTATGTGATTATTTACTTTATTTATTGAAATGTTCTTTTTATTTATTTGTTTACTTTATTTACCTTATTAATTACTTTATTTAATTTATTTAAAAAAAATCAAATTTCTAAATCTTGTTTAATATAATTAATTTTAATTTACAACTAATTCATATAAATTGCTCAATTAATTTAGATATTAATTGAATAATTGTATTAATTGGTTTAAGTCAATTTTAATTATTTAAAAGGGATTTAAAGTGGATTATTTTAAAATGGTTTATTTTGAAAAAAATATATCTAATTAAATCTAATTAAATATGATTAGTGAATTACTTATTTTAATTGATGAGTGACTTTATTTATTTTAATTACTTATGTGCCAAAATATTTTGCAAAAGATATTTGAGTTCGATTAAGTGTTAATTGTTAAATTATGTAGTTAGATATGATTTGTTTTGTTTGATTATGTGATTACATGTCTAGCATGATTTAATTAGCTATTTATACATGCCTGACTAGTATTGCAATTACGAAAGGGTAGATTTTAGGAATGGAGTCGTCACTTATATTAGGTAATGCAACTAATCAGACGACTAACGTGGCACTAATTTTATATTTTAGGGTTTCATAGTACAGAGACGTCGGATCTAGACAAGCAGTTATACTAGGATTTTCTTTCCTTTCATCTAGTGCTACTACTTCTATCAGGCAAGTGTTACTACCCCTCGCTTATTGTTCAAGTGAGATGAATCTGTTTCTGTTATTTATAGATTGTTTCTTTCAGATTATTTTATAAGTTATTATATTTCACTTATTGTTCGAGTTATATTTTCTGCAACTATTATGCAAGTTATATTACTCTTCACTTATCGTTCAAGTGTTAACACTTTTAAATTATCTCGCAAATATTATTTTACCTCACTGCTACTTAAACATGTGGTATCTTGTCAGAATCATTGGATGTTTTAAATAGTGAGAAAGCTTGTTTAAAGAATTTTGCAAACCTTCCAGTTGTTGCTTAAAACTCAACAATCTTGACATATAGATCAGGTGTATTCTTGAAAACATTTTGGTAATTATTAAGGCCAAAGTCAATAAGTGCCTTAGGATACAAAGAAATTTTCGGAACTGACCTGCGATGGGGGTTCAGAGTTTTAATGTGATTGATATTGAAAAAGTTTTATTAAAAGAATTTGGAATCATATACCATTAGTTTCTGAACCGACCTGCGATGGGGGTTCACAGCTGAATCGACTTGCGATGGGGATTCATTTGCTTAGTTGTTAAGGCCAAAGCCAATAAGTGCCTTAGGATCCATTAATTTTGTGAATCGACCTGCGATGGGGATTCAGAATTGAACCGACCTGCGATGGGGGCTCAGTGTTATAGTTTGACTGATCATCAACTATAACATAAGCATCGTGTGATTTCCAATTTCTATTTTAAACGGAAGGTTATTTATATCAAATGTTAATTCAATCTACTTCTAAAGAACTATTTATAATTTGAGACATTAGTCTAATTTCGCTATGATTGAAGCTTTTAATGAAATATCCGTTTTGAGATAAAAGATTCTGATTTGAGTTTTCTATCCTGTGGCTAAAGTTTCTGTTGGAAAATATATATGTTTTATTATTCATGTTTTAGAGATACTATCTGTTTTATAATTTACTGTTCAAAACTATCACTTGCTGAGCTTTCTTTGCTCACCTTGCTTTATTTCTCTAATCTTTCAGCTAGACAGTTTGATGACTCGTTGGAATCTCGGGGATAGCGGCTGGTTATGAGCGTGTTTTGTAACTTTTAAAATATGTAGTAGTAATGTAATCAGATAGACTTTTGGATTAGTATTATTAAGGTTTGTAATGTTTGAATCTAGATTCTTGTTTTAATACCAAAACTTGGAAAAGATCCTGCCTTGTGAGAGTGTCATTTTATTTTATAATATCTATCAATGCATGTTACTAGTTAGTGATACCGGATTTTTGGGCTGTCACAATGATCATCTCAATCGCCTTCGAAATCAAGTGTATATACTCTAATCATGTCTTTGATAGTTTGAATCGTTCCCTCGTTTTGACCATTTGTCCGAGAGCGATAAGTCTTACTTACCTCTGACTCTGTATCTAAACCTTTCTTTAAAACTTATCTGAAATCTCGAATTGAATTCGTATCTCATATGAGCCATACTACTCCATTATGAATTTGATTTTTTTCTTAACAAATTCTGTTAATTCAAAACATTTACTATTTGTATACGAATGCCTGATCTACAAAAAATCGGGCATGACCTTTTCGTTTAACGGACTATACCCTGTGTAACAACTTCAAATACCAACCCTGTCATTTATAACAACTCATTTCTGTACTCCAACATTTCACAATCTCAATTTAATCATACAAAATACTAATACGAAAGCTGCCTTGTCTTGTAGTAAACACATAAGTAAATCTGCCTTGACTTGCAGTAAACACATAAGTAAATCTGCCTTGACTTGCAGTAAATACATAAGTAAAGAAAACTGCCCTAACTTGCAGTAAACACGTAGGTAAATAGATCCTTGATATGGCTATTCAAATCTGTAAGTTAAATCTCAGAACATCTACTCTTGATAGCATCTGTGAAATCGAATAATACAATTATACAAATATGTCATTACATATTCACCAAACACTATTCGGTTTATAACTCGAACCTCACTTTTATAAAACAATTTTCATCCTTAATGCTTATAATCTGAAAACTAATGATCTCTACAACCTTGATTTTGAATTATTATCCCACTACAAGGACACAATCGTTAAATAACTGGTTTGTAATATCAACTCTCCCGGGGTCACAGCCCCACTCGATATCAATCACAAAACAATTTTCATTCCAACAATTTCCAACAATTTAACATGAAAATTTGACTTAACACGCGTCAAATCAATTATACGCCTTCAACAAATAACTCACGATCTACAAAACTCATCTAAACTACACTCATTCCGCATCCTCAAAAATCACCTTCTGAAACATAACTCTACATACTCAACAAGCTCTCAAATTTAACTCCGTTCATTATATTTAACACTGCTCAATTTAACTACAGAACTTACGACATCTATTCACCAGTTGCGTTTTGAAATATTTCGAAACAAAATACACGTTCACCACTTATCCTTCTGACTATTTACTTCTTTTCCCGTCATCTCACTCTCATCCTGATTCATTACCGCATCTCGGTACCTCTTAATTCTCTTTTAACTCATGTTGAAATGTTATAACGTATATCATCTTCGTTTGTAGAGCTAGCCATTCAAGCTTCCACTTCTAACATCTTTTCTATCGAAGATCGAACATGACCTATTCGTAAAATGGACTATGCCCGGAACACCACGCCTCAAGTACTAACCCAATCATCCACAATAATTCACATATATATAATATTAAAACGAAACCTGTCTCAGATAAAACTTTAAAAAGAAGAATATCAAGAAATCCCCCAATCATTCTTACTCCACTTTCAATGTACAATGTCGATCGAGAAGGGAAAAACTGGGAAACTTCTATCCATCCTTAATTCCATTATTTTACAGAGCACCCAATTTGATCGAGAGAGAAAACAACTCTGATATGCACAATTTCGAAGCTAATGACCATAAAAATTATCACGATCAACTCCAACTCACGTGTTCAACACTTCTACTCGTGAATACAAACAAATACCTTCTTTATGGTAATACACAGCCTTAAACTTTATATGAAACATCACAATACATCATAAAGTTTCCTTGCTCATCTGGTTCCACTACTACTGGAGCAGTTATTACCTCTACTTAACACTTAGAAGCTCTCTTCACGTCTATTTGTTCATTCACACTTTTTGTTTCTACTGGTAAGCTTACTTAATGCTGAGGCTATCTGGATAAAGCCTTCAATAACCTTTAGTAGATCCTGGTTCATCCTTCAAAACTTCCGACCTCTGCTAGCATTAAGGGCCTTTCTCAATTCATTACTACATCTTTACCAAAACTTACTTGGATTCTTTCATTTCCAACCACATGTCTTAAAATTATATTCATTTCCATCCAAAATTCATATCTAAAATTCTTGTGCATAATCTTCTTCTTTTGAAATTTCTTAAGGTCATTCTCAAATAATCTGTATACTCTTCACAGGTATTCGAATATTTTGGGATGTTATCTATAAACGCAATTAAATTTTTATCCAAATACTTCTTGAAATCTTATTCATTGTAACAAAATTGATAAGTGCTCTCGTCCAACCAACCACCATCGCTAACAACTCATCGTGTCCATATCGACTCAACATGTTGCTTCATGAATATCTTAAGGTTTCTATCTTCAAATGGTCTTAGTCTATTCGTAGATCAATTTAAGCAAAACATACCACACCATCCAACTGATTAAATAAATTATCCATCCTCGATAAAGAGGTCCTCATTTCTACTTGTCCACTTATTTCATTTTTAAAGATCAACGTATAACTCCAAACTACTTTTCTTCCTTCTCATGAACGGTACTTATACCTTCTGAGATACGCTGAGTATCACTACTCATTTTGTTGCGAAAATCATTTACTTAATATGCTAGCTCCAACATTTCCATTGATGTCCTCCGGTAGTAAACTCCTTAAAACTGATTCTATATTTGGTAATTAACAACAAACAATCTCTACATCTCTATATGGTGACAATCTTAGTAATTCGTCAAAACACACATCCGAAAATTTTTAACCACTAAGATCTACTACGAATTTTCAGAAGAATTAATAAGAGAATTTGAAAAGATAAAAATAAAGATGAACGAAGAGTGGCAGTGCTCGAGTTGAGTGACTATGCTACTCTAGTACCTAAGATTTGCTGTGTAAGGGAAAGTAGTGAACAAATACAAAAAGAAGAAGTTTAAGAGTACGCGGGAAAAAGCATATTGATAAGCGTAACCTATCCCAAAATAAATTATCTTCGCTATGGACGAAGGAGGCACTATGCCGGGAATTGCTAGAAAAGTAATGTCATTAGCTAACCCTAAACTCACATACTGTAGCACGGCCATTTGGGGCCATGTGACAAAGAATTTTGAAGTGACTACACCAGCGATCTAAGGACAAAGCGGGGTTGCTTCTAACCAAGCGCCAACCGCGAGAACTTTTGATATAAAGTGAAGTGATTCAGGTGTATATGATTGACCAGCTTATGAACTAGAGAGAGAAGTAAAGTGAATTGAGATACATGATGATGGGATTTTATAAATACCATGGATGTATTATGACTGAGGAAAGTGATCAATGAAGGTTTATGAAGATTGTCAGAGATGGTGCAGTATGATGCATAAATGTTATCTGAAACTTAGTATCCTCAAGAAGAGTAATAGGTACTAAGAGATTCACGTTGAACTCGACTAATATCTTCCAGAACATCCTTGCTACCATTACCAAGTTCTATAAGAAGAGCAGATAGACATATGTTGTCTTTTGGAAGGTCATGTAGACTGACATCCATTTGAAAGAAAAGGTTAGCATTAAGCTACCTATAGATTATCAAGATGAGAATGATTGAAAAAAGACCCTTATTAAGGATAGATGATTCGATTTATCAACTGAAGGATGTAAGTATTTCTTGAAAATAGAATTGAAGATAGAATAACGAAAACTTAAGATAGACCCTGGGGAATACGCAAAGGATGGCATTTCACCCGTATTAAGGACATTGTGAGTTTTGATGATATAAATTGGGTTGGCGAGGGTATCAACAACCTTTAAGGATTCATCGAAAGGAGTTTCGGAAAGTACATAGACAACATTGTTATACTATTGGTTAATGATATTTTGATGTACCCTGTGCCCAGAAAATACAGGAGAATTGATGAGGATAACCTAAGAAATGTTACAAGGAGAAAGGTAATATTCTAAGATTCAAAATGAAACTTTGGTGGAGAATGTATGACATAATAATAATAATGCCAAGTGGGGGCATGTGTTAACCATGAACAGGTACAGATTAAGCCAATAAAGATTGAGATTTTTTAAAACAAGAAAGACCTAAGAGAAGAAATATCCTAGGTACGATTGGGAGTTAGCTGTGATAAAGTTTATACTGAAAGATGGAGGCAATAACTTATGGAAAAAGTGCTGATATATTTTTCTCCTTCAACAGAGCTTAAGGAAAAATACTTTCACCCAGCAGTAATGGAAATGAGGTAGCAAAAGTTGAGTTGGAATTGATCCAGAAAACATTGATTGCAAGGAATTATTTATTATCAGGAAAGGCTAATGAGGTGACCGACACTTTAAGTATAAAGAAGTAATTATAAATGCTCGAACCAAAGAAACAGAATGATATTGGGAAAGACCTTGAAGGTCATAATGTGGTAGAGGAAATTTACATTCCCTTTGATGATTGCGCAAGAATCAACCGTAATAATAGTTTAAGTAAAGATTCGATTCCTGATATCGTCTTCAACATATTACATACCTTAGAAGGTCCAAGTTGGAGATGAACCAGGACCAAGATACGAAGATGACTAAGTAAACCTTTAAGTTTCAAGTCTCCTGACAATTAAAAATATCGCAAGCGCACGATCTCGTTTTAGTATTTATGATTCGATCCACAGGGAATAATACTTATTCGCAAATCCTTAAATTTAATTTAATCGAATTAGAAGAATTTGGATTTTTTTGAGAATTTTGATTTTTCTAATTAATTACTAAAGGAAAATTTAAGCTATTACAAAAAAAAGAATTTAATTTAATCTAATTTTAATTATAAAAAAAAAATTAAAAAACAGAAAAATTAGATTTTATTTTCTATTTTAATTCCTAAAGAAAACTTAAACTACTTTTAAATTTAAAAAAAATTGAAATTAGAATAAAACTGATTTTTAACAATGAAAGGTAAAATAAAATTAAAAAAGGATTTTACTAATTAATTCCTGAATCTAAATTAATCTTAATTATTCTAAAATCAAATTAAAATTAAGAGTTTTATTTACATAAACTAACTCGACCAACAATACCATCCAGAAATTCGTTCAAACAACAAACTGCACAGTAATTAACAAACTGCAACTGAAAAACTCGGCAAAAGTAGCTTAAACAAACTGTCGGCAAAACTTGAACTAAAACCACAGTCTAATGTTGATAATTCAGGGTTAAAGAACTCGAAACTAAACTAACGAAATGAACGCTGTAAACTCGGCAGAACAGAACCGGGTCGTCTCACAAAACGGCAAACACAAACTTAACCACGAACAACGATTGACAGACTCACAGCACAGTAATTAAATTCGCAGCACCGAACTGCAACCTACTAGAACACCTAACAGGGAACAAACTTTCAACAAATTCTACAAACTCAACAACGAAACAAACATACTACAGAGAACAGAGGTAACGCAACAAAATGAACTCGGAAACTTGAACTTGAATAGCAATTTATAAACAAAATGATCTTAGCCACGAAATAACTATAACAATGCAACTAACTCAGAAAAACAACAAACGAAAGACTCAACTCACACAGCATCAATAGTCGAACTGAGAAACTCTGCACGAAAACGAACGAAAACAAAAAGAAATCATCCAGAAAATTGAACGACGAAAACAGAAATGACTACTCGAAAACAAACAAACGAACGACTCATTACCATAACTCGTGACTTGGTCACTCAAAAACACAGCAAACAACACATGAAATTCTAACGAATCACAAGATACCCCACTAAAACAGATTAATCAAAACCAGAACTCGACTAAAACTGAAACAAATTCGATTCAAACAGCACGCAAATCTGGTAACTCGAACAGAAACAGCGAGAAACAAAACAAAGAAATCGGACTAAAAAGACGAGGTTAATTCGACATAAAACAAAGAAGAAGGAGTGAGGTGGGTGCGTTTGAAAAAAATGAAAAATGAAGGAGAATATGCAGGGGGTTTGGGTTTGTAATTAAAAGGAGAAGAAAGGATTTGGGAGAGAGAGAGAGATGCCGGAGAGGAGAGACAGGGGAGTCTGATTTGGAGAATAAAAGACACAGGGGAATGGCTGGGTTTGGGGGCTTTAATCGAAGAACATGAAAAGGGAAGAGCTGGGTGTGAAAAACTGGGAAGGCTCAAACTAAAAATTTTTTTTGAGAAACACAAAATAACACTTCGAATTTTAACAACTACAACAGAAAAGAAATAAGTATAATAAAAAAAATTATTGTTTACAAGAGCTACAAGAATTGAGAAAATGTACTAAAACTAAAAATTGGTGTGTTCTAGGATGTCCCTTTCTATGAAAATTACTTCCTATATATAGGAAGAATTAGCACATCTTTTAAATAAATAAATGAAATTATTGAAAACTTTACAACCAAAAACACCAATTGCACCCATCTTCTTTCACTTTGCTAGATCCCTTGGCCGGCCACTTTTATTGTGTACAGATGGGCTCCGTAGAAATGCTTTTTATCCCACACTACTTATAATCTTTAAATAATAAATAATTAATTTAATCCGAAAATTATAAAAATAAATATCTAATATTATTAGATATTTATAAATATAATTTTCTAATCAAATAAAATATTTATTAATAAAAATAAATTCTTAAGCCCTAAACTGCGGTCTTTTGAACTTTATTTCTTCATTTTGCCGTTTCTTCATTTTTCTCGAATTTCCTGAAATGCAGCAAAATTATTTATTAAAATACGAGTTCAAGCAATAAATAAGTAATAAAAGTATGCAAAATTATGCACTCATCAAATGCCCCCATACCTATCTTTTGCTCGTCCTCGAGTAAAACAAAAAGAAAATCTATATAAAAAATCCTATACTCCTTTTCGTAGGTGTGACGAGTAATTTTAGGTTTACCAACCCGTTAAACCTATAGACGATCTCTACAGGAGGAGTGTTGTCTCCTAAGGGTTTACAGAAGATATACCCATAAAATCTTTGAGATAAGCAGCAAGTATCCAACTTTTCTCTTTCAATCTAGCTTTCATTGGTGTCAACAAAACAATTTTGTAGGAAAATATATGCCTTAAAGATTATTCTAATAATAGCCAAGTTATAGGTTCCCACAATCCACATGATTAGACTAAAAATTTACAAAAAATCCCAAGGTGTGTAGTGAATTTAAGGCCTTTGATGGATTAACTGCATACGAACATTTTCTCTTTTTCAACCAATATTGAACTGACCCAATCTCTATCAAAACAAGGTTCTAGCCAAACTTCATGCTCTTAGTAGTTAGACCGACTGTGCAATGGTTGAGGTCCCAAAAGACTTTTGCATCAATACCCATTTAGCGAGTTTTAGGTCAACAATCCCAGATCACAAAGGACCTTAGGTTGCTAGGCACAAAGTCCCCTCGGACTTACTTACTCGGGTTATCAATGAGCCCAACCTAGCCGATTTCCCTACTAAGAATTTATTACAAACTTACACTAGCACTCTAAAAACATTTATTGACTCTTTTTTTTTTTTTTTTTTTGACACTATAGGAGCAAAATCTCGCAAAGGTTTGATTCGACATTGTTCTAACATGTGGGTTCTCTCTCAGGTATCGAATAACATTCCTATACAATTATTTCATCAAGGGTCTCGTGCAAATGTGTCGTCTTGGTCTTTTAAGCAAAAATTTGTTCGACACAAGTTTCATGAGGAAAACCTTACCTGACTACGTTCAAATTATCTAAAGGCATTATACATATAATTTTCGAAAAATAGTCAACACCAACTAGTTCTAGAATTTAAAGAGTGGGAAGGACAACTAAGCTAAAATATCTCTATTTTTGGATTTTTAAAATTTTTCAATTTTTTTGGATTTTTCTTTTTTATGTATTTACACTAAAACCCTCCCCCATACCTAAATCATGCATTGTCCTCAATGTATGCAAAATGGAAGATAAATGACAAGGGAGAATGGTGAGAAAATACGTGATAAGGGTGAAAGAGAGTTTACAATTACCTACTGAAGAAACTTACTTGAATCATGGATCGATGAGGTAGATAACCTCTTCCTCGGGATCAATTGGCAGTTCTAAAAATGGTTTGAGTCTTTGTCCATTAACTTTAAATATATCACCATTTTTAGGATTCTCAATTTCAACAGCACCGTGAGGAAAAACGACCCTAACCACGTAAGGACCTTCCCATCGGGATCTCAATTTCCCGGGAAACAGATGAAGCCTAGAATTGTACAAAAGAACTTTTTGACCAGGAGAAAAAGATTTTCTGAAAATAGATTTATCATGAAAAAGCTTAGTTCTTTGTTTATAGATTTTAGCGTTCTCGTAGGCTTCATTTCTCAATTCCTCGAGTTCAGACAATTGCAACTTCCTATGACTACCAGCGGTTGGTAAGTCAAAATTCAACTCCCGAATGGCCCACATGGCCCTATGTTCGAGCTCAACGGGCAAATGACAGGCCTTTCCAAAGACAATCCGATAAGGGGACATGCCTAAAATGGTTTTAAAAGCGGTCCGATAGGCCCACAAAGCATCTATCAACTTAGTTGACCAATCCTTCCTATTCGAGTTGACAGTCTTTTCTAAAATTTGCTTAATTTGACGATTCGAGACTTCAACTTGCCCACTAGTTTGAGGATGGTAAGGGGTGGCTAGCCGATGAGTTATTGAGTATTTTTTCAAAAGAGACTCAAATTGACGATTCTTGAAGTGCTTGCCTTGGTCACTAATAATAGCCCTAGGTGTACCGAAACGAGAAAAGATATTCTCTTTGAGGAATTTAAGAACGACCTTGTTATCATTGGACTTAGTAGCAATGGCTTCCACCCACTTAGACACGTAATCGACCGCTAACAGAATGTAGAGGTTGCCAAATGAACTAGGAAAGGGGCCCATAAAATCGATACCCCATACATCGAAAATCTCAATGACTAAGATGGGGTTCATTGGCATCATGTTTTGCCTAGTGATCTTTCCTAAGTGTTGACACTTATTACACGCAGCACAGTATTCAGCAGCATCTTTGAACAAAGTGGGCCAATAAAAACCGCTTTGGAGGATTTTAGAGGCTGTTTTCTTAGCACTAAAATGCCCTCCACAGGCTTGGTCATGGCAGAAAGAAAGGATATTCCTGAATTCATGATTTGGGGCGCACCTCCGAATGATTTGGTCGGGACAGTATTTAAAGAGATACGGGTCATCCCAAAAGAAGTGTTTGACCTGTGAGAAAAATTTCGATCTATCTTGAGAGGACCAATGAGAGGGAATGTCGCCGATTGCAAGATAGTTAACAATATCGGCAAACCAAGGGGGAGTAGAGATGGACAGAAGTTGTTCGTCCAGAAAAGATTCGTTTACGGGAGAGTCGATGGTGGACTCCACTATCAAGCGGGAAAGATGATCGGCGACAATATTCTCAGAACCCTTCTTATCCCTAATTTCTAGGTCAAACTCTTGAAGCAAGAGAATCCACCTAATCAATCGGGCTTTAGAGTCTTTCTTAGAGAATAGATAACGAAGAGCGGCATGATCGGTGTAGATAATGATTTTCGAACCGATAAGATAGGACCGAAACTTGTTGAGAGCAAAGACTACGGCCAGAAGTTCCTTTTCGGTGGTAGAATAGTTAAGTTGGGAATCATTCAAAGTCTTGCTTGCGTAGTAAATGACATGGGGCATCTTATCGATTCGTTGCCCTAAAACGGCTCCTACCGCATAATCAGAAGCGTCACACATCAACTCGAAGGGGAGATTCCAATCGGGAGATCGAATGATTGGGGCAGAAGTCAATTCTTTCTTAAGATGCTCAAAAGATTGTAACCAATCGCTATTGAAATCGAATTTGACATCTTTCCCGAGAAGATTGGTTAAGGGCCTAGCCTTCTTGCTAAAATCCTTAATGAAACGCCTATAAAAACCTGCATGGCCTAGGAAAGAACGAATGGCTTTGACCGACTTGGGTGGGGGTAGATTTGCAATGAGGTCAACTTTGGCTTTATCGACTTCTATCCCCTTTTCAGAAATTTTATGACCAAGAACGATCCCTTCCTTAACCATGAAATGACATTTCTCCAAGTTGAGAACGAGGTTGGTTTCTTTACACCTTTTTAAAACTAACTCAAGATGGTTTAGGCATTGGTGGAAAGACGAACCAAAAATGGAAAAATCATCGATAAAGATCTCGAGAAAATCCCCTACCATGTCAGAAAAGATGCTCATCATGCACCTTTGGAAAGTGGCTGGAGCAGTGGTTAGACCAAAGGCTAAACGTCGATAGGCAAAGGTTCCAAAGGGACATGTGAAAGTAGTCTTTTCTTGGTCTTCGGGAGCAATGGGAATTTGAAAATAGCCAAAATAACCATCTAGAAAACAATAGAACGAATGACCGGCTAACCTTTCTAACATTTGATCGATAAAAGGCAAAGGAAAGTGGTCTTTTCTAGTGGCATAATTGAGTTTCCTATAGTCTATGCACACCCTCCACCCATTCTGAACACGGGTGGGCACTTGCTCGTCATTCTCGTTGGTGACAACGGTAATGCCAGACTTCTTCGGAACTACTTGAATGGGGGTGACCCAAGAGCTATCAGAAATGGGATAAATGATCCCATTATCGAGACACTTAAGAATTTCTTTGCGAACGACTTCCATCATGGTGGGGTTCAAACGCCGTTGAGGATCTCGAACGGGTTTCGCATCATCAACTAGGTGAATTCGATGTTGGACAATGGCCGGACTAATTCCTTTAATATCAGAGATACTCCAACCTATGGCCTCCTTATGTTCTCTAAGTACCCTAACAAGCTCATCCTCTTGTGACTCGGTCAAATCAGAGGCGATAATAACGGGAAGAGACTTGTTAGGACCTATAAAGGTGTACTTAAGAGTGTCGGGAAGAGGTTTGAGTTCTAAATCGGGCGGCGTTGACTCAACGGGTTCACTAGTTTCGAGAAGAGACAAGGGAGATGGTTCATCATCTCGATTATTTGTAGGAATGGTAGATTTTAACATTTGGTTGACCTCATTTGTATATTCGGAAACATCCCAGTTTTGACCAAAGTGGTTTAAACAAAAATCAAGAGCATCATTAGGGGTCATGAAATTTTGATCAACTATTTCATCAATTAAATTGACATCCATAGGTTGATCATGAAAATCATCGGGTTGTTTCCCAACATGAAAGATATTGAGGTCAATGGTCATGTTCCCAAATGTTAGTTTCATTAATCCATTTCTACAATTAATCAAAGCATTCGAAGTGGCTAGAAACGGACGTCCTAGAATGACGGGAATTTGGTATGTCGGATTCCTAACCGGTTCGGTTTCTAGTACCACAAAGTCAACAGGAAAGACGAAATCTCCAACTTTAATTAGCACGTCCTCGATGAACCCTTTAGGAATTTTGATTGATCTATCTGCTAATTGAAGGGTAACATTCGTCTTTTGAAGTTCTCCTCACCCTAGGGTTTGGTAGACAGAAAATGGAAGCAAGTTCACACTGGCGCCTAAATCGAGTAACGCCTTGTCCACAAAAGAATTACCTATGACACATGAAATTATGGGACAACCGGGGTCCTTATATTTCACGGGAATCTGGTTAGAAAGAATTGAGCTCACTTGAGAGGTCAAGAAGGCTTTCTTAGGGACTTGGGTGGTTCGCTTATGAGTGCACAAATCTTTTAGACATTTCGCATAAGAGGGGATTTGTTGAATCGCGTCTAAAAGGGGAATGTTGACTTTAACTTGATTAAAAACCTCTAAGACCTTGTCTAATTGAGCAGTTTGCTTATTAGAGACGAGGCGTTGTGGGTAAGGAGCCTTTGGTTTATAGACTTGTTCTTCGGGAACGGGCTCCGAGGTTGTTCCACTCGAAGAAGACGGCTGACTAGAAAGAGGTGAAGAGACAGGAATCGGAGTTTTATCAGAAGGATCGAGAATAGGTGTCGGTGCAATGTTTGATTCTTCTTCTTCCTCTTCGGGGGACTCGACTCCTACTCGATTATCAACGTGCTTTCCGGATCTCAGGGAAATGACAGCATGCACATTGTCAGGAGGTCTTTGATTAATAGGAAACTTAGGGTTGACCTCAGCCTGACTTGGAAACTTATTTTTCTCACGCTCATGGATGGCATTAGCTAATTGGCTTACTTGAACCTCTAACTTAGATATGGCTTGGGTGCTAGCATTTAAGATCTTCCTATCTTGAGTCATGGTTTGCATGAAAGTTTATTGCGATTGAGCCAAATTAGTGGTGGTTTTGAGAAGCGCATCGAGACTTTTCTCCAACGATGTAAGTCGCTTATCCGACTCAGAAAAACCGGGAGGGTGGGAAGGAGCTTGAGTCGGATAAGGACCATGATTTTGAGGGGAGAAAGAATTTGCGTGAGGTTTATGAGAAGTAGGTGGTTGAGATTGGAAGTTTTGGAACGAAGGAGGTTGATTTTGGAATTGTGTGGGGTGAGATTGTTGACCTTGACCTTGATTCCAAGAAAAGTTCGGGTGATTTTTCCAACCGGGGTTATAAGTAGGAGCATAAGGATCATTTCGAGGACCCGATTGGAACATCGCATTGACTTGTTGAAAGTCTTGAGGATTTTGTATCCCTTGATTGGTTGAGTTAAAATTTGAGCACATGGATACTTGGGAGGGGGACCCGTTGGTTTCTAAGGCCTCTAAACGTCGAGTAAGAGTGGCTAATTTAGCCTCGGTCGCGATATAGTTACCAACTTGATGTAGCCTCTTTGATGCATGGTAGCTATTGAATCGTTTGATTTCTCGGGCTCTCGAGTGGGCTCCCTAGTTGATTCCCACAGCATAGTCTTTTCCGCGAACTCTTCGAAGAATTCCCATCCCTCGTCCTCGTCTTTTTCCATGAATTTCCCTTGGAACATAGATTCCAGCAATGCGGTTGTTGAACCATCTAAGGCCTCGTACACAATCTTACAGAGCGTCCATTTTTCGATTCCGTGGTGGGGACATTGGGATAAAAGATTTTTAAAGCGGTCAAAACACGTCCAAAATGGTTCGTTGAGTTTTTGACGAAATTGATTAATCTCATTAGTGAGTTTCGTACTCTTATGGCTTGGAAAGAATTTTTTTAGAAAAATGACTACGAAACCCTCCCACGTGGAAATCGAATTAACAGGTAGACTATACAACCATTTTTTTGCATTATCTTTTAGAGCGAAGTTGATTAGTCTAAGTCGTATGGAGTCCTCGGAAAGTTGTTGGAGTTTTTGTAAAGCGCAAACTTCCTCGAATTCATGTAGAAAAAGATAAGGATCCTCACCGTCACTCCCGCAAAAATTAGGTAACATGCTAATTTGATGACCCTTGATTTCAAAATTGTTAGCACTTACGGGAGGTAGGGTGATGCAAGAGGGTTAGGCTGATCTGGTGGGGTAACAACGATCTTTTAACGAAACTGGCATGGTTACTACGGGGTCAAGAATTTCTACGGGTTCGGATTCTGAAGATGATGAACACTCAATTGGTCTCACTAACCTAGCGGAATTATCTCTAACCCAAGTTGTGCGCATGAACCAGGAAGAAAACACTTAGCAAATAATTTGCGAAAAATTAAGCACACAAAATCAAGGGTGAAAAATCAAAAGAAAGATCTAACCTAGGTTCCCTAAATAACGTTAAGACACACTAAAAATTCCGTAAATTAAGAATTATTCAGACCGATTCGGCCAGATTAGAGCAGGCATTGCCAAGAGGCCAAACTCGTCACTTAGACACCGAATCTTAACAGCCAGGCGAACCTTAGACACTGAAGGTCGTGAATAAGTCTTAATTACGTTTATTTTTAGGCACCTTTCTAATTGAACGTGAAATCCTAGGGGCAAACCTCTAATTAATGCAACAAACAACGATATATATACAAAACTATAAACAATTATGGATGCTTACACTACGTGTTTTAACTAAAAGAAAGAAGAAATTTAACGTACCTTTGGGTCCTCCAGCAATCACCACAATTTATAAGGTACGAAAAATTGAAAACAAGAAAATAAAAAAAAATCTAGATGAGGTGCCCTAAGTGATTAAAATGCATGATGCAACAATTATGTAATTACTAACTAATTTTTTTGATTTTTGATTTTTTTTGATTTTTTTTTGTGATTTTCTAATAAAAAGATGAAAAGAGGGAGATACGGGTTACCGAAGCACGCTTCCAGAAATTCCAATTTTTCCACGCTCCGAGAGAAGAGTCCCGAAATTTCACACTTTCCTAAAAAAATGAAATAAAAAATTAAGGCAAGAAATAAAACTAATCCGAAAAATTAAATATTAAGGCGTGAAAAATAATTAATTCCCCGGCAGCCGCGCCAAAAACTTGATGGGACGAAAAGATGACAATTAAAAATATCGCAAGCGCACGATCTCGTTTTAGTATTTATGATTCGATCCACAGGGAATAATACTTATTCGCAAATCCTTAAATTTAATTTAATCGAATTAGAAGAATTTGGATTTTTTTGAGAATTTTGATTTTTCTAATTAATTACTAAAGGAAAATTTAAGCTCTTACAAAAAAAAGAATTTAATTTAATCTAATTTTAATTATAAAAAAAAATTAAAAAATAGAAAAATTAGATTTTATTTTCTATTTTAATTCCTAAAGAAAATTTAAACTACTTTTAAATTAAAAAAAATTGAAATTAGAATAAAACTGATTTTTAACAATGAAAGGTAAAATAAAATTAAAAAAGGATTTTACTAATTAATTCCCGAATCTAAATTAATCTAAATTATTCTAAAATCAAATTAAAATTAAGAGTTTTATTTACATAAACTAACTCGACCAACAATACCATCCAGAAATTCGTTCAAACAACAAACTGCACAGTAATTAACAAACTGCAACTGAAAAACTCGGCAAAAGTAGCTTAAACAAACTGTCGGCAAAACTTGAACTAAAACCACAGTCTAATGTTGATAATTCAGGGTTACAGAACTCGAAACTAAAGGCAGAACAGAACCGGGTCGTCTCACAAAACGGCAAACACAAACTTAACCACGAACAACGATTGACAGACTCACAGCACAGTAATTAAATTCGCAGCACCGAACTGCAACCTACTAGAACACCTAACAGGGAACAAACTTTCAACAAATTCTACAAACTCAACAACGAAACAAACATACTACAGAGAACAGAGGTAACGCAACAAAAATGAACTCGGAAACTTGAACTTGAATAGCAATTTACAAACAAAATGATCTTAGCCACGAAATAACTATAACAATGCAACTAACTCAGAAAAACAACAAACGAAAGACTCAACTCACACAGCATCAATAGTCGAACTGAGAAACTCTGCACGAAAACGAACGAAAACAAAAAGAAATCATCCAGAAAATTGAACGACGAAAACAGAAATGACTACTCGAAAACAAACAAACGAACGACTCATTACCATAACTCGTGACTTGGTCACTCAAAAACACAGCAAACAACACATGAAATTCTAACGAATCACAAGATACCCCATTAAAACAGATTAATCAAAACCAGAACTCGACTAAAACTGAAACAAATTCGATTCAAACAGCACGCAAATCTGGTAACTCGAACAGAAACAGCGAGAAACAAAACAAAGAAATCGGACTAAAAAGACGAGGTTAATTCGACATAAAACAAAGAAGAAGGAGTGAGGTGGGTGCGTTTGAAAAAAATGAAAAATGAAGGAGAATATGCAGGGGGTTTGGGTTTGTAATTAAAAGGAGAAGAAAGGATTTGGGAGAGAGAGAGATGCCGGAGAGGAGAGACAGGGGAGTCTGATTTGGAGAATAAAAGACACAGGGGAATGGCTGGGTTTGGGGGCTTTAA
Organism: Saposhnikovia divaricata; assembly: GCA_036435485.1. Classification (NCBI taxonomy): domain Eukaryota; kingdom Viridiplantae; phylum Streptophyta; class Magnoliopsida; order Apiales; family Apiaceae; genus Saposhnikovia; species Saposhnikovia divaricata. The sequence goes on from CM071601.1 coordinate 41,698,839, forward strand.
TCGAAGAACATGAAAAGGGAAGAGCTGGGTGTGAAAAACTGGGAAAGCTCAAACTAAAAAAAAAAATTTGAGAAACACAAAATAACATTTCGAATTTTAACAACTACAACAGAAAAGAAATAAGTATAATAAAAAAAAAATTATTGTTTACAAGAGCTACAAGAATTGAGAAAATGTACTAAAACTAAAAATTGGTGTGTTCTAAGATGTCCCTTTCTATGAAAATTACTTCCTATTTATAGGAAGAATTAGCACATCTTTTAAATAAATAAATAAAATTATTGAAAACTTTACAACCAAAAACACCAATTGCACCCATCTTCTTTCACTTTACTAGATTCCTTGGCCGGTCACTTTTATTGTGTATAGATGGGCTCCGTAGAAATGCTTTTTATCCCGCACTACTTATAATCTTTAAATAATAAATAATTAATTTAATCCGAAAATTATAAAAATAAATATATAATATTATTAGATATTTATAAATATAATTTTCTAATCAAATAAAATATTTATTAATAAAAATAAATTCTTAAGCCCTAAACTGCGGTCTTTTGAACTTTATTTCTTCATTTTGCCGTTTCTTCATTTTTCTCGAATTTCCTGAATTGCAGCAAAATTATTTATTAAAATACGAGTTCAAGCAATAAATAAGTAATAAAAGTATGCAAAATTATGCACTCATCATCTCCTACTGAAGATATATGATAAATAATTTCATTAACCTGTCATAGCTGCGATGATTGAAGCTCTTCTGTATTTTTATCTGCTTCATGTAATATCTACATCAAGTTCAAGAAGTATTCCTTATGGATAAGGAATAGTGATTATTTTATCTTCCTAGAGAATTTTGATCTTAAAATTATGAAACCCGTATGATTAGCTATTAAAGCACTACGTAAATGACAAACGATAGTGATTCAATAATGGACTACATGAAGGTGGTGGTGATTCTTCTGAGAAATTAGGTGATAACGACTGTGGAGATGTCAGAATGAAAAACAGAAATAGATTGTATTGGATTTAAGTTAGAGAAATCGTCAAGGTTTATTTCGGATGGTTTAATTTTGGAATGACGTGATGTTTGAAATAAATGATTAGGCTATGATGGTTCATAAAGTGATTATGGTAGAAACGGAAACCAGGTGACTGATAGAAATAAATGTAGAGTCAATAAAGGAGTTAGATATGCAGACTCCTGAGAACACGAACAACGAAGCTAGAAAGGTATGAAATTGACATGGCGAAGGTTGTTGGTCACAACGGGAAGTTGAAAGTGAAAGCATAAATGACATACAGATTAACTCCCTTTAAGTAGGGAGAACTCGAGGAATTTTGGAATAGACTGAATGATTAATAAGGAGACACATGGATCGAGAAAGTGAAAATTTAAATGGTTGAACAAAGGAAAGTTTGACCCCAAAATGTGATGCTTATTGAGTGCATGTGACGGGATACCGATAGGGAGGTACCAAGTGCAAAAAGGGTGTCCCAATAATGAGATGATGGTGGAGATAAATAACAGAAGTGAATAAGAATCAGATAATAAAAAGGATGTGATTGATATAGAAAGATTGGGAAAGAAATTGTGAAAACATGACGCAAGGAATGTTATGAATGGATTGATGGATGGGTTTCTAACAAACTCTCGGGATGACAACTTGATAGTGTTATTATTATGAATATGAAAGAGCTAGTAACGTGGCGTGGAATGTCAGTAATAATGGTGTCAAGTGAGAAATCTAAGATTTAACCTGAGAGGTTGAAGGATGTCCCAAGAGTGAGTGTTGCTGAGATTGAACAAGAACATAGGTCCATAGAATGATGGACAGAGCAGCGAGGATATGTCGACACATGAAATTACGATAAGATAGTATTTGATACGAATACGATTATTTTCTTTCTTCCTCGATAAACCTCTATAGTTCGGAGGCAAATCCTAAGTATGATATTCGACCACCATAAATATTGCTATAATCCTTTGAAATTCTTTCCTTTTCTTCTCTCCTATTCATCTTCCCTATAAATTAAGAAGAACAACCCTTTAAGGAGGGGAGGTACTGCTGAATGACTATCTGTCTGTGTGATAGAAGTCTAAGTGGAATACCATTAATTGTTAATTGCTTGTCAAGTACTAAAGGCTGGCCCCCTTCTGTACTAACTGTGTAATATAACAAATGTTCATTGATCATAGTGATCTCTCAATAAATTCTTCTATTTCTATATATTAATCGAGATTGTGAAGATAAAAGCAATCAAGAAAGGTATAGTATGAGTAAGGACATCTCCGAATTCGAAGCGTGAGTGTGATACCAAAGTCATTGCAGATATTAACGAGGGTGATATACGATCAAGTAAGAGTATAACTAGAATAGGGTGGTGTACAGAAAATAAACGCGTTGATGGAATGGATAAAGTGTGTATGGCAACACTCGTAAGATGTGCTATAAGAGAATCGAAATGTTTAAGGATTAACCAGGGAACTGGAAAACGAAATGACAGACAAGTACCCATTTGTTTTCTACTTGATTCCAGGACGGAATCCTTTTAAGGAGGGGAGACTATAAGAGCCCAGATTCTTGGAGAAATTAAAAACTTTTATTATGCATTGGTGTATGAACTAAATAGTGGTTATGACTACGATGTATCAGTGGTTTAAATGAACAAATATTTTAATGGATACAGATTCTAGTGTCTATATGTTATGAATGGTGTAATGGGTTGACAATTTATATAAGAATAATCTATCGTCTAGAAAGTAAGCTATGGTATCCCAAGAAAGGAAGTTATTCTCATGTCATCAAAATCGATATCTAGTAGCTCATGTCATCCAAATCAATATCTGGTGAAAGTCAAGCAACTCCGTAAAGGAGATTGAGAATATTCGAGAAAGCCAAAGAACATTTTCTAAGTACAAGAGTTAAAGAGAGAATAAACAAGGAATGTTGGACATAATATGGATTTAAGGAATTGTGCCACAGTAAAGCAGTGAAATGCAACATATAAGTCGTAATGTATTAAAATTATTAAAGAGGACATAAAGGAAATCATATTGGTGGGAGAACGAGGAACTAAGGTGACCAAAGAGCAAGTCAACTAACCTTACAATGGTGTGTTTGCATTTTGCCAAATAGGGAGTAATGTGTATATAAGCCAACAAGTGGCACAAGATGATTGGTAGTGATAAAGCTACTTTATTAAAGCTACTTTATGGAGATGAAGAGATAATATCAAGGATATCAAGCATTTAGCAAAGAAAAAGCAAGCAAAACACCATCTCTCCCAAAACTGCCCAGCAGAAAGCAAGCTCAAAGAAAAATTCATATCTCCACTTCTACCCATTCATAAATCACCAAATTTGAACCATATCTTCCTCAATATATATAGAACATTCTTTCCAAATTTCACGGCCAACAAATGCATGTAGCCTAGCCAAATCCCTCCCCCAAGTTGAAGAAGCCGAACTGCCCTGTTACTTGGAAGTTTCTGCACCGACGTTTAAATGCCAATAAGTAGAGCTTCAAGCATCCTCTGGTGATGAGATAGGACTCAAAGGAAAGCCCTTGAAGAGTAGAAGATGTGGTTAAAATTTGAGAACCAAACTCTTAATTTTCGATTTTATACGAATTTTACAAATGAGCATGAATAGTAATGAATAGTGTTTTAAGTTGTTTCCATGTTTTGATTCATGGATTTTAGGCTTTGTTGAAGCTAACCAAGACCATACCAAGGTGTGACAAGCTCTGATAGTGTTCCTAGAGTATTAAGGAAGGTAAATCCCTAACCCACCCTTTGAGTTCTTATGAGTTTTTGATATGGTTTTGATGTTTTGTAAAGATTAGTGCGTAATAAGAACATCCTTAGATATTTGGCTTTGTTTTGATGTGTAAAATGATGGGTGATGGATTTTAGTCTCACCACTGGACTTATAGATGTAAAATGGATGTTTTGGTGAGGTTGAGGATGTATGGGTTGTTTTGGTTGGTTGTTTAGAGTGATCGTAAAATGGAAATGTTTGATTTATAGCCGTCATAATGGCGAAATCTTGTTAACCCATGAAAACAATTAAGGCCCGAGACCATAAAACTATTTCTAGACTTACCACTGCCTATGGATGTAAAGATATGGTTGTCTAGTTTATTTTTCCACAAGAATCGCATTAAAAGAGTTTACGGTTTAGGATATATGGTCAAAATTGTAAAAGTGGTTCGTAAACGCAAGTGTTAGTTCGTAACTGCAATTGAACCCTCCTAAAATTATAAATTCGGCTACAAATCTTAGTAATTAAATATTAGAGGTCATAAGGAAGGTGTGAGAGAAGACCTCATGTCAAAAGGATCGTTTTTCGATTTTATAAAAATGTTCGAATCAAGGTTAAGTTCTAAGGAAACCCTTAGAGGAGTACTTAGTTATAACTTTGAAAACCACTTAGAAAACGGACAAAAGATCTTGAAGTATAATCTTCTCGTGTGACGCCCCCAAATCCGGGGTCAGGATATGGTGCCACAACCAATATAATTGAGTATAACTTAATCATACAGACGACCCCTCAACAAGGATCGATCTCATGTTATAGTATGAAACAAGAAACTAAATTACAACAACTATTATAACTACTATACCTTCTTATCTGAAGCGTGGTCCATGCTAACTCTGTAATCTATCCTTTAGAGAACACCTCATCGCTCTTAATCGAATTGTCATACGTAGGTAGTCAATCCGCACCTTAACAGAAAGGGGAGGGAAAATAAAGCAAGAATGAGCCAACAATACTCAGCAAGTTAATAGTATAGTGAAACAACAAAATCTCGATAATTCATTGATGAACAATATCAATGATCAATTTAACTAATAACTGGATAGCAATAGATATGCTGTAAATAGTGAAAACAATACTGGCATTTGATAATGACAGGGCATCAACTGATAAACAGCATAGCAATAGTTATCTCAAAATTGTTTAAAGCAATTGACATTTCAAGCGGTAAACCAATTTCATTTCACAGTAAAGTAAAAGTAATCATCACTTTAAGAAAATTGATTGGAGGTTTTTATTTATAACAGACAATACGGGTGATCAGCCCATAAATTCCCCATACCGGACACAAAGTCCCTCTGGACATTAATCCTCTCATTAGGATAGCTTGGGTTCCCAAGAGGCAACACATTGGCATATAAAGGTGTCGAACTGGACAAACCAAAACTACACTAATACATACACAAACTGACGGAACCAGCATTACCCGTTCGTCCCGTCTCTCCAATCATCAGGAATCCGTGGAAACCATTTAGACGGAGTTCCTAAGAGTTTATCAAATCCATTTTAAAAATATTAAGATTTGAAAAACACTTTTTAACTTCGCAATACATTTTAATACTTATTCCTCTCAAAAACCTTTACCCTGAAGTACCTTCGACTCACTGATAACAGATCAGCCCAGTTTAAGTAACTTTAAAGCGTTTTACAAAAACATCTCATTTTGATTTGTAATGATAAAAGGCAAAGGGTTTAACTAAGTTTTCTGACATCAAGGCATAAGGTACAAGTGTGGATCAACAAGATATAGACTCAAATGGAATAAAGGCTTCGATCAAGGTATAAGGGAATAATTCAAGTCAAAGGTCAAAGATGTGAATTATGACTAGTTGAAAGGTAACTGATCAAGTTATAGGATTCAAGAACAATAATGATGGTAATCAAGTTTTTAAAACATTAAAGCAGGGTAATAAATCAGTTTATGAAGATAAAGGTCTTGCATAGATGAAATCATTGTTAAACAGAGTATGGCTAGATAGGTCTCACTTTTCTAAATTAAAGGTTCATTTGATTTCGAGTTTAAAATAAGCTTTAATAATATATAGTTTCTTAAAACAAAGTTTTGACCAGGTAAGGTTCATTGAAAGCCAATTTCAATAGTATATGATTCTTTAAGACATGGTCTGTCAAAACCTGGTTCTTTAGAACAGGGGTTCAGTAAAGCTTGGTTCTTTAAAATAATGATCGGTAAGATAAAAGTTGAGAAAACATGGTTAAGTAATACCTGAGTTAATAGAACATGATGTGATGTACTGAAAGAAGTGATTAATCAATAAATTATAAAACATCTGTTAAGTTTTAGAAACCGTATTTAAGATTTAAAAGTCTGACTAGGTTCATAGGGTATAAGGTGATAGGCATAAAATAGATCTAAGTTTAAATCAAGGATAAGCTATAGAATAAAAGTTCATTATTAATCAGAATGTAAGAACCCTAATTTTTGGTAATATTTCCTTTTATTTAATATCTTGTGACATTGTCAATATGGAACCTTTCTAGTCATCCCTGTTGATTAATAGAATTGATTGTCTGAGAAACCGTGTTGTTGTTGCATTCACTATGTAAGATAAAAGGAAGATTGTGAAGGCAAGAGTCTTATTGTTAGTAAGATTTATAAAACTTGGGATTTGAAAATGATTAGAGTATTAAAAGATTTATTAAGAATTATGACGAGGAATTATGGATATTCGAGGGATTTACACAATTAAGTACTTAAGGAATTATAGGGGAAATCTCTACGCGACAAAATATTATTACGAGAGATTAATTAAGATACGATACGAATTAAAGATTAAATGACAAGCATTGGTGGAAGAATAATGATACAAGGAGTAGTATTGCATACAAGTCCCATGCAACCAAGTGGTTAGGAATGAGCAAACTAGTTAACCAAATGGAAGAGGAATAGTAACTAGTTACATTGCTTTTCAAAAAGGAGGAGACAAGAAGTACAAGGAGCCATACCATGTTAGTACCTTGCATATACTTACAACATTATGTATCACCCAACACCTTTTTACACAATTATTCACCAAACAAACAACACAAAAATCAAAAACCAAAAACACTCTCCCCCCCTTGGAAGAGTGCTCTCGGCCAAGAACAAAAAAGGAGAAGAAAAATTCTTCTTCCTCCATTTCCCATCACTCATAAATCAAGACATAATTCCTAGGCCCTCACCATCATCTAAGTAAGGTATGTTAAGAGTTTCAAGCCATTTCATCCATCCAAATTCAAGTTATAAAATGTTAAAGATATTGTGAATAGTAACCATGTTTGGTTTTTCTTTTAGATCTTGGATTGTAAGGGTTGTAGGAGACCATTCAAGGTGTTATTGAGTTTGTAAGGCTTATCCAAGGCTCCTAGGTGCTCAAGAAGGTATAAAAATCACAAACCCTTTTGGTCATGTAGTGTTTATAGTGTTTGGTGATAGATCCATGTGTTATAGTGTTAATCTTGGTTGTATAAGTAATGGATGACATGGATCTTGAGTTTTGATGTTGTGATTGTGATTTTTATGATTATGGATAATATATGTATCACCATGAATGTTATAAAGCATGAACTAAGTGAATTAGGTGTTGGTTGTGTTGTGGAATTGAGAAAATTGGTTGATCTAAGTGATTCATGCTTGCTGAGTTTTTCCGGGAACATTAACCTGTCTTGTAACATGGGTTTGAACCCCCAAATATTGTCCCCTGAGGTCCTACCATATATTGTTGGAAAGATAATTGAATGTAGTTTCTGGAAATGTAAGGTTCATGACTAGGTGATGTATATATTTTAAGTTATGGCCGGAGAAGTAAATTGTGTTTCTGGATTCCGGACTGCACTAAGTGACCCCTTTGTGAACCTTGTTTAAACCCCTAAAAATATATGTGGGATCATGGAAAAATTTGAGAAGTTAGGGAATGCAGTGGAGAAGACCACCCAAAAAGAATTTGATTAAAATATGAATTTTTGAATTTTATAAAAATGCTAGAGTAAATTTCGCGCAAGGGAAAAAGTCGTTAAATGGAGTATAATTCTAGGGGTAATGGTTATGATTCGAATGTGGTAACTAAATTAAGTCGAATAAGTGATGAGCGTAATCGAGTGATGACATGAACCTATAGTGGGGCTAGAGTGTCATAAGACGAAGTCATCAAGTTAATTTCGTACCCCCTAAAACCCCGTAATTAAAGAGATATTGTTAAGGTACTAACGAGCGGTTATTGCTTATGTATAGATCGTTCCACTCCGCACGCTCGACCACCCCAACCAAACCAAGGCAAGTTTACTTTTCAAAACTTATACATATACAAGGACTTTCACTGTTGTGTTTGTAGTTTTCAATTATATCAAATGCTATGTTTATCAAAGTATTGATGCAATTGAGATTGTATAAGTACATATATGCTTGTACCCCTTGAACTTAGATTGAAATGTTTTCCTCGGACAACGACTCTAGCAATAGAGGTCGTAGCGGTCCGTATATACTATTGACCGGGGAGCGGTATATTATTATATCGTAACTAGTTTGCGAAAACCCGAAGGGTCATTCGGGGAGTATCGCATACTCAAGTAATTATTGTTATATCTTCGCAAATACTCGAAACCCTATCTTGGATTAAAAGTTTATTTTATCGAATAATGATTTTATTAATTATTAATATTAAATCTTAAAATATTATTTATTAATTATTGTTCATTATTTTAAAGACAAAGTTAATCCAAGATACCTTTAATACTTTCAAACTCGAACTCTTTCGAACTCAAAACATTTTCGAAAACCCCCGGTCAGGTTCTGCTTCTTGTATGATTTCAAGAATCATCGGTCGACTGATGTCAAACCTCAATTACTCAGTTTTCAATCAAAATCAAGTTTTTAAAATAAAAAGAAAAAGGGACTCTGGCAGGTGTGGGAACCGTTGACGAACGATTCCCGGGATGTGTAAGTGGCCGTGGGCCAGGCGGTCCATCAATTATTATTCCGGCCCAGGTGTTGCCGAAGGATGATTACGGATGTAGTTTTCATCGAGGGTGATTACGGATGTAGTTTTCACCCGGGGATAATTCCACGCATGATTCGAACACTGGAACATGGTAGTTCAACTTAGAGAACAAACAAGTAGAATTAACAAAGGGACTCGAAAGAAGTTGAATATGGTTGCAACGAGCGATACAGTGATCTCAGAGTCTACCAAAAGAAAAGACCAGCGGGTCTAGAGTGGGATCCTTTGATAGAGATGTTAGCAGGGACTACGTATATACGTATTGTAGACCTCAATATTTTTGGTATATGTTCACATACACACACCCGCCACTGAACCTATGGACTGCACTGAGATCCCTGAGAGATCTCTTTGATCTGTTCCCAGGGGGAACTGCCACTTGTGATTCATGTCGGAAGGCATGAAGTAGGACCCTATAGACTTAGCAGGTGTCCCCGGAATGATGTGAAGCTTGGTCTTCAAGATAAAGCACGGAAATGACAGATATATTGGTGAAACCCTAACTCGATAAATGACTTTGAGATGATGATTGAGAGACGCACTAGTTGGTGTGTTGTATTACGAAGACGAAGAGATGGAGTTACCCTCATAGTGGTGATAATGAGATGCACGAATGATTATTAAGTTATTTTGATAACTACCGGCTGGTGCACTACTTCATTTTAAACTGTTCACTAACCATGTTACCTCGATTAGCTTATATCAGGTAACCCTCCTAGCTTTCTACTTCAAACTTGTGGAATAACAACTAGTAATATACTTACTCTAAACCGGGACCCATCCAAAGTATCTTAATTGAGCCCCGAGCATTCTATTTGAAGTATAATTATTTCTGCTCAGGACTATTTACACTCTCTTTCAATTATCCAAGGAATGTTCCACAAATATTTCCTTAATTAATCGACGAATACTACTTAACGAATATCGATATTTGATTGCTTCTTTCATACTTGCATTCTTCAGTTGAGCTCATAAATATTCAACAAATTACTGAGGACAGGGATGATCTAATGTCCAGACATCCCTCATGAATTCTTTTCTTCTATTCAAGATGAGATTGTACACCGTACATTGAAAGCATAGTAAGGATATCATCTTGATATTGGTATTCCAAATATAATTCTATTGTCGGATCTGATAAAGCAGATGTACGGAGGCACCCTTGGGTGGACCGTTTCACTGATAAGTAATATTTGATGAGAGGTTATCGATTGTTCCGATACCTAGAACATTCTCTTCAGATTTTATAGTTTTCTTTTTTTTCAAACTAAATAACTTCTTATTTTCATTCGTTGTCCGAGAAGCCTAAAGTTTCTTCAGTGGCTACGAGGTTGAAATTCCGTTCTATCCAATTGAAACTGGCTAGTCGTTATGTCAACATGAATGACTAGTTGATCGTTCCAACTACTCAAAATTGTAATGTTGTGAAGAACACCTAGCTAATTGTCCTAGCTGGTGGTGATGTCTCAAACAGGTGAACTAGCAAATTTTGTCTAGCTAGTCGCTAGTGTTTCTTGAAAAGGACTAGTTATTGTTTCACTGGTCCAACTCCCAATTTAATTCATTCCGCAATGCATTTTGCATGTGGTAAAGTATGATGATGAAAGTTTGGACGAATAACTTGAACTCTTACCCATCTTCGTATCAGACTTTATATCACTTGAATATTTTATTCTTTCATTTCATACAATGAGAATTCATTTGAAACCATTGATTACTTGAGTGACAAACTACTTCATTCTTTAATTGTCATGGAGTAGAATTGCTTTCTATTGGCTGACCTTCATCAATGCGACTTTAGATTTCCTCTTATTATTCAGGAGGAAAACTATCCACCCGATGTAAGAATTGTATAAAGACCGTCTTTATGACTTTTGTACCCAACAATCATTGCCCTTGTGCAACATTCTCTATGGTGTCATATTACAGAATTATCAGGACGGGAAGGAATAAACCTTGTTGCATTCTTTCTGTCCATCCTTACATCTCCAAAAATCGAGACTCCTAGTATTTGGAACCATCAACATTCTTGGAACATCCAATGTGGAATTCTTATTGAGATTATCTATTGGACCTTGTTATTTTGAAACCATTCCTTTCAAAGTGATTACTCTAAGGTGAACGGGAGGTACAATTGTGAACCGTTACACCAATATGAGATCAAAAAACCAAATGTTGTAATTGTGCAGCAAGAGCATTATGCCGAGTAATTATTGAAGTAGAGATAACATGTCAGGGCATACCACAAGACCTTTAACATTGGTGTGGGGAAAGTTATAATAAATGATGAGGTGGTTGGGAGCACGCTCCTACCAACCGTTGTCAGGATGTTATATTACTGAATTCTGGAGTTACCAAGCCTTTTCCTGATCCAAGAAATGCAAATCGATTGCGATGTAAAATATATCCTTAGAGGAAACTACCTGGAAGTGAGATGGACAAGAAAGGAAGAAATATCGTGGCAAGAATGTGAAGCTTTATTTAGCTTAAAGGGATTGATGCACATAGAGAGACATAAAGTTTAACAGGCCCCTAATAGCAAATGGATGCATGGATATATGACAATGATCCTTCGAGATTACCACCTAATCAAGTTTATTGGGAATTGCAGTAGCATGCAGGCCTCAGGCTGATTGGCGCCAGTTGTGAAGGAGGACAAGCGTATGACATCTTACATATACCATCGAGAACTGATACCCTTATCAGAAATGGAGGAATTGTTGACTAGTTAAAATGAGTAGTTGTTTTTCAAAGATAAGGTTGAAGAGAAGGTTTTACCAACTCAAGATCGACCTCTGTACTGTGCCAAAGTTGGCATTTCACACTAATATAAACGTTATAAAATTGTGGTAGTATCGTTTGAATGGACTAATGAGTCAGAAGCCGTTATGGATTAATGAACAAAGTTTTGGGATGAAATGAGATATTAGCAACAACCTCATTGTTAGCTATACTTGATGATAAAAAGAGGACTTTGAGAGTCACGATGATGCGTCTTTCGAGAGTTTAAGAGGTGTGCTGATGCAGTAGAAAAAAGGATGATAGCCTATACTTCTAAACAACATAAAGGTTACGAGATAGCACTAACCGTGAGTCTGGGATTAGTCATGATGGCGTTCACGCATAAAACTGAGACGTTAACCTTATGAGAAAAGTGTGAAAATTTCTCCACAAGTGCCATAAATATATCTTCATATTAGAACTAAAAACATAAGAAAGAGAAGGTGACGAGAGGGAGCAGGGTGTATAATGGAGAAATTTGTTATTACCTAGGGAAGGCCAGTGTGGTGGCCGATACCTATAGAAGGTATTATTCGAAATTGGAATTCAGTCAGTATTGACCAAGAAAGTAGAGTATATACAATAAAGAATAATGTTAGAGGAAAATAAATAAATTATGGGGAAGGACAAAGATGTATAGAGAATTAAGGGAATGTTTGGTAAACTGAAATGAAGAATGGTATTGGCAAACTATTAAGTACTAACGCGACATGTCAAAAGCAGAATGATAGAGATCTAGTGGATTAATTCCGCCTGTAGAAAATATTGAACGTGGACAGAATTATAGTGAATTTCATAAGTGGGTCGCCAAAGACCGAGGCAAGAGATGGCCCTAGTTGAGTTATAATTGTTGGACTAAGTGATTTACCTACGAGAGAATTTCCATTGAGAAGATTATCGAATATTATACGGGAGAGGCGGTGGTGCAATATGAAACTTCTGCAGCGATCACGTCAGATAAAGACTTAAGGTTAAACTTCGAATATTGAAGGTGCTTTCGGGTATATTTAGCAAAGAGATTGAGCATATGTACTAATTTGATCTGTGGTTGACGGACAGGGAAGAAGAATTGTCCAGACGATCGAAATTATATTTAGTGTCGTGCCTCAGGCTTCACGGGGCAGTCGAGAATAAAAACTTATCCATGAATGAATGTTGTTATCACGATCATCACCATGCGAACGTAAGGACGTCTCTTGTAAAGCGTACCGCGAAAGAAGAAGCTTCGCTTTTCTTGCATTACGAAGAAGTCAATGAACGGGGGATATAGTAGCTGAACTGGTTCGACGAACGCCGAAGACTATACAGTATCCACAGCAAGTGGTAACGGCTGACGGGAGGCAACGCATGCCTGCTAATCAAGCGAAGGAATATGAGGAATACCGTGCGTATTGACGTTGTCTCGGATTACAAAACACGACCACAAAGCATTCACGGGCCAACGATACAAGGACTCAACACGGATACTATGAACAAGGTAGAAGAGGAACGTGTGAGTAGTGGGATAGAAATTTTTAATCATAGAACAACCGATAAGGAATACAGGTTGAGGAGAGTATGCGTTGAGGAACAACATTAAGGCGTTGGTGAGACGAAGGGAGAGAACAATAGGGTTGAAGTGTCAACCTGAGAGTTGGAAAAGGTAAGGTTGGAATTGTATCCACAACTATTATCCTTAGGTTCTTAAGATAGAATCCTTTTAAGGAGAGGAGACTGCATTAACCCTAACTTTCGGGAATATTCGAAACCTGGACGAAATAGTAATTTTATGGGTGGATGAGAAATTTTTGCAATCGATATGTACGAATTATTAAATGAAGATTTCTAATTGATATTACGTCTTTACGGTACAGACGAGTGTATGTAAAAGTCATTAGTTTTTTTTTTTTACGAAACCCATTATTTCGAATGGTCAAATTTTATGAGATATCTAAGGAGATCGTGGTAAGGCATGGGGTTCCTGTGAGCATTGTATCTGGGAGAGACCCAAGGTTCAACTCCAGGTTCTGGAGGAGTTTTCAGGATTGTGTGGGGACCAAGTTAAACATGAGTACTGCATACCACCCCCAATCAGATGGACAGAGCGAGAGAACCATCCAGACCATTGAGGACGTTGAGAGGATGTGCCATCGATTTTAAGGGAAGTTGGGATGACCACTTGCCGTTGATCGAATTTTCCTACAACAACAGTTACCATGCGAGTATAGGCATGCCCCCATATGAAGCTTTATACGGACGAAGATGTCGGTCTCCCTTGTGCTGGGAAGAGGTTGGAGAGCGGAAGATTTTAGGGCCTGAACTGGTCCAACAGACAAGAGAAACTATCGAGCTCATAAGAGGACGGCTGATAGCGGCCCAAGAAAGACAGAAGAAGTATGCGGACCAGACCCGCAAGGACAAAGAATACGAGGTAGGAGAGTTTGTGATGTTGAAAGTATCACCGTGGAATCAAGTTTTTAAAACATTAAAGCAGGGTAATAAATCAGTTTATGAAGATAAAGGTCTTGCATAGATGAAATCATTGTTAAACAGAGTATGGCTAGATAGGTCTCACTTTTCTAAATTCAAGGTTCATTTGATTTCGAGTTTAAAATAGGCTTTAATAATATATAGTTTCTTAAAACAAAGTTTTGACCAGGTAAGGTTCATTGAAAGCCAATTTCAATAGTATATGATTCTTTAAGACATGGTCTGTCAAAACCTGGTTCTTTAGAACAGGGGTTCAGTAAAGCTTGGTTCTTTAAAATAATGATCGGTAAGATAAAAGTTGAGAAAACATGGTTAAGTAATACCTGAGTTAATAGAACATGATGTGATGTACTGAAAGAAGTGATTAATCAATAAATTATAAAACATCTATTAAGTTTTAGAAACCGTATTTAAGATTTAAAAGTCTGACTGGGTTCATAGGGTATAAGGTGATAGGCATAAAATAGATCTAAGTTTAAATCAAGGATAAGCTATAGAATAAAAGTTCATTGTTAATCAGAATGTAAGAACCCTAATTTTTGGTAATATTTCCTTTTATTTAATATCTTGTGACATTGTCAATATGGAACCTTTCTAGTCATCCCTGTTGATTAATAGAATTGATTGTCTGAGAAACTGTGTTGTTGTTGCATTCACTATGTAAGATAAAAGGAAGATTGTGAAGGCAAGAGTCTTATTGTTAGTAAGATTTATAAAACTTGGGATTTGAGAATGATTAAAGTATTAAAAGATTTATTAAGAATTATGACGAGGAATTATGGATATTCGAGGGATTTACACAATTAAGTACTTAAGGAATTATAGGGGAAATCTCTACGCGACAAAATATTATTACGAGAGATTAATTAAGATACGATACGAATTAAAGATTAAATGACAAGTATTGGTGGAAGAATAATGATACAAGGAGTAGTATTGCATGCAAGTCCCATGCAACCAAGTGGTTAGGAATGAGCAAACTAGTTGACCAAATGGAAGAGGAATAGTAACTAGTTACATTGCTTTTCAAAAAGGAGGAGACAAGAAGTACAAGGAGCCATACCATGTTAGTACCTTGCATATACTTACAACATTATGTATCACCCAACACCTTTTTACACAATTATTCACCAAACAAACAACACAAAAATCAAAAACCAAAAACACTCTCCCCCCCTTGGAAGAGTGCTCTCGGCCAAGAACAAAAAAGGAGAAGAAAAATTCTTCTTCCTCCATTTCCCATCACTCATAAATCAAGACATAATTCCTAGGCCCTCACCATCATCTAAGTAAGGTATGTTAAGAGTTTCAAGCCATTTCATCCATCCAAATTCAAGTTATAAAATGTTAAAGATATTGTGAATAGTAACCATGTTTGGTTTTTTTTTTAGATCTTGGATTGTAAGGGTTGTAGGAGACCATTCAAGGTGTTATTGAGTTTGTAAGGCTTATCCAAGGCTCCTAGGTGCTCAAGAAGGTATAAAAATCTCAAACCCTTTTGGTCATGTAGTGTTTATAGTGTTTGGTGATAGATCCATGTGTTATAGTGTTAATGTTGGTTGTATAAGTAATGGATGACATGGATCTTGAGTTTTGATGTTGTGATTGTGATTTTTATGATTATGGATAATATATGTATCACCATGAATGTTATAAAGCATGAACTAAGTGAATTAGGTGTTGGTTGTGTTGTGGAATTGAGAAAATTGGTTGATCTAAGTGATTCATGCTTGCTGAGTTTTTCCGGGAACATTAACCTGTCTTGTAACATGGGTTTGAACCCCCAAATATTGTCCCCTGAGGTCCTACCATATATTGTTGGAAAGATAATTGAATGTAGTTTCTGGAAATGTAAGGTTCATGACTAGGTGATGTATATATTTTAAGTTATGGCCGGAGAAGTAAATTGTGTTTCTGGATTCCGGACTGCACTAAGTAACCCCCTTGTGAACCTTGTTTAAACCCCTAAAAATATATGTGGGATCATGGAAAAATTTGAGAAGTTAGGGAATGCAGTGGAGAAGACCACCCAAAAAGAATTTGATTAAAATATGAATTTTTGAATTTTATAAAAATGCTAGAGTAAATTTCGCGCAAGGGAAAAAGTCGTTAAATGGAGTATAATTCTAGGGGTAATGGTTATGATTCGAATGTGGTAACTAAATTAAGTCGAATAAGTGATGAGCGTAATCGAGTGATGACATGAACCTATAGTGGGGCTAGAGTGTCATAAGACGAAGTCATTAAGTTAATTTCGTACCCCCTAAAACCCCGTAATTAAAGAGATATTGTTAAGGTACTAACGAGCGGTTATTGCTTATGTATAGATCGTTCCACTCCGCACGCTCGACCACCCCAACCAAACCAAGGCAAGTTTACTTTTCAAAACTTATACATATACAAGGACTTTCACTGTTGTGTTTGTAGTTTTCAATTATATCAAATGCTATGTTTATCAAAGTATTGATGCAATTGAGATTGTATAAGTACATATATGCTTGTACCCCTTGAACTTAGATTGAAATGTTTTCCTCGGACAACGACTCTAGCAATAGAGGTCGTAGCGGTCCGTATATACTATTGACCGGGGAGCGGTATATTATTATATCATAACTAGTTTGCGAAAACCCGAAGGGTCATTCGGGGAGTATCGCATACTCAAGTAATTATTGTTATATCTTCGCAAATACTCGAAACCCTATCTTGGATTAAAAGTTTATTTTATCGAATAATGATTTTATTAATTATTAATATTAAATCTTAAAATATTATTTATTAATTATTGTTCATTATTTTAAAGACAAAGTTAATCCAAGATACCTTTAATACTTTCAAACTCGAACTCTTTCGAACTCAAAACATTTTCGAAAACCCCCGGTCAGGTTCTGCTTCTTGTATGATTTCAAGAATCATCGGTCGACTGATGTCAAACCTCAATTACTCAGTTTTCAATCAAAATCAAGTTTTTAAAAGAAAAAGAAAAAGGGACTCTGGCAGGTGTGGGAACCGTTGACGAACGATTCCCGGGATGTGTAAGTGGCCGTGAGCCAGGCGGTCCATCAATTATTATTCCGGCCCAGGTGTTGCCGAAGGATGATTACGGATGTAGTTTTCATCGAGGGTGATTACGGATGTAGTTTTCACCCGGGGATAGTTACGGATGTAGTTTCTATCCTTCTACCGGTAGAGAAGACCCGCGGATTATTGGACTTGGATGTGGCGACTGATCATCGTCAATCCCTGTCAGGTTTTTATGTTTTCTTCCAGTCCCATCCTCCACTTTGGAAAAATAATCAAACACTGCTTCTTGGGCCTAAGTGCCAAGTTGCTGATAGTGTGGTTTTTGATGAGAAAATATTGACATCGTGCAGTATCTAGAACTGCAAGATTTTCTATAAAGATTGGCACGTGGTAGTGCACTCTTGAAATTGTTTCAAAGAATGAAATGTTTTTGTATGAGAAACCTTCTAAGCTAATGGATGGAAAGAGGTTTGCAATGATGTATTCCTTGTACAGTATGTTAATCGTAGAGTGTTTTGCCGAAAATGATATACTCATATGTATATATTTTCAAACTCGAGATATATTGAAATGGGAACCTTATAAAGGGTTCATATGTTATTCTTGAAGCTCCTTAGTGAGTATAGATGTTTTATTCAAACTCGGACATATACATTGTCCAATTATGTTTTGAAATCTGAGATATATACCCATATAGTTGGGAATGTTTTCGAAATAAACCACATTATTATTTTGCAAAATGGTGAACTTGCTGAGCATTATGTAGCTCATTCTTGCTTTATAAAAACTTTTCAGAAAGGGAAAAATCTGGCCGATTAACTCCGCACCAGCAGAAGAGGAGTAGAAGATTTACCACGGAGATGATTTAGTTCCTGATAAATACTACAGAGTAGTCTGATAGGTTTTCAACTGTAATAGTAAGACTTGTCTTCAAGTATAGTTGTATAAGTGGAATTGCGTAAGACTCTGATTTGTACAAATGAATTGTAATATTTAGTGGCATTTTTGATTATCGTTTCTGAGGCTCTAACTTGTTTGTGCTTAAGATTGAGGTCTGGAAGGATGTATTGTGGAGTTGTGCAGTTAATACAGGTATGATATGGTTGGATGGTGATGTGACGACCTGAATCTTTGACCTCAGATTTGGGGGCGTTACACAGAAGAAGGTGTCATAGGATGCATAGCAATCAATGTATATCAAAGGATAACTCACAAGTTAACTTAATGGAATGGTACAAGTTACTCGCAAATTTGATTCGAAAGAATATGTTATGAACAACAAAAGCAGATATGCTTCACTTGAACAATAAATGAGGGATAGAATACTTGCCTCAATATATGTAATCTTGATTCCAACACATCGATTCATTACTTTCTATACTTCAGTCTCTACTTCTTTGTACGTTGGTCTCTAATCGATTATATCCATCTTTCCTCCATAATTCATCAATCTTGATACCACTACGCTTGTCAACTCCAATAGATATCTCACTTCTAAGATTCCAATTACACACGTACGGGCTCTTACCGGCCTCCTAGTGGTACCTATATACAGGTAAAGTACTACTTTAGTAAACTTATAACTTTAATCGCCTAACTCTATTCTACCCAAACGTGTCCTATTACGTTAACACTTCACATATATAACACATACTTACCAAATAGTTCACTATGATCAGATAAGCACATAACCAAATAGCATATATAGATTGAAATCACATAAGCCACTTAAACATTTAACACATAATGTCAACTTGACTCATAATTAACTTATAAGAATATACTATAGGTTTTTCGACTTATATTTCTAACGAAAATAGGGCAGCACTTCTTCTGTTTATAGGACTATCCCGTTCGAAAATATCCGACTCACAATCACAACCAAATTTATCCGATGGATTACAAATCCACCTACACTTCCCAATTGATTCTATATTTCACAATAACTCACAATCATACTACTTCAATATGAAACTAGCAATCAAGATTGTCAACTAGCACTTTAACAATTATCAAGCATAAATCACTAAATCATGTTTAACAAACCACATAACCATATAAATCATTTTTATAACCATAAATTCGAATTACTAACTTGTACAAATCTGAGAATTATTATCTTATGCTAGCTAATTATCACTTAGCATATAATCACAAAATCATTTTGTAATTATTAATAATAAATCCCTAAAATCCGAATAATACATAATAATTCATAAAACTCGAATCAATTATAAATAATTCAAGAATCACACATGCATCTTTATATATCCATATAACATTTAATTAGAATCTAAAATTAACAAAACATCATAATCATAATAAAAATAAATTTAAATTACTATTTATGATTTATAAAATTCGAATATAACTATTTAATCTACAAAATTTCAAATTAAATCCATATACATCTAGAAAATTATACATGCAGGCTAATTAGCATCTTATTAACATCAAGATAAATATTACAACTCTAATTAACAAGAATCAAACACTTAGAAATTCATAAATTCATACATATGCATAATTATTTCGAATAAAAATTTAAATCATCAAAATCTTTACATGCAACTCAGATTACACATCAAATAAGACTCTATATTACTTGTACTTGATGCACAGCCATGTAATCACCGTCTCCGACCAACCACTCGCCGAAAAACAATACCAGAAAAGAGGGTTTTATCGGATGGTCCAAAAACAATACCAAACCTGATGAAAACTTTGTTTTTAGCAATGATTTACACTCTAGAGACTCAATAACATAGTTACAAGACTTACATGTGAGAAAAAATTCATACCCACACAAATATATACATACGACTGTATATATATATGTACAGAACTCAACAAAACTCAATCCCATAATTAAACCAAGCAAAAGAATAATAAATAGATGATCAAAACAAGAATTAAAGCTTGATTTATGTTAAAAACGAAAAATAAATGAAGAACAAGGAGAGAGAGAATACCCAGCTGATAAACACTCACGCAAGAAGAAGACAATGGTCTGGGTGTTGTTTTATAGAGATAGGGGCAGTACGGTAATTTGCCAAAAAGCTGAAAATTCAATTTCTCTTTAAAAGCTGATTTTAATCCTTTAAAATCGAAATAAAATGGAAAAATAAGATAAAAATTAATTTCAAAATTTCAAAATAAAGTTTATGAAATTACAAGGCTCCCCATATTTTTAAAATAATTTTAAGCTCAATAATGAATTTTATACGAATTTTCAAAATAAAGGCTCTTTAAAAGAAATAAACCTTTTTAAATCATTTTAAAATACCAACACTCATAATTAAATACTACAACTAATTTTTATAACTCACTAATATCACAAAGATGATAATGCAAAAGATTTCATGATTTAAAACAACTCCAATGATTTTAAATGATTTTCAAAAGATTAAAAATGCACTTTAAAAATAGTTTTAATGCTCTAAAAATATAAATAAAATCCTATGATCACATACGACACATACCAATCATCAAATAATCACATAAATATGTTTTCACAAATCTCTTGACTTCACAAAATTATACTCATCATATAAATCACATAGTTCCTGTTGCCCAGTAATTAACAATTGTAGAAAAGGGGTTGAATACAATTGTATAAGATTTTCGACTTAAACAGAAATAATAACACAAGTATGAATAAATAATAGCTTTATTAATTCTGATATAAAACTGTTACAAACTCTCTCAAGAAATTCTTATGTTCTTGAGAGCTGCTAGGTTACAAGAGAATTCGTGTAAGCGATTACAATTAAGTAAAACCAAAGCTGTGTTTATATACAGTACACAGCTGCACTATCAATTACAAGATATATCAAATCAATTACATACGTCTCTTAGTACATATCTTGAATGATAGCTGCGTTCCTATAAATCAGGAACCGACATGTCAATCTTCCTAGATTCCTGGACTGATGTATATCCTCATGTAATCCTGATCAGCTTCCAATCCTGATGATAACCCAATACTGACGGTGCATTACTGATGATGTCAGCATTAGTATCTGATCAGTAGTCCAGATCCTGATCATAACTTGAATCAATATCTAACAATCTCCCCCAATTTGTACTTTGTGAAATAAAGCACAAATTCCTTGATTCAGTGATGTCAAAAACTCAAAACAAAATATTACAAGAAATCCTCAGGCTTAGTCTCAGAAATTCTTACAAAGAAATTACTCATCTGCAAGAAACTTGATAATAATTCTTCTTCTTTAATTTCGAGAATTTGAATCAGTCTTTTCTTCAGATTCCTGAGTTCTTCATCTTCCTCATTAATCTGATAAATACATGCCCTGAGATTCTGAATTGAGCTTCTCGGTAAATCTAAATCTCCCAGCAGTAAATATGCAAGTTCTTTTCCATCAGGATTCAGAGATAATTGTTCTTGATAAAATATCACTTCTTTAATAGCTGAACCCCTTTGCATTTGAACTTCTTGTCCTACTGTATTCAAGTACATGGGAGTATAATTACCATCATACCTTGATCCTCCATCCAAATGTCTGCATCTAATAGTTCTGAGAATCATGGTACACCAATTATTGTAAACATCAGCTTCATTATCATGAATTCTTTTATTCTTGAGCAGATAAAGAACATATTTCAGTTCTTTTGTTGATTTTCATAACACCTCCTGAATAATCAGCTTCTTGACACTCTTGTCCTTCATGAAATACAACAACTTCTCTACCTTCTTAGAATCAACATTGCAAGCAACAATTGCAACAGCTTCAAGTTCCCAAAGATCATCAACTGTTAGTTCATCACCAATTCTTTTCACTAGAATATGTTGATCTGTCTGACTAGTAGAGATAATTTCAATTCGATTATGACCAATACCTCCTCTAGTGTAAGGTTCTAAACCCTTCAAGATAAACTGAATATCTGCCCAAAGTAAATTAGATTTTTGAAGAGTTTGTGAAGTATCAACTTCAGAGATTAAAGGAAGTTCAGTCATAAGAGTACTTGATTTAAAAACAACTGGTCCTTGATTCAACCGTTCATCAGTACTCTCCCCTTTCTTGTTCTTCTTCTTCTTGACTGACATCTGTTGATGTTCTGGAACATGATTTCTTCGATCATACCACAATAATCTGTTTGAACCATCCAGATCTTCCAAGTAATTTCTGGTTTCTTCAACCTCAGTATCTTTTGCTCTTTTTCTGGCCTCCTTTTCTTGTTCATCAACTTCCAGATTGTGAATTTCAACCACAATAGTAAGAATCATGACCTCAAGTTCTTTTAAGATTTCATCTTCATCAGAATCAGGAACAGCAGATTGAGTAGTTCTTACAGTAACTTTACCTCTTCTAGCTAACTGTGGTCTATCATCAGCAGCTTCTTCAGGTACATTAAATTTATTATCTCGAGTCAGTGTAAGAAGTAGTGGAGATTTCTTCTTCTTTACTTTCTGAGAATCTTCAGGTATCTCCTCAATTGTGATTCCACTAGACCTAGTCTGTCTTGAACTTGTTTGAATAGACTTTCTTCCTCTGCCTCTGCTTCTACCTCCTCTGCCTCTTCCTCCACTTGCAGCAGGAGCTTCTTTCTACTTAGCAATTCCCTCAAGAATCTTCTTTTGTTCTTTTAAGATCTCTTGGCACTCATGTCAGAATTTTCTGCAGAGATTAAAGCCAGTGCTTCCCTAGCATGATGCTGTTGAACTTTAATATCATTGTGAAATACAATTTCACTCTCACCTGACTTGGAAGTAATCTTCTTAAAGAGATGTAGTGCATCTTCTATCTCAGCAATAAACAAATCCTCATCTTCTTCAGGAATTGTTGGAAGTAATTGATTCTGACCAGATAGTTGAGATTGTTCCTCTGTCAGAATTTGAGACTACACCATTGTTCTTACTGTTCTCTTCCCAGACTTAGAAACATGAGTTGACCGCTTGGTTTGAGTTTGAGACACACTTCTCCTTGTTACCAAAGCAGCATCAGAGGTTCCTGGTTCATATGACTGAGCACCACCATTATTTCCAGAAGTATCATCATCCTTTCTTACATCTGGATCAGGTGTGCATTTTGTTTTGACCACCTTCTCCCCCTTTTGACATCAGTAGCATCATCAGCAGGATCAGTCAATAAAGATAAGATAAGTTGTAGAGAATCTTCAATATTAGTCATCCTTGAGGACAAAGTGACAACCTTATCTTCCAAGGTATCCATCCTTGTGGTGAAGGCAGTGCTTAAACGTTGAAGTTGTTTAGCAGTGGCAATCTCAGAATAATCCTTAACAAACTGAGCATGAAATTTTTCATTATCACTCTTGACAGAATTAATTTCATCTTTCAACCCTTTTTCCAGAATAGTTGTAGTCTTCAAATGAGCTTTGAGATTAGGATCCGAAATCTTAGTAGCTATATGACTGGAGTGAAAAAGTGCATTATTGAAATTTATAATAGCAGAAGGCTGATTCCACTCAGTATACCATTCAGATCTTCTTGCAGCTTGAATATGTTCAGAAAGAAGATTGATGTAATCTCCTATGATCTCAACTTGAGCAGCTGTAGATTTACCCATAGACTCCATAAACTTACTGGATGATCCATAAGTAGATCCTAGACTTGCTTTCATGACAGCATTAAGCTGAGCCGCTTCTGGATCATTATCAGCATCATCATCATCATCATCGTCATCATCATCATCTGAGCTATCATTAGCCTCAGGAATTCTATCATCCACATTGTCTTCAGGATTCATAACTCCTTTCAATTTTAAATCAACAGCAGATAGTACTGTTGTATCCTGAAAACCTGCATTCAGATTAGAAACAATTCCTATATCTCTCTGTTTTTCTAAATTGATATCATCACTTCTCACAACATCACCTAATTTACTTTCAATAGTAACTGCTACCTCACTAGAAGTTTGAAACTTCTCACTCTGTTCTACCTCTCCTTTTGCCAGTTCAGGAGACTGCCTCTCTTCACCCTTCTTTTTCTCTAAATGTTCACTCTCTTTCTCATAAGAAAAGTTCTGGCTCAACAAATTCAAAGAAATAAGTGGTGGCTGAGAGGAGTGGACTGAAGTCATACAAATAGAGGTATCCCTTGCTTCAGGTCTATCTGTAATCATACTATCAGTAGTAAAAGAAGCAGAGATAGAAGTCTTACCTGATGAAGTTGAGATAGATTCCGTTGGTCTTGAAGAAAGTGGTTCAATGAGCAGTGGAATATTTGGATCAGAAATACTTTCATCAGGATTGACATCTGCAACTAGAGAATGACTTGCATCAGTATTTGCTACCAATGGTTCTTGTGTAGTTTGAGGTTGTGAAGCTGCTTTAACACTTTGATTCAAAGGTTCTTGTATGCTTCCCTCAAATGCAGTGTTAGAAATCTCCTGTGCTGATGTGAGCTTGCCTGCATCTTCTCTTTGAGAAGATGGTTCTTGTGGGGCAGGAATGTTCTTGTCTTCACCTTCCCTTTGAGAAAGTGGTTCTTGTGGGACCATTCCTTCAGAAATGTCTGCACCCACACTTTGAGTGGGTGGTTCTTGTGGGACTGGATATTCAATAGCTGCTGAACTCCTTTGAAGTTCAGGTTCTTGTGGGCTTGATCCTTTCAGAGGTGAAGTGATCCTCTGTTTCTTCTATCTACTAAAAACCTTTGCTTCAGCTTGTCTCTTTATCTGAAGAGGTGTTGGTTTATGACCAAGCTGAGCAGCAATAGCATTTACTTCATCCACAGACATCTCAATTATTCTTCTCTTTGGAGATGTAGGTGCTGGAGAAACAGTAATCTCAACAGTCTTTACAGGTGATGTATCAGGAGTAGAGATATCAGGAATGACAGATTTGTCAGGAACTGATGATTCATTAAGATCAATATCATCATTAAGATTCTGCATATCTTCAGGAATATAATACTGACTGTTGTGCTAAAAGAAATGATTTTAAATTTGAATTTGAATCGCAAGCGCACAATTCGTTTCGTTGTAATTTTTTTAATTGATTCGTTCCACAGGGACTAATATTTCGCAATCCTTAGTTTCTAATTTAATCGAGTTAGAACAATTTTTGATTTAGAATTTGATTGGAATTTAAACTAATTAATTTCCCAAAGAAATTTAAACTATTTTTTTTAGAAGAAAATTAAATATAAATTTAAAACTAATTGAGATGAACACAACTCCACAGCAAACTCAGGAAACAAACAAAGCACCAGTGAAACAAACGCAGAAAAATCCTCTAATTACAACCTGGACAACAAAACTCTGACTCGGCAAATAATCGCATTGAACTTGACAACATACAAGCGGCTAAAATCGCAAAAACAACTTGACAATAATTCAACTCGGAAATTTAACACTGGCAACAGGACTAACGATTCATACAAACAACATAACACTCAGTATAGCCTGGAATCGAAGAGGGGAAGTGGTATTTTGATATGAACAGGAGAAAGTTTTTGTGGGGAAAGAAGAGAGGAGAGTCGTGACTTTGTTAGAGAGAGAGAGAGAGAGAGAGAGAGGAAGAACAAGGAAGAAATTTTTGTTTACTCGAACAAGAAGAAAACAAACATAAAGAACTGGGTTTTAGAAAATAGGGGAGGCAGAATTTGCTTCGAATAAAAACAAATAAAGGGCAAACAAAATGTTTTCTAAATTATAAAATCTAATCTTTTTGTGGTTTTTTTTTTAAAAAAAACAACTAAATACGATGAAGAAATTAACTACGAAATTAAAATTTTACACTAAAACGAGGATTTGATTTTAAAATGGCCCACAATAAAATTGAGATTTTTAAAGGGGCAAAATTCCGAATTAAAACTAAGAATACGAAATTAAAGTTTCGTTATTTTCAACCCCAAGTGATTAGCAACGGGTTTATGAAAATAACGAAACAAGGCAACAATAACGAAAGAGCAAGACAAGAAGTAAAGAAAATAAAAATTGCATTAATTATAATAAGAGTGTTTACAAGATTTGAAACTAAGAAAAGAAATACAAGAAAATAAAACTACCCTAAAATCTAAGTTACTAAATACAAGGGGGGTGAGGGGGTATTTATAGGATAGAAATTAGGGTTAAGGGGGGTGTTGGGTAAATCCCCACCATACATTTGGGTTGTGTGGTGGTGAAATCCTAGCCATCTATTTAATTCCTTCCCCCTTAAGCTTTGAAGAGTTGATCTTGGCCATACACTTTGCTAATGTGTTGGGATGATCTCCACCTTCCACTTGTCTTGAAATATTCCTTTTGCTCCAAGCTCCTAATTCTTTTCCTTCTTTCATTTTTGGTCCTTTTTCTTCCTCCTTTTTCCCTTCCTTGCACTTTATTTATTTAATTTGTCATTTCTTTATTTATTTACGATTTACCTGAAATGCAACAAAATAAATTATAAAAACACGAGGTCAAGCAATAAATAGGTAAATAAAATATGCAAAAACATGCACTTATCAAATGCCCCCATACCTATCTTTTGCTCGTCCTCGAGTAAAAACAAAAAGAAAATCTAGATAAAAAGTCCTATACTCCTTTTCGTAGGTGTGACGGTTGCATTTGGCATATGCAACAAGCCCTTTAAACCCCTAGGCAGCCCTAGTGGACGAGTGAGGTCTCGTGAGGGCCTTTAGTGAATGTACCCACAAAATCCATCTAGCTTGTATAAAAGATCACATGGCGATGCTCACCACACATACATGTCCTCTCATGACACATCAACTTAAGAATCAAAATGAAGTTGCAAAGTCTTGGTGTGGAAAGTGTAAGGATTCACATAGTCTACTTAAAGAACCATGCAAGAGTGATTATAAGTTCATGTCAAGTGCAAAAATTATTGGTAACCATGCTAAGTCTACAAGGGCACACCTCAGAGTCAAAACTTGAGATCTCTTATGCAAAAAACAAATAAGCAATACCTCACCTTTCACTCACAAAAGAATATTCACTCAAGAACAAGGGTAAGTGTATCACTCAATTCCAACAAAATCAAATGCATGCTTGACACTTGGTATCATCCCAACTTAAATCACAACATACATTAATGATGATAATCAAAAGGTCTTTATTAGGGTTGTAATGGGGCTAGGGACAAGGTATGTCAAGAAAGGCCAAAATAAGGTGAAGTGTCAAAAGCTAGTAGTCACCATGAATATCATGCACAACACCAAACTTCCTCCCACACAATTTATTTTTACTTTCAACAAAAAGCCTTGAATAGTCGCAATGAAGGAGGATTACAAAAAACATAAGTATGCTCTCATGTATATATATATATATATATATATATATATATATATATATATTTTTCTCTTTTTTTTCTTTTTTTTTCTCTTTTTTTTTCTTTTCATTTTTTTTTCTTTTTTTTCTTTTTTTTCTTTATTTTTTTTTGAGAGCTAAGATAAATGTAACAATAATCCTCCTTTCGATTTAATTTTGAAAATCGACTATCAAGGTAACAACAAATATTTCCTCGAAAGTTATGAACAATAGTAAACCCTATTTCACACACCTTATTGCTCCTTCAAGTTCCTACTAGCCTTTGACAAAATGGGATCAAGAATACGTAAGGCTAAACAAGAAAAAGGTCTTGGGTGAGTAATGTGGTGTGTCACCGAAAGAAAATGATTAGGCTCGAAGGGTTAACTAATTGATCACATAAGCATGGTGTGGATATTTTTTGTAAATATAGGTTATTCCTAAGTGCCTTTATCATTTTATCATCAATTAATGTCATGTATTTCAAGAAGGAACTCAAACAAGTGCTAGCGATGCAAATGACAAGTGGACACTCAAGCAAAAGAATATAAATGCAAAAGATGTGCATATAGGCTCAAAATCTCACTTGGTGTAGTAAAACATAATCAATCTCAAGAAATGGTATCCTTAATGCACCTACTTGTACTCAAAGCATGAAGACCAAATCATCTTACACCTAATCATGTCCTTCTAATTTCATGCACAATTCAAATAAGTCTACTAGCTTCACCTTGCTAGTGTAAGTGTGTGAACAAGAACTTTAGCAAATCACTTCTCAAACAAAAGTTAATGGATCATAAGATTATCATAGCATGCAAGGGTGCATCAAGCAACTAGCAATCAATTAACAAGACTAGAATACGAAAAGAACTCTTTTTGATTTTTTATTTTTTTTTTTTTTTTTGGATTTTTCAATTTTTACTATTTACACTAAAAACCCCCCCATACCTAAATCATGCATTGTCCTCAATGTATGCAAATGCAAGAGAAATGAGTAAATGAGAACGAGGAAATACCTGATAAGGGATGACGGAGACTGAAAACTTTTACAAATTATGAAAGAAAACAACTCACACACACAACTCCTCCCCCATACCTACATTCTACTATGGGAGGTACAAAAACAAATATTTACTAACCAATACCTGCTCTCGGAAAAACTATTTTTGTTATACAACCAACATATTTCAGAAACTCACCCACGAAAATAGCATAGACCACTCGAACGATCCGATTAGGCACAAGAATAAAACTCATATTCTTAACTTCATCCATAGACCATGAGGATGCTTCTTTTTGTTGTTTAAGCAAATTAATTACGATAAGATGTTGGTCATGAATATCATGAGTTTCGATGAAAGAAGGAGCACGAGTGGAAAATGAAGAAATAGAAACGGGTGGGGGTGGCTCTTCGAAAAATGTTTTATCAACAGAATTAGGATCACAAGAACTATCTGTATGTTGGGTTTCCCATTTGGAACAAATATTCTTCATCTCTCCAAACATCTCTTCCGAGGTCAAATCCTTAAAAGATTCGTGAAGCTCTCGATTGGTCTCGTAAGCGGGTGCTTGATTTGGATAAGAAGGTTGAGTCGGATAAGGACCAAGATTTTGAGTAGGGTTTGGAAAGGGACCTTGATTTGGAGTCGAGAAAGAATTTTGATTAGGCCTTTGAAAAGATGGAGCAGTTTGAAAAGGAGGTTGAAAAGAAGGCGGATTTTGGTAATTTGGCCCTTGATTCCACGAGAAGTTCGGGTGATTCCTCCACCCGGGATTGTAAGTAGGAGCAAACGGATCGTTCCTAGTGGGTGGTTCAGACACCGCATTAACTTGATCAAAAGCGGGATAGTCCGAAAAACCTTGATTGAAATTAGGGCACATAGACACATTTGAGGGGGCCTTACTAGTTTCTAGGGCTTCGAGTCTCCTAGTTAAAGTGGCTAATTTGGCATCGGTTGCAATCGAACTACCAATCGAATGCAAACCCTTAGATGAACTAGACGACTCATTAGACTTGTTAGGTTCCCTAGTAGACTCCCACAACATGGTCTTCTCGGCTAATTCTTCGAAAAATTTCCAACCCTCGTCCTCATCTTTTTCCATGAACTTTCGTTGGCACATAGATTCCAACAACGCGGTTGTTGGTCCATCTAAGGCCTCATAAACGATCTTACAAAGCCTCCATTTTTCTATTCCGTGGTGGGGGCATTGTGATAAAAGATTTTTGAAACGATCAAAATATTTCCAAAAAGAATCATTTTCCTTTTGATGAAATTGATTTATCTCGTTTGTAATTCTTGTAGTCTTATGGTTTGGAAAATATTTTTTAAGAAAAATCACCACAAATCCCTCCCACGTGGAAATAGAATTAACCGGTAGGCTATACAACCATTTCTTAGCATTTTCTTTAAGCGCAAAATTAATGAGTCTAAGCCTAATCGAGTCCTCGGTTAATTGTTGGAGTTTTTGTAAGGCACAAACTTCCTCAAATTCATGAAGAAAGAGATACGGATCCTCACCCTCGCTCCCGTTAAATTTAGGTAACATACTGATGTGGTGAGCTTTAATTTTGAAATTATTACCATTAACGGGAGAAAGGGTGATACATGAAGGTTGGGCGGAACGAGTAGGATAGCAACGGTCCCTAAGAGACATGGCCATGTTTACTAACGGTTCGGAATTATCTAAAGACTCGGAATCAGAAGAGGAAGAACTCTCAAACGATCTCACTAGTCTAGAAGAATTATCCCTAATCCAAATAGTTCGCATAAACCATGTAAGGAAACACGTAGCAAATAAGTGCGATAAAATAAACACACAAAAAGAAAGGGGTGTAAAATTAAAAGAAAAATTCTAATCCTAGGGTTCCCTAATAAAATAACTAGACCTTGCTCCTAACTGTAAGGGCTACCAAAAACTAGGTAAATCAATAATTATTCGAACCGGCTTGGCCAGGTAGGTGCAAGCATTGCCAAGAGGCTAAACACCAACCTAGACACCAAACCCTAATTGGCCAGGTCAGCTTTCGCTTTCCTAGACACCAAAAAGTAAGAATAATTAAAGATTACTTCGTTTCTTAAGCACCTTCCTAATTGAGCGCGAAATTCCTAGGGGCCAAGTCTAATTAATTTTATTAAAAGGCTAGGGAATGCAAAATGAGGAATTAAATTGTTTTTGGGCTAAGGAAAGAGTGATGAAATCCCTTCCCTTATCTTGTAGAGGTTTTGCCCTTAAAGTTTATTTACAAAATGATGCAACAAACAATGATATATACAAAAATTATAAACAAATATGGATGCTTACACTACGTGATCTAACTAAAGAAGAGGAAGAATTTAACGTACCTTGGGGTCCTCCAGCGATCACCACAATTATAGGTACGAAAAATTAAAAACAAGAAAATAAAAATCTAGATGATGTGCCCTAAGTGATTAAATGCATGATGCAACAATTATGTATTTACAACTAATTTTTTTGGATTTTTAATTTTTAATTTTTTTTGTGATTTTTAAATTTTCTAATTTTTTTGTGTTTTTCTAAAAATAAAAAGGGCGAAAAGAGTGAGATACGGTTACCGAAGCTTGCTTTCCATAAATTCCAATTTTTCCACGCTTCGTTGAGAAGAGTTCCGAAATCTCAAGCTTTCCTAAAAAGAACGAAATAAAAATAAGACAAGAAATAAAACTAACTCGAAAAATTAAAAATTAAGGCGCGAAAAATAATTACTCCCCGGCAGCGGCGCCAAAAACTTGTTGTGCTAAAAGAAATGATTTTAAATTTGAATTTGAATCGCAAGCGCACAATTCGTTTCGTTGTAATTTTTTTAATTGATTCGTTCCACAGGGACTAATATTTCGCAATCCTTAGTTTCTAATTTAATCGAGTTAGAACAATTTTTGATTTTTAGAATTTGATTGGAATTTAAACTAATTAATTTCCCAAAGAAATTTAAACTATTTTTTTAGAAGAAAATTAAATATAAATTTAAAACTAAATTATTCTAAAATTTATTCTAAAAATTCAAATTCAACTAGATTTTATTTACACGAATACATTATCTTGGCATTCCAACAATTTGGCAACACAAAACCAAAAATCGAATACAGAATGAACTAAACAATTAACTTAGCATTTCAACAAAACAAGCTACAGCAACTCCACGAATTCAGTGAAAACTCGCACACAAAGAAACGAAAAAAAAACACAGCCATTGTTCAAGAACTCGGAATTGTAAACTCACTGAAACAGCACGAACAGGACACGAAGAACATACACAAATTTAACTTGACTCGTGATATTAATCTTGAACTCAAAAGCAGCAAAACAGACACAAAACAATAGGACCACAAACCAGCCAACAACGGATTCAATTCAACGATTTGGTCAACATCAGTTCTAAAACAAAATAGCTCGACCAAAACTCGACAAAAACAGATTACAAAAACTCGGTAGAAAACTTAGCATATCGATCGACAATGACTCAGCTAATGGACTCGGTTACTCAGAACAGGCTCAACAGTCGAAAATTCGAAAAGAACTAAGTAAATAACTTGGTTACTCAACTAGCTAGACATCGACACAAACAAATCGCAAAAAAACTCTAACAGCAACTCGATAAAACTTTAACAGCAACTGCAGCTATAATTGAGATGAACACAACTCCACAGCAAACTCAGGAAACAAACAAAGCACCAGTGAAACAAACGCAGAAAAATCCTCTAATTACAACCCGGACAACAAAACTCTGACTCGGCAAATAATCGCATTGAACTTGACAACATACAAGCGGCTAAAATCGCAAAAACAACTTGACAATAATTCAACTCGGAAATTTAACACTGGCAACAGGACTAACGATTCATACAAACAACATAACACTCAGTATAGTCTAGAATCGAAGAGGGGAAGTGGTATTTTGATATGAACAGGAGAAAGTTTTTGTGGGGAAAGAAGAGAGGAGAGTCGTGACTTTGTTAGAGAGAGAGAGAGAGAGAGAGAGAGAGAGAGAGAGAGAGAGAGAGAGAGGAAGAACAGGGAAGAAATTTTTGTTTACTCGAACAAGAAGAAAACAAACATAAAGAACTGGGTTTTAGAAAATAGGGGAGGCAGAATTTGCTTCGAATAAAAACAAATAAAGGGCAAACAAAATGTTTTCTAAATTATAAAATCTAATCTTTTTGTGGTTTTTTTTTTTAAAAAAAACAACTAAATACGATGAAGAAATTAACTACGAAATTAAAATTTTACACTAAAACGAGGATTTGATTTTAAAATGGCCCACAATAAAATTGAGATTTTTAAAGGGGCAAAATTCCGAATTAAAACTAAGAATACGAAATTAAAGTTTCGTTATTTTCAACCCCAAGTGATTAGCAACGGGTTTATGAAAATAACGAAACAAGGCAACAATAACGAAAGAGCAAGACAAGAAGTAAAGAAAATAAAAATTGCATTAATTATAATAAGAGTGTTTACAAGATTTGAAACTAAGAAAAGAAATACAAGAAAATAAAACTACCCTAAAATCTAAGTTACTAAATACAAGGGGGTGAGGGGGTATTTATAGGATAGAAATTAGGGTTAAGGGGGGTGTTGGGTAAATCCCCACCATACATTTGGGTTGTGTGGCGGTGAAATCCTAGCCATCTATTTGATTCCTTCCCCCTTAAGCTTTGAAGAGTTGATCTTGGCCATACACTTTGCTAATGTGTTGGGATGATCTCCACCTTCCACTTGTCTTGAAATATTCCTTTTGCTCCAAGCTCCTAATTCTTTTCCTTCTTTCATTTTTGGTCCTTTTTCTTCCTCCTTTTTCCCTTCCTTGCACTTTATTTATTTAATTTGTCATTTCTTTATTTATTTACGATTTACCTGAAATGCAACAAAATAAATTATAAAAACACGAGGTCAAGCAATAAATAGGTAAATAAAATATGCAAAAATATGCACTTATCACTGACTCTTGTTGATTATTCTTCTCCTTTTCTTTGGTTTTACTGGCTTAACCAATTCAGCAGTAACAGCAGCAACAACTTCCTTTTTCTTCATGATTATAGAGATAATCTTGTCATCATCACTATCAGAATCAGAGACCTGTTGCAAACACTTTCTCTTTTCACCTGTTTCTTTAGATGCTCCAGCCTTAATCAAAGATTCATCAGTCAGAACCCGTTGTTCACCTCCTTATGACTTCTTTTTAGTGAGGGTTGAAGTGGAGAAATCCTTTGATCCTGATTGTTTGCCAGACACATCAGATCTAGCTGACTTCTTTTCTTTTACAACTGATGTCTTTTGAGTGACACCAGAGGTGGTTGACTGTTTAGGTAACTGTGTATGATATGTGCTTGTGTCAGGAACAGGATGTGTTTGGTCTTGTCCTATAGCACTTATGGCTGGGCCATAAAGTTCAGGCAATCTCTTTTTCAAGAGAAGCCAGACCCCATCAGGAATGTAAGGATTTCCCTCAAAACCATTTGCCTTATCTGATTTAACCAAAGATTTGATATTGTTTTCCGAAATCTTAAAGATAGGCAAAACTGTATCATTTTCAAATTCAACATTGGGACATAAATGAGAGAATATTAATTGAAAAAATCTAATAAAACAGACATAACCACATTTATCTGTTTTTCTAGCACTTAATGCTCTCAGAATAAAAGACCCATAATCAAACACAGTATCATGGATTAGAGAGTACCCAATGTGAACTGAAGCAGTTGGTAGTGTATCAAAGTTAGAGACTTTGTTCAAGAAGCACCTATTGATGGTATCAAAGAAGAAATTCCATTCCTTCTTAAGCTTGGTTCTGTATAACTCTCCAAACTTTCTTGGTTCTCCATTGTAACCCAGACTCGTAGCAAACTCCAACAAAGAAGCATCAGTAATTGTTGCTGGAGTCTTACCATTAAGAGAAGGTAATTGTAGAGCTTCAACAACCACTTCTGGAGTAACATGATATGTAACTCCATTGTATGTAAAGGTCAGGTTAGGCCTTCCTGAAGGTTCAAGTACACCAAAGACAACGGTCTTCCAAACCTGCATCACACACTTGAAAGAGACTTTGGCAGGTGCCATTAAAGCATACTTAATCGGACTAGACGCCAAGAAATCCTGAATGATATGAAAATCATTCGATAGTTCCTGATGGTCAAGAACAGCAACATAGTTGTTGGGAGCAAAAGTGACACCATTGATAACAACCTTATTGTTTACAAATGATGAATTCTCCATTTTTGGTGTGACAAAGAGAGATTGAAATTTTGAGCAATTAGGGTTTATGTTCGTACAAAGAAAAAGGCAATACTGATAGTTTTGAGAATAATGAACCAGTTTAGAAAACTAAATTGATTTTAGACAACTAATTATTTCTCAAAAACAGGTGTCAGTAATCGATTGGTGCAAAATAAGTAATGGATTAAATTACGTGAGAGAGTGGTGATAACTGTATACGACACGACTTACGATGTGTATCTATATATATCAATGAGTAAAACACACGCGCTCGTATTTTCAAGAAATGCATTTTTGATAATGATTATAAATATGACAATAAAATATTTAATTAAAAAATGAAATATCATCCTCTTAAAATACCTGGTACCATTAAAAACCAGAATACGAAGCGTTTCTTGACTTCGTTACTCACCCATCTCTATTTAACACCTAGAGACTTGTCCACTATCCCTTTAATCCTTCATTCTCTCCTGAAAATCAAAAACCCTTCACACAACACACCTTTAAACAATGTCAAAACTTACCATCAAGGAAAAGAATGTCCATCTCGTAGAGAACAGAGATATCTTCAGTTATACTCGTGAAGAGTTTGATGCCTTTGACTGGGAAAGGCAACTTGAAACTTTGTGGCTGCATAGGGATGCCAGTCTTGAAGAAATCGAGAGAGAAAGGCCTGCAAGAGTGATCAACATCGATGCTGCTCTTCAAGCAACATTAGCATGGCTTTCCTCTAAGGCATCCTCATCCAACACCACCAACCATTGTTAATGAATATGTCAGCAAAAATAACCTTATCCCTTCAACTTCCACCCAAACAAAGTGGCAAAGATGGGATCTGGGATGGCTGCTAGCAATGGAGTGGTTTGGACTTCACTTTTTATTTTCTGTTGAATAGATTATTAGATAGAGAGAACAAAAAGATGTAATATTTGCATGTAATCTCTTTCTTATTATCAATGAAGAATCCTGTTTCTCTAATCTTATTCAATGTGTTCTGCAATTTTTATATTTATGAACTGTTCTTCAAAGAATTAAATCAGAGAAGTGAATATGAAAACTAATTAAAGTAATTTAACAATAACCACAGTTAGATCAGGAACAGAACAATTAGGAATTACTTGAAGTATACAAATTGTACTGATAACCAAACCGTTGCATCAGGATCTGATGTTTGACTCAAGTCAGGATTGACTTTTCGTCAGTATTCGACATGCATTAGGATCTGATGTTTGACTAAAGTCAGGATTGACTTTTCATCAGTATTTGACATGCATCAGGATCTGACACTCATCAGTATTTGGTCTCCCCTTTTTCTCAGAAACTTTCATAATTTATCATTCCCAATTCATTCACCAATTTTGTAAAAGTAGCTTCAGGTAGTGGCTTGGTGAATATATCAGCTAGCTGTTGATCAGTAGGAACAAAGTGAAGTTCGATTGTCCCTTCCAGTACTTATTCTCTTATGAAATGATATCTGATACTGATATGCTTAGTAAGAGAATGCTGGACTGAATTTCCTGTCATAGCAATAGTACTTTGGTTATCAAAATAAATAGGTATTTTTGAATATGACAAACCATAGTCCATTAGCTGATTCCTCATCCACATGATATGAGTACAACAACTTCCTGCAGCTATGTACTCAGCTTCTGCAGTTGATGTGGAGATAGACTTTTGCTTTTTACTAAACCAAGAAACTAGTCTTCCTCCAAGAAACTGACAACTGTTTGAAGTACTTTTCCTGTCTATTTTGAAACCTGCAAAATCAGCATCTGAGTAACCACATAAATTAAAGTCAGACTCTCTAGCATACCAAAGGCCAAGTGATGGAGTGCCTTTCAAGTATCTGAAAATCCTTTTAATAGCAATGAGATGTGGTTCTCTGGGGTTTGCCTGAAATCTTGCACATAGACAGGTTGCATACATGATATCTAGTCTACTAGCTGTTAGATACAAAAGTGAGCCAATCATACCTCTGTAGTTAGTTACATCTACCTCAATACCTTGATCAGGATCAAGCTTTGTAGCTGTAGCTATGGGAGTTGTAGCAATAGCACTGTCTTGCATATTAAACTTCTTCAATAGATTCTTTGTGTACTTTGACTGATTGATAAAAATTCCATCATCAGTCTGTTTAACTTGCAGACCTAAGAAATAGCTCCTTTCTCCCATCATGTTCATTTGATATCTAGACTACATTAGCTTCGAAAACTTCTCATATAATTTGGGGTTAGTTGACCCAAAAATGATATCATCAACATAAATCTGAACTAATAGCAAGTCCTTACCATGATTCAAGTAAAACAAGGTTTTATCAATTGTACCTCTTTTGAAACCACTTTCAGTAAGAATTGAGCCAGAGTTTCATACCAGGCTCTTGGAGCTTGCTCTAGTCCATAAAGTGCTTTATCCAATCTATATACATGATCTGGATATCTAGGATCAATGAAGCCAGGAGGTTGTTCAACATATACCTCCTCTTCCAATTCTCCATTCAGAAAAGCACTTTTAACATCCATCTGGAAAACTTTGAATTGCTTATGGGCTACATATGCCTGAAAAATTCTGATAGCTTCTAGCCTTGCAACAGGAGCAAAAGTCTCATCATAGTCTATTCCATCCTGTTGAGAGTACCCCTTTGCAACTAGTCTTGCTTTATTCCTCACAATAGTCCCATCTGAATCTGTCTTGTTTCTGAACACCCACTTTGTACCAACAATTGATCTACCCTTTGGCCTTGGTACTAGTTTCCAGACTTCATTTCTTTCAAATTCATTCAGTTCTTCTTGCATTGTTGTAACCCAATCAGCATCCTTGAGTGCATCTTCAACTTTCTTAGGCTCCTCCTTTGACAGAAAGTTATTATAGAAGCATTCATTCTGTGTTGCACTTCTGGTTTTAACACCTGCATCAGGATTCCCAATAATTAAATCAGGAGTATGGCTTTTGGTCCATTTCCTTGTTGATGGTAAATCATTTCTTGAGTTGGAAGCTCCCCCTTGATTGGTGTTATCTTCAAAAGAACTAGAATTATTAGAAGCTCCCCCTAAAATATTGTTATCTCCTCCTGAAGTGATGTCAGGATTATCATTTGAATCTGTTTCTGATGAATCTCCTCTGGATGTTTGAGTTGTATCAGTACTGATGGTATTTTGCTGTTGCTCCCCCTCAACATTTGCATCATTTGAATCATCATCAGTAACTGGTGTTTCATCAGGCATTGGTCGATCGTCAGGATCTGATGGAGTATCAGTATCTGACATTACTTCATTAGAATTCTTGGTAGCTTCATTTGTAAAGATCAAACTGTCATGTAAGTCTTCAGCAATTCCTGTTATCTTCTTATCATCAAAAGAAACATTGATAGACTCCATGATTGTCCTTGTTCTTAGGTTATATACTTTAAAGGCTCTTGAAGTTGGATAACCAATAAAAATGCCCTCATCAGCTTTAGTTTCAAATTTCCCTAGCTGTTCAGGATGAGGTCTAAGAACAAAGCACTTGCAGCCAAACACATGTAAATGTTTCAGACTTGGCTTCTTCTCTTTAATCATTTGATAAGGAGTGACACCATGTCTGTTGATTAGAGTAATGTTCTGAGTATAGCACGCTGTGTTGACTACTTCTGCCCAGAAATATGTAGGTAGTTTAGCTTCCTCCAACATTGTTCTGCCAGCTTCAATAAGAGTTCTGTTCTTCCTTTCAACTACTCCATTTTGCTGGGGTGTGCCAGGAGCAGAGAATTGTTGAACTATTCCTTTGTATTTGTAGAACTCTTCCATTACTGAATTCTTGAATTCAGTTCCATTATCACTTCTTAGAATCTTGACTTTGTACTTTGTGCCAGTCTCAATGAGTCTTACATGGTCCAAAAGTATTTGTGCAGAAAATACACCCAGGTAAATCTAGTATATTCATCAACAATGACTAGAGTATACCTTTTCTTACTGATGGACATAATGTTGACTGGTCGAAACAAGTCAAGGTGTAGCATGTGATATGGTTCATCAATTCAGGATTCAGCTTTACTCTTGAATGATGCCCTTATCTGTTTAGCCTTCTGAAAAGAATCATAGAGTCCATCAGGAGTATACAACGCCTTTGGTAATCCTATCACCAAATCTTTTTTAACCACTCATTGATGTTGTTGAAGTTGAGATGAGAAAGCTTTTTGTGCCAATTCCAACTTTCATCTACTGTTGCTTTATTGATGAGACATGTTGAAGGACCATCAGTATTGGTGTAGACATTGGCTTCATAAATGTTACCACATCTTTGACCAGTCAAGACAATCCTTCTAAATGTTTTACTGATCACTTCAAAGTGAGTATCATTGAAGTTGACATGATAACCTTTATCTGTGATTTGACTAACACTAAGCAGATTGTGTTTGAATCCTTTCACCAGAGCTACTTTTTCAATGATGACATTTCCAATGATTATATTGCCATATCCCAAAGTTTGTCCAATATTGCCATCTCCATAAGACACTGTTGGGCCAACTTTCTCCTCAAATTCTGATAGCAAGGTTTTGTTTACAGTCATGTGCACAGAGCATCCACTATCCATGACTAACACATTTTTCTTTTTACCCTGCAATCAGAAACACAAAGAGCTCAGTTAGAATTTTTAAGAAC
Organism: Saposhnikovia divaricata; assembly: GCA_036435485.1. Taxonomy (NCBI): domain Eukaryota; kingdom Viridiplantae; phylum Streptophyta; class Magnoliopsida; order Apiales; family Apiaceae; genus Saposhnikovia; species Saposhnikovia divaricata. The sequence goes on from CM071601.1 coordinate 41,738,020, forward strand.
CCACACTTGTTGGGTTCTTTTTGCATGCAATTTAACACTATTAGCAGCAGAAGTCTTTTTAACATAAGCAGTTCTGTCAGATCTAAATCCATCAGAATTTGCTTTGTTATTATCAGAATTAATAGATGCATGCTTAGTATTCATACTCTTTGTTCTACCAGAATTTGCACTTTTATTAAATTTTGGCAAGGGATCATAATAATTGTAGTACAAACTATGGTATTCTTCACATGTATAGATAGAATGCCATTTACTGCTACACTGAAAACAAGGATTCTGTCGTTTATAAAATACTGATCTATTCCTAATGTCAGACTTAGGAACTACAGTAGCCTTCTTTTTACTCCTCCTGCAATCAATAGCAAGATGATTAGAGTTACCACAATTAAAGCATGTTTTCCTTGGTGCATTTGGAATATACTTATAATTATTTTCTTTGTTTATTCCAATTTTACCATTCCTGTTCCTCTTAGCAGTAGTGGTTTTCTCTCTATCTGTCACTTCACAGATTCTGTCTCTGAGTTGTTTCTTAGACAACAGACCTATATTTTTGACAGATTTAGACTCAGAATTTTATGTAGAAGTAGATCCCTTTTCTAAAGTAGATTTGGGATTTTCTGGATACACATAATTAACAGGTTTTAATTTGGTCTTTGTTCTGTCTGTAACATGTCTATAGGTTTTTGGATTTGTTGACTCATTCACAACAACTCTTCCTGGTTCTGTTGTTTCAGCAGTAACAACTTTACCCTTATTCTTTTTCATGTCCTCTGGTTTATAACCTAGACACTCTTTCTAGTTCTTATTTATGATAATATCATGTGTTTTCTTTCCAGAGTGTGTCCAGGTTCTGAGTTTCTCATTAGCTTCATTAAGTTCCTTTTCAAGTGCAGTACATTTAAACTCCATTTCTAGCTTCATGTGCTTAGCCTTATCACATTCATTTTGTACTTCTTCCATAAAAAGTAACTCAACTTCTAGATGATCATTTCTTTTAGTCAATTCTGACATCTCAGATATTATTCTAGCATTTTCAAGAGATTGACTTTTAAAGCTAATATGCAGAGACTTTAAGAAAGATCTTAACTCAGACATATTATCAGTATCAAAATCAAAAACAACTTCAGGTACCTTATTTTCAGGAGCAGCAATCTCATCCACATTTGCCATTAATGCATAGTTCACCTTTTCCTCTTCAGAGTATGAGGAAGAGTCCATCCAATCCTTGCTTGATGAGATAAGAGCTTTGGTCTTAGCCTTTTTGCATTAAGTTGCAAAATGACCCATTCCATCACAGTTGTGGCATTTGACTTTTGACTTGTCAAACTTGCTGCTTTTGCTTTCATTCTTCTTGTACCTGTTCTTGTCAGTATTGACAGGTTTCTTCTGAAGGTTGCCTTGTCTTCTAGCCTTTTTGAACTTCATCTTCTTGAAACCTTTGACTATCATAGCAACCATTTCCATCATATCAGAATCAGTAGAGTCATCATCAGTATCAGTGTCAGGATTGGCATCAGGATCTGATGATGAGTCATCAGTATTGGACTCAGCTACTCTACTTCTCCTTCTTGAAACCTCCACGGTTTTTCCTTTTGATTTTGATTCAGCATTAAAAGCAACAGCCTTTGCTTTGTTGGTCCTCTTATTCTTCCTTTGTTGAACCTCAAGATCATGGGTTGTTAGCATCCCATAGACTTCATCAAGAGACACAGCATTAAGATCATACCGATGCCTAATGATAGAGGTTTGAGTATCCCACTTCTCAGGCAAATCTCTAAGAAACTTGGTATTCGAGTCTTCTGGTTCATACTCTTTACCCACTAGAGATAGATTATTCAATAATTTCAGAAATCTATCATACAGATCAGTGAGGCTCTCATCAGATTTTGCATCAAACTGATCGTACTCTTGAATCAACAGAGCCCTTCTGTTTCTTTTGATAGATTCAGTACCCTGGCATTGAGTTTCCAAAGTTTCCCAGATCTCCTTAGCAGTTTTACATGCTATCACTCTATTTGACATGACAGCATCAAGGCTATTATGAAGAATGTTCTTCACCTTTGCATCTCTGAGTACTTCAGCCTTTTCCTCATGAGTCCATTCAGCCTTTGTCTTCTGAACATAGTGCTCACGTATAGTATCTGTTCTGGCAACCAGTCTCTTAGGTATATATGGACCATCATATATTCGATCGAGATAGTTAGGATCAGTTGCCTCCAGATACATCAATATTTTTACCCTCCATGTGGGGTCTCCAGCCTTTTTGAGAACAGGGATTTTAATACTCTCATACTTGCTTGTCGACATCTTACGATCTTTTCTGATTGTAATTAATCAGTTTGCTCTGATACCACTTGTTGCCCAGTAATTAACAATTGTAGAAGGGGGGTTGAATACAATTGTATAAGATTTTCGTCTTAAACAGAAATAATAACACAAGTATGAATAAATAATAGCTTTATTAATTCTGATATAAAACTGTTACAAAATCTCTCAAGAAATTCTTATGTTCTTGAGAGCTGCTAGGTTACAAGATAATTCCTGTAAGCGATTACAATTAAGTAAAATCTAAACTGTGTTTATATACAGTACATAGTTGCACTATCAATTACAAGATATATCAAATCAATTACATACGTCTCTTAGTACATATCTTGAATGATAGCTGCGTTCCTATAAATCAGGAACCGACATGTCAATCTTCCTAGATTCCTGGACTGATGTATATCCTCATGTAATCCTGATCAGCTTCCAATCCTGATGATAACCCAATACTGATGGTGCATTACTGATGACGCCAGCATCAGTATCTGATCAGTAGTCCAGATCCTGATCATCACTTGAATCAATATCTAACAGTTCCACATTTAACAATTAAATAAACACTTATAAATTGCGAAAAATTCTAGGTCGTTATAGCCTTCCCCCCTTAAAAGGATTCTGTCCCCAGAATCTCACCTAAGTAAACAATAAGGATACTTGGCAAGCATTTCGATTTCAAGTTCCCAAGTCGACTCTTCGACTCTAGGATTCCTCCACAAAACCTTAACCAATCTAACAATCTTATTCCTGAGCTTCCTATTACTTCTATCTTGAATTTCTACCGGTTGCTCTTCGTAAGATAAATATGGCTGAATCTCGATAGGCTCATACTCAATTACGTGACTCGCATCTGGATTATACTTCTTAAGCATAGATACGTGGAACACATTATGAATATGGTGCATGTGCGGTGGCAACGCCAACTCGTAGTTAACCTTTCCGACTCGCTTTAAAATCTCGAATGGACCTACATACCTGGGACTCAGCTTTCCTTTCTTACCACATTTCGTAACTCCTTTCCACGGTGACACTTTCAACAACACTTGATCTCCTATCTTAAAACTCATGTCCTTCCTTTTCAGATCAACATATTTCCTCTGACGATCCTGGGCAGTAATCAATCTCTTCTGAATAATTTCAACCTTATCCTTTGTCTACTGAAGCAGCTCTGGTCCTAAAATTTTCCTTTCTCTAACTTCTTCCAAATACACTGGCGATTTACACTTCCTTCCATACAAAGCTTCGTACGGGGGAATTCCAATACTCGCGTGATAACTATTATTATATGAAAACTAAACCAATGGTAAATGCTCATCCCAACTTCCTTTGAAATCCAAATCGCAAGTTATTAACATATCTTCTATCGTTTGAATTGTTCTTTCACTTTGTCCGTGTGTTTGTGGATGATAAACTGTAGTCATCTTCAGTTGAGTTCCTAGACATTCTTGAAATTGCTTCCAAAATCTCGAATTAAATCGCGTGTCTCGATCAGACACTATCGAAACAGGAACTCCATGACGTGACACTATTTCCTTCAAATACAAATGCACTAACTTTTCTAATGAAAATCTTTCATTAATCAGTAAGAAATGTGCAGACTTCGTCAATCGGTCAATAATAATCCAAATCGCATCGTGATTCGCTTTAGTCCTCGGTAATCCAACTACAAAATCCATAGCAAGGTGCTCCCACTTCCACTCAGGGATATCTAATGGTTGTAACAATCCACGTGGATTTTGATGTTCCGCTTTAATTCTATGGCCTGTGTAACACTTACTTATCCATTCAGCTATCTCGCGTTTCTTGTCTGGCCACCAAAAATTCTCCTTCAAATCGCGGTACATCTTCGTACTTCTAGGGTGAATAGAATATCTTGAACTATGGGCTTCACTCAGAATCTCATTCTTCAACTCCTCTACATTGGGAATTCATATTCTCTTTCCAAATCTTAAAATACCTTGATCATCTTTCTGTGTGCAAATTTCTTCTCCAGTCAATGTATTCATCTCACAACTCATCACTTCTTCCTGGCATCTTCGAATCTTCTCTAACAACTCCGGTTGAAACGTCATCATACTTAGAAACTCATCAACATCCTTTGACTCATAAACTTCTAAACTTAACTTCTCAAATTCTTGAAATAACTCCTTAGGCATAGTCAATGTGTTTAACCTCTCCTTCCTACTCAGCGCATCAGCTACTACATTAGCCTTTCTGGGATGGTAACTTATCGTGCAATCATAATCCTAAATCAACTCCAACCATCTTCTTTGCCTCATATTCAACTCTTTCTGGGTAAAGATATACTTCAAGCTTTTATGATCCGTGAAAATCTCACACTTCTCTCCATACAGATAATGTCTTCGAATCTTTACTTCTGCTCGTGAGGTTTAAGTTATCTCGAGACGTACATGATAACGTTGCCGTGTTGCATCAAAACGCATCCTAATCCTTTATGTGAAGCATTGTTGTAGATAACAAAATTCCCTTGATCACCTGGATATACTAATACTGGGGCTGAAACCACTCTCTTCTTTAATTCTTGAAAACTCTCTTCACACTTATCACTCCAAATAACCTTCCCATTCCTCCAAGTCAATCTAGTCAGTGGTGAAGCTATCTTCGAGAAATCTTGTACAAATCTCCGATAATATCCAACCAATCCTAGAAAACTTCTTACTTTAGTAGGGGTTCTTGGGTATATTAAGATGTCATCAATAAATACAATTATGAACTTATTCAAATGTCTCTTGAATACACTATTCATCAAATCCATAAACACAGTTGGCGCATTTTTCAGTCCGAAAGCCATCACTAAAAAAAAATTCATAATGTCCATATCGCGTGCGAAATGCAGTCTTTGGAATATCCCCTGGCTTAATCTTCAACTAATGAGATTCTGATCCTAGATCAATCTTAGAAAAATGTGCAGATCCTTTAAGTTGGTCAAACATATCATCTATCCTTGGGAATGGGTACTTATTCTTGATAGTTAACTTGTTGAGCTCTCCATAGCCAATACACAGCTTCATGCTTCCATCCTTTTCCTTGATAACCAACACTCGTGCTCCTTAAAGAGACACACTTGGCCTTATCACTCCTTTATCCAATAGATTCTGTAATTGGGTAGCTAACTCTTTTATCTCATCAGGTGCCATTTGATAGGGTGCCTTAGAAACAGGTTCGGTTCCAAGTACTAAATCGATCATAAATTTAACTTCTCGGTCTGGAGGTAAACAGGGCAATTCTTCGGGAAATACGTCAAGAAACTCATTCACAATGGATATGTCTTCCATTCTTGGAACTTGCTTTTCTACATCAACCACATGTGCTAGATACGCTTCACAACCTTGTCGTAATAACCACTTCGCTTGCATGAACGTCAGAAATTTCTTGTCTTGCTTCTATCCTTGAAATTAAACTTTCTTATCATTCTCAATTTCTTAATCTCACCTACTTCTGTCTATATCCAATCTGTGCATCATAATCAACCAACTAATCCATATTCTTAATAGTCTCTTTCCTAATCATGTCAAAATTTTCTAACTTCCAATTAATTGATAGGTAATAATTTTGTTACTCTTATCGTAGTGTTTATAGAGATAGGCTTGATACAATCCTTGACGAAATGTCCTTGAACTTCTGATTCTAACACTCATGATATAACTTTCTCTCAACTTAGACTTGCAACTCTCAATATTTAACTTGATACAAATCTCAGTATACTTCCCCTTGAATTTCTTTCTTCGGACAATGGAGGTCTTGTTATTCTCTGCTAATTCATATCCTGTGGGTGGCTACCTAGCCTTATTATTCCGGTTTTAACTCTTCCAAATCCTACATTCCTTTTTAACTCAACTTCATGTCTTCTGTCAAAGCGATTCTGAAAATTTCTTGATTCTCTACCTCCTTTATCCGACCATCTTATTCCATCTTAGTCAAATCTCCTTTATTACCAATAATTACGACTCTTTAAACTATACTCATAAATTATTAACTCCAACCCAGTCACTTTACTCTTTATCCAAAACTTCACTTCCTGTTGAAATTTCTTAGAAACAAACTGTCTAACTTTGCTCTTCTTTTCTCAAGCTATTATGTTTTGATTCTAAAATTTATTTTCAACAGTAAGTCTCAAAACAATTCAAATCTTGTGATATTCCATCTACTATATCCAAAGTAAAACATATAATAATCAGATGTTCATAAATAATCCTTCATCGGCACAACTACCATATTCAAAATATCTCTACCATCACTCAACTCTTGACCTTCACAAAATAATTCTCTGATATCCTTGTTACTTGTTCCTTGTCCTTATTCAGTTCAGGACGTGGGTAAACTAACCCCTATAATCTCTAACATGAACAATCATCGTACAACACGCACGAATGATTCAAAAATTTGAAAATAATACATAACTCGTTTTATACAAAAACGAAAACAAACACATCAATTGCCTACATGAATCGATTGCAAATGACCTCAGGAAGCTATACAAACAATCAAATCACCCAGAAAATTACTCAATCAAAAAGCCCTAATTTGACTCAAGAATCCTAATTTTCGATTTGGATAATCCAACAATAGAACAATGAAATTGATCATGAAACTAGACTCCTGACATCAATATAAAGCTATACAACCCGTTAATTCAACCGGAAAAATCAAAGAATCAAGAAGCTCCAAATTCTAACATGAACCATAGTTTCTACATATTAAAGAAAAAAATATATAAATCAGAAAATTACCTTCTGTTGAAATTGATTGCAGATTCAGAAAATAGAGATCAAGAGCTTTGATTCGAGTATAAGAACACCAAAATCCGATATCAGAATCACCCTCAAAATTGGATTTGATCCTCAAGAACAGGAGAGAGAAAAAATATATTTTTATATTTATTTATATATATATAAACTGATTTTTATGAATTATTAATAAATAAAAAAAATCAGATTCCGATTTATATAATTCAAAAATTAATACCCCAAAAAAATATTTTTAACCCATAATTAAAATTATTAAGCCGTAAAAATAATTTTTATGGAATAAAAATGTAAAATTTTTATTTTTAAACAAATATAATATAAATGCCAAAATTTCCCAAAAATTATGAATATTACAAAAATTAAAAAATAATGCATTTTTAAATATCCTTTCATTTTATAAAAATAATTTTATAAAAAACAAGGCCTCGGATTCAGTATAGGGGCTGGACCTGGAAATTAAAATACGAAATAACTGTATTCTAAATATATAAAAATTACAGAAAAATAGAATAAAATATTCTATGCTACCCAGAAGTCACATAACACGTATGGGATCATTTTCCTATTTAATAAAAATCATAACGCGTTTAAATGTATTAAAAATAAACTAAAACACAATAAAATGAACTAAAAATATATTTTAATATAATAAATTACACGTAATTTTCCCGGTCGTTACAAAAATTATCTTAAATAAATAAGTGAACAAGTCAAGTTCTCCAAGATAACAAGATTATAATTAAGCAGTTCACAGAATAAGGTAACTGTATATATATATTTGACCGTATAGTATTGTAGGCATTCTAAGAGACACAAGATAGAATAGTAGAATGAATTCAAATATTTTCTGTTTTTCTCTTCAGTACAGAACTAATTTTTTTTTTTTAGTGCATGGCATCTCAGATTTGCAGATATGGTCAAGATACGGACATATATATATAATAAGTGCAGAGAGATAGATTGAGTTCAATGCAATCTTATATACATTCAAAAGAGTTCAAATTAATCAGTGTGGTTCACTGATTATGAAGAACTAGTTGCATTGGTATTATTACAACAAGAAACAAACACAAAGCAAACTTAAACAGCATATTAAGATTATGCAAAGACCCAAAGGACAGATTATTTGTTTAACTACCAGCAAAGAGTATCACAGTAGATAAACAGACAATAACTTACAGATCAAACCACAACAGGCTTAGTAGAAATACAACCAAGATCTTCACCTAGATCAGGTAAAGCAGCATAAACTTTCTCCATATCATCGTCATTACCAACAGCCACCAACTCATAAACCAACTTACCCTCAATTTCTTTAGCAGATTCAACAACAATAGGCTCAATGACTTTATCCTTTTTCTTATTGACTGTTCCCTCTAGGTTTTCAACCCTATTTTGAAGTTCTATGTTTGACTCTTCAAGAACATCAATTTCTAGGCTAAGTTTGTTTACTTCTTCCCTAAGGATTGCATTGATATCAGTTTTAGGAGCAAGGGAGGGTATGACAAATTTGTTTGGGTGGCTAGTTTGACAGTTTTTAAGAGAGATTCTAGGTAGAGTTAAACTATCAACAGCACAATAGTCAATTTTGTTTAGATGCATCCTAGACATATGCACATAATGGGTTTCAGATATGGAAGTTAGAAGCAAACCTTATGGCATGTAATCAACATTAAAAGCTTTTATCATGTTTAGCACAATGACATAGTTGATGTTAAAGTCTATAGAGTTTGACACAATTTTTAACATGACTTTAAGGTCAACAAAGTCAAAGAATTTATCATGATTTGGCTTGGGCGGAATATTTGACCTAAGGATGATACCCAACTGTTGAAACCTAGGAAGGAGATGTGTAAAATTGACAGCAAATTCTCTAACACAAAGACCTTCAGGAACATCTTCCTCACAAAATAGACCAAGAAATAGTTGAAACTCACTTTGGTTAAAAACAAACTTTTCAAAGATATTGACACAAGGCAACTCAGAAGGTTTGTTTCCTAACCTAAGAGACTTACTAAACACATTATGGCCAACATAGATATTTTTACCACTCACAAAGAACTCAAGTAGAAGACACCATTAACTCTTTGTTGGACTTCCATGTTAGCATAAAATTCAGCAATCAAGTGAGTGTAGTAATTTTGACCCCTATAGAACACATAATTTTCCCATTTAATGGATGTGAACATGCTATGAATGTCTCCATTCTGTGGAACATACAATAATGCAGGTGTGTGTGTGTGTGTGTGTTGTGCATGAATGAACACATATACATATATAGGCAGCTTAACATAGATAAGGATTAACTCAAGCACGCACAAGTTTTCATGTATTCCCAAGAAAAATGATGAAGTTTTGAAAAATCTATAGTGTTTTCATTAAATGTGTTGCAGAGCATGCACACAAGTTATATGTATATGAGATTGGGTGTAGCTATCAAAGTGGTTTATTTACATATATATATCATAAAAATATATTTCTGTCTCTTAAAACAAAACTGGATGTATCACTACAAGAAAAACTGGATCAGACAAGGGTTTTTGCCCGTTGTCTGATGACCCCTTTTGCTGTCGTCTATTGAGATGCCGTCTGATATGTAGATCAGACAACAGCACCCAACCGTTGTCTGATCGTGTACCAGACAACGTACCTAGTTATGGAAAACGTTGTCTGATACCTAGAAACAACAATAGTCTCTTAAAAAGGCTTGTCTAAAATCATTTCAGACAAGTGGTTTCTAAACCATGACCGTTGTTGTTAAATAAAAAAGACAACGGTTTTATATAAAAAAGAATTATGTGACAACTATTTTTGCCCGTTGTCTGATACTTTTTTCTTGTCGTCTATTGAGATGTCGTCTATTGAGATGTCGTCTGATACTTGTATCAGACAACGGTACACAAACCGTTGTCACAAAGGTTTCCACACAACGTGTCTAGTTATGAAAACCGTTATCTGATACTTAGAAACAACAACAGTATGTTAAAAAACTCTTGTATATTGAGGTGTTGTCTGTTACGTGGCTATTGTCTCATATGATTTACAACAACTGTTATTAAAGATGCTTTAATTGGCTAAAATTAGACTAGACAATGGTTTATTTAGACAAAAAAACTATGCTAGACAATACAATCAACACACTAAAATTACTATAAATTATACATTACTTAATTAAAAACAATGTCAACATTGTAGATTTAATACAATCATTACACAACCATCGGAAGATAAGGTCTAATATCTACTAGACCAATTTACAAATCACAATCTTCATCTAATGTTAACAATATACAACTAAAATCATAATACAGTTTTAATCATTCTTGTTCCCAAACACAAGTTTATATTAGTGCACAAATTGTATTGGGTAGATGAAAGAGAATTGCTACCAATCTGCCCCCAATCCTGTCCAATAAAATTATGGAAGAAACTTTAGAAAGTCCAGTATGTGCAACCTTCAGCACATAGTTTCAGTAGCACATCTACATTTGATCAATGGGCTCAATCCGGCCCTGCACTCCAAGTCGCTCAAATACTTCAACAAGTGACTTCAGGTTACATTTGATCAATGCTTCAACAAAGTAGCATGTCTCGTCTTTAATGTTTCCTTCGGGCACATCTACGACAAACGACTCAATAACTATGGTCCCAGGTCTTCCTTCAATGATCTCTGGATGGACAGATAGAATTGAAGAATAGTTCTGTAAAAGAATTGATTAACAAACCATTGTTAAGTAGTTTAAATTGTATAATAAGCTGATAACAGAACCAAGTACATAATATCCACTCATCTAGTTGACTACAAAAAATTACCTGAGCCCTTACTATTTTTCACGGTGTCTACCAATTTTACGAGTAGAAAAAAATAGACCACTATAAAGGGTGGCAGACTGACAGCCATATATGGAGACATTGTTAAGCTATGAAAAAAACACTTGACCACTTACAAAGACTGAAGATATACTAATGAGAATGGAGGAATGTAGAAAGACTGAGGATCTGATGTCACATGGATAAAAAAGTTACACATACAATCTTTGTGTTTGGGGATTAAGAAATAGATTAAAAGAGGGTAATAAAGAAGGTAATTTGTAAGTATGTAGTGCATATACCCTGAGCCTGTGGTCACCACCAACAATCCGGATGCTAAGAGCATGCTCGTTATCATCAAGAAGTTCCAACCTTTCAAAAGTAGTAGTGGCAGGAAGGCTTGACTTTATATTAACTTCTCTTAGACTCCCAATCCCAAGATCTCCCTGCACAATGCACCTGCTAACAAAGGGCTTGTACTTCTAAGGTTGATCAAATCTCCTTACTAGTGACCAGACCTATTATGTAACGCCCCCCAAATCCGAGGTCAGAGATTCAGGTCGTCACGTCACCATCCAACCATATCATACCTGTATTGACTTTACAACTCAACAATACATCCATCCAGACCTCAATCTTGCACACAAACAAGTTAGAGGCTCAGAAACGATAATCAAAAGTAACACTAAATATTACAATTCATCTGTACAATCCAGAGTCTTACGCACTTCCACTTATACAACTATACTTGAAGACAAGTCTTACTATTACAGTTGAAAACCTATCAGACTTACTCTCTGTAGTATTTATCAAGAACTAAATCATCTCCGGGGTATATATCTCAGATTTCAAAACATAATTGGACAATGTATATGTCCGAGTTTGAATAAAACATCTATACTCACTAAGGAGCTTTAAGAATAACATATGAACCCTTTATAAGGTTCCCATTTCAATATATCTCAAGTTTGAAAATATATACATATGAGTATATCATTTTCGGCAAAACACTCTACGATTAACATACTGTACAGGGAATACATCATTGCAAACCTCTTTCCTTCCATTAGCTTAGAAGGTTTCCCATACAAAAACATTTCATTCTTTGAAAGAATTGCAAGAGTGCACTAACACGTGCCAATCTTTATAGAAAATCTTGCAGTTCTAGATACTGCACGATGTTAATATTTTTCTTATCAAAAACCACACTATCGGCAACTTGGCACTTAGGCCCAAGAAGCAGTGTTTGAGTATTTTTCCAAAGTGGAGGATGGGACTGGAAGAAAACATAAAAACCTGACAAGGATTGATGATGATCAGTCGCCACATCCAAGTCCAATAATCCGCGGGTCTTCTCTACCGGTAGAAGGATAGAAACTACATCCGTAACTATCCCCGAGTGAAAACTACATCCGTAATCACCCTCGATGAAAACTACATCCGTAATCATCCTTCGGAAACACCTGGGCCGGAATAATAATTGATGGACCGCCTGGCTCACGGCCGCTTACACATCCCGGGAATCGTTCGTCAACGGTTCCCACACCTGCCAGAGTCCCTTTTTCTTTTTCTTTTAAAAACTTGATTTTGATTGAAAACTGAGTAATTGAGGTCCGACATCAGTCGATCGATGATTCTTGAAATCACATAAGAAGCAAACCTGACCGGGGGTTTTCGAAAATGTTTTGAGTTCGAGTTTGAAAGTGCTAAAGGCATCTTGGATTAGCTTTGTCTTTAAAATAATGAACAATAATTAATAAATGATATTTTAAGATTTAATATTAATAATTAATAAAATAATTATTTAATTAAATAAGCTTTTAATCCAAGATAGGTATTTTGAGTATTTACGAAGACATAAAAATAATTACTTGAGTATACGATACTCCCCGAATGACCCTTCGGGTTTTCGCAATTTAATTACGATATAATAATATACCGCTTCCCGGTCAATAGTATATACGAACTGCTACGACCTCTATTGCTAGAGTCGTTGTCCGAAGAAAACATTTCATTCTAAGTTCAAGGGGTGCAAACATATATGTACTTATACATCTCAATTTCATCGATACTTCGATAAACATAAACATTTGATATGATTGAAAACTACAAACACAACAGTGAAAGTCCTTGTATATGTAAGTTTTGAAAAGTGAACTTGCCTTGGTGAGGTTGGGGTGGTCGAGCGTGCGGAGTGGAATGATCTATACATAAGCAATAACCGTTCGTTAGTACCTTAATCAATATCTCTTTAATTGCGGGGTTTTAGGGGGTACAAAATTAACTTAATGACTTCGTCTTATGACACTCTAGCCCCACTCTAGATTCATGTCATCATTCGATTACGCTCGTCACTTATTCGACTTAATTTGGTTACCATATCCGAATCATATCCATTACCCCTAAAATTACACTCCACTTACGACTTTTTCCCTTGCGCGAATTTTACTCTAGCATTTTTATAAAATTGAAAAATACATATTTTAATCCAATTCTTTTTGGGTAGCCTTCACCACTGCATTTTCTAGCTTCTCTAATTTTTCCATGATCCTACATAAATTTTTAGGGGTTTAAACAAGGTTCACAAGGGGACCATTTAGTGCAGTCCGGAATCCAGAAACACATTTCGCTTCTCAGGCCATTACTCAAAATATATACATCACCTAGTCATGAACCTTATATTTCTGGAAACTACATTCAAATACCTTTCCAACAATATATATTAGGACCTCAGGGGACAAGATTTGGGGGTTCAAAACCCTCTTACAAGACAGTTCAAGTTCCTGGAAAAATCTCAGCATGCTTATATCACTAAACCAACCAAGAATCTTACATCCACATCACAACCAGCATCTAAATCACCAAGATCATACTTTATAACATACATGGAGATACATACACTAACCACAAGCTTAAAAATCACAACCACAACACTTAAACTCAAGATCTACATCATCCATAACTTATATGTCCAAGATTCACACTAACATCCATGGATCTAACATTAAACACCATAAATAATTCATGGCCAAGAGGGGTTAGAGTTTTTTACCTTCTTGATGTTCTTACAATCTCAAACAAGATTGGTTAACCTTGGGGAAGACTTACTCTATGCTCACCATCTTCAATCTCACCAAAGAAATCAAGAACATGGAAGTGGGTTTCCTGACTGGAAAAACACGCCCCAAAGATCAGCCAAAACGAAGCCCTTGAACTCGTTTCCTGGTCGAGGCTCCTGAATGAAAGTTGTAGAGCGTCTTAAAAGCTTTCTAACCATATAAAGAACAAAAAATTTCATTGAGTAATGAAGTCTCTAGGCCCGTTTTAGTGAGCTCCTTTCCTGCTGGGCAGAATGGAGTATTTGGTGTTTGTTTTGTTTGATTAAAGTGATAAAGTGATCAATAATGCTTGATATTTTCACTTGGATGCATCTTATCTTCTTGCCATGTGGTGTCATCTCCTCATTGGTTCATTTGGATTACCTTTATCCATCCATAATTGCAAGCAAGTCCTTTCCTTTATACATATTGTTTCCAAGTCCTTCCTTCCTTTTCTTATTTGCACCAAGGGGCTTCCCTTCTTGTATATTTACTAAATCAATATGTTACAACTTATATGTTGCACTTCATTGTAATAGTGTGGCCCAATACCTCAAACAATCGTTGTGTCCAATTTTCTTTGTATTTTCTCTTTATCTCAGAAAAAATATTCTCGCGGTTTCTCAATTGTTCTCATTTCCTTTAACTCTAGGATTTTATTCTCAATTCCATTTTCCTCTCATAATATATCCTTCCTTGGACTTCTAATATTTACTATCCTCAATTCATGATTCGCTCGCTTGATCGCTTAATCTCGTTATAAAGTCTCAGCGGTTTCTAGTACGTTCGTTTCACTATCTCAGGGGTTTTGGTTCTAAATTCTCGAATCAAATATAATAAAATCCTGACATAATTAAATCCTTAATTCCTCAAAATTAATATCTCATTTCTTGAATATAATAATATATAATTCACTGATCGGTCAAATATTACATGAAAATAGAATTTGGAATTTCTGAATTCCGATCTCATTTACATACACTTATTTACTCCGTAGATTACTAGTATAACTTCGGAATATCCACACTACGTCTCGTACATAGGTGGCATGAAAAATTTTCTTAATCCTCAAAATCACTATTCATCCACCAAATCACTATTCATTGATGCACTTCATCATAATAGGAAAAGTTTTAATTCTACCGAAATTTTGGGTTCTTACAGTCTCCCCTCCTTAAAAGGATTCCGTCCCGGAATCAGTTTAGGAATCACTGGGGTTACTCCTTCTTTGTTTCACTCTTTCAACTTCCAGGTGGATTCTTCCATATCTTGATTTTCTCACAATTCCTTATTAGTTTGAAAACCTTGTTCCTCAACACTTGTTCTTCTCTATCCATGATTTCCACGGGTTGCTCCACATAGGTCAAGTCTGGTTGTAGGTCCACTTGGTCGTACTCTATCACATGCTGAAAGTCCGGGTGGTAGGTGTTGGGACAATCAGATCTTGGCACTGCGATTTTTGATACAATAAATTAACGAGTACGAATAGAAAAATCACCTTGTTAACGGTTGATTCCACGCTCTTCTATTGTATTCCCAAATTTCCTTGAGCGAAGTGTGGCCTTCGTCTTCTCAAGTTAACCTCTCTTCTTGCTCCTGGGTGGCTATCAAATTTTTTCGACCAGCCCCCAGCAAGAAGAGAATAAGAATATATATAGGCTACAATAGGGATCATGGACAATTAGGTTGGGCCTTCTAATTACATCTTGAGCCTAGCCCAATGTAATTAAATATTAATTCAATCCACTAATTAAAGAATTAATATTTGCACTACCTTTCCTAATACCGTAATTTAATTAATTAATTCGGTCCCAATATTATTTGCTTATTAAATTCCCCATGTTTAAAATATCGCATGTCCATTAATTAAATAAATTACTGATAATTCATTTAATTAATATCTTTTATCCTTGATTATCCACTCAACCTTTATTTAATTATGCCGGAATAAATCCACCTGCAGGGTTTCACATAATTAAATCTTTTTGAGCTTTCAAGGGAACATCATTAACCCGAATATTATCAGGACATGGATTCCTTCAATAAATAATATCCACCATATATATTATTCCATCACCCAAAATATAATGAAATAAATCAAAAGAATTATTTCATATATAAATCAAAGCATGTAAATAATATACACGTGTCAATTACTATTTCCGGATTAAGAACCTAAGCATTAATAATAACATAGAATCTTAGTTCACCTTCTTAATCAGTATAAGGGAACAATTCTAAATTTGATCCTGTTCAATATACACAAAGTATACTAGTATTATTTATTAGTCAATATAAACTAATCTAAATAATACTACAGCCATTCCAGTGGATTGTCTAACTCCACCTGTGCTGTGAACCTTATTATATTATATAAACCGTATTTAATAATCTAATATTCTGTATCCCATTTGATACTAGATTATTCACAATATATAATATTTAGACAACATGTAAACATTTAAATTATTCTCAATAAAATAGGCCAGAAATAAATGTATATACTTCAAATAAATATTTTCAGTATACACCAACAGTAGGGTCGTAGCATGGTCACATGAAACGCATTATGCACTTGCTGCAAGCTCGGGGGCAAGGCTAGTTCATAGGCTTACTTTCCAACACGCCTCAAAATCTCAAAAGGTCCTATAAACCTCAGACTTAGCTTCCCTTTCTTTCCAAATCTCATCAATCCTTTTCGAGGGGATACCTTTAGCATCACGAAGTCTCCGACCTCATACTCCTTCGATATCTCATAAAATTTGACCATACGAAATAATGGGTTTCGTAAAAAAAAACTAATGACTTTTACATACACTCGTCTGTACCGTAAGGACGTAATATGAATTCGAAATCTTCATTTAATAATTCGTACATCTCGTGATCGCAAAGATTTCTCATCCACCCATAAAATTACTATTCGACCAGGTTTCGAATATTCACGAAAATTAGGGTTAATGCAGTCTCCTCTCCTTAAAAGGATTCTATCTTAAGAACCTAAGGATAATAGTTGTGGATACAATTCCAACTTTACCCTTTCCAACTCTCAGGTTGACACTTCAACCCTATTGTTCTCTCCCTTGGTCTCACCAACGCTTTAATGTTGTTTCTCAACGCATGCTCTCCTCGACCTGTATTCCTTATCGGTTGTGCTATGAATGAAAATTTCTATCCCATTACTTATACGTTCCTCTTCTACATTGTTCATAGTATCCGTGTTGAGTCCTTGTATCGTTGGCCCGTGAATACTTTGTGGTCGAGTTTTATAATCTGAGACAATCGTCAATACGCATGGTATTCCTCACATTCCTTGGCTTGATCAGCACGCATGTGTTGCCTCCCGTCAGCCGTTACCACTTGCTATGGATACTGTATAGTCTTCGGTATATGTCGAACCAGTTCAGCTACTATATCCCTCGTTTATTGACTTCTTCGTAGCGCAAGAAAAGCGAAACTTCTTCTTTCACAGTACGATTTACAAGAGACGTCCTTACGTTCGCAGGGTGATGATCGTGATAACAACATTCATTTCATGGATAAGTTTTTATTCTCGATTTCCCCGTGAAATCTAAGGCACGACACTAAATACAAATTCGATCGTCTGGATAATTCTTCTTCCCTGTCCGTCAACCACAGATCAAATTAGTACATACGCTCGATCTCTTTGTTAAATATACCTGAAAGCACCTTCAATATTCGAAGTTTAACCTTAAGTCTTTATCTGACGTAATCGCTGCAGAAGTTTTATATTGCACCACCATCTCTTCCGTATAATATTCGATAATCTTCTCAATGGAAAGTCTCTCGTAGGTAAATCACTTGGTCCAACAATTATAACTCAACTAGGGCCATCTCTTGGCTCGGTCTTTGGCGACCTACTTATGAAATTCATTATAATTCTGTTCACGTTCAATATTTTCTACAGGAGGAATTAATCCACTAGATCTCTATCATTCTGCTTTTGGCATGTCGCGTTTGTACTTAATAGTTTGCCAATACCATTCTTCATATCCGTTTGCCAAACATTCTCTTAATTCTCTATACATCTTTGTCCTTCCCCTTAATTTATTTATTTTCCTCTAACATTATTCTTTATTGTATATACTCTATTTTCTTGGTCAATACTGACTGAATTCCAATTTCGAATAATACCTTCTATAGGTATCGGCCACCACACTGGCCTTCCCTAGGTAATAACAAATTTCTCCATTATACTCTCTGCTCCCTTTCGTCACCTTCTCTTTCTTATGTTTAGTTCTAATATGAAGATATACTTATGGCACTTGTGGAGAAATTTTCACACTTTTCTCATAAGGTTAACGTCTCAGTTTTATGCGTGAACGCCATCATGACTAATCCCAGACTCACGGTTAGTATATCCTATCCCGTAACCTTTATGTTGTTTAGAAGTATAGGCTATCATCCCCTTTCTACTGCATCAGTACACCTCTTAAACTCTTGAAAGACGCATCATCGTGACTCTCAAAGTCCTCTTTTTATCATAAAGTATAGCTAACAACGAGGTTGTTGCTAATATCTCATTTCATCCCAAAACTTTGTTCATTAATCCATAAAGGCTTCTGACTCATTAGTCCATTCAAACGATACTACCACAATTTTATAACGTTTATATTAGTGTGAAATGCCAACTTTGGCACAGTACAGAGGTCGATCTTGAGTTGGTGAAACCTTCTCTTCAACCTTATCCTTGAAAAACAACTACTCATTTTAACTAGTCAACAATTCCTCCATTTCCGGTAAGGGTATCAGTTCTCGATGGTATATATAAGATGTCATACGCTCGTCCTCCTTCACAACTGGCGCCAATCAGCCTGAGGCCTGCATGCGGCTGCGATTCCCAATAAACTTGATTAGGTGGTAATCTCGAAGGATCATTGGCATATCTCCATGCATCCATTTGCTATTAGGGGCCTGTTAAACTATATGTCTCTCTATGTGCATCAATCCCTTTAAGCTAAGTAAAGCTTCACATTCTTGCCACGATATTTCTTCCTTTCTCGTCCATCTCACTTCCATGTCAGTTTCCTCCAAGGATATGTTTTACATTGCAATCGATTTTCATTTCTTGGATCAGGGAAAGGCTTGGTAACTCCAGAATTCATTAATATAACATCCTGACAACGGTTGGTAGGAGCGTACTCCCAACCACCTCATCATTTCTTATAACTTTCCTCACACTAATATTAAAGGTCTTGTGGTATGCCCCGACATGTTATTTCTACTTTAATAATTACTCGGCATAACGCTCTGGCTGCACAATTACAACATTTGGTTTTTGATCTCATATTGGTGTAACGGTTCATAATTGTACCTCCCGTTCACCTTAGAGTAATCACTTTGAAAGGAATGGTTTCAAAATAACAAGGTCCAAAAGATAATTTCAATAAGAATTCCACACTGGATGTTCCAAGAATGTTGATGGTTCCAAATACTAGGAGTCTCGATTTTTGGAGATGTAAGGATGGACAGAAAGAATACAACAAGGTTTATTCCTTCCCGTCCTGATAATTCTATAATATGATACCATAGAGAATGTTGCACAAGGCAATGATTGTTGGATACAAAAGTCATAAAGATGGTCTTTATACAATTCTTACATCGGGTGGATACTTTTCCTCCTGTATAATAAGAGGAAATCTAAAGTCGCATTGATGAAGGTCAGCCAATAGAAAGCAATTCTACTCCATGACAATTAAAGAATGAAGTAGTTTGCCATTCAAGTAATCAGTGGTTTCAAATAAATTCTCATTGTATGAATGAAAGAATAACATATTCAAGTGATATAGAGTCCGATACGAAGATGGGTAGAATTCGAGTTGAGTGGGCGACCTCATTAGGTCTCAATCAAGTTATTCGTCAAAACTTTCGTCATCATACTTTACCACATGCAAAATGCATTGCAGAATGAATTAAATTGGGAGTTGGACCAGTGAAACAATAACTAGTCCTTTTCAAGAAACACTAGCAACTAGCTAGACAAACTTTGCTAGTCCACCTGTTTGAGACATCACCACCAGCTAGGATAATTAGCTAGGTGTTCTTCACAACATTTAAAATTTTGAGTAGTTAGAACAATCAACTAGTCATTCATATTGACATAACGACTAGCCAGTTTCACTTGGATAGAACGGAATTTCAACATCGTAGCCACTGAAGAAACTTTAGGCTTCTCGGACAACGAATGAAAATAAGAAGTTATTAAGTTTGAAAAAGAAAACTATAAAATTTGAAGAGAATGTTCTAGGTATCGGAACAATCGATAACCTCTCATCAAATATTACTTATCAGTGAAACGGTCCACCCAAGGGTGCCTCCGTACACATGCTTTATCAGATCCGACAATAGAATTAAATTCGGAATACCACTATCAAAATGATATCCTTACTATGATTTCAATGTACGATGTACAATCTCATCTTGAATAGAAGAAAAGAATTTATGAGGGACATCTGGACTTAGATCATCCATGTCCTCAGTAATTTGTTGAATATTTATGAGCTCAACTGAAGAGTGCAAGTATGAAAGAAGCAATCAAATATCGATATTCGTTAAGTAGTATTCGTCGATTAATTAAGGAAATATTTGTTGAACATTCCTTGGATAATTGAAAGAAAGTGTAAATAGTCCTGAGCAGAAATAATTATAAACTTCAAATAGAATGCTCGGGGATCAATTAAGATACTTTGGATGAGTCCCGGTTTCGAGAAAGTATATCACTGGTTGTTATTCCACAAGTTTGAAGTAGAAAGCTAGGAGGGTTACCTGATATAAACTAATCGAGGTAACATGGTTAGTGAACAGTTTAAAATGAAGTAGTGCACCAGCCGGTAGTTACCAAAATAAGTTAATAATCATTCGTGCATCTCATTATCACCACTATGATGGTAACTCCATCTCTTCATCTTCGTAATACAAGACACCAACTAGTGCGTCTCTCAATCATCATCTTAAAGTCATTTATCGAGTTAGGGTTTCAAAAATATATCTGTCATTTCCGTGCTTTATCTTGAAGACCAAGCTTCACATCATTCCGGGGACACCTGCTAAGTCCATAGGGTCCTACTTCATGCCTTCCGACATGAATCACAAGTGGCCAGTTCCCCCTGGGAACAGATCAAAGAGATCTCTCAGGGATCTCAGTGCAGTCCATAGGTTCAGTGGCGTGTGTGTGTATGTGAACATATACCAAAAATATTGAGGTCTACAATACATATATACATAGTCCCTGATAACATCTCTATCAAAGGAACCCACTCTAGACCCACTGGTCTTTTCTTTTGGTAGACTCTGAGATCACTGTATCGCTCGTTGCAACCATATTCAACTTCTCTTGAGTCCCTTTGTTAATCCTACTTGTTTGTTCTCTAAGTTGAACTACCATGTTCTAGCGTCCGAATCATGCGTGGAATTATCTAGCACGCTCGTCTTATGATAACATTCTCGTATAACACATGTAAAATTTGCCATCAAGGGTAATGGAATCCACAACGACATAGTGACCAACCTTCAGGTAAACCCGTTACTTATCGAAAATCGGATCTTATAGCCAAAGTAAAAGACTTTCATTAATCAAAGTACTAAGTACCCTTAATTATGTAGGGAAGTCCAAACTTCTTGATTCTTAAAATGCCGCCTCCTAAACTGTGGAGAAATATGGGCCACAAAATTTATGCCAGCCTAGTCATCCGATCATATTGGCAATATCGCCTCTACCTCAGCTGCTCTCGAGATTTCGCTCTACTTCGTATATCATTACCTATGATAGGTCATGTACGACTCTCAAACCTCTATTCATCATTCTGAAGGTCTCTAGGGATTCTATCGACCCTAGTATAATACCTTCAGTAACACTCCAGTCCATTCTACTTACCGGTACCTCTTCCGGTAGTCCAATCATAAGTTTACTACGATCTCTTATGTCATTCTCCTACTTAGACTTAACTCTCAACACTTTCGTTTCTGAGTACTGTAACTTATCGCTCTGATACCATTTCTGTAACGCCCCCCAAATCCGAGGTCAGAGATTCAGGTCGTCACGTCACCATCCAACCATATCATACCTGTATTGACTTTACAACTCAACAATACATCCATCCAGACCTCAATCTTACACACAAACAAGTTAGAGCCTCAGAAATGATAATCAAAAGTAACACTAAATATTACAATTCATCTGTACAATCCAGAGTCTTACGCACTTCCACTTATACAACTATACTTGAAGACAAGTCTTACTATTACAGTTGAAAACCTATCAGACTTACTCTGTAGTATTTATCAGGAACTAAATCATCTCCGGGGTAATTCTTCTACTCCTCTTCTGCTGGTGCGGAGTTAATCGGCCAAATTCTTCTCTTGCTGAAAAGTTTTTATAAAGCAAGAATGAGCTACATAATGCTGAGCAAGTTCACCATTTTGTAAAATAATAATGTGGTTTATTTCGAAAACATTCCCAACTATATGGGTATATATCTCAGATTTCAAAACATAATTGGACAATGTATATGTCCGAGTTTGAATAAAACATCTATACTCACTAAGGAGCTTTAAGAATAACATATGAACCCTTTATAAGGTTCCCATTTCAATATATCTCAAGTTTGAAAATATATACATATGATTATATCATTTTCGGAAAAACACTCTACGATTAACATACTGTACAGGGAATACATCATTGCAAACGTCTTTCCTTCCATTAGCTTAGAAGGTTTCCCATACAAAAACATTTCATTCTTTGAAACAATTGCAAGAGTGCACTAACACGTGCCAATCTTTATAGAAAATCTTGCAGTTCTAGATACTGCACGATGTCAATATTTTTCTTATAAAAAACCACACTATCGGCAACTTGGCACTTAGGCCCAAGAAGCAGTGTTTGAGTATTTTTCCAAAGTGGAGGATGGGACTGGAAGAAAACATAAAAACCTGACAAGGATTGACGATGATCAGTCGCCACATCCAAGTCCAATAATCCGCGGGTCTTCTCTACCGGTAGAAGGATAGAAACTACATCCGTAACTATCCCCGAGTGAAAACTACATCCATAATCACCCTCGATGAAAACTACATCCGTAATCATCCTTCGGCAACACCTGGGCCGGAATAATAATTGATGGACCGCCTGGCTCACGGCCGCTTACACATCCTGGGAATCGTTCGTCAACGGTTCCCACACCTGCCAGAGTCCCTTTTTCTTTTTCTTTTAAAAACTTGATTTTCATTGAAAACTGAGTAATTGAGGTCCGACATCAGTCGACCGATGATTCTTGAAATCACACAAGAAGCAAACCTGACCGGGGGTTTTCGAAAATGTTTTGAGTTCGAAAGAGTTCGAGTTTGAAAGTGCTAAAGGCATCTTGGATTAGCTTTGTCTTTAAAATAATGAATAATAATTAATAAATGATATTTTAAGATTTAATATTAATAATTAATAAAATAATTATTTAATTAAATAAGCTTTTAATCCAAGATAGGTATTTTGAGTATTTACGAAGATATAAAAATAATTACTTGAGTATACGATACTCCCCGAATGACCCTTCGGGTTTTCGCAATTTAATTACGATATAATAATATACCGCTTCCCGGTCAATAGTATATACGAACTGCTACGACCTCTATTGCTAGAGTCGTTGTCCGAAGAAAACATTTCATTCTAAGTTCAAGGGGTGCAAACATATATGTACTTATACATCTCAATTTCATCGATACTTCGATAAACATAAACATTTGATATGATTGAAAACTACAAACACAACAGTGAAAGTCCTTGTATATGTAAGTTTTGAAAAGTGAACTTGCCTTGGTGAGGTTGGGGTGGTCGAGCGTGCGGAGTGGAATGATCTATACATAAGCAATAACCGTTCGTTAGTACCTTAATCAATATCTCTTTAATTGCGGGGTTTTAGGGGGTACAAAATTAACTTAATGACTTCGTCTTATGACACTCTAGCCCCACTATAGGTTCATGCCATCACTCGATTACGCTCGTCACTTATTCGACTTAATTTGGTTACCATATCCGAATCATATCCATTACCCATAAAATTACACTCCACTTACGACTTTTTCCCTTGCGCGAATTTTACTCTAGCATTTTTAAAAAATTGAAAAATACATATTTTAATCCAATTCTTTTTGGGTAGCCCTCATCACTGCATTTTATAGCTTCTCTAATTTTTCCATGATCCTACATAAATTTTTAGGGGTTTAAACAAGGTTCACAAGGGGACCATTTAGTGCAGCCCGGAATCCAGAAACACATTTCGCTTCTCAGGCCATAACTCAAAATCTATACATCACCTAGTCATGAACCTTATATTTCTAGAAACTAAATTCAAATACCTTTCCAAGAATATATATTAGGACCTCAGGGGACAAGATTTGGGGGTTCAAAACCCTCTTACAAGACAGTTCAAGTTCCTGGAAAAATCTCAGCATGCTTATATCACTAAACCAACCAAGAATCTTACATCCACATCACAACCAGCATCTAAATCACCAAGATCATACTTTATAACATACATGGAGATACATACACTAACCACAAGCTTAAAAATCACAACCACAACACTTAAACTCAAGATCTACATCATCCATAACTTATATGTCCAAGATTCACACTAACATCCATGGATCTAACATTAAACACAATAAATAATTCATGGCCAAGAGGGGTTAGAGTTTTATACCTTCTTGATGTTCTTACAATCTCAAACAAGATTGGTTAACCTTGGGGAAGCCTTACTCTATGCTCACCATCTTCAATCTCACCAAAGAAATCAAGAACATGGAAGTGGGTTTCCTGACTGGAAAAACACGCCCCAAAGATCAGCCAAAACGAAGCCCTTGCACTCGTTTCCTGGTCGAGGGTCCTGAATAAAAGTTGTAGAGCGTCTTAAAAGCTTTCTAACCATATAAAGAACAAAAAATTTCATTGAGTAATGAAGTCTCTAGGCCCGTTTTAGTGAGCTCCTTTCCTGCTGGGCAGAATGGAGTATTTGGTGTTTGTTTTGTTTGATTAAAGTGATAAAGTGATCAATAATGCTTGATATTTTCACTTGGATGCATCTTATCTTCTTGCCATGTGGTGTCATCTCCTCATTGGTTCATTTGGATTACCTTTATCCATCCATAATTGCAAGCAAGTCTCTTGCTTTATACATATTGTTTCCAAGTCCTTCATTCCTTTTCTTATTTGCACCAAGGGGCTTCCCTTCTTGTATATTTACTAAATCAATATGTTACAACTTATATGTTGCACTTTATTGTAATAGTGTGGCCCAATACCTCAAACAATCGTTGTGTCCAATTTTCTTTGTATTTTCGCTTTATCTCAGAAAAAAATTCTCGCGGTTTCTCAATTGTTCTCATTTCCTTTAACTCTAGGATTTTATTCTCAATTCCATTTTCCTCTCATAATATATCCTTCCTTGGACTTCTAATATTTACTATCCTCAATTCATGATTCGCTCGCTTGATCGCTTAATCTCGTTATAAAGTCTCAGCGGTTTCTAGAACGTTCGTTTCACTATCTCAGGGGTTTTGGTTCTAAATTCTCGAATCAAATATAATAAAATCCTGACATAATTAAATCCTTAATTCCTCAAAATTAATATCTCATTTCTTGAATATAATAATATATAATTCACTGATCGATCAAATATTACACGAAAATAGAATTTGGAATTTCTGAATTCCGATCTCATTTACATACACTTATTTACTCCATAGATTACTAGTATAACTTCGGAATATCCACACTACGTCTCGTACATAGGTGGCATGAAAAATTTTCTTAATCCTCAAAATCACTATTCATCCACCAAATCACTATTCATTGATGCACTTCATCATAATAGGAAAAGTTTTAATTCTACCGAAATTTTGGGTTCTTACATATTATAAAGTAAAATTTAATAACTTCACCAACAGTGAACAACAATAAAGAAAAGGGCATGAATATCTCATCAAAAGATGTCACCCAAGTACTGTATATCATGTAAGAAGATATTGTCCACGATTTATAACTGTGAACAACCAAAACATAAAGTTTTTTTTAGATAAAGGAATCAAGAAAGTTAAAACTTTCAAAGCACCAAGATGCCATATTCTTTTTCTTTTGCTAATTAGATGCCATTATTATTCACCTTGTTTCTTTATTCGTTATTTGACAATAACAAACATCCTAGTGACATAACTGATTCTAGTTGAGTAGTGTAATAAAAACAATTAGTGAACAAAGTATGTATATATTCAAGGTATGACCTCTACAAGCATGATACACATTCAATTCTGGCATTGCTTCTCTACCATGCATTGCCATAGCCACCAAAATATTGTTCACAACCATGTCCATGGGCACCTGTATACATACACACTTATTATTAATTAATTATAACCAATTATTAGAGAAGTACCCTAACGTCAGACTTACATTATAAATAACTCATAATCTCAGATTTCTTTCACTTACAATGTCAATCTCAGACAAGGCCAACCAGTAGCTGAATTTGCCGACGACCTCGAAAACCCCCTTTTTCATTCAACTCCCTAACAGCATTCCCTCTCCACTTCTGCTGCACCTTAATAAGCTCCTTGGCCAACCTCAACAGCTACCCTATAATACGCAACCTCACCGACACTCAAACTCCTCCCCTTCTCCCCCACCCCCAAAACCCCATTCCCCTCTTCGACATTTCCTCGAACACCTAACCTAGGGCTTCCCAGATTTTGTGATAGTTGTTAAACTTTTAGATATCTTCAAAATCCCCAATTCCTATAGAATAAAATAAATAAATTATAGAAATGATACAAGATATCCTTTTCAATGGGTACTCAGCAAAACATTAAGCATATAAGCAAGAAGAAGTTGAATGTTTGTGATTGAGAGACAAAAGAGAGAAATAGTATAGAGAGACCAAAGAGAGAGATAGAAGCCAACAGAGGGGGAGAGTAGTGGGTAAGATTGTAAGAGACAGGTGAGAAAGGGGGGAAATATGGGGAATAAAATTTTGGCAAGGGCGGAGAAATTTTTGGTATAAGAGGGAAGGAAATTTTAAATTTTTGGTATGGTTGGATCGTCAAAAATATTTTTTAAAAAAATAGATCATATTCAATCGGTACAACACTAGTTATAGGGAGTAGTGCTTTTGACGAATTTATATTATAAACACGTGCAAGAATGATTTATTTTTTTCTAATTTTTTGTACACGTCACTCAAATCAGTATATAACATCATCTGTACGGTTGGATCATCGAAAAATGATTTTCAAAATATAGATCATGTTCAATCGGTACGATACTAGTTAGAGGAAGTAGTACTTTTGGCAGATTTATATTATAAACACGTACAAGAATAATTTCTTTTTTTTTTAATTGTTTTTACACATCGCTAAAATCAGTATATAACATCATCCATATGGTTGGAACGTCGAAAAATATTTTTAAAAAAAATAGATCATGTTCAATCGGTACGACACTAGTTAGAGGGAGTAGTACTTTTGACGGATTTATATTATAAACACGTACAAGAATGATTTCTTTTTTTCTAATTTTTTTCACACATCACTAAAACCAGTATATAACATCATCCGCACGGTTGGATCGTAGAAAAATATTTTTAAAAAAAATATTATTCCAAAATTATACTAGTTTGATCAAGTAGCTTTGATAGTTGACCATTAAAATATCATACAAGAATGATTTCTTTTTTTCTAATTTTTTTTACACATCACTCAAATCATTAGATATTAACATCCGTACGGTTGGATCATCAAGAAATATTTTTAAAAAAATAGATCATGTTCAATCGTTACGACACAAGTTAGAGGGAGTAGTACTTTTAACAAAAACGTAGTAACAGTGCTGCTTCCTTTAACGGGGCACGATCCAGATTCACAAAATAATTTTTTTGAACGATTTCTTCGACGATCAAACCGTACGGATGTCGATAAACACCCATTTTAGTGTTGGGAAAAAATAATCGAAAAATAAAAAAGGCAGGTTGTACGGGATTTTAACAAAAACGTAGTAACAGTGTTGCTTCCTGTAATTCATGTGACTATAATTTTGAATTAATATGTGAATTATTTTTTTTAAATTTAAAAACATATAAACTTATTTTATGTAAAATTTATGTGCTAAATTCTTATGTAATTTTGATTCCTCGTTTTTTTGTAAAACAAGCTATTTCAATAATAAACTTATTTCAAAACCAAACACAAATAAAAATCTCTCTTATTCCTCTTGTATACTCTGAAATTCGTCCCCTGTACTCTAGCTGTAGTTCCCTCCGCCGCCTATAATTCATTTGCTCCAAATTTTCATTTCCCTCCTTCACCTCTCACCTACAAAACCAAACACAAACAAAAATCTCACACTCCATCTATCCCGTTTAGATGCTCTATCTCAGCTCTCTCCTTCCTCTCTCGAGTACAGTGTGTCCCACACTCCATTTATCCCGTTTAATCGATTCGAGGCAAAGTGTAAGAACCTTGATTTTTGGTAGGAATTAAAACTTTTATTATGGAGTGGATATGGATTCCAATATTTATATGTCATGAAGAATGCAATGGGTTGACAACTTAGGTAAGAATAATCTATCGACAAGAAAGTAGGATATGACATACAAACAGAGGAAGTATTCTCATGTCATCCAAATCGATATCTGTTATTAGTCCAGTGGTTCCGAAAAAGGGTTAAGGAACGCTCGGGAAAGCACGAGAGCATTTTTCTAATTATAAGGAATAAAGGGAGAATAAGTGATGAATAGTGTTTTTGGTGGAAATAGGAATATTATTAGACGACACTATATAGAAGTACCCGGAATGAATTTCTGAGTTCGTATTAATGATCCCAGGGGAAAAAGAGTGTATGTAAAAGTTATCGGATTCTGAAAAATAGCACTTTTATTTTCCTCGAGATTTCCCCTGACACTGAAAGACCTAAGGACTTATTAAAAATATTTAAGGGATTTGAATTCAAGAATTATAAAGGAGGATTAAAGATATGAGCAAAATATTAAGAAGGTTTCCGGTAAAACCCTAATTAGAAATCTTCGAGGTATTCCTCAGAACGATAAATGAATTGAGCAATAACCAGACAAAGAAACAAGCAGGGAATCAAGATGCATGCATGTGCTAGTGGAAATTATCTAGTAACCAAGTAGTTACATAAGTAACTAGCACACTTAGCAATTAAACTACTAGTTAGCATGAACTCCACCAAAGATCAACACTTGTACATGAAAAAATACATCATCCATTGCATCACACCTTTATTAAAGTAGCTTTATGGCCTTGATATTTTCTAAACCTATCAATAATTCATTCTAACACCAAGCAAGCAAGAGAAAAGAACGCAACAACGCCATCTCTCTCTCTTTACTCCCATTCGGCCTCACCCTTAATTTCAAAATCAAAATCCTACTTCCAACCATCATTTGATCTCCAAATTTTTATGGTGAGTTCTATATTTCATATAAATGATATCCTAGAAATCTTAGTTTCAAATACATCTTTTACCATTTTCAAATAAATCATTCAAGGTGATGATGAATAGTATTCTTCATGAACTAATCTTGTTTTTCTTGATTCTTTGGTTGATCTAAGCAAGCTTAAGTACACCCAAGGACAAATCAAGGCTTAGTAAGTTCTTAGCACTCTCCAAGGAAGGTATAATCCTTAAGAACATGATGAACAAATCAAGGCTTATAAGCATATTAGCATGATTTTGTAGTTGGTTTAGCATATAATGAACATGATGATGAAGTTTGATATTTATGAACTTATTGAGGTATATAACATGTGTATGAGATTTTTGGATGCCCGGTGTGGCTTGCTTGTTGAAACGAAATTTGGAAACGTTCGATTTATAGCCGTCGTAATGCCGAAATTTCGTTAACCCTTAAAACTCGTGTTTAAAAGTTGGTATAATTTTCTGATATTGATAAGTTTATGACTTACCCTTGTAGATCTTGAGTCATAGATCGTTTTGGCGCAAGAATCGAAGCAAACGAACTTACGGTTTAGGAATTATGGCCGATTTACTAAAAGTAGTTCGAAACCGTAAATGCAAATTCGTAATTGAAATTGAACACCCTTAACTCGAGTAATTTAGTGACAAATCTTGGTAATTAAATATTAAGGATCATAAGGAAGGTGTGAGAGAAGACCTCATGTTAAAAAGATTGTTTTTCGATTTTATAAAAATGTTTGAATCGAGGTTAAGTGGGAACGAACCCCTAAAAAGTACACTTGGTTATAACTTTGGTTAATCACTTAGAAAACGGGCGATAAAACTCGAGGTATAATCTTGGTTCATAAACGACCGACCTTAGAACTTATATGACTTAAGTATATACCAAGTGTAAGTATGATGACATGTCTTAATAACGAACAAATGTCGGATCGTATCGGTGATAAAAAGAGTTACACTAAAGGGTGCATAACGAGGTAACTTGAAAACGTGTTTCGACCTAAGTTAAGTTTATACTTAGCCTTTTAAAAAAACGTAAGGGATTAATCTCGAATATCCTGATTGTTTATAGATCACCGTGCGGAACCAGGACACACTATCTCTACCCACACCCGACTACCAGGCAAGTTTCTAATACTTGGAAATGTTGTTGTGATATTATATATATGATTGTTGTTATACATATGCCATTGCATGCATGCCTACTTTCAAGTTATATTGTGATCCTTATTCCCTGATTTATTGTTAGCTTATAAGCTAGCTAGATAACGTATCGGTTATAAGCTGGATATTGCTAAGACCCATACGAAAGGGCATTTTAGTCTCATTCTTCGAATATTGACCGGGAGTCGGTATTTCTTGATATATCTTGATTATTCCGGAGAGAATATCTAAGTTAATATTTCTCCATTATTTATTCAATAAATATTATTCATATTCATTCGAACTTTATATAGTCAATGAATATTATTTCTAGTATTCATTTAAAGTTGATTCATTGATCGAATATTATCGCGATTATTCCTTTGGAATTTATTCATTATTTATTTATTGAATATTATTTCAAATATTCATCTGATCATTATCTAAATATTATTTCGAATATTCATTCGAGTTTTATTTATTTGATAAGTATTATTAATTTAAATATTCATTAATTATTTAATGAATATTACTTTTGAATATTTATTCGAGGATTATTCCGAGTGATATTTTATATTAAGATTATTCCTTCAATATTTTTTTAACTTAATAAATATTCTTTGGAATATTTATTTAATTCTTCTAACTCATTTCAAAAATGATTTACTTCATTCAAATATTATCTTCGACCTTCGAATATTATGTAAATTATTTCGGAGTCATATTATTAATACTTGTATCAAGAAAGGTTCTCAAAATTCTATTCTTCATTCAAATCTAACTTTCAAATTATTAGGGAACCTTACTTGAGAAATGTTATTTATCTTATTAACTTCCCGGTCATAAATCCTTCGAAATTATTCTTTTCACTCGCAACTTGGTTGCTAATTGCTTATTGAATCTTTGTGTACCTTCTCATCATTCGAGGGGTAAGATTGTTGGAACAAGTTGGTATCCATTAACAAGCAGTAGCTTGGGAAATATTGGTGAATTTTCCTTTCCAACTAAATACGACTACTTTGTGGAGTCTTATCAACAAGTATTATACTTGGGGAAAGGGGGACGAACTTTACATTTCAGAGTCGTGGATGTTATTCGAACTAGGAGCCGCGTAAGTGGCCGAGTGGCGCCGGTCCAGCAATGGCCGAACCGTTGGCCGGGGGGTTCCAGAGGGCGGAAGACAAGTAAATCCGTCGGTACTTCCTTCTACATGCAGAGAACAAAAGTGGGGAGCATAACATGCGACTGATCATCGTAAATGTTATGTCTTCTGGCGCGTGAATGCTCCAGGATTAGTTCATTTTCTCAGAGTTGGAAATTTTCTGCAATATTATCATTGTTGGCAGGGTTGAAAAGTGTTTGAAACTGGAATTGCAACATTTTTCCTGCAAGTTCCTCTTTTATGATAAATGATAATATCTTGCTTATCTTTGACATAGCAGATATTTCCACCGATTATATATGTTGAGTTACCTTGTAACTTCATCGTTTACATTATACTGGCACTATCTTCGTTAATGCATGGCATATGGTTTCAAAGATATTTGAACTATTATATATCATCATTGTTCAGTTATATTATTGTTGGTGGGCTATTGCTCACCCTTGCTTATTATTATGTCACAACAACAGCTAGGACTGATAGCCCGCGAAAGGCGCACTCGGCGCAAGCAGGTTACCCCAGCTCGAGGACTACCCGCTGATATCATTGCTACCATTGCTGAGGTAGCATAGATAGGCAGCTTTTGGTTTACCAGTTTAATTATATGTATAATTAATCCTAATCAATGGAAAGAACTTTTAAACTTATGATCTTATCCTTTTGGGTTGTAATCACTTTTATTCATGGATTCTATAATTAGCAGACTTATTTCAATTTCATCTCTGGGACTATAACTGTTGTGTGTGTAAGTGGATATTATTATGGGGTCACAGCATGCTACTTATTTATTTTGGACTCAAGTCAAGTGTTATTTATGGGAATGGAGACCGTAACGACCCAATCCCTGACCCCAGATCTGGGGGTGTTACACAAAGGATTAGGGTTCATCTTCTTCAATTGATCAAAGGGACGCCTCGCAATGACTACTCACAGTGGTTTCGTGCTCAAGACGAGACTCCTCGTCTTTGTCAACAGATGGGTGATGTGCCGAAAATATTACATTTTAAATCGCAAGCGCACGATCGTCGTTTTAGTATTTTAAGATTCGATTCACAAGGACTTATTATTTTTCGCGATTCTTAATTTCCAATTTAGGCGAACTAGAACAATTAATTTTGGGAAGGAGTTTGTTTTTACAATTTAACAACAAAATTAAAATAAAAAAAAACAAGTAAATTAATTTAAATGTCATGACATAAGATTTAAATGTTACCGAATATAAAGCTACGGGAATCAAGATTTAGGCTAGCTAATTAAAGAAACAAATTTAGAAGTAGATTTCAACATGCATAAAGAAAATGATGCGTAAAAGATTTTAATAACCAAAAAGTTGACCTAATTATCAAAACTAAAAACACAACAGTGAAATAAATACCAAGTTGAACTTATACTAGGTAAACAAAGAAGGAAGCAAACAGAAACAAATAAAAGCTGGCAACTAAAACGAGATGGTAAATGGACAAAAAATGGAATGGGATTCAAATGATGTTGGGCCAGAGACAAGTTTATATACATACGAACTGAACTTGGAAATAAAAAAAAACTACGCTAACATAATTTATTGCAGGACCATAAATGAAAACAAACTAATTAATATGAACTAGTAAAGCTAATTACAACTAATTTAAACATGGAAAATGGGGTACATTCATATGGAAAATTTATTCTAGCAATAAAGCTAATATAAAATTCGAAACCATCAGCAACCAAAACAAGTTCATGTAAATAAAATTAGAACTAAGAACTGTGCCAGATGAGTGGATTAAAAAGAAGACCCATTAAATTTATTATTTAAAAGCTTATCTTGTAACTGCTGAAAATGGGAGCATGACTACACAGCAACTACAACTTGATAACATGAACTTGGACGTAAAATCGCAAGCAAAGCCAAAACGATCATATCCTAATTCAAGATTAAAACAATGGGAACAAAATCAAAACTCAAAGACACAGTAACATTAACAACTCGAACTCATAAACTGGCGACGCGACTCAGCAAATTCGCAATGACCTCGACAAAAAGAACAACCAGACAGCGACTCGGCATCATCAAACAAATAGACTCCACACAAAACAAATAACTCGAACACAACTCAGCCTATTCAAAAGATTCTAACACGAAACTGGGGGAAGGGGATTGTGTGTGTAGATAACGAAAAGAAGGGGAGTAAGGAGAAGGGTTGAAGATGAAGAAAATATTTGCTGGGTTTGGTTCGATATAAAGCAAAGAAATAGGGGAGATGGGTTTTGATCTGTAAATGAGAAAAAGAGAGTGGAGTGGGTGGTTTGTGTTTTGCAGTGAATGTTTGATTTAGAAAGGAAAGAAGACGAATAAAAGGAAGGGGGAAAGAGCTGGGTTTTGGTGTATGTGACACTGAAACAGGGGAAAAACAAAGGGTTGTGTTGAGTCGTAGAAGAAAACAGAGCAATTAACTGCACTTCGAATTTTAACAAAATAAACAGACAATAGAAGTTAGGCTTCGAATTTAGACAATTAAAACAGGTAAAACAATAAACAAAATTAATATTTTTGTGGTTTTTTTTATTTTTGAAAATTAAATACGTAATTTACAGAGATTAATTACGAAATTAAAAATTATAATTATACTAAAACAATGATTTAGAAATAAATAACCCACAATCAAATGGAAGTTTAAAGGGCACAATTACAATTATTAAATAAAAACAAGAAATTAAATATCGTTAATTCCAACCCCAAGTGGTTAGCTTTCGCTACTTTGTCCACTAATCGGATTTACGAAAATAACGAAAATGAAGCTTGTATTAAAATGAAAGAGCAAGATGAAGAAAATAAAAAGGGAATGATAATTTATATTAATAAAAGGGAAGTGTTTACAAAACTTGAAAACTAGTACTAAAAATGGAGACTACTAAATTTAGGTTAACTAAAACTAAGATTAAGGATGTAGGATTCAAATGAAGGGGGGCTATTTATAGAAAAAATTTAGGGTTTTTGGTTGGCGTGGGTTCATCCTAGCCATTTATTTAGTTTTGTGTTGGCTAAATCTTGGCCATCCATTTTGTTTGACAACAAAATGCACCACACTCACTTGTCTTTCCTTTTCTCCTTGCTTTGGTCCTTCTTCTTTCTCTTTTGCCCTTCCTTGATATTTATTTCTTTATTTTGTCATTTCTTCATTTTTTCTCCAATTTCCTGAAATGAAACAAAATAAGTTTATTAAAATACGAGTACAAGTAGCAAATAGGTAATAAAAATATGCAAAAATATGCACTTATCAATGGGTTAGTTGGTTTCTCGACTTTCAATTCAATTAGGGTTTCAATTCAATTCAATAGATGGGTTAAGTTTAAAGGATTTAATTGTTCAATTAGGGTCTCTTACATTTTCAGATTCAAGTGTTTATTTTCAGATTTAATTGTTTATTTTCTGTCATTTTCAGGAGACTCAAGATGTCGTGCAAGAAAGATTTACAGTGCTAAAGATGGAACTGGGTTTTACATTAGAACACTTGGCAAGAAAGATAAAACAAGTCTTCTTTCTTTCTTTCTTTATTTCCAAGTCTTCTGATATTAAATTGGTTCCATCTGTGCAAGAAAGATGTTGTGCTAATTTGTATATTCAGACCGATGGAACTGGATATGCGCATGTGTGTTTTGCTATTAGGTTCTTACTAAAACCTTTATTGTTTTGATGGAGTGATTTGTATGTGTTATGTCTCTTTGATGTTTGAAATACAACTAGCCCTTCTTATTGTTATCCTAGATTTGTATGTGTTATTTTTTTTATGTTTACGTGTATTTATGTTTGTTGCACCAAGCTACACTAAAAACTATGTCTTGCCCGAGTGTGACGCCCCCAAATCTGAGGTCAAAGATTCAGGTCGTCACATCATCATCCAACCATATCATACCTGTATTAACTTTACAACTCAACAATACATACGTCCAGACCTCAATCTTACGCACAAACAAGTTAGAGCCTCAGAAACGATAATCAAAAGTAACACTAAATATTATAATTCATCTGTACAATCCAGAGTCTTACGCACTTCCACTTATACAACTATACTTGAAGACAAGTCTTACTATTACAGTTGAAAACCTATCAGACTTACTCTGTAGTATTTATCAGGAACTAAATCATCTCCGGGGTAATTCTTCTACTCCTCTTCTGCTGGTACAGAGTTAATCGGCCAAGTTCTTCTCTTGCTGAAAAGTTTTTATAAAGCAAGAATGAGCTACATAATGCTCAGCAAGTTCACCATTTTGTAAAATAATAATGTGGTTTATTTCGAAAACATTCCCAACTATATGGGTATATATCTCAGATTTCAAAACATAATTGGACAATGTATATGTCCGAGTTTGAATAAAACATCTATACTCACTAAGGAGCTTTAAGAATAACATATGAACCCTTTATAAGGTTCCCATTTCAATATATCTCAAGTTTGAAAATATATACATATGATTATATCATTTTCGGAAAAACACTCTACGATTAACATACTGTACAGGGAATACATCATTGCAAACGTCTTTCCTTCCATTAGCTTAGAAGGTTTCCCATACAAAAACATTTCATTCTTTGAAACAATTGCAAGAGTGCACTAACACGTGCCAATCTTTATAGAAAATCTTGCAGTTCTAGATACTGCACGATGTCAATATTTTTCTTATCAAAAACCACACTATCGGCAACTTGGCACTTAGGCCCAAGAAGCAGTGTTTGAGTATTTTTCCAAAGTGGAGGATGGGACTGGAAGAAAACATAAAAACCTGACAAGGATTGACGATGATCAGTCGCCACATCCAAGTCCAATAATCCGCGGGTCTTCTCTACCGGTAGAAGGATAGAAACTACATCCGTAACTATCCCCGGGTGAAAACTACATCCGTAATCACCCTCGATGAAAACTACATCCGTAATCATCCTTCGGCAACACCTGGGCCGGAATAATAATTGATGGACCGACTGGCTCACGGCCGCTTACACATCCCGGGAATCGTTCGTCAACGGTTCCCACACCTGCCAGAGTCCCTTTTCTTTTTCTTTTAAAACTTGATTTTGATTGAAAACTAAGTAATTGAGGTCCGACCTCAGTCGACCGATGATTCTTGAAATCATACAAGAAGCAAACCTGACCGGGGGTTTTCGAAAATGTTTTGAGTTCGAAAGAGTTCGAGTTTGAAAGTGCTAAAGGTATCTTGGATTAGCTTTGTCTTTAAAATAATGAACAATAATTAATAAATGATATTTTAAGATTTAATATTAATAATTAATAAAATAATTATTTAATTAAATAAGCTTTTAATCCAAGATAGGTATTTTGAGTATTTACGAAGATATAAAAATAATTACTTGAGTATACGATACTCCCCGAATGACCCTTCGGGTTTTCGCAATTTAATTACGATATAATAATATACCGCTCCCCGGTCAATAGTATATACGGACCGCTACGACCTCTATTGCTAGAGTCGTTGTCCGAAGAAAACATTTCATTCTAAGTTCAAGGGGTGCAAACATATATGTACTTATACATCTCAATTTCATCGATACTTCGATAAACATAAACATTTGATATGATTGAAAACTACAAACACAACAGTGAAAGTCCTTGTATATGTAAGTTTTGAAAAGTAAACTTGCCTTGGTGAGGTTGGGGTGGTCGAGCGTGCGGAGTGGAATGATCTATACATAAGCAATAACCGTTCGTTAGTACCTTAACCAATATCTCTTTAATTGCGGGGTTTTAGGGGGTACACAATTAACTTAATGACTTCGTCTTATGACACTCTAGCCCCACTATAGGTTCATGTCATCACTCGATTACGCTCGTCACTTATTCGACTTAATTTGGTTACCATATCCGAATCATATCCATTACCCCTAAAATTACACTCCACTTACGACTTTTTCCCTTGCGCGAGTTTTACTTTAGCATTTTTATAAAATTGAAAAATACATATTTTAATCCAATTCTTTTTGGGTAGCCTTCACCACTGCATTTTCTAGCTTCTCTAATTTTTTCATGATCCTACATAAATTTTTAGGGGTTTAAACAAGGTTCACAAGGAGACCATTTAGTGCAGCCCGGAATCCAGAAACACATTTCACTTCTCAGGCCATAACTCAAAATCTATATATCACCTAGTCATGAACCTTATATTTCTGGAAACTACATTCAAATACCTTTCCAACAATATATATTAGAACCTTAGGGGACAAGATTTAGGGGTTCAAAACCCTCGTAAAAGACAGTTCAAGTTCCTGGAAAAAATCTCAGCATGCTTATATCACTAAACCAA
Source organism: Saposhnikovia divaricata (assembly GCA_036435485.1). Lineage (NCBI taxonomy): Eukaryota > Viridiplantae > Streptophyta > Magnoliopsida > Apiales > Apiaceae > Saposhnikovia > Saposhnikovia divaricata. The sequence continues at coordinate 41,776,120 of CM071601.1, forward strand.
CCAAGAATCTTACATCCACATCACAACCAACATCTAAATCACCAAGATCATACTTTATAACATACATGGAGATACATACACTAACCACAAGCTTAAAAATCACAACCACAACACTTAAACTCAAGATCTACATCATCCATAACTTATATGTCCAAGATTCACACTAACATCCATGGATCTAACAGTAAACACCATAAATAATTCATGGCCAAGAGGGGTTAGGGTTTAATACCTTCTTGATGTTCTTACAATCTCAAACAAGCTTGGTTAACCTTGGGGAAGCCTTACTCTATGCTCACCATCTTCAATCTCACCAAAGAAATCAAGAACATGGAAGTGGGTTTCCTGACTGGAAAAACACGCCCCAAAGATCAGCCAAAACGAAGCCCTTGCACTCGTTTCCTGGTTGCGGGTCCTGAATGAAAGTTGTAGAGCGTCTTAACAGCTTTCTAACCATATAAAGAATAAAAACTGTCATTGAGTAATGAAGGCTCTAGGCCCGTTTTACTGAGAGGTGTTCTGCTGGGCAGAATGGTTTTGTTCTTGGTTTTATGTTCTAATAATGCCATACACTTGATATATATCTATTTTTGGTTGGATGTATCTCATCCTTGCTAGGTGGCAACCTCTCATTGGCTCCTCTAGATTTCTTATCCACTTAAATTGCAACCAAGCCCTTTGCTAATTGCAACCAAGTCCTTGTCTCTTGTTTCTTGCACTTAAGTCCTTTTGTTTTGTTTTCTTTTCCACCGCCTTGATTTCCTTGTCGTTTCTTGAATAAAATAAATACGTTACAACTTATACATTGCATATTATTGCTCTAATATAGCACAATACCTCGAACGAATATTAATTACAACATCCCTTGTTTATTTCTCTTTATCTCAGAAAACGTTTGCCCGATTTCTCAATCATTCTCTTTTCTCAATTCTAGGAGTTTATTCTCAATCCCTTTTCCCTCTCATAATATATCCTTCCTTGGACTCTTAATATACCATATCCTTAATCCATGATTCGTTCGCTCAATCGCTTAATCTTATTGTAAAGTTTCAGCGGTTTCTAGAACGTTTGTTTCACTTCCTCAGTGGTTTTCGTTCCAAATTCTCAAATCACTTATAATAAAATTTCAAAATATTAACTCCTCAATTCCTCAAATTAAATATCTCATTTCTTGATATTACTGATATATAATTCACTGATCGGTCAAATGTTACACGAAAATAGAATTTGGAATTTCTGAATTCCGATCGCATTTACATACACTTATTTACTCCGTAGATTACTAGTATAACTTCGGAATATCCACACTACGTCTCGTACATAGGTGGCATGAAAAATTTTCTTAATCCTCAAAATCACTATTCATCCACCAAATCACTATTCATTGATGCACTTCATCATAATAGGAAAAGTTTTAATTCTACCGAAATTTTGGGTTCTTGCAGTCTCCCCTCCTTAAAAGGATTCCGTCCCGGAATCAGTTTAGGAATCACTAGGGTTACTCCTTCTTTGTTTCACTCTTTCAACTTCCAGGTGGATTCTTCCATATCTTGATTTTCTCACAATTCCTTATTAGTTTGAAAACCTTGTTCCTCAGCACTTGTTCTTCTCTATCCATGATTTCCACGGGTTGTTCCACATAGGTCAAGTCTGGTTGTAGGTCCACTTGGTCGTACTCTATCACATGCCGAAAGTCCGGGTGGTAGGGTCGTAGCATGGTCACATGAAACGCATTATGCACTTGCTGCAAGCTCGGGGGCAAGGCTAGTTCATAGGCTAACTTTCCAACACACCTCAAAATCTCAAAAGGTCCTATAAACGGCCCCCAAATCTCATAGGCTAGTTCATAGGCTAGTTCATAGGCTCTGATACCATTTCTGTGACGCCCCCAAATCTGAGGTCAAAGATTCAGGTCGTCACATCATCATCCAACCATAAAATTAATATTCGACAAGGTTTCGAATATTCACGAAAATTAGGGTTAATGCAGTCTCCTCTCCTTAAAAGGATTCTATCTTAAGAACCTAAGGATAATAGTTGTGGATACAATTCCAACCTTACCCTTTCCAACTCTCAGGTTGACACTTCAACCCTATTGTTCTCTCCCTTGGTCTCACCAATGCTTTAATGTTGTTTCTCAACGCATGCTCTCCTCGACCTGTATTCCTTATCGGTTGTGCTATGAATGAAAATTTCTATCCCACTACTTATACGTTCCTCTTCTACATTGTTCATAGTATCCGTGTTGAGTCCTTGTATCGTTGGCCCGTGAATACTTTGTGGTCGCGTTTTATAATGTGAGACAATGTCAATACGCATGGTATTCCTCACATTCCTTGGCTTGATCAGCACGCATGTGTTGCCTCCCGTCAGCCGTTACCACTTGCTATGGATACTGTATAGTCTTCGGTATATGTCGAACCAGTTCAGCTACTATATCCCTCGTTTATTGACTTCTTCGTAGCGCAAGAAAAGCGAAACTTCTTCTTTCACAGTACGCTTTACAAGAGACGTCCTTACGTTCGCAGGGTGATGATCGTGATAACAACATTCATTTCATGGATAAGTTTTTATTCTCGATTTCCCCGTGAAATCTAAGGCACGACACTAAATACAAATTCGATCGTCTGGATAATTCTTCTTCCCTGTCCGTCAACCACAGATCAAATTAGTATATACGCTCAATCTCTTTGTTAAATATACCTGAAAGCACCTTCAATATTCGAAGTTTAACTTTAAGTCTTTATCTGACGTAATCGCTGCAGAAGTTTTATATTGCACCACCATCTCTTCCGTATAATATTCAATAATCTTCTAATTGGAAAGTCTCTCGTAGGTAAATCACTTGGTCCAACAATTATAACTCAACTAGGGCCATCTCTTGGCTCGGTCTTTGGCGACCTACTTATGAAATTCATTATAATTCTGTTCACGTTCAATATTTTCTACAGGCGGAATTAATCCACTACATCTCTATCATTCTGCTTTTGGCATGTCGCGTTTGTACTTAATAGTTTGCCAATACCATTCTTCATATCCGTTTGCCAAACATTCTCTTAATTCTCTATACATCTTTGCCCTTCCCCATAATTTATTCATTTTCCTCTAACATTATTCTTTATTGTATATACTCTATTTTCTTGGTCAATACTGACTGAATTCCAATTTCGAATAATACCTTCTATAGGTATCGGCCACCACACTGGCCTTCCCTAGGTAATAACAAATTTCTCCATTATACTCTCTGCTCCCTTTCGTCACCTTCTCTTTCTTATGTTTAGTTCTAATATGAAGATATACTTATGGCACTTGTGGAGAAATTTTCACACTTTTCTCATAAGGTTAACGTCTCAGTTTTATGCGTGAACGCCATCATGACTAATCCCAGACTCACGGTTAGTATATCCTATCCCGTAACCTTTATGTTGTTTAGAAGTATAGGCTATCATCCCCTTTCTACTGCATCAGCACACCTCTTAAACTCTTGAAAGACGCATCATCGTGACTCTCAAAGTCCTCTTTTTATCATCAAGTATAGCCAACAACGAGGTTGTTGCTAATATCTCATTTCATCCCAAAACTTTGTTCATTAATCCATAAAGGCTTCTGACTCATTAGTCCATTCAAACGATACTACCACAATTTTATAACGTTTATATTAGTGTCAAATGCCAACTTTGGCACAGTACAGAGGTCGATATTGAGTTGGTGAAACCTCCTCTTCAACCTTATCCTTGAAAAACAACTACTCATTTTAACTAGTCAACAATTCCTCCATTTCCGGTAAGGGTATCAGTTCTCGATGGTATATATAAGATGTCATACGCTCGTCCTCCTTCACAACTTGCGCCAATCAGCCTGAGGCCTGCATGCGGCTGCGATTCCCAATAAACTTGATTAGGTGGTAATCTCGAAGGATCATTGGCATATCTCCATGCATCCATTTGCTATTAGGGGCCTATTAAACTATATGTCTCTCTATGTGCATCAATCCCTTTAAGCTAAGTAAAGCTTCACATTCTTGCCACGATATTTCTTCCTTTCTCGTCCATCTCACTTCCATGTCAGTTTCCTCCAAGGATATGTTTTACATCGCAATCGATTTGCATTTTCTGGATCAGGAAAAGGCTTGGTAACTCCAGAATTCATTAATATAACATCCTGACAACGGTTGGTAGAAGCGTACTCCCAACCACCTCATCATTTCTTATAACTTTCCCCACACTAATATTAAAGGCCTTGTGGTATGCCCCGACATGTTATTTCTACTTTAATAATTACTCGGCATAACGCTCTGGCTGCACAATTACAACATTTGGTTTTTGATCTCATATTGGTGTAACGGTTCATAATTGTACCTCCCGTTCACCTTAGAGTAATCACTTTGAAAGAAATGGTTTCAAAATAACAAGGTCCAAAAGATAATTTCAATAAGAATTCCACATTGGATGTTCCAAGAATGTTGATGGTTCCAAATACTAGGAGTCTCGATTTTTGAAGATGTAAGGATGGACAGAAAGAATACAACAAGGTTTATTCCTTCCCGTCCTGATAATTTTGTAATATGATATCATAGAGAATGTTGCACAAGGCAATGATTGTTGGATACAAAAGTCATAAAGACGGTCTTTATACAATTCTTACATCGGGTGGATACTTTTCCTCCTGTATAATAAGAGGAAATCTAAAGTCGCATTGATGAAGGTCATCCAATAGAAAGCAATTCTACTCCATGACAATTAAAGAATGAAGTAGTTTATCATTCAAGTAATCAGTGGTTTCAAATGAATTCTCATTGTGTGAATGAAAGAATAAAATATTCAAGTGATATAGAGTCTGATACGAAGATGGGTAGAATTCGAGTTGAGTGGGCGACCTCATTAGGTCTCAATCAAGTTATTCGTCAAAACTTTCGTCATCTTACTTTACCACATGCAAAATGCATTGCAGAATGAATTAAATTGGGAGTTGGACCAGTGAAACAATAACTAGTCCTTTTCAAGAAACACTAGCAACTTGCTAGACAAAATTTGCTAGTCCACCTGTTTGAGACATCACCACCAGCTAGGACAATTAGCTAGGTGTTCTTCACAACATTTACAATTTTGAGTAGTTAGAACAATCAACTAGTCATTCATATTGACATAACGACTAGCCAGTTTCACTTGGATAGAACGGAATTTCAACATCGTAGCCACTGAAGAAACTTTAGGCTTCTCGGACAACGAATGAAAATAAGAAGTTATTAAGTTTGAAAAAGAAAACTATAAAATTTGAAGAGAATGTTCTAGGTATCGGAACAATCGATAACCTCTCATCAAATATTACTTATCAGTGAAACGGTCCACCCAAGGGTGCCTCCGTACACATGCTTTATCAGATCCGACAATAGAATTAAATTCAGAATACCACTATCAAAATGATATCCTTACTATGATTTCAATGTACGATGTACAATCTCATCTTGAATAGAAGAAAAGAATTCATGAGGGACGTCTGGACATTAGATCATCCATGTCCTCAGTAATTTGTTGAATATTTATGAGCTCAACTGAAGAGTGCAAGTATGAAATAAGCAATCAAATATCGATATTCGTTAAGTAGTATTCGTCGATTAATTAAGGAAATATTTGTTGAACATTCCTTGGATAATTGAAAGAAAGTGTAAATAGTCCTGAGCAGAAATAATTATAAACTTCAAATAGAATGCTCGGGGATCAATTAAGATACTTTGGATGAGTCCCGGTTTCGAGAAAGTATATCACTGGTTGTTATTCCACAAGTTTGAAGTAGAAAGCTAGGAGGGTTACCTGATATAAACTAATCGAGGTAACATGGTTAGTGAACAGTTTAAAATGAAGTAGTGCACCAGCCGGTAGTTACCAAAATGAGTTAATAATCATTCGTGCATCTCATTATCACCACTATGAGGGTAACTCCATCTCTTCATCTTCGTAATACAAGACACCAACTAGTGCGTCTCTCAATCATTATCTTAAAGTCATTTATCGAGTTAGGGTTTCATAAATATATCTGTCATTTCCGTGCTTTATCTTGAAGACCAAGCTTCACATCATTCCGGGGACACCTGCTAAGTCCATAGGGTCCTACTTCATGCCTTCCGACATGAATCACAAGTGGCCAGTTCCCCCTGGGAACAGATCAAAGAGATCTCTCAGGGATCTCAGTGCAGTCCATAGGTTCAGTGGCGGGTGTGTGTATGTGAACATATACCAAAAATATTGAGGTCTACAATACATATATACATAGTCCCTGATAACATCTCTATCAAAGGAACCCACTCTAGACCCACTGGTCTTTTCTTTTGGTAGACTCTGAGATCACTGTATCGCTCGTTGCAACCATATTCAACTTCTCTTGAGTCCCTTTGTTAATCCTACTTGTTTGTTCTCTAAGTTGAACTACCATGTTCTAGCGTCCGAATCATGCGTGGAATTATCTAGCACGCTCGTCTTATGATAACATTCTCGTATAACACATGTAAAATTCGTCATCAAGGGTAATGGAATCCACAACGACATAGTGACCAACCTTCAGGTAAACCCGTTACTTATCGAAAATCGGATCTTATAGCCAAAGTAAAAGACTTTCATTAATCCAAGTACTAAGTACCCTTAATTATGTAGGGAAGTCCAGACTTCTTGATTCTTAAAATGCCGCCTCCTAAACTATGGAGAAATATGGGCCACAAAATTTATGCCAGCCTAGTCATCCGATCATATTGGCAATATCGCCTCTACCTCAGCTGCTCTCGAGATTTCGCTCTGCTTCCTATATCATTACCTATGATAGGTCATGTACGACTCTCAAACCTCTATTCATCATTCTGAAGGTCTCTAGGGATTCTATCGACCCTAGTATAATACCTTCAGTAACACTCCAGTCCATTCTACTTACCGGTACCTCTTCCGGTAGTCCAATCATAAGTTTACTACGATCTCTTATGTCATTCTCCTACTTAGACTTAACTCTCAACACTCTCGTTTCTGAGTACTGTAACTTATCGCTCTGATACCATTTCTGTGACGCCCCCAAATCTGAGGTCAAAGATTCAGGTCGTCACATCATCATCCAACCATATCATACCTGTATTAACTTTACAACTCAACAATACATACGTCCAGACCTCAATCTTACGCACAAACAAGTTAGAGCCTCAGAAACGATAATCAAAAGTAACACTAAATATTACAATTCATCTGTACAATCCAGAGTCTTACGCACTTCCACTTATACAACTATACTTGAAGACAAGTCTTATTATTACAGTTGAAAACCTATCAGACTTACTCTGTAGTATTTATCAGGAACTAAATCATCTCCGGGGTAATTCTTCTACTCCTCTTCTGCTGGTGCAGAGTTAATCGGCCAAATTCTTCTCTTGCTGAAAAGTTTTTATAAAGCAAGAATGAGCTACATAATGCTCAGCAAGTTCACCATTTTGTAAAATAATAATGTGGTTTATTTCGAAAACATTCCCAACTATATGGGTATATATCTCAGATTTCAAAACATAATTGGACAATGTATATGTCCGAGTTTGAATAAAACATCTATACTCACTAAGGAGCTTTAAGAATAACATATGAACCCTTTATAAGGTTCCCATTTCAATATATCTCAAGTTTGAAAATATATACATATGAGTATATCATTTTCGGCCAAAACACTCTACGATTAACATACTGTACAGGGAATACATCATTGCAAACCTCTTTCCTTCCATTAGCTTAGAAGGTTTCCCATACAAAAACATTTCATTCTTTGAAACAATTGCAAGAGTGCACTAACACGTGCCAATCTTTATAGAAATCTTGCAGTTCTAGATACTGCACGATGTCAATATTTTTCTTATCAAAAACCACACTATCGGCAACTTGGCACTTAGGCCCAAGAAGCAGTGTTTGAGTATTTTTCCAAAGTGGAGGATGGGACTGGAAGAAAACATAAAAACCTGACAAGGATTGACGATGATCAGTCGCCACATCCAAGTCCAATAATCCGCGGGTCTTCTCTACCGGTAGAAGGATAGAAACTACATCCGTAACTATCCCCGGGTGAAAACTACATCCGTATTCACCCTCGATGAAATCTACATCCGTAATCATCCTTCGGCAACACCTGGGCCGGAATAATAATTGATGGACCGCCTGGCTCACGGCCGCTTACACATCCCGGGAATCGTTCGTCAACGGTTCCCACACCTGCAGAGTCCCTTTTCTTTTTCTTTTAAAAATTGATTTTGATTGAAAACTGAGTAATTGAGGTCCGACCTCAGTCGACCGATGATTCTTGAAATCATACAAGAAGCAAACCTGACCGGGGGTTTTCGAAAATGTTTTGAGTTCGAAAGAGTTCGAGTTTGAAAGTGCTAAAGGTATCTTGGATTAGCTTTGTCTTTAAAATAATGAACAATAATTAATAAATGATATTTTAAGATTTAATATTAATAATTAATAAAATAATTATTTAATTAAATAAGCTTTTAATCCAAGATAGGTATTTTGAGTATTTACGAAGATATAAAAATAATTACTTGAGTATACGATACTCCCCGAATGACCCTTCGGGTTTTCGCAATTTAATTACGATATAATAATATACCGCTCCCCGGTCAATAGTATATACGGACCGCTACGACCTCTATTGCTAGAGTCGTTGTCCGAAGAAAACATTTCATTCTAAGTTCAAGGGGTGCAAACATATATGTACTTATACATCTCAATTTCATCGATACTTCGATAAACATAAACATTTGATATGATTGAAAACTACAAACACAATAGTGAAAGTCCTTGTATATGTAAGTTTTGAAAAGTAAACTTGTCTTGGTGAGGTTGGGGTGGTCGAGCGTGCGGAGTGGAATGATCTATACATAAGCAATAACCGTTCGTTAGTACCTTAATCAATATCTCTTTAATTGCGGGGTTTTAGGGGGTACACAATTAACTTAATGACTTCGTCTTATGACACTCTAGCCCCACTATAGGTTCATGTCATCACTCGATTACGCTCGTCACTTATTCGACTTAATTTGGTTACCATATCCGAATCATATCCATTACCCCTAAAATTACACTCAACTTACGAGTTTTTCCCTTGCGCGAATTTTACTCTAGCATTTTTATAAAATTGAAAAATACATATTTTAATCCAATTCTTTTTGGGTAGCCTTCACCACTGCATTTTCTAGCTTCTCTAATTTTTCCATGATCCTACATAAATTTTTAGGGGTTTAAACAAGGTTCACAAGGGGACCATTTAGTGCAGCCCGGAATCCAGAAACACATTTCACTTCTCAGGCCATAACTCAAAATGTATACATCACCTAGTCATGAACCTTATATTTCTGGAAACTAAATTCAAATACCTTTCCAACAATATATATTATTACCTCAGGGGACAAGATTTGGGGGTTCAAAACCCTCTTACAAAACAGTTCAAGTTCCTGGAAAAAATCTCAGCATGCTTATATCACTAAACCAACCAAGAATCTTACATCCACATCACAACCAACATCTAAATCACCAAGATCATACTTTATAACATACATGGAGATACATACACTAACCACAAGCTTAAAAATCACAACCACAACACTTAAACTCAAGATCTACATCATCCATAACTTATATGTCCAAGATTCACACTAACATCCATGGATCTAACATTAAACACCATAAATAATTCATGGCCAAGAGGGGTTATGGTTTAATACCTTCTTGATGTTCTTCCAATCTCAAACAAGCTTGGTTAACCTTGGGGAAGCCTTACTCTATGCTCACCATCTTCAATCTCACCAAAGAAATCAAGAACATGGAAGTGGGTTTCCTGACTGGAAAAACACGCCCCAAAGATCAGCCAAAACGAAGCCCTTGCACTCGTTTCCTGGTCGAGGCTCCTGAATGAAAGTTGTAGAGCGTCTTAACAGCTTTCTAACCATATAAAGAACAAAAAATGTCATTGAGTAATGAAGGCTCTAGGCCCGTTTTACTGAGAGGTGTTCTGCTGGGCAGAATGATTTTGTTCTTGGTTTTATGTTCTAATATTGCCATACACTTGATATATATCTATTTTTGGTTGGATGCATCTCATCCTTGCTAGGTGGCAACCTCTCATTGGCTCCTCTAAATTTCTTATCCACTTAAATTGCAACCAAGCCCTTTGCTAATTGCAACCAAGTCCTTGTCTCTTGTTTCTTGCACTTAAGTCCTTTTGTTTTGTTTTCTTTTCCACCGCCTTGATTTCCTTGTCCTTTTGTGTTTTAAACTCTGGCCTTTTTTTTGTTTTCTGGTGGGAGAGTCGCCATGTGTTTATGTGTATTTAATCTCTTTATTTCTCGACTTTCAATTCAATTAGGTTCTTTGCTAATTTAATATTGTTTATGTTGTTTTCAGCCTTGTTTAATTGCAATGAAGATGGAGCTGATTCGGACTGATGGAACTGGTTTTATGTTAGAACACTTGTCAAGAAAGTGTCCAAGTCTTCTGATATAAAACCAGTTCCATCAGTCCAAGAAAGATGCTGTGCTGATGGGGGTTGATGATTTGTAATATCCCAACTTAGTTTATTTGAATGATATAAATTATTGTAATTTTATGTGTTTGTATTGTTTTCGCAAATATGCATCCTATTGTTTAATAAAAATTTCTAGCTAAAACATGTTTACTTATTTCCTTCATTGGTTTGCTCGATAAATCGAGCTCCCATAAGATTTAACTATGGTATGGGCCGAGCAAATGCATCGAGGCCCATAAAATTTGACTAGCGAAAATGGGCCGAGCAGATGCTTTGAGGCCCAAAAAGGGAGAATGGGAGAAATTTTAAACTACCATTAAGCCGCAAAGGCCAAGTTACATTATGCAACTTAAAATCTTAACTTGACAAGTTAAGTGATTATATAAAACTTTGCGGAGCTTGGCTCTTTAGTTCTATCGATGTGGGACTATATAGTAGTAGTAATAATACCATATACACTACTTAGTGGTGTTATTTCCCATTATGTGTGAGCCCTTTTATAAGATAAATGAGATAGCTAGAGTCTCTACCTTTCAGGTAAGTAAGAGGAGCAAGTCCATGCATTTTGCATTTCCATTTTTGAAGTTTCATATTTACGTTTCCATCGTCCATATAAAATTCAATATTTTTTTTAAAAACTTTTGCTTGTGTTGGGTGAAAGGGAAGCCCCAAGAATATCGGGTCTAAGCCAAAGAAAAGTTAGAAAATTACACCATTCAACTTAGGTTTTATAGGAGCTTATAGGCGGTTGTATTTCAACCATTTCGATGTGGGATAAATATTATGAGCTTTTGGCCCGAATTCTTTTAAGATTGGAAGAAACCCATGGTTATTTTTAGTAGCACTCAAAACTTGTTCAGGTCTCTTATTTTTTAAACTATGTTATGTTAGCTCAAAATAGAACCATGAAATTTCAATGGTTAACTAATTTATATGGATTACTTTGGGCAAACAGAAACCTTAGTCAAAACCAAGGTGTTTAGTTAACTCAGTATAGTCAACCACTCAACTTGATATATATAGACTTCAAAAGAAATTTCTTCCTAAAACCCCTCGATGTGGGACGAAGTGAATATAAGCTGGAATGCACTCAACTCATACCTCAACGCTTAAGAGAATTGGCAATTAGCTTGCTTTTAAGTTTTGAACTATAACTTATGTTGGTACAAAAGGAAAAGCATCATACTTTCGTTAATTAGAAAGGAATCCATACTTATTGTATAGAACCTTAGTAGTATGCTAATTGAACAAGTTAAAGCACTTGGGTAATCTCTAAACAAGTTATGCATATATAGAGGTTAATAAGATCAATAGCTATAAAAGTCTCAATGTGGGACAATATAGTTATATTGCAAAACCTTTAGCACTTGTAAGCCATAACCTTTAATGGTTTAATGGGACAAAACTTAAGTTATTGCTGATCATTGTCAACCATAACCGAGATGTAGATTTTACTAGTTCAAATTTAAGATATCCAACTCCTAGGTGAAGTCAAGGAAGGTTTTATACTCCATTTTTTGCTTTAAAGTCATAATTCTTTTAAGCTTATAAAACTTGGAAGAGGTCCACATTAGAACCCCTCAAGATGGGACCAAAAGGAATGAAACCTATTTCTCCACTTCAAACCAAGTCAGGTTTATATAGTGTGTGGGAGATTACTTTGCCATAATGCTTTCGATGTGGGATAATCAGCGAATATATGAGAACTAAAAATAGCCTAGTACCACATTGATAACTCAAGGAAAAATAAGATAGTATATGTAGAAGAGCTGAACCTTAGTGTGTTAAGAAGGAAAATATGGGGAAGGAAGTCAGTGATGCCTACAAGTTACAAATTATGGATACTCTAAATGGGTGGCATATTTAGCAAGACATGAATTATGTTTTATTACTTTTCCTAACTTCTTTTTATACCACATCGATAACAAAAAGAGAGATGATAGTGTACATATTGCAGAGCTTCACTTGGATATACTAAAACGATTGGTTGTGGACATGCTTAATCGGGAGCTTAGTGCGGGTTGCAGTTCAGTTTTTAGCATAGCCGAAGTACTTATTATTTTTCAAGCTTCCTGGGATTTGTACCACATCGAGTAGAAATGGAAGCTTATTCCCCTTTCCATATATAAATATGTTGTTAGTGTATGAATTAGGAAAGTAGGAGTAAAAGCTTACAACTTGTAAGTCTTCAGACTTTCTATTCTATTTATTTTGATTTAATATTTGTTTAATTTAATGATTTAGTAATTAGGAATATTAGAGATAATGTGTTAATAATGTTAGTGTAATTTTTGGATAGTTTTTGGAGACGAATTTGATGATATTGGGACATATCCGAAAAAGAAAAGAAGTTTAGAGTAGAAGCAGTTTACTGTAAGTATATACCATACTATATTGTTTATTAAATTGTTTTCTTGAAATCTCGATGAAAGTTGTTAGTGAAAATTGAGTATTCTTACATTGATATTGTGAATTGATGATGATGCTTCCAAATCGGAAGTAAAGCTAAACCAATGGTTTAGCTGGCCGGGATCCCCACTAGTAGAACTTGTGAATCTATCGTGTTTGAATACTCATTTTCAATTTTTGTGAAAAATTATTTATTGTGATGAACTCATTGAAATTTTGAGGATTCCCTTGTTGAAATTACTTATTTTGTAAACCTCAGTTAAATAGTATGATATATGCTTGCTGGGCTCTATGAGCTCACCCTTTTATGTCACTAACTTTCAAAGGGAATAAAGTTGGAGGAGGTTCGGGAAAGGATAAGATGTTATAATCTGAACTACTGAAGTTGGATAAGAAGTGTCTAGAATTCTAAGAAGAATACTTTTGTAGTAGGCCTATGTTGAAGTTGTTTAGAAGCGTGTAATATGTTGTAACCTTTTATCATAAGACTTGATCATGTTGTAACTACTTTTGGTTATTACTTAAATTAAGGTTTGTGCAAGCATGCACTATGACGTTTGGTTTGTTTGGCATCCCCGGGTCGGGTTTCTGAGGTCATCCCGGGATCGGGGGCGTCACAGGTGGTATCAGAGCTAAGGTTAGAAATAGGAGAGAATGTAGGAATTAGGATCCCGAAATAGAAACCTAGGGGTCCGAGAACATCTAGGATGCGTAAACATATTTTTGAACGTGAAGAGAATAGGATGTATTACGTGTGTAGCGTTTTATAATTGTTGTTGTGACATATATTCATGATGTGAATATAGAATGATGTGGGATTAATAGTATATGTTGAATTGTAGGTAAATATGGCTGACGAGAATTCTGGTGGAAATGTATCTGGCATACAGATTAGTCCTGAAATGTTATATTGGTTTTAACAGAAATAAAAAACATGTTGAAGAGTTTAGTTGAAGTGCGAACACCTATGAATGCTCCGGAGGTGAATGCTGAACGTGTAGATGGTCTGGAGCATGTAGAAAATCAAGAACGAGAAGGTGAGAATAAGCGTAGGTGTACATATAAGACTTTTAAGGATGCAGATCCCCCTATATTTAAAGGAGATTTAGATCCACATGCTGCGAATACGTGGATTAAAGAAATGGAGAAGGTGATAGAGATTTCTGAATGTTTGGATGAACAAAAGGTAAAATTCGCAACACACTCATTAAGGGGGGAAGCTGTATTTTGGTGGGATACAGTTAAACAAACCGAGGATTGTTCTAAAGTGACATGGGCAAGGTTTAAGGAGTTGTTCTTTGATAAATATTTTCCTACGTGTATGAAGAATGAGATGGGGATGAAGTTTCTAGGACTAAAGCAGGAAGGGATGTCTGTGTCAGAGTACCTTTCAAAATTCTTGGAACTTTCTAGGTTTGCTCCTCATCAGGTGAATACTGAAGCTAGGAAATGTCATAGATTTCAAGAGGGACTGAAGCCTCAAATTAGGGAAAGAGTATCTTTGTTGGAGTTGGAGCAATTTGACAAATTGGTTGGAAAAGCTAGGATTGCGGAGAGGGAGTATGAAGCTCGCGCTCAATTCTTTGACAATAAGAAGAGGGGAAGAGAGACAGATTCGAGTACTAAATCAGGATACAAGAAAGATAATAAGAAATTTCAATTTAGAAAGAAAAAGGATTTCCAGGAAAATGAGAGGAGGATGGCAACACCTGAGTGTAAGAAATGTGGAAAGAAGCATGGTGGTGACGTTTGTTATCGAGCTGATGGACTGTGTTATAATTGTGGAGAGAAGGGGCATATAGCTACTCAATGCCCAAAGCCTAAAGTAACTTTGTGTTTTAATTGCGGAAGACAGGGTCATTTAGCGAAAGATTGCCCTCAAAAGAAAGTCAAAACTGAAGTTGAAACTAGTGAGAAAAAGACAGCTACCACAGGAACTTTCCAACAGCCAGCACCCAGGGCCGTAGCCAGAACTTATGCATTGACGACCTAGGATACTGAAAATTCACATGATGTGGTGTCAGGTACGCTCCAACTTTGTGCTCAAGATATTCATGCTTTGTTTGATTCGGGCTCAACCCATTCATTTTTGGATTTGAAATATGTGAATAAGTTAACAATGCCTGTGCAAAGTCTGGAAAACGGATTGTTAGTAAAACTTCCAAATGGTAGAAATTTATTCGTAGATAAAGTTTACAGAGATTGTCCCTTAGTGATTAGTGGGCAAACCTTTTTGGTGGATTTACTACCTTTAGAGTTACGAGACTTTGGGGTGATTTTAGGAATGGATTGGTTGACAAGATATAAGGCTAATTTAGATTGTAGTAAGAAGTGAATAAACTTAATTGGACCGAACAAGAAGAAAGTGTATCGTAAAGGAGATAGGTCAGAAAAGCCAAATGTTATGATATCGGTCTTGAAGGCTTATAAAATGTTGAGAAAAGGATATGAGGGTTTTCTTGCGTACGTGATTGGGGACGAAGAAGTTAAATCTAAAGCCGAGGATATACCTGTAGTTAAAGAGTTTTTGGATGTCTTTCCCGAAGAGCTACCAGGGTTACCACCCGAAAGAGAAGTTGAGTTTGGTATTGAATTGATTCCAGAAGCCCAACCAGTATCAAGAGCACCTTATAGGATGGCACCAACAGAATTAGCCGAACTTAAGATCCAGTTACAAGAATTGTTGGACATGAAGTTTATTAGGCCAAGTGTTTCTTCTTGGGGAGCACCAATGTTGTTTGTGAAAAAGAAGGATGGTTCCCTAAGATTATGCATTGATTATAGAGAGCTAAACAAGTTGACGGTGAAGAATAAATATCCATTACCTCGAATAGATGATCTTTTTGATCAATTGAAAGGAGCTACCTACTTTTCGAAGATTGATTTGCGCTCAGGTTATCATGAGTTAAAAGTAAAGAAAGAGAGTATTCCACTAACGGCATTTAGGACTCGATATGGCCATTATGAGTTTGTAGTGATGCCATTTGGAGTAACGAACGCACCAGCAGTATTTATGGATTTGATGAATCGAGTGTTTAGGAATTATTTGGATAAATTTGTAATCGTATTCATTGATGATATTCTTATATACTCAAGGAGCGAGAAGGAACATGAGGAACATTTGAGGATAGTATTAAAAACCTTGAGGGAGGAAAAGTTGTATGCCAAGTTTTCGAAATGTGAATTTTGGTTAAGGAGGGTGAGCTTTCTTGGGGTATGTAGTGTCGGAGGAAGGAATTTTTGTTGATCCTGCAAAGATTGAAGTGATTATGAATTGGGAGAGACCAAAGACCGTGACAGAAATTCGAAGTTTCTTAGGTTTGGCTGGATATTATAGGAAGTTTGTTCAGGATTTCTCTAAGATAGCGGGACCCTTGACGAACCTTACAAGGAAAGACGTAAAATTTGTTTGGACGGAGGACTGTGAACAAAGTTTTGTTGAATTGAAGAAGAGATTAACGTCCACTCCGATACTTGGATTACCAGATGGAACTGAAGATTTTGTGATCTATAGTGATGCATCAAAGAAGGGTTTAGGGTGTGTCCTAATGCAACGAGGGAAGGTAATAGCTTACGCATCTCGACAATTGAGGAATCATGAGAAGAACTATCCCACCCACGATTTAGAATTAGCGGCAGTAGTTTTTGCTCTTAAGATTTGGAGGCATTATTTGTAGGGAGATAAGTGTAAGATTTATACTGACCATCAAAGCTTGAAGTATATTTTCTCACAGAAGGATTTAAATATGAGACAAAGAAGGTGGTTAGAGTTATTGAAAGATTATGATTATGAGATTTTATATCATCCGGGTAAGGCAAATGTGGTGGCTGATGCCCTAAGTAGAAAGGAGGTTGGGACTTGATGTGTAAAATAACTGCAAGCGCACAGTGGTTAATTGTAGCAAATACAGGTCGATCCACAAAGACTATGAACTTTCAAAACCCTAATAATTAACTCAGGCGAACTAGACAATAAGATTTGAGATGGGATTTAATTAACCTAATTAACCTAATTAGCAAAGATTATCAAATAATATAGAAAACCTAGGAATCCGAATCCGTTAATCAATCACAATTAATATCAACTCGCCCTAAAATCAATCCTCTTTTCTTCACAAATAAGATATATCAATCAACGAGACAAGCATATACTATGAAACTTGTTATCTAACAATAACCTATCAAAACATCAAGGAGCAAGCATAGGCTATGAAAAACAAATCCAGTAACAATAATATATCAAAATCACTTTGTCAATTGAATAATTAAGCACCAAGAAAAATTATGAGAATCAATTAATAGGAACGAGAATAGATCAAAAGCAATTAAATTAACTTCATCTTCATCCTAGGATTAAAGATTTAGCTAGACATAATAAAAATAAAACAATTGTAATATAACATGTGAATTAACCTATTCGAATGGAAACAGATGACAAGAATTATGATTAGCAAATTGAATGGCAAAGACAAAGAAAAAGGGTAATGAAGTAAACGATTTTTTTAATGTTAAAACTAAATCATGCACGCAGCTTAACAAAACTAATATGGCAATTAAGTGGAACGTGAACAAAAGTTAAGTTATTAAATTAAAACATGAATGAAAACCTACATGCATGTGCGTGAAAAGTAATATTAAAAACATGGCAGCTAATCGAAGCGAATAGAAAAACGGAACAAATAATCAGTATATTAATAAAGGAAGAGTATTGCCGGATAATAACCACCGACGAAAGTAATAAAACACAAAAAGCAATAAAATTCTAGGTGTCTCAATTACAAGGGAGAAGGCCATATATATAGGGGAAAATATTGGGTTTGGCCCCTTTGATTACAATCCAATCTTGAATATAATTTCTTCAATTTCCTTTTCTTCTCCGATAAGTAATCGATTTTCCCTCTAGTTTCCTTGACTTCAAGTATTTTCCACCTCCTTTCCCTTTTTGCACCTTTTTCTGCTTGAAATCTGTTTTTATTTATTTTCCTACAAAACAAAATAAAACAATTTATTAATTAATAAAATTACGAAAACGGACATAAAATAGGTATTAAAAATATGATTAAATATGGACCTATCAAATGCCCCATACCTATCTTTTGCTCGTCCTCGAGAAAAATAAATATAAAATACTACCTAAATAAATAATACCACTTCCGTAGGTGATCACGGTTGCATTTGGCATATGCAACAAGCCCTTTAAACCCCTAGGCAGCCCTAGTGGATGAGTGAGGTCTCGTGAGGGCCTATAGAGAATGTACCCACAAAATCCATCTAGCTCATGTAAAAGATTGCTCAATGCAACACCACACATACAAGTCATCTCATGCTACATCAACTTAAGAAATCAAAGTGAATTTGCAATGTCTTGGTGTGTAAGGTGCAAGTATTCACATTGTCTACTCAAAGAAATATACAGAGGTCATTATAAGTCCACGTCAAGTGTAAAAATAAGTTGGTAACCATGCTAAGCCCACAAGAGTACACCTTAGAGTCAAAACTTGGGATCTCATATGCAGAAACAAGTAATAACTCACATTTCACTCACAGAAGAATATTCACTCAAGAACAAGGGTAAGTGTATCACTCAATTCTAACAAAATCATAAGCATGCTTGACATTTGGTATCAATCTAACTTTAACACAACATGCATTAATGATGATAATCAAAAGGTCTTTTATTTGGGTTGTAATGGGGCTAGGGACAAGGTATGTCAAGTAAGGCCAAATAAGGTGAAGTGTCAAAAGCTAGTAGAAACCATAACAAATCATACACAACACCATACTTTCTCCCCATACATGGATTTCTAATTTTCTTCCAACAAACTGCTTGACTAGTCGAATGAAGAAGGATCGAACAAAACACACAAACATAAGTATGCTCTCATATGATCTTTTTTTTTTTCTTGTTTTGTTTTGTTTTTTTTTAAGAGCTAAGATAGATACTATAAATATATACAAAACCACAATCCTTCTTCAAAAATTTCTTGAACAACGACCGACAAGTAAGCAACAAAACCCAAAATTTCCCAAAAAGTAATGAACAAAAGTAAACCCCATCTCACACACCTTATTACTCCCACAACTTCCTACTTGCCTTTGACAATTGGGATCAAGTATACGTAGGCTGCACAACAAAAAGGTCTAGGCAAGTAATGTGGTGTGTCACCAAAAAAATAGGATTAAGCTCAAAGGGGTAACTAATTGATCATATATAAAGGGTGTGGTAATTTGGATAATAATTGGTTATTCCTAAATGCCTTTATCATCTTATCATCAAATAATGTCATGCATTTCAAGAAAGGTCTCAAACAAGTGCTAGCAATGCAAATAACATGTGGACACTCAAGAAAACGAATATAAAATGCAAAAGATATGCATATAGGCTCAAAATCTCACTTGGTGGTAAAACATAATTAATCCCAAGCAAAAGTCTCTTTAATGAACCTTCTTGTACTCAAAGCATGGAAACCAAATCTTCTTGCACATATTCATGTCCTTTTAATTACTTACACCATTAAATAAGTCTACTAGTTTCAACTTGCTAGTGTATGTGTGTGCACAAGAACTTAGCATATCACTTCTCAATCAAAAGCATCAGAAACACAAGAGTACTATAGCATGTAAGGGTGCATCAAGCCAACTTATAACAAGTAATCATATCACAAGGCTAGAATTATTTTTGTATTTTTTTCATTTTTCAATTTTTTTAAGTAAAAATAATACTACTAAATCCCTCCCCCATACCTAAATCATGCATTGTCCTCAATGTATGCAAATGAGAGAAAAAAATGACAAAGTAAAAGGACGAGAATACCTGATAAAGGCAAGACAGAGGAATATAACTAACTACTATATACAACAAGGTAACTTACTTGAGTCACGCATCAAGGAGGTGGATCACCTCCTCCTCATAATCAACTGGCAGTTCTAAAAATGGTTTAAGGCGTTGACCATTAACTTTAAATGTTTCACCAGTTTTAGGATTTTCAATTTCAATAGCACCATGAGGAAAAACAACTTTAATAACATATGGGCCCTCCCATCTAGATCTCAATTTGCCAGGAAATAAATGCAGCCTAGAGTTGTATAAAAGAACTTTATGACCAGGAGAAAAAGATTTTCTCAAAATAGATTTATCATGCAAAATTTTAGTTCTTTCCTTATAAATCTTAGCATTTTCACAGGCATCATTCCTGATTTCTTCTAACTCAAACAGTTGTAACTTCCTATGACTACCAGCAGTGGGTAAATCAAAATTCAACTCTTTAATGGCCCAAAAAGCTCTATGTTCAAGTTCAACGGGAAGATGACATACTTTACCAAACACAATCCTATAAGGAGACATGCCCAAAACAGTCTTAAAAGCAGTGCGATAAGCCCAAAGTGCATCTATCAACTTAACAAACCAATCTTTCCTATTTGAATTGACAGTTTTCTCTAGAATTTGTTTAATCTGCCTATTAGAGACCTCAACTTGACCACTAGTCTGAGGATGGTAAGGTGTGGCTATCTTATGAGTGATGGAATACTTCCTCAAAAGAGACTCAAACTGATGGTTTTTGAAATGCTTACCTTGGTCACTAATTATAGCTCTAGGCGTACCAAATCTGGAAAAGATATTCTCCTTTAAGAACTTAAGAACTACCTTGTTATCATTAGACTTAGTTGGTATGGCTTCGACCCATTTAGAGACATAATCAACCGCTAAGAGAATGTAGAGGTTACCAAAAGAGTTAGGAAAGGGACCCATAAAATCTATTCCCCAAACATCAAAGATCTCAATAACTAAGATTGGATTCATTGGCATCATGCTTCTTCTAGTGATCTTTCATAAATGTTTACACCTACTACAAGCGGCACAAAATTCAGCAGAATCTTTAAACAGATTGGGCTAGTAGAAACCAGATTGAAGTATTTTAGCAGCAGTCTTTTTAGCACTAAAGTGACCTCCACAAGCCTGATCATGACAAAAGGAAAGTATACTTCTAAACTCATGGTTTGGAACACACCTCCTAATGATTTGGTCCGAACAATACTTAAAAAGATAGGGATCATCCCAAAAGAAGTATTTGACTTGTGAGAGAAATTTGGATTTATCTTGCTTAGACCAATGAGAAGGAATAGCACCAGTGACAAGGTAGTTAACAATATCAGCAAACCAAGGAGTGGTAGATATGGAAAGAAGGTGCTCATCAGGAAAAGACTCATTCAAAGGCATATCAATGGTGGACTCCACTACTAGACGGGAAAGATGATCAGCAACAACATTTTCAAAACCCTTCTTATCCCTAATTTCTAGGTCAAACTCTTGGAGCAACAAGACCCACCTAATCAATCGGGCTTTTGAGTCTTTCATAGAGAAGAGATATCTAAGAGCAGAGTGGTCTGTGTAAACAATGATTTTAGAACCTATAAGATACGACCTGAACTTTTCAAGAGCAAAAAAACAGCTAGAAGTTCCTTTTCAGTGGTGGAGTAGTTGAGTTGAGCATCATTTAGAGTGTTACTAGCATAGTATATGACATGAGGTATCTTATTAATTCTTTGTCCCAAAACTGCTCCTACGGCATAATCAGACGCGTCACACATAAGCTCAAAAGGTTGATTCCAATCGGGGGACTGAATGATAGGGGCTGAGGTCAATTATTTCTTAAGATGATCAAATGATTGAAGACATTCATTAGAGAATTCAAATTTTATGTCCTTGGAAAGAAGATTGGTCAATGGTCTAGCCTTTTTGCTAAAATCTTTAATGAAACGCCTATAAAAACCAGCATGCCCTAAAAAGGAACGAATTTCTTTGATAGATTTTGGTGGAGGTAGATTAGCAATGAGATCAATTTTAGCTTTATCAACTTCAATTCCCTTTGACGAAATTTTATGACCAAGAACAATTCCTTCTTTAACCATGAAATGACACTTTTTCCAATTAAGAACAAGGTTTGTTTCTTTACATCGTTTTAAAACTAAGTCAAGATGATGAAGACACTGATGAAAAGAAGAACCAAAGATGGAAAAGTCATCTATAAAGATTTCTAGGAATTCTCCTACCATGTCAGAGAAAATGCTCATCATACATCTTTGAAAGGTGGCAGGGGCAGTGGTTAGACCAAAAGCTAAACGACGATAGGCAAAGGTTCCAAATGGACAAGTGAAGGTGGTCTTTTCTTGATCCTCAGGAGCAATGGGAATTTGAAAATAACCAGAAAAACCAACTAGAAAGCAATAGTATGAGTGACCTGCTAACCTTTCTAAGATTTGATCAATGAAGGGTAGAGGAAAATGATCTTTTCTAGTGGCAGCATTTAGTTTCCTATAATCAATACACATTCTCCAACCAGATTGGACACGAGTGGGAACTAGTTCATCATCCTCATTGACAACTACAGTGATCCCTGACTTTTTAGGCACTACTTGAATAGGACTGACCCAAGAACTATCAGATATAGGATAGATGATTCCATTATCTAGACATTTAAGGATTTCCTTCCTAACAACTTCCTTAAGAGTCGAGTTTAACCTCCTTTGTGGCTCCCTAACTGGTTTAGCATCATCAACTAAGTGAATCCTATGTTGGACAATGGCAGGGCTAATTCCCTTGATATCGGATATGCTCCACCCTATGGCTTCCTTATTCTCTCTAAGTACAAGTAAGAGTTCTTCCTCTTGAGAAGGTGACAGATCAGATGCAATTATGACTGGGAAAGACTCATAAGGGCCTAGAAACATATACTTAAGAGTTTCGGGAAGAGGTTTGAGTTCTAATTCTGGTGGACTTGTCTCAACTGATTCATTAGCTTCATAAAGTGGCAAAGGAGAAGGTTCTAACTCTTGGTTGTTACTAGGAATGGTGGACTCTAACATTTCATTGACCTCATTTTTATGACAAGTATCATCCCATTCTTGACCAAAGTAGTTTTGACAAAAGCTAAGCACATCATCAACATTCATGACTTCATTATCAACTAACTCATCAATCATGTTAATTTCTATGGGTTGGTCAAAATAGTCATTGGGTTGTTTTCCTACATTGAAAATGTTGAGATCAATTGTCATGTTTCTAAAAGTTAGCTTCATTAAACCATTCCTACAGTTAATTAAGGCATTAGACGTGGCAAGAAAAGGTCTTCCTAAAATTATGGGAATTTGATTTTTGAGATTTTTGACTGGTTCGGTTTCTAGAACAACAAAGTCGACGGGGAAGACAAAATCACCAACCTTAATCAACACATCTTCCACTATACCTGTAGGAGTTTTAACAGAACGATCAGCTAACTGAAGAGTGACACTAGTCTGCTTAAGTTCACCAAAACCCAAGGCTTGATAGACAGATAATGGAAGAAGATTCACACTAGCTCCTAGATCGAGTAAAGCTTTATCAATGAAAGTATCACCTATGACACAAGAGATGGTAGGACAACTAGGATCCTTATACTTCACAGGGATTTGATTTGACAAAATAGAACTAACATGAGATGTTAGGAAAGCTTTCTTAGGAACATGAGTGGTTCTTTTATGAGTACATAAATCTTTTAGACACTTAGCATAAGAGGGAACTTGTTGAATCGCATCTAAAAGAGGAATGTTAATCTTGACTTGCTTAAAGACTTCCAAAATCTTATCTAACTGAGCAGATTGTTTGTTTGAAGTAAGTCTTTGAGCAAACGGGGCTTTCGGTTTAAAGACTTTTTCCTTAGACACATCAGAGTGGGGTTTCGAAGGTGGTTCATCGGATGGTGATTACTCATCAGCTTTATCTACTTCAGAACTCTCGGAATTTGAAGATTGCTTAAGACTAGGATTCAAGAGTAAAGGATTTGGTTCAGATGTTAGCTTATCTTCTTCTTGAGTATTGACACCAGCATGATTGTTGAATTGATTACCAGACCTTAGAGAGATAACAGAATTTACATTTTCATGAGACTTTTGATTTGGATAAAATTTAGGATTAGTCTCGGGTTGACTAGGAAATCGATTTCTCTCTCTCTCTCACTGATTGTGTTTGCCAACTGACTGACTTGGACCTCTAGCTTAGATATGGCTTGAGTGTTGGAATTCAGTAACTGCCTATCTTGGGTCATAGCTTGCATGAAAGATTGTTGAGATTTGAGTAATGCCTCCATACTCTTTTCAATAGAATTCAATTTCTTATCATATTCACTAAAACCAGGAGGATTCATGGGGATTGAGTTTGGATAATGACCAAGATTTTGAGGTGGATATGAATTAGGATTTTGAGTTGGGTATGGACCAGGATTGGGCTTTTGAAAAGCAGGTTGAGGGTTTTGATTATACTGATTGTATTGACCTTGGTTCCATGAGAAATTTGGGTGACTCTTCCAACCAGGATTATATGTGGGTGCATAAGGATCATTCCTAACTCTAGGTTGAAACATGGCATTGACTTGTTCAATTTCAGGGCAATTCTCTACCACATGATTAGGAGAACTACAGTTTGCACAGAGAGACATTTGAGAGGACGCATTGTTGGTTTCTAAGGCTTCTAAACGTCTAGTGAGTGTAGCTAACTTAGCTTCGGTTGCAATAGAATTACCAACTGCGTGTAAGCCCTTAGATGAGTTAGATTTTTCAGCTTCCTGATTAGGTTCCCTAGTTGACTCCCACAACATTGTTCTTTCAGCTAACTCCTCAAAAAATTGCCAAGCTTCATCCTCATCTTTGTCCATAAACTTACCATTACACATAGACTCTAACAAAGCAGTGGTTTGGCTATCTAAGGCTTCATAAAGAATTTTGCAAAGTCTCCATTTTTCTATACCATGTTGAGGACATTTAGACAACAACTTTTTAAATCTATCAAAATATTTCCAAAAAGACTCATTCCGATTTTGTTGAAATTGGTTGATTTTATTCCTAAGTCTGTTTGCCTTATGGTTTGGAAAATATTTTATAAGAAATATAGCAACAAATCCCTCCCATGTGGAAATAGAATTAACGGGTAGACTATATAACCACTGTTTAGCATCTTCTTTCAAAGCAAAATTAATAAGCCTGAGCCTAATGGAATCCTCACTCAATTGTTGAAGTTTCTGCAATGCACACACTTCCTCAAACTCTCGAATGAAAAGATATGGATCCTCTCCCTCTACCCCAGCAAACCTAGGTAACATGCTAATGTTTTGATGTTTGATTTCAAAGTTACGAGCGGGGTAACAACGGTCTTTAAGTGAAACAGCCATGACTACGGGTTGAACTTCTAATTCTTTTGACTCAATTCTAGTGGGTGAAGAGAACTCAAGTTGCCTTACTACTTTAGGAGATGAAAGATTGGTTTGTCTTACTAATCTAGATGTAGTGTCTCGAACCCAAGCACTTTGCATACAAGAGAAGTAAACAATTAAGCACGTAGAAGACAAGACCTATAAGTAAACACCTAAAAAAATGGAAAATTAAAAAGAAAAATCTATATTATCCTAAAAAAAATCTGGACCTTGCTCCTAACAATAAGATACTACTAAAAGTCACAACTCAAAAAGCATTCGTCCTGACTGGCCAGGCAGGTGCAAGCATTGCCAAGAGGCTAAACACCTTTCTAGACACCGATCCAAATTAGCCAGGTAAGCGTCACGCTTGCCTAGACACCAAACGAAAGAATACTTAGTGATTCTTTCCTCCTAGATTCTCTTCCTAGTTGAGCGCGAGATCCTAGGGGCCAACGTCTACTTAATTTTATTAAGGAAAGGGTATGCAGGATGAACGAATTAGTGATTTGTGGGCCAAGGAAAGGGTGATGAAATCCCTCACCTTATCTTGTAATTGGGTGGCACCCTTAAGATTGATTGAATGATGCAACACACAAAGAACGAGAAAGTAAACACTTATGGATGCACTACACTACGTGGGAAATCAATAATTACAATAAAGAAATCTAGATGATGTGATCCTATGTGAGAGAATGAATGATGCAACAAATTGGTTTTTAACAAACAATTAACTAACTAATATTTTTGGGTTTTTTTTGAATATTTAATTTTTTTTTTTGAATAATGATGAAGAAAATAAAAATAAAGAGAGGTGATACGGAATACCGAAAAGCGCTTCCAAAAATTTCAAAAGAGACAGCGAGGCCTTCTAGCGATCTTCTTGTCCAAGCTTTTCTCCGCTTCACTATTCCCTAAAAAAACAAAAAAAAGAAAACAAGAAACTAATCCGAAGAATTAATATCAAGAAGTGAAAAATACCAATAGTCCCCGGCAGCGGCGCCAAAAACTTGATGTGTAAAATAACTGCAAGCGCACAGTGGTTAATTGTAGCAAATACAGGTCGATCCACAGAGACTATGAACTTTCAAAACCCTAATAATTAACTCAGGCGAACTAGACAATAAGATTTGAGATGGGATTTAATTAACCTAATTAACCTAATTAGCAAAGATTATCAAATAATATAGAAAACCTAGGAATCCGAATCCGTTAATCAATCACAATTAATATCAACTCGCCCTAAAATCAATCCTCTTTTCTTCACAAATAAGATATATCAATCAACGAGACAAGCATATACTATGAAACTTGTTATCTAACAATAACCTATCAAAACATCAAGGAGCAAGCATAGGCTATTAAAAACAAATCTGGTAACAATAATATATCAAAATCACTTTGTCAATTGAATAATTAAGCACCAAGAAAAATTATGAGAATCAATTAATAGGAACGAGAATAGATCAAAAGCAATTAAATTAACTTCATCTTCATCCTAGGATTAAAGATTTAGCTAGACATAATAAAAATAAAACAATTGTAATATAACATGTGAATTAACCTATTCGAATGGAAACAGATGACAAGAATTATGATTAGCAAATTGAATGGCAAAGACAAAGAAAAAGGGTAATGAAGTAAACGATTTTTTTAATGTTAAAACTAAATCATGCACGCAGCTTAACAAAACTAATATGGCAATTAAGTGGAACGTGAACAAAAGTTAAGTTATTAAATTAAAACATGAATGAAAACCTACATGCATGTGCGTGAAAAGTAATATTAAAAACCTGGCAGCTAATCGAAGCGAAGAATAACGGAACAAATAATCAGTATATTAATAAAGGAAGAGTATTGCCGGATAATAACCACCGACGGAAGTACTAAAACACAAAAGCAATAAAATTCTAGGTGTCTCAATTACAAGGGAGAAGGCGATATATATAGGGGAAAATATTGGGTTTGGCCCCTTTGATTACAATCCAATCTTGAATATAATTTCTTCAATTTCCTTTTCTTCTCCGATAAGTAATCGATTTTCCCTCTAGTTTCCTTGACTTCAAGTATTTTCCACCTCCTTTCCCTTTTTGCACCTTTTCCTACTTGAAATCTGTTTTTATTTATTTTCTTACAAAACAAAATAAAACAATTTATTAATTAATAAAATTACGAAAACGGACATAAAATAGGTATTAAAAATATGATTAAATATGGACCTATCAGGACTTTGATAAGTGGATTTTATATCCACTTGGAG
Source organism: Saposhnikovia divaricata (assembly GCA_036435485.1). Classification (NCBI taxonomy): domain Eukaryota; kingdom Viridiplantae; phylum Streptophyta; class Magnoliopsida; order Apiales; family Apiaceae; genus Saposhnikovia; species Saposhnikovia divaricata. The sequence continues at coordinate 41,803,549 of CM071601.1, forward strand.
CGTTCCATATCGGCTTAAATTGATTGACTTGGACTCAAGTTTGTTGTATTTTTGATGTGTTTTGTGTAGTTGTGCAGGGTTGTAGCTATTGGTTAGTGTTGGTGTTTATAACCGTTATTAGAGTGGAATTAAGCATTGGAATGAAGATTGGACATTTGTGTTATGCTACCAAGGAGTTACATGCATCATGGTATTGAAGATGTTAGCTAATGCAAAAGAAACGGAGGAGAAAAGATCAAATTTGTGTAAAATTCGGATTTTCCGGGAAAGTTGCGCAGTCTACACTGTTTTGGCCATATCAGGAGTTCTAGAAGTCCGTTTTCAGTGATCTTACAGCTCACCGAAGCTTGAGAGATTTTCTACAACATGGGATAGATAGCAGGTTCAGGGGACGTGCTATTCAAAATCGCGCACGTATTCTTTGAGAACCAGGCTGGAAGATTACTGTTTTGTCCTTTTTCTAATTCTAATTGAATTTTAGGAAGTTTCTTGCACCTAAATTGAATTCTAATTGTATTTTAGGGTGTTTCCTTGTTGGGCAAGACTTTTAGAGTCTATTTAAACACATCCTACCATGTAATTTGTAAAAGTTTTTTATTATTGTAACTTAGAATTAAAAGGGAGAGAGTGGAAAAGGATTCAACGCTCGGTGACAAGCACGGATCTAGATCTACTTCATCTTTTGTATACGTCGAAACATAGATTTGTTTTCTCAACTCTTCGCTTATTTAATATTATTGTTCTTTTCTTTCATATCTTGTTAATTATTATGTTTTCATCAATTCCCATGACGATTAACGGTTCAATTATGGGCTAATCATTGTCATGGGATTCTAACGGATTTTTTTATGGAACTTAGTATCTTGATGCTTTAAAGATCTGTGTGTGGTGTATAATTGATATCCTCGTATGGTTAATCTTAATTCTTTTAGATGCGTAGCTAACATCTAAATTGAATTGTTAATCTCTTGTGAAGTGAAAGTGGATCTTGAGATTTAGAACTTGCCATGCTAGCATAGGTTCATAATTGTTTATCAATATGATTCGTGGTGTGAGATGAAAATACTTATACTACCTTATGTGATCTTTATGGATAACTTGTTCTTCAACCGTTATGTTTTCAAATTCTATAGACATATAGGGTCTAAGCATAATTGGTGTCTATTCATCTTCTATCTCTTTTGTGGATGTATGTTTAGTTTGGTATGTGTATGCTGACAGGTAGCGTATACTTGTTTCGTGTTATCCGATCAAATATCAAAACCATTGCATATAGAGATTAAAGGCGTCAGATCTAAGGGAAGTATTTAATGAAGTTATTATCCCATGTTTATTCTCATATTAGTAATTCGATTTCAATCTCATTAGTTACTTTAATTCTTAGTTTAATATTTGCATCCTAGTTTAATTTAGATAATCAATCCCAAAATTGTTATTTTTCTTAGCAGTGACTTATGACCATACATTGTTGCATAGGCATATTTTCTGATTAAAACTTAACCAGATCTCTGCGGAACGAACTTAAATTATATTACTTGTGACTACGTACGCTTGCGTAATTTTGTGATAACAAGTTTTTGGCGCCGCTGCCGGGGATCATCGGTGTTTTGTTTAGTTTATGTGCTTGTCATCAGTGGTCGTTAGCGTTCACTGACTCGGATTTCTTACTTAGTTATTTGTTTCATGGTGTTTTCAGGTACTTGAACGTGTATGCGAACACGTTTGCAGGCTCGTAAGGAAAAACTAGCAGAAGACGGTCTTGTAGTAGATAATAAGAAAGAGGAACTTGAAACTACTATAGAGATGGCAGATTTACCAGCAGCAGTCAAGGCTTTGAAGGACTATTCTCAACCAAAGATCAATGACATACAATCTAGTATTGTCAGGTCAGCTATTGCAGCGAACAACTTTGAGATCAAGCCGAGCACAATTCAGATGGTGCAGAATTCGGTTCAGTTTGGGGGTGCTTCGACAGAGGATCCTAACATGCATATCCGAGACTTTATCGAGATCTGCGACACTTTTAAATTTAATGGTGTGTCGGAGGATGCTATCAAGTTGAGGCTTTTCCCATTCTCTTTAAGGGATAAGGCTAAGGGCTGGTTACACTCTCTACTAGCTGGTTCTATTACTACATGGGAGGATCTAGCTCAGAAGTTTCTCACCAAATTCTTTCCTATGGCGAAAACTGCAGCAATAAGGAACCAGCTAACTCAGTTTCAGCAGCAATCTGGAGAATCTTTGTGTGAGGCTTGGGAACGTTATAAGGAGATGCTTCGTAGGTGTCCACATCATGGCATGCCTGATTGGATGGTCATTAACAATTTTTACAATGGGTTGGGAGCACAGTCTAGACCTTTGCTAGATGCAGCATCAGGTGGGGCTCTGTGGGCTAAGAGCTATGCGGAGGCTTATGATCTTATTGAGACGATGGCTGCTAATGAATATCAAAACCCAACACAGAGGCTTTCTCAAGGCAAGGTAGCAGGTGTTCTTGAAGTTGACGCAGCTTCAGCTATTGCAGCTCAGTTGAAGGCTCTTACGATGAAGGTGGATTCTATTGCTAATTATGGAGTTCAGCAGGTTGCTAGTATTTGTGAGCTATGTGCGGGCGTACATGAGACGAATCAGTGTGCTATCTTTTCTGAATCAGCACAGTTTGTAAGTAATTTTCAGAGACCTGCTGCACCAGTTCCAGCCACCTATCATCCAAACAACAGGAATCATCCTAACTTCAGCTGGAGCAACAAACAAGGTGCTCAACAACCTCAACAGCCCTATCAGCAGTTTCAGGGTCAGCAAGGAAGGCCATTCAATTAAGGTTATCAGCAGCAGTATGCTCCAAGGCAACCATATCAGCCTCCGGGATTTTAGCAACAGCCCCAGGCTAATGAGGGGCAATCTTCTAATGAAAAATCAGAAATGGATGAGTTGAGGATGATGATTAAAAGCCTGACAGTTTCTCAAAAGACCTTGGAAAACCAGATGGGACAGCTTGTAAGTGCCTTACTTAGTAGGCCACAAGGAACTCTTCCTAGCGATACGGAAGCAAATCCAGGTAGGAGAGACAACAAGGAACAGGTGAAGGCTGTGACTTTGAGATCGGGAAAAGTTACAGCAGGCCCTAAATCAGCAGCTGAAGAAGAAGAAGATGTTCAGAATCAGCAGGTTGAAAAATCTGCAGTGTCCGAAATTGCTAAATCTGATTTGGTGGCTGATCAGCAAGATGGTGAAGTGGAAAAGATCAAGGAACCTGTTGAAAAAGCTTCTCCGGAGCAGTCTACAAAGAATACTCAGATCTATCCTCCACCTCCATATCCTAGAAGACTCCAGAAGCAACAGTTGGATAAGAAATTTGCTAAGTTCTTAGAGGTGTTCAAGAAGTTGCAGATTAACATTCCCTTCACCGAAGCTCTTGAACAGATGCCGAGCTATGCCAAGTTCATGAAGGGGATTCTTTCTCGTAAGTTGAAGCTCGAGGAATTAGAGACTGTTGCTCTAACGGAAGAGTGCAGTGCTGTGCTGCAACAGAAATTGCCTCCAAAACTAAAGGATCCTGGTAGCTTTACTATTCTATGCACTATTGGTAAATTGTCTTTTGAGAAGTGCTTGTGTGACTTGGGAGCTAGCATCAATCTCATGCCCTTGTCGGTTTACATTCAACGTGGTCTACCAGAGCCAAAGCCAACCAACATCTCTGTGCAGTTGGCTGATCGATCTATCACATATCCAAGGGGCATAGTGGAGGACGTTTTGGTGAAAGTTGACAAGCTTATCTTTCCAGCGGATTTTGTTATCTTGGATTTCGAGTAGGATAAGAAGATTCCCATAATCTTGGGAAGACCGTTCTTAGCTACTGGTAGAACCTTGATCGATGTGCAAAAAGGGGAGCTCACCATGAGGGCAAGACCAGAATATCACTTTTAATGTGTTCAATGCAATGAAATTTCCCTCAGATGAAGAAGAATGCTTGAAGGTAGATTTGGTTGATTCTGCAGTTAATATGGAAATTGAGAAGTTGCTTAAGTCAGATTCTTTGGAAAAAGTTTTAGTTGGTGACTCTGATTTTGAAGATGAGGAAATAGCCGAGCAACTTCAACAGCTAAATTCAGCTCCTTGGAAAAGGAGATTTGATTTGCCTTTTGAATCTCTTGGGTTAGCAGAACTTAAAAATTCGGAGGGGCGTCTGAAACCATCTATTGAGGAAGCTTTTACACTTGAACTCAAACCACTTCCGGAACACTTGAGGTATGCTTTTCTTGGTGATGCATCTACATTACCTGTTATTATTGCCTCTAACTTGTCAGCTAGTGCGGAAGAAAAGCTCTTTCGAATTCTGAGGGAGTTCAAGTCGGCAATTGGTTGGACCATAGCAGATATAAAGGGAATCAGCCCTTCTTATTGCATGCACAAAATTCTGCTAGAGGAAGGAGCTAAGCCTACTGTTGAGCATCAACGAAGACTTAATCCTATCATGAAAAAGGTGGTGAAGAAAGAAATTCTAAAGTGGCTAGATGCGGGCATTATCTATCCTATCTCAGACAATTCTTGGGTGAGTCCGGTCCAATGTGTGCCTAAGAAAGGTGGCATGACAGTTGTTGCTAATGAAAAGAACGAGCTCATCCCTACTCGGACAGTCACGGGATGGAGAGTGTACATGGATTATCGGAAGCTCAACAAAGCCACGAGAAAAGACCACTTTCCTCTTTCATTCATAGATCAGATTTTATACAGATTGGCTGGTCATGAGTACTATTGTTTGCTTGATGGTTATTCCGGATATAATCAGATTTGCATTGTTCCGGAAGATCAAGAGAAGACCACATTCACATGTCCTTTTGGCAATTTTGTTTTTCGTCGAGTTTCTTTTGGACTTTATGGTGCTCCTGCTACTTTTCAAAGGTGCATGATGGATATTTTCTCAGACATGATTGGCACGAATGTGGAGGTTTTTATGGATGACTTTTCAGTTTTTGGTACTTCATATGACGAGTGCTTGCATAATCTTGGCTTGGTATTGAAACGTTGTGTGGAGACTAACTTGGTGCTTAATTGGGAGAAGTGTCACTTTATGGTGCAAGAAGGAATTATTCTTGGGCACAAGGTATCTGTTAAGGGGCTTGAAGTGGATAAGGCTAAGGTGGAGACAATCGAAAATCTTCCTCCACCTATCTCTGTTAAAGGAATTCGCAGTTTTCTTGGTCATGCGGGGTTCTATCGGAGATTCATTCAAGACTTCTCGAAAATCTCTAAACCTTTGTGTAACTTGTTGGAGAAGGATGTTCCTTTCAAGTTTGTTGATGAGTGCCTTGCAGCTTTTGAGCTCTTGAAGAAGAAGTTGACTACTACACCAGTCATTACCGCACCTAATTGGGAGGAACCGTTCGAACTTATGTGTGATGCTAGTGACTATGCTGTTGGAGCTGTGCTTGGTCAAAGGAAGGATAAAATTTTTCATGTGGTTTCCTATGCTAGTAAAACCCTCAATGATGCACAGCTAAACTACACTACTACGGAGAAGGAGTTGCTAGCAGTTGTCTATGCTTTTGAGAAATTCAGATCTTATTTGCTTGGTACTAATGTGATTATGTACACGGATCATGCTGCTATTCGATATCTCTTGTCGAAGAAGGATTCAGAGCCTAGATTGATTCGTTGGGTGCTTCTTTTGCAAGAATTTGATGTGGAAATCAAGGATAGGAAAGGCACGGAAAATCAAGTAGTGGATCATCTCTCACGCTTAGAGGACCACGGTAAGGATTCGCATAACAAATCTCTTATTAATGAATCTTTTCCAGATGAGCAGCTTTTTGGAGTGCAAGATGAAGAGCCATGGTTTGCAGATTATGTGAACTATTTGGTTAGCAATGTTATTCCTCCAAATCTTTCGAGTGCTCAAAGGAAGAAGTTTCTACATGATGTGAAGTGGTACCGTTGGGATGAACCGTTTCTGTTTAGACAAGGAGCAGATCAGATGATCAGACGATGTATTCCGTATAGTGAGACGGAGAGTGTGTTGCGAGATTGCCACTCGACTGTTTATGGTGGTCATTATGGTGGAGAAAAGACAGCAGCTCGTGTGCTTGAAGCAGGTTTCTATTGGCCTACCTTGTTTAAGGATGCTCATCGGTTTGTGATGAGTTGTGACCGTTGTGAAAGGGTTAGCAATATTTCTAGAAGGGACGAGATGCCTCTTAACATGCTTCTTGAGGTGGAGATCTTTGATGTTTGGGGGATTGACTTCATGGGACCTTTTGTTTCTTCATGCAATAATCAGTACATCTTGTTAGCTGTGGACTACGTGTCTAAATGGGTCAAGGTTAAGGCATTGCCGACCAATGATGCTAAGGTGGTACTGAATTTTCTTCATAAGCAAATTTTCACGCGTTTCGGGACACCACGTGCTATAATTAGTGATGAGGGGACACACTTCTGTAATCGTCAGTTTACTACGTTGATGGCAAAATATAATGTAATGCATCGTGTTGCCACTGCTTATCACCCTCAAACGAATGGCCAAGCTGAAGTTTCTAACAGGGAGATCAAGAGAATTCTAGAGAAAGTGGTGAATCCGTCTCGTAAGGATTGGTCATTGAAGTTGGATGAAGCTGTGTGGGCGTACAGAACTGCCTACAAAACTCCTCTAGGTATGTCTCCATTTCAGTTAGTTTATGGGAAATCATGTCATTTGCCTGCAGAGTTGGAACATAAGGCATATTGGGCGTTGAAGAAATTGAATTTAGATATCACGGCTGCGGGTGCAAAACGGTTGCTTCAGTTGAATGAACTTGAGGAATTTCGTGAGCAAGCTTACGAAAATAACAAGATGTATAAGGAGAAGGTTAAGAGGTGGCATGATAACAGGTTGGTACCAAAAGCATTCTTGCCAGGTCAACAGGTGTTGCTATTTAATTCTCGCCTCAAGCTTTTTCCGGGAAAACTCAAGTCAAGGTGGTCGGGTCCATTTATTGTTAAGACGGTATATCGACATGGAGCTATTGAAATTTATGAAACAACACCGGATCATGCTTTTAAGGTGAATGGACAGCGGTTGAAGCATTACTATGGCGGGTCATTTCAACGCGATAAGGTTGCCGCAGTTTTATCTTGTTCGTGATTTTTCGGAAGAATGTCAAGCTAATGACATTAAAGAAGCGCTTTTTAGGAGGCAACCCAAATTTGGTTGTATATTTTGTTAGGGGGTAGGCTTGTTTCAAAAAAAAAAGTGTCAACAGAATTTTCCACGCGATACAGCGCCAATCTGGCGACCCGGCTGTTCAAGAGTTCTGTCCAAGATTCTGGTTTGATCTGTTGTGCGATAAAAAAAAATAGGTTCAGCAGAAAACACGCGCCACTACGCCAGGTGCGCGACCCTGTGCCCAGTTTTTCCTGTCCAGGTACTAGTAGTACTATCCCGTGTTTGTGAGTTTAACATATAAAAAAAAATAAAAATTTGTGAGCAGAATTGTCGCGCGCCACTACGCCAAGTCTGCGAACCCGTGTATAACAATTTCTGTCCACCAGGTTTGTCCGTGAGTGTATATGTGTTTGTTAACACATATTTAAAAAAAAAAAATTCCCCAAATCAATTCCAATCCCTTTGCTAATTATTTTCTCCACCTAAAATCATATTCCTAGTCCAATATTAATTCCAATTCATTCCCAATCCATCTCCTATTTTATATTTCTTTCCCAAATCTACACAATTAAACCTCTATATATACACCTATATATACACACCAATCCTACCCCATTCCAATTATATTTTCCTACAATCAATTTCAAGGCTTCAAGATTCAAGTTTGGGGGATTTTTAATTGCAAGCTTCACCTCTCCGGTTCGTATTTGGGGTATATTTCTTCCTTTTATTTGGATATTACGAATTGTGTTCTTGTATTATTAGGGTTGTGTGTTCTTGATTATTTGGGGGTATTTGTGAATTCGAATTTTTTGTGGATTTTGGTGAATTTTGTGAGTTGGGTATTGATTTATATGTCACCTAAGCGTCAACGAGGTAGTACTAGTACCCGTCCAACCTCGGATGAGGATGCTAGTGGAGGTAATGGGGAGACATTTGTGTCGGTGGAAGCTCAAAAAGAGTATGATAAATTAATGGCGAGGTCGATTACTAAAGAAAGAGGGTTTTTGCCGGTTAACCATTCGGAGTTGGTTCGTATGATTCGAGGGCATGGTTTCGAAAGGTTTTGCGAGGCACCTTCTCCAGTCCCTTTGGGTGTTGTTAGGGAGTTTTATGCTAATGCCAAGATGGAGAAGAGTGGTATTTGTATGGTTCGAGGTAAGACAATAAACTATCGGCCGGCGGCTATTCGCCGGGTTGTGGAACAGCCTCCAAAGCCGAGGGGGGTCGTAAATTGGGTAAAGAAGACTAGAGAGGATGTTGATTTGGATGCTATGGTGGCTGAGATTTATGTACCGGGTACGGTTTGGAAATTAAGGTCGGGCACTTTTGAGCAAGTTACTTTTCCGGCCTCTGCTATGAACAAGTTCGCACGGGCGTGGAACTCGTTTATTTGTGCTAACATGTTGCCTTCATCTCATCCGTCGATGTGATTGTACCGAGAGCCATTATTTTGTGGGGCATTCTTTAAGGCAAGTATATTGATGTAGTTTATTTAGTACATCTGAACATACTTCGGTTTTTGCGAAGTGGTGGACAGTCCGCTATTCCGCATGCTTCTATTGTAGCCGGTTTATGTATCGAGGCTGGAGTTAGTTGGGATGCAGATGAGCCGTTGCAGATGCCGGCTAATCCGATTGTTGATGCTACTATTGATGCGATGGTGGAGTGGCCTGGCGGCATTCCACATCACCATGGTTTAGGTTATCAGGGTCATGGTCCTAGTGAAGCAGGAGTGGATGTTCCTAGGGTTGCTCGAGCAGGTCCTAGCCGTCGAGGTCGAGGTATTGATATGACAGGGTTGGATGCTCATTTTCGTGGATTGACTAGGAGGTTGGATGCTATGACTAGGAGGATGGATGCTATGCATGTTAGCAATCGCCAGTATTCTGAGGATATGGCTGTGGCGTTGAGTGCAGCTTTCCAGACACCGGGTAGTGTGGTCCAGTGGCCGGTATATGGAGCTCGTACACCATATCCACCGCCAGATCCAGATTCACCCGAGCAGGATGATGATTTGGACGAGTAGGTATGTTTTCTGCTATCCCTCGTATTTACTTCCATTCAATGCGGACATTGAATATTTTAAGTTTGGGGGTGGTTTGAGGGATTAGTAGTTGTTGTATTATGTGTGCATATAGATATCATGTTTTGCATATTAGTAGTAATTCATGCATGATTGTTCGTATTAATTATGTTTGTTTCATGTAGGACATTCTGTTTTTGTTTCGTATACCATGTGAGTTCATATTAGTTGCATTTCATGGCATGCATATTTCATGATCCTTTAGAACGAGCTAATTCTGATTGGTAGGTAGGTGTCTAATTGAGTGTGGTAATGATGAATAGAGGGTTGACTTACAGTTTCTATGAAATTGACTTATGTGTTTCAGAAACAAAACTAATTACACAGTCTCATTGGATGCTTTTGGGCTAGGTTAGGGTCATGCTTGTTTGGATGTTTTGAGATTTAATCACTTGTTTATATTTAAAATTTTCGTTATTCCCTTGATAGCGTAGGAGCACTTAAGTCTAAGTTTGGGGGAAAACAGGGATTTCATGCTTAATTGTAAATAATTGTCAATAATTGCTAGATGTCAAATGGATAGTAGCCGACTCATATTTATATGAGTAGTCTAGGGTTGGAATTGAGAATTCTCATTCCAGATGGCATATATGAAAAAAAAAACAGAGAAAAAAAAATAGAAAAAAAAGAGAAAGAAAAAAAAAGTCAAAAGTTGCAATTGTTTATATGCAAAATTAACCAGGGTGAGCTCTTTAATACTCGAGCTATTAAGTTCGCGGGGACTTTGTGCCTAGTGACCTAAGGCTTTTATAGTCTGGGATCCACTAACCTAATGCTCGCTACATGGGTATTATTGTATAAGCCTTTTGGGGTCTCATCCATTGCACGGTTAAATAAGCATCCTTGTATATATGTGTCGTAGTAGTTAGTAATAAAGCATGAATTTCTGTCTACCTTGGATAAGGATGGAGGTGTTTCTAGGTTATGAAGTGTCTATAGTCTATTCTATTTATAAACCTGTGATTGTCTTGGCGAAGAGCATGTATGATTTTGATCTAGTGTTGGGAGTATTTCTGATGAGCATTGCACACACGCACATTGCTGTTCATGTATTGTTAGTATACGGGAACTTGGTCGAGCTCTATTTGGATTTAGTTGCATTCTCTAAGATATTTGCTTGCTAGTTGGTTTTGGTTAGTTTGAAGGGGATATTTACATTTTCATATTAGTTGCATTCATGCATTGCATTGCATTGGATTTTGTGGGTACATTCGCTATAGGCCCTCACGAGACCTTACTCGTCCACTAGGGCTGTCTAGGGGTTTAAAGGGCTTGTTGCATATGCCAAATGCAACCGTGATCACCTACGGAAGTGGTACTAGTTAGTTAGTTAGTTGTAATTGTTTATGCTTGAGGACAAGCATCGGTTTAAGTTTGGGGGTGTGATAAGTGGATTTTATATCCACTTGGAGCGTTCTATATCAGCTTAAATTGATTGACTTGGACTCAAGTTTGTTGTATTTTTTATGTGTTTTGTGTAGTTGTGCAGGGTTGTAGCTATTGGTTAGTGTTGGTGTTTCTAACCGTTATTAGAGTGGAATTAAGGATTGGAATGAAGATTAGACATTTGTGTTATGCTACCAAGGAGTTACATGCATCATGGTATTGAAGATGTTAGCTAATGCAAAAGAAACGGAGGAGAAAAGAGCAAATTTGTGTAAAATTCGGATATTCCGGGAAGGTTGCGCAGTCTACACTGTTTTGGCCATATCTGGAGTTCTAGAAGTCCGTTTTCAGTGATCTTATAGCTCACGCGAAGCTTGAGAGATTTTCTACAACATGGGATAGATAGCAGGTTCAGGGGACGTGCTATTCAAAATCGCGCACGTATTCTTTGAGAACCAGGCTGGAAGATTACTGTTTTGTCCTTTTTCTAATTCTAATTGAATTTTAGGAAGTTTCTTGCACCTAAATTGAATTCTAATTGTATTTTAGTGTGTTTCCTTGTTGGGCAAGACTTTTAGAGTCTATTTAAACACATCCTACCATGTAATTTGTAAAAGTTTTTTATTATTGTAACTTAGAATTAAAAGGGAGAGAGTGGAAAAGGATTCAATGCTCGGTGACAAGCACGGATCTAGATCTACTTCATCTTTTGTATACGTCGAAACATAGATTTGTTTTCTCAAATCTTCGCTTATTTAATATTATTGTTCTTTTCTTTCATATCTTGTTAATTATTTTGTTTTCATCAATTCCCATGACGATGAACGGTTCAATTATGAGCTAATCGTTGTCATGGGATTCTAACGGATTTATTTATGGAACTTAGTATCTTGATGCTTTAAAGATCTGTGTGTGGTGTATAATTGATATCCTCGTATGGTTAATCTTAATGCTTTTAGATGCGTAGCTAACATCTAAATTGAATTGTTAATCTCTTGTGAAGTGAAAGTGGATCTTGAGATTTAGAACTTGCCATGCTAGCATAGGTTCATAATTGTTTATCAATATGATTCGTGGTGTGAGATGAAAATACTTATACTAACTTATGTGATCTTTATGGATAACTTGTTCTTCAACCGTTATGTTTTCAAATTCTATAGACATATAGGGTCTAAGCATAATTGGTGTCTATTCATCTTCTATCTCTTTTGTGGATGTATGTTTAGTTTGGTATGCGTATGCTGACAGGTAGTGTATACTTGTTTCGTGTTATCCGATCAAATATCAAAACCATTGCATATAGAGATTAAAGGCGTCAGATCTAAGGGAAGTATTTAATGAAGTTAGGATCCCATGTTTATTCTCATATTAGTAATTCGATTTCAATCTCATTAGTTACTTTAATTCTTAGTTTAATATTTGCATCCTAGTTTAATTTAGATAATCAATCCCAAAATTGTTATTTTTCTTAGCAGTGAATTATGACCATACATTGTTGCATAGGCATATTTTCTGATTAAAACTTAACCAGATCTCTGTGGAACGAACTTTAATTATATTACTTGTGACTACGTACGCTTGCGTAATTTTGTGATAACAGACTTATTCGAGTGTTATAGTAGAATCAACAAATCTTAAGGAATTAGAAAGACTTGGTATTGCATTTGTTAAGCATGGAAGGAATGAGGGCTTGTTGAATCAAATCGAGGTCAGACCGATGTTGTTAGAGAAAATAAAGGTGAGTCAGAGACAAGATGAATGCTTAAAGGAAATTTGGAAGAGTTCTAATTCAGAACTAGGAAAGAAAGATTTTAGGAAAGGAAATGATGACGTCGTGAGGTTTCGTGACAGGATATTTGTACCATCTGATATAGAGATTAAGAAAGAAATTTTGTCTGACGCTCATTCGTCACATTTTTCGGTACATCCTGGATCTACGAAGATGTAAAAAAATTTGAGGCAACATTATTGGTGGCCTAAGATGAAAAGAGAGATTGCAGAATGGGTGGGGAGATGTTTAGTTTGTTAACAAGTGAAAGCAGAACATCAAAGCTTGGGGGATTGTTACAACCGTTGCCTGTTCCCGAATGGAAATGGGAACATATTACCATGGATTTTGTACTAGGCTTGCCAAGAACACAGAGAGGGAATGACGTTATCTGGGTTGTCGTGGATAGACTAACAAAAAGTGCACATTTTCTAGCTATATAAGAAGCGTCATCATTAGAGAAGTTGGCGAAGTTATACATCCAAGAAATTGTTAGATTACATGGAGTGCCTGTTTCGATTGTGTCAGATAGAGATCCGAGATTTACATCAAGATTTTAGAATAGTTTTCAACAAGAGATGGGCACTAAGTTAAGTATGAGCACGCATTTCACCCTCAAACAGATGGACAGTCAGAACGTACAATTCAGATTTTAGAAGACATGTTACGAGCTTGTGTACTAGATTTTAAAGGAAGTTGGGAGGAACATCTACCCTTGGTGGAATTTGTATATAATAATAGTCATCAAGCGACAATTGGAATGGCCCCATATGAAGCTCTATACGGACGTTGATGTAGAACCCCATTATGTTGGGATGAAGTTGGTGAAAGAAGATTGTTAGGGCCAGAGTTGATTCGTGTAACTACGAAGAAAGTTAAATTGATACAGAAGAGAATTTTAGCAGCTCAAAGCAGACAAAAGAGTTACGCAGATACGGATCGCCGAGATGTGACATTTAAGGAGGGAGACTTTGTATTTCTTAAGGTTTCACCATGGAAGGGTGTTATGAGATTTGGGAAGAAAGGAAAGTTGAGTCCTCGTTATATTGGACCATTTGAGATTCTTCGACGAGTTGGAGAGGTAGCGTATGAATTAGCATTGCCACCAAATTTGAGTCGTATTCATAACGTTTTCCATGTGTCATACCTACGGAAGTATGTTACTGATCCATCCCATATTATAGAATATGAACCAATAGAACTCCAAGAAAATATGTAGTATGAAGAGCTTCCTGTCGAAATAGTAGATCGTCGTGAGCAAGTTTTGAGAAATAAGGTGATACCTCTTGTGAAAGTAATTTGGCGAAATCATGCAGTAGAAGAAGCAACTTGGGAACCTGAAGAAATGATGAGATCAAAATATCCTCATTTATTTGATATGATAGGTACGAGTTAAATTCTTAATTTCGAGGATGAAATTTCTTTAAGGAGGGAAGGATGTAATATCCCAACTTAGTTTATTTGAATGATATAAATTATTGTCATTTTATGTGTTTGTATTGTTTTCGCAAATATGCATCCTATTGTTTAATAAAAATTTCTAGCTAAAACATGTTTACTTATTTCTTTCATTGGTTTGCTCGATAAATCGAGCTCCCATAAGATTTTTGACTAGGGTATGGGCCGAGCAGATGATTCGAGGCCCAAAAAGGGAGAATGGGAGAAATTTTAAACTACCATTAAGCCGCAAAGGCCAAGTTACATTATGCAACTTAAAATCTTAACTTGACAAGTTAAGTGATTATATAAAACTTTGAGGAGCTTGGCTCTTTAGTTCTATCGATGTGGGACTACATAGTAGTAGTAATAATACCACATACACTACTTAGTGGTGTTATTTCCCATTGTGTGTGAGCCCTTTTATAAGATAAATGAGATAGCTAGAGTCTCTACCTTTCAGGTAAGTAAGAGGAGCAAGTCCATGCATTTTGCATATCCATTTTTGAAGTTTCATATTTAGGTTTCCATCGTCCATATAAAATTCAATATTTTTTTTTAAAACTTTTGCTTGTGTTGGGTGAAAGGGAAGCCCCAAGAATATCGGGTCTAAGCCAAAGAAAAGTTAGAAAATTACACCATTCAACTTAGGTTTTATAGGAGCTTATAGGAGGTTGTATTTCAACCATTTCGATGTGGGATAAATATTATGAGCTTTTGGCCCGAATTCTTTTAAGATTGGAAGAAACCCATGGTTATTTTTAGTAGCACTCAAAACTTGTTCAGATCTCTTATTTTTTAAACTATGTTATGTCAGCTAAAATTAGAACCATGAAATTTCAATGGTTAACTAATTTATATGGATTACTTTGGGCAAACAGAAACCTTAGTCAAAACCAAGGTGTTTAGTTAACTCAGTATAGTCAACCACTCAACTTGATATATATAAACTTCAAAAGAAATTTTTTCCTAAAACCTCTCGATGTGGGACGAAGTGAATATAAGCTGGAATGCACTCAACTCATACCTCAACGCTTAAGAGAATTGGCAATTAGCTTGCTTTTAAGTTTTAAACTATAACTTATGTTGGTACAAAAGGAAAAGCATCATACTTTCGTTAATTAGAAAGGAATCCATACTTATTGTATAGAACCTTAGTAGTATGCTAACTAAACAAGTTAAAGCACTTGGGTAATCTCTAAACAAGTTATGCATATATAGAGGTTAATAAGATCAATAACTATAAAAGTCTCGATGTGGGACAATATAGTTATATTGCAAAACCTTTAGCACTTGTAAGCCATAACCTTTAATGGTTTAATGGGACAAAACTTAAGTTATTGCTGATCATTGTCAACCATAATCGAGATGTAGATTTTACTAGTTCAAATTTAAGATATCCAACTCCTAGGTGAAGTCAAGGAAGGTTTTAAACTCCATTTTTTGCTTTAAAGTGATAATTCTTTTAAGCTTATAAAACTTGGAAGAGGTCCACATTAGAACCCCTCAAGATGGGAACAAAAGGAATGAAACCTATTTCTCCACTTCAAACCAAGTCAGGTTTATATAGTGTGTGGAAGATTACTTTGCCATAAAGCTTTCGATGTGGGATAATCAGCGAATATATGAGAACTAAAAATAGCCTAGTACCACATTGATAACTCAAGGGAAAATAAGATAGTATATGTAGAAGAGCTGAACCTTAGTGTGTTAAGAAGGAAAATATGGGGAAGGAAGTCAGTGATGCCTACAAGTTACAAATTATGGATACTCCAAATGGGTGGCATATTTAGCAAGACATGAATTATGTTTTATTACTTTTCCTAACTTCTTTTTATACCACATCGATAACAAAAAGAGAGATGAGAGTGTACATATTGCAGAGCTTCACTTGGATATACTAAAACGATTGGTTGTGGACATGCTTAATCGGGGGCTTAGTGCGGGTTGCAGTTCAGTTTTTAGCATAGCCGAAGTACTTATTATTTTTCAAGCTTCCTGGGATTTGTACCACATCGAGTAGAAATGGAAGCTTATTCCCCTTTCCATATATAAATATGTTGTTAGTGTATGAATTAGGAAAGTAGGAGTAAAAGCTTACAACTTGTAAGTCTTCAGACTTTCTATTCTATTTATTTTGATTTAATATTTGTTTAACTTAATGATTTAGTAATTAGGACTATTAGAGATAATGTGTTAATAATGTTAGTGTAATTTTTGGATAGTTTTTGGAGACGAATTTAATGATATTGGGACATATCCGAAAAAGAAAAGAAGTTAAGAGTAGAAGTAGTTTACTGTAAGTATATACCGTCCTATATTGCTTTATTAAATTGTTTTCTTTAAATCTCCATGAAAGTTGTTAGTGAAAATTGAGTATTCTTACATTGATATTGTGAATTGATGATGATGCTTCCAAATCGGAAGTAAAGCTAAACCAATGGTTGAGCTGGCCGGGATCCCCACTAGTAGAACTTGTGAATCTATCGTGTTTGAATACTCATTTTCAATTTTTGTGAAAAATTATTTATTGTGATGAACTCATTCTTGTTGAAATTACTTATTTTGTAAACCTCAGTTAAATAGTATGATATATGCTTGCTGGGCTCTATGAGCTCACCCTTTTATGTCACTAACTTCCAAAGGGAATAAAGTTGGAGGAGGTTCGGGAAAGGATAAGATGTTATAATCTGAACTACTGAAGTTGGATAAGAAGTGTGTAGAATTCTAAGAAGAATACTTTTGTAGTAGGCCTATGTTGAAGTTGTTTAGAAGCGTGTAATATGTTGTAACCTTTTATCGTAAGACTTGATCATGTTGTAACTACTTTTGGTTATTACTTAAATTAAGGTTTGTGCAAGCATGCATTATGACGTTTGGTTTGTTTGGCATCCCCGGGTCGGGTTTCTGAGGTCATCCCGGGATCGGGGGCGTCACATGATTGATATGGGTTTAACCAAAATTTTATTTATATTCGATTATGATTATGTTGATTGTTGTAGTACCTTTGTGAATGAATGTACATTATATAATTTGTTGGAAATTTCTGAAGTTTGCAGTTCGCACCTTAAGGAAACTCTATGAAGATTTTCATAAGGCATTCATAACTCACATATAGTTTTTTGTACTTAGTGTTGACTGCTGAAATGTATTAGGTATATAGGTCGTACTCGCACCATATATCTTGTAATGTACTAAACATCCACAATCAGACATTCATTGTTGATCTGCCGCTGTGCCTTCTCTTGGTTGTTATACGGATAGTGGCAGAGTATGGGTAAAATTTTATGTATTAGTGTTTATGGACAAGTTTTTTCTTGAAGGATTAACATAAATTGACCCTGATTATATTGAAATCAATGGAAATGACATGTTACCCATGTATACTTGGATATTCAAAGTACCTTAGCATTTTGATTCTATTATGCTTTCCTGAATTGTTTTACGCTTTTGTAAAGAAGGAAATTAGTTAAAGCATACTTGTTTCTTGTAGAATAAAAATGATGGAGATGATTCTGAACATCTTGTTGATTTTGCTGGCGAAAATATTCAGCTTGTCACTGGCAAAGAGATGTGGGACCAGAAGATAGTTGAAGCAAAGAGAGATGGCTGAATTGTAAATTGAATAAGTTCTTTGACGCGGTAGTTTTACATCTGGTATTTTTCAATGACACAACTCCCTCCATATTTAAGAAACTCAACATCCGGCACATAATTTCTGATAGGCTTACAAAAACAACAGCAGCACCAACATTTGGCTTTGGGCAGCTCAACTTACATCTTGCATTGTAGACTGTTAAGGCAGCAAAAATCAGACTAGTGTTGGGTCCGCCGGAAATTGCTACCGGCCGGATTCTGCATATTTTGCCTCCAGAATCTGTATAACTCCAGAACATTCAAGTGTTCTTGATTTTTCCATTTTCTTTACTTTTATTTTGTTTTATTTTTTTTGTGTTTGATCTATTTTACTGATGGCTAGGTAAAATAATGTGATTTTAACCTTGGAATTTTACCATGGCAGATATTTCTTAAAGCAAATAAAAAAATTTACTTTTACCTTTTTGTAAAAATATTAATTACTTTTGATAATTTTGGTTCTTTTATAAAGACTTGTCTAATTGAGACATATTTCAACAACAGTTTCTTGAAAACTTGTCTGAAGCGTATTCAAACAACACTTTAATAAACCGTTGTCTATAGTTATTGCTTTACATAACACAACAATCTGAAAAACGTTGTATGATAAAATCATTCAGACAACACAATATCATACCGTTGTTTGAAGACGTTTTACACAACAGCGAGCAAATACCACTTGTCTGATTTCAACAATGGTTTCTTGCAACGTTGTCTGTAGTTTATTGAGACAACTGTTTTTTAAACCGTTGTACGAAGCTATTACGTTGCACAACACGACAGTTAAAAAGTGTTGTCTGATTAAGTTTTTTGGACAACGGTTTAAAGACAGTTGTACAATATTGGCTCAGACAACACTTTTTCGAGTCTAAAAATAAACAGTTGTCTGTTAAATCTGGATGACACTTTTTTCTCTAAGCGTTGTCTGATCAGTGTCGTCTGTTTACGTTTTTCTTGTAGTGTATGTGATGCAACATAGGTGACAGACTCATGTAGTTCAAATACACATGTATAGCTCATGAATCATCTTAGTACATAGTATAGTGTATTAATTAAATGAGATGCTTCACTTGCAGTGGACAGAGATGTGGGGATATATTGTGTCAGGCATGTGTGTGTAAAGGTAACCAAATAAACCTCACAGAATGTTATTACATGAGCATATATAATGTATATTATATGAAGAGCATGACATGTTTGACTTTTCAAAGTGCACACATAAGGGGACAAGTGGCTGACTCTACTAAAAGGCTATCTCCTAAAGACAAATTTACATCCCTTAAAGTCCAAATGAGGTCATCTTCAAATTTAATGCCAAGATGCTACTTTTATACTTGTGGGAATATATTAATCACTCAAGGCAAAATATGATTAATGATTGATTTGATGGAGACTTTAGTCACTAGATTACAAACTGTCTAGATTTTGAAAGCATAGAACACAATTTGACTGATTCAAATAAGATTTTGTACCAGACATGCATGCAATTTGTCACACAGAATCCATAAATTTTTATAAACTATCATAGAATATCAATTAACTATATGTATGCAAGACATGAATCCTATTTTGGCTAAGTGGCCGTTATCACCCCAGTGTCCAGATGTTGGGGTTCTCAAAGGGATCCAGCCAAGTCTTTGGGTGAGGTCAAGTGTGTGAGTGAATATGACTAAGTAATTACATGACTGCAAACTAAGTTATCATAGTTACCACAATAGAATATGTATGTTCAAGTTAATCTTTTTCATCCACACTGCATAGCAATCAATTCAATAATTACTTAAGCACCTTAACAAATTATCATAGTCACATAAGACAATCTTTGTTTATAGACCATCCCAAGTGTATTATACTAACAAGTTCATTACCCAACACATCAGCATATTATAAATTCCTAGTTCGAATTCCCAAACTAGTAACCAGAATCAATTGTGAACGAGTCATAACAGTAAGCACTTCAGAGACGTATAATTAAGTAAAGTCATACAGTACCATCAGAGATTAAATATAGACAGTATCATACAGCAAATATATATATATATATATATATATATATCAATAAGTTTCTTCATACTCAGAACACTCAGTTGACCACGTCAAAGGACTCAATCCAATTGCATATAGTTTTAACAACCATATATATTATATCTCATGAATTTCAAATATTATTAAATCCCAATTGGCATGTATTCGAGTTCACCAATTTAACAGGATCAATTAATCACTTCATAAATTGAGTAATTATCACATACTCTAGATACAGATCCTTTTTTCACATACAACATCCCAATTAGCACATATGTTTGACTTAATCAAATCACAAAAACTAAATCTCAAATTTTGACATATCAAATTTGCAAATATACTTAACCACCAAGTTCACAGTTTGACAAAAATATAATATTCTAAATACATAACTTTGAATCTCCAGAACAGTGAATCATCACATATATATTTCAAGTTTGTACATATTACAAAAGCACTTTCATTTCATCTGATAAATCCCACAATCCAAATTATATCAATTTCTTTGCAAATTAAAGAGTCCAGTTGTATCAACAACCAATTTGACATACTAATCAATGTGATTCAACCATACATGCACTCATAGAAAGACCACATCATCAACTTCGAAAGTTCAAGCAAAATAAAACATACAATCACATATATTTCACAGAGAACACACAATTTTCTGAGATAGATCAAAATTATACCTTTGCCCGAGGCCCCGTAGTCTTCTCGGATACTTACTGATCCCAAACTCACTGTAAGGTGTGTTGACTCACTGAGTCAAGTCCCGATTTGAGCGATTTAAGGCTTCACTAGTCTTGATTTAGCCGAAATGAACACCGTGAGATCTTTAATTAAAACAAATCTTCATCATTCCTGCATAAAATTCTTAAGAACACGTTAGGGTTTTGAAAAAATTAAAACACATAAATTGAAAAGTGTTCGTGTGTAGATATTGTATATATATGTGTAGATGTCGATTTTGATCTGCGAATCGCAATAGATTGAGACGATGGCGAATGATGTATTAAAATCATTTCGATTTTACCAAACTAGCTTTGTTTGTTCGATCATTGGATTTAATTGAAACAATTAGGAGGAACAAGACTCGATTTAGGGTATATAATACTGATTAAGGATAGATAATTAGGGTTTTTGATCGAGAAATGTTGAAGCGGCGGCAGAGAGAGATTAGGGTTTGAGAGAGATGAGAGAACGCGGCTAAACAGTATACGCACAAAATGAATTTTTTGTGTTGATTTTGTATATATATTTATAGATCTACGGCTGAGATTAACTCATCCTTATAATGAGTGGTCCAGATTGTAGGGTTTTACAATAATTGGGTCAGCTGAGTTGGGTTGGACTAATCTTGAATGGACTGGGTCAAAATGACCAAAATATTCAGAAAATATTTATTTCATTTTTGAAAATAGTTTTGAAAAACCAATAATAATTATTATATATATTGATATAATAATATATTAAACATTAATTATTAAATACTAGTAATCATACTAATATTTTAATTCTTTGTATTTGAGATAAAATATCATATACTTAGTATCTCAAAAATATTTCCGAAATTAATTCCGATAAATATTTGTTCGAATAGTTTTATCCGTAGAAAAAATTATGTTCTCGATAAAACACTTAGCAAAAAAAAAAGTTCTCGATAAAACCCGATTGATAAAGTTTCATATGTTATCATTATCGACAAATCTAAGTTTTAGAGATTTCTTAATTATCCGAAAAGATATCTTTTTCGTGAGATGACTATAAATATTTAAAAATATTCTCAAAAAAATATATAAATATTTATAATATTTATATCTATATAAACCATTATTTTGGAATTTCAAACATTCCTAAATCCAAACGGAGTTTAGTGAATCTTTCGGAATTCAATGGTTTTGTGACAATGTCTGTGAGATTGTACTCAGTTTCGATATGAGTCATTTTTATATCGCCTTTATTGACATGATCACGTAAAAAATGATGTCTCACATCTATATGCTTAGATCTTGAATGTAACACGGGATTTTTGCTAAGATCGATAGCACTCGTGTTATCGCATAAGATTGAGATCACATCAAATTTAATATTATAGTCGGCTAATATTTGCTTCATCCACAAGATTTGAGCACAACATTTTGCGGCCGCTATATATTCAGCTTCCGTTGTGGAAATAGATACCGAATTCTATTTCTTGGAAAACTAAGATACTAGGCATCCTCCCAGAACTGACATGTACCACTTGTACTTTTTCTGTCGACTAAATGCCCGACATAGTCCGAATCTGAAAAACATACTAAGTCAAATGGTACTCCTTCAGGATACCAAAGACCTACGTCAGTGGTTCCTTTTAGATATCTCAATATCCATTTTACCGTGGATAAGTGAGATTCCTACGGTGCTACTTGAAATCTAGCACACTTACAAACACTATATTGATTATCGGGATGACTTGCGGTTATGTATAGCAAGCTACCAATCATGCCTCGATATTTCTTAATGTCAACGGGTGTTCCGTTGGGATCTTCTGTTAATTTATCAGAAGTCGACATAGGAGTAGATATGGGTTTTGAATTTTCCATTTCAAATTTCTTTAGCATTTCTTTACAATATTTTGATTGTGAAATATGTATGCCTTCATCATATTGCTTAATTTGCAATCCTAAAAAGAAATTTAATTACCCATCATACTCATTTCGAATTCTTTGCTCATATTGTTAGTGAATTATTTACATAGTGCAGCATTGGTTGAACCAAAAATGATGTCATCTACGTATATTTGTACAAGCAAGATATCATCTTTTTCTTGTCATATAAATATGGTTTTATCGGCAGTTCCCATTTTAAAATTGTTTTCTAGTAGGAACTTGCTCAACCTTTCATACCAAGGTCTTGGAGCTTGTTTTAAGCCATATAGAGCTTTGTATAATTTGTATACATATTCCGGATGTGTGGCATCTTCAAAACCGGGAGGTGGTTTAACATAAACTTCTTCCTCTAATATCCCGTTTACGAAGGCCGATTTCACATCCATTTGGTATACTTTGAAATCTTTATGACACGCGTAAGCTAATAGCATTCGAATTGATTCGATTCGTGCTACGGGTGCATAAGTTTCATCAAAGTCTATCCTTCCATTTGGGTATAGCCTTGAGCGACTAATCTCGCTCTATTTCGGATAACTGTTCCATTTTCATCTAACTTGTTTCTAAATACCCATTTGGTTCCAATTATGGAAGTATCTTTGGGTTTTGGAACAAGTTCCCAAACTTTGCTGCGAGTGAATTGTAGTAGTTCCTCTTGCATAGCAGAGATCCACTCCTCGTCTAACAAAGCTTCTTTAGCGGTCTTAGGTTCTATTTGTGATAGAAAACTAAGATGATTCACAACGTTTTGTACTTGTGACCGCGTTTGAACTCCTTTATTTAAGTCTCAAAGAACATTATCTAGTGGATGACTTCTAATAATATGAATTTCTTTTGGAAGTCCTACTTCCGTTTCTGCTAATTCTAATGGATTTCTCGGGACGGGAGTTCCGAGATCCATATTTTTGAATTGTCGAATAACATTTTCTACATCGTCTTGTTTAACTTTATCGTTTTCAACAAGATCTTTGTTTTTGATGGTGTTTTGCTTTCATCAAATGCTACATTCATTGATTCTTCCAACACAAGAGTTTTAAGATTGAATACTCGATAGGCTTTTCTATTTGTAGAGTATCCAAGAAATATACCTTCATTTGATTTAGGATCAATTTAGTAAGGTAATCTTTCGAGTTTAATATAAAGCATTTGTATCCAAATACTCGAAAGTAATTTAATTTCGGTGTTTTGCCAAAGTAAATCTTGTAAGGAGTCTTTTGTGTTATTGGTCATAGCAAAACCCGATTAAGAATATGGCAAGCGGTAGACATCGCTTCGGCCCAAAAATATTTAGGTCGATGATATTCATTTAGCATAGTGCTATCCATTTCTTGTAAAGTTATGTTCTTCCTTTCAACTACTCCATTTGATTGTGGAGTGTAAGGAGCAGAAAAGTTGTGTGTGATTCCATTTTCCTCACAAAAATTTGTAAAACTAGAATTCTCAAATTCTTTACCATGATCAGTCTGTATATAGACTATGGTACTATTTTGTTGATTTTGAATTCTTTTACATAGCAAAGAAAAAGATTCAAAAGCATCACTTTTAGATTTGAGAAATTCCGTCCATGTGAATCGTGAATAATCATCAACGATTACTAACGTGTATGAACAACCTCCGAGACTTTATATAGGAACCATACCAATAAGATCCATATGTAAAAGCTCGAGAGGTCTAGAGGTTGATACCATGAATTTAGCTTTGTGAGAGGCTCGAATTTGTTTTCCAATTTTGCAAGCTTCACAAGTATGATCTTTTTGATAATTCAATTTTGGTATACCTCGTACATGATCTTTAGTTGATATATTTTTAATCAACTTCATATTTTCATGTCCTAATCTTCGATGCCATAGCCAAGGGTCATCGTTTGTTGTGATTAGGCATACATTCTCATTCTTTCTCATGTCACATGTATAGACATTTTTGTTTCTAGGGCAAGTGAGAATCAATTTCCAATTTTTATCTAGAATTGAACAATGAGTAGTATAGAAAATTACCTTGTATTCATTGTCACATAGTTGACTTATCGAGAGAAGATTTTACTTTAGTCCCGTGACTAGTTGTACGTTTGAAATCTTGAAGCGACTGTTCCTGATGTCTCCGATACCGACAATGACGCCTTTACTAGTATCTCCAAATGTGATACTTCTCGCAGTGACCTTTTTAATGTTGTTCAACAATGACTTGTTACCGGTCATATGTCTTGAACATCCACTATCAAGGTACCATATGTCTTGCTTAGCGGCAAGACAAACCTATAAAATAGATCAATAAAATTTATATGTACCCTTTTATCTTGAGGGTCCTGGGGTTAGTCCATCATAGATAATATTTGAATTTGGATGATAGAATCTTGGCATAGAATAATCATGGTTAGCATATAGATATTTCTAGGTGCATGATGTCTAACATGATATTGTGTATGTCTAGCATTATCATAAAATCTAGATTTAACACGATGCATATTATTTCTAACATTTGCAAAGTAGGGAGCATTATGAATAGGAACATGTTGATTTCTAGATGCATTCCTACGAGCATTGTTATAATACATTGTGTTTCTATTTTGAGACATAATAGGTTGCTGAAACCTTTGTTGCTTTTGACCATTATAAGCAACTTTGTTAAATGGTACTTGTTTTTCAACCCTCTTGTATGGTCTTGATCCTTTACGAATCCATACATGCTTCCCCTTAAATTCACCACTCTTGAATTTGAAATATAGGACCGAATGTCCATCTTTGTTGCAATAAGTACATTTTAAAGATTGTGTTTTAGGAGGAGCTATTGTAGGTTGCACTCTTGGTTGAACATCTCTTCTAGGAGTATCGTTCTTATCATATCCTAGACCTTCATGGTTATAGGAAACTTTTGAGTGTACCATTTCATCTAACATCTCATTGCCTTTAGTAAATCTTTGAACAACAATTTCAAGATTTTCTTTTTCTTCTTTTAAGGCATCAATCTTGTTGTTAAAGAATCATGCTTGATCCATAACTTGAGATATGAGCTTCAAATTTTCTTCTTTCAATCTTTGAGTTTCTTTTTGTAATTCTTTTTCTTTTATCTCAAAGATTTGTGATAGCTCATTCTCTTTTTCAAGACTATTTTCTTGAGATTGAGATGTTACATTATTTTGAACTACAGATTCGTTTAGAATCTTTAGGTTCAATAGATCAACATGTAGTTTATTTATGTTGTCATTGAGTTGTAACTTCTCACTTTCCAACTCTTCTACTTGAAGCACTAAAGATACATTTTCTACTTCAAGATTAAGAGCATTGTCTTTGAAGTTGTTGACTTCAACTTTCAAGAGATGATTTTGATCATTTAAAAATATCATTTCATTCTCGTTTTGAGTTTGTATATCCATCATCCGAGTAAATTCTTTACTTTGAGTATGATATATTTCCTCGAGTTTCATTTTCTCGGACCATAATGGGGGTGTTTGGGGTAACTTTTTTTCAGAATAAGTCAACTTATTTTAAGATAAAGTTAGAGATTCCTAACTTTCCAACTTATTTTTGCAACTTATTGAATCTCAAACATACATTAAATACTTGTATAAAAAAATTATCAAAATATAAAATTTTTACCCGAAAATAAGTTCATAAGCCCATGAAATAAGCTTAGCCAAACAGGCTAAATGACTGAAGTCTTTTATCAACATCTTTATACTTATTGTTGATACCTACTATAAGCTCAATTAAATCATACTTACTCATATCAACTATATTCAAGTTAGGTTCATTTAATTGCAATTTATTTGAGACGTAGTTAAGATTAGAACTTACCTCTTGATGAGAAGTGGAGGCTCCCGTTGAAGTAGATTCATCCCCGATAGCCATTAAGCACAAGTTGAAAACTTCTTCACTAGCTTCCGGAGCTTCTTCATCTTCACTTAGATCCCAACCATTTTCGGCCACGACAATTCGTCCTTTAGAAATTTTTGGACATTTTCTTTTGAAGTGACCCGGTTGCTTACACTCGAAACACACTTCTTGGGTTTCCTCCGGATTTTGTTCCTTATATTTTGGAGGAGTGTAAGGAGGATTATTATTGTTGTTGGCATTGTTATAGGCATTTGTATTTTGAGTGCCATTGCCTTTGTTATAGCTCGTTGTTGGAAAATTACCCTTATAGTTAGGACTATAATTTTGAGAGTAATTTGGCCTTCCTTTAGAGTTAAAAACTCTTTGTTGATTATTTGATTTTAAGAAGCCTTTTCCATATCTTTGAGCTTTGCTTTGTAGCATACGGCGAAGTTGTCTCGGTAGTAAAGCAATTTCGCTTCCATCGAGATCTTGGAGTTCTTCGTTTAACTCCTCGTCGTTTTCATTTTCATCGATTAATATAGCTTTTAAAGCCATATCTTTCTTTTTGTCTTCCACTTTAGGAATGACCTTATCCAGAATATTGTCTTCTTCATATGCACGAAGATTTCCGAATAAACTATCAATGTCATAATCATTTAGATTATGCATTTCTTATATATTAGTAACTTTAACCTTCCAACAAGGAGGTAAAGATTTTAGAACTCTTCGGTTCTTCTCATTTTGAGTAACTCTTTCCGAGTTGAGATAATTCATCGATTATACGAGTAAATATTGTTTCCATATCGATGATATTTTCTCCCTCTTGGAGTTTAAAGTTCTCGTATTCTTGGATTAAAGTATCCATTCGAGAATCTTTTATATCAATGGTTCCTTCGTAGGTAACCATTAATTTGTTCCAAATTTCTTGTGCGGACTTGCAATTGTTTACTCTTTTATATTCTTTTTCAGAAAGTGCACTTGTGAGGACCATTTCCGCTTTAGCGGCAATATTCATCATATTTTCTTCATCGTGAGTATATTCACTAACCTTCTTTTCAACGATGACTTCGTCAACCGTTTTGGTAGGAATAACAACTCCATCTTCTATGGCCATCCAAACTTTGACTCCTTGAGATCTAGCATAGATGTGAAACCTCGTTTTCCATGTTACAAAGTTGGTGCCATCAAATAGAGGAGGGCGGGAGCTAGATAGGCCTTCACCACAACCGATGGTATTTAGATACGCCATGTAGCTAGGATCACTTTTTATTGTGCCTGTAAGTCTGCAAATCAATAAACAAACAGGTTAAATAGCACCGCTTTGATACCAATTGTTAGGTCCCGTAAGAGGGCTATTTTAAGCTAGAAGGGGGGTTGAATAGCTTAATATCCAATTTAAAAATTATTAAGGCATTTTAAAAATATTTTTCCCTTTTTAAATCTTTAACGAGTTGTTATGCAGTTTATAAGTGCAGAAATAAAACACAAGGGAAGAAAATACCACACAGGAGATTTTATCATGGTTCGCGATGGCGCAACCCCTAATATATTTGCTCACCCCTACTCCAGTCCCCGAGCTCCTCTTTGGACTCGAGATTTTCCCTTAAAAATAACTCGCTCCTTTAGTAGGCGGAGAAGCCTTTACAACCTTATAAATATTGGTCTTGGTACGTATCTCCCCGA
The DNA here is from genome assembly GCA_036435485.1 of Saposhnikovia divaricata. Classification (NCBI taxonomy): domain Eukaryota; kingdom Viridiplantae; phylum Streptophyta; class Magnoliopsida; order Apiales; family Apiaceae; genus Saposhnikovia; species Saposhnikovia divaricata. The sequence continues at coordinate 41,831,165 of CM071601.1, forward strand.
TACTACCTCACAATAAATATAAAAACCCACAAGACTCGTCTTGGAAATAACTCCTCGTTATTCCCTCAAAGTTGTTGTGAAACCTACACAACTTATCTTAGACAGTAACTCCCCGCTACTTCTTCAAAGTTGATGAAGAACCCTTGGTGTAGTCTTTGGTTTCCTCGCTTTTGCCGGTCTTGGATCTTAGATGAAAGGTATTGGGGTCTTTCCTCTTCTTCACGGTGCAAAGGCCACTAACTCCCCGCTAGTGCCTAGGACTTGGGTGTAACGCCCCAACTTCCCAATACTGAAAATATATATTTTATAACAAAATAGACATTGATACAGGGAAATTTTAGAAAATTTCGGCATGAAGTATTTATAAATCGGACTATCCACCTGTAATTCAACCCAAACCAAATTCCAACTTAACAATTACACTTAATACAGCAACGATTCCTCACCGGGATCGATTCCAGGTTATGGTATGAAACAAGAATATAAACCATACAAATTATTACAATTTCTTCTACTATTCTGATTTCAATAACTATACCGTTTACTCTGTAGCTTAACTCCAATCCGTGTTTATCCGCTTTAGCTTCGAGTTCTATCCTGTAAAGGCTGCCTCATTGCTCTCATATGACTCGTACGATGTAGACATCCACCCTTATTCCTAACTGAAAGATTAGAGAAAATGAAGCAAGAGTGAGCCAAAGAATGCTCAGCAAGCGAACAGTATAGTGAAATAATAATACTACAATGATTCATTGGTGAACATATCACTGACCAACTTATCTCAAAGGAATAATTCACAATTACAGAAGCTCAAGAACTTTAAAGATATAACATTTTATTTAAATCAGGAAATGGAATAGAATTGGACTATTTTGCATTTAATTAATAAAAACAATAAGGTTAGGCTGCTGATCAGTCACGCACTAACCCCGGACAAACGCACACAGCAATGTCCTTTAATGGATCCACGGCACACATTGGCCTTAATAACTTCTAACCACGAATCTGGTCCGACCCTTTACGGTCCACATTTTAAAAAAAAACAGTCCTATCCTATAATCTGAACGTCAGGTGTCGGAACAAACGACCACCTCGACCAGCCAAGCACCCTGGAAACTCACGTTCCAGGTTAACAACTCAAATCTCAAGAAGAAATGAGGTCTAGTAAAATTCTGACCTAGATATCGACAAGTTCGATATGGAGAAGGGTATTATTCCATAATATATCAGTGAAACAGGGACAACAATTTCAGCACTATTGAATGGGAATATGATAAACAGCTATTCCTATTTACTGAAAATTTAAGAGCAATAATACGAATTAATATAATGATCAAGTGACGAAAAACATGGTTCATTTGAGTGAAATGATTTACTTGCAACATGAATAACAACAATTGTAATTATAAGATAAAGCAAGGGTATAGTCAAGTGCTAAGCATTTAATAATTTACCAACACATTGTCAAGTTGAATCAACATAAGAGAATTAAGTAGTTTTAAAATGATCATTTGTAAAATAACTCCAAGACAATAAAATTGTAGGACAGGTTGAAGAAAACCTCTCCTAAAGGGGTCCATTGGTGAAAATCCGTTACCAAGTTTAAACTAACATGAGAGATTCGAATAGTTTAAAACAAAGATTTAAGAAATTCTCAATTACTTAAGGTCTCACTCAGGTCAGCTAAGCACTTATAGGCTTCAGCTGCCAGAACCGGCATGACAAATATGAGTTTAAATAATTAAGAAGATCTCAATTCATTCTTGGTTTTAACCGTCACTGAGCAACGCATGCCTCAACAACAGTATAAACCTCGAATTAGTTTACAATAATTTGAAGAAAACGCTCTTTGAAGAATATTAATAATGACGGGAAATATTTATATAAAATAATTTTTAAAAGAATCAACACCTGAACAATAGGTGAAGAGAATAAACAATGACAGAATAATTTTCAGAATGAGTGTTTGTAAATTAATAGAAGAAAAATGTCACTGGAAATAAAAATGAAAGGTATAGGCACTAGCAAAAAGGTCTGAAAGGAACATTGTATATTTAACAGAACAGGTTCGCAATTATTCAGAATAAATATGAAGAATACAATTGCTTGCAAGAAGGAATTCCGAAAGAACAATAAATAATACAGAAAGTTTCACATCACTTGAACAATAAGTGAGGGATAGTAAACTTGCCTCAATATATAGGGTTTCCATTTCCGATACTTTAACTCTTTATCACTTTACATCCGTATTTACTTGACCCTTCTTCGATCACGTATCCATTTCTTTCGTTTATTACTTGTCAGTCCCAATAATTATCTCCTTCCTCTCTACATTCCATCTACACATGCGCTGGCTCTTAGCTGGCCTCCTATGCGTACCTATAGAAAGGTAAAATACTACTTCAGTACGCTTCAAACCTTAATTGTCTAACTCTGTTCTACCCCAAACGCGTCCTATAACGCTTTACAACTTAACACATATAGCACATACTAGTCATATTCTTAAAATAGTACATTATAACCATATAAACCATATAGGCACTTAGCATGTAATATCAACTTCAAATTAACCTTATATGATCACTGTTAGAATACAACTAATTAGTGACTAGCTTCCTATACAACATGCGTTTAATCACATAGCGTATATCCCACGATAACATATACCGATTTGAGATTTGACAAAAAGACTATAGTACAAAATACTTTAGGGACACCATCCCATTACTAATTACAATAATACCAAATCAATAAGGTTACTTAAGCGTCTACCAAGCATGTTATAACCAAAGCATGCAATATTTGTAACCCACTATTAATCGGTTACCTAATTTAAATTAAATTAATGCAATAATATTTCCGACAATAAAACAATCATGTACGCCGCTTATCAAGTAAAATGCAAGTAAATATTCAACATTAGCCATCACACCCCACAATCATATTTGGTACCACCAATCACTCTCGACTACATTCTCTGACATCTACCTTCTATCCCCCCTCTTTTCTTCTTTTCTCTTTTCTTTTCCTCAATGCACCTACTCTTAATATGCAACCCTTAATTCCATAGCCTTACTTGTTCTGCGCATAAAATCTTTTACCACACTACCCGCACATCATCTCCCATGTTCCTCACATTCCACACCCTTCGAGCACACCTTTTCCCTAATAATTTCACTCCTCTGCTTCAGCCTTAACTCTTACAACAGACACACATACACCTCCCTATATACTCCATCTTCTTATTTCTTTTACCTCTCCAACATTACACCCCATATAAACATACCCGTGACTACACTCATACTACACCATTCATAATAGCACACACCCTGTCAGGCTGTCACCTACATGGTTTATACCATACGCCCACATGTCACCCCTTCTCGAGTGACTCCTACACCACCTCCCGTACTCTCATCCACCCTCCTCAACTTCAACATACTTATAGTTTGTATACACAGTCATCTAATGACCACCACACACCAGTACACTCCAGCCAACCCAGCTACAAAATCTGCAACAACCTTACCTACCCACACAACCAAAAGAAAATAGAAAAACCAGCGGACAGTAAGATTCGACCAAACTGTCTCCTCTCTTGACCTTACCCAACACAAAACACCAACACATATTGTCTACACACCCACACTTAACGTGTCATCTCCTTGCCTACCCATTTCTACTCCCATAAGCACACACTGTAACCCATACACACACCCAACAAAACATGAACACACTCAACCAGCAACGCTCCCAAAACAAACAAACACCCATTTGAAATCGTAACGAACAACTTCAGCCGAATTACCCAGCCACACCAAACTCCAAACAACGAATCACGCACACACCCCCGCTCGACAGCAACCACATACACTCGGTTAAACACACACGCGCACTATTGAATCTCAACATAGTCACAACGCAGCAAGCACAAAAACACAGGGGAGGAGGAAAATCACCTCACTCTGCTCCAATTTCGAACCCACATACACGCGGTAATATATACACATACTATCTATATATACGAACATCACACACACATATCACGATACACACGCACATATATGTCGGGTAGAGAGAATTGGAAATGGGGTGAAGGATAGAGGGAATACCGTGAGAGATTAAGAGAGAGAGATTGTGAGGGAGAGAGAGATATAGAGAGTTCGAGAGATTGAGAGAGATTTATTAGGAGAGTTCTAGAAAATCAAAGAAACCCAGCTGAGCTTATTGAAGAAGCCAAGGAGAAAGCTGGAGTTTTGATAATAAGAAAACAGGGGAAATTTTGCAATTACACAACATTAAAAATCAATTAGAATTCATTTTAAAATCAAATTTAAATAGGAAATTAATAGGAAAATAATTTTAAAAATCCTAGAATAAAGTTTATCAAATTACAAACATCCCCATATTTTTAAAATATTTTTAGGATCAAAAAGGAATTAAATACGGATTTTAAAAGTTTTGATCCTTTAAATACAATAAAACTAAAAAAAACATTTTAAAATACTCGGCTCCCAAATAAATTCTCCCAATAATTTTAAAAACTAATTAATTATAAATAGGATAAAACAAAAGATTTCGGAATTTTTAAATACTCCGATGATTTTATAAAAATTTTCGAAGATCAATAACGAATGATTTAAATAAATTTTAATCACAAAAATTCAAATAAAAAATTACACGGACTATCACGTCACACAGACATCACCATATAAACATGCAAACATGATGTCACATATATTGTATCTTAAAAAAATTTCACACCCTATATTCCACATTTAATATTAAATAATTAAATAAATATAGCAATAATTACGATACTTTCTAGGGCGTTATATCCTTCCCCCCTTAATAGGATTCTGTCCTCAGAATCGACCGTAAGAAACATATGACGGTATTCTCAAACATTTCTCTTTCAATTTCCAAGTCATTTCTTCCACATTAGCATTCCTTTATATCAATTCACATATCGATAGGCTCATCCTGTAGGCCTTCGAATTTCTAACATAACTTAATTCTTTGGTTTGCTTGTCACATTTCTTCTAGATACTTATCACTCTCACGTGACAATCCTTTTTCTATCAAAATTCGGACATGACCTATTCGTATAATGGTCTATGCCCTGTACACAACACCTTTATTACTAACCCAATCTTTCATAACAATTCATTCATATACAATACTAAAACAAAACTTGCCTTGACTGGCAACAATCATATAAGTGAAGAAATCTGCATTGACTCGCAGTAACAGGTAAATAAATAAATCTTTATAACAAATATCCATTGATACCACTTCAACGCTCCTACTCATAACTCAGATTGCCCCAAATAAAACTCTGAGAAAAAGAATATCAAGAAATCCCCCAATCATTCTTACTCCCCTTTCACGTATAATGTTACTCGAAGAGGGAATAACTGGGAAACTTCTATCCATCCTTAATCCCATTGTTTTACTGAGTAACCCTTTCGAAACTAATAACCATTTACCTTGAAACGTATATATATATATATATATATATATATATATATATATATATATATATATATATATATAGGCAAGTGCTCAAATACAAACCACTTTTAAAATACAAACCTACAAACCAACACTAAATTAATTATATTTCATCTATTCTAAGGTTCCCGCCAAGGGTACCTTCACAAAAAATGCTTAAAATAATTGGCTCTATCCAACAAAAAAAAAAAAAAAATCTTGCCGTGGAAATGCGAAGCATTTAAGACAGTAAACGGATGAGTTAGGTAGTCATGAGGGCCGAAGGCTCTCGACACACCCGTCAATCGTCTATTGCCTTTACCATTGATTGCCATTCCTTACAACTTTAGAATGATAAAGGCGTGAAGCGCCGTACAAGAAGGTGCGAAGCACCGTTAACCAGTGAAATCCACTGCCACGTCATCACGTGAACAGTGATTTTTTTTATTTTTTTTATTTTTTTTGTTGGATAGAGCCAAGTATTTTAAACGTTTTTTGTATTGTGGTACCCCTAGTTTGGTCATTAGATTAGCTTGAAATATTAGATTATGCTTGGTTTGTAGGTTTGTATTTTAAGGAGGTTTGTATTGGAGTAGCCCCCTATATATATATATATATTATTCGCAATACAAACTATCCCGGGAAAGCGACTTCCGAACCATTACTTTATATATTTTTTAAATCATCAAAATTCAAACTCTGCACATTATATTTCCCATATTTATCAATATCTCGTTTCTTTGAACGATTCCATTCTTCTACATTCCACTCCTTCACATTCTGCTTCATTCAATTCATCTTGGTACTTGGGTCAAATAAACGCTAGTGCCTAGGACTTGGGTCTTAGAATGAGAATCACCTCACTTCAACTTCACCTCGCTGCAAAACTTAGAAAACAATATCTACGAAACAAAACCGTAATATAAAAAAGGTTTTGGACAAATATTTCCGAGAGTGACTATAATATTCTTATACGAATATTAAGTAGAATAAGTTCAATAAGCTTTATTCGCTTATGATTTTTCTGTATTCTTATATTCGATATGACTTGTAAATCGAAGAATACGTTTAATACAATACTCCGTGTAATGAGATTTAAATATATCTCGGAGTTTGTAAATATTTAATTCCTTTAAACTCGTAGGCTTATAAGGTTTAAACTCGTATACTTTTGCTCGACTTTTTTAAATGTCGAAGTATACTTAAAATTACTTCTTTATTGAAAATACGTCTATTTTCGAAGTAATGTTTAAATCAAGTCCTTGTAAAAGCTTTATAGCTTAAGGATCTTTGATAAACAACTTCTCGTTCTATACAGTCTTGTTTAGACTATTCGTATATATTTAAACGAGAGTGTTACAATATTACTTTAACAATTTGAACTTTAATATGTTTTGGCCAATTAAACACAACACAAAAATATATAATGCACGTATATACAGAAAAGTAGCTCGTTATTATATATATAATAACAACGAGGGCCGCTATTATGCGTTAAATTAGTGCATAAAGTAAAATCACTCACAAGTGTGAGGACGAGAATATAAAGTGCGGAATTTAAAATCACTCACAAGTGTGAGGACAAGAATAAAAAGTACGGAAAATATATAAACGGCTTTCGCCACGCTATTACGCGTTAAAATTAAATACACACGTACGAGTAATTAAACACACCACACAACAAGAATATATATAATAGAAGCTTAATAACTTATTTCCCCCAGAACACTAGAGGTGATAGAAGGGAAACAAATCACGCTTTAGCACAGTTATTTATATCAAAACAATAAAATATTAATGGCCAAAGTAAGTGCGTTAAAGTTTTAATTAAGGCTTTTAGATTCTTTTCCCCCAGAACACTAGAGGTGATAGAAGGGAATCAAATCTAGCTTGATGTAAGATTTGACCGTCGTCAAATATAACCTCTTTTTGAGGTATTGTAATATTTTGAATTGTTGTTCGAAATTTAATCCTTGTATAGATTTTTATGGTCTCGGTTTGAGATCTGATATAAGAGCTTATTAAAGAAGGAGAGATGAAGGTATAGAGCTCTTATATGTATAAATATATGGTCGGTTAAGACTTGAATAAGAAGCTAAAATGTTACCACTTTTGGAGATCGCCGGAAAAATTCGTCAGAGATTCTGCCGGATTTTGGCTCGTTCGTCGAACTTGGGCAGCCCTTTGGGAGGCCGGAAAGTAGTGGTAGATGAGCTTGCTAGGTGGGATAGAGCTTTGTTGAAAGAACTAAGCTTGTATAATCAAAAACCTTGAATATATGAATATATTGAAGAGAGAGAAGGTTTTTGAGAAGAAGTATGTGTATAAAGTGTTTGGATATTTGGAGGGAGCTTATACTTCTTAAATGCCCAGCAATTATTTGGCACTTTAGCTTGTGTAAAATTGGTGTGGGAAGGGGGTTATTTATAGGAGGAGTTGGGCGGAAGGAGTGGTTGAGATTAAAGGTAAAAGGAGTGGTTGAGATTGAAAAGGTGTGGATTGATGAGGTGGAAAGTGGTATTGTGTTTCTTTGGGGTGGTTTTGTGTTTCTTTCAAGTGGGTTTGGTAAAGTACTACCAGCTGTGTTTGAGCTCTTAATAAACTGTATCGGATTCGTATCGATTAACGATTAAATACGTAACATATATCGTTAATTAAATACCCAAAAAATACGAAAATACCAAATAAATAATTCTAAAATTATGGATTAATTAGGAATATTATAAAATGAGATTCTGGAAAGTTTGGTCAAATTTGGTCAACATTGACTTGGTCAAACGTGGTCAAACGTGGACCCACTGCCTCAATTTTCGTGCTCGGACCAAAATTCTCGAAAAATTACGAAACTTTTACCATACATAGAAAATAATATTTAAGTGATCCATCTCAAGTTTCAAGTCATTCTATCAAGTGGAAGTATTTTATTTGGATTTAATACGATTAAATCAGGTTTCGGTTCCGAATAAAATACAATTGGTCTTTCCGTGAAGGAGATATATCTTTTGACCAATGTTTTAACTAGAATAAACCCTTAGAATATATTTCCTAATAAATAAAATATTTGGAGGGTGTAGGAAATATTTTTGAGTATTTAAAATAATTTTCTCCGAAATTAGAATAAATTTAAGAGGCGGGAGAAAAATTACTTTAAATTTTTCTGGCACGAGATAAAAATGGGTAATAATATTCTACCACTGAATATTAATATTCTTGAGGATAACACGTCTTTTCTATGATGATAATATATTTTGAGTGTGAAGACAGAATAAATTTTGAATAAAAACTTATCGTTTTTAATTGTAGCACGAGTTCTCTAAAGAATAATAAACCTCGAATATTCTTTGTTTGAGCTTGTCGCCTTATCAATGTTGCAAAGAAGATCTAAAAAATATCGTACCTCGATATTTCTTTTTTGATCTTTATTGGCTTGGTAGAGATATATTCCATAAAAATATAATTTAATTTTTAGCAATAATGGAATATCTCTTATAAGAAAAATATAGATATTTCTAGAATTGACTTTTGACTTTTGACGGAATCAATTAAATTAATGACCTAGTGGAGAGGATAACTAAGTGTATTAAAATTTTATGTTTAAATCGTACAAATACCAAAATAAATAATATATCGAAGATATCCTTTCACAATCTCTATTTTAACATCAACTTCTCAAACTTGCTCAACCAATTCTTCATCAACGTAATTGCACTTTCAACCACTTAGGATATCACTTTTCTTCACTCATAATTCTAAAATCATTAGGGTTTCTGACAAAAGAAACTAATAGAATGAATAGGGATAAAGTATGAATATACACTGGGTTTTGTTTGATAAAACCTTTTCTAAAAGAGTTTAACCGAGAGATCATATGATCTTTGAACTATTATCAGGTTGCATTTGTCAATTAGGTCAACCGCCCTAGTACAAAAAGGTGGCCAGCCTTCAGTACTTTCATGACAAACACAATCAGTGGCATCCCACCAGATATTTATCACAAAGATAAAATATCCCTGAATGCCCTATATACATAGGTTGTTCATCTCAGTTTGAATAAAGAAGATTAAGTATTCAGGGAAAAATAGAAAGATTTCAAGAATTCCTTTGTATACAAAGTTGGATCAAGTATACTCTAAAAATAGGGATATTTCTGAAAGAATAGGGCTGTATGTAAGTAAATCTGATTTAAAAAGTTCATCATCAATTGAAGTATAGTTGATCACCAAACGTATGCAACAACTTTCGATTAAACAAACATTCATGAAATTCCTAATTACCCATAATATCACTCTTGTAGACTAAGCACTAATGTACTTAGCTACCAAAATCGGCCTGACAATAATGAGTTAAATAAGTAAGAAAATCTCAATTCATTCTCAGTTTTAACTGTCACTGAGCAACAAATGCTTCAACGATAATATAAACCTCGAATTAGTTTATAACATTTCAAAGCGGGAATAAGAATAAATTCTTTTTAAAACCAAACCATTTTCAAACATTTGACAAGTCCCTCGAATGATAAACTGAATGAAATCAAGGGCTAGTGGTGCACAGCCACGCCCTTACTTCCACCCCATGCCAATAATCGCTTCCCACATCGAGTTATAGTCTTTTCGTACTCTCCCTATAACGTTCACATCGTAACTAAAGTCGTAGAGAATTCTAGTGGATACGTGAAAATCTCGAGATAGCGTCCTCTAAACTGTTAGCTCCAACTGTCCAATTAGCTTATGCGGCTCTGGATCAACTACCTCGTACATAACCAAATCTTCGGATGATTCGTACTCATACTCGCGTGATAGATTGAAAAACTGTATAATGTCACAATACACGTCGGAATATCCTAAGGCGGACCTTATCCTAAATCATTCTACCCAACGTCTATCTTAGACACATATACCTAACCCTCTGAATCCATTTCAGTGACCATAACTTGTAGCTCTGATACCAACTGTGACATCCCATAATCCGGGGTACAAATTTAGGGCCACTAACCACAATCAACGTAATACATACTTGGATATAAGCATAATGTAATAAAAGAAAACCCCTTAACCAAAATCGCATACAGGTTATGGTATGAAACAAACTATTATTTACATCATTATATTCCAATCTCAGAATAAAATAGTTATACAGTACAATTTGATAACAAACTAAGTCCGTTTGCTGAACTAGTTAACCAACCTTTGACAAGATCAAAACCACTACCCGACCAAGTCAACTACCCGAACATCACCTCTCGCTGCAGGAACATGAATGCTCACTAGACCACTAGATTTATTCATCTTCTCTTATAACTGGAAAATAGAATCATAACAAAGCAAGGGTGAGCCGACAGTGCTCAACAAGCATAATTATATATGTCAATATCAAGAATAGATATAAGTTCTGGTCTAAAAGAATAATCATCAAATGTTGCGAAAGAAGACAGCTGAAGAAATTAAATATCGCAACGCCAAGATGAGCCAATAGGGCTTCGCTAGAATAAAATGTATCAACAATAAGAACTGACATAAGTTCTGATGTCCAAACATAATCATTATAAGCTTCAAAGGAATCAGGATTCAAAGTAATTCAATCTCAATGTTTAGATGAGAATTGGATTTTTATATATTTTAAAAACAATAAGGTTAGGCTGCTGATCAGTCACGCACTAACCCCGGACAAACGCACACAACAATGTCCTAGGATAAACGCATACAACAATGTCCTACAATGGATCCATGACACACATTGGCCTTAACTTATGACCATTAAACTGGTCTCCCCGAAGGGGCTCTACCCATAAAGGGTCTCCTTTTAAAAAAAATTCCCAATTCTATACCCAACGCCCAATTCTATATCCAATGCACTAGGGGTCGGAACAATCGACAACCCTTGTCACATCAACTAACTGGAAAACTCACGTTCCAGAAGAACAACCCATAATCAAAGAATGAATGAAGAAAACAATATCAACAGGTGTCGACGAGTTCGGCATGATAAATGGGGTAATAAATGTAGAACAACAATCTCAAAAGGTATCGACGAGTTCGATACGAATAAGTGGGGGTGATATCATCATTAAAATAATTAAAGAAAGAATTCACTTGAACAAGAAGTGAAAGGAAATACTTCCCTGGTAAACACAAGCTTAAGCCATCTAACTATCTGACCGTCACACTCAACCACTGACTTGCATGTGTCCCTTTCACTCGATTCTACAACCCTTATCTCACATCAATACCTCTTACTGACCTTTTTCTACTTTAAACACCTTTCACAACCACAATGGATTCAAACAGATCATTTAAACACTTAGCTAAGCAATTAATCACTTTTACGACTCACTAACACGTATTGCACGTCATTCACATCGCACATAATCATTTAAATCACATTTAAATGACTCATATAACTCACATAACGATTAAACGAACTCAAGAAATATTTTTAGAAAATATTTAATCCTTGCTACAGGATAACACTTGGCTCAAAACAATTTTAAAGAATTTTTGAAACCCTTTTCTAGATTTTTAAACGATTAAACACTATTTTTAAATCATTTAACCAGAAAGCGGATTAATTAAGAATTAAATAACTCTAATTAAATTAGTTAAAATCAACTAATAACTAATTAATAAAATTATTCAATAAATGATCACATTTATCAAATAATTAAATCAATTAAATTATTATTTGAAATTAATTAAAATAATTAAAAGTATTTAACTCTTAATCATTTTTCAAATTAAAAGTAAATGAATAAATAATTTTTGAAATTAAATAATTAAATACATAATTCAGAAATGATAATGAATTTTGAAAATATAATTTTAGAAAACAATTTCTGAATTTTTAAAAGTTAATTTAGATTTTTTAATAAATTTCTAAATTAAAAGTAATTTGTAAATAAAAATAAATAGGATTTACTTTTTAAAGTAAATCAGTAAAAAGGTTAAAAACACAATTGTTTTTTTTACCACTCAGCATGAAAATGAATCAAACTAATTAAATTAAATAAAAAGAAAATAGAAAATCAAGAACATCACCCTCCGCCCCAGTTTTCCGGCCGGCAGCAACACCATTCCGACGACCACCAAACTCGGTTTCCGGCCATTTGGCATCACAAACTCAAGTTTTGCAGCTTAAACAAATGCCCATTAACTGGACCACAACACACAGTAAAATCATGGTCAAAAGATCGACCAAAACCAACCAAACTCGCCATTTCCAGCGAGCTCGATACCAACCTCCGGCGAACTTCATTTTCGCCCATTTCTACACCAAATCGTGTGTGTAACATCACAAAATGAAGCTTAGGACTCGTACAATTAAACCCCTAACACCCCTAACACGAACAATGGACGTACACAACGGACGAATGATTTAAAATTTGGTCAAAAATTTTAAACTCGAATATCATCAAATCGTAAACAAACAATGAAATTGATTATATCAATCGACTCCAAACAACTCAGGAAGCTCAAGGAGGCATCAAATTCAACAAATAATACAGGAATAAAAAAATCCCCAATTTAATACTAAGAACCCTAAAATTCGAAAAATTAAAATAAAAATCATATAAATTCGAGAATTTACCCTTCACTGATTTTGATGGCAGATTCACAATCTAGAATTCGAGGGCTTCATTTTGAGTATTTGCACGAAAAAATCGGGTTCCAAAAACACCTTCGAAATTGGGATAGATTTTGAAGAACAAATAAGAATTTTATAATTTTTTTTAAAAGATTTTTAGATTTTTGGTGTAAAAGATCTAATTGGTTGTTTGTTTGAGAGATATGATTGGATAACACCTGTGTGGTCAAAATGTCACGTACTGAATTTGTCCCCAAAATGCTTGAAACCCTAATTAACTGTTAATTGGTCTCGAAAGTACCTATTAGTTAAATTACGGGTCTGATATGAATAAAAATATTTTTGTGAAAAATAACAAATTCGATACGGAAAATTTATAAGACTAATAGAATACGTGTTTCGAATATTTTGAAATTTGGTTGATCAATTTGATATGGAAATGATTTTAAATTGGAGCCCTAAAGGTTTTGAAAACGGGATTTAAAAGATAAAGACAACTGATTGGCACGGTTCTCGAAAAAGGCTTTTAATCTTATCTAATAACACCTAACACATAATAAACACATACGGGGATCTTTTCGATTAATTTAACACTAATCCTCAAATACCGGTTAATATTTAACACATTGACTCGTCAAATTGGAATAAAATAATTAAAAAAAAATATTTTCATCCAATTTACGAAAAATAGTAATTAAATGAATTTAATATTGCGATTCTTACAATATCATCTTTAATAGCCTTTTTGTGTTGCTTTATTTGACTATAACTCAAATTGGAACAGAATGAGCATGCAAGTGTTTCCTTGCATACTGCTAATAACATGAGTAACTTTTTACACTTTATTTGCAGTTCTAGAGAGAAAAATCTCTATCCAAATTAAAGTGATTGTCAATCAAGGTGAGATAAACAGAGAATCAAGATGTTGATAGCAAGATTATAAATAATAAAAATGTGTTGTGTATAATATAATTTTCTGACATATGCTTTTATATATTTAGATTGTAATTTTTTTCATTTGAGCTATTCGAAATAATAAAAATTTGCTTTAATGATTAAGAAAAAACATTCATGGGACAGTGCAAAGTGGCATTGCGTGGTGATATGAGTAACATTCTATTTAACTAGGGTCACTTAAATATTAGTGGCAAAAATCATATTTTATTATAATATTTTTGAATCTCAATAAGTTAATTATACAAAAAATATTTATATTTAAAAAATGGCTTAATGACCTTTTAACCCTCAAAGTTTCCACTGATATACCCATCAGCCCTCAATATTTCAAAACGTTCCTTTTAACCCTCGAAGTATCAATAAAGGTCCTAATAACCCTTATACATGTACAAAAAATAAAAAATAAAAAAAACGGTATAACTCAGATGGGCAAAAGAGACATTTCACAAACCGATATCGAGGGTTAAAAGGTATACTTTAGATACTTTGGGGGTTAAAAGGTATACTTTAGATACTTTGGGGGCGAAAAGGTATACTTCAGAAAATGTTTATATAAGTGTACAGTACATGAGGGAAATAAGTTATGTCATCAAATGTTTTCAAAGGAGAGTATGTGGTCATTATATTTATATCTTCTATACTATGATCTCAACAACTTTGTAGTATTGATTATCTACATGTTCGGTGTTTTCAAAAAAAAAAATACTTTGTAGTATTAATGGTCTATTTTTTTGAATTTTAATTGAAATTTACATATATCATATAATTAAAAATAAATACAAAATATATATTATTGGAAAATATATTTAATTTATTTTTAAAATGTATTTTCTGGATTTTCAAAGTTATAAATATATAAATTTTAATCTATTACTATATTATATCCTATATATAATTGGCGTAAAGGGTTTATATGGTATGTTTTGGTCATCAAGGGCATATGTGTCGTTCCCAAAATATTTTTAGTATGTAAATTTTTAAATAATGTTAGATAGAAATTAAAATTATTATGAAATTGTACACTTTATTCCAAAACTTATAAACATGATTTATAGAAATTTTCGGGGGAACTTTGTTGTAAAGTTGTTGTATCTTAATTACATACTCCGTATCCCTGCTGTGTATATGATGTAGTTGTACACTTGTAATAATATTTGGTCACAATTTTACAATCCATCTCTTTCGTTTTTACATAAGATGTAGTTTTCATGTAATTTCGAAAGTTAGTTGTTCTATTTATTTCCTTAATGTTGGTGGGTGTAATATGCCCGTTTGACACTGTACCACAAATAATTTTGGTCGACTGTTAGCAGGGTTTAGTTCCTTACATTAAATTTTTAGATAGTGGTCATTTCATTTTTTAAGTTTTTAGATAGGTCAGGTCGGTGCAAGAACTTTTTACTCCCGTATGCATGCAGTCACCATCTCACACTCACTTTCAAATGAATCTTAAATCATGTTCAAACCCGTAAACTAAGGACGAAAGGTAATCACAAAGTTCATAATGAGTTATGGGCATGTTTATGCGTACAATGGGTTTACTGTTGGTGTGGCATATTTCAAACCTGCATGGACTCCAAGAACTGCAGTCCATGCATTCTGCATTGCTTAAACTGCTTGAATAGTTTGTATAATAAGGAGACCCGAATTACTAATTAAATTTGCCTGATTTTGAGGGTTTTATAGCTATAATTACAGAATACTAGTGAGTGCAATTTTGACTTCTTAAAGTCAAGAACAAATGAAGCACGATGCAGATGTAGTGAGTTCAGACCTGAGACCTTTCAATGCATGCACTGAAGATCGGTAGTGTCACATCATTTTCAAAATATTAATTAATATGACATAAATTAGTGTGATGACGCATTCCTCCATCGACCTTATTTCATATGTATACCATCAACATTCTAAAGTTTTATCCTAAAAGACTAGATGCATACATTATGAATGGAAGGCTAGAATATGCGCATGCATTAGAATTACTGCATGCATGTCTAAATGTGAAAAATAACCTCAAAAGAGAGAAGTCTCTAGTTTTGCAACAAGGAAGACTGGAGGGAGTATTTTATGTTGTCAATTTGGTGTAATCACGGCGCCCTTCGAGTTCCCCCAAACACTTCAGTAGCTTTAATAATACTTAGAGCTCTAAAATAGATGAGTGAGACATCTCTAGAGCCCAAGCTAGCCAATGAAGTGGTCAAGGGAACTCCAAGGGGACAATGACATATTCAGAAGTTCTGAAATATCAGAACACAGCATTAGCCCTTATAAAAGGCCATTAAGCCTTATAAATATCTAATAATATTTATGAGGTAATTGATGCTTACCAGTTACCACTAGTGGATGTACCAGTGCACAAAGCTCTCGCATCAGCACTCAGCAGGGTCGGGAAAGGTACTAATGTATAAGTAGTCTATACTTTCGTTTCATGACAAGATTGTTTGAAGGTAATTAAATCCGTGATCCAACAGATGGCAAGTAAGCAATTGAACATCACGTCTGCCACAATCTTCCTACACTAATTTATTAGCTTAGCCTAAATAACATATACATCATTCATTATAGCAACTAATGGTTTTTAGAAGTGATTAGAAGTAATGGTTTTGATGACATAACTTATTTCCCTCATGTACTGTACACTTGTATAAACATTTTCTGAAGTATACCTTTTCGCCCCCAAAGTATCTAAAGTATACCTTTTAACCCCCAAAGTATCTAAAGTATACCTTTTAACCCTCGGTATCGGTTTGTGAAATGTCTCTTTTGCCCATCCGAGTTATACCATTTTTTTATTTTTTATTTTTTGTACCGGTTTAATGTTATTAGGACCTTTATGGATACTTCGAGGGTTAAAAGGAACATTTTGAAATATTGAGGGCTGATGGGTATATCAGTGGAAACTTTGAGGGTTAAAAGGTCATTAAGCCTTCTTATAAACCTGCATGTTGTTTATCGACTGTTTATTTTCTTATCAGAAAGATGCCTCCCAAAAGAAACCATCAAAATACTAACACAGAAAACCAAGATCAACAGAATCAAGATAACCCTATAATGGCCCAAATGTTTCAACTATTACAACAACAAACTACTGCCTTTGTTCAACACCAACAGCACCAAGCTGCCCAACCTGCTACAACTTTCAAATCTTTTCAAGGTGTTCACCCACCTGAGTTTAAAGGTACCTTGAACCCTGTCATAGCTAAATCGTGGTTGATGGATATCGAGAAAGCCTTTACGTTAATTAGGGTTGAAGAAGATAAGAAGGCGGAATTTGCTAGTTTTTATTTGAGATCAAAGGCCAACATTTGGTAGGAGTCAGTGAAGGTTACAAAAGGAGAAGTGATTACTTGGCCTAGATTTATAGAGTTGTTTAATGAGAAATATTTACCAGGATATCTTCAGGACCAATTAGAAGTTCAATTTTTGGAGGTAAAGCAAGAAGGAATGACTATGGCTGAGTATGAAGCCAAGTTCACAGAGGTATCTAGGTTTGCACCTCAGTATGTAAAGAATGAGGCTAGTAAAGCGAAGAAGTTTCAGCATGGATTGAATCCTTGGTTGAGAAGTAGAGTGGTTGCATTTGAGTTAAGGACTTATACGGCTGTTGTGCAGAAAGCCATGATTATTGAAGGAGAAAGTGATTTGAACTAGAAAGAGAAGGCTGGTAAGAAGAGAAAATTTGAAAAAGTAGAAAAGAGTCAGGAGAT
This sequence comes from Saposhnikovia divaricata, assembly GCA_036435485.1. Taxonomy (NCBI): domain Eukaryota; kingdom Viridiplantae; phylum Streptophyta; class Magnoliopsida; order Apiales; family Apiaceae; genus Saposhnikovia; species Saposhnikovia divaricata. Next base: position 41,848,900 of record CM071601.1, read on the forward strand.
AGAAGGTCAGAGAAATTTTCAGAATAAGGGAAGGTTTGGAAATCAGAAAGGAAGGAATAAGAATTTTCAAGGATTCTGAAGTGGAAATGGAGGACAAGACCGTAGACTTCAAGTAGTCAACCCTCAAGCTGTAGCGAGACCCGTACTACAAGACTGCAAGATTTGTGGAAAGAAGCGCCCGGGTATCTGCAACAAGCCTAACATTGTTTGTTATAAGTATAAAAAGAAGGGACATTATACTCACAAGTGTACATGAGTGAAGCCAGTAGGAATGACTTGTTATAAAGGTGGAAAGGTTGGACATATTGCTCGTAATTGCAAGGAGCCTGTGCAAACTTCTAATGTTTTGAGGATCACCGCACCACCAGTACCGCAACAAGCACCGTACCAAGCATCTCGACCCAGAGCTCGTACTTTTAACATGTCTGTCAAAGAAGCTGTTCATGATGCAGATGTGGTTGCAGGTACGCTTCCTGTCAACTCTTTTGAACTAAAGTATTGATTGATTCTGGAGCTACTAATTCATTTATATCTGAAAGATTTCTTGATAAATTGTACTGTGAGATTCGCCCGTTAGAAAAGGCATTAGTAGTAGAAGTGGCTAACCAGGATAAGGTTTCGGTAAATCGAGAGTGACCTAATTGTAGTATAGAGATCGAAGGATATCTTTTCTACGCAGATTTATTACCTTTTAAGTTGGGAGAGTTTGATGTTATTCTAGGAATGGATTGGTTGACTGAGTACGATGTGCAAATTGAGTGTAGAAAGAAACAAGTTAAGTTACATGCCGAAGACAGTGGTGAAGTAATATTCCAAGGACAGAAGCAAGATAAGAAATTTCTAACGTTTATACAAGCAAAGAGATTGTTAAAATAAGGATGTGAAGCTTATTTGGCACATGTAGTTGATGTGGAGAAACAAGTTCCGAGAATAGAAGATATACCAGTTGTAAATGAGTTTCCTGACGTATTTCCCGATGAGTTGCCCGGAATACCCCCAAATAGAGAAGTGGAATTTCCGATTGATCTAGCACATGCCGAAATGAAGGAGTTAGTGACTCAATTACAAGATTTATTGGATAAAGGAGTTATAAGGCCGAGTGTGTCCCCGTGGGGAGCACCAGTGTTGTTTGTTAAAAAGAAGGATGGAAGTGTTAGGAAAAATTCATAAGTTGTGATGTTAAGAATAGAATTTTGCTAACACTTCTTGTATATCCTGATCTTATAAAGGATTTAGCATTTTGTTTAGGATATATGTGTTAAACAGTAATCTGTAGAATTTAGTCAGGAACAGTGCGTCAAAGACTACATGTCAGGAACAGTGTATCGGGGACTACATGTCAGGAACAGAGGAGTAGATCCTGATACATTAAGTTAGATCCTAATCAAATACTGATGGGATAATCAAATCCTGATGCGATGGGAAATCGTGATATCAGTCATGTTACTGATGATGTCAGTCGTGTTACTGATGATGTCATTATGGATGCTATAGAAACTGGCAAGTGCTATAAAATAGGATCTTTGTTTCGGAAAACAAGCAAGAAGATATCGTGAAGGAAACGAATTCTCTATTGATGGAAACTATCAACTGGACGGCAGAACATTGTCATAGATAGATTATAATTCTGTTATTAGTTGATAGGTAGCATTATAAATACTCTCTCTATATCATTGTAAATAGTGCATGAGTGAGCAAGTGAGTTCGTAAGATTTGTATTCGAGAGTTCGAAACAAACAGAGAGAGAGATTTATATTGCCAGCAGCTGCTAAAGGTATTGTACACCTTTGGTAAAGTTTGTATTTGATTATTTTAATACAAACAAAGTTTGATTCATTCGTTTATTCTTGTTCATATAATCAAGCAAAAATCAGACACGATTATATAACTTGTATTCAACCCTCCTCATCTACAAGTTATTCGAGTTAACAATTGGTATCAGAGCAGGTTGATTTCGAATAATCATAAAGATCTGCAATCATGTCTGGTTACAAGGATGGTAATACTGATTATCTTGACAGAATCAGATATGGGCCTTTTGTTCCAACAAGGCTTGTTCCTCAAGCAACTGTCGAAGGAAAAGTTGTTCCAGAACATACAGCAGAGAAGCCTAAATCTGAATGGACAGATAAGGAAAAGGATAACGTTCTTAAGGATGCTAAAGTGAGAAACATACTATTCAACAGTCCTTATTCTGTTCTCACTAACTATGTTCTCTCATGTAAAACTGCTAAGGAGATATGGGACAATCTAAAGGTTCACTGTGAAGGAATGAAACCTGTCAGGAAGAATATGAGGACACTTCTCATACAACAGTATGAGTACTTTGAATCCAAGTCTGGTGAGTCACTTACTGACACCTTTGATAGGTTTACTAAACTCATCAATGAGATGGCCATGCATGGTAAATATTATGACTTGAAGGATATGAATACGAAGTTCATGAAAGCTCTTCCTGATTTCTACAATGAGAAGATATCTACAATTGAGGAAGCTAATGATCTTGATAAGATATCATTAGAAGCAGTTTATGGAAAATTGAGAGCTTATGAACTTGACAGGCAGTAGAAAAAGAGCAGGAGTGAAGGAAAGATGAAAACTGTTGCACTCACTGCTCAGTCTGAATCAAAGAAGCTTTCAGAAGAAAAGTCTGAATCTACTGAAAGAGACTTGAGGAAGAAGAAGAGCAAAGAAAGTTCTGAGTCAGAGACTACAGATATAGACTCTGAAGATAATGATTCTGAATCAGAGATGCAAGAACTCTTTGCTATGTTTGCTAAAGCTTTCAAGAAAGGAAGATTCAACAGGAGAAGATTTAGCAAAGGCACTTTTCAGAAGAAAGAGGAGAAGAAGAATGACAAAGGCAAGAGTACAATCATCAAGCTTGATAAAGCCAAGATCAAGTGCTTTAACTACAGTGAGCTTGGACAATTTGCTAGTGAGTGCAAGAAGCCTAGGAATTCAGGAAAGGGTAATGCACTCATGGTCACACAGAAGGATTGGGCAGACTCCAGTAATGAGTTACACAAGAAAGGAGTTACACAAGAAATTTGGACTTCCTAAACATGTTGCACTTCAATCACTTCATGCATATCTATTTGACAAGGATGTCATTGTTGAAGATGCTTCAGCTCAAGGTGAACAAGAGGAGGTAATTGATAGAGGGAAGCAGTCAACAGAAGATACTATTGTGCCAGTGGTGAATAGTAGAATGGATCATATCACAGTCACTGCAACACAAGAACCATCTAGTTAGAGGTTGGATGACTCAGGAACTGTGATTGATGATGCTGAAAGGTCTTCTGTGATGACTGAAGCTGCAAGTGAGAAACCCTATGATATGGGAGGAATGACTTTGATTGATTTTTCTGAAGATCAAACCAATATTGTTCTTTCAGAGTCTATCCACCTTGAGGGTGTGTCTCAGCAACCAACACTTAAAGACGGTGGCATATTAGCTATGGTGTCTAATGAAGTATTACTGAAGACATCAGAGTCTAGTGTAAAACCTGAAAGTGGTATACTGGAGCCTGTAGTCTCTGGAAAGAAAGTAGATGTTTGTAAGGATTCAGAGACTATAGCAGCTCACTCCTTGGAGAAAACCTCAAGCCCCATGCCATATGAGGAACCCTCTCTCCATGTGAGTTCAGGTATAAAAACTTCTTCTAACCCCTATTTTTCTGTAGGTCATGAGAGCATTTATCCAAATTTGAGTGATACACTTGAAAAGATGGACATAGATCCACACACAGAGAGGCTGGCTCCTGACCAGGCAAAAGGAGAGGTAGAAAGAGTGTTGACTTTAGATAGTCAAAGTGAAAATGAGGGTATGGATGATCAACTCCATAGTGAGGGAGAGAAAATTAGGAAACCACCATCGGTTGATTTCTGGGATCAGGTTTTTCCTGAATCTTGGTATGAAAATCTTGGTATGGATGCTGGTACTTATTCTTTTATCAAGATGTATAAGAAGCAGTGTAAGAACCCAGATTTTGGGTAGAATTAAACTTTTATTTATTTAATGATGTAAGAACGAATAGTGGTTACGGCTACGATGTAATAGTTGATATTTTGAAAGAATGAATGGAATTCGACTTTATTATTTCTATGTCTTGAAGAATGCTAATGGTTGACAACTTAGGTAAGAATAATCTATCTCCTAGAGGAATAAGATATGGCAACTCCAAGCAGATGAATACTCTCATGTCATCCAAATCGATAACGATTAGTCCAGTAGTTTCGTAAAAGGGTTAAGGAACGCCCGAAAGAGAACCAGGACATTTTCATAAATATAAGAAATAAAGAGAGAGTAAATAATGAATAGTGTTTTTGGTGGAAATGAGAATATTATTAGACGACGCTATATAGAAGTACCCGGAACGGATTTCTGAGTTTGTATTAATGATCCAAGGGAAAAAAGAGTGTATATAAAAGTTATCGGATTCTGAAAAATAGCACTTTTATTTTCCCCGAGATTTCCCTGGACACTGAAAGACTCAAGAGATTATTAAAAAGATTTAAGGGATTTAAATTCAAGAATTATAAAGGAGGATCAAAGATGTGAGCAAAAATATTTAGAAGGTTTCTGGTAAAACCCTAACTAGAAACGATTGAGATATTCGTTCGAACGATCAGTCAAATTGAGAAATAACTGGACAAACGAGCAAGCAGAGAGCGAGATTCATGCATGTGCAAGTGGATGGAGTAATAGAAACCAAAGTATGTCACATGTAAGTCAACTATAAGCTAAGTGGTGTAGTTGCACTTTGCCAAAAAGGGGGATGCATGTTTCTAGCCTTACACTTGGCCAAGTAAGAGTGTGACACATGGACCAATGGATTGCCAACAATAGAAAAGGAAGAGATGCATCCATATAATACATGTATAGATCATAATAAAGCAAAAAAACACAAACAAACACCACATCTCTCTCCTTGTTGCTCTCGGCCTAGCCAAAAAAGGGAGGAAGAAGTGCAAGATTCCATCATTCAAAAAATCTCAAGATAATTTAGGTGAGTTCTATAATTCCTAATTAAGGTATCCTATGAATTTCACCTTCAAATTCCATTCCATTCTTGAGTTATAAAATCATCAAAGGTGATGATGAATAGTGTTTTCATATACTAATACTTGTTTTTCTTGATTTCATGGTTGATCTTAGCTAACAAAAAGCAATCCAAGGACCATACCAAGCTTAGTAAGGCTAGTACATACCCTCAAGAAGGTAACCACTTGAAACCCTAGCTCTTGTTTTGAGATTAAGAATATTCTTGGATGATTTAGCTTAGTTATGATTATGTTCATGATATAAGCATGCTTAGTTAGTGATTTAGTGATTTGATTAACATGATGATTATGATGACAAAGTCAGTGGTTCTTGGACTTAATAAGATGAGAATCTTGTCTATAACTTGTATTGATGCCCGATGTGGCTTGGGTTGTTGATTGTGAATTTTGGAACGTTCGTTTTATAGCCGTTATAATGCCGAAATTTCATTAATCATTGAAAACTGTGCATCACAGTAGGTCTAATGGCCGAAACTGGATAAGTATCTAACATGCCCTTGTAGATCTTGAGTCGTAGATCATTTTGGAAAAAGAATCGAATCAAACAGACTTACGGTTTAGGATTTATGACCGATTTACTAAAAGTAGTTCAAATCCGTAACCGAGAATTCGTAATTAAAATTGAACCCTCGTAAAATACGTAAGTCAGTGGTGAATCTTGGTAATTAAATACTAGAGGTAAAAAGGAAGGTGTGAGAGAAAACCTCATGTGAATCAGATCATTTTTCGATTTTATAAAAATGTTCGAATCTAGGTTAAACGCGAACGAACCCCTTAAAAGTATAACTTTGGTTATAACTTAGAAAACGAGCGATAAAACTCGAGATATAATCTTGGTTCGTAATCGATCGAATTTAGAACTTATACGACTTAAGTATACACTAAGTGTGAGTATGATAACATGTCTTAATGATGAACAAATTGTAATATCCGAAAAATTTTCCGAATAAATTTTTCTTTTTTCTCGATACTTATTTAAATTTTATTTAGGAAACGATGCAGTAGTATATATTTTTTTTAGTATATTCGTATTATATTTAAATATTAGTGTTTATTAAAAATTTGAGAAAAATATTATTTTTTTTAAATTTTGAGTCGTATTTATTTGAAGAAACGAAATTAGAATTTTGTTTTAATTAATTAGAAGGGGAAAAACGATATCTTTTCACCAAATATTTCATTAAAAATAGATATAATCATTATTTTTATTTTTTAATTATTCAACAATTATTTTGTCTCCCATTTTATTTATTTAAATTGTCCACTAAATACATAATTATGGAGCACTAACTTTGTTCATTATTTTGTTCCCCATTTGTTAATTACTTTTTTTATTTTATAAAAAAAATAGTAAAAATCAGATTTGTTATTTAATAAGATCAGATTGAGCATTTTTGGGGAAAGAGAAGGTTTTATTGTGGCAATACAGAGAAGCAAAACTGTGTTTCTATCTATATTTATACGAACCAAAAACTATCAGTGTGGGAAGTCGGGGTGTTGAGGGAGGAGGAGCAGGAGAGAGATTGGAGAGATGGGTTGTGTTGCCGTGTATTGTAGAGGCGGGGAGAGAGTTAAGGGACGGTGAGAGAGATTGAAGACGAGAGAGTGGAGGGATATAAAACAGGGAGAGATTGATAGAGGGTCGGAGAGAAAGAAAGAAGGGAAGAGGAGGTGGGTCGAGAGAGATGATGGGTGTTGGTTGGTGGTGGTGTTATTGTGTTGTCGTAGAGACGATTGGAGAGAATAGATAGGCGGAGGGAGAGATGGAGAGCTTGAGGGAGAGAGACAAAGGGGGTGTTGGACGGAGAGAGTGGAGAGGGAGGCGGCAGAGAAAAGAGAGATGTGGTGGTGAGATAAGAGAGACGAGACAGAGATTGAGCCGGGAGAGATTTGCAGAGAGAGTGAGGCGGAGATAGGGAAGGGAGAGAGAGAGAGAGAGAGAGAGAGAGAGAGAGAGAGAGAGAGAGAGAGAGAGAGAGAGAGAGAGAGAGAGAGATTGGGGAGGGAGAGTTTGTGTAGTCGCATCGCAGGGGGGAGAGAGGGGACCACGGTGGGTGGGGGTGGGGCCCACAGAGGGGTGCAGGTGGGGCCCACATTCTGTTATGTTAATAATGTTAAAAGGAATGAATAAAAATTCTGAGTTTATATTTTAATTGGATTTAAATAAAAAGTTGTATATTTTAAAATTAGTTGTAATAATTGATTTTTAAAACTAGTGATTTAATTGAAATGTTATTAAAATTTAGAATAGGTATATAATGAATAATTAATTAAATTGGTGATTGTTTTATTATTTTAAATAAAAATATTTTGTTACATAAATTAGTGATTTATGAATTTGAGTATAAAAGATGGTTTAATTTATTAATTTGGAATAAATTTATAGTTAGATTTGTGATTTAAAAATATTATGTGATTATTTTTCATAATTTAGAGATTTATTGATTTATTAATAAAAAGAGGATTAATTGAGAATAAATAGGATTAAAAAGGGATATATTTTTTTAGATTTATATTTAATATTTCCAAACTATTTTATTAATCGGATAAGACCAGATTTGTTTAGAGACTAAAAAGGGATTGATATTTTTTTAATTACGAGATTTAAAGGGAAAATTAGTTAGTGAGATTATTATTAATATTTATGGATTTAAATTGAATAAAGATAGATTCTTGAATAATTTTGATTGTGAGATTTATATTAATTAAATTAGAATTTTTCTGAGAATTTAGAAGGAATAATTAGAAGTGCATTTTTTTAATAAATAATTGTTAGCAATCATTTAGAATATTTTGTGAATAATTGGTCGTAATTTAGAGATTTATTGATTCGTTGATAAAAGAGGTATTTAAATGATGAGGGTATTAAAGTGGAATAATTATTACGATTTTTTTTAATTGAGTAAATTGAGGATTAATTATTGTCTTGAGGATTTATTTACTTAATTTAAGGATTAATTATTATCTTGAGGATTTATTTATTTAAGTTGAGGATTAATTACTGTCTTGAGCATTTATTTATTTAATTTGAGGATTTATTATTGTTTTGAGGATTTATTTATTTAATTAAGGATTAAATGTTGTCTCGAGGATTAATTGGTTAATTATGCTTCTTTCTCGTGGAGTTAGATAATTGTTTGAGGATTATTTATTGATTAAGTTTTTATATGATGTCTATGGTATTATTTTAGAGGATTGGTATTTAGCACTTTCGGATTATTTTGAAGGACCAGATCGGATCAGATTATTTTAGAAGTTAAAAATCGGATTATTAGTAATTATTATTTGTGAGATTTAAAAATGGAAAAGGTTTCACGTAAAAATGTTGAGTTTGGAATTATTCTGGGAACCATTTTAGGGTAGGATTTAGGATGAGTTAGGAGACTCGTTTGGAAAAACTTGAAGAATGAAAGTTGTAGATATGCAAGGGTATTATATATCGGTGAGTAGAAGTTGATTAAAAGGTGATCAGAAGTTGAGTTAATAATAGCCGAACTGGGTCCGAGAAGGTAAAATGCCGGAGAACCAGAGACGTGGAGCAGGTTGGAGTATCGTACCGCAGGGCACAGGCAAGTTTACTAATTCGTACTCCATTGTTCGGAGTATTTCTATTTTTAAAAATTCATAATTATGCTGATTAAGTTTTCGATTATCAAAATCAAGTATTCTTTCGAGTGATTTATACCAGATTTTTATTCATGCAATTTACATACATATTATTGTTGAGCTGTTATCCAGACATATTATATCATGAGGTGTTCAAACTTATTTCATGAGTTGTTCCATATTGTTGGTACGTTTATTGAGATACTTCATTCGAGTTATATTTAAGAGTGGGGATATATATAAAGTAAGTTATGTATACTGATATGGGTCACCTCATTTCGACTCCATAATCAGAACAGTTTTTCATAATATTTTCCTCTACTCATTCGAGAGGGAAACTATATTATTGGTGTCTATTGTTCATTGCTTATTAAGGCAAAAGTGACCGGAGTAACGCACCGGCCCAACTGAGTAGTATTTAGGGTGTGATCGAAACTTCGGCACATCCTTCTATCGATAGAAAACGAGTAGTGATAATGGATTGATCATCCATTACTTGAGTAGGCGTTATGAGCAGAAATTTAATCATTGACATCCTATCGGTTAACCGATGCCTGTGTGGTTCTGTTAACTAGGGTGTTGATCTGAGCAGTTGTTATATTATATAATCAATGGAGTATTTTGAGAAGTTATTGATTTATCTTCGAGCAGTATTTTGAGAAGTTATTGATTTATCTTCGAGTAGTATTTTGAGAAGTTATTGATTTATCTTCGAGTAGTATTTTGAGAAGTTATTGATTTATCTTCAAGTAGTATTTTGAGAAGTTATTGATTTATCTTCGAGTAGTATTTTGAGAAGTTATTGAGATATATTGGAGTAGTATTTCGAGATTTATAAGAATTTCTGAGTTGATCTATTTTCAAAAGTAATTATATTTATAACTCTTATAGAGTAGTAAAAACATATTTTGAGTGAGTTGTGGTTGTATTATATGATATCTGTATATACTTGCTGGGCATTCTTTGGCTCATTCTTGCTATTTAAATATTATTAATCAGCGGCATCTAAAGACGACGCTGGCATGGTGAATCGTGGCAAAAGGGAAAGAGAAGGGCTATTAATTTCAACCCATTAGCCTTATAATATCAAAGGAGGGTACAAGATGGAATAAATTTGTTTAATGCTTTATTGTTGAGTGTTTTGTATGTTGTAATAATATTTCAGAGATTCTGGGAGGTGAGTTTGTATTGTAATAACTTTTGTATTTCGAGTGCTTGTTCTAAGACTATAACCTGTGGAATAAAGGATGGAGTTGTTAAGAATATTGTTGTAGATTATATTATGAGCAGGTGATCGATTTTCCGCAAGAGGTGTGACGACCTGGATTCCAGTAAGGGATTTGGGGGCGTTACACAAATGTCGAATCGTATCGGTAATAAAAAGAGTTACACTAAAAAGGGGTATAACGAGACAATTCGAAAACATGTTTCGACTTAAGTTAATACTTAACCTTTTTAAAAAGTGTTAAGCGATTAACCTCGAATCTCTTGACTATTTATAGATCACCGAGCTGACCCGGGATACCCTACCACTACCCCTACCCGTGCTCAATTACCAGGCAAGTTTTAACTTTCCCTTTTTAGGCTGTTGTTGTGATAATATATGCTTTCTGTTATACATATGCCATAGCATGCATGCCTACTTTCAAGTCATATTGATATACTTGTTCCCTGATTGTTCTTTGGCTTATAAGTAGATAGATAATATATCGATTATAAGCCGGATATTGTTAAGACCCTTAGAGAAGGGCATATGAATCCTATTTGTTGAATATAGACCGGGAGTCAGTACTTCTTGATATATCGTAATTACTTTCGAGGGAAATATTTAAGTAAATAATTCCCATTATTTGGTTGACGAATATTATTTGAATATTCGTCCGAGATTATTTAATTAACGATCATTACTTCAAATATTTATTTAAACGTTATCTATTCAATGAATATTATTTTTCAATATTCATTCAAAGACGAACCATTTATCGAATATTATTTCAAATATTTCTATAAAACCTTCGATTATTAAATAAATATCATTCAGACATTCACTTAGAACATCATGTATTAAGGGAATATTATTCTCGAATATTCCTTTAAGGTTTAATTTATTAAATGAATATCACTTGGATATTCATTTAAATTATTAATTATTATATGAATACTATTTTTGAATATTAATTTGAAGTCTTATTTACTTAACGAATAATATTCCAAACATTCCTTTCAAAATTATTTATTAGTAATTATTTATTCAATAAATATTTCCTTAATATTCCTTAAAGGATTATTTTAAGAAATACTCTGATTAAAAATATTCTTTCATTCATTAAATACTTCCGACTCAATAAATATTCTATAAATATTCATTCAATACTTGGAAACAACTTCAAGGTTGTTATTTTTCTTCAAATATTATTTTCGACCTTCGATCATTCTGAAAATTCTTCGGAGTCATACGATTAAAATTATATTAAGAAAGGTCCTCTAGATTCCATTCTTCACTCGAATCTATCTCTTAAATTATAAGGGAACCTTACTTGAGAAAGGTTCTTTATCTTGTTGACTCCCCGGTCATAGTTTATCCTTTTCACTCGCAACTTGGTTACTACGGACTCATTAAGTCTGTGTGTACCTTCTCATCATTCGAGGGGTAATATCGTTGGAACAAGTTGATATCCATTAACAAGCAAGAGCTTGGGAAATGTTAGTGAATTTTCCTTTCCAACTAGATACGACTACTTTGTGGAGTCTTGTCAACAAGTATTTCACTTAGGGAAGGGAGGATAAACTATACGTTTTAATGCCGTGGATTTACTCGAACTAGGAGTCGTGTGTAAGAGGCCGAGTCGCGCGGTCCATCACAAGGCCTAATCATTGGCCAGGGAGTTACTATTAAAGGCCATTGACAAGTGGAGCCGTCAGTTCTTCCTTCTACCGGTAGTAAACTATATTGGGCTGTACCATCCCCGACTGATCATCAGGGAGTGGAACAGCTGGCGCGTGATAACTCTAATATTGGTTCATCTCCCAAACTGGGAATTCCCTGCAACACGTATCGAAGATACTTCTTTCAGGTTGACGGTGTCTTCCGCAACACGTATCAAAGAGACTTCTTTCAGGTTGTAGAACTTCGAAAAATGTTAATAACTGGAACTGCAATATTTTCCTTGCAAGTTCCTCTTAATATGATAAATAATGATATCTTGCTTATTTTGACTTAGCAGATATTTCCACAAAATAAACACTTTAAGTTACCTTGTAACTTCATCCTTTATAGTATACTGGCACTAACTTCGTTAATGCATGGCATATGGAAATAATGATACTTCGAACTGTTATATACTATCACTGTCCTGTTATATTATTATTGGTGGGCTATTGCTCACCCTTGCTTATTTATCATGTCACAACAACAGCTAGGACAGATGGCTCGCGTCAGGCGCACTCGGCGCAAGCGGGTTACCCGACCCACCGGACTCCCCGCTGAGATGCTAGCCGCCATTGCTGAGGTAGCATAGTTAGACAGCTTTTGTTTCCTGTACCGCCCCCAAATCCGAGGTCAGAGATTCAGGTCGTCACGTCACCATCCAACCATATCATACCTGTATTAACTTTGCAACTCAACAATACATCCATCCAGACCTCAATCTTACACACAAACAAGTTAGAGCCTCAGAAACGATAATCAAAAGTAACACTAAATATTACAATTCATCTGTACAATCTAGAATCTTGCACACTTCCTTTTATACAACTACACTTGAAGACAAGTCTTATTATTACAGTTGAAAACCTATCAGACTTACTCGGTAGTATTGATCAGGAACTAAATCATCTCAGGGGTAAATCTTTTACTCCTCTTCTGCTGGTGCGGAGTTAACCGATCAAATTCTTCTCTTTCTGAAAAGTTTTTATAAAGCAAGAATGAGCTACATAATGCTCAGCAAGTTCACCATTTTGAAAAATAATAATGTGGTTTATTTTGAAAACATTCCCAACTGTATGGGCATATATCTCAGATTTCAAAACATAATTGGACAATATATATGTCCGAGTTTGAATAAAACATTTATACTCACTAAGGAGCTTAAGAATAACATATGAACCCTTTATAAGGTTCCCATTTCAACATATCTCCAGTTTTAAAGTATATACATATGAGTATATCATTTTCGGCAAAACACTCTATGGTTAACATACTGTACAGGGAATACATCATTGCAAACCTCTTTCCTTCCATTAGCTTAGAAGGTTTCTCATTCAAAAGCATTTCATTCTTTGAAATAATTGCAAGAGTGCACTAACACGTGCCAATCTTTATAGAAAATCTTGCAGTTCTAGATACTGCACGATGTCAATATTTTTCTTATCAAAAGCCACACTATCGGCAACTTGGCACTTAGGCCCAAGGAGAAGTGTTTGAGAATTTTTCCAAAGTGGAGGATGGGACTTGAAGAAAACATAAAACCTGACAGGGATTGACGATGATCAGTCGCCACATCCAAGTCCAATAATCCGCGGGTCTTCTCTACCGGTAGAAGGATAGAAACTACATCCGTAACTATCCTCGGGTGAAAACTACATCCGTAATCACCCTCGATGAAAACTACATCCGTAATCATCCTTCGGCAACACCTGGGCCGGAATAATAATTGATGGACCGCCTGGCTCACGGCCGCTTACACATCCCGGGAATCGTTCGTCAACGATTCCCACACCTGCCAGAGTCCCCTTTTTCTTTTCTTTTCAAAAATCATTTTGATAGAAAATTCGAGTAGTTGAAGTTCGACCTCAGTCGACCGATAATTCTTGAAAAGTGTACAAGAAGCAAAACCTGACCGAGGGTTTTCGAAAATGTTTTGAGTTCGAAAGAGTTCGAGTTTGAAAGTGCAAAAGGTATCTTGGATTAGCTTTGTCTTTAAAATAATGAACAATAATTAATAAATGATATTTTAAGATTTAATATTAATAATTAATAAAATAATTATTTAATTACATAAGCTTTTAATCCAAGATAGGTATTTTGAGTATTTACGAAGATATAAAAATAATTACTTGAGTATACGATACTCCCCAAATGACCCTTCGGGTTTTCGCAATTTAATTACGATATAATAATATACCGCTCCCCGATCAATAGTATATACGGACCGCTACGACCTCTATTGCTAGAGTCGTTGTCCGAAGAAAACATTTCAATCTAAGTTCAAGGGGTGCAAACATATACGTGCTTATACATCTCAATTTCATCAATACTTCGATAAACATAAACATTTGATATGATTGAAAACTACAACACAACAGTGAAAGTCCTTGTATATGTAAGTTTTGAAAAGTAAACTTGCATAGGTAGAATCAGGAACATAATATCTTGAAAATAAATGCTTAGGGTTGGAAAACTTGCCTTGGGAAGGTTGGGGTGGTTGGGCTCGTGGAGTGGAGCGACAATCTATAAATATCCAATATTCGCTCGTTAGTATCTTAGCAACACCACTTAATCATAATGTTTTAAAGAATACAAGGTCATCTTAGCGACTCCACCGTTTGACCCACTAACCCTCCTATATGACCATGTCATCACATTATCACATTCTTTACCCATTCGACTCAAATCTATTCCTCAAACTCGAAACTCAAGTGAATACTCTTAAAACTACTTTAAACTAATCTCCTAAGTGGTTTTTCACTTTCGCGGATTTTACTCCAACATTTCTATAAAATTAAAAAATACATATTTTAATCCAATTCTTTTTGGGTAGCCTTCACCACTGCATTTACTAGCTTCTCTAATTTTTCCATGATCCTACATAAATTTTTAGGGGTTCAAACAAGGTTCACAAGGGGACCATTTAGTGCAGTCCGGATTCCAGAAACACATTTCACTTCTCAGGCCATAACTGAAAATCTATACATTACCTAGTCATGAACCTTATATTTCTGGAAACTACATTCAAATACCTTTCCAACAATATATATTAGGACTTCAGGGGACAAGATTTAGCGGTTCAAAACCCTCCTACAAGACAGTACAAGTTCCTGGAAAAATACTCAGCATGCTTATACCACTTAACCAACCAAGAATCTTATATACACATCACAACCATCATCTAATCCACCAAGATCATACTTTATAACATACATGGAGTTACATACACTAACCACAAGCTTAAAAATCACAACCACAACATTTAAACTCAAGATCTACATCATCCATAACTTATATCTCGAAGATTCACACTAATAACCATGGATCTAACATTAAACATCACAAATACTACATGGCCAAGAGGGGTTAGGGTTTTTATACCTTCTTGATGTTCTTACAATCTCAAACAAGCTTGGTTAACCTTGGGGAAGCCTTACTCTATGCTCACCATCTTCAATCTCACCAAAGAAATCAAGAACATGGAAGTGAGTTTCCTGACTGGAAAAACACGCCCCAAAGATCAGCCAAAACGAAGCCCTTGCACTCGTTTCCTGGTCGAGGCTCCTGAATGAAAGTTGTAGAGCGTCTTAACAGCTTTCTAACCATATAAAGAACAAAAAATTTCATTGAGTAATGAAGTCTCTAGGCCCGTTTTAGTAAGCTACTTTCCTGCTGGGCAGAATGGAGTATTTGGTGTTTGTTTTGTTTGATTAAAGTGATAAAGTGATCAATAATGCTTGATATTTTCACTTGGATGCATCTTATCTTCTTGCCATGTGGTGTCATCTCCTCATTGGTTCATTTGGATTACCTTTATCCATCCATAATTGCAAGCAAGTCCCTTGCTTTATACATATTGTTTCCAAGTCCTTCCTTCCTTTTCTTATTTGCACCAAGGGGCTTCCCTTCTTGTATATTTACTAAATCAATATGTTACAACTTATATGTTGCACTTCATTGTAATAGTGTGGCCCAATACCTCAAACAATCGTTGTGTCCAATTTTCATTGTATTTTCTCTTTATCTCAGAAAAAAATTCTCGCGGTTTCTCAATTGTTCTCATTTCCTTTAACTCTAGGATTTTATTCTCAATTCCATTTTCCTCTCATAATATATCCTTACTTGGACTTCTAATATTTACTATTCTCAATTCATGATTCGCTCGCTTGACCGCTTAATCTCGTTATAAAGTCTCTGCGGTTTCTAGAACGTTCGTTTCACTATCTCAGGGGTTTTGGTTCTAAATTCTCGAATCAAATATAATAAAATCCTGACATAATTAAATCCTTAATTCCTCAAAATTAATAACTCATTTCTTGAATATAATAATATATAATTCACTTCCCGGTCAAATATTACACCGGAATACAAATTGGAATTTCTGAATTCCGATCGTCTTTATATACACTTATTTGCTCCGTGAATCACTAATATGACTTCGAAATATCCATACCATGTCTTGTACATAGGGTGGCGTGAAAATTTTCTTTGTCCTCAAAATCACTATTCATCCATAAATTACTATTCACGCATGACAAACACTATTCACGTATATACTTATTCTTAATAAGAAAAGTTTTAATTCTACCGAAAATCTGGGTTCTTACATTTCCTGTTTAACTATATGTATAATTAATGTAATCAACGGCTAAACTTTTAAACTTATGATGTTATCCTTTTGGGATTGTAATAACTTTTATTCGTAAACCCTTTATGTAAAACTTATTTCAATTTCATCTCTGGGACTATAACTATGTGTGTGTGTGAGTGGATATTATTGTGGGGTCATAGCATGCTACTTATTTATTTTGGACTCAAGTCAAGTATTGTGTATAAGTTATGAGACAGTAACGACCCGATCCCGGACCCCGGATCTGGGGGTGTTATAGAGAAGGTATCAGAGCGAGAGTTATATATCCCAAGAGATGATTCGACGTTATATAATAATAAATTCAATAATATAATAAGAACCCTTTCCAGGTTCACCTAAAACCCTTACGGGAACTTTTTAAGTATCATGATAGTAACATAGTTCGTCTTGTGTAGGCGAGCGACATGGCGGCCCAGGAGGCAGCTGTGAGACAGCATGATGAGGACATGTTCCGGACTAGGGACCCGTACTATGAGCACTTGCCTGAGGAGGATACTGAGCCTGAGGAGGAGGACCCTGAGGAGGTCCATGTTGATGCTGATACTGATGTGATTGAGTCTGAGGAGCAGGACCCTGAGGAGGTCCAAGTTGATGCTGATACAGATGTTGTTGAGACTGAGGGGGAGGAGGACCCGAAGGGGGTCCAGATAGGGCAGGACGCTGAGTTAGTTGCTGAGGATGAGGATTATTGGGTTGTATCTGAGATCAGGACCATGGAGGAGGGTACTGATATGACCACTGAGCAGGTCATGGCCGCTGTTATTGGACAGGCTATAGATGAGGATGAGCCAGTGGATGATGCAGTAGGGAGTTCCGGACTACGAGTGCCACCCCTCCCGGTAGAGAGAGCCCCTACCCCACCACCACTACTTGTGAGCCCATTCCCCGATGAGTTTGAAGAGTTTACCCCAGAGCCCCAGCAGACAGAGACTGCAGCTCCAGCTGAGCCATCCACCCCACCTCATGTCCCGATAGGAGGAGTCCCAGTATGTGTTCACAACTTGATTGTGAATGGGCTTTATAGAGAGTTGTCAGTGGTGGATGCCAGGTTGGTAGAGTTTAGGAGGGAGCTGGCAGCAGAGAGAGCCGCCCGGATGAGGTTGCAGGGCCGGAGGACTATCAGTGACAGGGTTGGGTATAGGGCTGTGACCCGCATCGAGCTGAGGGCTCGGATGAGGGTGCGACAGTTGCCTACTGATGGGCATGGTATGGTAGACAGAGCAGATGTCGAGGAGATTTACCGCATCTCCATGGGGAGGGTTCGGATGACGTTTCATCGTGGCGGCTGATTTCAGATGTAGTGATGCAGTAGTCTAGGTGTCTAGTCATGTACGGACGTAGTAGTGCCGGCTTTTGTAGGGATGGTTTCATTGTACTTATTTTCCCTTTTTGTAGACTAGACAGATAGACAGCATATTTCACTTTTGACTTGTTGTTGTTGTTAGGATGGCTGTACTTTAAACTATCGTTGTAACTCGGATGTTGTACCTTTTCGGTACCTGGTATATATTTGTTTCCCTTTAAGTTATTTCAATTTTGTTGGGATGTGATCACGAGTTTATTAGCATAGGTACTGGTTTTCGATTAAGTTGTCATGAGATATGAAACTGTGGGATCTTAAATCCAATCATGTAACGAATTATGCAAGGAAAAATCCTTTAAAACAGGTAAGTGAACCTAATGTAAAATTTTCCAAATTTTCAGTAAAATGCCTCCAAGACGAATGGGCACTAGGGCTAACCCCCGTGAATCTACTGACCAAGAGAGTCAGAACCAACATGAGGAAAACCATGAAAGTAGTGAAGAACAAGATCAGGACTATAATGAGCAAGAAGATTCCCAGTATGGAGGACGAACCCATGTACTTTGAAGACTTTGAGGGGGAAATAGAGGGTGGAGAAACTGAAGTGGAGCAGGAAGGGGAGAACCAGTGTGGAGACCCCATGGGCCAGTTTATGGATTTACTTAGGCAGAATTTGAATTAATACCCTCAACCACCACCAGGAAACAACACTTCAGTGGCAAATTCCTTTAGGGCCTTTAAGACCCTTAAGCCCCTAGAGTTCCACAGATCGGCTGATCCCGTTGAGGCGAGGGCCTGGATTAAGGAAATGGAAAAATCTTTCGAGATTCTGAGTATCAATGAAGCTCAGAAGACTATTTTTGCTACTTACCTACTAAAGGGAGAGGCCAATTATTGGTGGGAAGCCAAAAAGAACATGGAGACTGATGCTGTCGTAGCCTGGGAAAGGTTCAAACAATTATTCTTGGAGAAGTACTTCCCGAAGTTCATGAAAACTCAAATGGAACTTAAGTTTTTGGAAGTAAAACAGAATAATATGTCAGTGGCTGACTATGAGGCCAAATTTACTGAGCTGTCGAGATTTGTGCCAGAATTTGTTGATACCAAAGAAAAGAAAGGTAACAGGTTTCAACAAGGGCTGAAACAGTGGATCCAGAATAGAGTGGCGGTTTTAGAGATTACGGATTATGCCACCTTGGTTCAAAAGGCCACCATTGTGGAAGCTGGAAGTGAACAGATGCAGAGAGAAAAAGAGAAGGGGGGATTAAGGAGAAAACATGTCAGTATGGGCGGATGGTCCGCAGGAGGAAAGCCCCCGAACAAGTTTAATCGAGGAGCAGTCTCTCTACCTAACAGGGGTATGGGATTCAAACCACCTGTGAGCATGAGTGTGAGCCAGGGCGGCCAGCACACAGGAGTGTCCCGTTCCCATCAGTCTAGACCTTCCTTGCCAGCATGTGCAACGTGTGGGAAAAGACATTCCGGAGTGTGCAACCAGAAATAGCCAACCTGTTATAAGTGTGGACGAGTGGGCCACTACTCCAACACCTGCACTGTGGTTGTCCCTAGTACCAACAAAAGCACCAATTGTTTCCAGTGCGGACAGCTAGGGCACATGAGGAAGGACTGCCCAAGGAACAAACCAGCAGCATCAGGGGCAAGCAGGGCTGCCTGAAATAGGCCACCAACTGCTAGGACTTTTAATATGTCAGTACAAGATGCCGTGAGGGACATGGATGTGATAGCAGGTACATTTTCTCTCAATTCAGTCAGTGCAAATGTCTTATTTGATTCAGGAGCAACTAAGTCTTTTATATCTAGAGATTTTACGCATAAATTGAAACTAAAAACCCAGCAACTAAGAGATTCCTTACAAGTAGAAATAGCTAATCAGGAAATCGTACTGGTTAATCAAATTCACCCCGATTGTAAACTAGAAATAGGAGGATGATCCTTCTATGTCGATTTAATTCCTTTTAAGCTAGGGGAATTGATGTCATTTTGGGTATGGATTGGTTGTCTCGCAATAATGCGTAGATAGATTGTAAAGGGAAAAAGGTTAAGTTGAAAACCCCAAGGAAGAAAGAAATAGTGTTTAAGGGGATGCGACAGACCCAGAAAATTCTGACCATGGCGCAAACCAAGAGATTGTTACGAAAAGGAAACGAGGCTTATTTAGCTTACGTTATAGACACTCAGAAGGAAGCGCCAAGATTGCAAGACATTCCGGTAGTTAACGACTTCGAGGACGTGTTCCCACAAGACCTTCCCGGGCTACCACCTGATAGGGTAATTGAGTTTGCCATCAAGTTAGCCCCGGGGACGGCACCGGTTTCGAAGGCCCCGTACCGATTAGCCCCAGTAGAAATGAAGGAGCTAGCTAAACAGTTACAGGAATTGTTGGATAAGGGCATGATAAGGCCCAGTGTGTCACCTTGGGGCGCACTAGTGTTGTTTGTTAAGAAAAAGGATGGGAGTATGAGGTTATGCATCGACTACAGAGAGTTGAACAAGCTAACCATAAAGAATAAGTATCCATTGCCCAGGATAGACGATTTGTTTGACCAGCTAAGAGGCGCTGAATACTTCTCTAAGATTGACCTGTGAACGGGATATCACCAACTGAAGATCAAACCTGAAGATATTCCGAAGACTGCATTCCGTACTAGATATGGACATTATGAGTTCTTGGTAATGTCATTTGGATTGACCAACGCCCCAGCAGCCTTCATGGACCTAATGAATAGAGTGTTCAAGGAATATTTGGACAAATTCGTGATAGTCTTCATTGATGATATTCTCATCTACTCAAAGACAGAGGCAGAACTCGCTGAACATTTAAGGATAACCTTAGAAATACTCAAGAAGGAGCAGTTATATGCCAAGTTCTCCAAGTGTGAGTTTTGGAAAAATGAAGTAAAATTCTTAGGGCACGTGATCAATAGAGAATGAGTGTTGGTTGACCCCTCCAAGATAGAAGCAGTTTCAAACTGGGAACGGCCAACTACTCCAACCGAGGTGAGGAGTTTCATTGGACTGGCCGGATATTACAGAAGATTTGTCCAAGATTTTGCGAAAATCGCAGCTCCATTAACTCGACTTACCCATAAAACTGAGAAGTTTGAATGGAATGAAAAATGCGAGAGGAGTTTCCAAGAGTTAAAGAAGAGGTTGGTGACAGCCCCAGTGCTGGCATTACCTGATGGAAAAGGAGATTTCGTGATTTACAGTGATGCTTCGCATAAAGGACTGGGATGCGTGCTTATGCAGCACGGCAAGGTAATAGCATATGCATCTAGTCAACTGAAGGATTATGAGGTCAGATATCCCATGCATGATCTAGAACTAGCAGCCATAGTCTTCGCTTTAAAGATTTGGAGACACTACTTGTATGGGGAAAAGTGTGAGATTTACACTGACTATAAGAGCCTCGAGTACATTTTCACTCAGAAAGAGCTTAACATGCGCCCGAGGAGATGGTTAGAGTTAATCAAGGATTACGACTGTGAAATTCGTTATCACCCGGGCAAAGCCAATGTGGTGGCTGTTGCCCTTAGTAGGAAAGAGAAGCTCAAGATGATAACTTCAGAGGAAGAGCTAGTGAAAGATTTTGAGAAGCTGGAAATTGAGATTAAGTTACCTGGAGAGGGCCAAGAAAAGTTGATGGAAATTAGAATCCAACCTCCATTGTTAGAAAAGATTAGACTGTGCCAGGAACGGATGATGGAGGAAGAAGAGAACTCCACGGAAGAGATAATGACCGGGGAAGAAATTAAGAGTGAAAGAGACAAAGAAGGGATCATGAGGTACACGTACAGGATATGGATCCCAAACGTTCAGGAACTCAAGGATGAGATGTTAAACGAGGCACACAACTCAAGATACTCAGTGCACCCCGGTAGCACCAAAATGTATAGGGATTTGAAGGAGTATTACTGGTGGCCCAATATGAAAAAGGACATAGCAGAATGGGTAAGCAGATGCTTGACCTGCCAGCGAGTGAAAGCAGAGCACCAGAAGCCCAGTGGACTTCTACATCCCTTAGAGATTCCAGAATGGAAATGGGAACACATAGCCATGGATTTCGTAGTAGGTTTACCAAGGACCAAGGCTAATCATGACGCCATATGGGTAATTGTAGATCGATTGACGAAGTCAGCTCACTTTCTCCCGATCAATGAAAGATACACGATCGACAGACTAGTGGATATCTACTTAAAAAAGATAGTGGCGCGACATGGAGTCCCAGTCGCAATATTATCCGATCGAGATCCTAGATTTAACTCCAGGTTTTGGAGAAGTTTTCAAGAATGTGTAGGGACCCGGCTGAACCTGAGCACGGCCTACCACCCCCAGACAGATGGGCAAAGTGAAAGGACCATCCAAACGCTAGAGGATATGTTGAGAGTCTGCGTGATAGACTTCAAAGGAAATTGGGATGATCACTTGCCATTGATCGAGTTTTCCTACAATAACAGTTTCCATTCAAGTATAGGAATGCCACTTTATGAGGCCCTTTATGGAGGAAAATGTCGATCTCCCTTGTATTGGGATGAAGTTGGAGAGCGAAAGATGCTCGGGCCTGAAGTGGTCCAACGAACTAAAGATGCAGTAGATCTAATCAGAGGACGGTTGGTAGCAGCCCAGGATCGACAAAAGAAATATGCCGACTTAGCTCGGAAAGGCAAAGAATACGAAATAGGAGACCTAGTGTTCTTAAAAGTGTCACCTTGGAAAGGTTTAATGAGATTTGGAAAGAAAGGAAAGCTGAGTCCCAGATACATTGGACCATTTGAGATCTTGAGACGGATTGGGGAACTAGCTTATGAGCTGGCATTGCCCCCGAATCTACAGCAGGTGCACAATGTGTTCCATGTTTCGATGCTGAGGAAGTATAATCCGGATGCCAAGCATATTGTAGAGTATGAGAAAATGGACATGCAACCAGACTTGACCTATGTAAAGCAACCTGTGGAAATCATAGACCGGAAAGAACAAGTGCTCCGAAACAAGGTCATTCAGCTAGTTAGAGTTTTGTGGCAGAACCACAATGTAGAAGAGTCAACCTGGGAGCTTGAAAGCGCAATGCAAGAGAAGTACCCCCACTTGTTTTCAAACTGATTCCGGGACGGAATCCTTTTAAGGAGGGGAGACTGTAAGAACCCAGATTTTGGGTAGAATTAAAACTTTTATTTATTTAATGATGTAAGAACGAATAGTGGTTACGGCTACGATGTAATAGTTGATATTTTGAAAGAATGAATGGAATTCGACTTTATTATTTCTATGTCTTGAAGAATGCTAATGGTTGACAACTTAGGTAAGAATAATCTATCTCCTAGAGGAATAAGATATGGCAACTCCAAGCAGATGAATACTCTCATGTCATCCAGATCGATAACGATTAGTCCAGTAGTTCCGTAAAAGGGTTAAGGAACGCCCGAAAGAGAACCAGGACATTTTCATAAATATAAGGAATAAAGAGAGAGTAAATAATGAATATTGTTTTTGGTGGAAATGAGAATATTATTAGACGATGCTATATAGAAGTACCCGGAACAGATTTCTGAGTTCGTATTAATGATCCAAGGGGAAAAAGAGTGTATGTAAAAGTTATCGGATTCTGAAAAATAGCACTTTTATTTTCCCCGAGATTTCCCTGGACACTGAAAGACTCAAGAGATTATTGAAAAGATTTAAGGGATTTAAATTCAATAATTATAAAGGAGGATCAAAGATGTGAGCAAAAATATTTAGAAGGTTTCTGGTAAAACCCTAACTAGAAACAATTGAGATATTCGTTCGAACGATCAGTGAAATTGAGAAATAACTGGACAAACGAGCAAGCAGAGAGCAAGATTCATGCATGTGCAAGTGGATGGAGTAATAGAAACCAAAGTATGTCACATGTAAGTCAACTATAAGCTAAGTGGTGTAGTTGCACTTTGCCAAAAAGGGGGATGCATGTTTCTAGCCTTACACTTGGCCAAGTAAGAGTGTGACACATGGACCAATGGATTGCCAACAACACAAAAGGAAGAGATGCATCCATATAATACATGTATAGATCATAATAAAGCAAAAAACACAAAAAAACACCACATCTCTCTCCTTGTTGCTCTCGGCCTAGCCAAAAAAGGGAGGAAGAAGTGCAAGATTCCATCATTCAAAAAATCTCAAGATAATTTAGGTGAGTTCTATAATTCCTAATTAAGGTATCCTATGAATTTTACCTTCAAATTCCATTCCATTCTTGAGTTATAAAATCATCAAAGGTGATGATGAATAGTGTTTTCATATACTAATCCTTGTTTTCTTGATTTCATGGTTGATCTTAGCTAACATAAAGCAATCCAAGGACCATACCAAGCTTAGTAAGGCTAGTACATACCCTCAAGAAGGTAACCACTTGAAACCCTAGCTCTTGTTTTGAGATTAAGAATATTCTTGGATGATTTAGCTTAGTTATGATTATGTTCATGATATAAGCATGCTTAGTTAGTGATTTAGTGATTTGATTAACATGATGATTATGATGATAAAGTCAGTGGTTCTTGGACTTAATAAGATGAGAATCTTGTCTATAAGTTGTATTGATGCCCGGTGTGGCTTGGGTTGTTGATTGTGATTTTTGGAACGTTCGTATTATAGCCGTTATAATGCCGAAATTTCGTTAATCATTGAAAACCGTGCATCACAGTAGGTCTAATGGCCGAAACTGGGTAAGTATCTAACATGCCCTTATAGATCTTGAGTCGTAGATCATTTTGGAAAAAGAATCGAATCAAACAGACTTGCGGTTTAGGATTTATGACCGATTTACTAAAAGTAGTTCGAATCCGTAACCGAGAATTCGTAATTAAAATTGAACCCTCGTAGAATACGTAAGTCAGTGGAGAATCTTTGTAATTAAATACTAGAGGTAAAAAGGAAGGTGTGAGAGAAAACCTCATGTGAATCGGATCATTTTCCAATTTTATAAAAATGTTCGAATCTAGGTTAATCGCGAACGAACCAATTAAAAGTATAACTTTGGTTAAAACTTAGAAAACGAGCGATAAAACTCGAGATATAATCTTGGTTCGTAATCGATCGAAGTTAGAACTTATATGACTTAAGTATACACTAAGCGTGAGTACGATGACATGTATTAATGACGAACAAATGTCGAATCGTATCGGTAATAAAAAGAGTTACACTAAAAAGGGGTATAATGAGATAATTCGAAAACATGTTTCGACTTAAGTTAATACTTAACCTTTTTAAAAAGTGTTAAGCGATTAACCTCGAATCTCTTGACTATTTATAGATCGCCGAGCTGACCCGGGATACCCTACCACTACCCCTACCCGTGCTCAATTACCAGGCAAGTTTCAACTTTCCCTTTTTAGGCTGTTGTTGTGATAATATATGCTTTCTATTATACATATGTCATAGCATGCATGCCTACTTTCAAGTCATATTGATATACTTTTTCCCTGATTGTTCTTTGGCTTATAAGTAGATAGATAATATATCGATTATAAGCCGGATATTGTTAAGACCCTTAGAGAAGGGCATATGAATCCTATTTGTTGAATATAGACCGGGAGTCAGTACTTCTTGATATATCGTAATTACTTTCGAGGGAAATATTTAAGTAAATAATTCCCATTATTTGGTTGACGAATATTATTTGAATATTCGTCCGAGATTATTTAATTAACGATCATTACTTCAAATATTTATTTGAACGTTATCTATTCAATGAATATTATTTTTCAATATTCATTCAAAGACGAACCATTTATCGAATATTATTTCAAATATTTCTATAAAACCTTCGATTATTAAATAAATATCATTCGGACATTCACTTAGAACATCATGTATTTAGGGAATATTATTCTCGAATATTCCTTTAAGGTTTAATTTATTAAATGAATATCACTTGGATATTCATTTAAATTATTAATTATTATATGAATACTATTTTTGAATATTAATTTGAAGTCTTATTTACTTAACGAATATAATTCCAAACATTCCTTTCAAAATTATTTATTAAATGAATATTATTTTAATATTCATTTAAGTAATTATTTATTCAATAAATATTTCCTTAATATTCCTTTAAGGATTATTTTAAGAAATACTCTGTTTAAAAATATTCTTTCATTCATTAAATACTTACGACTCAATAAATATTCTATAAATATTTATTCAATACTTGGAAACAACTTCAAGGTTGTTATTTTTCTTCAAATATTATTTTCGACCTTCGATCATTCTGAAAATTTTTCGGAGTCATACGATTAAAATTATATTAAGAAAGGTCCTCTAGATTCCATTCTTCACTCGAATCTATCTCTTAAATTATAAGGGAACCTTACTTGAGAAAGGTTCTTTATCTTGTTGACTCCCCGGTCATAGTTTATCCTTTTCACTCGCAACTTTGTTGCTACGGACTCATTAAGTCTATGTGTACCTTCTCATCATTCGAGGGGTAAGATCGTTGGAACAAGTTGATATCCATTAACAAGCAAGAGCTTGGGAAATGTTAGTGAATTTTCCTTTCCAACTAGATACGACTACTTTGTGGAGTCTTGTCAACAAGTATTTCACTTGGGGAAGGGAGGATAAACTATACGTTTCAATGCTGTGGATTTACTCGAACTAGGAGTCGTGTGTAAGAGGCCGAGTCGCGCGGTCCATCACAAGGCCTAATCATTGGCCAGGGAGTTACTATTAAAGGCCATTGACAAGTGGAGCCGTCAGTTCTTCCTTCTACCGGTAGTAAACTATATTGGGCTGTACCATCCCCGACTGATCATCAGGGAGTGGAACAGCTGGCGCGTGATAACTCCAATATTGGTTCATCTCCCAAACTGGGAATTCCCTGCAACACGTATCGAAGATACTTCTTTCAGGTTGACGGTGTCTTCCGCAACACGTATCGAAGAGACTTCTTTCAGGTTGTAGAACTTCAAAAAATGTTAATAACTGGAACTGCAATATTTTCCTTGCAAGTTCCTCTTAATATGATAAATAATGATATCTTGCTTATTTTGACTTAGCAGATATTTCCACAAAATAAACACTTTAAGTTACCTTGTAACTTCATCCTTTATAGTATACTGGCACTAACTTCGTTAATGCATGGCATATGGAAATAATGATACTTCGAACTGTTATATACTATCACTGTCCTGTTATATTATTATTGGTGGGCTATTGCTCACCCTTGCTTATTTATCATGTCACAACAACAGCTAGGACAGATGGCTCGCGTCAGGCGCACTCGGCGCAAGCGGGTTACCCGACCCACCGGACTCCCCGCTGAGATGCTAGCTGCCATTGCTGAGGTAGCATAGTTAGACAGCTTTTTTTTCCTGTTTAACTATATGTATAATTAATGTAATCAACGGCTAAACTTTTAAACTTATGATGTTATCCTTTTGGGATTGTAATAACTTTTATTCGTAAACCCTTTATGTAAGACTTATTTCAATTTCATCTCTGGGACTATAACTATGTGTGTGTGAGTGGATATTATTGTGGGGGTCATAGCATGCTACTTATTGATTTTGGACTCAAGTCAAGTATTGTGTATAAGTTATGAGACAGTAACGACCCGATCCCGGACCCCGGATCTGGGGGTGTTACAAGCAGGACTTAGCACATCACAATGCAAAGCCAGAAGTTAAAGCTCAGAAATAGAAAGAAAGGCTTGCAGAGATCATTAACAGAAGAGGTGAAAGGCTAAGACAAACTTCTACTCAACCAGTACCAGAAGAAATTCCTAATGATCCTAGTATTCCTTTGTTTGTACTTTTGATTTCAGCTAGAATTGAAACATCAACAATATCTGATCAATCTAAGGAGGAGTCAGGATTTGTAGATGTTAGTACATAGAATACTGGTGAAGGACAGGATGATCATACTTCAGCTCCAGATCAGAAAGATGATGATATTTGTACTTTTACTCAAGTATTATTACTTGAATATCATTCTCAACAGGCAACTTCTTCTACAAGACTTGAAGATAATGCTCTTTCTGAATCTGAATCTGAAGATACAACAAGCACTTCCGACATTGAAGTCAATTCTGAAATTCTTAAGGACATTCAGAAATCTCAAAGTGATATTCAATCGAGACTTCAAATTCTTGAAAATAACCAAGTCACTATTATGGAAAATCAAGCAGTTCTGATGAATCTCATTTGTTCTGTTACTGAATCTCTTGGAATTAATGTTGCTGATGTCAAAAAGGGGGAGATAAAGACAATTCAGAGACAACAACAACAACAGACTGGGGGAGATAAACAGACTAGGAGCAGAACTAAGGGTGACAGAGTTGGTAAATTTCATCATGGGAGTGGTAAAGGAAAAGAAGCATCAAATAGTTGAATTCTTTCTTCTAAGTACTAGATACATGTCTACATCTGAAGAAGGAGGTACTTAACTTCATGATCTTGAATTCATAAATTCTATTCTGGTTGTATTGTTATATGTTTTGACATCTACAACTTAGATTTATGCTTCAGATTCTAAAGCATAAATAGGGGGAGATTGTTAGGAATAATTCATAAGTTGTGATGTTAATAATAGAATTTTGCTAATACTTCTTGTATATCCTGATCTTATAAAGGATTTAGCATTTTGTTTAGGATATATGTGTTAAAAAGTAATCTATAGAATTTAGTCAGGAACAGTGCGTCAGAGACTACATGTCAGGAACAGTGTATCGGGGACTACATGTCAGGAACAGAGGAGCAGATCCTGATACATTAAGTCAGATCCTGATCAAATACTGATGGGATAATCAGATCCTGATGCAATGGGAAATCTTGATATCAGTCATGTTACTGATGATGTCAGTCGTGTTACTGATGATGTCATTATGGATGCTACAGAAACTGGCAAGTGCTATAAAACAGGATCTTTGTTTTGGAAAACAAGCAAGAAGATATCGTGAAGGAAACGAATTCTCTATTGATGGAAACTATCAACTGGACGGCAGAACATTGTCATAGATAGATTATAATTCTGTTATTAGTTGATAGGTAGCATTATAAATACTCTCTCTATATCATTGTAAATATTGCATGAGTGAGCAAGTGAGTTTGTAAGATTTGTATTCGAGAGTTCGAAATAAACAGAGAGAGAGATTTATATTTTCAGGAGCTGCTAAAGGTATTGTACACCTTTGGTAGAGTTTGTATTTGATTATTTTAATACAAACAAAGTTTGATTCATTCGTTTATTCTTGTTCATATAATCAAATAAAAATCAGACACGATTATATAACTTGTATTCAACCCCCCCCCCTTCTACAAGTTATTCGAGTTAACAGGAAGTATGAGATTGTGTATTGACTATAGAGAACTTAACAAGTTGACTATCAAGAATAAGTATCCATTGCCGAGGATTGATGATCTGTTTGACCAATTGAAGGATGCTGCTTACTTTTCCAAGATTGATTTGAGATCAGGTTACCACCAGTTGAAAATCAAGCCTGAGGATATTCCAAAGACTACTTTTCGCACCAGATATGGACATTATGAGTTTTTAGTGATGGCCTTTGGACTAACGAATGCGCTAGTTGTGTTTATGGATTTAATGAATAGAGTGTTCAAGAGATATTTGGATAAGTATATAATTGTATTTATTGATGACATCCTTATATACTCGACAAGCCCTGAAGAGTATGCCGAGCATTTAAGAATCCCATTAGAAACCTTAAGAAAGGAAAGATTATACGCAAAGTTTTCTAAGTGTGAATTTTGGTTGCAAGAAGTTCAATTCTTAGGACATGTGATTAGTAAAGAAGGAATTAGGGTGGACCCTACGAAGATTGATGCTATAGTGGATTGGAGTAGACCAAGAACTCCTATTGAAGTAAGAAGTTTCTTAGGATTGGCCGGTTACTACCGGAGATTTGTTCAAGATTTTCCAAAGATATCTACGCCATTGACTAAGTTGACTAGGAAAAATGAGAAGTTTATTTGGAGTGATAAGTATGAAGAGAGCTTCCAAGAATTGAAGAAGAGATTGGTTTCTGCACCAGTGTTAGTATTGCCAGATGATAAAGGAGATTTCGTTATCTACAGTGATGCTTCACACAAAGGATTAGGATGTGTTTTGATGCAACATGGAAAAGTTATCACGTACGCTTCGAGACAATTAAAGCCCAATGAGAAAAAGTATTCGACGCACGATTTGGAGTTAGCTGTGATTGTGTTCGCATTAAAGATTTGAAGACATTATTTGTATGGAGAAAAGTGTGAGATTTTCACGGATCATAAGAGTTTGAAGTATATCTTCACCCAGAAAGAGTTAAATATGAGACAGAGAAGATGGTTGGAGTTAATTAAGGATTATGATTGTACGATAAGTTATCACCCTGGAAAAGCAAATGTAGTAGCAGATGCGCTGAGTAGAAAAGAGAATTTGAATACGTTGACCATGCCCAAGGAGTTATTTCGAGAGTTTGAGAAGTTAAGTTTAGAAGTTTATGATTTTAAAGAAGTTGATGAATTTCTCAGTACGATGACTTTCCAACAAGAATTGTTCGAGAAGATTCTAAGATGTCAAGAAGAAGTTATGAGTTGTGAGATGAATACGTTAACTGGGGAAGAAATTTGCACACCGAAAGATGAACAAGGTATTTTGAGATTTTCCAAGAGAATATGGATTCCCAATGTATCTGAGTTAAAGAATGAGATTCTAAGCGAAGCCCATAGTTCGAGATACTCGATTCACCCTGGAAGCACGAAGATGTATAGAGATCTAAAGGAGAATTTTTGGTGGCCGGATATGAAAAGAGAAATTGCTGAATGGATAAGCAAGTGCTACACCTGTCAGAGGATTAAAGCTGAACATCAGAAACCAAGTGGATTGTTACAACCATTGGATATTCCCGAATGGAAATGGGAACACCTTGCCATGGATTCCGTAGTAGGATTGCCAAAGACTAAAGCGAATGACGATGCGATTTGGGTTATCATTGACCGATTGACGAAGTCTGCTCATTTTCTACCGATTAATGAAAGATTTTCATTGGACAAGTTATTGCATTTGTATTTGAAGGAGATTGTGTCACGTCATGGAGTTCCTGTTTCGATAGTATTTGATCGAGACCCACGATTCAATTCGAGATTTTGGCGACAATTTTAAGAATTTCTAGGAACCCAACTTAAGATGAGTACAGCTTACCATCCACAAACGGACGGACAAAGTGAAAGGACTATTCAGACCATAGAGGATATGTTAAGAGCTTGTGCATTGGATTTCAAAGGAAGTTGGGATGAACATCTGCCATTGGTTGAGTTTTCGTACAACAATAGTTACCACGTGAGTATCGGAATGCCCCCGTATGAAGCTCTGTATGGAAGGAAGTGTAGATCACCAGTGTATTGGGAAGAAGTTGGTGAAAGGAAGATCTTAGGACCAGAACTGCTTCAGCAGATGAAGGAAAAGGTTGAAGTTATACAGAAGAGATTAATTACTGCCCAGGATCGCCAGAGGAAATTTGCTGATTTGAATAGGAAGGACATGAGTTTGAGATAGAAGATCAAGTGTTGTTAAAAGTGTCACCGTGGAAGGCAGTTACGAGATTTGGTAAGAAAGGAAAGCTAAGTCCTAGGTATGTAGGACCATTTGAGATTTTGAAGCGAGTCGGAAAGGTCGCTTACGAATTGGCGTTACCACCACACATGCACCATATTCACAATATTTTCCACGTATCTACGCTTAAGAAGTACAATCCCGATGTAAGTCACGTAATCGAGTATGAGCCTAATGAGATTCATCCAGATTTGTCTTATGAAGAGCAACCAATAGAAATTCAAGATAGTAGTGAAAGGAAGCTTAGAAATAAGATTGTTAGATTGGTTAAAGTATTGTGGAGGAATCCTAGAGTCGAAGAGTCGACATGGGAGCTTGAAAGCGAGATGCTTGCCAATTATCGTCATCTGTTTACTTAGGTGAGATTCTGGGGACAATCCTTTTAAGGGGGAAGGCAATAACGACCTAGAATTTTCGCAATTTTATAAGTATTTATTTAATCGTTAAATGAGAAATTATGTGATTTATATGATGGATATATTTTTGTGAAGTCAAGTTATGTGTGAAATTATGATTATGTGTTTATATGATGATTGGTATGAGTCATATATGTTTGTGGAATTTTGTTGATATTTTTAGAGCAATAAAACTATTTTTAAAGTGCATTTTTAATCTTTCGAAAATCATATAAAATTATTAGAGTCGTTTAAAATCATGAAATCTTTTGTATTATCATCTTTATGATATTAATTAGTTTTTAAAATTAGTGGGAGTATTTAATTATGAGTTTTGGTATTTTAAATGATTTAAAAAGCTTTATTTCATTTAAAATTCCTTTATTTCAAAAATTCATATAAAATTCATTTTTTACTCAAATATTATTTTAAAAGTATGGGGAGGTTTGTAATTTCATAAACTTTATTTTAGAATTTTAAAAAAAAATTATTTTTCTCCTAAATTTTCTATTTTAATTTGATTTAAAATGAGTTAAAAACATATTTTTGTAAAAGAATTTTCAACAATTATGAAATTACCATTTTGCCCCTGGTTTTGTGAAATAAGAGACATAGCCTCCTCCTTCTTCATTCTCTCGACTGTCAATCTCTCTCTTTTCTCTCGCTCTCTCTCTCTCGGTAAACCTCTCTCCTCTTTGGGTTGCCGTTTTGCTCTGATTACAGTTCTAAGACCGTGGTTATGTTCGGTTTTCAACTCTCTATCCTCTATTGCACTTGCATGTCACTTTTATGATGATAAATTAGAAACCCATTTCGGGTTTTTGCCTTTTTCCGAGTTGTTGGTTGTGTTCTTGCTAGTTCGGTCATGTTTGATGTTGTTTGTGCTTAGGTAGAGGTTGTAGAAGGGAACCCATATCATTTGGGGACCTCCGACTTCTACCACCGCCGGCTGTGAGCTTCGGTGAGCCGGCGAGAGGCGATGATGCTACGACTGAGCCTACTAAATCATTGATTCAATTGTTTTGATGAATATTGATGATGCATATTTGATTTATAAATTCTTATGTGAATTTTCGAATGTTTAGTTATCTAAATTCGAAGTATATGTCTCGTTAAATGCCTACTATGGATTCGTTATTGTTATAAAATGATTTAGAGTATTAGATTAAATTTATAGGTTGGTATACCATGAATATTCGAAATTGTATGTGAATTTTTGTTCAAAACTATGTAATGATGCATGTGGATTTGATTCGTTAGATTACAAATGGATTATTCGAGTTTTGATACATGATTGGGTAGTTTTGATACATGATGCATATATGATTTTCTTAAATTATTGCAGTAATTCGAATTTTTGAAGATTTATATGATTCATTCGAATTTTGTATTCATAAAATAGTAATTAGAAATTGATTCATATGTAATATGTGTTAAGTGATTTTTAGTTAGCATGCAAGTTGAATTTTCGGATTTACGTAAGTTAAATTCGAATTCTCATGATAAGTATACATTATATGATTTTAATGATTAATTAGGTATGACTTAGTGATTCGTGATTGAAAATTTGGTTAAGTCAATTGTTATCGGTATTTGTTAATGGTTTTGGATTTCATAATAATGTAAGTAGTATAATGATTGGGAGTGTAGGTGGATTAGTAATCCATCGGATAACTTTGGTTGTGATTTTGAGTCGGCTATGTTTCGACGGGCTAGTCCTATAAACAGAGGAAGTGCTGCCCGATTTTCGTTAGAATTATAAGTCGTAAAGTCTATAGCATGAGTTTATAAGTCAATTTCAAGTTAAACTGATATTATGTGTTAAGTGTCTAAATGACTTATATGATTTCATATTATAAATGCTATGTGTTTACGTACTTACCTGATTTTAGTAAGTTATTTGGTAATTATGTCTGGTATATGTTATATATGATAAGTGATAACGCGTTATAGGAATCGTTTGTGTAGATTAGGATAAGAAGTATTAGAAGTATAGTATACTAAAGTAGTGATATGGTTTATGTAGATGCGAAGGACGTAGGACCTAGCGATAAAGGGAAAGCAGAAGTTGAGTATCAGTGACTGAGTTGTTAGCTGTTGCATACTATCGAAGGCAAGTAACTCTGTCTTTCCTCTGAAAATTTATATTCTTCAAACTGTTATATCTTGTTGATTCAAGCATTCCTATCTTATACCATGTTGATCATACTCTTGTTGTAAACCTACCTTTGCATGTATCCAAAATCTTTATCGATAAACCCTGGTTAAACACAGGTAAACCTTAGACCGGCATAATTCTTTTTAATTGCTTCTTGACCATACTGTCTCTCAGAGTTAAACAATTCTAATTCTTTTTAATTGCTTCCTGACCATATATGTCAAACAGCTTGCCTTAATTAAACCATATTGACTAACGGATAAACCAGTGTTCTACTTAACCTATATCCATAGCCAGTTGAACCTAAGTTGACCCTAAAACTTATAAAAGATTCATTGTGAACTAATCACTATTTTAAAAACTTGATTACCTTCGATATTGTTCCTTAAACTTTGTAACTTGATCAATTACTTTTAACTATTTCAAATGTACATCTTCGACCTTTAACTTAAATCTCATTCCTTGTACCCTGATCAAAGCCTTTATTATTTTTGAGTCTATATCTTCTTGATTCAGACTTGTATCACTATTCCCTTGATATCAGAGAACTTAGTCAAACCCTTTGACTTTTATCATTACAAATCAAAATGAGTTGTTTTCTTAAAATACTTTGAAGTTACTTAGACTGGGTTGACCTGTTATCAGTGAGCCGAAGGTACTTCGGGGTAATGGTTTTCGAAAGGATTTAAGTATTCAAATGTTTTCTAAATTTAAAAAGGTTTTCTAAATTTTAAATGTTTTTAGAATATGATTTATAAAATGTTAGGAACTCCGATAAAAATGGTTTCTACGGATTCCTGATGATTGGAGAGGCGTGAGCGAACGGGTAATGCCGGTTCCGCCTGTTTGAGTGTATTATTGGTGTAGTTCTGGTCTGTCCAGTCCAATACCCTTATAGGCCAATGCGTTGCCTCTTGGGAACCCAAGTTATCCTAATGAAAGGATTAATGTCCAGAGGGACTCCGTGTCCGTTATGGGGACTTTATGGGCTGATCACCCGTATTGTGTGTGTGAAATAAAACCTCCAATCAATTTTTCTTAAAGTGAATGATTAATTCTAAATACTGTGAAATGAAATTGGTTTACCGATTGAAATGTCAATTGCTTTACAAAATTTTGAGATAACTGTTGTTATCCTGATTAATAGTTGATACCCTGTCATTATCAAATGTCAGTATTGCTTTTAATGTTTCCAGAATATTTACGCCATATCTTGTTCTACTGTCATTCCTTGCGATATCCTGATATACTGTTTTCATTTTGAAATCTTTAGTTACTTGTGAGCATTGGCTCATAGTTATTTTGTCTAACCCTTTTGACAGTAGCATAAGAATCATGGTTCGTACCATTCAAACCGCGAGGAAGCGCACTTACCGTGGCCCTGAGTTGGTTCATTTTGAGATAGCTCCCAAGGTAGATGCAATAACAGCTCAGTGAGGAGATTTTAGTAGTTTGGTTTATGAGATAGTTGTGAGAACTAGTTGGTGTAAGAATTGAATTGAAGGTTTGTAATAATAATTTGATTATGGTTTGTAATAATAAGTAGTTAGACGTTGGCTTGCTTGTTTAATACCATTACCTGTGAAAGATCTTGGATAGTAGAGTTGGGGCCAGTCAGCATGTTATATTTATATTTATTATTTTAGGATTGTTGGTATCTAGAGTGTCAGTGACTCTCCGATCTAGGCCCCAAATTGAGAGGGCGTCACAATCGCCGTTAGGCGATGCCGAGAAACATTTTATTCAAATGGTTGATTTTTATATGATTTTATTGTATTTAAAATACGAGGCGTCGCCGTTAGGCGATGCCGAGAAACCTTTTAATCAAATTTTTTATATGTTATATCTTTAAATTGGAAGAGATCAATATTATGATTAATAAAAATAATTTTTTCTTTTTCCCTAGTTTTAGATGGGTGAGTGACCAAAATACCCACTTTCTAGCTCCGGTTGTCCAAAATACCCAGAGTCGCGAACAGCCACCCAAAATGTCCACCAAATACGCTAGGGGGTGAGGCACATCACGCGATACGCCTACTGAACTGGTGATAAGTGGATTTTGTATCCACTTGGAACGCTTCGAATCGGCTTAAATTGATTAACTTGGCCTCAAGTATGTTGTGTTTTTGATTCATTTTAGTGAGATTGTGCAGGGTTGCTAACTTAAGGTTGGAAGACATAAATTGCATATTTTATGGTGGATTTGAGTTTAAGAAGTGAAGAATGACAACTTGCAAAAGAAACGGAGGAGAAAGGAGCAAATTGTGTAAAATTCGGATTTTCTGGGTAGGTTGTGCAGTCTTCACTGTTTTGGCCATATCTGGAGTTCTACAAGTCCGATTCTGACGATCTTACAGCTCACGCGAAGATAACGAAATTTTCTACAATCTTGGGCAGAAAGTGACAGCGCAGACTGTGCCCCTACAGCATAGATGGCACCCGAACATCCTGGAAATTTGTTGAATTCTATCCTATTTCGAATTTAAGTGCTATTTTGGGACTTTTCTTGTTGGAGAAGTATTCTAAGGTCTATATAAATATATCCTACCCTTGTAATTTGTACCAACACTTCACATAACATAGAGAGAGAGCCGAGAGACGGAGATTCAGTGTTGGAGAAGGATTCACCGAGGATCGTGACAATCAACGGAGATCTAGATCTACTTTTCGTTTTCTTCTATTAGGAGAATTCTTGGATGTTTTTGAGATTTTTTTTCTTAAACTCCTACTCTAGTTTATTCATAATCTTTAATACTTTGTTTACTATCATGGTTTCATTAGATCCCATGATGACGAACGGTTCGATTATGAACTAATCATTGTCATGGGATTCAAACGGATTTATCTATGTAGTTTAGTAGTTTGATTGTTTTAAAGATTTTTGTGTGATGAATTCTTGATATCCTCGTATGGTTATGCTTAATTTTTAGATGCGTAGCTAACATCTAATCTGTTAATCTCTTGTGAAACGAGAGTGGAACTTGAGATTTAGAACTTGCCATGCTAGCATAGGATATGTTTATGTATGATTGACATCATGATTGTAGCGTAAATAGAGATATATTATGCTGCCTTATGTGATCTTAATAGACAACTTGTTCTTCAACCGTTATGTTTTTAAATCTTATAGAGATATAGGGTCTAAACATAATTGGTGTCTTTTCATCTTCTATCTCTTTTGTGGATGTATGTTTAGTTTGGCATTCGTATACTGAGAAGTAGCGTATACTTGTTTCGTGTTGTCTGATCAGATATCATAACCATCACATACTTTGATTAAAGGCATAAACTCTAAGCGAGGTATTTAATGAAGTTAGGATCCCATGTTTTCTCTTGCATAAGTAATTCGATTTTAATTATCATTGGTTAAGTAATTATTAGTTTTGATAATTGTTTCATAGTTAATCTCAGTTAATCAAAACCCAATCTTGTTATTTGTCTTAGCAGTGAATAAAAACCATACATTGTTGCATAGGTACATGAACTGAATTAAAACCTAAACCAGATCTCTGTGGGAACGAACTTGACTTATTCATATATTACTTGTGACCACGTACGCTTGCGTGATTTAGTGCAAACAAGTTTTTGGCGCCGCTGCCGGGGATCATCGGTGTTTTATTTTTAGTTTATGTGCTTGTCATCAGTGGTCGTTAGAGTTAACTGACTCGGATTGTTTCTTACATAATTGTTTGTTCTTGGTGTTTCAGGTACTTGCAAACAGGTTCTCAGACTCGTAAATTGGAAGAAGAACTTGCAGCAGTTAAAGATATGGGAGAAACAGTAGGAGCAGCAGCAGCAACTAAGGCTTTGAAGGAATATTCTCAGCAAAAAATCAATGACATCCAATCTAGTATTGTCAGGCCAGCCATTGCAGCTAACAACTTTGAAATCAAGCCTGGTACAATTCAGATGGTGCAGAATTCGGTTCAGTTTGGGGGTGCTTCAACGGAAGATCCTAACATGCACATTCGGGACTTTATCGAGATCTGCGACACTTTCAAGTTCAACGGTGTGTCTGAAGATGCTATCAAATTGAGACTTTTCCCATTCTCTTTAAGGGATAAGGCTAAGGGCTGGTTACACTCTTTACCAGCCGGTTCCATTACTACATGGGAGGATCTTGCTCAGAAGTTTCTTACTAAATTCTTCCCCATGGCTAAAACAGCAGTAATAAGGAACGCTCTAACTCAATTTGCATAGCAGTCTGGTGAATCTTTGTGTGAAGCTGGGGAGCGCTACAAGGAGATGCTTCGAAAGTGTCCTCATCATGGTATGCCTGATTGGATGGTGATTAATGATTTTTATAATGGTCTAGGAGCACAATCTAGACCATTGCTAGATGCAGCATCAGGTGGAGCTTTATGGGCAAAGAGCTATGCAGAGGCCTATGATCTTATCGAGATGATGGCAGCAAATGAATATCAGAATCTAACTCAGAGAATGCCGCAACAAAAGGTGGCAGGAATTCTTGATGTTAATGCAGCCACAGCTCTAGCAGCTCAGCTAGAGGCAATGAATAGGAAAATAGATTCTTTGGCAAGTCATGGGATTCGACAGGTAGCTAGTGTTTGTGAGCTATGTGCAGGCGCACATGAGACGAATCAATGTGCCATCTCTACTGAATCAGTGCGTTTGTGAGCAACTTTCAGAATCAGCAACAGCCAGCCCCGAATACTTATCATCCGAGCAACAGAAATCATCCGAATTTCAGTCGGAGCAATAATCAGGGTGGCATGCTACTACCACCACAGCCTTATCAGCAATTTCAAGGTCAACAATATGGAGCTCAGCCTTACAATCCTCAAATTTTTCAACAGCATCAAGGGCAGAATTTTCAGCAACAGTATGCCCCTAGGCAATTTCAACCTTCGGGTTTTCAGTAACAACATGTATATGCTGGTTATGGGCATTCCACTTCTGAAAAATCAGAACTACAGGAGTTGAGATTGATGTGCAAAAGTCAAGCTGTCTCGCTTAAGACCTTGGAAAATCAGATTGGTCAAATTGCTACTGCTTTACTGAATAAGCTACAAGGAACTCTTCCTAGTAACACGGAGGCTAATCCAGGCAAGAGAGAAGTTAAGGAGCAGGTAAAGGCAGTAACTTTGAGATCAAAAAAGCTTACAACCGAGCAGAAATCAGCAGCTACGGAAGAAGAAGAAGTTCAGAATCAGCAGGTTGAAAAATCTGCAGGGCCAGAAATTGAAAAATCTGACTTGGTGGCTGATCAGTTGAACGGTGAAGTGGAAAAGAGTAAGAGTCTGCTGAAAAGTCTATTCCGGAGCAGTCTACAACGAGCAATCATGTCTATCCGCCTCCTCCGTATCCTCGACGGTTGCAGAAAAGTCAAGAAAAGCAATTTCAGAAATTTTTGGACGTCTTCAAGAAATTGTCCATTAATATTCCTTTTACGGAAGCTTTAGAAAAGATGCTGATAAGTGCATATTTTTGCATATTTTTATTACCTATTTATTTGCTTGAACTCATATTTTAATAATTTATTTTGTTACATTTCATGAAATTCGTAAATAAATAAAGAAATGGGAAAATAGATAAATAAAGAGCAAGGAAGGGAAAAAGAGGAAGAAAAAGGACCAAAAATGAAAGAAGGAAAAGAATTAGGAGCTTGGAGCAAAAGGAATATTTCAAGACAAGTGGAAGGTGGAGATCATCCCAACACACTACATAAGTGTATGGCCAAGATCAACTCTTCAAAGTTTAAGGGGGAAGGAAACAAATAGATGGATAGGATTTCACCACCACACAACCCAAATGTATG
The DNA here is from genome assembly GCA_036435485.1 of Saposhnikovia divaricata. Lineage (NCBI taxonomy): Eukaryota > Viridiplantae > Streptophyta > Magnoliopsida > Apiales > Apiaceae > Saposhnikovia > Saposhnikovia divaricata. The sequence goes on from CM071601.1 coordinate 41,888,393, forward strand.
GTGGGGATTTACCCAACACACCCCTTAACCCTAATTCCTATCATATAAATACCCCTCACCCCCCTTGTATTTAGTAACTTAGATTTTAGGGTAGATTTAATTTCTTGTATTTTCTTTAGTTTTAAATCTTGTAAACACTCTTTTTATTTTAATGCAATTTCATTTCCTTTAATTTCTTGTCTTGTTCTTTCGTTTCCATAGCCTTTTTTTTCGTTATTTTCGTAAATCCATGTAGTGGACAAAGTAGCGAAAAGCTAACCACTATGGGTTGAAAGTAACGAAATTTTAATTTCTTGTTCGTAGTTTTAATTCGTAATTTTGTCCCTTTAAAAATCTCAATTTTATTGTGGGCCAATTTAATTTCAAATCATCGTTTTAATGTAATTTTAATTTTCTAGTTAATCACTTTATTTTCAAAAACAAAAAAAAATACAAAAATTATTAGTTTCGTTAAATTTCAGTATTTATTTACCTGTTTTTATTTGTTTTATTCGAAGCCTTTTATTCGAACACCCAGGAAATCATTCCTCTGTTTAATCTCAGCATCTCTTCCCTTTTCTTTAGTTTTTATTCCAACCAAAATCACACAACTCCACTGTTTTTTTTTCTTTTCAAATTGTCAAAACCCAGCCCATTCCTAATTCATTACACACCCATTTAAGTATCTTTTCCTCTTTTCTTCTCGCTCAACATCAATTCCCCCTTCCCCTTTTACTGTTTCTTTCATTAATTCGAGAGTTAATTTCAATCGCGAATTAGTCGAGTGATTGTATAAATTATGTTGAGTGATTGTATAAATTGTGTTTCTTATGTTGTATAAATTATTTGGAGTTGTGTGTTCTGAATTATGGTTTTTGTTTAATTCCCCCTGCGTGTTATTGTTTTGTGCTGCGTTTACGATCGAGTCACTTGCCGAGTTGTTCTTATTTTTGTTTTTAAACTACTGCGAGTTCTGTGTCGTCCGTTTATGTTTGGTTTATGGCCTGTCTTGTATTGCTGTGTTTTTTTTTTCGAGTTCTGTATTTGGTTTATTCTTAGTTTTGGTTGCGTTGTGCTTGTGTCTTTCGAGTCTGCATACTGAGTTGCTTCCATTGTTTATTTTTTGTTAAGTTATTTTTGCTGTCGATTTGCATTGTCTGTTCTGGTTCTTGCCGGAGTTCTGCTGCGAGTTCTTTAGTCTTTTCGTATTCTGAGTTTGTCACCGAGTATTTAGTGGAGTTGTGATTCTCTGAGAGGTTCTCTGAATTGATCTTGTCGAGTTGTTGTTGTTGGTTTGCTTTTGCTGATTTCTGAGTCTATGCAAGATCTCAATTTGTGCCTAGTTGTTTTGTAATTTCTTTGTTTAAGTTTGTAATGTTGATATATGTTGAGTCCTTCCTACTGTAGTTGTCGAGTTCTAGTTCAAAACCGAGTCCTTTGTTTTTTTTTTCTTTTATTGTCTTAGTTCTGCATCTTTCTAAAGTTTTGAAATTATGATTTATGGGCTAGTTAAATTAATGAGTAAACCATGCCAAATTTTCGTTTAAATTTTCTGTAAATATTTTTTTTTAAATAAAGAAAAATGCTTTAGAAATAAAATCTAGTTTTAATTCGAATTGAGAATTTTTAGATTAATTTAGCTTTTGTTCTTTTTATTAATTAGTTAGAATTAAAGTAAATTTAATTTTCCTTTAAAAATAGATTAATCTTCTTTTGTTAATTAAATATTATAAAATCGAGATTCTCAAAAATCAAACTTGTTCTAATTCGATTAAATTAGAAATTAAGGAATGCGAAAACATTAGTCTCCGAGGAACGAATCACAAATTTTACAACGAAACGAATTGTGCGCTTGCGATTCAAATGTTTATTTTTCTAGGACAACAAGTTTTTGGCGCCGCTGCCGGGGACTAATTATTTTTCGCGCCTTAATTTTTAATTTTTTGAGTTAGTTTTATTTCTTGTCTTATTTTTATTTCATTCTTTTTAGGAAATTGTGAGATTTCGGAACTCTTCTCAAGAAGCGTGGAAAATTGGAATTTATGGAAAGCTTGCTTCGGTAACCGTATCTCACTCTTTTCGCCTTTTTTATTTTTAGAAAAACACAAAAAAATTAAAAAAATTCAAAAATCACAAAAAAAATTGAAAAATTTAAAATCCAAAAAAAAAATAGTTGTAAATACATAATTGTTGCATCATGCATTCAACACGTAGGTGCACTGAAGGGTTTCGGGGCATAAACGCAGCGAAAACAGTCGTAAAACAATAAAATCCGAAACCCTAATCATAGAATCCATGTATAAGACATGCTGATTATGGTGAATAGAATCAGTACCTTTACGAAGATTTACGAATTCGGTTGACAGATGGAGGTCCTAGATTGTGATCACCACGCAGCCCTTGATGCAAGATCCGCGTCTCTAAATCGTCCACACGAACGTTCGATCGTCCAACGATCCAAGGAGCAGGTACTAGCCAAAATCAGCCTCTCTCTCTCTCTCTCTAGCCTCTCAAAGAATAGAGCAGCTAGGGTTTTTAAGAAAAACGATTTTGCAAAAGTGTTACCCTAACCAATACATCTTTATGTATTTATAGAGAGAAAGATGGGCCTAACCCTAATCCGCTTGGGCTTCAATTAAAACAAACTGATTTGGGTTTTTAATGAATTAAATTGGAAATAACATTTAATTAACTAAGTCCAACTCAATTAATTATTTATCCAATTTCGAATTAAAAACGAAATCTGATTCCATAATCAATTTCGAATTTTAATTATTTAATTTAAATCTGATATTTAAATTAAAACTCCTTTTAAAACGTTCTTATTGTGTAACCCTTTAGGTTATTATTACGTCGGCAATAATTTTAATATCCAATAATAAAATTATAAACAATGAGTGGCATCTAGTAATACATCATTGCTACCCAAGTAATAATAATAATTGGTGATCCAATTAAACCTTTCGTGATAAATGTTTCCATGTAATATAATCCCTTTAACAAAATATTAAAGATTAAACTCGAGGCATGTATTTCGTCATCCTCTTCAACATTTAATCCAGGTTTACTGGATCCATGAGTAGACTATTAAAACAAATCAATATTTGAGCACGGCCATGCATTTTATAGTCTCACTCAATCAAGAGGCCAATAATATCTCTCCTAATTCTAGGAGGGTTAAATCCTTTATCTATCATTCATATTTCTCATACGACTCATAATATACCCGATGTCCACTTTTATCATCACCCGATCAAAGGTAACTGTTTAATGTAGTCAAAGTACATTAATCCTCGTATAGAAATATAATGATCTCAACTCAAAGGATCATTACACCATTATCACTATGAGTCTTTCTTATGACTTTATTAAACATGAAGAATCTCACTTTGGGTCTGTCCAGTACCATGTACCCTTACATGTACCTATGTATTGACTTTAGTATCTCCATACTGATAACCAATGAGATGTGGTTATCTGTCAAACAACATACTAGTCTATTTATGTATTATTATTGTCCTATATAATAATACTCGACTAGGGACCTTTAAGAATATGATATATTATATAATCTCAAGTTCAAGTCATGTACTTAAACTATACAATGTGTATCATGATTCTAAGGACATTTATTATGCTAACAAATATATCGCAGTAATTAAAGTCATAATAAATACGTTTATTGAATAATCAAATGACATAAAGGTTTATTAAAAGAACCAATGTATTGCCTCTAGGGCACCTACACTAACAATCTCCCACTTGCACTAGAGCCAATCACCCATGTATCTAATACCCATGGAACTAGTATGACCTTCGTGCTTCTGCTGCGACAAAGCCTTGGTCAGTGGGTCCGCAACATTATCATTAGTATGCACTTTACATATATGTATATCTCCTCTCTCGTTTATCTCTCGAAGAAGATGATATCTTCTAAGTATATGCTTTGCCTTGGAATGGGACCTTGGTTCCTTAGCCTGCGCAATGGCTCCATTGTTATCGCAATACAGATCAACTGGATCTGCGATCGACGGAACCACTCCAAGTCCGGTAATGAATTTCCGAATCCAAACAGCCTCTTTGGCTGCTTCACTGGCGGCAATATACTCAGCTTCCATTGTAGAATCAGCTACTGTCTCTTGCTTCGAACTTTTCCAGCTTACAGCACCTCCATTTAGACAAAACACGAATCCAGACTGGGACACAGAATCGTCCCTATCTGTCTGGAAACTAGCATTAGTGCAACCTTTTACGACCAGCTTCTCATCTCCTCCGTATATCAAGAACGAATCCTTAGTCCGTTTAAGGTACTTTAGAATATTCTTGACAGCTGTCCAGTGACCCTCACCTGGATTAGACTGGTACCTGCTCGTCATGCTTAAAGCATACGAGACATCAGGACGAGTACATATCATTGCATACATTATAGAACCAATTGCCGAAGCATATGGTACTTTACTCATACGGTCCTTATCATCTGATGATTTAGGACAGTTTTCCTTTGAGATCACTATCCCATGAGACACCGGGACAAAGCCCCTCTTTGCCTCTTGCATTCCAAAATGATGCAATACTTTGTCAATGTATGTACTCTGACTTAGGCCGATTAATCTTTTAGATCTATCTCTATAGATCCTGATCCCTAATATATAGGTAGCATCGCCTAAGTCTTTCATCGAGAAACTTTTTCCCAACCAAGTCTTCATAGCCTGTAGAGAAGGAATGTCATTCCCTATTAGTAATATGTCATCCACATATAATACTAGGAATGCCACATGGCTCCCACTAACCTTCTTGTAAACACACGGCTCATCCTCATTTTGTTTGAAGCCAAACTCTTTGACTATTTCATCAAAACGGATGTTCCACCTCCTTGAGGCCTGCTTCAATCCATAAATAGATCGTAGCAACTTACAAACCATTCTAGTAAACTTTGGATCGACAAAACCCTCAGGTTGTGTCATGTACACATCCTCTTCTAAGCTTCCATTTAAGAAAGCAGTCTTGACATCCATTTGCCAGATTTCATAGTCATAATAAGCCGCTATCGCAAGCAAAATCCTGATGGACTTGACCATAGCTACCGGTGAGAAAGTTTCATCATAGTCAATACCATGAATTTGCTCGAAACCTTTCGCCACCAGTCTTGCTTTGTAAGTCTGTAAATTTCCATCCATGTCAGTTTTCTTCTTGAAAACCCACTTGCACTCTATGGGTTTAACCCCATCAGGTGGTGCAACCAAAGTCCATACTTTGTTTTCATACATGGAATCCATCTCAGATTTCATGGCTTCCAGCCATCTCTCAGAATCTGGACTATTCATAGCATCCTTGTAGGTGAGAGGCTCATCATTATCTACAAGCATCACATCGCCACCTTGGGTCAGGAGAAATCCATAATATCTCTCTGGCTCATGGCGAATCCTACTTGATCTACGAACAACCTGTGTTTCTTGAGCATTATTATTATCCTACTCTTGTTCCACTTCAGGTTCAATGCTATTTTGTGGTTCTCGATCTTCATCGAGATCAATAGTTCTCCCACTATTTCTTTTGGAAACAAAATCTCTTTCCATGAAGACAGCATCTCGAGCAATGAACACTTTCTGCTCAGAAGGACTATAAAAATAATACGCCTTTGTTTCTTTAGGGTATCCCACAAAATTGCACTCTTCGGATTTAGGTCCAATCTTGTCAGATACTTGACGTTTTACAAACGCCTTGCATCCCCAAACTTTCATAAAGTTCATGCCTGACCGTTTCTCCTCCCACATCTCATATGGAGTCTTTTGAACCTTCTTGGTTGGAACACGGTTAAGTGTGAAAGCCGTTGTTTCTAGAGCATAACCCCAGAAACTTATTGGAAGATCTGCATGACTCATCATCGATCGTACCATGTCCAACAAGGTGCGATTTTTCCTCTCTGAAACTCCATTCCATTGAGGTGTACCTGGCGGAGTGAGTTGTGATACAATACCACACTCTTTTAAATACTCTTTAAATTCGGTGCTTAAGTATTCACCCCCACGATCGGATCGTAAGATCTTAATACTTGCACCTCCGCCTATTTGCTTCTCTACTTCAGCCTTGTATTCTTTGAATTTTTCAAAAGAATCGGATTTGTTCTTCATAAGATATACATATCCATATCTACTGAAGTCATTAGTAAATGTTATGAAGTAGTAGTAACCTCCTCTAGCCATCACACGCATTGGGCCACATACATCACTATGTATTAGCTCCAAACGTTCAGTGGCCCTTTGACCCTTACCAGTAAAAGGGGCTTTAGTCATCTTACCAAGCAAACAAGATTCGCATTTTTCGTATGATTCAAAATCAAACTTATCCAAGTATCCATCCTTATGTAATTTGGATATGCGTTTCTCATTTATATGGCCTAGACGACAATGCCAGAGGTATGTTTGATTTGAGTCATTAACTTTAAGTCGTTTGTTTTCTATGTTACAGACAGGATTATCTAAATCAAGAATATATAAACCATTAAATAAACGCGCAACACCATAGTTAAATCATTCAAAGCAAAAGAGCAACTATTGTTCTTTATTATAAATGAAAAACCTTTCTTGTCCAAACAAGAAACAGAAATAATGTTTCTGCGAATCGCAGGCACGTAAAAACAGTCTTCAAGTTCTAAAACAAGCCCAGAGGGCAAAGATAAATAATAAGTTCCTACAGCTAAAGCAGCAACTTTTGCTCCATTGCCTACTCGTAGGTCCACTTCTCCCTTAGCCAAAGTCCTACTTCTCTGCAGTTCCTGCACATTTATACAAATGTGAGAAGCACATCCGGTATCCAATACCCAAGACGTAGAAATAGACAGATTGACTTCTATAACATAAATACCTGATCCAGAAATCTGAACACCCTTCATTTTCTTCAGATCATCCAAGTAAGCAGTACAGTTTCTCTTCCAATGACCAGGCTTGTGGCAATAGTGACAATCACCTTTGTCAGCCGTTGCGACATCTCCCTTCGGCTTTTTAGCCTTTTTGAAAGAGGGCTTAGAAGGACCAAGAACTTTTGATGCTACCTTTTTCTTGCCCTTCCATTTCCCCTTTCCCTTAGCACCTTTCTTGCCCACCATCATTATGGGAGCTTTCTCAGGTGCCTTGACCATATTTGCTTCAGTGGTCCTCAGCATGGCCAACAATTCCATAGGAGTCTTATCTTGCAATCTTTGAACAGCGACTATACTCAGTTCATTATGACTTTTAATATGACTGAGCTTGAGCCTCTCGCTGAAGCGGGAAACCTAAACGAGCAAGGTAATCACAATACCCAATCATCTTTAGAACATGTGGTCCAACTGGTCCGTTGCCCTGCTTGCACGAGAAGAGTGCTTTGCTCGTGTTGAACTTTTCCACACGAGCCTGTGACTGAAACATCGTCGAAAGATGTTCAAACATAGTATATGCATTCATATCAAAATGCTGCTTCTGAAGCTCAGCATCCATAGTAGCAAGCATAAGACAAGCCACATCAGTTGCATCATCAATATGCTTCTGATAAGCATTTCGTTGAGCAGCAGTGGCATTGTTAGCAGGGGCTGCCGGTGGAGGAATATCAATCACATAAGATTTCTTTTCCTGAATGAGAACAATTCTCAAATTCCTAGACCAGTCAAGGAAGTTTGATCCTGTCAGCTTGTCCTTCTCAAGGACTGATCGTACAGAGAAACTGTTGTTTGTGTTTTGTGCCATTTGTTTTCTACAATGATAAAATGCATAAGATAAATTAGATTGTTACAATAATTATGTTCAAGTGATTATTACATATTCATAATATTTATCTCCCACTATTTTTATCAAATTAATAGCCCTTACTATTAAATCGGAAAGAATATCCCATAAATCTTTCTAGTGAGCCAAGATCCATATTTCGTCATATCCTAAGTCAACCACTGGTAGTCCTTAAAACATGATTATTTAGGTAGACAACAGTTGTCAATTATATCATATATAATTCTTGGATAGTTTGGTGAACAACAATTGTTCTTGTCTATCTAATAGATTTTGAACCAAACTCTATGCTTCTAAGTTCATAATAATTGAATATAACCGTTTATTTTCACCTTATTATGACGACTCAGTTAAGTTAAACCCAATGATACAACGGTCGAATATAACCGCTTATATTCGTCACATCTCACCATGATAGACAGGAGTCCCCTGCCACTGGCAGTCATTCCCTTTATCGATCTAGGATTCAATGAGTGTTCATTCATTGGAAAGCATCCGATTAAAACTTAATATTTTGTTAAGGGGTTTCAAAATTAAAACGACCATGATCCCATCATAAAGAGATTCCCAATTTTTCCTTGAATTAAATACTTCAAATCAATATTCATCAATAGTTTGATTTCCAGGTTGTTGGAGGAGTCACAAGTGGCCTCACTTAATACCCAACTTCCTTACAGGTAAAACCCGTTTTTGACAAAATCTCCCCATATCTAAATAATTGAAAATTCGTATTTTAATTTCGTGTTTCATAAACACAGAAATCTCATGATCGTTTGTTCATTTTAAAATCTCGAATCGTTACAGATTTTATCTTGTTTAGCATGGCAAGCATGGTATGGGTGACGTATCTAATACATACATGATTAATCTAATTAAACATGCATCTCTATCACTACGCATACATATCATCATATGTAAAGTGCATGAAAATAAAATCGTGCTTGGTTATGGCCCAATCCTATATGATCTTTCCAAGCTAATGGAAAAATCTAGGTCAATCTATGGTGGTTAATAAAACTAAATTATTACATAGTTGGTCTTCATAAATACATGTCTTCATGTCTTCTTTGTGTCAAATGCCTTCATCTCCATTGATCCTTCATTGCATGCTTCCAATGATCTTCTTATTACATTGAATATAAAACATAACTATACTAATGAAATTAAATAAGAACTCGAGTTACATTCGAGATGAACAATTACAAAGCACCAAGAAAACGACATGCAAGTCGTATTTATAAAACCAAACCATAGTAATAAAAACCACTAACCTATGGGTCTCAAGGCCATAACCAATCACCATGCTCAATTAACACTTAAGAACATCATCATCATATTATTATATATCACAATATATCATATGAATAGAGCATATGTCATAAGCCCAAATTTGTCACAAGCCCTAAACATGCGGATCATGTATCAGAATACATGTCCAGAAGCATATATCAACATATATGCGACCTCAATTCCAGTTACCAGAAACATGTATCAGTATACACGTAACCCTAATCCCAGTAAACAGATCGTATCCGTTTGCATCCATCCGACAGTTTATATCATCATACAAACAGATCGTATACTTATGAGTCATGGCAGATTCCAAACATGCTAACATCACTATATCAGATACGTACGATTCATCAAACAAGTGATATAACAGTTTATAATCAACTTATATCGAAACTATTTCATGGTAGATTCATAGAACATGCATACATGCATCAAATACAGTAAACACGTAACCAAATCAGCCCCTTATACACGTAGCTCTAATACCATTGAAGGGTTTCGGGGCATAAACGCAGCGAAAACAGTCGTAAAACAATAAAATCCGAAACCCTAATCATAGGATCCATGTATAAGACATGCTGATTATGGTGAATAGAATTAGTACCTTTACGAAGCTTTACGAATTCGGTTGACAGATGGAGGTCCTAGATTGTGATCACCACGCAGCCCTTGATGCAAGATCCGCGTCTCTAAATCGTCCACACGAACGTTCGATCGTCCAACAATCCAAGGAGCAGGTACTAGCCAAAATCAGCCTCTCTCTCTCTCTCTCTCTAGCCTCTCAAAGAATAGAACAGCTAGGGTTTTTAAGAAAAACGATTTTGCAAAAGTGTTACCCTAACCAATACATCTTTATGTATTTATAGAGAGAAAGAAGGGCCTAACCCTAATCAGCTTGGGCTTCAATTAAAACAAACTGATTTGGGTTTTTAATGAATTAAATTCGAAATAACATTTAATTAACTAAGTCGAACTCAATTAATTATTTATCCAATTTCGAATTAAAAACGAAATCTGATTCCATAATCAATTTCGAATTTTAATTATTTAATTTAAATCTGATATTTAAATTAAAACTCCTTTTAAAACGTTCTTATTGTGTAACCCTTTAGGTTATTATTACGTTGGCAATAATTTTAATATCCAATAATAAAATTATAAACAATGAGTGGCATCTAGTAATACATCATTGCTACCCAAGTAATAATAATAATTGGTGATCCAATTAAACCTTTCGTGATAAATGTTTCCATGTAATATAATCCCTTTAACCAAATATTATAGATTAAACTCGAGGCATGTATTTCGCCATCCTCTTCAACATTTAATCCAGGTTTACTTGATCCATGAGTAGACTATTAAAACAAATCAATATTTGAGCACGGCCATGCATTTTATAGTCTCACTCAATCAAGAGGCCAATAATATCTCTCCTAATTCTAGGAGGGTTAAATCCTTTATCTATCATTCATATTTCTCATATGACTCATAATATACCCGATGTCCACTTTTATCATCACCCGATCAAAGGTAACTTTTAATGTAGTCAAAGTACATTAATCCTCGTATAGAAATATAATGATCTCAAGTCAAAGGATCATTACACCATTATCACTGTGAGTCTTTCTTATGACTTTATTAAACATGAAGAATCTCACTTTGGGTCTGTCCAGTACCATGTACCCTTACATGTACCTATGTATTGACTTTAGTATCTCCATACTGATAACCAATGAGATGTGGTTATCTGTCAAACAACATACTAGTCTATTTATGTATTATTATTGTCCTATATAATAATACTCGACTAGGGACCTTTAAGAATATGATATATTATATAATCTCAAGTTCAAGTCATGTACTTAAACTATACAATGTGTATCATGATTCTAAGGACATTTATTATGCTAACAAATATATCGCAATAATTAAAGTCATAATAAATACGTTTATTGAATAATCAAATGACATAAAGGTTTATTAAAAGAACCAATGTATTGCCTCTAGGGCACCTACACTAACATGCACATCATGCTAGATTTTATTTTTTGTTTTTAAATTTTTCGTACCTATAATTGTGGTGATCGCTGGAGGACCCTAAGGTACGTTAAATTTCTTTCTTTCTTTAGATTAGAACACGTAGAGTAAGCATCCATAGTTGTATATAATTTTTGTATATATCATTGTTTGTTGCATCATTTTGTAAATAAACATTAAGGGCAAAACCACTACAAGATAAGGGAAGGGATTTCATCACTCTTTCCTTAGCCCAAAAACCATTAATCCCTCATTTTGCATACCTAGCCTTTAATAAAATTAATTAGACGTTTGCCCCTAGGAATTTCGCGCTCAATTGAGAAGGTGCTTAAGAAACGAAGTAATCTTTAATTATTCCTACTTTTTGGTGTCTAGGAAAGCGAAAGCTGACCTGGCCAATTAAGGTTTTGGTGTTTAGGCTGGTGTTTAGCCTCTTGGCAATGCTTGCACCTACCTGGCCAAGCCGGTTCGAATAATTATTGATTTACCTAGTTTTTGGTAGCCCTTAAAGTTAGGAGCAAGGTCTAGTTATTTTATTAAGGAACCCTAGGGTTAGAATTATTTTTTCCTTTTAATTTTTCACCCCTTTCTTTTTGTGTGTTTATTTTATCGCACTTTCTTGCTACGTGTTTCCTTTTGTGGTTTATGCGAACTACGTGGATTAGGGATAATTCTTCTAGACTAGTGAGATCATTTGAGATTTCTTCCTCGTTTAATTCCGAGTCTTTAGATTATTCCGAACCCGTAGTAAACATGGCCATGTCTCTTAGGGACCGTTGCTATCCTACTCGTTCCGCCCAATCTTCGTGTATCACCCTTCCTCCCGTTAATGGTAATAATTTCGAAATTAAAGCTCACCACATCAGTATGTTACCTAAATTTAACGGGAGCGAGGGTGAGGACCCGTATCTCTTTCTTCATGAATTTGAGGAGGTTTGCGCATTGCAAAAACTCCAACATCTTTCCGAGGACTCCATTAGGCTAAGACTTATCAACTTCGCTTTAAAAGAAAATGCAAAAAAATGGTTGTATAGTCTACCCGTTAATTCTATTTCCACGTGGGAGGGATTTGTGGTTATGTTTCTAAAAAAATATTTTCCAAACCATAAGACTACGAGAATTACAAACGAAATAAATCAATTTCATCAAAAGGAAAACGAGTCTTTTTGGAAATATTTTGATCGTTTTAAAAATCTTCTATCACAATGCCCCCACCACGGAATAGAAAAATGGAGGCTTTGTAAGATCGTTTATGAGCCCTTAGATGGACCAACAACCGCGTTGTTGGAATCTATGTGCCAAGGAAAATTCATGGAGAAAGATGAGGACGAGGGATGGAAATTTTTCGAAGAATTAGCCGAGAAGACCATGTTGTGGGAGTCTACTAGGGAACCTAACAAGTCTAATGAGTCGTCTAGTTCATCTAAGGGTTTGCATTCGATTGGGAGTTCGATTGCAACCGATGCCAAATTAGCCACTCTAACTAGAAGACTCGAATCCCTAGAAACTAGTAAGGCCCCCTCAAATGTGTCTATGTGCCCTAATTTTAATCAAGGTTTTTCGGACTATCCCGCTTTTGATCAAGTTAATGCGGTGTCGCAACTACCCACTAGGAACGACCCGTTTGCTCCTACTTACAATCCCGGATGGAGGAATCATCCGAATTTCTCGTGGAACCAAAGCCAAAATTACCAAAATCCACCTTCCTTTCAACCTCATTTTCAAAATACTCCTTCTTTCCAAAAACCCAATCAAAATTCTTTCTCGACTCCAAATCAAGGTCCCTTTCCAAACCCTACTCAAAATCTCGGTCCTTATCCGACTCAACCTTCTTATTCAAATCAAGCACCCGCCCACCCACCCGGCTTTCATGAGTCGGATAAGAGACTTAATTCTTTGGAAAAGACTCTTGATGCGCTTTTAAAATCAACGACTAATTTGGCTCAATCTCAACAAACTTTCATGCAAACCATGACTCAAGATAGGCAACTTTTGAATGCTAGTACTCAAGCCTTATCTAAGTTAGAGGTTCAAGTGAGTCAATTAGCTAATACCATGTATGAGCAAGAGAAGAATAAGTTCCCGAGTCAACCTGAGGTTAACCCTAAATTTTCCCTCAATCAAAAACCTCACGAAAACGTTAATGGCATCATTTCTTTAAGGTCGGGAAACAAAGTTGATAATAAAGTTTGCATCGAGTCCCCCGACGAAGAAGACGAGTCAAATGTTGAACAAAACCTTAAACTCAATGCTTCCAACCATCTTCCTAATCCCGAGACTTTCGAATCATCTAGTCCCACACTTTCACAACTTGAACCCTCATCTTCAAAATCCACTCCCGAGTCATCAAAATCTTCTCATAAATCATCATCATCTAGCGAGCCTTCATCGACTCAAACACCACCTTCACCAAAAAAATCTTCGATTGTTGTTCCACTTTCCAATTCCATTCCCGATGTGTCTAGCGAACGAGTCTTTAAGCCTAAAGCTCCTTATCCTCAAAGACTCCTTCCCAACAAACAATCGCCTCAGATAGAAAAGATTTTGGAAGTTTTCAAGCAAGTTGAGATCAACATTCCTCTTTTAGATGTCATTCAACAAATTCCCTCTTATGCCAAGTGTCTAAAAGATTTATGTTCTCACAAACGTTCCACTCATGTCCCTAAGAAAGCCTTTTTGACTTCTCATGTTAGTTCAATTCTTTCGAACCAAATTCCAGTGAAATATAAGGATCCCGGTTGTCCTACAATTTCATGTGTCATAGGCAATACTTTTGTGGACAAGGCGTTACTTGACTTAGGCGCTAGTGTGAACTTACTTCCATTTTCGGTCTATCAAGCCCTAGGTTTAGGCGAACTTCAAAAGACGAACATGACAATTCAATTAGCCGATCGTTCTGTCAAAATGCCTAAGGGAATAATTGAGGATGTGCTAATTAAGGTTGGTGAATTCATCTTTCCTGTTGACTTTGTTGTCCTCGAGACCCAACCCGTCACGAATCCTAAGAACCAAATCCCGATTATTCTAGGACGACCTTTTCTTGCTACATCCAATGCCTTGATTAATTGTAGGGATGGTTCGATGAAACTCACTTTTGGTAATATGACAATTAACCTTAACATATTTAATGTCGGAAAAGAACCCAATGAGCTTTACGAGCAACCATTAGCGGTTAATCTTGTTAATGACATTGTTAATTGGTCAAACCTTGCGGATAGTGAGATTGAGTCTCTTCTCAATGAGGATTTCAAAGTCAACCATGAGTCTAACCGAGAGTATGTTGATTCATTTCGAGATATGACCTCGGAAGAAATGATGAGGGAATTAGACGAAATTTGTTCTAAGTGGGAAACCAAACCCGTGGAGGTCTCTTGTAAACCAATTCTTATTGGTAAAACTCCCGTTGGTGAACCACCTACATTTGATAAGTCATTAGGAGATTTGAATGAAAATTGTTCCAAGTGGGTGACCCCACCTGAGGTTGTTAGTAGTGAGCCCGTTCTTAACACTTCCGTTCTTAAGAGTCTCGTGGGTACACCACCCGCATTTGCCTTAACTCTTTATCATCCCGAATTTGATCAACAGCCGTTAGGGAAAGAGGAACCCTTGTCTCATGTTATTCCTAGTGATTCGAACCCTAACCAGACTTTCATTATCTATAATTTGCTTAAACAAAATAAAGAAGCCTTAAGTTGTTTTAGGGAGAACATTAGTGACAATTGCTCTTTAGGGTTGAATGATTCTATGTTAATTGAGAAAATCTTTGCTCATAAAAATTTTCATAAATTCCTTGATATTTTCTCAAAGTTGAACCCTAATTTTCCTACCGGCATCGGCAAATTCGGTTTTATTCTTTTGCCTCCCCTCGTGTAAGATAGGTATGGGGGAGGAGTGTGTGCGTGTGTGAGTTGTTTTTCTTTCATAGTTTTTTAGAAATTTTTCAGTCTCCGTCATCCCTTATCAGGTATTTCCTCAACTTTCTCCTTTTTCATTTCTTTTGCATTTCTTTATCCTTTCTCATTTCTCTTTTCTTTTGCATTTGCATACATTGAGGACAATGCATGATTTAGGTATGGGGGGTTTTTAGTGTAAATATAAAAATCAGAAAATCCAAAAAAAATTTAAAAAAATGAAAAAATCACAAAAAGAGTTCTTTTCGTATTCTAGTCTTATTAATTGATTGCTAGTTGCTTGATGCACCCTTGCATGCTATGATAATCTTATGATCCATCAGCTTTTGCTTGAGAAGTGATTTGCTAAAGTTCTTGTTCACACACTTACACTAGCAAGGTGAAGCTAGTAGACTTATTTGAATTGTGCATGAAATTAGAAGGTCATGATTAGGTGTAAGATGATTTGGTCTTCATGCTTTGAGTACAAGTAGGTGCATTGAAGATACCTTTACTTGAGATTGATTATGTTTTACTACACCAAGTGAGATTTTGAGCCTATATGCACATCTTTTGCATTTATATTCTTTTTCTTGAGTGTCCACTTGTCATTTGCATTGCTAGCACTTGTTTGAATTCTCTCTTGGAACGCATGACATTGATTGATGATAAAATGATAAAGGCACTTAGGAATAACCTTATTTCCAAATTATCCACACCATTCTTATATGATCAATTAGTTAACCCTTTGAGCCTATTCATTTTCTTTCGGTGACACACCACATTACTCGCCTAAGACCTTATTCTTGTTTAGCCTTACGTATTCTTGATCCCATTTTGTCAAAGGCTAGTAGGAACTTGAGGGAGCAATAAGGTGTGTGAAATTGGGCTTACTTTTGTTCATAACTTTTGAGGAAATATTTGTTGTTACCTTGATGGTCGATTTTCAAAATTAAATCTAAAGGAGGATTATTGTTACATTTATCCGTTTCCTTTAAAAAAAATGAAAAAAAAAATGAAAAAAATATTGAAAAAATATACATATGAGAGCATACTTATGTTTTTTGTAATCCTCCTTCATTCGACTAGTCAAGTTTTTGATATTCATGGTGACTGCTAGCTTTTGACACTTCACCTTATTTTGGCCTTTCTTGACATACCTTGTCCCTAGCCCCATTACAACCCTAATAAAGACCTTTTGATTGTCATTATTAATGTATGTTGTGATTTAAGTTGGAATGATACCAAGTGTCAAGCATGCATTTGATTTTGTTGGAATTGAGTGATACACTTACCCTTGTTCTTGAGTGAATATTCTTTTGTGAGTGAAAGGTGAGGTATTGCTTATTTGTTTTTTTGCATAAGAGATCTCAAGTTTTGACTCTGAGGTGTGCCCTTGTAGACTTAGCATGGTTACCAATAATTTTTGCACTTGACATGAACTTATAATCACTCTTGCATGGTTCTTTAAGTAGACTATGTGAATCCTTGCACTTTCCACACCAAGACTTTGCAACTTCATTTTTGATTCTTAAGTTGATGTATCATGAGAGGACATGTATGTGTGGTGTGCATTGCCATGTAATCTTTTATACAAGCTAGATGGATTTTGTGGGTACATTCACTATAGGCCCTCACGAGACCCCACTCGTCCACTAGGGCTGCCTAGGGGTTTAAAGGGCTTGTTGCATATGCTAAATGCAACCATCACACCTACGAAAAGGAGTATAGGACTTTTAATCTAGATTTTATTTTTCTTTTTGTTTTACTCGAGGACGAGCAAAAGATAGGTATGGGGGCATTTGATAAGTGCATATTTTTGAATATTTTTATTACCTATTTATTTGCTTGAACTCGTATTTTAATAATTTATTTTGTTGCATTTCAGGAAATTCGTAAATAAATAAAGAAATGGCAAAATAGATAAATAAAGAGCAAGGAAGGGAAAAAGAGGAAGAAAAAGGACCAAAAATGAAAGAAAGAAAAGAATTAGGAGCTTGGAGCAAAAGGAATATTTCAAGACAAGTGGAAGGTGGAGATCATCCCAACACACTACATAAGTGTATGGCCAAGATCAACTCTTCAAAGCTTAAGGGGGAAGGAAACAAATAGATGGCTAGGATTTCACCACCACACAACCCAAATGTATGGTGAGGATTTACCCAACACACCCCTTAACCCTAATTCCTATCCTATAAATACCCCCTCACCCCCCTTGTATTTAGTAACTTAGATTTTAGGGTATATTTAATTTCTTGTATTTTCTTTAGTTTTAAATCTTGTAAACACTCTTTTTATTTTAATGCAATTTCATTTCCTTTAATTTCTTGTCTTGTTCTTTCGTTTCCATAGCCTTTTCTTTCGTTATTTTCGTAAATCCATGTAGTGGACAATGTAGCGAAAAGCTAACCACTATGGGTTGAAAGTAACAAAATTTTAATTTCTTGTTCGTAGTTTTAATTCGTAATTTTGCCCCTTTAAAAATCTCAATTTTATTGTGGGCCAATTTAATTTCAAATCATCATTTTAATGTAATTTTAATTTTCTAGTTAATCTCTTTATTTTCAAAAACAAAAAAAAATACAAAAATTATTAGTGTCGTTAAATTTCAGTATTTATTTACCTGTTTTTATTTGTTTTATTCGAAGCCTTTTATTCGAACACCCAGGAAATCATTCCTCTGTTTAATCTCAGCATCTCTTCCCTTTTCTTTAGTTTTTAGTCGAACCAAAATCACACAACTCCACTGTTTTTTTTTCTTTTCAAATTGTCAAAACCCAGCCCATTCCTAATTCATTACACACCCATTTAAGTATCTTTTCCTCTTTTCTTCTCGCTCAACATCAATTCCCCCTTCCCCTTTTACTGTTTCTTTCATTAATTAGAGTGTTAATTTCAATCGCGAATTAGTCGAGTGATTGTATAAATTATGTTGAGTGATTGTATAAATTGTGTTTCTTATGTTGTATAAATTATTTGGAGTTGTGTGTTCTGAATTATGGTTTTTGTTTAATTCCCCCTGCGTGTTATTTTTTTGTGCTGCGTTTACGATCGAGTCACTTGCCGAGTTGTTCTTATTTTTGTTTTTAAACTACTACGAGTTCTGTGTCGTCCGTTTATGTTTGGTTTATGGTTTGTCTTGTATTGCTGTGTTTTTTTTTTCGAGTTCTGTATTTGGTTTATTCTGAGTTTTGGTTGCGTTGTGCTTGTGTCTTTCAAGTCTGCATACTGAGTTGCTTCCATTGTTTGTTTTTTGTTAAGTTGTTTTTGCTGTCGATTTGCATTGTCTGTTCTGGTTCTTGCCGGAGTTCTGCTGCGAGTTCTTCAGTCTTTTTCGTATTCTGAGTTTGTCACCGAGTATTTAGTGGAGTTGTGATTCTCTGAGAGGTTCTCTGAATTGATCTTGTCGAGTTGTTGTTGTTGGTTTGCTTTTGCTGATTTCTGAGTCAATGCAAGATCTCAATTTGTGCCGAGTTGTTTTGTAATTTCTTTGTTTAAGTTTGTAATGTTGATATATGTTGAGTCCTTCCTACTGTAGTTGTCGAGTTCTAGTTCAAAACCGAGTCCTTTGTTTTTTTTTCTTTTATTGTCTTAGTTCTGCATCTTTCTAAAGTTTTGAAATTATGATTTATGGGCTAGTTAAATTAATGAGTAAACCATGCCAAATTTTCGTTTAAATTTTCTGTAAATATTTTTTTTTAAATAAAGAAAAATGCTTTAGAAATAAAATCTAGTTTTAATTCGAATTGAGAATTTTTAGATTATTTTAGCTTTTGTTCTTTTTATTAATTAGTTAGAATTAAAGTAAATTTAATTTTCCTTTAAAAATAGATTAATCTTCTTTTATTAATTAAATATTATAAAATCGAAATTCTCAAAAATCAAACTTGTTCTAATTCGATTAAATTAGAAATTAAGGAATGCGAAAACATTAGTCTCCGAGGAACGAATCACAAATTTTACAACGAAACGAATTGTGCGCTTGCGATTCAAATGTTTATTTTTCTAGCACAACAGATGCCGAGATATGCTAAGTTCATGAAGGGGATTTTATCAAGGAAAGATGCCGAGCTATGCTAAGTTGAAGCTCGATGAATTAGAGACCGTTGCTTTGACGGAAGTGTGCAGTGCTGTTCTGCAACAAAAGTTGCCTCCTAAACTTAAAGATCTGGGAAGTTTCACCATCCCGTGCACTATTGGCAACTTATCTTTTGGAAAATGTTTGTGTGACTTAGGAGCTAGTATCAATCTAATGCCTTTGTCTGTCTTCATGCAACTTGGTCTACCTGATCCGAAACCTACAAATATCTCGTTACAGCTGGCTGATCGGTCAATCACATATCCTAGAGGTATAGTGGAGGATGTCTTAGTAAAGGTGGATGAGTTTATCTTTCTTGCTGATTTTGTCATTCTAGACTTTGAGGAAGATAAGAAGATTCCCATCATCTTGGGAAGGCCATTTCTAGCCACCGACCGAGCTTTAATTGATGTGTAAAAAGGGGAGCTAACTATTCGGGTTCAAGATGATAAGGCCACCTTTAATGTGTTTGCTCCTACGAAGATTTCAGATGATCCAGAAGTGTGCTTTTCTATGGAATCTCTTGCTGATGAAACTGATACCAATATGCTCGAGCATAACATTTGTGACTCCTTCGAGTTGTCTCTCCAAGAAGAAACATGTGATTTAAAATTGGATGCATTGCCTAGTGTTACAAATTTTTCGGAGGACTCTCACTCAGTTAAGATGCTCGGGAAAAGTAATGATGATAAATCTTCCACTCAAGATCTCTCGAATGTAAAGCTCGGAAAACTTCCACCACATTTGAGGTATGTACTTTTGAATGATGAGTTAGTGATTTTTGAAGAGGGTCATGATAATGTGTTAAGAAG
This sequence comes from Saposhnikovia divaricata, assembly GCA_036435485.1. NCBI lineage: Eukaryota > Viridiplantae > Streptophyta > Magnoliopsida > Apiales > Apiaceae > Saposhnikovia > Saposhnikovia divaricata. The sequence goes on from CM071601.1 coordinate 41,908,242, forward strand.
GTGGATAGTTGATGATGCGGTAGATGAGTGTTCTATTCAGTCGGCTGAGGGGATAAACATCTTAGAGGTGTGAAGAAGCAAAAGAAGAAGAAGAAGTTGATTGGGGGAAAAGTCAAGGTGAAGAGTGAAAGAAGAGTTGTGTTTGGAGTAATCAAGCAAGATGTCAACATTTGTATGGATGGTCTTTCTGTTGAGGATGGTTCGGTTATTCTTTTGAAACCACCGTGATTTGAGGAAGTAACGTCCGGCTAAATGATGTCAACGACAGCGCTTCGTGGGAGGCAACCCACGTTTTTTGGCATTTTTATTTAGGTATGTTTTCTACTATCTTTTTTATTGCCTTCAATGGGGACATTGAATCTCTTAAGTTTGGGGGTGATTTGGGGATTAGTAGTGTTATTGTGTCATTGTTCATGTAGAAATCAAATATTTTGTATGTTAGTGGTAATTCATGCATGTTTCGTTTATGTTCGTATTATTGCATGTTTGTTTCATATAGGGCATTTTGTTATTCTTGTTTTGTTTTACCATGTGAGTCCTTTATAGTTGCATTTGCATAGCATGCATATTTCATGATCCCTTAGGATGAGCTAATTCTGATTGGTAGGTCGATGTCTATTTGAGTGTGGTAATGATGAATAGAGGGTTGATTTATAGTTCTTATGAAATTGACTTGCATGCATCAGAAACACAATTTTTACACAGTCTCATCGTTTGCTTTTGGGCTAGGTTGAGGTCATGCTTGTTTGGTTGTTTTAGATTTAATCACTTGATTATATTTAGAATTTTCGTTATTCCCTTGATGGCGTAGGAGCACTTAAGTCTAAGTTTAAGGGAAACCAGGAATTTCATGCTAGTTGTGTATAGTTGTTACTGGTTAGGCGTCAAATGGCTAGTAGCCAGCTCATATTTATATGAGTAGTCTAGGGTTGGAAATGAGAATTCTCATTCCAGATTGCATATATGAAAAAAGAAAAAAAAAGAGTGAAAAAAAAAGAAAAAAAAAGTTATGTGAATTGTTAAATGCAAAATTAACCAGGGTGAGCTCTTTAATACTCGAGCAATTAATTTTGCGGGGACTTTGTGCCTAGTGACCTAAGGCTTTTATAGTCTGGGATCCACTAACCTAACGCTCGTTACATGGGTATTATTGTATAAGCTTTTCGGGGTCTCATCCATTGCATGGTTAAATAAGCATGCGTTATTGTATATAGTATTATGAGTCGTAGTGGTTAGTAATAAAGCATGAATTCCTGTCTAACTTGAATGATGATGGAGGTGTTTCAAGGTTATGAAGTGTTTACCGTCTATTCTATTTATAAACCTGTGATTGTCTTGGCGAAGAATGGGTATGATTTCGATCTAGTGTTAGGAGTATATCTGATGAGTATCGCACACACGCACGTTTCTGTTCATGTATTGTTAGTATACGGGGACTTAGTCGAGCTCTATTTGGATTTAGTTGCATTCTTTGAGATATTTGCTTGCTAGTTGGTTTTGGTTAGTTCGAGGGGATCGTTGCAGTTTCATATTAGTGGCATTCATGCATTGCATTGTTTAGTTAGATGGATTTTGTGGGTACACTCGCTATAGGCCCTCACGAGACCTCACTCGTCCACTAGGGCTACCTAGGGGTTTAAAGGGCTTGTTGCATATGCCAAATGCAACCCTGATCACCTACGGAAGTGGTACTAGTTAGTTGTATATAGTTATATTTGTTTATGCTTGAGGACAAGCATCGGTTTAAGTTTTGGGGTGTGATAAGTGGATTTTATATCCACTTGGAACGCTTCGAAACAGCTTAAATTGATTAACTTGGCCTCAAGTATGTTTTGTTTTTGATTCGTTTTAGTGAGATTGTGCAGGGTTACTAACTTAAGGTTGGAAGACATAAATTGCATATTTTATGGTGGATTTAAGTTCAAAAAGTGAAGAATGACAACTTGCAAAAGAAACGGAGGAGAAAGGAGCAAATTGTGTAAAATTCGGATTTTCTGGGTACGTTGTGCAGTCTTCACTGTTTTGGCCATATCTGGAGTTCTACAAGTCCGATTCTGACGATCTTACAGCTCACGCGAAGACAAAAAAATTTTCTACAATCTTGGGCAGAAAGTGGCAGCGCAGACTGCGCCCCTACAGTGCAGACTGCGCCTGAACATCCTGGAAATTTGCTGAATTCTATCCTATTTCGAATTTAAGTGCTATTTTGGGACTTTTCTTGTTGGAGAAGTATTCTAAGGTCTATATAAACATATCCTACCCTTGTAATTTGTACCAACACTTCACATAACATAAAGAGAGAGCCGAGAGACGGAGATTCAGAGTTGGAGAAGGATTCACCGAGGATCGTGACAATCAACGGAGATCTAGATCTACTTTTCATTTTCTTCTATTAGGAGAACTCTTGGATGTTTTTGGGATTTGTTTTCTTAAACGCCTACTCTATTTTATTCATAATCTTTAATACTTTGTTTACTATCATGGTTTCATCAGATCCCATGATGACGAACGGTTCGATTATGAACTAATCGTTGTCATGGGATTCTAACGGATTTATCTATGTAGTTTAGTAGTTTGTGTAAGAACTTAGATTTTTGGAAAAATTAAAACTTTTATTATGTAATGAAGTATAAGTGTAACGGTGGTTATAATGAATGATTATGGAATGGATTTGGATTCAATTGCTTATATGCCATGAACCATGCAACTGACTGACAACTTAGATAAGAATAATCTATCTCCCAGGGAAGTAAGATATGGTAATTCCAAGGAGGAAGAATATTCTCATGTCATCCAAATCAATATCTATTATTAGTTCAGTGGTTCCGAGAAAGAGTTAAGGAACGCTCAAAAGGGGACAAGGACATTTTTACAATATATAAGGAGTAAAAGAAAATAAGTGAGGAATAGTGTTTTGGTGGAATTTGGAATATTACCAGACGAACCTATATAGAAATATTCAAAATGGATTTCTGAGTTTGTATGGATGATCCATGGACAAAATAAGTGTGTGTAAATGATATCAGATTTTGAAAAATAGCACCTTTATTTTTCCCAAAATTTTCCTAGAAGCTGAAAGATTTAAGGATATAATATTGATTTAAGGATTTGTGCTACGGGAAGTTAATGGAATGCTATTTATAAGTCGTAATGTATTAATTTTATTAACGAGACAAAAGGGAGTCTAAGTGGTGGAAGAAAGAGAGACCAAAGTATTTTGCATGCAAGTCAACTATAAGTTAAGTGGTGAAAGTGCACTTTGCTAAAAAGGGAATGCATGTTTCTAGCCTTACACTTGGACCAATAACAAGAAACCAACACATAAAAAGATGATGCATCCAAGTAGTATAGATATAATACATGTAATTAAGAGATATTAGTTTATAAAACAAAAAAAAAAAAACAAACCTTAAGCCTTAGAGAAGCTCTCGGCCAAGGTGAAAAAGAAAGGGGAGGAAGGAGATTGCACCAACTATTTTCTACAACCTATAGCTTAAATTAAAGAGGAAGATTAGTAGAAGGTATATCCAAGAGCTTAACATCATCCTTTAAGGTTTCCATTTCCAAAAGAATTATGAAAGTGATGATGAATAGTAACTTACCAATTTTCTTTTCTTTTGATTGTTGTTTTATGACTTCTAAAGGATACTATAAGCAAGGTTCAAGGATTGTAGGAGTATATTAGCCTTATAAAGCTTCAAGACAAGGTATATTTCTTGAAACCCTTAATGGATTATGAGATTTGTTTGAGTTTTAGTGCTATTATGTATGTTTAAAGCATGAAAACTATGATTTGGTATTGATAATTGTTAAAGTAGTTTATATGAACGGAAAGGCATTGCTTGGCCTTAGTTCAAAGGAAAATAACATGTATGTGTGATTTGGAGTGGAAACCATGGTTATTGGAAAGATTTGATTTTGGAAATATCCGATTTACAGCCGTCATAATGCCGAAATTTCATTAACCTTTAAAACAGAGCATACCCGAGATAAATAACCTCTGACCTTAACAAGAACCTGACCTATCCTTGTAGTTCTCGAGTCATAGATCGTTTTGGCGAAAGAATCGAAACAAACGGACTTACGGTTTAGGAGTTATCGTCGATTTACTAAAAGTAATTCGAAATCATAAATGCGAGTTCATAATTGAAAATGAAACCCCTTAACGTAGTTAATTCAGTGGCGAATCTCGGTAATTAAATATTAGAGATCATAAGGAAGGTGTGAGAGAAAACCTCATGTCAATTGGATCGTTTTTCAATTTTATAAAAATGTTTGAATTTAAGTTAAGTGCGAATGGACTCCTTAAGGGCGCACTTAGCAATAACATTGGAAAATCACTTAGAAAACGGTCAATAACTCGCGAGGTGTAATCTTTTATAGTAAACGATCGACACTAGGACTTATATGACTTAAGTACCCCAAGCATAAGTACCATGCAATGCCTTGATATTGAGCCAGTGTTGATTATAATGATGATAATAAAGAGTTATGTTAAGGGGATGTCCAATGAGTTAACTTGAAAATGAGTTACCTAAGTAAATTATATACTTAGCTTTTCAAAAATGTTAAGTGATTAACCTTGAATAATTTTGGGATTGTTTAAAGATCACCGGACTGATCGGAGACATGTTACCCCTACGACCCTTCTAGGCAAGAGTTCTTTTATCTTTACTTTATTAAGTTATAAAATTCCAGGAAATAGTTTTGTTGAAAATGTATATATGTACACATTATTACATATTATTGCGTTGCGATGGACATGTTTCTGATTTCTGAAATTATTTATAAATACAAATAATGCAAGGTACTTTGTGGATAAAAAAAAGGGGTAATTTGGTAAATGGAATTATGAAAAGAAAATTTTTCGGAATAAATGGAATAAGAACTTCGATAATGGGGATTCTATCTTTGGGCTGAGTTCAATGCAGTCCAGCTTGCAATATTTTCATCCGGCCCATGTGTTGCCGAGGGGGGATTGTGGAGAACTTTCCTTCAGGGATGATTACCGGAGAGGGTCATTCCTTCTACTAGTAGTAAACAGGAACAGGTACGTATAGGGCGACTGATCAGCGTCCTGTCGTATCTGGCTATGATGAAGATCCCCTAAATTCTTAAATAATTGTTGAAAATTTCATTGCACTAGTATGTTGGAAAAGAATGAAATGGTATGAAACAATGAATGGTATCAAGGAATTAGAAGAGAAACTGATAATATATCTTTATAATGAATAACAAGCAAGTTTATGTTGGTGTATTGCTGCGCAAACAAAATACAGATATTTATGAAAATGTTTTCCTTACTTTACTTTGTAACTTCATCGTTTATTCTTTAATGAAACAACTTTGTTAAATGAACAACCAACACTTCCTAAGCTTTTATAAATTTTTCTACTTCAAACAGGATTTAAAACTTTATCTTGCTGAGCTATTTTAGCTCACTCTTGCCTATGTTTATATCACAGCTATAGGAGATGCCGCCGATACGTCGCACCTTACCCCGGAAGCGGGTAAGGGCAGGGATATATGATAGGGATCTGTCGCCTATTCCTGAGGTAGCCTATATATATATATATATATATATATATATATATATATCCAGGGTATGAGTAGACGTGTGTAAGTTAATCAAAAGTATGTTGTAATATATTTTTGTTGTTGATATGCTTCCTGCAGAAGTATTTTCAACAATGCTACTTAAATATTCTGGGTTTGTAATAAAAACTTTACGTTAACTGTTTTTAATGATGGATGTTGTTCTCTGAGCTTATGACTAGTGTGTGTTATTATAAGTGTGGGGTCAATAGTGTGCGTATATAATGTCATTAAATTATTTAAGTATCAAGAGTGTAATATGTTTAAACGGAAATTGGACCGTGATGACCTGGATCCATGACCCCGGATCTAGGGGTGTCACAGTTTGATTGCTTTAAAGATTTGTGTGTGATGAATTCTTGATATCCACGTATGGTTATGCTTAATTGTTAGATGCGTAGCTAACATCTAATCTGTTAATCTCTTGTGAAACGAGAGTGGAACCTGAGATTTAGAACTTGCCATGCTAGCATAGGATCAGTTGATTTATGATTGACATCATGATTTGTAGCGTAAATAGAGATATATTATGCTGCCTTATGTGATCTTAATAGACAACTTGTTCTACAACCATTATGTTTTCAAATCTTATAGAGATATAGGGTCTAAACATAATTGGTGTCTATTCATCTTCTATCTCTTTTGTGGATGTATGTTTAGTTTGGCATTCGTATACTGAGAAGTAGCGTATACTTATTTCGTGTTGTCTGATCAGATATCATAACCATCACATACTTTGATTAAAGGCATCAACTCTAAGCGAGGTATTTAATGAAGTTAGGATCCCATTTTTTCTCTTGCATAAGTAATTCGATTTTAATTATCATTGGTTAAGTAATTATTAGTTTTGATAATTTGTTTCTTAGTTAATCAAAACCCAATCTTGTTATTTGTCTTAGCAATGAATAAAAACCATACATTGTTGCATAGGTACATGAACTGAATTGAAACCTAAACCAGATCTCTGTGGGAACGAACTTGACTTATTCATATATTACTTGTGATCACGTACGCTTGCGTGATTTAGTGCAAACAACTGGCGTGCCTTCAAGAGGTGCGGTTGGTGTTGGCGGAAACAGGGCATGATACGCCTCCAGCACATGCGTGTCTCTGGACACGCCTACTGAACTGGCGTATCCCACGTCATCTCCATCTCCGTAGAGGAGGCAACGAAGGTGGCGATTCTCGCCATTTTTTTATCGATTCCGTCCATCCAGGAGTTCAACACCATCCATCAGTTTTCCCATAACATATTATATACCATTAGAATCGTCGTTTCAAGCTCTACACATCAGTACCATTTTTATTACATTTCTAATGCACGATTGAAAACACCCAAATTCGACCCTAATTTTCCGATCTCGTCTCTGGTGACCTTCGACACACCCCTGCGGGGCTAGGTATTACTAGATATGGAAGAAAGGTAGAGTGAGGTGTGACGATGATTTTTATGTGCTCAGCTAGAGAGATGGTTGAGATCGACGTCGGGCAATCGGGGCGGCGATTATGAGCTAAGAGAGACGATCGGCATGTTCTGTGAAGAATGACATCAGATGACGTTGTCGCTCAACTCAGGAATGCGTGACCGACGATACGCAACTCAGAAATGCGTGACCCAAGATACGCCTCACGCGTTGGCGTGTCTTGTGGGTATTTTGGGCAGCAGTCTTCGCGCGTGGATATTTTGGGAGGTGGGTACCTGAAAAGTGGGTATTTTGGGCATTCTTTCGTTTTAGATAATATATTTAGATTTTAGAAAAATTGTTTACTAATTATTTTTAATTAAATAAAAAAAATAACTATAAAATCAAAAAGTAATAGTAAATACAAATTTTAAAATCTACATAATCTGAAATATTAGAATTTAACAATTTTTTATTTGGTTGCAATAGCATTAATAAAAAATGTGTAAACTCAACAAATAATTACTTTGAGTTCCCGAACACATATTAAGTAAGTTAATGACATATTTATTAAATTAAATAAAAGCCCAATTATTTAATATAATGATCTTAGTGCATTCATTTTAAACTAAAAAGTAATTTAAATAATTAAGTGTAAAAATATGAATTATTAAAAAGCAAATTTATTATTGATACTAAATACGAATAATTCATATTGACACCTGAAAAATGGATAATTCATGAATAAAAAAAGATAAAATTTTTATCTGAATCTAAATACGTATATCGAACCTAAGTATAATATCTATACTAATCTATAATAAGCAAACTAGAGAATAATTGATAGTTTGGTTATTTGGTTCAACCAACCATTAAAAGAATAGTGACCGTCAGATATTTAGTAAATAGATGATAACCGTTAGATCTAATAATAATGAATATTCTATATTTAATTTCCTCTTCTAAAGATACAAGGTTCGATCCCGTCAACAAAAAATTTACATTAAGATTTTATATTATTAGTTTTAAATAATACAGGTCATTTATTAAATAACTATTATTACTAATAATTTTATTAATTAATATTATAAAGTTAAATTATATCCATAATAAATTATACTCTATTTTGTTTAATCATATAATTTCAAAAATATTTCAAAGTCACCCGTGCTTTGCACATCCTATAAGTTAGTAGATTTTAAAATTTAATCTAATAAATTTTAGTTAAAGAGAAATTTCAACAAATTCACGAAATTAATCCGTTTTAAAAATACTAGCCGATAACCCGTGCGAAGCACGGATCGTAATAAATTATCTTAAATTTTTAATTTTTAACTTTTTTTAATAAAAGAAAATCTTGAAGCACCAAGTTGTAATATAATATTTAATATTAAATTAATATTTAATATTGTTATTTTAATTAATTAAATTTACATAACTTTATTCTGGTAATATAATATAAGAGTAGCTATATTATTAATTGAATTTATTATTAATCTATTATAGATACTTTTAAATATTAATTAAAGGAGTCCTAAGTTCTATTTAATACTAAATTCCTGATTTTTTATTAATTAAAGGAGTCCTAAGTTCTATTTGATATTATATTCATGACTTTTATTTCAATTTTTAGTTAATAAACTCATAGTATATAATTTCATTATTAAATTAAATTATTATATAATATTATAATTTTAATTAATTAAATTAATTAATATTTAGTGGCATAACGTGTATACCTGTAACCATACTTTTGTTAATCTTGTGTGCGTAAATGTGTCATATTTTGTTATTTGTTGATAATTAGTTGAATGAGAGTGGTGTTATGTAATAGGAAAGATGTTTTAGGAGGATTCAGTTTCCCATAGTACTTTGACAATATTGTCACCTTACATGTATGCATTTTCTGTCCCTTTCATTTTAGGTTATACTAATCGATAATCCGTGCGAAGCATGGATCGTAAAAAATTATCTTAAATTTTTAATTTTTAATTTTTTTTAATAAAATAAAATCTTAAAGCATTAAGTTGTAATATAGTATTTAATATTAAATTAATATTTAATATTATTATTTTAATTAATTAAATTTACATAACTTTATTCTGGTAATATAATATAAGAGTAGCTATATTATTAATTTAATTTATTATTAATCTATTATAGATACTTTTAAATATTAATTAAAGGAGTCCTAAGTTCTATTTAATACTATATTCTCATTTTTTATTAATTTAAGGGGTCCTCTATGCTCTTTATTAAAAGCAGAAACCCCCTTTAAATGGTATGTCATGTATACCGCGGTATGCACGGTATGCCACTAAATATTAATTAATTTAATTAATTAAAATTGTAATATTATATAATAATTTAATTTAATAATGAAATTATATACTATGAGTTTATTAACTAAAAATTGAAATAAAAGTTATGAATATAGTATCAAATAGAACTTAGGACTCCTTTAATAATAAAAAATCAGAAATATAGTATTAAATAGAACTTAGGACTCCTTTAATTAATATTTAAAAGTATCTATAATAGATTAATAATAAATTCAATTAATAATATAGCTACTCTTATATTATATTACCAGAATAAAGTACCACGGTATACATGGCATCTATACTATCTATACTATATTATAATAAGCGAAATGGGGTATAATTTGTAGTTTGGTTAACACCTCATTTTTGGTTATTTCTCATTCACAACCGTTAGATTTTCAACTCAAATAGATCATGACCGTTAAATACAATAATACTAAAAGTTGTTATATACAGGGGTCCATGGTTCGATTCCCGCCAACAACATATTAATTTATATTTAATATTAAAAATTATTATATACAAAGATGTAAAGTTCAAATTCTTTCAATAACATATTATAAATATTATATTACAATATGAACAAATTATAAAAAATTAAAAATAACGGTACTTTGCACGGGCTATAAGCTATAAAAAATTAAAAATAACGGTACTTTACACATAAGCTAATATCATTTAAAAGGGGATTTTTGTTTTTAATAAAGACACAAAATTACCAAACCGGATAACCGACTTGAGCTTCATACGTACGCAAAACGCAGGAATCAGTTAAAAAATCTCCGCACACCACAGCTAACTAAAAAAATATACACACACAAATCTCTATCTATACACACACATTTTTCGTTACTAGCAATTTCACAAAAAAATGAAAATCCCTGAACAAATCAACAGCGATCGCATTTCACGTGACAAAACTCACTGTTTCACATCGAATTGGACGATCGCCAGCGGCTCGTTCGATGACTCACTGAGTTTCGAGTCGTCCGAGTCGCCGATCGATGCGGATGGCGTCGATTTCGTTAAGAAACCGCCTCTTGTGCTCAAGCCTTCAGAATCGGACTCTTCGCCGTGTGAAATCACTTGTATGTTTGTGAATTTGTAGTTTATTCACTTCAATTTTGTGATATCTATGTTTAATTTCGATGTTTTTAGGTTTTTTTTGGTGTATCTGTGTAATTTTGTTTTATTTTATAGGTTTTGTATGCTCTTATTATTTGAATTCGTAGTTTATTAATTCGTTTTACTTGAATTTTGTATATAGGTATTGATGTGTAACTTGGATGTTTTAGGTTTAGGTATAGTGTAGATGTGTGTCAATGCGAAATTTTGAATTATTTGTTTTGTTTTCTATGCTCGTGTTATTTGAATTGTGGTTTTAGGTTTAGTTTATTGTTATGTTGTTTAGATTATTTTGTTGGGGAACATATTGTTGAGTATCTTTTAGAATAGAATTATAGGTGAAGGAATTTGATGTAAGACGGGAATCGAAGTTTAGTAAGGTAGATAATGATAGAATATTTAGGCTTTTTGGTGAATTGAATGGGAAGATTGAACACCTCGATGATTTTGATATTGTATACTTTTTGTCACAAGTACAGTTTAGTATAGTTAAAAATGAACCAATGGTACATTGACGATTGCACCTATTAGCATGAGATACTTAATCTGTAACTAATCTTTGGTGGGATTACTGCGAATTTATCTGTTGCTGGATCAGGAAAGCTTATTAAAGGAATTTCATGGTGTGCTGATGATGGGGATCAGTACCGACTCCCAACTTTAGATATTATATATATATATATATGTGTGTGTGTGTGTGTATATATATATATATATATATATATATATATATATATATATATATAAATATATATATAAAATTGTTAAAGATTGGTTTTATTAGTTGGAGTACCTATTTCATCCGGTTTGTTTTGGGCTTATATTCATTTGCCCATTAGGGTTGTTTTATGCTTCAGTTCATTTCCCATTAGTATTTATCAGATAAGAGTACGAGAACATTATTAGAGAAACCAAAAAAATAGGTAGGAAAAAAAAAACTTAGACAGACAGATGTTCAAACTTCAAACTGAAAGCCAGTTTTTCAGGTCCTTGGGGTTCTGACAGAAAGAAACTACTTTGTGAATGGTCCTTGGCTTCCTTGGTTGTAACTAATGAATGGTGCATGTAAGACCTGATTTAGGCAGGCAGGCTGAATCCTAATTCGTGTGGCACGGCCAATATTACCTGTAGGCTGTAACAAATGACCAATGACTAGTCTAATTGTGTTGCAACTAACTTAATTTAGTAAATAGTAATTTTTTAGAACAATATTTTTTTATTATACATATAAATTTGTCAAATCAAATAAAAATACGATTTCTTGATCGGATGTAGTAATGTATACAGATCAGTATACAAATAACTAGTATTTTTGTGCAGTATTTAGAAGCACTCAATATTTAAACTGATTAGAAATTAATACCCCTGAGAATCAACATCCAAGATCAAACTGTCACTTAAGTATCTCTGATTTCGCTTGAACGTGATATCTGTAATATTCATGCAAGATCAATACTAAGTAACGTAAATAGATGATTTAATTTTAAATAAAAACAAAGAGAAAGATGGTTGATCTATGGAATGAGTTAAAATGGAGGACATCAATTCCTATTTGTAGAGTGAACTACAAAACTTACCTCCTTTTTCTATTTAAATCTTTTAATTCTAATTCAGATTTGATATAAATCGAAGGAGAACTAGACTTACCCCAATTTCCCCTCGAGCACCCGTGAACTTCCTTATCTTTCTAGTCAATTTCATTATTACAGCTTTTCGTACATATATATGGTACTATATCTTTGTAAAATAATCATATACTCCCTCCGTCCCTTTTTATTAGTCCATTTTGAAATTTTCACGCATATTAAGAAAATTTAAACATTATTGTTCTCTCCTAGTTTTACCTATATTTATTGCATTATTCAATATGTATCTGAAAAAGGTCAATATTAGAACTAACATAAGAAAAGGTTGATATTGCAAATATGCTAAAAAAGTTGTATTAATGAAGAGAAATACAAGTAATTTGGGACAAATCTTTTTAAAAAATAATGGACTACTTAAATTCGACACAGGAAGTTTATATCTAAACACGGTCAAATAATATAATGACTTTATTGGCATGTTAAGGTCCCATTTTTTTTTATACCTTTCAGTCTTTTTTCTTTTAGCCATATTATTGTATTATTACTTGTATGTATATGTATATATATATATATATATATATATATATATATATATATGTATATGTGTATTATATTGATCATTCATATAAGTAATCTTAAAAAAATTGTAATGAAAACTTTGAACCCAAATATAAAAAGCTTAATTTGGGAAATTTTACTTCCTCATTCCAACACTCAAATTCAAATTTTCAAATTCTGATTGTAGTCAACATAAAGACATGTTATGTTAATTATTAAAATTCTAAATCACTGCTGACTATCTTGTTTAACTTATAAACAACTAATATATTTTAAGCTAAGACAATTTGTTGAAAATATTTTATACACTCAAAACAAAATAATTAAAGTAAATTGAATGATCTGGGATGTGATAGTGCAAAATCTTGATTTTTTTCATTTTGAGTTGTTGAGTGAGCATGGTAGCACATTTTCTTCTGAGGCTACATAATATATCTGTAATTTTTGCTATTTTTTTGTAGTGACTTTTATGCAAAAGCATGAGATTAGGCAAGTTTATGTGCGTAGTACAGCACGTGTTTATGAGATATACTATAAACCTGATGTGCACAGTAGCAACGAGTATCTGTGCACCGTTCGTTGCAGTATTGCTGCTAGAGAGGATGATTTATTTCATGAGACCAACCATGTAGAAGCTGCTACTGAACCTACGAAAGAGTCTGACAGGGATTACAATGAAAAGAAATCTCCCAGTAGCGCCACTGAAGATGACTGGGTTGAGGTGAAAAATCCCGAGTCACATATAGAAGTTATCAACTGCTTGAGAGAAGATATTATTGGTGATAAAAGAAGCCTCCAGGTACGGCAATTCAATCTTGATGGTAATCAGTCAGTTTAAGCTCCTTCTGTCCTTGTTCACTAAAAAAGTGTACTGAATTTTTTTCTGAATTGTCATGCTTGTCTACTAGTATATTTAGTCAGTTTGAACTCAAGACGCTCTAATTGCATCACGCTATTGCTGATGGAACTCCTACAAGATACGTTTTTTGGTTAGTGTATCATCTCTAAGGGGTCAGAAGTATAGGCAGGTTAATCAAAAGCAGGACATTAATACCCTTTTCGAATATGAGTTGATCTGGATCTTTGTAGACAGACTGGAGTCTGGATTGAATCTGCATGGCTCTCCTATTAAGTTAACTAGCTTCATTACCGTGCAAGGCACGGGGATATTCTAGCTTTATTGCGAGATTTTGGTTTATAATAATTGTGACTATGAATATTCTTCAATTTGTTGCAATGTTGCCTAAATATAGATTAACTTACTCTCTTTTCAAGTGCTCACATTTTCTAACATGCTGTGTCCAAAAAATTTTATTATCCACTCAATTAGTCATCTAGTTTAATGATTTTAATTATAAATTTAAATTCATTATATTTAGAACTGAGATGTCACAGTTTTGATTCTGGACAATGTGAAGATTAACTAACGTTTTCATAACATTTGACTTTAGGGAGATTTTAGAGTAAAATCATAGAAATTGGAAGGCATAAATTTGAAATGATATTAAATAAAATGTGGAATATTGCGATATTTTGGGTTTTAGTAGTTCGACTTTGTGGCCGTGAACACCTTTCAATTTGTAGCAGTGTTGCCTAAATATAGCTTAACAAACTCTCTCTAGAGACCTTCATTTTCAACATGATCTGTCTAAGATTTATAATATCTACTAAGATAGTCATCTAATTCAATGTTTTTAGCTCTGACAAAAAAAAAAATTCAATGTTTTCAGCTATGAATTTAAATTCACTTTATTCAGAACTGTGAATTTAAATCTGATTACTCGCTATAAACTTTTAAATAGTATATTTTATTACAAATAAGATTAATATACTAAATACTATTATAATACTAAAATATACTCCCTCTCATTTCTTTACACTTTCTTTTTTGGGATGTCCCTCTCAATTTTTTACATTGCAAAACTTACCCAAAATAGTAAAATTTTATAGAGTTAAGTTCTATGGAGACCAACATTTGAGTGGAGACCGTGGAGACCATATACATTATGCACTCAAAACATTACAAAACATATATTTTTGCAAAGAATGTTCAATGAACATTATTATATCATTCAAAATTTTAAAAATCATATATGATTTGCAAGCAGAACATGTTTTGGAAAATAATACATTCTACAATGTTTTGTTTGCAGAACATACATTATTTTCAAGATTTTTAATGAAATTTGCATGAAAAACATGTATGATTTTCAAGATTTTCAATGAAATGAATGAAATAGTGACTTTCATGGACATGATTTTCAATGAATAAGGTTTTGCAATGTTTTAATTGATATATGGTCTCCGGTCTCCACTAAAAAACTTGGTCTCCATAGAACTTAACTCAAATTTTATAATATAAAAAGTAACTACACTCACTATTTTCCTCCACTAAACTCACTTTATTACATAAAATATTGATTGGTCCAACCACTTTACTCACTTTTCTTACTTTTCTCCACTACTTTACACTTTTTCTTAACCTCCGTGCCCAACTCATTTGTGTATATGTTTATTATTCTTGTTATTCCCACGCTTAATCCCTAATCGTGAACCCAATTGATTAGTTCCGATTCTCGAATATTATTAGTATTTCTATATGGTTATTATTCATACATTGGCGTAATTATATATTAATTTACCCAAAAAATTTAATCTAAATATATGCATCAATATAAATTATTAATTGCGAAAGTTAATGACTATTATTAGTTTGTTGTAATTTATTATGTAATATTTAAGTAGATATTAAATAACCATATTGAATATAAAATTATTAAAGGACTAAAATTGTAATTTTGCAAGGAATAAAATGTGCTATTATATATATAAATATAATAGATAATAGATTTTAATGTTGTGTTTGGATTAAATGGAATGAGGTAGGAGTAGAATATAAATAGAATGATTAATTAAGTGAAAATGGAAAAATGTGGACAGCATGTCTAATTATTATGATGAGTTTTGTGAAGAATATGAGCAGAACTGTGGGATTGAGTGCTCATTTGAAAATTAGTTACATTAAACTTAAGTTAAAAATTGTCAATGGAGTGGATGACTGATTGTGAGGAACTCTGCTTGTAGTTTTGGTTTGTACAATTTTTTTGTGTTTTTGGGTATAGAAATGCTGTAAAGTAAGCTAACAAGTAACAAACTAAGCTAGATTGATATAGAGAACAAAAAGATAGAGAGTTTAGAGACACAGAGCAGAGAAATTGAAAGGGAGAGATCAGATAGGGGGACAGAGAGAGAAATTGTAAGAAATAGAGAGTGGGAGAGAGTTCGTTAGAGAGAAAGAGAAGATTGGTGGAATATAGTTATCTGTGAAATCAACATAATAGAGAGTTTACAACTAAATATCTTCACTGCTGTTTATAGACCTCATAGTACTACTCAACCTAAAAAGACTCAACTACCCTGGACTTCTGTACTAATACCAGTATACCACTATAGAAATTATAATATGCCAAGATGTATTACAAATTATAATTTATATTTTGAAGTTAGTACTGTATTAATGACTGTAAAAAATCTGGAATTTCCACTTTTTTCCCTAACGAAACAGAGCAAGTACAGATATCTTTTTCTATATTACTTTGGGCTTCGTGTCATCTTGCCATGATCAGTTTTAATCAGTGGGAAGAGTCCTATCCATTCACATCAGTTCAGATTTACTGAAATATACTCTGCAATGAGTAGTTGAAAATTGAAGATTATTATTTCAATGATGATTGAAGCGTGTTACTCTTTTCTGTTCCATGTATTGAGTCCAATTCATGAAAAGCTTGCAAGTTTAGTTGTTTGTCATGTTTTTATAATGCCTCATGTACTTTATTTTGAACTTATTACATGCAAATTATCATTGGTAAGAAAAAGTACTCGCACAAGTCTTTTCTTCTTATGTATCTATTTAGTTATGTTCCTACCCAAATTAAGTGGCCATATCTGACAATTTTACAGATAACTTGGAATTTTTATGTGTACTTTGGGACGTGTCTCGACGTTGCAAATAGGAAAAAGATGATGTTGCACATTTCATACATCAGTTATGTATTTTTTTTTTAGGTGGTAGCTCATATATTACTACTTACCAATTTATTCTTTAGTTATTGTTGTGATGATGGTGGAAAATGTAGTTTTAGCAAGCAAAAAAGATGTTTTGAGTGGCATTGTGGCAAGTTAGTTAAATAAACTGAAGTTAATGTAGGAGGCTAGAGCAGAGATTAAAAATAGAAATGTATACACAGATATACGTACATATACATATGCTGATTGGTGAAAAATCTCTGCAGGACTTCTACGAGGCTACAGCAGAGATTTCTGATGGAGAACCTTCTGTTACCCTCATTCTACGTTTGCTATCACTTGAGAAGAAAGGACATGTATATGTTGATGAAGTTTATGTATATGCCGATGCTGTGGAATCCACCGATTTAGAAAACCATGCAGCTCAGAACCTTCAAGGTGGAACCGCAGCTGGAAGCTCTCTTATGACTATGTTTCTCCCTACCCTTTTGCAGTTGACGAGGTCCAGTGTTGGCCAGTCACAAGATGGACTCATTTCTAATAAAATGGTCGAAGAAGAGAGTGCTGATAAAGGGATGAGAAATAATGAGTCAACAAGTAATTTAAATGAGCATGATAAAAGATCCAAGGTTCCAGACAAGCAGGATGTTAAGTTCCAAGAAGTTAAAGAGGTTACAGCCCAAGCAACTCCCCGGTTCCAAAAGTCGGCACCAGTTTTAGATAATGTGGGACAATATCCTTCTGTCGTGGATTCTAATAATTATGTTGGAAGAGTTATGGAACAACTAATTTCTCGTATGAGCCGAATTGAAGATATATGTTTAAGGTTTGAAGACAAGATGGTTCGCCCCATAAGTAGCATGGAGGAAAGGCTTCAGCGAGTAGAGAACCAGTTGGAAATAATTGTGAAGAATACCCAGACCTCTGAACTTCCATCCTGCACAAGATTTTCCGCACCTGCATTTTCATCTCTTGACTCTGCCTCCAGCTCCTTCTATAATGATGGCTGTGCTAATCCTCCTTATGTACAGTCAGAAGTGGAAAAACACGAGCCTCACTTTGATGATAATATATCCAAGTCATATGAAAAACATTTGAATTCAGAAAGGTCTCCTCAGTTTATCCCTAGTTATGTGGTTACAGCCCCCGAGTTCTCATGTGATGAGGATGAACAGAATGATGCCGTGGAACCATTGAAGGATTCTCCTAGCGAAAAACCAAAGAATCCCATGTCAATTGATGATGCATTAGCTGCGGCACTTGCTGGTTTTTCGTCTCTGACAATTAATGAACCTCTAAGACCTTCAGAAAGAGTTACTAAAGTTACAAAAGAGAAAAATGACACAGCTGAGGATTTAAATTGCACCTCACATTCCGTGGATAAAGCTTTTGAATTTACAAATGAAGAAACTGCTGATGAAGAGCATTTGAAACATGCACAGGGCCTCAAATTTACAGCTCCTGATTTTGCGAGTGAAGATACTAGCTATGATGACAAAGTATTGACACCTAGAATCAACGATGTAAACCTTGTACATCCTTCCGGAACTTTTGCAACTGATGGAGGTGAAAACACACTTGATATAGCTTCAGCACCCAGCAATAGTTTAGCACTGGAGAAGGAAGAAACAATAATAGTTGATAAAGATAATGTATCTGAGCAGTTTTGTGAAGGTCAAAGTGATGCGAACTCTTTGAGTCGTGCTAATAAATGTCCATCAGTTCCAGCAAAAGATGACTACTGGGCTACAGGAGAAACTAGCATGATGGAATCCAGCAGCAGCAAAGATAAACTGTCGATATTGGACAGATTCGAAATTGTGAAACACTTGCTTGCAAAGACAAAAGATGGTGTTGGCACTGCAGATGAAATCTCATCTTCAATATCTAAATGTGCTGAGAGAGGCTCTAGTAATGACAATTCATCATTTGGTGTGAAAGATGACCACCGGGCTTCAGGAGAAACCAGCATGCAGGAGTCGAGCAGTAGCAAAGATAAATTATTGATGTTCGAAAGATTCGAAATTTTGAAACAGTTGCTTGCAAAGACCATGGATGGAGTTGGCACTACAGAGGAAAGTTCAGGTCCAATATCTAAATATGATGAGAGAGTCTCTGGTAAAAACATTTCATCTTTGCTGGATTTTGAAACTTCTATCCTTGAGGTTAAATTTACTTCCCAGGAAAACACCAGTTCTGTATTGAATCTAGAAGCCCTGTTGACTGACCCTGAAGTTGATTCTCAAAATTCTATTGCCCAGAGAAGCAGGGACGGTGAGATAACTATGAAGGAAACTGATTTGAGTTCTGTAATGAATGAAGAAAAATTGATGACTTCGGAAAGCAGTACTTCCCCTTTGGTTGATCTGGAAAGTTATGATACACCTGTATCTTCAGAAAATGCTTCTGGACACCAGTTACCCTTTGGCAATACGGAGCATGAAGTATTTTCAAGTCTTATCTGAGGCCTGCGTAGTAGATTGACGATCGATTGTGAATATAACGGAAGGCAGGTATTGTTAGTTAAATCTTTTGTTGTCTGACTGAGGAAACAAAGTTTGCTTTTGACGGTAGTGTGATATTTACATGTAGCTCATGTATTTCATCATTGAATGCCCCTGATATCAAATTAGGTTTTTCTGAATGTCATGTCAAAAGCAACCAGTGGTGATGTATAGTGTGGCTCATCTTCGCTTGGGTGTCATTTAATTTTGGGATTGTGAAGAATAAGTCATTATTTGTATATATAAATGTTGCTACTTGTTGCTTTTCTTATTAATAAATACTTTTAGAAACAGCAGGACTAAATGGCCTTCTGTGCAACTGTAGTTGCAACTCTGTTGTTTAGACGTTTTTGGAATCACCTGCGACCTGTATCATTAGCATTAGGCTCATTAGCAATAGGCTAAATTCAAAGTATTTTATTACTGTACTTGTTTTAACATGTTCTACACTTTTACTGTACGAGCATGTAATATATCTGGAACGAACCTTAAACCAGAGAGCTTATTCTAGATTAAAAAATTGTCCCCTCCATATAAACTTTTAGTTGAGGATCCCCAACAGTTCAGTGAAAATTCATTTTAGCATGATTGACCCTTCTGTAGTCTATATGGCCGTCAACTGATAGGTAAGCAAGTACACAATATAAACTTTCTAAATTTGATGATCAATCAGCCGTATGTTAAATTTGAACTTCTTTGACAACCTCCATTTCTCACTGGAGTTGTTGCCAGCTAATTTTGTCTCTGTTTTACTTTAGATTAATGTTAAGTATCAAACTAATTATTGCCCTTCACCGAGATAAGTATTGCAAAACAAGAGATGAGTATTGCAAAACAACAGTTACTCCAAAGATCGCCGCATGAGCCGCATGCAAAAAGAGTAAAAACATCAATACTAAGTTGTATAGGAAAAGAGCAGCAACAGATCTTCGTGACACAGAGCTAAGGATCCTTTCATTAAGGGCAACAAAAGTTTTGCCTGATTTCTTTTCACTCCTTCGCACAATGTTCTCAGTCTTCTCACTCACTTCCCCATTGTTCTCAGTCTTCTCATTCACTTGCAAATTGTTCTGTAATTTTGATTGTATTTTTTAATCGAATATGAATTCTATTCAAACATGAATTTATTCGAATACGAACTACTAACAAATAGTAATACCATGGCTCAGGTATGATCTCTTGTATCCATTTATATGTTTAAATTGGTTTAGTTTTAAATTGCTAATTTCGAATTTTTGAGTATTTGGATAGTTGGATTTTTTGTTGTTGTTCTTAAGTCTCATTGGTTTTGGTATAATATTTTAGTTAGATGTGTTATAGGAGTGCTGCATCTTCTGATAGTGCCTCATGTGGTTTGGATGAGGAATTGGTAATTTGTATTATGTGAATTCGTGGTATAGCTTGCTGTTATTATGTGATCTCTTCGGATCCGGTTAATTTTTAGCTATTAGAGTTGTCTTCGTGTGAGGATAATCAGATGGGTGGTTGGGAAGATGAGGATTTTGATCAATTATTTTGATTCTTAATTAATTTGCTTTTATTGTAATTGATTGTCATCATTTAGTTCTCAGTTATATTTTGAGTAATCTGGAATTGTGTCTTATTTAGTTTTCAATGAGATCCTTGTTTTACTCTTAATAGATTCATAAATAAATTTTAATTTATGCCTTAATTGTAGCAATGATCATAGTTAAATTATTGTATTTTCTATGTTTTGTGCCCAACCATGGGAGTGCCATTTTTGGGGGCTTTTGATCGATATGGTATTTTATTATCTATCGTCAGTTGACGAGTTTGTGCCGGCGTATATTATTAATAATTCATTGTTATTTATGCTAATTCTTTGAAAATATTTAATTATTTCATCTAGGAAGTTTAATGACAGCATTTAATTTCTATTAACCACATTAAATTTCTTTTTAATAAAGATAATAAAAAACGTTGTCATATATTGATGACCTTTTGTGCCGTTTTAAACTTTTTAAGATAAATACATATTGTACCATTTTATATGGATTTTAGTGCCTATGAAGGTGTGCTATATTTTTGGCTTTTGGACCATTTATTGGTGTTTGTGATCTGTCGTCAGTTGACGAATCTGTTATTTTGTCATTTTAGATGACTTTTTTAGATTTTTATGATTTTGTATGAAAACTCGGCGTCTTATATGCCTAACCAAAGGGGACCCCTTTGGTTAGATATATAAAACTTTTCAATTTTATTAAGTATACTGCATATATTAAATATTTATAGTATATTTGATATATGGTTCATTGACATAATTTTATTTGTTGTGGTTGTTTTGGTGATTTTTCAGTTTTCTTGGATGAGAAGAACTATAAAGAGAAGATGGATGGAGGTAGAATCTTGGATTTTGTGGAGCAATCAACAAGAAGTCCTTAGCATAAGCAACAATTAGTTCTGATTATTTTTTTGGAAAATTTGTAAAAAGATGTATTTATATTTTTGAGGGCACTCTTTTTCCCACTTGAGTTTTTTTTTCCACAGGATTTTGCTCTTGAGGGTTTTTTAACGAGGCCTTTCTTTTGTGGGGTTCTTCCTTTCAGACTTGAAGGTTTTATTGTCTAAACGTCTGGAGGCAACATGCGTGCTTTTCGGTTAGATGATAAATTTTCTTGAATGAATAAATCTATTATTGTATTTTGATACAATTCATGAATGAGAAATTCATCGTGGCCACTTGGCCATTTTAAAAAAAAAAAAAAAAAATGGTAAGTATCAAACTGAATATCAAATTTTGTATCCAAATAATGCGACATATATTATGTAATCAATTTGAAAGTTTCAGTTAGTCTAGATATGTAAATAAATATACAGAGAAGGTTCATCTTATCTAATATTATCTGGGCAAAGTTAATTAGCGGTCATTCAAAAAATCGACAATGGCTACTTAAATGAAATTTTGTTGTGGCACATAGAAGGGAACGTCAGCACCTTTGAATTGTCTAATTGCAATGTGTGAAAGGAATGATTACCGAACTGATGAATCATTGTAATTAAAAACTTTTTGTCCATATTTTTTCTGTTTTTTTGAGTGCTTGTTGTGGGTCATTTTACCATCACGTGTGATTACTTTGAAATTTATTTTATTATTTTTAAATAAAGATTGAGATTTGTGGAGATGAAAGCACTATTAAGAGATGAAACATTAAAATATATAGGGATATTCCATTTGGTATCATTGTATTTTTGGTTTTTTCAAATGGTACCACCCAATATTTTGGTCTTCTAAATGGTACGTCTAAATTATGCTTCTGAATCCTGTTATGGCTTTTAGTTTGATTCTTAGGACCGTTTGCAATGACTATGTTTTGGTTGTTATTTTGGTATGTTGGGGTTTGTTTTCATTGTATTTGAAAACAGGGTTTTTTTGTTTAAGACCGGTTCAGTTATATTTTGTTTAAGACTGGTTTAATTGTACTTAACACTAGGATTAACTTTTGTTTACGGAGTGTTACTGAATGGTTGAAGCCTAAAGTTTAGGCGTACCATTTGAAAACCAAAAACATTGGATGGTACCATTTGAAAAAGCCAAAACTACAATGATACCAAATGGAATTTCCCAAATATATATCACGGGTTTGTGAATAGTGGAGGCGAGTACACAATGCACTAGCTAGCATCCACAGATGATGAGATTTAACTCATGATCAAATGTCCCTCCACTTCAAGAATATCAGTTAAAGGGATTGGACCAGAACTTGTACTCCTGTTGGCCTCCCCAACCATTCAAATCGTACAACAGA
The DNA here is from genome assembly GCA_036435485.1 of Saposhnikovia divaricata. Lineage (NCBI taxonomy): Eukaryota > Viridiplantae > Streptophyta > Magnoliopsida > Apiales > Apiaceae > Saposhnikovia > Saposhnikovia divaricata. The sequence continues at coordinate 41,931,130 of CM071601.1, forward strand.
CGCAAAATTACATCATACTATATAGTTTGTTCCATGAAAATTATTCTTAAATCTAAAGTTATAATACACATATTTCTACAAAACGTGTTAGATCATCTCCAATGCTACATACCTATTAGTTAAAATTGATGATATGGCATAATTTTTAGATGATATGTATATTTTTTATTCTCCAACCATACTTTCTGTTAGGTAAATTTTTAGATAATCATCTTGACATCCTCTATATTTGGAGGATATCTATAATATATAGATAATATCTATAATTCATTATCTCCACTTATATCGTGACACATCATCGATCTTATTTAATTATATATATATATATATTATTAAAATAATAATAAAATACTATTTTTAAAATATAGTTATTCATTATAGCTAATACCATTGGAGTAAAATATCTTACAATTTAACAAACTTTTAGATAATCATTATATAGCTAATGATTTTAACTATTACCGTTGAAGATGCTCATAGTTTACATAATATATATAATTTTCAAGATCTTTGGATTTACCAGTATTCTTTATGTAAATTTTGTCCCATGACATAATTTAATTTTACATTTAACTTCTCAAAATGTACTTTTACACTAGGTATGTATGTAATTACGAATTAATAATGAGATGGTCAACGGGCAATACAAACATGACGAGATGAAGAAAAGAGAAAGGGGTTTTAATAAAAATTAAATACAAGTTTTGTACAGTTATGTAGGTACATAATAATGAAATGGGATCTAGGATCTCCCCACTAGAGATTGAAAGGAGAGATTATGTCTTTTCCTAGTTGATTAAAGTGGAAGTGAATCATGACAATAAGGATATATTTGTATATGTACACATTGTTAAAGGTGTTGATTAAGATAGTATTAATCAAGTTCCCCACTTGTGGTAGTGTCTAATGATTGGTCCACTTCCCAACTTTGTCTTGAAGCAACAATCTCATGGACTGCCACATATTTCTGCACAAACAGGCAACAATGTACAGTCTCTCCCTTTATTCATCAGTTGTGTACAAAATAACAAATCATTATTCTCTTCTTACTTTTCTCATACTCACTCTTATCACATCCTCCAATAATTCATTCAACTCCTATAAAATATCTTAGATTTTATTTCACACCCACAAAGAATTTTTTGTTTTTTCTTTTTCACTTAGAAAAAGAAAAAAAAATTGTTTTTTGATTTAAGTGGATATACCTCCATTTTCTTGATCAACTCTTGTGGTGTATTTGCAGAGAGCACAATATTTCTTGCAGAATCATCTATGAAACCATCTTCTACTCCTTTGTCAAACAAGGCAAGCAGGCTATCATAATATCCATCTACATTTAGCAACCCCACCTATACATATATATATATATAAATTATGCTTTTAGGTTAGTTTTACTCTAACATGAAAAGAAATGACAGTTAGTTATACTTGTCCATAACAATTTTTTATTCAAATTGATTCAAGGTAATAACATCACAAAGAAGGGCCTGTTCTTACTGGTTTTTCATGAATTCCTAGTTGAGACCATGTGATCACCTCCAACAATTCTTCCATGGTTCCATATCCTCCTAAAATTATAATTATTTGCTTCAATTATATGTGCAGTTACATGCAAAAATCTTCTGTCAAGTACCCGATCCGAATTTGGACTCATATACAATCATGTATGTGATATAACTTGAACATAAGAAGAAAGTACCAGGAAGTGCTATGAAAGCATCAGCATGTTTTGACATCTCAGACTTTCTTTGATGCATATCTGCCACTATCTTAACATCTCCAACTGTTTTTCCTGATATCTGCACAACAATCAGTGCTTAAATCTTAAATTTGATCTACATTATTGATTTATGATTAATTATTGACATCATGTGGTTACGATAAAAAGAAAAACTGTACCTCTTCTGCAACTAGAGCTTTAGGTATCACTCTATACAGGGGAAAAGTATCAGAAATAATGTAAAATCTTCTAATGTGTACTCTTTTTTGAAATACAATAAAAAGATGTATATGAAATATAATAAAAACTGCAAAAACATACCCAAGGACATGGCAGCCACCGCTATAAACAGCTTCAGAAATTAATCCCATCAAGCCAATGCTTCCTCCACCATAAACCAAATTAATCTTTTCCTCAACCTGTGTTTTTTTTACAACAAATTATATCTGTTTGGCAACATGCATGACGCAGTATTTCCAGAACTTTGTCGTATACTATACACTACCAGAAAAATAGGCAAAACATACCGAATACGGGTCTTTCATGATATGCAATAACATACCTAGTGAATTTGTACATATGTCATCATATGTGTGTTTTTGTGCAATTCAGAATAGAATTACCATGAGTTTACCAAGTTGTAGAGCAGCATCAGTGAAAGAAGAATTATAACCAGCTCTACTCCCACAAAATACACATATGCTTTTAAACTTTCTCAGTAATTTCTTCTTATCATGACTGGTAGAAGTCTCAGCTTCATCTCCTTCCATTTGTATCCAGGAAAATGGAGAATATCCCAAGTTAGATATGAGAGTGTAACAGAGTGAAAACCAAAGGTTGAGATAAAGGGACCGAGCATAAAAACTAGTGTGTGACTGTGACTGTGAGAGAGGGAAAAAAAAATGTAGCTTTATTTTATCCCCAAAGATCCCTAATAATAATAATAATAAAAAAAAGGGCAATTACAACTAAAAAATGTTGGGCTAAAAACCAACATTAAAACAAAGTTTGCCCACCTCTTCTTCTTTTACCCACATCCACATATACATTGAAGATGGTCTGTTGAAATATGGCGAATAGCCCATACTATTGTCTTTCCTTTTGTGTCCATCTGACCAACCCTACTCAATAATTTAACTTCCTTCCCTTTTATAATCTGATGCTTCTTCGTTCCTATAACCATCTACAATGCAATGCATGACACTAAAATGTTGTTATTTTTACATTATTTTAATATCAAAATTACACCTTCTAAAATGAACTTTGACACTATATTTTGCACCAAAAGAAATCTTTCAAATGTAAAATGAAATATTCTAACTTTTTTTTCTTAACTTTTTTTATAATTCTAGTATCTATTATATTTTAAATTGTAATATTATGTGCATAATATTTCATCTATAATTTCTGATTTATTAAAAATTAATAATTAGTTCTTTTAAAAATTAGAATTAAAAGATAAAAAAATATAAAATTAGAATCAAAATGTATTAAAGATATTATACAATTAATAACAAAATTAGAGTTTAAAGAAAAGAAAACAAAATCCAAAATTACTAAAATTAAAAATTAAAAATTATAAAAGAAATGATTTTAGTAGGGGAACAAATTTGTTTTATTAACAAAAAAATGGTATTCATAACAATTATGAAAGACGCCAAATTAAAATTATACCAAATACATTTTTGATATTAAATTTGATAGGGATATTTACATAAATACATAAGATTTTAACAATTCTTTCCAATTTTACTACCATCCAACTATCATTTCACTTCTATAAAATCATTTTTTCAAAAATACTACCTCATTATAATTTTATGCTTTCAATATTTCAAAAATACTACCTTCCTCAGTTGCAACGTTTGCAACCTCATTTGCAACTTCGACGCTACAAATTTCTGATTGCAAGTTCCGGGTTTCAGATGTCATATATATATATATATATATATATATATATATATATAGATTCCAAAAAAGTTGTCGAAAATGACATCTGAAACCCGGAACTTGCAATCAGAAATTCGTACCATCTCAGTTGCAAATGAGGTTGCAAGGCCCCGCCAGGGGCACTCATAATTGGTGGATTTGGGTTGTAAGGCCCCGCCAGGGGCACTCATAATTGGTGGATTTCTGATTTGCAACTTTCAGTTATCAGTTGCAACGTTGCAACCTCAGTTGCAACGTTTGCAACCTCAGTTGCAACGGTTGCAACTTTTGTAACTGATATGGGCTGAAAATAAGCCCTAAAGACACATTTAATGTGGCATTAACTAGGCCGAGAATAGTCCAAACGTGGGGCCCACCAGCTGGGCCCAAAACCCTAAATATAATATTAATTTCGTAATTAATATTAAGGGTAATAAACAGCTCAGCAAATAAGAGTTGGATAAGGATAATATCCCCTTCAGACTTATCCAATAAGGCATCCAATTCAATATGGAAACTGATTCCTACAAGGAATAGATCTAGAACATTCCTCAAAGACTTGCCCACCAAGTCTCCAAATCCTACCATAATTCTAAGGCTTCTCAGCCTATATAAAGGGCCTGACCCCTCACCTCAGAACTACGTTTTATTGGCTTGATTCTCTAATTTACAGAGATACGTAGGCATTCTGTGAGGACCGTTTAAGTCTCGAACGCAGAAGCAGCCATTAAAGTACGAAGCTCACGAACCCTAGCATTAAATATACAAACCCTAGCCGCAATATTTTCAACCTAGTTTTTATTCCACAACATTTGGCGCCGTCTGTGGAACGAAGACATCAACCATGGTTACCACTCGAAGAACAACACCGGTCTCAACCGAGGCTACTTCTGGAACCATCGTTCCACCCATCGCTGCTCCTCCTGTTGGTACAGGGCCAGAGTCTGTACCCCCATTGACGGAAACAAACCCTCGTAATCAGGCCTCTCAACCACAAGGGACGGATCCCCCCGCTGAAAGATCTCAACCTGTAATCGTCCCTCTAGGCCAGGATACTAACCCGCTCCAGATGGTGGTCTCTCCTCTCCCTCTGAGCAGCCGCCCGCCGCTTCACAGTCTCTCCACTTCTTCGCTCCCTGTTAACACCAACCCAATGTATGGGCTGCCTAATTACCCCCAAGATCCAAGGGATCCAGGACCAAGCGGTCATGCTCGGTTGATCCATGGGCAACAACAATCCCCTTATCTTAGAGGCCCGGCTCCTCCTGAACCAGGATACTATGATTACTCTGGTCCTTATACCGGAGACTCGTCATCTGAAGATGATGATCGAGACGAAGCCCCAAGGAGGCGACGCGCTAGTAAGGAACCTCTGAGGAGGAATCCATCGAACCGAGATGGTCCTTTAACAATCGCAGAGAAAATTAAGGCTTATGAAGCCGAGATTCAGAAGCTGAAGGACGACCAAGCAAGGGAGCTAGAGAGACAGAACCCTAATCAGACTCGACCTCCTCCGACTTCAGGAGGGATTCCCTTCATAGATCTGGAGAGGTCTTCAAGGAGACACCGAAGGGCTGAAGCCCCAACCAGAGGAACTACCAGGGTGGAACTCCCCAAAAATAATCCTAGAGATTTGATGCTACAAGGAGATCTGGATGATTCGACCCCTCCATTCACTGAGGAGGTGATGAAGGCACATATCTCCCGAAAGTTTAAGATGCCCACGATTAAAGCTTACGATGGAACGGGGGATCCCGCAACTCATGTGAGAACGTTTACAAGCGCATTGTTACTGCAGCCTGCTAACGATGCCCTTAAGTGTAGGGCGTTCCCCCAAACCCTGTCGGGCATGGCGCAACGTTGGTATAGTCGTTTACCTCCAAACTCGATTAGCTCTTTCAAGGAGTTGAGTACCGCTTTTGTCAGTCAATTCATTAGCGGAAGAATTCACGAGAAAAGCTCCGCATCCCTTATGTATGTAACACAGGGAAAGAATGAGAACTTAAGAGATTACATCAAGCGATTCACTAAGGAAACCCTGAATATCACCGATTTGGAAAATAAGGTGGCCATGGTAGCCTTGCAGCATGGAACCACGGATCTCTTTTTTAAGAGGTCGTTGGCAAAACACCCCCCTGAAAGCATGGATGAACTTCAACGAAGGGCGGACAAGTATATAAAAGCTGAGGACAGCATCAAGAAAGAAGCCGCGTTGGGCAATGGAGGGAACAAGCGGAAGCAAGAACAAGAGTACGATGCTAGGGACAAGTATCCCCGAGCTAGCAGAGACTCTGAATCTGCTCCAAAAAAGAACTCGGGTCCAAGGTTTTCCGAGTATGCCAGACTTAATGCTCCAAGAAGCCAGATCCTATTGGACATTGAAAAGGAAAAGGACTTCCGATGGCCGAAGCCACTTAGAGGAGACCCAGCTAAGCGAAATAAGGAGCAATACTGCAGGTTCCACAAAGATGTGGGACATGACACCGACGATTGTAGGCAACTCAAGGATGAGATTGAGTTCTTAATACGAAGAGGAAAACTAAGTCAGTTCACCAAGGGTGATGACCGTGGGAACCAGAGAAGGGACAATGACAGAAGGGACAATGAAAGGAGAGATAATAATAGGAGGGATGACAACCATGATCGCAATCCACAGCCCCGAAGGGCAGTTATCAATATGATCTGGGGAGGTCCGACAGCAGCTGGCACGACTAAGAATTCTCGAAAGGCTTATGCTAGAGAAGTAATGCACATTGTGGGAGAAGCCCCGAAGCGTGCTAAAACCGAGATGGTAATTGGTTTCGATGATTCAGACTTGGAAGGGGTGAAATTCCCCCATGACGACCCGCTGGTCATAACTCCCGTGATTGGAAGCTCAGAAGTAAAACGAGTCTTGATAGACAATGGGGCTTCTGTGGATATTTTATTTTATGATGCATTTGTAAAGATGGGTTACAACGACTCTCAACTGACCCCTACAAACATGCCTATATACGGGTTTAACGGAGTGGAGTCCAACGTTGAAGGGACTATTCAGCTACCCGTGACTATTGGGCAGGAGCCTAAAGAGGCGACTCAGATGTTGAATTTCTTAGTGATCAAGGCAGCATCAACATACAATGCAATCCTTGGAAGGACTGGAATTCATGCGTTTAAGGCTGTGGCCTCTTCCTATCATATGAAAATTAAGTTTCCGACACGGAATGGTGTCGGAGAACAAAAGGGTGATCAGAAGATGGCAAGAAGTTGCTATGTGGCCGCATTAAGGGCCGATGGAGTCGGGGGGCAGGTCCTTCCGATTGAAGACATGGATGTCCGCGATGATGAAGAGCATAGAGGGAAGCCAACAGAGGATTTGATTCCCGTATCTCTAGAACCTAATGATCCTGACAAAGTTACTTATGTTGGAGCATCTCTGAAAGAACCCCTGAAGGGCAAGTTAATAGAATTCTTACAGAAGAATAGCGACGTGTTCGCTTGGACAGCAGCTGATATGCCAGGGATTGACCCCCAACTCATAACTTATAGGTTAAATGTTGATCCCAAAAGGAAGACAATAAAGCAGGAGAAGAGAAACTTTGCTCCGGAGAGGCAAGAGGCCATTAGGCTAGAAGTGAATAAGCTCTTGGAAGCTGGTTTTATTGAAGAGATTCAGTTTCCTGAATGGTTAGCGAACCCAGTCATGGTCAAGAAAGCAAATGGGAAGTGGAGAATGTGTATAGACTTCACTGACCTGAATGATGCATGCCCAAAAGATTGTTTTCCCCTGCCGAGGATTGATATGTTGATAGATGCCACAGCTGGACATGAGATGTTAAGCTTCATGGATGGATTCAGCGGCTATAATCAGATTAAGATGCACAAGGATGACATACCTAAGGTATCTTTCATAACTGACTTTGGTGTCTTCTGTTATCTTGTCATGGCTTTTGGTCTAAAGAATGCAGGAGCTACTTACCAACGATTGGTGAATAAGATATTCGCCCATCTGATTGGAAAAACCATGGAGGTATATGTTGATGACATGTTAGTCAAGAGCCTACTTAAGGCTGATCATATCAAGCACCTCGGAGAGGCATTTGAAGTGCTGAGGCACCATAAGATGATGTTGAATCCCGCCAAGTGTGCTTTTGGCGTTGGATCTGGGAAGTTTTTAGGGCTGATGGTTTCAAAAAGAGGCATTGAGGCCAATCCTGACAAGATCAAGGCGATTTTAGACATGGAGCCACCACGCTCTATAAGAGATGTGCAGAGGTTGACAGGTCGAGTTGCAGCTTTAGGAAGATTCATCTCCAAGTCTGGAGACAAATGCTTGCCTTTCTTTCAAGCGTTAAAAAAGGTGAAAAATTTTGAGTGGACACCTGAGAGCCAAGAGGCCTTTGAGCAACTGAAGAAGTACATGGTTGAAGCCCCGTTGTTGACCAAACCAAGTCCTGGGGAGATTCTTAGTTTATACCTGGCGGTATCCGAACAAGCCCTGAGTGCTGTCCTTATTCGGGAAGAGGAAAAGGTCCAGAAACCTATCTACTATGTGAGCAAAGTGTTGCATGGGGCTGAGTTGAATTACTCACCCATAGAAAAGTTTGCTTTGGCATTAGTAACTGCCTCAAGAAAGCTGCGACCTTACTTTCAGGCACATAAGATTCAAGTTCTGACAAACCAGCAATTGAGGAACATATTGCATAGCCCTAAGGCCAGTGGAAGGCTAATCAAATGGGCGATTGAGTTAGGAGAGTTTGACATCACATACAAGCCTCGGACAGCTATCAAAGCTCAGGCATTAGCTGACTTCGTGGTTGAATGCACCATTAACAACCAAGAAGTCGGGGGGCAAGAGATAACGACTACCCCTGGGCAAGAGGAAAAAGAAGAAAAACTTACACCCGATCTGAAGGAATATTGGGTGCTCTATTTTGATGGAGCATCAAAAACAAAATCTAGTGGTGCAGGTTTGGTTTTGCAAAGCCCCGATGGGTTCACAGTTGAGTACGCTTTAAAGTTGGATTTCCTTACTACCAACAACGAGGCGGAGTATGAGGCATTGATAGCTGGTTTGGGCTTGGCCAGAATCATGAGGGTCAAGAATCTCAAAGTTTGTGGAGATTCAAGGCTTGTGGTATCACAAGTAAATGGTGAATTCGAGGCTAAGGATGAGACTATGGCAAAATACTTGAGAGTAGTAAAGGCTGTTATGTCCCAGTTTGAGGAGTGCTACGTTGAGCACATTCCAAGAGAGGAAAACATTAAGGCCAATGCCCTATCTAAGTTTGCTTCTTCTGAAATAGAAAATTATGCTGGGAGTGTCTACTTCCAGGTCTTGAAGGCCCCGACCGTTAATGCAAAGTTAGTGGCACCAATTGATATAGGAGGCTCTTGGATAGATCCTATCAAGGCACACCTGGAGACCGGTTGGCTCCCAGACAATGCCATGGAGGCACGAAAACTCTCAGTAAGAGCGTTGAGATATACTTTGATTGAGGGTATTCTGTACAAAAGGTCGTTTGTTATCCCGTACTTGAAGTGTCTAAGGCCTATAGAGGCAAGGGAAGCGTTGGAGGAAGTTCATGAAGGGATCTGTGGGCAACACTTGGGGGGCCGAGCCCTAGCTCACAAGATAATTCGTTTAGGGTTTTATTGGCCAGAGATGTTGGCTGATGCACAAAACTATGTCAAGAGATGTGAGAGATGCCAGAAGCATGCCCCAATTGTGAGGCAACCGCCTGAGATGTTGACCTCGATTAACTCTCCCATTCCATTTGCAATGTGGGGGATGGATATACTTGGACCCTTTCCCATGGCTTCAGCACAGAGGAAATTCCTAATAGTGGCAATTGATTACTTCACTAAGTGGATTGAGGCTAAACCCCTGGCCAAGATAACCACCAAGCAAGTTTCCCAGTTCTTTTGGGAGAACATCATCTGCAGATACGGAATCCCACGAATCCTTGTGACAGACAATGGGACACAATTCAATAATGAGGAGTTTAAGAAGTATTGTGAAGAGAATGCGATTGAGCTCCGTTTTACCTCAGTGGCACATCCACAAGCCAATGGGCAAGCTGAGGTAGCTAATCGAATTATCCTGGATGGACTGAAGAAGAGGGTCGAACGCTCTAGGAACACTTGGGTAGATGAATTGTTGCCCATACTTTGGGCATATCCTACCACTTGTAAGGTAACGACTGGAGCAACCCCATTTTTGCTGGCTTATGGAGCCGAGGCAGTTGTGCCTTTAGAGATCATGCAAGCATCACCTCGAGTTGAGGCATATGAGCCAGAAACTAATGACGAAGGAATGAGGCTTGCCCTTGACTTAATTGATGAAGTTAGAGATGGAGCTAATGCAAAGAATGCTGAATATCAGAAGAGAGCATCTTTTCACTACAACCAGAGAGTTAAAGAAAGATTCTTTCGACAAGGTGACATGGTTTTAAGGAAGATTGAAGCCTCAGGAGTTGGCCAGAAAGGAAAGTTAGCACCAAACTGGGAAGGACCATATCTAGTCAGAAAGGTGTTAGGGCAAGGATCCTACAAGTTAGAAACCTTGGACGGGGTTGAGGTGCCCCGAACTTGGCATGCTGTGAACCTCAAAGTTTATTATGTCTAAGTCCTTTTGAAAAAGGCTTGGACTTTTACTTGTTTATTAAGAATAAGGTTCGAAAGAAACCATTTTAGAGCATGTTGCTCCCAGTAGAAGATAGAATATTTATGTAAGGGTTGAACCCATTCTATTGATATCTTTTGACAGCATAATGGAATTTATACTGTTTTCTCTATAAATAAACACGAAAGGCAAATGTTGGATTAGCTTGTGAGTTTAGTACCAGCCAGGAGGCCAAGTACTTGAGAAATTCTAAAAGTTTAACGAACTATAAAAAAAATGAGAATGTGGAAACAAAAGAAACTACTACATAAATAAGTTAAGTCATAAGCCCCGAAGGGCAAAAGTTCAGAATAAATAAAGACAAACAGAAATAAGCCACGCAGGGCCATCTACTCATCTAAGTCCTCAATAACAACATCTCCCTGGGTAGAAGAAGGATCTGTTGTCTCTACCCCAGGAGAAGAAGGTGGATCCTGAGTGGGCTGAGAGTCCCCATCCACTGCTGCCTCTGTAGCAACCTCCAAAGTATCTGTCAATCCAGGGATAGCAGGTACCGGGAACTTCTCCAGGGATACCCCCTCGATCTTCCCACTCAGCTCCTCGATGATCCCCTCCCAACACTCCTTGAAGGTGCCAAGAAATATTTTCTTGACAAGTTGAGCAATAATTTATGCTAATAATGCATAAAAACTCTATGAAAGTGCCGAAATTGCTAAAAGCAAGCACAAATTAAAGCCTCGAATAAGGCAAATCGTCGTAAATGTGTAGGTCGCTCCACACTTTACAATCAAGACGATACTCGTGAAACACTAGTGTCAACCAAAACTCCCATATAAGGGTAGGAAAATTAAGAAGTCCCAGGTAAGGGATAAAAACGACCCCGAGTCTCGATTAAGGCAAATATAACTTCTACGAAAACCTGATCAGTTTTCCTAAGAAGCTGGGGGGCAAATGATATGGGCTGAAAATAAGCCCTAAAGACACATTTAATGTGGCATTAACTAGGCCGAGAATAGTCCAAACGTGGGGCCCACCAGCTGGGCCCAAAACCCTAAATATAATATTAATTTCGTAATTAATATTAAGGGTAATAAACAGCTCAGCAAATAAGAGTTGGATAAGGATAATATCCCCTTCAGACTTATCCAATAAGGCATCCAATTCAATATGGAAACTGATTCCTACAAGGAATAGATCTAGAACATTCCTCAAAGACTTGCCCACCAAGTCTCCAAATCCTACCATAATTCTAAGGCTTCTCAGCCTATATAAAGGGCCTGACCCCTCACCTCAGAACTACGTTTTATTGGCTTGATTCTCTAATTTACAGAGATACGTAGGCATTCTGTGAGGACCGTTTAAGTCTCGAACGCAGAAGCAACCATTAAAGTACGAAGCTCACGAACCCTAGCATTAAATATACAAACCCTAGCCGCAATATTTTCAACCTAGTTTTTATTCCACAACAGTAACCTCAGTTGCAACTTTTGCAATCTCAGTTGCAACTGAGGTTTGCAACCTCAGTTGCAACTTTTGCAACTGAAAACTGAAAGTTGCAAATCAGAAATCCACCAATTATGAGTGCCCCTGACGAGGCCTTGCAATCCAAATCCACCAATTATGAGTGCCCCTGGCGAGGCCTTACAACCTCATTTGCAATTGAGATGCTACGAATTTCTGATTGCAAGTTTCGGGTTTCAGATGTCATTTTCGACCACTTTTTTGGATATATATATATATATATTCCAAAAAAGTGATCGAAAATGACATCTGAAACCCGGATCTTGCAATCAGAAATTTGTAGCATCGAAGTTGCAAATGAGGTTGCAAAAGTTGCAACTGAGGAAGGTAGTATTTTTGGAATATTGAAAATAAGGTCGGAATTTTTAGAATTTTAGAAAGGTTGGTAGTATATATTTAAAAATCCAATAGTTAACATGGGTAGTTTTGAAACTATCCCAATTTGATATTACACCATTCATTTAATATTATAGTATTGCATTGAAATTGCTTATAAAATTATGTTGTGTTTTTTGGGGAGATTGGATTGGAATGAACAAAATTACAATGAAATAACCAAACCAAACATACCCAGTATATCCCGCTCAGAGCAGGGTCTGGGGAGGGTAAGTTGTACGCAGACCATGCCACCGCTTTTTAAGGCAGGGAGGCTGTTTCCGTGGAGACCCTCGGCTAGGTGCATGACAGATACGGTGGGTGGTATATACATAGGAATCCAAAAGGTACGAAAATGTTCAAAGCAATACCTGCGCCCATGGCGTTCTCCACATGGGACCTACCTGCCTGCTAGGAATTATGATTCGCATGTCCTGGTGCGCTCCGCTCTAGCAGCTTGTGAGAATAAACTTGAAAGGCATATGACTCAGCCTATTTGTAGTTAGAGGATCCTAATCAACTTAAACCAAATTGTAATAAGTAAATATACATATGAACTGTCACAGGAATCTCAAGAAGTATTATCTGTCAGAAGAAAGAAGAAAAGTCAATCTATAGTTTTGATGTCGTACACTGGATAACGATTCAGTTATTTGATCAAGCCCCAGTATAACATTGAAGTGAATGGATTCATTTGAACAGTGACAGAGATTTTTCGAGTGATAGTTTGAATGTCAGTTACAGTACAAGAGAATTGAGAGAAGAAACAAACCACAACCTAAAGTCAAAAGTGAAGAAGCATCATTGAAGTTAGTCGTTCATGAACCAGACAGTACATCGAACGTCAACACAAGTCAGTGGTAATTCTTTATTACCTTCAGTGGTTTGTAAGAATTAGATTAATTATTTATTGATTTAATTAAATTCATTTATAATTGATATAAATCATTTAGTTGATTTAATTAAATGAATTAATTTTAGAAGAATTAATTAATTTATTAAATTAATTATTGTATCAATTAAATATGAATTAGTTAATCATTAATTAATTAAATAGATCAATATGACTTAAAGAAAGAAGGTTGAATTATGTCTTGGAGAAGAAAAATTCGGTATGACCTAAATTAAGTCATACCGACAGTATTCAGGATTATGTCTTACCGAGCCATTCAAGATTATGTCTTACCGACCTGATTAAGTCATACCGACTTCCTGCCAGCTGTTTTAAGTCTTACCGAATTTTTATTAAGTCATACCGACCAGGTTTATATCTTAATGGAGGTTTGTGTAAGTCTTAATGAAGAAAAACTAAGTCTTGGAAGCACTTTAAGTCATGCTGGAGCAGTTAAATATCCTACAGAAAGCTAGCAAGACTTATGACTGATACAAAAGAACAGAACACAGCAGATTAAGTGATAACCAAGAAACAGAGCAGAAAATAATATATTCAGCAGAAAAGAATTCTCTCTCAAGAACACCAAGAACACCAAAGCTTAAACAATTCCCAGAAATTCAAGTTCTTCATCTTTGTAATATTCTATCCGCTAGAACTTGTCTATTTGTGATTCTTGTACTACTAGCGAATTGAGTTTCCTAGTTCTTATCTTGATTATTATTAACTAAATTAGAAAAGTTCATGTCGAATTTTCTAATTAGTTATTAACATCTTGATAAGTTGTTATACTGATTTTGTAACACCACATCAAGTTAATATACAGTTATATTCAACTTGAAAAATTGTGTTAAATAATTCCGCACAAATTTGTCTTTGCTAAAATATTATCTAACGGACAAATTTCGATAAAAAGTTAAAGATTGTATTCAACCCCCCTTCTACAATCTTATCGGACCTAACAAAACTCCTGTCGGGCCCCCTGAGCCCAAGCGCATGTACCTGCAAAACCGACAAACAGAAGACAATAAAAGCGAAAAATGAGAACGAAAAAGTCGATTTACTAAGATAAAGCTAACCGTGACAACCCAAGTCTGAGGCTCTCCACCACAGAGCCGCTCCCTAAAAGAGAATCCACCACTCTGATATGACGCCTCCAAGAGCACCTGTCGGCAGTCAAGATCTCATTCAGGTTTAAGGCCTTCAGATCCAAAGGAAATAATGGAGATAAAAGAGAAGTTTTTGTAAAAAAATGAGTGAGTGTAAATTTCTTATGATATTGATGAGATATGAGAATAAAATGAGTATGATGGAGAATGGGACATTCAGGGTTTGAACGCGGTGGTTAGGAATGGTATGGAGGAAGGAATGAAAAATTTAAACTTTTACCCATTTTATTCCATTCCATCTCATTTCATTCATGCCAACCAAACACGAAATTATAGTATTAAATTGAAGTACACATAAACAAACTATTTTCTATTTATTTTTGGCTTTGATTCTTTTCTAGGGTCTTGAATTAGTTTGACAATACTCTATTAGTTCTGCTGATCTCTTTAAACTAATTTTTTCTTTTGACCACTGGTGGTTCAGTATCGGTTTAATTTCTCGAAATGCATAAATTCCTACTCAGTTATAATCTTAGTTTGAGTCGTTAATGGACGCGAGCGGAAGAAACCAAAATTAAAAAAGCAATCAAAAAAATTGATAAATCATACCGGCCAAAAAAACTAAATCGAAGAAGAAATCGAATAAAAATTGAATTGGAAAATCGAAATTAATGATTTGATTTCAGCCCCAATTTTTAGTCAAAACCGAATTGAAATTAATCGAATTACTATATTTTATTTATATATAATATATAATATATATTATTATGATAATTCTAAACAAATTGGTTTTAGTATTCATTACATAAATATTTACTTTATATTAGTATAAATACATTATATAAGATATCACTATAAACTCTATAAGATCAATGTTATATTAATTTTGATCATAGTTTTTAAATTTTTTATAATAAATATGTATAAATTGTTTGATATGTACTTGCTATAATCTTGTTTTAGAGTGTGAACATAATGTATTTGTTAATTTTTTTATGATAATATGAATTAAATATAGAGAAATTTATGAAATAAATTTAATTTTATTAACAAATCTGAAAGTGATTATCCTTTAATTTTTTAATGTAAGGTAATTATTGAACTTTAATTTTATTGATTTTACCTATTATCAACGAAAACTTTACACAAATAAATGGAAAAAAATAATCTTAAAAATCGAAACCAATAATGAAATTGGAAAAACGATTATATACGGTTTGGTAACCGTTTATAGCATTGGGTTCGGTAAAGATTAAATAATTTTAGTGTCCATAAAATTTACCCACAATTAGGGTTGTAAATGAATCGATACACTCGCGAACGGTTCGATTGGAAAAAGCTCGGTTCGTGTTCAGTTCGATTCATAAAAGAGTCGATCTTGAACATGATTTTAAGGATCGATTTATAAACAAGCTGAACTTGATCACGGTAAATTTCGACTCGATAGCTCACGAACAAATTCGATTAACGTGTTCGTGAACATAGTTCGTGAACAAACTCGTGAACATAGCTCATGAACATGTTTGTGAATAAGTTCGATAATTGAGCTCGTTAACATGTTCGGTATACGAGTTCATTAACGGTTCATAAACAAATTTGATAAATAATCTCGGATATTGATCCTTTTTATCACAATTTGATTAAAAATGATCCAAAATATCACAATTTCAAAAAATGACCCTTTATATCATTCAAAAACGTAACTTTTATTTACGTTTTTATAAAAACGCATTTTTAAATAAAAACGCATTTGATTAAAATGCATTTTTATTTGCATTTTTATAAAATCGCATTTTTGGGCCACAGTTAGGTACATGTTCATGCATGGTAGTTGTATTTAAATAATTGCTAATAGCGATTAGCCATGCATAGAAATACGGGTAATATACATAGACATAACATGATACCAATGCAATGATATCTTTGCTAAATGGCCTACCGGCAACAATCGTTCGTGTTTTTTTTTTTTTTTTTTTTTGAAAATGGTCAAGTGGTCACGGTAAATTTCTCATTCATGAATTGTATCGAAATATAATAATCGTACATGAGGATTTATTCATTCAAGAAAATTAATCATCTAACCGAAAAGCACGCATGTTGCCTCCGAACGTTTAGACAATAAAACTTTCAGGTTTGAAAGAAAGAACCCCACAATAGAAAGGCCTCGTTAAAAACCCTCAAGAACAAAACTCTGTGGGAAAAAATTCAAGAGGGAAAAAGAGTGCCATCAAAATATATAATACTGATAGGTCCCATATATGGGTTAGATAAGCTAGAAGGGGGGTTGAATAGCTTATCACCTTTTTAAAATTTAGAGCTTGGCTTTTTCGAAGTTTCTTTCCTCTTTTAAAATTTGTTACTTGTAAGCAAGTAAATCGAGTGCGGAAAATAAAAAAGGAAAGAAAAATAGCACGATCGATTTTATCCTGGTTCGCGATGCCCGCAATCGCTAATGGATTCAAACACCCCTACTCCAGTCCCCGAGCTCTACTCCAGTCCCCGAGCTCCTCCCCGGACTCGAGATTTCTTCCATTATAAAGAGACTCCATTATAGTAGGTGGAGAAGCCTTTACAACACCTAAACCACTATTTATTTATCTTGGAGCAATACACACACGTAACCTCCTCACAATAAATAGCAAATACCCACTACAAAATTATCTTGGAGCGTAACTCCCCGTTACCTCCTCAAATACTTTGTAGTAACCTTTTACAGGACTATGTACTTCTACAACTTTGCCGGTCTTGGATCTTAGGTCTTAGATCTTGGGTCTTCCCTTTTCTTCACGGTGCGAAGGCTACTAACTTCCCGTTAGTACGCCTAAGACTTGGGTCTTAGAACAAGAGTCACCTCACTTCACCTCACCTCACTGCAAAGATTAGAATACAAGTCTAACAAACAAACAATATATGATAAGTGAGATATATATATATATATATATATATATATATATATATATTAAATCCGTGCAAAACTAGTATGTTACGGTACTAGCCACGGGGACGCTATTACGCGTTAAAATAATTTATTCGTTATTAGTTAAAGTCGAGTTCTTCACGGCGCCAATCGGAAAAACTACGTACTTTAATGATGTGTGCAAGTGGTGATTAATTTATATATATATATATATATATATATATATATATATATATATATATATACATATACTATGCTATAACTCGTGCGATGCACGGATTTTTTTTAGTAATTATCACTTTTTAATTTTTAATATTAATTTATTTTTTTTTAATATTTTGCTTTGCATTTTAATCAAAATATATTTGTAAAATTTGTACTAATATATTAAATCGAAATATTGAAAGTTATGATTTTCGCTCCATCATTTTATTTAATAACTAATCGATTTCTTTTTTTAGTAAAACATGCTACCATTTTTTTATAACTAAGAAGTTTCCATTTTTCAGGTAAAATACAGACTTTTGTCATTTTTTATGAGTAAATTGTCTCATCTTTCAGAAATATTACAGGAAATTATATTTAATAAAAAAATAATATTATAATTACTAACAACTAATCGATTATCCAGCAAAAATGTGCTCCTATGTGCCATTTCTTTATAATTTCTTTTTTCGATGTTCCTCTCAATTCTTTACATTTCAACACTTTCCAAAAGTAGTAAAATTCTATAATAAAAAAAATCAACTACATCCACTATTTTACTCCATTATACTCATTTTTTTTACCTTAAATATTGAGTGGTCTCATAAATTGACTCCCATTTCTTACTTTTTTCCACTAAATTACACCCTTTTTCTTAACCTCTGTACCCAACCCCAGTGTAAAAAATTGGATGTGATGGAGGCAATATCATTTTTCTATATTTTTTTCTGAAAATATTAAGAATAACATATATAATTAATAAAAAATCATATAATGTGCACTCATGTGTCATTTCTTTATATTTTTCTCTTTTGGATGTTCCTCTGAATTCTTTACATTTCAACACTTTCCAAAAATAGTAAAGTTCTATAATAAAAAAATCAACTACATCCAATATTTTACTCCATTATACTCATTTTTTTACCTTAAATATTGATTGATCTCATAAAATGACTTAATTTTCTTACTTTTCTCCACTAAATTACACTTTTTTTCTTAACCTCTGTACCCAACCCCAGTATAAAAAATTGGATGTGAGGGAGGGAGTATCATTTTCCTATATTTTTTCTGAAAATATTAAAAACAACAGATATATAATTAATAAAAAATGATATAATTTTAAATTTTAACCCTACAAAATTTATATCTTAAAATTTTCATTATAAATTGATTTAAAAATTATAAAAATTAAAGTAGACATGTTATAGTAAATCTTAAATAAGAAATTGCTTAAATAATTAGAATAAGTAGATTTAAAGATGTGTTTAAAATTTATTTTGGGTCCAAATAGCAATGATTAAGTAATAAAATCCATGAATAAAAAAGAAGTATAATGTCAATCGAGAGTATCAAACTTTAATGTTTCAATGTTTATTAATCTATACCCTTTTTTCTTCTATACAAATTCTTGTATACAAAGATGGCAAAAAAATTTTTGAAGCAATTTTAGCAAGATCCCACCTATTATTGTATGTTATTGTATGAATGTAATACTTTAACTTTACTTTTTATTAAAAAAATTCAAATATCTGTTTCTTTTCGAATTGAATCATCAACGATTTAAAGCAGATAAATGGATTGACAAACATAACCCCATTTCATTTTTTTGTGTGAGATGGATAAAAAAGACCGATCGAAGAGAATATTTAAGTACTTGTTCTTTCAATTCGAATTTTATTATAAGATGAACGAATGAGGGGTTTTTCGTACCTATGAGATAGACAATAAAATATAACTATACATAAATTAATATGATTTTGATAATTTTTTTTGTGAATTATAATATTATATAAATGTTAATTTAAATAATTTTACTTGTATATTTTAATTTGTTTTGTGTGGCAGTAGTGTACTTTGTTTGACATCTTAATAGCAACCAGGTAAATGGAGGTCATTGTAGTGTTCCTGGATTCAATGTGTAAATATTATTATATTTTTATTTTTTTAATATTAAAATTTGTTCTTTTAGGAAGGTGATAATAATTTTTGGGAAGGTGTTAACCAACCAAATATACCCGTTTCCTCATTATGCATTCAGTACCTTATCGAAGTCTCAGACAAAGCTTCTTAGAGCATCTTCAATAGGGATTGCCAAGAGGTTACCAAATCATATGTGGCATGACATTCTTGGTTGCCCACCTATTGAAGAATCATAGTTGCCAACAAGTTGCCAACCAAAATTACCAAAAGTTGGCACCTTCCCCATATAATTAAAACACATACAAGTCTCCAAAAATGTATTTAACTTTACCTATACTTTCAAGCGGAGTAGCAATGACAGTATTGATGAACAACCTAATTTTTGGTGGCTAAAAGATTGAGGAAACAAAAAATGGCCAAGTCTCGAATATATAACCCAGCTCAATAAATTTATTCAGACAAATATTGCTTCTACCATCTACCATATATATAATTAAAAATTTTCCCCTTTTTTCTCCATTTTGTTTCAGAATGTGTATAGACTATAACTTTGTTGTTTATAAATAAACAGTATTTTAAATATAATTTTTTTAACTTGTAATTTTTAAGAAGGTGTTAACAATTTTTTAAGAAGGCGTTAACCAACCAACCAACTAACCAAATATATCTTGTTTTGCTTATAATAGTATAGTATAGATATTATATAAATGTTAATTTAAATAATTTTACTTGTATATTTTAATTTATTTTGCGTGGCAGTAGTGTACTCTTGTTTGACATCTTAATAGCAACCACTTGAATGGAGGTCATTGTAGTGTACATGGATTCAATGTGTAGATATTATTATATTTTAAATTTATTTTAATATTAAAATTTGTTCTTTTAGGAAGGTGATAATAATTTACAACTAACCAAATATACCTTGTTTCGCTTATAATTATTATTAATTTTATATTTACATATGTTCCATACTTTATTTCATGACATAAATAAATATAAATAATTTTACGTTATTTTTAAATTTATTGTTAAATATCTGAGGAATTCAATAGATTTTTAAAAAAAATATTTAATGTATCTAAAATCGTAGAAGAAACAATCGTAAAAATAAGTGTGTGCGGGTGATGATTCTAATCGGGATATAATTGAAAACGTTTATAATTCTATACCCATGATAAATTCAAAAAATTACATACTATTAAACGAAAATAAGCGTATCATTATTAAAAATAATGGTTACATAAAAATAAAATTGCAACATAAAACAAAATTTATTATGTATCAAAAATGCCTGTGCATCGTACTGGTTCTAAGCTAGTATAACTAAAAGAGTATGTAATTGAATATTAATTGGAATGTAATTAAAAGAGTTTGTTATTAAGTAAAACAAAATTTTATATGAATTTTAATTTATTATTTCATTTTTGGAAGGTGTTAACAAACTTATAATTAAATTACTTTATTAAAGATCAAGGTTCGAATTCCGTTAACGGCGTATTTAATTTAAAATTTCTTAATATAAGATTTAATTCATGCGTATCATTAATTAAATTTATATTAAATTATTTAAGTTAAAAACAAAATAATTATTAAAAAAATGATTATATTAAAATAAAATTGTAACATAAAACAAAAATTATTTTATATCAAAAAAGGCCGTGCATCGCCTGGGTTCTAAATTATTATAACTAAATAAAAGAGTATGTAATTGATTGAGCAAAAAAAAAAAGATTATGTAATTGAATAATAATTGGAGTGTAATTAAAATAGTTTGTTATTAAGTAAAATAAAATTTTATATGCATTTTAATTTATTATTTCATTTTTGGAAGGTGTTAACAAACTTTTTGGGAAGGTGTTAACCAACTAACCAACCAATAACATTTTATTTATATTTTAATAATTATATATCTCATATATATTACTTAATATAATATTGGCATAGTATATATATTATTAAATATAATTGTTGATTATACGATATATTGTTCGAATTATGACTAAATTTTGTCATAATAATATAAATATAAATGAAAGTATTGTATATACTTACATTCAAATTTTTGTTGATATTATCATATTAAAATTATGATTCCATAATAATCCCTAACGTAATATTTGTCTAAAATAGAATTTAATATAATTTGTAATTGTGCGGAATTTTTATTGTTTATTATATAGTTTTAGCTTGTTTTCACTTTGTTGATTTATAATTTGTTGTAAATTTGTTAATAAATATGTGATATTAAAATTATTTAAACTCATTAAAAAGTTTGGAATAGGTGAAGAATTTTAATTCAAATATAACTAAAAGAGTATGTAATTGAAATTAATTGGAGTGTAATTAAAAGAGTTTGTTATTAAGTAAAATAAAATTTTATATGCATTTTAATTTATTTTTTCATTTTTTGAAATAGTTAACAAACTTTTTGGGAAGGTGTTAACCAACCAACCAGCCAACCAATTATACATTGTTTCGCTTATAATAGCATAGTATAGATAGACTATAAAATTTTATATGTATTTTGATTTATTTTTTCATTTTTGGAAGGTGTTAGCAAACTTTTTGGAAAGATATTAACCGACCGACCAACCAACCAATTACAGTAAAGCCTCGTTAAATTAATACTCAATAAATTAATAATCTCTCTAAGTTAATAATTTCCTCCGGTCCTAACTTGGGTCAGTTCAAAAAATGATCAATTTTAATAAGATAAAAGGATAATATTTTTTTTGAAAAATCCTATATAAATATATAGTCCAAATAATATTATAAATTAATAAGTCCTTTATAATCATAAAAATATATGTATTACCCTTTTGTAAAATATGATTCTAGGATTCTTAAAATTTGAATTTATAAGAAACTCATCATTAGCACTCTTTGTTGTATCTATGTGGTGTTTTCGTAAAGCATGAAAGGTTGTTAATCAATGTTTTTTATGTCTTGAATGATTCTTTAGATGCAAAAGGTTCCAAAAATGTTGTTTTATCTTTGACATCATCTAAATATAATGAATCTTTACTTTGAATCCCACAAATACTCATTAAATTTGTAAAACAGTGTATATTGAATTAAGTATAAAATATAAATCGTACAATTCATTCTATTTAAATATATATAATTGGAAATTAATTTTCTTTAATGTCAAAAATTTTCTATAAATTAATAATTATTAATTTATCGATTAATTAATACCTCTCTAAATTAATAGAATTCTCCGATCCCAACTATATTAATTTATAGAGGTTCGCTTATAATAGTATAGTACTCTGTTTCGCTTATAATAGTATAGTATAAAATTTTGTATGTATTTTAATTTATTTTTTCATTTTTGGAAGGTGTTAGCAAACTTTTTGAGAAGGTGTTAACCGACCGACCAACCAACTAATTATACCCTATTTCGCTTATAATAGTATAGTATATATATAGATGTATTCAACTCACAAGTGCGAGGACCAAGAAAGAAAAATTCAACTCGCAAGTGCGAGGACCAAGAAAGAAAAATTCAACTCGCAAGTGCGAGGACAAATAAAGAAAAATATTCAACTCGCAAGTGCGAGGACCAAGAAAAAAAATATTCAACTCGCAAGTGCGAGGACCAAAAGAAAAATAAGCACACTAATTATACACACCACACACAAGCATATAAACACAACTCACACGTACGGAAAAGTAGCTCGTTATAAAATAACAAGGACCGCTATTATGCGTTAAATTAGTACGGAAAATATATAAACAAGTAAGAGCACATAAACAAGCAACCAAGAAGATGTACAAATATATATACAATATATTCGGCCGTATATTAGTTCGAAAGTGGCCGAATGGTTCGAATTTGTTGTAAAAACAAATTCAAGTGGTCTTGCTCTTTTAAGTCCTTTAAAATATTTTTGAGCTCAAGATAAAGATTAAGGACTTGGTTGAGCAAAGATAAGGGAGTTAATACTTTTGATTACTTAAAGAATCAAGTTTATACCACTTAAGGTAAAACTAGATTATAATTTTTTTGACCAAACCAAAAGATAGCTAAATGGCCTCACACCCAAAATGGGTTTGTCAAAGGACTTGGGGGAAGCTTAGGATAATCTTTTAAGTGCTTCCAAGAACTTACAAGTTGCCAAAATACACACTAAACGAATCAACTTCAAGAACAAGTGTATATAAGAGCAAAATGCAAGATTAAGTGAATATAAGCTAATATATAAAGAAAATGACCAACCAAACACAATATATTAGCTATATATTCGGTTATATATATAAATATATATAACAAAGAGAAACCAACTTATAACCCTTGAGATCTAGGAAGAAAACAAGAGAAAAAGCTAGTTTTGAAGCTTTAACACACAAAAACAATCGCCGGAAAAGTCGTCGGAAAATGGCCGGAATATGGGTTTCAAGGGGACTTTTCTTGGGCTCAAAAGCTCAATTACAAGCTGCCTAAACAAGGATTAGAAGGTGGAAAAACATGGGTGACCAAAGGTGTGTGAAGGAGAGCAAGATTAGTGAAGAAAAACAAACCAAAATGATGAAATATCAAGGTGTAAAAATGGCTAAACCTAAATCTACGTTTTTGGCAAGAATGGGGCAGTAGGGAGAGTGTTTTCTTCAGCACTTTGTTGGCTCTCAAAGCTTGGAAAAGAAGTGGGGGGGGGGGGTAAGGGCTTATTTATAGCCAAAAAATAAGCATTTTAGCATTATTTTTAAATGGTTTAAGGCACATGTTGAAAAGGCAAGTGGGAAGAATATTCCTTGAGGTCTTCCAGCTGTATAAAAATTCAAATTTGCATGGAAAAGAGTGCCCACAAGTTTTTATTAATTTACGAATTAATAAAAACGTAAAACGCGCGTACCAACAAGACGAAATGGGTTTAATCGCAATAAATCGAAAAATCACTAAAAAATTATGAAATTTTGGGAATTCCCTAGAAATGTGCCCAGAGGATTATGGTCAAAATTTCACCTTGAAATGAGTTGACCTTCTATGACTTTTAAGCGACCATTAAATCCATTACGTATCGATTCAAGGGGTCTCAGAAAAAAGTCATCCAAAATTTACGAAACTTATTCTACAATGTCCTATGGAGAAACTAAGAACATATCCATGGTTTCAAGTCAAAATGATATATCGAAGTATTTTTACGAAATTTTTGAATGTAAAAATGGCCTTCCGGAGCGACCAAAAAGTTCTTTTGTCTTTACCGACAACTTAGATAAAAGTTTTAACTTGAAAAATATTCAAACATAATATTCCTTATGATATAATGACTATAAGGTCCAAGGAGTATTTAAGCTTCAATTTAAAAGATTTTATCCGGATAAATAAGGAATTACGGGTATTTTGGAATAAAATCTCTTTTTGGTCTTTTGGCAAGGCAATTTGATTATAAATATCAAACAAATATATTAAGAATATTTGAGAGTAAAACATTTAAGAACGACACGCTTTTAAATAATTTGAGCAAATTTTGGTTCGTAAAAGCAGTGTTTGAAAATTCTCGATATTCGTGCCTTTTGCGGATGCCTAAGTTTTTTTGACATAAATAACCTAGAATATAAAATACCATTAACTTGATATTTCCATTCTAAGTCAATGTCTAAAATGTGTCGGAAAACATTTTGGTAAGGTTTGACCATTTTGACCACATTGACTTGATACCGGAAAATGTCGTCTCCGGTGGAGGATTCTAAGTGGAATCCTAAATATAATTTAATTTCACTTTTATTTTGACAAATTCCAAAATCTAAAGTGCGAAAGCAATGACTCTGTCAATCTTCCCCTTTTTGTTATTTGTCAAAACTAATCGTGAAAATTAAATATGTGTGTGCGAACTACTTCCCCTAAGTGTATGCATGGTACAAAATAAAAATTTGGGGTTACTTACTTCGCCTAAATATATTCACACAATCACATACAAGCATTTAAGAACACAAGCACGTATAAGCACATAGAATCACATACATAGGTACATAGAAGCTTGAGTTAGAATTTTACCCCTTGTGATAAGTGTCGGTACTTATCACAAAATTCCAACGCCATAATCTGCAAAAACAAGGTTAGTAAGAGCACACAATAATTTTCATTTTATATTCCCGTAGAATATTCTCTTCCCCTTTTTGACATAATGCCAAAAAGTGAAATTAATATTGAGGGAGGGAATAAAATCCTACTTATTACAAGAGATTCCCCCCAACTCCTTATTACTCCGAACTAGTCGATCTTCCCAAATCTTCACATGTGGGACTGGTTTTAAATTAATTACATATATAATCAACCTACAAATACATAATTAATCTCCCATTTTTACAAGATATTCAAAAATACAACTTGTTAAGTCCGTCTTGTAAAATGATAGGTCCCTTGTGATAACCTCCATTTGTGAGTGTGGACGGTGAGATTGTTACATGTTTGATCTTCAGAGATCAATTTTCTACAAATAGCACTTTAAATTATTAGAGGAGTTTTGCAAGTGACCTCATAACAATTTAAATGAATTTTGTTTAGAGAAAATTTTGAATATTTAAGAGATGAGTTTCAAGTTTTGAAGAATGTATTCGGATTTAAGCACAACTCGAACTTCCATATCCTTTAGTCCATAATTTTCTGCAAAAATTTTAATCAAAAGTTGTTAGAAAATGTAATCGTGATTTTCAGAGTTAATTGAACCTAATAATAGCATGGGTCACGATTTAGGAAGTATTTTCTAAAACAAACTAATTTTGCAACTGAGATTTCTGTCTATGATAAATTGACAATTTATAGCAAATAGATCTAAGTACGTGCAAATATATGGACTAAAAAAAATAAGGGAAACCAAATGTATAGTTTTACAAACTATACCAAAACCCACAACCTCGAATGTATAGTTTTACAACTATACAAAAACCTGCATAAAATGTCAAGGTAATTCTAATACTACAAAATCGAACTTCAAACTGTAAAGATGACCAAGACAGCTAGCTGGGTAGAACTGCAAATTATATCTGAGCTAGTTATATGAAGTTGGTCACTTTCTATGTCCTGCAAAACAGAACTTGCATTAAACAAAATTATTTCAAATCACTTAAGGAGTAACATTGTGTGTGTCTAAGTCATTCAGTTTGTGTGGGGAGGGGAAAGGCTGAGCTCAGAGGAAGAATTCATCACTGCTCACTACAAGGCAAACAAATAGAACTCCATATATAAATAATAAAATGGAAGTGCATAGAGTTAGAAAGGTAAAAAGTGATTTAGGAGAGACTTAGTGATCCAAGATTAGAGAATTGTTTATACTAATACACGCAAGCGTACGTGATCACAAGTAATATAGAATAAAGTTGAGTTCGTTCCTACAGAGATCTGGTTTAGGTTCAATTCAGTTCATGTACCTATGCAACAATGTATGGTTTTTATTCACTGCTAAGACAATTAACAAATTTGTGTTTAATTAACTAAATTAACTAAGAAGTAAATTAACAACTAAGAATTAACTAACTAACGAGAATTGGAATCGAATTACTTCTACAAGAGTAACATGGGATCCTAACTTCATTAAATACTTCGCTTAGAGTTGACGCCTTTAATCAATACATATGATGGTTTTGATATCTGATCAGACAACACAAAACAAGTATACGCTACTTCTCAGTATACGAATACCAAACTAAACATACATCCAAAAAAGAGATAGAAGATGAATAGACACCAATTATGCTTAGACCCTATATCTCTATAAGATTTGAAAACATAATGGTTTAAGCACAAGTTATCCATATTGATCACATATGGAAATATAAGTATTCTCATCTTACACTACAAATTATGATGGCAAAGCATACATAATCCTATGCTAGCATGGCAAGTTCTAAATCTCAAGATCCACTCTCGTTTCGCAAGAGATTAACAAATTAGATGTTCGCGACGCATCTAAACACATGAATCACAACCATACGAGGACATCAAGAATTCACCACACATAAATCTTTAAAGCAATCAAACTACTAAGCTACATAGATAAATCCATTAGAATCCCATGACAACGATTAGTTCATAATTGAACCGTTCGTCACCATGGGATTTGATGAAAACATGATAATAAAACAAGATATGAATATTAAATAAGAGTAATAGAGTTTAGAAAATAAATCCAAAACGAGCATAGAAGAATAGAAAAGATGAAGTAGATCTAGATCTCCGTTGCTTGTCACGAGCGTTGGAAATCCTTCTCCAAGTCTCTCTCTTCTCCCTATAATGTTATGTGAAGTGTGTATTGATTTTATAATGATAGAATGTGTTTATATAGGTCACCATGTCTTGTCCAGCAAGAAACTACCAAAACAGAATTATAATAGAATTTCAGCAAAATACGTTTCCTAAACTGATTCTGTTTTGAAGGAAAATTCATAGCTGACTTTTCTTCAATATTTCTTGGCCCTTCCAGTTGTAATTGGACCTCTGAACCACTTTATAATGAAAGAGAATCTCGTTAGCTTCGCGTGGACTATAAGATCGTCCAAAACGGACTTGTAGAACTCAAGATATGGCCCAAACAGTAAATCAGGATTTTCAGGACAAAATTTCAGATTCTGCAGAATATCTACCGCACCGCAGCGCCCTTCCCAGGCCACAGCGTAACTCAATTTCTATCCAAGATTTTAGAAACTTTCGTTGTCTTCGCGTGAGCTGTAAGATCACTGAATTCGGACTTCTAGAACTCCAGAAATTGCCAAAACAGTACAGATAGCGCAACCTACCCGGAAAATCCGAATTTTAATCAATTTAATCTCCAACTCTTAGTTCTGCAAAACTTAACGAAAACACATTAAACACACCACATACTTGAGGTCAAGTAATTAATTTAAGACGATACGAAGCATTCCAAGTGGATCTAAAATCCACTTATCACACCCCCAAACTTAAACCGATGCTTGTCCTCAATCATAAACAAATATAACTATATACAACTAACTAGTACCACTTCCGTAGGTGATCACGGTTGCATTTGGCATATGCAACAAGCCCTTTAAACCCCTAGGCAGCCCTAGTGGACGAGTAAGGTCTCGTGAGGGCCTATAGTGAATGTACCCACAAAATCCATCTAACTAAACAGTGCAAAAACCATTCAATGCATGAATGCAACTAATATGAAAATGCAACGATCCCTTTAGACTAACCAAAACCAACTAGCAAGCAAATATCTCAAAGAATGCAACTAACTCCAAATAGAGCTCGACTAAGTCCCCGTATACTAACAATACATGGACAAAAACGTTCGTGTGTGCGATGCTCATCAGAAATACTCCCAAAACTAGATCAAAAATCATGCCTATTCTTCGCCAAGAAAATCACAGGTTTATAAATAGAATAGACGGTAAACACTTCATAACCTAGGAACAGCTCCATCATCACCTGAGTTAGCCAGGAATTCATGCTTTATTACTAACAACTACGACACATATTACCATACACAACAACGCATACTTATGTATCCGTGCAATGGATGAGACCCCAAAAGGCTTATACAATAATACCCATGTAGCTAGCGTTAGGTTAGTGGATCCCAGACTATAAAAGCCTTAGGTCACTAGGCACAAAGTCCCCGCGAACTTAATAGCTCGAGTATTAAAGAGCTCACCCTAGTTAATTCTGCATTTAAACTATTTACATGACTTTTTTTTTTCTTTTTCTGTTTTTTTTTCGATTTGTTTTTTTTTTTTTTCAAAATGCAATCTGGAGTGAGAATTCTCATCTCCAACCCTAGACTACTCGTATGAATATGAGCAGGCTACTAGCCATTTGATGCCTAGCCATTAACAACTATACACAACTAGCATGAAATCCTTGTTTTCCCCCAAACTTAGACTTTTGTGTTCTAGGCCATCAAGGGAATAACGAAAATTCTAAATATAATCAGGTGACTAAATCTCAAAACAACCAAACAAGCATAATATCAACCTAGCCCAAAAGCAACCTAATGAGACTGTGAAAATATTGTGTTTCTGAAACATGCACGTCAATTTCGTAAGAACTATAAATCAACCCTCTACTCATCATTACCACAGTCAATAAAACATCTACCTACCAATCAGAATCTAAATACATGAATCACAACCACACGAGGATATTAAGAATTCACCACACATAAATCTTTAAAGCAATCAAACTACTAAGCTACATAGATAAATCCATTAGAATCCCATGACAACGATTAGTTCATAATTGAACCGTTCGTCACCATGGGATTTGATGAAAACATGATAATAAAACAAGATATGAATATTAAATAAGAGTAATAGAGTTTAGAAAATAAATCCAAAATGAGCATAGAAGAATAGAAAAGATGAAGTAGATCTAGATCTCCGTTGCTTGTCACGAGCGTTGGAAATCCTTCTCCAAGTCTCTCTCTTCTCCCTATAATGTTATGTGAAGTGTGTATTGATTTTATGATGATAGAATGTGTTTATATAGGTCACCATGTCTTGTCCAGCAAGAAACTACCAAAACAGAAATATAATAGAATTTCTGCAAAATACGTTTCCTAAACTGATTCTGTTTTGAAGGAAAATTCATAGCTGACTTTTCTTCAATATTTCTTGGCCGTTCCAGTTGTAATTGGACCTCTGAAACACTTTATAATGAAAGAGAATCTCGTTAGCTTCGCGTGGACTATAAGATCGTCCAAAACGGACTTGTAGAACTCAAGATATGGCCCAAACAGTAAATCAGGATTTTCAGGACAAAATTTCAGATTCTGCAGAATATCTACCGCACCGCAGCGCCCTTCCCAGGCCACAGTGTGCCTCAATTTCTGTCCAAGATTTTAGAAACTTTCGTTGTCTTCGCGTGAGCTGTAAGATCACTGAATTCGGACTTCTAGAACTCCAGAAATTGCCAAAACAGTACAGACTGCGCAACCTACCCGGAAAATCCGAATTTTAATCAATTTAACCTCCAACTCTTAGTTCTACAAAACTCAACGAAAACACATTAAACACACCACATACTTGAGGTCAAGTAATTAATTTAAGCTGATACGAAGCATTCCAAGTGGATCTAAAATCCACTTATCACACCCCCAAACTTAAACCGATGCTTGTCCTCAAGCATAAAC
The DNA here is from genome assembly GCA_036435485.1 of Saposhnikovia divaricata. Lineage (NCBI taxonomy): Eukaryota > Viridiplantae > Streptophyta > Magnoliopsida > Apiales > Apiaceae > Saposhnikovia > Saposhnikovia divaricata. The sequence goes on from CM071601.1 coordinate 41,961,414, forward strand.
AAATATAACTATATACAACTAACTAGTACCACTTCCGTAGGTGATCACGGTTGCATTTGGCATATGTAACAAGCCCTTTAAACCCCTAGGCGGCCCTAGTGGATGAGTAAGGTCTCGTGAGGGCCTATAGTGAATGTACCCACAAAATCCATCTAACTAAACAATGCAAAAACCATGCAATGCATGAATGCAACTAATATGAAAATGCAACGATCCCTTTAGACTAACAAAAACCAACTAGCAAGCAAATATCTCAAAGAATGCAATTAACTCCAAATAGAGCTCGACGAAGTCCCCGTATACTAACAATACATGGACAAAAACGTTCGTGTGTGCGATGCTCATCAGAAATACTCCCAAAACTAGATAAAAAATCATGCCTATTCTTCGCCAAGACAATCACAGGTTTATAAATAGAATAGACGGTAAACACTTCATAACCTAGGAACAGCTCCATCATCACTTGAGTTAGCCAGGAATTCATGCTTTATTACTAACAACTACGACACATATTACTATACACAACAACGCATACTTATGCATCCGTGCAATGGATGAGACCCCAAAAGGCTTATACAATAATACCCATGTAGCTAGCGTTAGGTTAGTGGATCCCAGACTATAAAAGCCTTAGGTCACTAGGCACAAAGTCCCCGCGAACTTAATAGCTCGAGTATTAAAGAGCTCACCCTAGTTAATTCTGCATTTAAACTATTTACATGACTCTTTTTTTTTTCTTTTTCTGTTTTTTTTCTATTTGTTTTTTATTTTTATTTTTTTTTCAAAATGCAATCTGGAGTGAGAATTCTCATCTCCAACCCTAGACTACTCATATGAATATGAGCAGGCTACTAGCCATTTGATGCCTAGCCATTAACAACTATACACAACTAGCATGAAATCCTTGTTTTCCCCCAAACTTAGACTTTAGTGTTCTAGGCCATCAAGGGAATAACGAAAATTCTAAATATAATCAGGTGACTAAATCTCAAAACAACCAAACAAGCATAATCTCAATCTAGCCCAAAAGCAACCTAATGAGACTGTGAAAATATTGTGTTTCTGAAACATGCACGTCAATTTCGTAAGAACTATAAATCAACCCTCTACTCATCATTACCACAGTCAATAAAACATCTACCTACCAATCAGAATCTAAATACATGAATCACAACCATACGAGGACATCAAGAATTCACCACACATAAATCTTTAAAGCAATCAAACTACTAAGCTACATAGATAATTCCTTTAGAATCCCATGACAACGATTAGTTCATAATTGAACCGTTCGTCACCATGGGATTTGATGAAAACATGATAATAAAACAAGATATGAATATTAAATAAGAGTAATAGAGTTTAGAAAATAAATCCAAAACGAGCATAGAAGAATAGAAAAGATGAAGTAGATCTAGATCTCCGTTGCTTGTCACGAGCGTTGGAAATCCTTCTCCAAGTCTCTCTCTTCTCCCTATAATGTTATGTGAAGTGTGTATTGATTTTATGATGATAGAATGTGTTTATATAGGTCACCATGTCTTGTCCAGCAAGAACCTACCAAAACAGAATTATAATAGAATTTCTGCAAAATACGTTTCCTAAACTGATTCTGTTTTGAAGGAAAATTCATAACTGACTTTTCTTCAATATTTCTTGGCCCTTCCAGTTTTAATTGGACCTCTGAACCACTTAATAATGAAAGAGAATCTCGTTAGCTTCGCGTGGACTATAAGATCGTCCAAAACGGAATTGTAGAACTCAAGATATGGCCCAAACAGTAATCAGGATTTTCAGGACAAAATTTCAGATTCTGCAGAATATCTACCGCACCGCAGCGCCCTTCCCAGGCCAGAGCACGCCTCAATTTCTGTCCAAGATTTTAGAAACTTTCGTTGTCTTCGCGTGAGCTGTAAGATCACTGAATTCGGACTTCTAGAACTCCAGAAATTGCCAAAACAGTACAGACTGCGCAACCTACCCGGAAAATCCGAATTTTAATTAATTTAACCTCCAACTCTTAGTTCTGCAAAACTCAACGAAAACACATTAAACACACCACATACTTGAGGTCAAGTAATTAATTTAAGCCGATAGGAAGCATTCCAAGTGGATCTAAAATCCACTTATCACACCCCCAAACTTAAACCGATGCTTGTCCTCAAGCATAAACAAATATAACTATATACAACTAACTAGTACCACTTCCGTAGGTGATCACGGTTGCATTTGGCATATGTAACAAGCCCTTTAAACCCCTAGGCGGCCCTAGTGGATGAGTAAGGTCTCGTGAGGGCCTATAGTGAATGTACCCACAAAATCCATCTAACTAAACAATGCAAAAACCATGCAATGCATGAATGCAACTAATATGAAAATGCAACGATCCCTTTAGACTAACCAAAACCAACTAGCATACAAATATCTCAAAGAATGCAACTAACTCCAAATAGAGCTCGACTAAGTCCCCATATACTAACATTACATGGACAAAAACGTTCGTGTGTGCGATGCTCATCAGAAATACTCCCAAAACTAGATCAAAAATCATACCTATTCTTCGCCAAGACAATCACAGGTTTATAAATAGAATAGACGGTAAACACTTCATAACCTAGGAACAGCTCCATCATCATTTGAGTTAGCCAGGAATTCATGCTTTATTACTAACAACTACGACACATATTACTATATACAACAACGCATACTTATCTATCCGTGCAATGGATGAGACCCCAAAAGGCTTATACAATAATACCCATGTAGCGAGCGTTAGGTTAGTGGATCCCAGACTATAAAAGCCTTAGGTCACTAGGCACAAAGTCCCCGCGAACTTAATAGCTCGAGTATTAAAGAGCTCACCCTAGTTAATTCTGCATTTAAACTATTTACATGACTCTTTTTTTTTCTTTTTCTGTTTTTTTTTCGATTTTTTTTTTCAAAATGCAATCTGGAGTGAGAATTCTCATCTCCAACCCTAGACTACTCATATGAATATGAGCCGGCTACTAGCCATTTGACGCCTAGCCATTAACAACTATACACAACTAGCATGAAATCCTTGTTTTCCCCAAAACTTAGACTTTAGTGTTCTAGGCCATCAAGGGAATAACGAAAATTCTAAATATAATCAGGTGACTAAATCTCAAAACAACCAAACAAGCATAATCTCAACCTAGCCCAAAAGCAACCTAATGAGACTGTGAAAATATTGTGTTTCTGAAACATGCACGTCAATTTCGTAAGAACTATAAATCAACCCTCTACTCATCATTACCACAATCAATAAAACATCTACCTACCAATCAGAATTGGCTCATCCTAAGGGATCATGAAATATGCATGCTATGAAAATGCAACTAACATGAACTCACATGGTATACAAAAATAAAAACAGAATGTCCTATATGAAACAAACATGCAATAATACGAACCACACACATATGAATGAATGCATGAACTACTACTAAACATGCGAAATATGATTTCTATATGAACACAATGACACACAAATAACTACTACACATTACTTATCCCCAAACCACCCCCAAACTTAAGACATTCAATGTCCCCATTGAATTGAAGGTAATACGAGGGATAGTAGAAAACATACCTAATTGTTGAAACACGTGGGTTGCCTCCCACGAAGCACTTGTTTAGAGTCAATTAGCTTGACTACGTCGAAGCCTCCATTAAGGATGATAATAGTTGGCCTGGTCATCTCTTCGTGAGACTTCATCGTCATCACGGTGGCACACTTTCTGCCCCTTCTCCTCGCTTGGACTATTCGTATAACAACTATGTCCTATTCCAATGCCTTCATTGGTTGACCCAAAATCTATCAATTTGTAGAACAACACACATTCGCAGACTTCGCTTGAATATAATGGAGGAGGGTAAATATAAGTTGCTGAAGCCTTTGGTTCCTCAAAGAAAACTTCCTCCATTGGCTCTAATGTGCTACCTCTATCTTTATAATCTGAGACAAGTAGAAGACCTATATCTTTCCCATGGTCATCAGCCTCTTGGTACGCACATACCAATTCTTGAAATTTGTGTAGCTCACTAGTGTCTGTCCCAAATAGTGCCCTTTCCAAATCATCCACCATACTAGCATGATCAAATTCCTCACATGGCTTGTGAACGGTCACCTCACCTTGGAAATTGTCTTCCTCAATTATGCATGCAGTACCTTGCTCCAAATCACCGTTATTTTCTGGAATTGCCTCTAGTATGAATTGTTGTTTCTCTTGTTCCACGACACTCAAAACTTGAGCAACTAGTGTCTCCAGAGATTTGATAGACCCCTCATTACTCTTTGCAAGCATCCTAATCTCCTCCATAACATCAACCTTATCTGACTGAAAAGTAGGAGTAGGTTGCTGATGTTGAAACTCTTTACTACCAAAGAAATATGACATATTTGGAACATCTTGCTGGTACTGTTGAGGATAGTATTGAAAATATGGTTGTTCCTCATAAGTGACATATGGATCAACTCCTTCATAGTAACAATACTGTGAGGTCTCATGAATGCCCAAACATTGCTCACATTGCTCAGGCATGGATGTCCTCGAATATGCCCACCATGGCAACTCCTCGTATGCCATTTTCAAACACTCAAGTACCTGAAACACACTAAACTAAACAAGATAGGTAAGTAACTAATCCGAGTCAGTAAACTTTAACGACCACTTATGACAAGCACATAAACTAAAATAAAACACCGATGATCCCCGGCAGCGACGCCAAAAACTTGTTTACACTAATACACGCAAGCGTACGCGGTCACAAGTAATATAGAATAAAGTTGAGTTCGTTCCCACAGAGATCTGGTTTAGGTTCAATTCAGTTCATGTACCTATGCAACAATGTATGGTTTTTATTCACTGCTAAGACAATTAACAAATTTTGGTTTAATTAACTAAATTAACTAAGAAGTAAATTAACAACTAAGAATTAACTAACTAACGAGAATTGGAATCGAATTACTTCTACAAGAGTAACATGGGATCCTAACTTCATTAAATACTTCGCTTAGAGTTGACGCCTTTAATCAATACATATGATGGTTTTGATATCTGATCAGACAACACGGAACAAGTATACGCTACTTCTCAGTATACGAATACCAAACTAAACATACATCCTCAAAAGAGATAGAAGATGAATAGACACCAATTATGCTTAAACCCTATATCTCTATAAGATTTGAAAACATAACGGTTTAAGCACAAGTTATCCATATTGATCACATATGGCAATATAAGTATTCTCATCTTACACTACAAATTATGATGGTAAAGCATACATAATCCTATGCTAGCATGGCAAGTTCTAAATCTCAAGATCCACTCTCGTTTCGCAAGATATTAAAAAATAAGTTGTTTGCGACGCATCTAAATACATGAATCATAACCATACGAGGATATCAAGAATTCACCACACATAAATCTTTAAAGCAATCAAACTACTAAGCTACATAGATAAATCCATTAGAATCCCATGACAACGATTAGTTCATAATTGAACCGTTCGTCACCATGGGATTTGATGAAAACATGATAATAAAACAAGATATGAATATTAAATAAGAGTAATAGAGTTTAGAAAACAAATCCAAAACGAGCATAGAAGAATAGAAAAGATGAAGTAGATCTAGATCTCCGTTGCTTGTCACGAGCGTTGGAAATCCTTCTCCAAGTCTCTCTCTTCTCCCTATAATGTTATGTGAAGTGTGTATTGACTTTATGATGATAGAATATGTTTATATAGGTCACCATGTCTTGTCCAGCAAGAAACTACCAAAACAGAATTATAATAGAATTTCTGCAAAATACGTTTCCTAAACTGATTCTGTTTTGAAGGAAATTCGTAGCTGACTTTTCTTCAATATTTTTTGGCCGTTCCAGTTGTAATTGGACCTCTGAACCACTTTATAATGAAAGAGAATCTCGTTAGCTTCGCGTGGACTATAAGATCGTCCAAAACGGACTTGTAGAACTCAAGATATGGCCCAAACAGTAAATCAGGATTTTCAGGACAAAATTTCAGATTCTGCAGAATATCTACCACGCCACAGTACCCTTCCCAGGCCGCAGCGCACCTAAATTTCTGTCCAATATTTTAGAAACTTTCGTTGTCTTAGCGTGAACTGTAAGATCACTGAATTCGGACTTCTAGAACTCCAGATATGGCCAAAACAGTGCAGACTGCGCAACCTACCCGGAAAATCCGAATTTTAATCAATTTAACCTCCAACTCTTAGTTCTGCAAAACTCAACGAAAACACATTAAACACACCACATACTTGAGGTCAAGTAATCAATTTAAGCCGATACGAAGCATTCCAAGTGGATATAAAATCCACTTATCAAGAATTGAGTCAAGGCAAGCAAGAAACATAATGTCCATTAAAACCAATGCCAATGCAGCCAAGTACAGAGGTTCTCAATGGCAATCCACACATGCACAAAACACTAAAGCTCACAAACATGTTAGTCATTAGTGAAATAACTCAAGAAACTTAAGCAATGACAGTGTAAGCACATAAATCAGTCACTTGACTAAAGTCAATTGAGTACACGAATACTAAACAAAGCGCTGACAAAGGACAGAGCACAGTACACAAGTACACTGACAAGTGCTAAACAGTACACAAGTAAACTGACAAAGGACAAAGCACAGTATAAGAACAGTGTACAATTCTGATCACAAGTACTAAGGCAGGTCAGGGTACAGGCTAAAAGCTGCATTTTGGATTTATCTAACAAAGGTCAACCACCAAATCATAGCAAAAAGTACACACATGCCACATTCCATACCTCAAAATAGTAACCACATTTAATACAAAGTAAAAGAGCTGAACAACCAATGCAAGATATTTATTCAAACAATTATAGTTTAAACAAAGAAGGTCATATCAAGCTGCTAAAATAGATAAGCAATGTACAATAAATCTTTCTAAAGATATGATCAATATTTAGTTCGAGATTTATACAAACATTGATAAATATATATGCAATAAATAATGTATGAGCCTAAATGAACAATCCAATTGACATTTACAATGCACACAGATGTATATTAAGAATACAATATACATAGCTTAGAAATGAACTATGTAAAGAACTTAGCCGTTATATGACAATGTAGTTCAAACTAGATAACATACACCTTAGATAATCATGACACTGCAAATATCACCATGCTCATGCAGTACAAGTAATCTTACAACAAGAAGAAAGTAGCCATACTCAAAGAAATCATGACTGATTAAGTACCAATTTAAAAATAATCTACTCAAGCACACATGTATCACAATCAACCAAGCTGTATTCCAAACTCAATGGAATTAACAAGACTCAAGCATAAACTCAAATAGCATTAGATATGTCAAGTAAATCCCAAACTCGAACCAACTAATAGCCAAAGCAATCCAATATGCATACCAAGACTTAACTAGACAGTAGAGATGCACAAATCAAGGCAATGTACAGAGCACATACTCAGAACTAATGAATTTAGCATCAAACAATTATAGCACTCAAGAACTTAGCTATCACAGGATAGGGGAACAACAATGGTCACATATATCACATTTAATTTCAGAAAGATCACTTAACTAATCCAACAATTCACATCAGTCAACAAGTAATCTGGTAATCCCATCGAATAATACTCATTATCATGATATACACAAGTTTTCAATTAATTCTACCACATAATTCAAGTAACAAGGTAGATACGAAGGTGGAAAGGATTGCACCTTGACTGTGGTGGTGATACACACAGTATAAATATCCAAACACGCATAACATACATATACAATAAAGCACAAGGCATCAAACCAGGTAAACTACCGAGTTCGCCCGACTGACTCACTGAGTTCCGGTGAGTCGCCACCGAGTTAATCAAGGAAACAGTTAGTATCAATATAAAATAACTTACTCTGCCTGCAAAACACACGAATTAGGTCATAGAGATCATAAAATTAATAAATCGACTCAAAATCAAAATTAGGGTTTAGAGAAATTGATCTCCAACCAATGGAATTTTGATATATGATGATTGAGACATCATAATCAACAAGAAACTGATGAGAATTGATCAAAAAATCGATGGATTCGACTCAAATTGAGAGAGACGATTCTTAGGGTTTGAGAATCGCTAATCGGGGTCTGGAACGAGTGAAACAATGATGGACACATATGAAATCAAGGCTGTAGAATATAGATATGAACTCATTTTTAATGGACGATCGATGGTTTGGTTGGAAACGAGAAATCGCCGAGAAGGAGGCGAGAGAGAAAAGAGGCGAGAGATAGAGAGAATGATACTGTAGGGATAGGAATTAGAGAAAAGAATATATATATTTTCATTTTTGACGGCTGTGATACAATCCCTCTTTGATCCAACGATCTGGAATAACCCTGCAAAATCAGAATTTTGTGAAAATCAAACTAATTTTTGTAAATCAATTCTGATTATATAAACTTCATCTTATTTTAAAAAATAAATTTGTAAAAATAGATAGAAATTCAAAACTGAAATCAGAAAAATGAAATCAAAATTTTAAAATTTAAATCTCAATTTTAGACACATTTTAATTAGTTTCTATCATTTTGCCCTAGTTTTGAAACATTACGTATTTCAAGGCCATGCAAAACTGAAACCAATTAAAATTTTATTTTATTTGAAATATTTCAACATGTTTTTTAGCCAAGACATAAACATTAACTCTATAATGTCTATCTTTAATCAAATTTATTGTAGAGAAATCTGAATTTTCGAGTACCGAAGTTCTCTAGAAAATCCGCTCACACAATACGCTTTATTGACTTGACTAGAAAAATCAAATGATTTAAATTTCAAATAAAATCTTAAAATTAAATATAGAAATCAACTATATTTAATTATTGTGGGCATTCCAACATTCCTAAAAGCAAACGTAATTTAGTGAATCTTTCGGAATGCAAAGGTTTCGTGAATATGTCGGCAACATTATTTTCGGTATCAATATGATCCATTAAAATATCACCATTGTTGACATGATCACGTAAGAAGTGATGTCGTATATCTATGTGTTTAGTACAAAGTGAGATACCAGATTTTTACTTAAATCAATCGCACTCGTATTATCAAAAAAAATAGATATATCATCAAATTTAATCATATAGTCGGCTAATATTTGCTTCATCCATACTATTTGAGCACAACATTTTGCCACCGCTATATATTCAGCTTCCGCGATAGATAACGATACGGAGTTTTGTTTCTTTGAAAACTAAGAAACCAAATATCCACCGAGGAATTGACAAGTACCACTTGTGCTTTTTCTATCGATTAAATGACCCGCATAATCCGAGTCGGAATAGCACACTAAGTCGAATGGTAGTCTTTTCGGATACCAAAGACCAAGTTCCGTGGTACATTTAAGATATCTAAATATCCGTTTAACCGCGGATAAATGAGATTCTTTAGGTGCCGCTTGAAATCGAGCACATTTGCAAATGCTATATTGAATATCCGGTCTACTAGCGGTGATATAAAGTAAACTACCAATCATACCACGATATTTCTTTATATCAACCGAATTTCCGGTAGCATCCGCAACTAATTTCTCCGAGGGAGACATAGGAGTACTAAGGGGTTTGGCATTTTCCATCTCAAATTTCTTAAACATTTCCTTGCAATATTTCGATTGAGATATATGAATGCCTTCGTTAGAATGCTTAATTTGCAAAGCTAAGAAGAAATTGAGTTCTCCCATCATGCTCATTTCGAATTCTTTACTCATTATTTCCGAGAATTTGTTACATGGTGATTCTTTGGTTGACCCAAATATAATATCATCTACATAAATTTGAACGAGCAAGATATCATCACCTTCATACTTCGTAAATTGAGTAATGTCGGCAATTCCCATTTTAAAACCACTAGCAATTAGGAATTTGCTTAACCGCTCATACCAAGCTCTAGGAGCTTTCTTTAGTCCGTATAAGGCTTTATAAAGTTTATACACATATTCCGGATGTTCTAAATCTTCAAATCTCGGTGGTTGTCTTACATAAACTTCTTCTTCTAAGACACTATTTAGGAAAGCCGATTTAACATCCATTTGATAGACTTTGAATCCCTTATGACAAGCGAAAGCTAAGAACATTTGAATTGCTTCGAGTCTAGCCACGGGAGCATAAGTTTCATCGTAGTCTATACCTTCCATTTGTGTATATCCTTGAGCAACTAGTCTTGCTTTATTTCTTACCACTGTTCCACTTTCGTCTAACTTATTACGAAAGACCCACTTGGTTCCAATAGTAGAACTATCGGGTGGAGGTGGAACTAGTTCCCAAACTTTGCTACGAGTAAATCGGTTTGGTTCTTCTTGCATGGCAAGAATCCAATCCTCGTCCAATAAAGCTTCTTTTACAGTTTTGGGTTCTATTTGTGATAGAAAAGCTAAGTGACTAGCAATGTTTTGCACTTGAGATCGAGTTTGGACACCTTTAGTTCTATCACCTACGATATTCTTGATAGGATGATTTCTAACCCAAGGTACATACGAAGGTAATTTATTATCGACCTCAATTATTTCGAGAGGATTATTAGGAGTTGTAGTTCCTTGTCAAAAGTGTTGTTTTGTCTAATAACATTCTCAACGTTATCATGACAATCTTCTTTTGGATCACTTTCCTCTTCAACCAAATCTTTATACTTTGATAGTGGTTTTGATTCATCAACACAACATTCAATGATTCTTCCACCATTAAAGTTTTAAGATTAAATACCCGATAAGCTTTGCTTGTATTTGAATATCCAAGAAAGACACCCTCACTAGATTTTGGGTCAAATTTCGTTAAATAGTCTTTTGTATTCAAAATAAAACATTTACTTCCAAAGTCCTTAAAGTAGCTTATCTTCGGAGTTTTACCAAAATAGAGCTCGTAGGGAGTCTTCATTTTGATTGGTCGTAATAAAACTCGATTAATAACTTAACAAGCCGTTGACATGGCTTCGGCCCAAAAATATTTAGGTCGACGATATTCATTAAGCATCGTGTTTGACATTTCTTGTAACGTTCTATTCTTCCTTTCAACAACCCCGTTTGATTGAGGTGTATAAGGAGGAGAGAAGTTGTGAGTAATGCCATTAGCTTCACAAACTTCAACAAAATTAGAATTTTGAAATTCTTTACCATGACCCGTCCTTATATAAACAATAGACATTTCTCGTTGAGTTTGTATCCTTTTGCAAAGAGCAAAAAATGATGCAAAAGCATCACTTTTTGCTTTTAGGAACTCCGTCCACGTATATCGTGAGAAGTCATCGACTACTACGAGAGTATACGAACTACCTCCCAAACTTTGTAGGGGCACGGGTCCGATGAGATCCATATGTAGAAGCTCTAGTGGTCTAGTAGTAGACACCATGAACTTGGCTTTATGAGATGCTCGAATTTGTTTGCCAATTTCACAAGCTTCACATATATGATATTTTATGAAATTTAGTTTTGGTAAACCACGTACATGTTCATTCGAACATATATTTTTGATGAGTTTCATACTGACATGACCTAAACGTCGATGCCATAACCATGGATCCTCGTTCATGGATACCAAACACACATTTTCATAATCATTGAGGTCACACGAATAAACATTCTTGCTTCGTGGACATTTTGGAATTAGTTTCCACTCTTTGTCATAAATAGCACAATGAGATGGAAAGAATAGCACTTTGAAACCATTGTCACATAGTTGACTTATTGAAAGCAAATTGTACTTTAGTCTAGTGACTAATTGTACATCACATATTTTGAAGCTTTCATTCCCAATGTCACCAATGCCTATAATGTCACCTTTGCTACTATCTCCAAAAGTTACAACTCCGGCGGTTATCTTTTTAATGTTGTTCAACAAAGACTTATTACCGGTCATATGTCGAGAACAACCACTATCAAGGTACCACACATCTTTCTTAGCAGCAAGGCACACCAACATACAAGATCAATTAAACATTTTGGTACCCTTCTTACTTGAGGGTCCGGGTGTTAGCACATCATAAGGCAAACGAGTACTTTCATAGATAAATCGAGGCATAGGATAATCATTCACATAAACAATATCATTTCTAGATGCTTGATTCCTATTAGAAATATGATATGGATTTCTTCTAGGAGCATATCTAGAATTATCACGAAAAGCATTTCTATTATCATTACGAGGAAATATAGTGATAACAGAATCCCTAAAATGATTATTAGCACGATAATTAACATGATTATTCCTAACATGAGCATTATAGTTTCTAGGATAAGCATGATGAATCACATTAGTATGTTGACTCAATCTAGCATTAAAATGACTCGTATTCCTAGGCATAGAATAAGCATTTACATTACGAGCATGACCATAACCATTTGGATTTCTAGCATTATAACCTTGCTTAGGAACTTTAGAGGAAGTAGCATTGTTGGTACTAGTGCTAGCTTGACGTTGCATGTTCCTTTGTTGAAAACTAATTGGTTTTTGTTGATAAGTAAACTTCGGTTGCCTTTTATCATTTTTAACCATATTTTCTTTCTTTTTAGCAACTTTAGTTTTCTTATCATTTTTTGAACTTTCACCTTTAGGAATCCATTTATATTTCCCCTTTCTTTCACCTTCTTTGGCTTTGCAATAAAGACTTATATGTCCACTAACATTGCAATATTAACATTTAGGTGAAGATGATTTAGGAAGAGTATTCTTTGAAGTATTAGGAGGTGGAACTTCTCTTTTAGGGGGAGAGTTTGCATTATATCCTAAACCTTCTCGGTTAAATGATTCTTTTGAGTTAAATACCATATTCTCCAATATAGTACTACTCTTGGTGAATTGCTTAACGATTTTCTTAAGATTTTCTTTTTCCACTAACAAGACGTTAATCCTGTTATTAAAGAAATTTGCTTGATCCAAGATTTGAGACAAGAGCTTGCGATTCTTATTTTGAAGCCTTTGATTTTCCACGAGAACCGATTTAAGTTCTGAGATTACATGATCTCGTTCTTTTGATTCGGTTTCGAGTAAACCATTAAGATTTGCAAGTTCAAAATCTTTAACGGATAACGTAACTTGAAAATCTAATTCTTTTTCTTTTAGGGCTTCATGTAGCTCTTCCTCAATATCTCCCGTTAGAGCTTGTTCGAGTTCTTTTATCTTTTCATTTAGTGTCTCATTTTCACGAATCAAAGATTCATTTCGAATCTTTAAATTCAACATCTCAACATGGAGATCACTAGTGTTAGTAGATAATTGAACTTTTTCATTTTCCATTTCTTCGGCTTGAAGTATCAAGGATATATTCTCAATCTCAAGATTTCGAATATTTTCATCCTTATTGGTATTTTCAAGTTTCAAGCGCTCATTTTGAGATGCAATGAATTCGTAATATTCCACATCTTTGACATGGATATCGGTCAAACGAGTGACCTCTTTTTGTAGCTCAACATTCACATCCCGTATTTTATTCCTTTCGGAACTAACCGTGATGTATTTTTGGGTAATTTCATCATGACTCGTTTTCAACATTTTTACAAGATTAATGAGCTCCGAGACACCCAAATTTGCATGATCTATTTTAAATAAATCTATACTAAAATTATCACTACTACAAGATGCCACATTATTAGAAGGGTTTAGGGGTACCTCTTGATGTAGTGGAGATTTCCTTTGGTGTAGCTTCATCACCGATCACCATCAAGCACAAGTTAACAACTTCTTCACTTTGTTCGGGAGCTTCTTCATCCTCGCTTAAATCCCATCCATTTTTGGCTACAAGACTTCGACCTTTAGCCAACTTTGGACATTCCCGTTTAAAGTGACCGGGTTGTTTACATTCGAAACACACATCATGTGCTTCTTCATTTGGCGATTCCTTCGGCTTAGGTGGAGAATAATTATTCGAATAATTCGAATTATTATTGTTAAAAGCATTATTCCCTTGTTGAACACCTTTGCCTTTGTTGAAACTCGTGGTCAGAAAATTGTTGATATTTTTATAATTAGGCCTTCCTTTCGAGTTAAATACACGTTGTTGGTTACTCGACTTAAGGAATCCTTTTCTGTACCTTTGAGCTTTACTTTGCAAGACCCGACGTAGTTGTCTCGAAAGAAGTGCAATCTCTTGTTCATCAAGATTTTTCAATTCTTCGTTTAACTCATCGTCGTTTTCATTTTCATCGATAAGTATTGCTTTTATGGGCATGCTTTTTTTTTTATCTTCCACTTTCGGAAGGGCCTTTTCCGAAATGTTATCTTCCTCGTAAGAACGAAGATTTCCGAATAAGCTATCGATGGAATATGAATTCAAGTTATGCATTTCTTTTATTTTGGTAACTTTAACTTTCAAACTTGGAGGCAAGGCTTTTAAAATCCTACGATTTTTCTCATTTATAGTATAAACCTTTCCAAGTTGTGCAAGTTCATCGATTATACAAGTAAACCTCATTTCCATATCGATGATGGTTTCACCTTCGAGGAGTTTAAAATTTTCATATTCTTGTATTAAAGTATCCATCCAGGATTCTTTAATATCTTTTGTATTCTCGTAAGTAATAACCAATTTGTTCCACATTTCTTGTGTCGATTTGAAATTGTTAACACGTTTATATTTTTTTCTGCAAGTGCACTAGTAAGAACCATTTCCTCTTTCACGGCAATATTCATTTGAATTTCTTCATCCGGAGTATATTCACTCACTTTCTTTTCAACAATAAAGTCACCTACCTTTTTAGTAGGTATAGTGAATCTATCTTCTATGGCCATCCAAACTTTGACTCCTTGGGATCTAGCATAAATTCTAAATCTTGTTTTCCAAGTAGCAAAATTAGTGCCTTCAAAAAGTGGTGGTCGAGAACTAGAAAGTCCTTCTCCGCAACCAATAGTATTCAAGTAAGCCATCAAAAAGATGTCCTTTTTACGGTTTTATATAACGACTTTCGCAACAGTCGATAAACCCGATAAGGATTTACTTTTTGTTGTATTTTCCGATTATCACAACAATCGTAAAACACGGTTAAAAGCACTGCTTTGTTACCAATTGATAGGTCCCGTATATGGGTTAGATAAACTAGAAGGGGGGGTTGAGTAGCTTATCACCTTTTTAAAATTTAGAGCTTGGCTTTTTCGAAGTTTATTTCCTCTTTTAAAATTCGTTACTTGTAAGCAAGTAAATCGAGTGCGGAAAATAAAAAAGGATAGAAAAATAACACGGTCGATTTTATCCTGGTTCGCGATGCCCGCAACCCCTAATGGATTCGAACACCCCTACTCCAGTCCCCGAGCTCCTCCCCGGACTCGAGATTTCTTCCACTATAAAGAGACTCCTTTATAGTAGGCAGAGAAGCCTTTACAACGCATAAACCACTATTTATTTATCTTGGAGCAATATACACACGTATCCTCCTCACAATAAATAGCAAATACCCACTACAAGAATTATCTTGGAGCGTAACTCCCCGTTACCTCCTCAAATACTTTGTAGTAACCCTTTACAAGACTATGTACTTCTACAACTTTGCCGATCTTGGATCTTAGGTCTTAGATCATGGGTCTTCCCTTTTCTTCACGGTGCGAAGGCTACTAACTCCCCGTTAGTACGCCTAAGACTTGGGTCTTAGAACAAGAGTCACCTCTTTTCACTTCACCTCAATACAAAGATTAGAATACAAGTCTAACAAACAAAGAATATATAATAAGTGAGATATATATATTAAATCCGTGCAAAACTAGTATGTTACGGTACTAGCCACGGGGACGCTATTACGAGTTAAAATAATTTATTCGTTATTAGTTAAAGTCGAGTTCTTCATGACGCCAATCGGAAAAACTACGTACTTTAGTGGTGTGTGCAAGTGGTGATTAATTTATATATATAGATGTATTCAACTCACAAGTGTGAGGACCAAGAAAAAAAATTCAACTCGCAAGTGCGAGGACCAAGAAAGAAAAATTCAACTCGCAAGTGCGAGGACCAAGAAAGAAAAATTCAACTCGCAAGTTCGAGGACCAATAAAGAAAAATATTCAACTTGCAAGAGCGAGGAACAAGAAAGAAAAATATTCAACTCGCAAGTGCGACTACCAAAAGAAAAACAAGCACACTAATTATACACACCACACACAAGCATGTAAACACAACTCACACGTACGGAAAAGTAGCTCGTTATAAAATAACGAGGGCCGCTATTATGCGTTAAATTAGTGCGGAAAATATATAAACAAGTAAGAGCACATAAACAAGCAAGCAAGAAGATGTACAAATATATATACAATATATTCGGCCGAATATTAGTTCGAAAGTGGCCGAATGGTTCAAATTTGTTGTAAAAACAAATTCAAGTGGTCTTGATCTTTTAAGTCCTTTAAAATATTTTTGAGCTCAAGATAAAGATTAAGGACTTGGTTGAGCAAAGACAAGTGAGCTAATACTTTTGGTTACTTAAAGAATCAAGTTTATACCACTTAAGGTAAAACTATATTATAATTTTTTTGACCAAACCAAAAGATAGCTAAATGGCCTTTCACACCCAAAATGGGGTTTTCAAAGGACTTGGGGGAAGCTTAGGATAATCTTTTAAGTGCTTCCAAGAACTTACAAGTTGCCAAAATACACACTAAACGAATCAACTTCAAGAATAAGTGTATATAAGAGCAAAATGCAAGATTAAGTGAATATAAGTGAATATATACAGAAAATGACCAACCAAGCACAATATATTAGCTATATATTCGGTTATATATATAAATATATATATAACAAAGAGAAACCAACTTATAACCCTTGAGATCTAGGAAGAAAACAGGAGAAAAAGCTAGTTTTGAAGCTTTAACACACAAAAACACTCGCCGGAAAATGGTCGGAATTTGGGTTTCAATGGGGACTTTTCTTGGGCTCACAAGGTCACTTACAAGCTGCCTAAACAGTGCTTGGAAGGTGGAAAAACGTGGGTGACCAAAGGTGTGTGAAGGAGAGCAAGATTAGTGAAGAAAAACAAACCAAAATGATGAAATATCAAGGTGTAAAAATGGCTAAACCCAAAGCTACGT
Organism: Saposhnikovia divaricata; assembly: GCA_036435485.1. Lineage (NCBI taxonomy): Eukaryota > Viridiplantae > Streptophyta > Magnoliopsida > Apiales > Apiaceae > Saposhnikovia > Saposhnikovia divaricata. The sequence continues at coordinate 41,978,503 of CM071601.1, forward strand.
TTTTGGCAAGAAAGGGGTAGTAGGGAGAGTGTTTGGGAAGTGTTTTCTTCAGAACTTTGTTGGCTCTCAAAGCTCGGAAAAGAAGTGGGGGGGGGGTAAGGGCTTATTTTATGGCCAAAAAATAAACATTTTAGCATTATTTTTAAATGGCTTAAGGCACACGTTGAAAAGGCAAGTGAGAGTAATATTCCTTGAGGTCTTCCTGCTGTATAAAAATTCAAATTTCCATGGAAAAAGTGCCCATACGTTTTTATTAATTTACGAATTAATAAAAACGTAAAACGCGCGTACCGACGAGACGAAATGGGTTTAATCGCGAAAACCGAAAAATCACTCAAAAATTATGAAATTTTGGGAATCCCCTAGAAATGTTCCCATAGAATTATGGTCAAAATTTCACCTTGAACTGAGTTGACCTTCTACGACTTTTAAGCGACCATTAAATCAATTACGTATCAATTTAAGGGGTCCCGGAAAAAATCATCCAAAATTTACGAAACTTATTCTACAATGTCATATGGAGAAACTAAGAACATATCCAAGATTTCAAGTCAAAATGATATATCGAAGTATTTTTACGAATTTTTCGAATGAAAAAATGGCCTTCAGGAACGATCGAAAAATTCTTTTGTCTTTACCGACAACTTAGACAAAAGTTTTGAGTAAAAAATATTCAAACATAATATTCCTTATGATATAATGACTATAAGGTCCATGGAGTATTTAAGTTTGAATTTAAAAGATTTTATCCGGATAAATAAGGAATTACGGGTATTTCGGAATAAAACAAATATATTTAGAATATTTTAGAGTAAAACATTTAAGAACGACACGCTTTTAAATAATTTGAGCAAATTTTGGTTCGTAAAAGCAGTGTTTGAAAATTCTCGATATTCGTGCATTTTGCCGATGCCTAAGTTTTTTTGACATAAATAACCTTGAATATAAAATACCATTAACTTGATATTTTCATTCTAAGTAAATGTCTAAAATGTGTCGGAAAACATTTTGGTTAGGTTTGACCGTGTTGATCACTTTGACTTGATACCGGAAAATGTCGTCTCCGGGGGAGGATTGTAAGTGGAATCCTAAATCTAATTTAATTTCACTTTTATTTTGACAAATTCCAAAACCTAAAGTGCGAAAGCAATGACTCTGTCAAATACATCATTTTACAATTTTCTCAAAAAATAATCAGAACTAATTGTTGCTAATGGGAGTCCCCCTTGTCATCAATTATTGTCGCAAATTTGCTTTATTATCCACTTCATCTTGACTACTCCAATACTGCAGGTCACTACCTCTGTCTTTATAGCATACTATTTAGAATAAGACTTTAATGTCTTATAATAGAAAATCCATAAAATCCTAAAAAATCAAAACGAAACTAAGAGAACGTAAGTCGATATATAAAAAAATTATATATGTCATACAAATAATAAAGGAAAGTATATTCAATAATAAATTATTATTGAAAACGTGTGTGTATATTTCATAAGAAAAGGAAATAAAATAAAGTCTAACCAATGAAATCTTTGGTTAAACACTAAATCATATATAGAAAATATGACTAAAATAAAACAGACAAGCCAACAAAATGGCACTTAATTGCCTCTACAAGGCCAAAATATATGCCATCAATTTTGGTCACCCATAAATGGTACAAAATATCCATCAATCAAGGCATAATTATCATTAAACATTTTAAAATAAATCAATTATTACAAGAAATTCAACTTTAAAACATTTAATTACAGAAGTAATTACAATCCAATTTAACAAATTGAAAAATGTAAATTAATACCTAAAAATCAATCATTCACATTTAAGGTATATAATAACGATATTTCAATTACCCCATTATAAACAAATTATTAAACTCTCGACTAAAATTATGTATACAAATACAAGAAAAAAATGATCATTTAATGAAATTTTAAAAGACATATTGGTAATTATAACTATTTACCATTTAAAATTCTTAAAAGACTCCCTAAATTATCAGTCAAATATATAACATATGTATTTGGTCAACCACCAATAAATGCATAATCAACCCACATAAATACACTTTAAAGACTAAAAACTTTCCATTAATAATGCCCACGACCAAAAGCTAAATATGGAAACATATCAAAAATAACTAAAACAAAGCAAATTAAGCCCAAAAATCAATAATGCTACATAGAAATGCAACACAGCAATTCAACCAAAATCAAGGTAAAATAAAATATGAATTAATGTAAAATAACGAGACAAAAAGGTTAACTAAGTGAAGCTACCACTTAATGTAAAATATGAATCCTCAAACATAATCTTGAGCAAATCTTCAACAGACGGACCGAAATTGAATATTTACGAGCATGAATTGATAATACAATATATGAAAATAGGAGAAAACAAGATATGCTTGTATACACACAATCAGAGATGCTTAGAGTAGATCATAGAACAACTATTACACATAAGAAAAAAGGATAGTAACAAAAAAACATTTGCAATTTATAAAATCAAAACCAAATACACAAAATAAAATAATTAATATTATATGGTGAAATCAAGATCCATGTAAGTGTATAATCATAATTCTTATGAAAGTCTCTGCAAAGAAAAACGAGAGAGAGAAGATAGCGCTCCCCTTACCGATGGAATCTTGATTAGATCAATCTATTATATCCGGTTGATCCTTACCAAACCAAATAAGATACAGGTAGGCCCTTTTGACCCTTCTTTTCTTTAGGAGGAAAGCGAGAAGAGAACAATTTAATTTAATCGTCTGGTTGCACTTTGTTACCGAATGGAGAATCATATTCTTATGTCTGGATAACTAGAAAGTTGGATTTAAGGCATTACACTAAAAAAAATTTTGATTGTAATAGACGGAACTCAGGGACGGAGGTACGGGATGGCATGCGGGGGCGGCCGCCACCCCAAAACCCCGTATAATAATGAAATTAGTAGTAAAATTCATGCAAAAAATTTAAATATTGATATTTTTAATATTAAATTATTGTAATATTTCGTTTTCGCCCCCTCAAATTTATATAAATTTTATGAATATAGTAATAAAATTTATGATGTTTATCATAATTTTGAATTTTAGTACTTGAATTTAAGTATATATATAAAATTAAAATCTTTTATTAATATGTTTTTTATTTAATTTAATAAAAAATTATTTAACATATAAATTATGAAGAAGGAAAAAAAAATTCGCCCCAGCGAGCTTTAGTTTCTAGTTCCGTCCCTGGACGGAAGCTTATGCTGTATTTAGGTAAACCCGGGGACTTTGATTGCTTTAATATCCACTTTAACAATGAGATATTTAGAAAGAGTTGCCTATAAAAGAATTTTAAGAAAAAGGATGTAAAATGCAAGAAAAACCACAACAATCGTTCGTTTTGACTTAATTAAGTGGCAATTTAATAATTTGATAGAGCTAGCTAGCTTATGTGTGCCTAAGATTTGAACCCTGACAGCTTACAATTTACAATTAATAAAGGATTTTTATAATATTTGAACCCTAACCAATTAATAAGGGATTTTTATAATGTGTATATTGTAAAACTTACTTTTTAATGAATTAATTAATTTTAGTTAAATGAGAACCTACAATTTACAATTAATAAAGGGTTTTTATAATAATTGAACCCTAACAGTTTACAATTTACAATTAATAAAGTGTTTTTATAATGATATGGGGTAAAAGTAAGCCCTAAAGACACATTTAATGTGGCATTAATTAGACCTAGTATGGTCCAAACGTGGGGCCCATTTACGGGGCCAAAGACCTTAAGTAAATATTAATTTCGTAATTAATATTAAGGGTAATAAACAGCTCAGCAAATAAGAATCAAATAAGGATACTGCTCCTGCTAGACTTAGCCTCCAAGGCACCCAATTCAACATGGAAACTGATTACTACAAGGAAAGAGTCTAGAACCTTCCTTAAGGAGGTGGCTTGCCCACCAAGTCTCCGAATCCTACCATAATTCTAAGGCTCCCGCAGCCTATATAAAGGGCCTGACCCCTCATTCTTAGAACTACGTTGGCTTGATTCTCAATAACGAGATACGTAGGCACTCTGTGAGGACCGATCAGTCTTGAAACAAGGAAACAGCCATTAAAACTCGAAGCTCAACCACCCTAGCATTAATTACATACAAACACTAGTTTTATTCCACAACATTTGGCACCGTCTGTGGGAAACAACATCAACCATGGTTCAAACATGAAGAACAGTACCGACCTCTACCGAGGCCATACCCCTCAGCTCTGCTCCGCCCGCCAATGAACAAGTGCCCCCAACAACAGGGACGACCACTCAACCTCAAGTTTCTCAACCTATAGGGACGATTCCCCATGTTGAGAGTACATTACCTGTGGTCGTCAATCCAAATCAAGAAACCAACCCTCTTCAGATGGTGGTCTCTCCTCTTGTTGATCTTACTCATCCGCCACCACCGGGGGTACAGATCCACACTACGGATCTCCCCCTGAATACCAACCTGGTGTATGGGCTGCCTAATTATCCCCCTCGGCAAAGGGAACCTGGACCAAACGGTCATGCCTTACAGATCAGAGATCGAGAATATGATGACCACATTGGCCCCTATACTGACGACTCGTCATCTGAGGACGATGATCGTGATGAAGCCCCAAGGAGGCGACGTGCTAGCAAAGAACCTCTAAGGACGACGCGAAGTATCCATGATGGACCCCCTTTAACAACTGCTGAGAGGATAAGGGCTTATGAGGCCGAGATCTTAAAGTTGAAGGACGACATGGCAAGAGAACAAGCTAGATTAAATCAAAGTCTGCCTCCTCCAACTACAGAGAGGATTCCCATTATCGACTTAGAAAGGTCTTCAAGGAGACAAAAAAGGGCTGATGCCCCAACTGGAAGGACAACAAGGGTGGAAATCCCCAAGGGTAACCCCAAAGATCTGATGCCACTAGGAGATCCTGATGATCACACACCCCCGTTTACTGAGGAGGTGATGAACGTTCGTATCTCAAAGAAGCTCAAGATGCCGACAATCAAGGCTTATGATGGAACGGGAGATCCCACAAATCACGTCAGGACATTTTCAAACGCACTGCTGTTGCAGCCTGCAAGTGATGCCTTAAAGTATAGGGCGTTCCCTCAAACCCTGTTGGGCATGGCTCAAAGATGGTATAGTCGCTTGCCCGTGAATTCAATTGGTTCCTTTAAGGAATTGAGTGCTGCTTTCATTAGTCAGTTCATTAGCGGAAGAGTTCACGAGAAAAGCTCTACATCTCTCATGTATGTGGTGCAAGGAAAGAATGAAAATTTGAGGGATTACCTCAAGAGATTTACTAAGGAGACATTGAATATCACTGATTTGGAGAACAAGGTGGCCATGGTATCCCTCGAACACGGAACCACTGAACTCTTCTTTAAAAGGTCACTGGCAAAACACCCCTTGAGAATATGGTTGAGCTCCAACGAAGAGCTGATAAGTATATTAAAGCTGAGGACAGCATGAAAAAAGAAGCCCCAGAAGGTAATGGAAAAGGTAGCAATGGTTCAAAGAAGCGAAAGCAAGAGCATGAGTACGATGCTAGGGACAAGTATCCCCGAGTTAGCAAGGACTCTGACTCACCGCCACCAAAGAAGAATTTTGGACCAACATTTTCTGACTATGCAAGGTTGAATGCTCCTAGGAGTCAGATTTTATTGGAAATTGAGAAAGATTAGGAATTTCGATGGTCGAAGCCACTTAGGGGAGACCCCGCAAAATGAAACAAGGATCAGTACTGTAGGTACCATAAGGATGTGGGACATGATACCGATGACTGTAGGCAACTCAAAGATGAGATTGAATTCTTGATCCGAAGAGGGAAGCTAGGCCAATTCACGAAGGGTGAAGATCGTGGAAATCAAAGAAGGGATTACGACAGGAAGAATAATGATCGTAGGGACAACGACCGTGATCGCAACCCACAGCCCCGAGGGCCAGTTATCAATATGATTTGGGGAGGCCCGATAGCGGTCGGCACAACTCAAAACTCTCGAAAGGCGTATGCCAGAGAAGTGATGCACATCGTGGGAGAGGCCCCGAAACGTGCTAAGACTGAAATAGTGATTGGTTTTGATGATTCAGACCTCGAAGGGGTGAAGTTCCCCCATGACGACCCGTTGGTCATAACCCCTGTAATTGGAAATTCAGAAGTAAAGCAAGTCCTGATAGAGAATGGAGCTTCGGTTGATATTTTGTTTCATGACGCGTTTGTGAAGATGGGGTACAATGATTCTCAGTTGACCCCGACCAACATGCCTATCTATGGATTTAATGGAGTTGAGTCCAAGGTTGAAGGAACCATTCAGCTGCCTGTGACTATTGGGCAGGAGCCTAAAGAGGCCACTCAGATGCTAAATTTCTTAGTAATCAAGGCAGCCTCGACATATAATGCGATCCTTGGATGTAAGAACCCCAAATTTTGGATATAATTAAAACTTTTTATTATGTACTAAGGTAATGGTGAATAGTGATTACGACTACGATGTAACAATTGAGATAATGAATGAAAGGAATAGATTTGGATTCAAATGTTCATATGCCATGAAGAATACTATTGGTTGACACTTTAGATAAGAATTATCTGTCTCCTAGGGAATTGATATTTGATAATTCTAAAGGAGAAGATTATTCTTATGTCATCCAAATCGGTATCTGTTATTAGTCCAGTGGGTCCGTAAAAAGGTTAAGGAACGATCGAAAGAGATCAGGGACAATTGTACAACCCTAAGAGAATAAGTAAAGAATAAAGAATGAATAGTGTTTTGGTGGAAAAGAGAATATTATGAGACGACACTATATAGAAGTATTCGGAACGGATTTCCGAGTTCGTATTAGTGATTCAAGGGGAAAATAAGTGTATGTAAAAGCTGTCGGATTCTGAAAAACCGCACTTTTATTTTCTCCGAGAGTTCCCTGGACACTGATAGACTTAAAAATTTAACGAAGGGATTTAAGCAATATAAGTTTGAAAGTTAGTAAGAAAGATGGAGAATGATAGTATTAATATTAAGACGGATTCCGGTAAAACCCTAACTAGAAACGAATGAGTTATTTCTTCGAACGATCAATGAATTGAGCAATAAACGGACACATAATCAAGTAGAGGAAGCAAGATACATGCATGTGCAAGTGATAAATATCTAGTGACTAGCAAGGAACTAGATCAATTAGAATGCAACCAAGTACTTAGCACCCAAACCACTTGGTTAGCCTTAAACCACCAAAATATCAACACTTGTCTTGCCAAATTACATCATTGCATGCATCATCACTTTATTAAAGCAACCAAGGATGAGATATTATGTTAAACATATCACTTTATGCATTATTTCCAAGAGCAAGTCAAGCAAAACCTCTTCCTCTCCCCCATTTAGACCATTCGACTTTCATCTTAATTCAAGAATCAAAGTCCAAGCTCCCACCATTGTTTGATCTCCAAAAATTTATCATAGATCCTATATTTCATAAAAATGATACCCTAGAAATCTTAGCCCCAAACACCACTTTTTCCATATTCAAAAAAATCAAGAAAGTGGAGGATGAATAGTAACCTCAAGAACAAAATTCTTGAATCTTGATTTTGGTTGATGATCCAAGCTTCATGGAGGCCATACAAGGACTATACAAGGATTACTAAGTGCATACACACCCCAAGGAAGGTATAACACTCTTGAAACCCTAGGCCTTACTTTGAGTTTGATGATGTTCTTCATGAGTTTTTAGATTAGTATGATTTTGGTAATGATTAAAGCATGCTTATGTAGTGATTTGTTGATATAGGAGGATAAATAGTTTAGATGAACGGAAAGGCATTGCTTGGCCTTAGTTCATGGTTAAATAACATGTATATGTTGTTTGGAGTGGAAACTATGATTATTAGAATGTTTGGAATTTGGAAATATTCGATTTATAGCCGTCATAATTCCCGATTTTCGATAACCTTAAAGAATTTTTGCATCACAGTAGGGTGAATTGTCTTAACTGGTTATGAACATGACATGTCCTCGTAGATCTCGAGTAATAGATCGTTTTGGCAAAAGAATAGAAACATTCCGACTTACGGTTTAGGAGTTATGGTCAAATTACTAAAATTGGTTCGGAACCGTAAGTAAAAGTTCGTAACTTCAATTGAACCCTCGTAAAGCATGTTACTCAGTGGCGAATCCTGGTAAATAAATACTAGAGGTCATAAGGAAGGTATGAAAGAAAACCACATGTCAAACAGATCGTTTTCCGATTTTATAAAAATGTTGGAATCGAAGTTAAACGCGGATGAACCCCTAAAAACCCGCTTGGTTATAACTTTGGTAAAACACTTAGAAAACGAACGATAAAACTCGAGGTATAATCTCGGTTCATAATCGATCGACTTTAGAACTTATATGACTTAAGTATATACCGAGTGTGGGTATGATGACATGTCGTAATAACGAACAAATGTCGGATCATATCAGTAATAAAAAGAGTTACACTAAAAGGTGTATAACGAGATGATTCGAAAACGTGTTTCGATTTAAGTGAAGTTTATACCTAGACTTTTAAAATGTGATAAGTGGTTAATCTCGAATGTTCTGATTGTTTTTAGATCATCGAGCAGACCCAGGACACGCTATCTCCACCCACACCCGATTACCAGGCAAGTGTTCAAACCTTTGAACCTGTTGTTGTGATAATATATGTATATGATTTCTGTTTTACATATGCCATCGCATGCGTTCCTGTTTCCAATTATATTGTGACTCTGGTTTTTGTGATACTTGTTCCCTGAGTTGATATTGGCTTGTAGACTAGATATGAATTATCAGTTATAAATCGGATTGTTTTGGTAAGACCCTTAGCGAAGGGCATATGATATTCATTCTTAAATATAGACCGGGAGTTGGTATTTTGAGATATAGATAGTCGTGGAAATCCGGAGGGATTCCAACGACAGATTATTATTTATCTGAGGAATGTTATTATTAAACGTTATTTATATTCCATAAAGTATCAATTACTTGGAAATATTTCGAGGAATGTTATTCGAATATTATCTCAATCGAGAGATATTAAATGAATGTTAGTTTCGAATATTCATTTAGAGTTGATTATTTAATGAATATTATTTTGATATTCATTATAATGTTATTTATTAAATGAATATTACTTTCGAATATTCATTTAAGGTTTTACGTACTTGATGAATATTATTTTAAAATAGTCATTGGAAGTTCTATTTACTTAAGGAATATTATTTCGATTATTCCTTTAAAGTTTTGATTACTAAATGAATATTATTTGGATATTCATTTAGAAGATTATTTATTAAATGAATGTTATTTGGATATTCATTTAGAAGATTATTTATTAAATGAATGTTATTTGGATATTCAGTTAGAAGATTAAATATTAAATGAATATTATTTTCAAATATTCATTTAAGGTTTGACTTATTTATTGAATATTATTTTAAATATTTATTGGAGTTTAATTATTTAATGAATATTATTTTGAATATTCATTTAAGGAGGGTTTTATTCAACAAATAATTCTATATATTCATTCGAGGATTACTTACGGGCAACATTATGATTTAATGATATTCCGTAATTATTATTGAGTTAATGAATATTCTTGGAATAATTATTTAATTCTTTTAAATTCTTTTTAAAATGATTTATATTATTTGGAGATTATCTTTCACCTCCAAATATTATGTAAAATATTTCGGAGTCTTTTTACGACTATTTTATCAAGGAAAGGTTCCCAACTCTTTATTTTTCATTTAAATCTATCTTAAAAGGATTTAAATGCTCGCTCAAACTTCCATATTATAGGGGAACCTACTTGAGAAAGGTTATTTATCTTGTTGACTTCCCCGATCATAATTTATCCTCTTCACTCGCAACTTGGTTGCTATGGACTCATTAAGTCTGTGTGTACCTTCTCATCATTCGAGGGGTAAGATTGTTTGAATAAGTTGATATCCATTAACAAGCAAAAGCTTGGGAAATGTTGGTGAATTTTCCTTTCCAACTAGATACGACTACTTTGTGGAGTCTTATCAACAAGTATTTCACTTGGGGAAGGGAGGACAAACTCTACGTTTCAATGCTGTGGATTTATTCGAACTAGGAGTCGTGTGTAAGAGGCCGAGTCGCGTGGTCCATCACAAGGCCTAACCATTGGCTAGGGAGTTACTATTAAAGACAATCGACAAGTGGAGCCGTCAGTTCTTCCTTCTACCGGTAGTAAACTATATTGGGCTGTACCATCCCCGACTGATCATCAGGGAGTGGGACAGCTGGCACGTGAAAACTCCAGTATTGGTTTATCTCCCAAACTGGGAATTCCCTGCAACACGTATCGAAGAGATTTCTTTCAGGTTGACGGTACACGTATCGAAGAGACTTCTTTCAGGTTGTAGGACTTCGAAAAATGTTAATAACTGGAATTGCAATATTTTCCTGCAAGTTCCTCTTTTATGATAAATGATGATATCTGGATTATCTTTGACATAACAGATATTCCCACCTATATATGTATTTTGAGTTACCTCGTAACTTCATCGTTCATGTTATTCTGGCATCATTTACGTAAATGCAGGGCATATGGTTTGAAAGATACTTTTGAACTGTTATACATTATCGTTCAGTTAAATATTATTGTTGGTGGGCTATTGCTCACCCTTGCTTTATTATTATATCACAAAAACAGCTAGACCAGATGACTCGAACAAGGCGCACTCGACGCTGGCGAGGACGATGAGACTACCAGAGCCAAAGAGACAGCTATTGGTAGGATAGATTTATTCTTTCAGTACCAAGTATATGGTCTAGTATGACTTATGTAAATGGATGGCAATGAGTATGGATTTATATTGAAATTCTTTTGGATTGTTAGAACTCAAAATGTGATTAATAAAATTTGATTGTTACTCTGATTTCATCTCTGGGACTATAACGGGTGTGTTTTATATTGTTATGTTGGGTCATAAAGATGTAATTTATTTTGAGTAGAAGTAAGTTCAAGTATTGTGGACAGAATTGGAGACCGTAACGACCGGATCCCGGACCCCGGATCTGGGGGTGTTAGAGAAGTGGTATCAGAGCGTACGTTATAAACCCCAGAGATGAGGCGACGTTAAAACAATAAATTCACTAAGATAATAAGTACTCTTGCCAAGTTCATAGTCGGACTACTTAATGTAGTAATGACATATAAAACCCTTATGGGAACTCTTAAGTATCATGATATTGACTTAGCTCGATATCGTATCGACGAGTAAGGCGACAAACCTTGAGGCATACGAGCAGCGCCGCGATGATGCTTTATATGCTGAAGATCAGTGGGTAATTCGATGGAGTACCCTACTGGAGACCCGGAAGAGGTTCCAGCTGATAAGGAAAAATCCTGTTAGGATAAGGAGCTTACCCTTGAGGAATGAGGGCTGCAACTAGAAAGATTGTGATGAGTAAGATATGGTGCTCAGAAAAGTGAGCATAAAGAACTGAGCTATTAGCAAGAGAACTGAAGATTCATGATTGGATTCGTAGCCGGACTACTGGATGTAGTACCAGCAAGTAAGATGGATTGAAAGGATCACTTGAGATCTTATATGGGAATAGATAAGAATCCTTAGAGACTTTCATATTAACGAAGAAAGAGCTAGAGGGATGTACGATTATCAAAGACATCGATATAGGACGAGGAACAGAGTCCCTAGAAATAGTTGAGAATCGGCAGTAAATGCCATATCATTTGATAAATGAATTAGTATGAATATTGTCAGTAATAATTCACCATAAAAAGGCAGATGGCATAGGTTATAATTTATGAAACCAAATGGAGGTTAATGAGGTGGTTTTATTAAAGGAAATGTTCATTTTATGAATGAATCAGTTAGAAAGTAAAGACATTGGGAAGTGACAGCATGATTGGATAAAGTTATATAAAGAAGTAGTAAGCAAGACAATGATCTCAGAACCTACCAGAAGATAAGACCAGTGAGTCAAGATGAACTCGTAATGAGACTATTGTCAGAGACTGATTATAGGGTTATTTCAACTCAGTGAAATGATGAACCAGAAATGTTAGATGCATGTGATTCAGAGGAATATGAAATGCTTTCTTTGAATGGATTATAGTAGTTACCTTAAGTTTACTCCGACACGGAATTATAATGGATCAAGTAATACGATCAGCAGGTAAAGAGAAAAATGTGAGAAAATCTTCCTGGAGCTAAAAGATGAAATTGGTAATGACCAAGAGTTGGCATTGCTTAATGGAAAAAGGAGACTTTATGCTTCCAACGACGCTTCGCATAAAGGATTAGGATGTGTGCTTGCGCAACAAGACAAAGTACTTGCGGATGCATTCGGACAGCACGGTCCACCAGATCGGATGGCCTTAGTAGTGCCAATTTTGTGAAATGACCAACTCCGACGGTAATATTCCTTCTGACACTAGTGGTTAGGTACACTGACCTTTGGCAATATCGAATTTCAGGACGGATAGGTATCAGGATATTGTTACAGGTTTCAGTTTGAAACTGTTGATTCCCTTCTAAGGGATGGATATAATTGGTTCCTCTCCAGAGGGTAAACTTCCAATCTGATGATGATTATTTCGTTAACTACAACTGCTTATGGTTCTACCTGCTTGGAGGTTCATAGAATTATTCTTCAGGTTTCGAAACTAGTCTCCTTAATGTTACCAGTAGGTAAATGGATAGATTGTCCAGAATTTCCCTGAGTCTGGAAAGGAATTCGGTGAATTTTGGCAAACCTTGTCTTTCTGATTATCAGCGAACGTCATGGAAGAGAGTAGAAACTGGAGCAAACCCTGTGATTTGGGTAAGGATGCTGTATAATGGGTTAGTAAACGGACCCTGAGCATTACAATCGATGGTAGAGATAAAATGATGAAGTGAGATTGGACGGAAATAGGAAATGTAAGTAAGAAACCAGCCGGACTGAGAAACTCCAGGATTGACTTAAGTGAAAAGGCTGTTATGTCAGGAATGGTAAGCTTACGTGGCACGTGGGATTGATAAGAATAGTTGAAGAGATAAAAATAGAGGAAAGGTGACCGGAGACGGCGCTGAGTAGCCGATTAAGACTTATATGAAGTAAAGTTTTGGAAAGGTAGAAAGGTATCAAAGAAGAAGACAGTATGCCGGCAATTGATGGAAAAGAAATGCTATTAGCCAAACCCCTAAAATCATATATATTTTTTTGTGTGGCCAGTTGAGGCCAAGTCACAAAGGATTATCAAGTGACTAGACTAGCAATGAAAGGACAAAACAGGGTTGCTTCTAAGAAAGCACCGACTGCAAGGGCTTCTGATATAAAGGAAATATTAATGAGATCGTAGGAACCTTCTGCTGAGCAACCCATGTTTTGATTGGGAATTCACTAGACCTTTTTGGGATGGGGTCACCCGTACTAAAGTGACTCATGTGTGTATGGTAGTCCAAGATTACGAGTAAAATGGAAGTATAGTGACTTGAGATGTATGATGTTAGGGTATCATGAATACCATGACTATATTATGACTAAGGAAAGTAAACAATGAAGGTTTATGAAGAAAGTATAGAAATGGTCAGAGATTGATCAGTATGCTGTAGAAATTTTGTATGAGGCAAGTACCTTTGAGAAGAACGATAAGTACTAAGAGATTCACGTTGAACTCGACCAATATCTTCCAAAACATCCTTGCTACCATTACCAAGTTCTGTGAGAGAGCAGATAGACATACGTTGTCTTTTGGAAGGTCAAATAGGCTGACAACTATCTGAAAGAAGAGGTTAGCATTAAGCCACCGATCGATTATCAAATGAGAATGATTGAAAAGAGACCCTTATTAAGGATACATGATTTGATTGCCAAGTATAGGATGCAAAAATTCCTTCGCAGATGAATTAAGGATAGGATATCCATAAATTAAGACAAACCCTGGGGAATGCACAAGGGATGGCATTAACCCTAATAACGACATTATGAATTCAGATGATATGAGTTGGACTTGCTAACGCAACAATGACCGGTAAGGAGTATTAAAAAGAGTTCTGGAAAGAACATAGATAGAATTATTAGAGTATTGATCAATGACGTTTTGATATACTCTGTACCCGAAAAATACAGGAGGAATGATGAGGATGACCTAAGAAACCTTACAAGGAAAAAGGTAATATTCCGAACTTCAAAATGGAAGTTTGGTAAGGAATGTATGACATAGTAACAATAATGCCAGATGAGGCATGTATGAAACCCTGAGGAAGTATGGATTGAACCTATAAAGGTTAAGATTATCCTAAGATAAGGAAAGAACTAAGAAGAGAAGTATCCTAAGTAGAATTGGGAATAAACGTGATAAAGTTCCCACGGGTAGGTGGAAGCAATGACTTATGGAAAAAGATTGATAGATATATTTTTTTTCCCCTTCAGCAGAGCTTAAGGGAGAATGATTTCACCCAACAGTGATGGGAATGAGGTAGAAAAGTTTGAGTTGGAACGTATCCAGAGAACATTGATTATAAGAAATTATTATTATCAGAAAAGGCCGATGAGGTGGTCGACAGTCTAAGTATAAAGGAATACTTACAAATGTTCATACCGAAGAAACAAAATGATATTTGGAAAGACCTTTAAGGTCATATCGGAGTGGAGGAATTTACATTCCTTTTGATGATTGTGCAAGAATCGAAGGTAATAATAGTTTAAGTAAAGATTCGATTCCTGATGGAGTCTTAAGCATATTATGTACCTTAGAAGGTCCCGTTTTGAGGCAAACCAGGACCATGATACAAAACTGACGAAGTAAACCATTAAGTTTCCAGTCTTTTATGGAAGATGTATGAGTGATACTTTTATCAACCGGAGATAGCTGCGATGCTTGAAACTCTTCTACAATTTTATCTACTTCATGTAATATCTACATCAAGTTCAGGAAGTGTTCCTTATGGATAAGGAATAGTGATTACTTTATCTCCCTAAAGGATTGAAACCCGTATGGTTAGCTATTAACGCACTACGTAAACAACAAGCGATGGTGATTCTTCTAAGAAAGTAGATGACAATGTAAAGATAAAGAAAGTGCTGCTATTGATAAGCTAAATGGCATGTTAATGAATGACAAGCAAGTTTGTGTTAGTGTACTTCTGCACAAACAAGATAGAGAATATGAGGTTGATGATTCATGATGTTAAAGATATTCCCGTGGAAAGAATTAATGAGACTGGGAGGGAAGGGCAGTTGAGCCCGAGACTTATTGGGCCACCTGAGAGTTTAAAAGTGTTCGGTAGGTGGCATTCGAGCTAGCCTTACCCCCAAAACTTATAGCACGGTCATAACAGGTTTTCATGTGGCAAGGCTATGCCAGTAAAACGCAGAGGCTCAACAGATGATAAGAGTGCGAGCAGGTAGATGTACGACCTGGTCTGACTTACGAAAGATAACCTGTGAAAAACCGCGGGTAGAAAAGAATAAGTGATGAGAAACAAGTTGACAGAAGTAGATTATATTGAATCTAAGTTAAAGGGATCGGCCAGATTCATTTCGGAGAATTTGAATTGGAATAATGTGATGATTATAGAGTAAATGTAACGGGATACCAATAAGGAGGTACCAAGTGCAAAAGATATCTCAATAAAGAGACGAAGGTGAAAGTAAATAACAGAAGTAAGTAAGAATCAGATAATAAGAAGGATGTGATTGATAAAGAAAAGACTGGGAAAGCAACTATGGAATGTGAAGCAAGGAATGTTATGAATGGATTAATGAATGGGTTTTCTAACAAACCTTTAGGATGACCACCTGATAGTGTTATTGTTATGAATATGAAAGAGCTAGTAACATGATATGGAATGTTAGTAACAATGGTGTCAAGCGAGAAACCTAAGATTTAACCTAAAAGGTTGAAGGAATTTTCTGAAGTAAGCATTGCTAAGATTAAACAAGAGTATAGGTCCATAGAATAATGGACAAAGCAGCAAGATATGTTGACTCGTGAGATTGCGATCAAATAGTATTGGATATAATTATGATTATTTTCTTCTTTGAGGAACCTCTATAGTTCAGAGGTAAATTCTGAGTATGATATTTTACAATCATGAAAACTTTCTATAATCCTTTAGAATTCTTTTCTTTTCTTCTCTTTTATTCATCTTCTTTATGAATTGAGAAGAACAACCCTTTAAGGAGGGGAGGTACTGCTACGTGACTATCTGTCTATGTGATAGAAGTCTAAGTGGAATACCATAACTTGTTTAATTGCTTGTCAAGTACTAAAGGCTGGCCCCCTTCTGTACTAACTATGCAATATAACAAATGTTCATTGATCATAGTGATCTCTCAATAAATCTTTCCACTTCTCTATATTGATCGAGATTGCGAAGATTAAAGCGACCAGGAAATACACAGTGCGAGCGAGGTTATCTCCGAATTCGCAGTATGATAGTGATACCAATGTTACTGCAGGTATCAATAAGGATAAGATTGAGTAAGAGGATAACCCGGATAGTGTGTGGTACGGAAAGTAGCAACTTTGATGTAAAAAGGATAAAGTATAGATTGTAGCACTGGAAGATGTACTGAGAAAGGGTAGAACAATTAAGAATTGACCGAGAAGCTAAGAAGTGAACGACAGACAAATGACTCTTTGCTTCCTACCTGATTCCGGGACGGAATCCTTTTAAGGAGGGGAGACTGTAAGAACCCAAAATTTTGGATATAATTAAAACTTTTTATTATGTACTAAGGTAATGGTGAATAGTGATTACGACTACGATGTAACGATTGAGATAATGAATGAAAGGAATAGATTTGGATTCAAATGTTTATATGCTATGAAGAATACTATTGGTTGACACTTTAGATAAGAATTATCTATCTCCTAGGGAATTGATATTTGATAATTCTAAAGGAGAAGATTATTCTTATGTCATCCAAATCGATATCTGTTATTAGTCCAGTGGGTCCGTAAAAAGGTTAAGGAACGATCGAAAGAGATCAGGGACAATTGTACAACCCTAAGAGAATAAGTAAAGAATAAAGAATGAATAGTGTTTTGGTGGAAAAGAAAATATTATGAGATGACACTATATAGAAGTATTCGGAACGGATTTCCGAGTTCGTATTAGTGATCCAGGGGAAAATAAGTGTATGTAAAAGCTGTCGGATTCTGAAAAACCACACTTTTATTTTCTCCGAGAGTTCCCTGGACACTGATAGACTTAAGAATTTAACGAAGGGATTTAAGGAATATAAGTTTGAAAGTTAGTAAGAAAGATGGAGAATGATAGTATTAATATTAAGACGGATTCCGGTAAAACCCTAACTAGAAACGAATGAGTTATTTCCTCGAACGATCAATGAATTGAGCAATAAACGGACATAGAATCAAGCAGAGGAAGCAAGATACATGCATGTGCAAGTGATAAATATCTAGTGACTAGCAAGGAGCTAGATCAATTAGAATGCAACCAAGTACTTAGCACCCAAACCACTTGGTTAGCCTTAAACCACCAAAATATCAACACTTGTCTTGCCAAATTGCATCATTGCATGCATCATCACTTTATTAAAGCAACCGAGGATGAGATATTATGCTAAAAATATCACTTTATGCATTATTTCCAAGAGCAAGTCAAGCAAAACCTCTTCCTCTCCCCCATTTAGACCATTCAACTTTCATCTTAATTCAAGAATCAAAGTCCAAGCTCCCACCATTGTTTGATCTCCAAAAATTTATCATAGATCCTATATTTCATAAAAATGATACCCTAGAAATCTTAGCCCCAAACACCACTTTTTCCATTTTCAAAAAAATCAAGAAAGTGGAGGATGAATAGTAACCTCAAGAACAAAATTCTTGAATCTTGATTTTGGTTGATGATCCAAGCTTCATGGAGGCCATACAAGGACTATACAAGGCTTACTAAGTGCATACACACCCCAAGGAAGGTATAACACTCTTGAAACCCTAGGCCTTACTTTGAGTTTGATGATGTTCTTGATGAGTTTTTAGATTAGTATGATTATGGTAATGATTAAAGCAAGCTTATGTAGTGATTTGTTGATATAGGAGGATAAATAGTTTAGATGAACGGAAAGGCATTGCTTGGCCTTAGTTCATGGTTAAATAACATGTATATGTTGTTTGGAGTGGAAACTAGGATTATTGGAAAGTTTGGAATTTGGAAATATTCGATTTATAGCCGTCGTAATGCCCGATTTTCGATAACCTTAAAGAATTTGTGCATCACAGTAGGGTGAATTGTCTTAACTGTGACAGCCCCAAATCTGGGGTCAGGATCCAGGCCGTCACGCTCCAATTTCCATTTATTAACCTTATCATTTTTGATCTTTAAATATTTTAATATCATTTTAAAACTCGCATAAGTGACCCCACACTAATATACACACACCAGTCATATGCTCAGAGAACAACATCCACAATATTAAAAGTTTAGAGTTAAGGAGTTATTACAAACCCAGAATCTTACTAAGCACATTGTTGAATAATACTTTTACAGGAAGCATTTCAACAACCAAAAGTTTATTACATGAGCTTACACACTTAATGTACATAAGTCTACCAGGACCCGCCTGTCTACACGCTACCTCCGGGATAGGTGCCAGCGTTCTCTCAAAAGGTCGTCTTCCCCTTACCCTCTTGCGGGGTGTAGTACGAAGTATCGGCTTGCGATCTAGCTGTTGTATAATTAAATAGCAAGAGTGAGCTATAATAGCTCAGCAAGATAAATTTGTAAACTAGTATCAAAGGAAAACTTATATATGTATATATAAAAAGAAGACCCATCATAATCTTTAAGAAAAGAATTAATTTTTATTTATTAAATACACCATCTATTTATTTTCATAAGAAAAGAAATATAAAACCATATAATATCAGTTTCTCTTCTATCACCAGATAATAATCAATACCACCTCTCAGTATAATGTCTCAAGGTAATATAACATTTGAAATAAATCTCTCAATACAATCTTTCCATTTCCCTTTTTATACAACAATTATATAAAAATAATATAAAATCAGTTTCTCTTCTTACTGTAAAAACAATTCCATCATTTCATACCATTTTCCTTTTCCAGAATACAGATCTGAAAACCATTATCAATTCTTTCTTTTAAGTTTTGGGGATATCTGCTAGCGCCAGATACGTAGGACGATGATCAGTCGCCTGACCGTACCTGCTCTCTGTTTACTACTAGTAGAAGGGATGATCCCACCTGGTCATCAACCCTGGAGGAAGGCTACCTGCTACATCCTCCTTCGACAACTCTTGGGCCGTAATAAATATTGAGTGTTGGACTGTGCCGCACACAGCCTCTTACGCTTTTTGTTGCAATCCCCCCACTTTTTGTCAATCAGTATTCCATTTATACCAATACCATTCC
The DNA here is from genome assembly GCA_036435485.1 of Saposhnikovia divaricata. Taxonomy (NCBI): domain Eukaryota; kingdom Viridiplantae; phylum Streptophyta; class Magnoliopsida; order Apiales; family Apiaceae; genus Saposhnikovia; species Saposhnikovia divaricata. The sequence goes on from CM071601.1 coordinate 41,997,950, forward strand.
ACATTTTTCCTTTAAATTTCCATTTCCACTTTCATTCACATATGTCATCACTTTAAAGCTTATGCCATAATACTCTGATTATGACTCAGACATCTTCTCTGTATTTAATGGAATCCAGTACACTTATATATATATATATATATATATATATATATATATATAATATTCCATCCTTTTTTTTAGAAATAGTAAATAATAATCAAATAATATTTATTAAATCACAATATTTAAAAAGAATATTTTTAACATAATATTATAAATCATATAACCCTAGATAACAACTGATACCATTCTTTCATATTCTTTTAATCATAAAGCATGTTCACTTTATGCATAATCATATCTGTATATCCATATCCATCTCTCTTTAATTCCCAAAATCAGGAAGTAAATTCTCAACAATATAGTAACAATAGGATCACATATATATTCCATGAAATCATCTTTCTTTGAAGGTAAATAATTTTCCAAAGTAAAGATAGGAGAAATCTTGCCTGGATCTCTAAAGCGAGTAGGTATGATCATGTGTTCGTGTCCCGTCTCTATAGAAACGAAAGGATCACCGTTAGTATATATCCTACTTAATCACCTAATCTTTATACAATAACACCCTTGACACATAATATATGTTTGACATAGCTTTTACGTACCAAAAGTTCCAAGAACATAATCATTTTTAAACTCGATCAAAGTTTTAATGTATTACACCATTTCCCTTAATAACCACTCCCGACTGTAAAAATTCTCAGAGAATATCAATTCCGAATTTTAATGCAAGGTCAATTGGTAATGGTCCTCTGACCACCCTACTACAATATCCCAAAATTTTATAACGTTTAAAAATGTTTAAATATGGTAATTATAGCCTCAAATTTGATACAATTACGTTTTCTCGGTTTTCGAACGTCTTTCTCTAAAACTGACTTTTCTCCTAAACCGTTCATCAGATTTTAACGTACTTTATATCAAAACGATCTATGAACTAAGACCTATCTTATTCTGACCAGTTGGGATACCCTACTGACATGGACATATTCGGGTTGCCCTGTTTTTAACAAGTAATCGCTGTTTTAACGAAAATCGGGCGTTATAACGGCTATATTTTCATACTTTCCAAGATATTACTCCTCCAAATCCATCATCCACCTTATACACCATCACCTACACCATGTGGTCATCTTACCAACCATGGTTACAAGCACATCCCACTTCCATATTCAACTTAAACCACTTACAAACACATATATCATCATGAATAATCACTTATCATAACCTTAATCACTAAACTTTCTATAATCCATCATATATTCAAAGTAATACTAAAGGGTCTTGAGATTTATACCTTCTTGAAGAGTGAATAAACCCTAGTAAGTCTTGAATGGTCCTTAAGTAGCCTTAGTACACTTGAATCAATCAAAAGAAATCAAGAACACAAAGTTAGTTCTTGAAAATCACTATTCATCATCATTTTTGATCCATCTTTTGACATAGCTATACTCAATATTTGAAGCTAAGATTTTGAACATACCTTGGGGTCTTGATTACCTTTGTTTTAAGCTATAGAACACAAGAATCCAACCATGGGAGCTAGGGTTTTGAGCCCCATCTTGCTACTGGCCAGAACCTGGACAGGTTTGGTTCTCCCACTTTGAGCATGGATTTGACTAGGCTATACTACTTGGATTGTCATGAAATTTTGTACGAATCTTCCCCATAGCGTGGAGAACGTATGGTTAAAATTTGGTGATTTTAGAAGCTCTAGAGCTTGAGATATGAATTTTTCTTTCCTCCTTGCTCTTGCAGGGCAGTTTGTATGTCTATGGGTTTAGCTTGATTTCTACTTGCTTATACATGTATCTATCCCTTTATTCACCCTTATCATCTTTTAATGTGGTGTTGATCATCTATTTGTCCAATTGTTGGTGATCCTTTGGTTCACTTGCCAAGCTTAAAACATGTTACTCCATTTCTTGCTATTTACTTGCTTGTCCTTGCCTTATCTTGAAATGTTCCACCAATGCCCTTCCTCTTTCTCTTATTCACTCACATGGTTTCCTTCCTTAATACCCTAAGATCAGCTCCTTATAGTGTTGGGCCGAAATTTGGGCTTTCCCCCATGTTTTGGGCCTTTTGTTTGGGCTCCGTTCAAAGTTTTCTCGTCGTTTGATCCATCGAATGATTTCTGCGATTGTCTCAGTGGTTTCTCCTTTGTAAATTCCTTGGATATATAATATCCTCTCCCACATAATATATTAGTGTGTTAGGGTGATTCTAATCCTCAAGTAGATATTAGATCCAATATCCTTGGTATATTCTCTTTTTCTCAGAAGTTGCTCTCTCAGTTGTCTCTCAGGTTCTCAAGCATTCTCAAACTCGTTTAACAATCTAAATTCCCTTGGCATTTCCTTGACTTGATCACTCCTTGGTTTATCCTAATTTCACTATTTCCTCAAGATATAAACCATTTAACATTTCTATAGTCCTTAATATCACATTCAATAGAGTCTCAATCGAAATCAAAAATCCTTAAAGTCCATATTCAGGAATTTCTGAAATCCATTATCACTTTGAGTCACTCATTTTCATAGTATAACACTAATATGGTTCCTGATTATTCATTTTCCATCTCAAATCTAGGGTACTTACATACCATTTCCATAAATCCTCAAAATTACTATTCATTTAGGCACTGTAGCATTCTAAAAGTTAGGGTTATTACAGTCTTCCCCCCTTAAAAGGATTCCGTCCCGGAATCACGTTGGAAATGTCCATAGGTACCTTTTTCATCCACACCTTCTAACTTCCACACTACTTCCTATATCCTTTTCCTTTCATAATATCTCTATCTTGTTTGCACAAAATACACCAACATAACCTGCTTGTCATTCACCAACATGCCATTTAGCTTATCAATAACAGTTCTTTCATTATCTTCCTTTGCCAATCTCTTCCTGTATTTGATCATTGTATAATATCTCCCTTTTCTCCTCCCTTTTTACCATTGCCTCAGCCACCACATTGACCTTTCCTGTATGGTAGTGTATCTCACTATGGTTTAGCTATATTTTGATCTCTATCATGACATAAATATTAACACCTCAATATTCCTATATCTCACCTCTGTAAAATTTTCCAGAAAATAAATTCTACTAATATTTCTTGAAACAATTGTAAGAAAATATTATTTTTAATGTATATTTCCTGTTCGTACTTATACACACATATACTTTCCTTTCATCCTTGAAAAATATTCTCGCACTTTCCCCAATACTCTTAATCTCCTTTTTATAGAGTTCTCTGACCCTTAACAGATATTGATTTTCCTTATCTAGATTGTCAACCTACCTACACCATTCATTGACTTAGTCGATCCCTAACCAAACATTTACACTTAAATAGTTAAATTAGAGCGTACCTGCAATTTCCTCCGGATACCTTATCCCATATGTCTATTGTTCACTATACACTCTTTACATCTTGCTGATCCACCTTAGTTCCTTCATTATATACTATCTACTCCACCTCTGAAATTTCCCTTTGTTATTCTCATTAAAATCTTTACCTCAAGTTTTACTCATTTACACCTTTTTGGATTAATCCTTTGAATAATTAACATCTTTAATCTCTCTCTGCTACATAGGTTATTCGTCACAATATTGGCCTTCCCCCACTAAAAGTTATTGCACCTCGAATCCTTCATTAATTATCCCCACTTCCTTTGTTTATCCTTATTCTGACTCTATCCTCAAAATACACCTTACTCTCAATAGTAAATCTCAATTATACCTTAAAATTCCTCATATTCTTTTCTCTTACTAATCATCAAATATACCCATTTCTTCTCACGAAATTCCTTCATCTCTTATATTGAAACGCTTCTAGCTCTAATTATCTCTTAACGAAGTTTCCCTTGGAATCTCGAGTTTCCTCGTATAATCACGTATACTATAAACATTGCTTCCATCCATTAATGATATCTTCTATATTCAAATCAATTAATAGAATTTAAGAGACTTTGAATTGAAACGAACCCAGAAACAAGCAAGGGTCCCACAATAATTTATAAAATTAAGAATTTTAAATAACCTTTATTCGAAACAAAAGAATATTTAAGAAATCAATATGATGGAAGAACCCGTATGTCACACAAGTGAGGGCGTCCCCTCCGACTTTCAATCACACAGACAGATCGTCCTTGTGTATACATATAGGATTGTTCCTCTTAGTTGTAGTAAAAATACAAAGAAAATTTTAAATCCAAAATGATCAATACCATCTTCCGAAAGTAATCTTAGAGGAATATTTTGAATAAGATAGATAAAATAAAATTTTGAAACACATCCCCAAGGGTACCAGAAAGTTTTTTTTTAAAAAAAGATACCGGCACTTAATGAATAATTACCCATTAGTAGAGGAAAATTTGAAACTCAATAATATAATTTAGCAGGGCTGTAGGAGCTTGAAAATAGGTACCGTTAATAGCCTCTGCCCAATTGAAAATCCAAATAATGGAAGGTTTTCCTCAAATACTATTTATATCCTAGACTGCGTACCCTCCAAAATTTCTTAAATTTGGCACTCACCATGTAGCCTTAACCTATCGTCTGCTATTCCCAATTATCTTCATTTACTTAGTCGTGACTTGGCTCGATACTCTCTACCTTGATCCATAATAGAACATAACCTTCTAATCGATATACTTTCATAATATTGATCGTCTTGACCTGACACTGCTCTGGTATTAAGGACCCTTCAAACTATACTTCTAAATTGCATATTCTAACATATCTCGTATACTCACGAGGTTATCTAACGTACACTTCCCGATACATCAAGTATTCCCTTTCCCATACCGATCCCGTGTGCTACATAAACTTAACACTTTTAGCATAATAACCTTTTCATTTAAGTCAATCTCAGAATTTCTCAGTCTGTCTTGGTGCTTAAGGTATATCTTGGCTTTACCGACAAATCTCAGTTTCACCATTTCATCTCCACAATCAATTGAAACAATCAGTGTCTGTTCACCAATCCACTTACAATATTTCTTCAAACTCCCTTAAACACAAGAAGACTTTAAATACCCTTAACTTTGGCTCACCAATCTCCTCTCCCTATACTAAAACATAAACTTTTATTAGTAATAATCTATAAAATTATAATCCCTACTTAGAATAAACACTTCGTTCGATAAACCACCCTTAAACTCGATGTGAGTTCATATTTTATATCATTACATATATATCTATATGTGTATATTATTATCACTTTTGTTCCTGAGCAATATGACTCTTAGCTCTGATACCATCTGTGACAGCCCCAAATTTGGGGTCAGGAATCCGGGCCGTCACGCTCAAATTTCCATTTATTAACCTTATCACTTTTGATCTTTTAAATATTTTAATATCATTTTAAAACTCGCATAAGTGACCCCACACTAATATACACACACCAGTCATATGCTCAGAGAACAACATCCACAATATTAAAAGTTTAGAGTTAAGGAGTTATTACAAACCCAGAATCTTACTAAGTACATTGTTGAATAATACTTCTACAGGAAGCATTTCAACAACCAAAAGTTTATTACATGAGCTTACACACTTAATGTACATAAGTCTACCAGGACCCGCCTATCTATACGCTACCTCCGGGATAGGTGCCAGCGTTCTCTCAAAAGGTCGTCTTTCCCTTACCCTCTTGCGGGCTGTAGTGCGAAGTATCGGCATGCGATCTAGCTGTTGTATAAGTAAATAGCAAGAGTGAGCTATAATAGCTCAGCAAGATAAATTTGTAAACTAGTATCAAAGGAAAACTTATATATGTATATATAAACAGAAGACCCATCATAATCTTTAAGAAAAGAATTAATTTTTATTTATTAAATACACCATCTATTTATTTTCATAAGAAAAGAAATATAAAACCATATAATATCAGTTTCTCTTCTATCACCAGATAATAATCAATACCACCTCTCAGTATAATGTCTCAAGATAATATAACATTTGAAATAAATCTCTCAATACAATCTTTCCATTTCCCTTTTTATACAACAATTATATAAAAATAATATAAAATCAGTTTCTCTTCTTAGTGTAAAAACAATTCTATCATTTCATACCATTTTCCTTTTTCAGAATACAGATCTGAAAACCATTATCAATTCTTTCTTTTAAGTTTTGGGGATATCTGCTAGCGCCAGATACGTAGGACGATGATCAGTCGCCTGACCGTACCTGCTCTCTGTTTACTACTAGTAGAAGGGATGATCCCACCTGGTCATCAACCCTGGAGGAAGGCTACCTGCTTGTTAAATATAATTGATGTGTTTTAATCAGTGTTTAAGTGTTACAGTGAATTATCAGATTTTAGCTGGAAGCGGTCAGAGTTTAGTGTAAACTCTGACAGATGGAAGCTCGACAGAGTTTGTCAAACTCTGTTTGGAGGCAGCGTCTACTGGTCAACAGTGATTGAAGATTTATTATGGAAGCGATATCTTTGAAGATTGGATAGCTATCAAAGAGATTGAGTTGACTTAGGAGACGTGTGACAATCTGTAATCGATATCATTGTATAGCTGATTAGTAGGAATATCAATTAGAGATTGTATCGAAGCTTTATGTTTTATAAATACAGTTAGGTTAACTCTAGAAGGGTATCGTACAACGAATTATCTTTATTGTAACCTAGCAGCTCTTTGTGATAGTTTACATCACGAAGAGGGTTCTTAATAGCAGAAGTTTTTAAGTGCATAAACGTCTTACTTGTTAAACTCTCATACGAATTTGATTATTAATTGTGTATTCGGCCTAACAAGTGGTATCAGAGCCAATCTGTTACTTTATTACAGGTTAAGATCCAAACACAACAATAATCATGTCAGCAATTCCTCCACCAACACCTACTATTTCTGAAAAGGCTCCTACTACTGTGAGTCGTTATGAACCAATCAGGGTTCCTATTCTCAGGCCATTAGAGTATGCTATGTGGAAGGTCAAGATGACTATGTTTCTGGAGGCTACAGATCCAGAATATCTTGACAGGATTTATGAAGGCCCTCACAATCCTACAAAGCTATCTGTTGCAGCTGCTGGTGAAGAAGCTAAAATAGTTCCAAAGGAAAAGAAGGACATGACTCCTGAAGATCTATCATCAATTGCTAAGGATGCAAAGGTTAGGCATTTACTGCATAGTGCTTTAGACAATGTTATGTCTAACAAAGTCATTAACTGCACCACTGCAAAAGAGATATTGGATGCTCTTGAAGTCAGGTGTCAAGGAACTGCGACTATTAAGAAGAATAGGAGAAACATACTCACACAAGAGTATGAGCATTTTAAGGCTAAACCTGAAGAGACCATGACAGAAACATTTGATAGATTCTGTAAACTGCTCAATGATCTGTCATTGGTCAACAAAGAGTATGATCTAGAAGACTCAAATCTCAAGTTTCTTCTTTCTCTACCTGAAAAGTGGGATGTGAAAACAACCACTATTAGAGACAACTATGATCTTGCTGAAACAGAGATTGATGAAATCTATGGGCTGCTCAAAACTCATGAATTGGAAATGGAGCAGAGAAACAGGAGATCAAGCAGGAAGGCAAAGTCTGTTGCTCTTAATGTTGAAGAGAAGCCTCAGAAGAAAGAGGCATCAAGAAGGAAAATGAAGGGAAAAGCTTTGGTCATACACTCAGAAAGTGAATCATCAAACTCTGATTGTGATTCAAACTCTTCTGAATCATCTGACTCTGAGGATGATGAAGAAGAAATGAGGAAAATGGCTGTGTTGATGGTGATGACCTTCAAGAAAATGGGCTTCAAGAATTTCAATAAAGGGAAAAGGATTTCTAGAGATTCAAATGAAGACAGGAAAAGCTTCAGGAAGTTTGATAAGAGAGATTCTAAAGGGAAGAAGGATAAGTCTGAAATTCAATGCTACAAGTGTAAGGAGATGGGTCACTATGCTCCTGAGTGCAAGAAGGGTAAAACTGGAAAGGTACTCTACACTAAAGGCAGAGATTGGGCAGATACTTCAGATTCTGATGAAGAAGTGAACTATGCTCTCATGGCTACTACTGAATCAGAAACTTCTGAAAATCAGGTACCTCTAACTACCTATGCTTATAATATTGATGACATTGCTCAATTAAGAATTTATCTTAAGTCATTGCATATAAGTTATAGGGATCAGACTTTAGAAAATGAGAGGATAAAATCTGAAAATTCTGAACTTAAGGTTAGAAATAAACTTGTTGAAGAAAAACTTGAAAACATGCAACAAGTTCAGAAAGAGAGAGATGATGCTGTTTCTAAAGAACAGAATTTGCTTCAGAAATATAAACAACTAGAATCTGAGTTGGAGGAAGCAAATAAGAAAATTAGGACTTGGACTAATTCTGGAAAGGACACTCAACAGATTTTTCAAACAGACACTGTTGGTCTAGGTTATAATGAGGGAGATGAACTTAGATTTCAAAATCAAGTTAAAATCAGACCTCATTTTGTACATGGAACCAGTAAATTTTTGTCTGAAAATGAAAAAGAAGCTGTTAAAAGTAAACCAGTAAAAACTAGTGTTAAACAGGTTAATATTGGTTCAATGACAAATAAACAACTCAAACATAAACTGAAGGAGTTAAAATCTGTTAAGAAACAGAGAGTGTCAAATAAGAACAGAAATGGAAAAGTAGGCATCACTTCAGGAAATAAACCAATGCTTGCTAGTTATGCTCCAAGAAAGACATGTCATAACTGTGGTAGTACTAAGCATCTTGCAAATTTCTGTAAGAAAAATAAAAATATAAATTCTTTACCTACCAAGTCTGAGGTAAAGAAGGATTTTGCTAGAACTAAGCCACAGACTTTATGCACACACTGTGGAAGCACTTGGCATTCCATTTATACTTGCAGAGAATATCATGCTATCTATCATAATTACTATGAACTGAAACCCAATCTGAAATGGGTTAAAGTTGATACTGCAAGTGTAAACATTGATACTGTTAGCTCAAACTCTGATAATGTTAATTCCACTGCAAAAGCTAACAAAGTTAAGAATGCCAAAGGATCCAAGCAAGTCTGGATCCTTAAATCCAATCCTCAGTAATTGCTTGTGATTGCAGGGCAACAGGGAGGCAACCCTAGTCGTGGACAGTGGATGTTCAGGACACATGACTGGAAATAAAGCTCTGCTATCAGACTATGAGGAGAAGGCTGGCCCAAAAGTTTCCTTTGGTGATGGTAATGTAGGAAGAACATTGGGATATGGCAATATTAATCTTGGAAATGTCATCATCAACAATGTAGCTCATGTCCCAGGACTCAAGCATGACTTGTTATTTGTGAGTCAAATATGTGACAAGGGATATCATGTAGATTTTCAACCTGAATATTGTGAAGTTATCAGTAAATCTACAGGAAAGGTTGTTCTAGTTGGTCACAGGCAAAACAACATTTATGAAATCAAGCTTTTGATAGACTCTGTTGGAAAAGCTGTTTGCCTGTCTACAAGAATGTCTAGTGAAGAGAGTTGGAAGTGGCACAAGAAACTCTCACATTTGAACTTGAACAATATCAATGAATTGATCAGAAAGGATATTGTAAGAGGACTCCCAAAGGCTCTGTTAAATGTTGATGGCCTATGTGATTCATGTCAGAAGGCTAAACAAAGGAAGTCATCTTTCAAGAGCAAGACATAATTTTCAATCACTGATCCCTATCATCTTCTGCATGTTGATCTCTTTGGTCCAGTAAATGTTATGTCTATAGCAAGGAAGAAATATGCTTTAGTCATTGTTGATGAATACACTAGATTCACTTGGGTGTATTTTCTAGCAAAGAAGGATGAAACTGCATTAACTCTGATGGAGCATGTGAAGCTTCTGGACAAAGGATCAAGTAACAAAGTCAGAATCATCAGAAGTGATAATGGAACTGAGTTCAGAAATGCAACAATGGAAGAATTCTGCAAGGACAATGGAGTGAAGCAAGAATTTTTAGCACCTGGTACACCACAACAAAATGGTGTAGTTGAAAGGAAAAATAGAACCTTGATTGAAGCTGCCAGAACTATGCTTGATGAAGCAAAATTGCCAACTTATTTCTGGGCAGAAGCTGTTCAAACTGCTTGTTTTACTCAAAATGCTACACTGATCAATAAGCATGGAAAGACACCATATGAGATGGTGAAGAAAAAGAAGCCTAACCTGAAATACTTTCATATTTTCGGGTGCAAATGTTTTGTTTTGAAGACTCATCCTGAACAGGTGACCAAGTTTGAGCTAAAGGCAGATGAAGGAATTTTTGTTGGCTATCCACTATCAACAAAGGCATTCAGAGTTTACAATCTGAGAACTAAAGTGATCATGGAATCTATACATGTGTCTTTTGATGATAAGAAGATAACTGGACTTGAAGACAAAGATGAATATGATCAACTGAACTTTGAAAATGAAGATTTAAACTCTGATGAAGTAAACTCTGATGAAACAATTCTGACAGACTTTGTTGAAACAAACTCTGAACCTCTACTGGTAGACACTGAAGAAACTTCTCAGCCACAACAAAGGGAAGAACCAGTTGAGGGGGAGCATGATCAAGATGAAGACTCAAACACTGATACTGAGTCAATAGAAAAATCTGGATCAAACTCTGATGATTCAAACTCTGAAAATTCAAATTCTGACTCTGGGCAGTCAAGTTCAAGGAGAGTCTCAGAAAACGAAGATAGATCACAACAAAATCAGGAGAGCATGGATCAAGGGGGAGGATCACATGCTGACAGAAGTCATTTGCCTTCTGCTAGGAAATGGACTAAATCACATACACCTGATTTGATAATTGGTGATCCAGATGCAAAAGTGAAAACAAGAAGTGCTACTGCAAGTGAATGTCTGTTTCATGCATTCTTGTCTAAAAATGAACCAAAGAAAGTGGAAGAAGCTCTTCAAGATGCTGACTGGATAACAGCAATGCAGGAAGAGTTGAATGAATTTGAAAGAAATGAAGTTTGGACCCTTGTACCAAGGCCAAAGAACAAATCTATTGTTGGTACTAAATGGGTTTCCAGAAACAAGACTAACAGTGAAGGTGTTATCACAAGGAACAAGGCTAGACTGGTAGCAAAAGGCTATTCACAGCAGGAAGGAATAGACTATGATGAAACATTTGCTCCAGTTGCAAGATTGGAGGCAATCAGAATTTTTCTAGCATATGCCTCTCACAAGAAATTCAAAGTGTTCCAGATGGATGTGAAAAGTGCGTTTCTGAATGGAAAGCTTGAAGAAGAAGTGTTTGTTGAACAACCACCAGGATTTGTGGACCCCAAATATCCAGATTATGTCTACAGGCTAGATAAGGCACTATATGGACTTAAGCAGGCACCAAGAGCATGGTATGAGACACTTGCTCAATTTCTTCTAGAAAGTGGATTCAACAGAGGAACAATTGACAAAACTCTACTTTATTTCAATCAAGGAAGTGACCTCCTTTTAGTTCAGATATATGTTGATGACATTATCTTTGGGTCTACTAATGATAAACTCTGTAAGAAGTTTGCCAAGCTCATGCAGTCCAGGTATCAAATGATCATGATGGGAGAGCTTAGTTACTTTCTAGGCCTACAGGTGAGACAAACAGATGATGGTATTTTCATTAATCAAGAAAAATATACCAGAAATCTTCTCAAGAAATTTGGTATGCTTGACTGTTCATCTGCATCAACTCCCATGGCAACAGCAACTAAATTGGACATAAACACAGGAGTTTCAGTGGATATGACAAACTACAGGGGCATGATAGGATCTCTTCTATACTTGATAGCTAGTAGGCCTGACATCATGTATGCAACCTGTCTTTGTGCAAGGTTTCAGGCAGATCCTAGAGAGCCACATCTGATAGCTGTGAAAAGAATCTTCAAGTATCTCAAGGGCACCATATCATTAGGTCTGTGGTACCCCAGAGAATCAGATTTCAAGCTACTTGGGTATTCTGATGCAGACTTTGCAGGCTGCAAGATAGACAGAAAGAGCACTAGTGGAAGTTGTCAATTTCTTGGTGACAGACTTGTCTCCTGGTACAGCAAGAAACAGAAATCAATTTCCACATCTACAGCTGAAGCAGAGTATATTGCAGCTGGTAGCTGTTGTGCACAGATCTTGTGGATGAAGAATCAATTGCTGGATTATGGATTGAGGTACAGTAAAATTCCTATTTACTGTGATAATCAAAGTGCTATTGCTGTGACAGGTAATCCAGTACAGCATTCAATGACCAAGCACATCAGCATAAGGTACCACTTCATCAGAGAACATGTGGAAGAAGGGAATATTGAACTACATTTTGTGTCTACAGAACAACAGCTTGCAGATATCTTCACTAAACCATTGAGTGAAGCTACATTTACAAGACTGGTAAATGAACTAGGAATGGTCTCTGGTTCTGACTAGGAATGTTGGTTAGATTCAAATTTTACTTATGTATTGTATTACTCATATTTCCTGATTGGTTAAGTGCTAAGTGAACTCTGTTGATTAAACTCTGTTATGCATACTCTGTTAAACTTTGTCAGCATGCCTGTATGTCATACACTGTTAATAAGTTTGATAAACTCTGTGAACTCTGAGTTGATTTTTGTCTGAATGAAAACACCAATGAAGAAATATGTATGAAGCATGATTCTCAGCAATTAATCATGAATCTTTCTGAGTTATTGTGATCTAATCTTAGATTGTGCAGAAAGTTAACACAGCTGATACTGGTTCATATTTATAGCATCTCTTAGTTTATTTTGTCCTAAACTCTGAGTCTATAAATACTGTGTGCATTACCTTACATGAATAACTACTGATGTTGATGAACTCTAAACTCTGTTAGTTATACTCTGGTAGAATAAAATGCTTACTGCAATACCCCAAAGAAAATGTATATAGGTTGTTATACTCCTTTGAGATTATGTTGGATACTAGGATGACCCAGGAACTTATTGGTATATAATATGTGCTAAAATTCTCTGATTTTTGGTGACTAGTTAAATACTAGGATGACCCAGGAACTTATCAAAATGATAAGGGCTAAAATTTTTGAATTTTTGGTGACTGGTTCCAACCTCTAATTACTGGAATGAATAGAATTAAAAAAAAAATCTTATATGTATATATAGAGGGGGTATAAAATAAATTAAAAGTTACTGTATATAGATTGATTACTACAGAGTTTAGCTTTCATCATACAGTCAGTGTTTACTATGACAATTTGTGCATCCAGTGTTTATTGATTTACTTTATGGATTTTATGAAAAATTAGATGCTCTAAAAATTGATTTAGTAAACTCTGCTTCACACACACATATTTTCACAACTGTGCAATTTATGAAAGGGTTTCGGTGATAAAGTTGGAGAATTGACAAACGCTGTGGATTCGTGGTTCGTACTCTAACAGATGTCGAATAGTGTTTTCACAAATACCGCCTCGACTTGTCGAATGCTAGACTTCTCGAATAGAACAAAACACTTCTCGAATTGGTACTCTGTTCTGTTCCTGATTTAATTGTGATTATTGTTGATGAATTTGTTCCTTATATGATTACTTTAATTAGTTTTCATATTCTCTTCTTTGATTTACTTCCTTGAAGAACAGTTAATAAACATAAAAAAAAAATTGCAGAACACACTGAATAAGATTAGAGAAACAGAATTTTTCATTGATAATAAGAAAGAGATTACAAGCAAGTATTACATCTTTTTGTTCTCTCTATCTGCTAATCTATTCAACAGGAAAATAAAAGGTCAAGTCCAAACCACTCCATTGTTAGCAAACATCCCAGGTCCCATCTTTGCCACTTTATTTGGGTGGAAGTTGAAGGGATAAGGTTATTTTTGCTGACATATTCATTAACAATGGTTGGTGGTGTTGGATGAGGATGCCTTCGAGGAAAGCCATGCTAATGTTGCTTGGAGAGCAGCATCGATGTCGATCACTCTTCCAGGTTTTTCTCTCTCGATCTCTTCCAGACCGGCATCCATCTGCAGCCACAGAGTCTCAAGCTGCCTTTCCCAGTCAAACGCATCAAACTCTTCACGCGTATAGCTGAAGATATCTCTATTCTCTACGAGATGGAGATTCTTTTCTTTGATGGTAAGGTTTGACATTGTTATTCAGAGTGTGTTGTTTGAAGGGTTTTTGATTTTTCAGGGGAGAATGAAAGGTTAAAGGGATAGTGAACTAATCTGAACAAGTCGCTAGGCCTTAAATAGAGATGGGTAAGCAATGAAGTACTAAAACGCTTCGTATTCTGGTTATTAATGGTTACAGGTAAACGCTTCATATTCTGGTTTTAATCGGGTCCAGGTATTTTAAGAGAGTGTTATTTGATTTTTTTTTAAATCAAATATTTTATTGTTATAATTTGCAAAATACACTTCTTAAAAATACGAGCACGTGACCCACTCACCCATTACTGTGTCCCACTCACCCATTATCGTGTCCCACTCACACATTAATCAAGGAACTGATTGAGTGTTTGATTACATAAGAGATTGAGTTTTTAATCACTCTAATTACTTTTGTGTCCAAACGATTGTGTTTTATTTTTACATCTCACAGTTCTCTCACGTTTCACTTGGGCATTCTCGCAAACACCTTTCCTACATACACTTCTCTTAGGGATTCTTGCAAATTTCTTAACTCAATGGCTTCTAAACCATTCACTGCTCTTGGTCTACGGTTTGTCCCTAACAACTATGAAGCTCCACTCTATCATGAACGTGTTCCAAAAGCGTTTCATCTAATGCAGAATTTCTTGAGAGACTCAGAGATTGGACAAGCTCTGGTTGAACCTGGTACTCTCTCTGCATCTCAAATTGCCACTTTTTGGCAAAACTCAGTCTATGTGGATGGAGGAGAGAATGGGACTCCTAACATCATCTTCACTTATGAAGAACAAGAGTTTGTGATTACTCCACAAACTGTCATAGATACAATGGGGTTTGATACACATACATCTTATACTTATGTTGGTGAACCTCTATTGAGAAAGATGCTACAGGAGATAGGTTACATGGAATCTCTTGACAAGCTTGGCAGTGTCAAGAGGCCTAATCTCAGGAAGGAATGGAACTTTTTCTTCGATTGCATTACAAGGACATTCCAGAAGAAAGTCACCAACTGGGATGCCATTCCAATAGACAGTCTACAAATCGGGTATTCTCTACTCTATGGTAGTAATTTTGATTTTGGTAGATATGTTCTGATGAATTTAGGTGATAAACTGTCAGAGTCTACTACAGTTTATTATGCTCGATTTTGTCAAATGCTGTTCAATGCTTGTGTACCTGGTCTAGAGATTGCTGATACTGATGAAATTCAGCCTTTTAGAGTCAACAAGAGAATATTCTCTGATATGACTAATAAGGATGTTGGTAAAGAAAATCTACATGCCTTTGTTCTGCCACTTGCTTTGCAGAATTTTCTCAACCAACCTCAGGACCAACCACAACCAGAACCACAACCAGAAGCACAACCTGAACCACTAAACATTGATCGTACTCAAACACTAAACACTGAACCACCTACATCACCTATTCACTCAGCACCTACAAAACAAGCTTCACACACTCCACAAACAAACTCTGAATCATCACAATCTCCACCACAACCACAGCCTAAAGCAAAAAGAGGCAGAGTAAAGTCAGCACTAAACACTGAACGACATGCAAGAGTTAAGAAGGCAATAGAGACACAAATGAAAGCAAAACAGACATCTCCTGGAGCTGTTTATACTAGAAGAATGAAAAGAATGAAACAAACGGCAAACAAACCTAAGTCACCCTCAGTGGTCGCAGAATCTAGTAAAGAGGATTCAGATGAAGTGCCTCTAGCGAAGAGAAGAAAATTGGTAATCTCTGATTTTGTGGATGAAAATGTTGAAGCTCCAGAGGTAGTTTCACAGCAACTACCTACTGTTGAGGCTGAACAAGATTCACTGCCTGAAGAAGTTCAAATGCCTGCAGAGGACAAAATGCCTGCAGAGGACAAAATGCCTGCAGAAGAGGATACTAGAGATGGTTTTTCTCCAATGAATGATATTCTTGATTCATTCATGCCATTTTCTGATCCTATCTCTGATACTGGTGCAGCTGATCAACCTACAGTTGTTCTTTCTGAAACTGTAGCATCACATACTGAATTACTCTCGGATGCTCACCAGACTGCTGAAGGAGGAGATGAGATTGATCAACAACCTAAGGAGATAAACTCTGAGACTATGGTGAAATCTGTAGAGGATGTTGTACAGCCTATTGTTGACTCTACTACTAAACCTGTTACAGAGGATGTTATTGGCACTGTTGATGCATCCATTCCTATTCCTTCATCCTCTCATCATGTTGAAGCTGAGGTTGGAGATGAAACTGAAGGGAATACTGAGTCAAGCCCTTCTCAGAGTTTACCAGTCCAGACTGATGCTAAGGTTAAGGATTTTGCTGGTCCTTCAAATCAAGCAGATGCTGAAGAAGAACATCTTGAACAATTTTCAAATGACTGGTACAAGGACACTTGTATCTTTCCTTCTGCAAGAGCAGCTGAATTTGTAAAGAGAACCTCCAGAACAATTACAAATCCAGAGATTCTATCTTGTCTTAAGGCTACAGTTGTACAAGTGAAGACTCTCAACTCGAGGTTTGATCTGTGTCAAAAGGCAATCTCTGATGTTCGAGGTGATGTTGTTAGAGGAGCTGAAATGATTAAACTTGACAACAAGAATAAATTTCAATATCTTACTCAGAATCAAGACACTTTGTCTAACAGGCTGAGCAAAGTTGAACACAATCAGAATGATATGTCCTTAAAGCTTGATTCTATTGCTACCTCCTTGGAGTTAATTACATCTATTCTTATGCCTGATGATGTCAAAAAGGGGGAGAGAGTTGCTAAAGACAAGTGCAAGCAATCTCAAACTCTGATCAGAAGGGATAGTGCTGGAGATGGAGGAGCAAGTAGTAAATGAAAGAACAAAACTGAAGAATTTCAAACTTTGAAAACTAGCAAGTCATCTAAATCACAGTTTGTTGGGATAAATACTGATACTCAAGGTACTTCAAAGACCAAGAGTTTGCTATTACCTTCTAATCCAAAGACTGATGAAGAATTGGCTGCTAAGTTGTTTATTGAAGAGAATGAGGAAGGAGTTACAATTGAGGACATTGAAGCTGAAGAAAAGAGTTTACAAGAAGAACATGTCAAGGCTTTAAAGTCTGGTAAGTTAAAAAGAGGAAAAGCTCCTAGGCCTGTTGTTAAAGGTGTTGTGATCAAGGAAAGGGCTGATGATAGTCAAAGATCTCAGTTTTCAAAGGAAACAATGGCAGCAGAAGCTCAACCCAAGCTGAAAGGTATTGAAGGAGAAAGTTCACAGAAGAAAGTTACAACTTCTGTTGCATCACAAGTTATGATCACACCTTTACAATCTTCTCAATTGAAATCGGTTTTTTGGAAAGGAACAATTCAAGATCCAAATATATTATCTGGAGTTTCTATGAATATTTCTGATGGAAGAGCCTTGTCTGGTAAAGTTGGAAACAATAAGGGTGGACTAGGTTCACACAAAGACAAAAGGCAATATACTGGTCCTAGAGATCCTTCTTCGCTGGCTGTTCCAGGTCGTGGTGTCACTCAAGAGAGTTTGGACAGACTGGAATCAGTACAGTTAGTTTATCAGAAGAGTTTAAAGAAGGACTTTCTCTTGTACTTCATGGCTGATGGGACAGTATTTAGAATTGGTGAGAATGATATTGGCTTGAAATATTGGGAAGAACTAGAATATGTTCTATATCTTTTCAAGGTGAATAGTCAAAGGACTCAATCAGTTGCTAATGTGCTCAGACAGAGGATGCTTCAGAATTTGGCAATCAGAGGAGAGAAGTATATTAGCAGATATGTTCCTAAGTACAGGGATTACAATGGAAATCTTATTGAAATGAAGAAAGGTACTGCAAAATTAAAGACTGATTTGGTAATCACAGTACTTGACTTCAATTCACAGTCAGAAGAAGTCAAATTTATCAGACTGGGAAATGAGATGAGAAGAAACAAAATCTATGATCTTAGGGCTGCTATCTATCAGACAGATGAGAGTGATTCTTAGCTCAGAGAGATTAAAGAAGCTATGAAGATTGAGCTTGAAAATGCAGAAAGAAGATTGCTCATAGATTATCTCAGAGCTATACCAGATCTTGAAGAGATTAGAGACTAAAGTCTGTAAGGATTTTCTTATTCTCTGTAGATTTTGTTAAGTAGAAGCTTAAACTCTGAATTTGTATAAACACTGTATTTTGTCTATTTGTTTTGACATCATCAATTATTGTTATTAACTTGTGCATTTTTTCTAATGAACAAGTTGGGGGAGATTGTTAAATATAATTGATGTGTTTTAATCAGTGTTTAAGTGTTACAGTGAATTATCAGAGTTTAGCTGGAAGCGGTCAGAGTTTAGTGTAAACTCTGAAAGATGGAAGCTCGACAGAGTTTGTCAAACTCTGTCTGGAGGCAGCGTCTACTGGTCAACAGTGATTGAAGATTTATTATGGAAGCGATATCTTTAAAGATTGGATAGCTATCAAAGAGATTGAGTTGACTTAGGAGACGTGTGACAATCAGTAATTGATATCATTGTATAGCTGATTAGTAGGAATATCAATTAGAGATTGTATCGAAGCTGTATGTTTTATAAATACAGTTAGGTTAACTCTAGAAGGGTATCGTACAACGAATTATCTTTATTGTAACCTAGCAGCTCTTTGTGATAGTTTACATCACGAAGAGGGTTCTTAATACCAGAAGTTTTTAAGTGCATAAACGTCTTACTTGTTAAACTCTCATACGAATTTGATTATTAATTGTGTATTCGGCCTAACACTGCTACATCCTCCTTCGTCAACTCTTGGGCCGTAATAAATATTGAGTGCTGGACTGTGCCGCACACAGCCTCTTACGCTTTTTATTGCAATCCCCCCCTTTTTGTCAATCAGTATTCCATTTATACCAATACCATTCCACATTTTTCCTTTAAATTTCCATTTCCACTTTCATTCACATATGTCATCACTTTTAAAGCTTATGCCATAATACTCTGATTATGACTCAGACATCTTCTCTGTATTTAATGGAATCCAGTACACTTATATATCTATATATATATAAAATATTCCACCCTTTTTTTAGAAATAGTAAATAATAATCAAATAATATTTATTAAATCACAATATTTAAAAAGAATATTTTTAACATAATATTATAAATCATATAACCCTAGAAAACAACTGATACCATTCTTTCATATTCTTTTAATCATAAAGCATGTTCACTTTATGCATAATCATATCTGTATATCCATATCCATCTCTCTTTAATTCCCAAAATCAGGAAGTAAATTCTCAACAATATAGTAACAATAGGATCACATATATATTCCATGAAATCATCTTTCTTTGAAGGTAAATAATTTTCCAAAGTAAAGATAGGAGAAATCTTGCCTGGATCTCTAAAGTGAGTAGGTATGATCCTGTGTTCGTCTCCCGTCTCTATAGAAACGAAAGGATCACCGTTAGTATATATCCTACTTAATCACCTAATCTTTATACAATAACACCCTTGACACATAATATATGTTTGACATAGATAATTTCCATGATACTTCCGAATGTAGAGCATTAAAAGACCAAATTGAGGAATTGATAAAGCCGGGAAGCTCGCGAAATGGATAGCTTGAGGTGACCAGTAGTTGAAAGTTTGAGAGCTTCCTTAAAGTAGAGTTGAGAGACCTTTATTTATATATGTATTTCCTTCTTAGAACTGGGGGGTAGTGCATGTATACCTCCCTAGCAAGAAAACGTATTTCTTTCGAGTAGTTTTCAACGAAATTATGAGTAGTTCTTTTCCTTGTATTACGTCGTACATGAGTTTATATTTAGCTTGTAAAACAAGGAACGTAATTCAGTGAGCCGCTAGAAATACCTCACAAGTAATCTCTTTAAGTATCTCTTGTTTCATACAATGAGTTAGCTCGCGTAAGCTTAGTGGTGTTGTATTAGGATACTTGTATTAGATGTAGAGGTTCTTTCACAGCGTGTTTCGTAAGAGGTTCAAGAAGAAAAGAGAAGACATGTTAAAGCTACAAGCAGGAATGATGTGAAGAAATTATAGTATCTATTCGAGCGTTAAGGAAAATTCGACATAGTTGAAGATTTTGATGAAGAGTGGCTACAAGAATCTGATATGAGCATCTTGAAGAAAACACATAGTACTCAACTTTCTGGATGAATATTCAACGACTTGTTAAAGATTAGCGAAGAATTGTGAAGCTTCCCAGAGTTAGTTCTTCATCAAAGACAAGTTTCCCTGAAGAACTAAGGGTAGTATAATTACTATAGGACATGGTAGTTTGAAAATTGAGGATTTCAAAATTTTGAGAATTCAGGTCAGGAACCTCACCATCAGGACCAAGAAGCTCACGATTTGGTCTGGGAACCTCATGGTTAGGATGCATTTCGGGAACCTCATAGCTCATATTTGGTTCAGGAACCTTGAGAATTGATTTTGTCTAGCATCTTGAAGAGCAGCATGCTTGCATCACGAACACGTCAATGAGTTTTCAAATCTTAAAGGAGGCTTCCACTTCACTTCTGATCACTCTACAGAAAGATCCAGGTGATACCTCTCCTTTTATGCTTATATATTCGTAGAAAACCTCCCAGGTACGTGCAACAAACTCTTAATATTAATAAAGCATGCTTAGATATTTATATTGTTGAGGTCTTATATGCGATAAATCTATGATTATGTCTTGATTATGTTTATGGATGTTAGAATGCACATGTACCTAACAGATTACAGGTTCCTTGTTATTTACTTGAACCTCCCAGGTTCCTTGTTATTTATCGGCAGCTTGCAGGTTCCTTGATATTTACTTGTAGCTCACAGGTTCTTTGACATTTGCCTGCATCTCGCAGGTTCCTTGATATTTACCTACAGTTAAGTTTATTTATATTTACCTACAGTTAATATGTTTTGTGTTATTCACCTGAAGCTCATAGGTTACAGTTTCCAGGTCTAGTTGTATTTATATGTGTCTAGTAAATTACTCGTTATTCTCTTGTAACTGACATCTTGCAGGTTCATTGTTATATACCTGAAGCTTGTATGTAATAGCTTCTAGGTTCATTGACATTTCTTAGAAGCCAATTGTTGATAGTTTCTGATTAGCAGCTTCCTGCTTGAAGTTCCCAGCCAGCCGATACCTGAATAGAAGAAAGTGTACTTACAGTAAGAGCTCCATGCCTTTAGAGGATTAATCTAGTTCCCTTCTGGATTCTCTTTGTGCTCCATTCAAGGATTCACTTATAGCCCAGAATGATTCACTAGGTTCCCCAAGATTTTCATGTATTCATCTGGTGTCCTTATGGATTCTCTTTGTGCTCCATTCAAGGATTCACTTAGAGCCCAGAAGGACTCACTAGGTTCCCTAAGCATATCCATGTATTCACATAGTGCCCTTATGGATTCTCTATGTGCCCGTATAAGTTCACTTAGAGCCCAAAAGGATTCACTTGGTGCTTCATGCATCCACGCACATTTGTTTGGTATCTTGATAGATTCTCTTTGTACCCTTTTATGGATTCATTTGGTGCCCAATTGGTTTCGGTTTTTTCCTTTAGCAGAGGTTCACATAATGACCAGTTGGATTCACCTTATGCCCTTACAAGGATTTGCATAGAGCCCAAAAAGATTCACTTTGAAAGCCAAAAAAGACTTGCAAGCATGAAAGTTTCACTTCGAAAAGCCCTATGAATCGTAGGCATGCATTCAAAAGTCCCATAAGAATATTGGCACCTAGTTAAAGGTTTTGGGAACCTAAGCATGGGTAACCTAACCTAGAGTTCTCTTGTACTTGAAAAGCCTTCAAAGGGATTCACCTTGTGCCCTTACGGATTCACTTGGTGCCTCTAGCATCAGAAGGGATTCACCTTATGCCCTTACGGATTCACTTTGTGCCCCTAGAATTTGAAATGATTCATCATGTGCCATATAGATTCTTTTTGTGCCCTCTTCAGGATTCACTTAGAGCTTATATGGATTCATTTGGTTCCACAAAGGAATTCACTTAGTGCCCAACCGGATTCTCTTCGTGCTCTTGCCATGATTCACCTAGAGCCCGGATGATTTCACTTCGTGCTCCCTAAAGCCAAAAGGATTCATTTGATGCCCAGTTGAATTCTTTAAGTGCCCTTCTCAGGATTCACTTAAAGCTCAACTAGATTCGTCTTATGCCCTACCAAATGATTCATTTGACGCCCAGTCAAATTATTTAAGTGTCCTTCTCAGGATTCACTTAAAGCTCAACTGGATTCGTCTGATGCCCTACAAAAGGATTCATTTTACGCCTAGTTGAATTCTTTAAGTGCCCTTCTCAGGATTCACTTAAAACTCAACTGGATTCGTTTTATGCCCTACTAAGGATTCACTTAGCGCCCAATTGAATTCTCTAAGTGCCCTTCCCAGGATTCACCTAGAGCTCAATTGGATTCGCCTTGTGCCCTCATCAAACCGATACATAGATGAATACTCTCATTTTATAAAGCTTGTATATGACCGAAATAGTTTATCGCTTACAGCTTCCAGGTTAAGTGATATTCAACCGAAACAAGCAGTTTTCAATCAATCGCTTCAACAAGCTATACGAGGTTCACGCGTCATGATGGCTCGGGGGGGTAGCTCAATTCCCCTATATCTTATTATTGCGAGCTTGTACAAAGAAGAGCTTCCATATTCCAGGTTCAGTAACGGAACCTCAATCCAAATCGGCACAATGAAGCACATATAAGTTCTACTTTCATGCCTTTATATCCTTAACTACCATACACATTTTCTGTCAATGAGATCTTTATTTTCTAGCATGCTTAGATACATATAGCTTTTACTGCGCATATTACATGATCTTAGAATGAAATTTATGTGAACTTGTACTGAGGATGTTATCATGCCCTATAGGTTTACAGCCTACACAACATATTTGCTTAGCTTACGATCTCAAACTTGTTTGTTGAAACAACTTATTAGATAATTGATATGCCACTTGAAAAGGTAGCAGCATATATAGTGTAGATAATCATTCATACATGTATCACTTATATGTGAGCTTTTCATCTCGTATTACTAATCTATTTTTTTCTAGTTTTCTTAGTGTTGTGCCCAAAATCGCCATGGGCTAGATTTAGACCTATTATGTCATAGGTTCCAATCAACTAGTATTGTATGAGCCAGGAGACAGATTGTCTCCAGTACCATATATGAAGACCAAACGCGAAGAAATGAGCACTAGCTGAGAAGACAGTCAACAGATTATGAGTATCAAGACGTTCCTGATGAACCAGTAGCTGAGCAGATTACGAATGGACCAGGTTCCTCCCCGTAGAAGAGCCCGAGTCAGCCTAGCAGCAGCAATGAGGACAGCAAGAAGTACATGGGAACTACAGGAAGACTCACCAAACTAATATATTTGTTATTTGTGTAGGTACAGTTTCCTATAGAAATGTTCCTGAGAAACATGTTTCGAGATGTAGGTTCCTGAGCACCAGGTTCTTGAGCATAAACAACAGAAAGATCTAGAAGCCAGCTAGACAGAAGCAGACACTCCTAGGATGCAGCTGATCCTAGCTTACCTCTAATAGACAAATATTAGATAGTCAAATGAAAACCAGCTTATCAGATGAAAGCAACCACTCGAGCAATCATGTTATGATTTTCAAGGTTAACCTCATGCCCTTTTAAGGATTTATCTAGTGCTCTATTTGGATTCGTTCTGTGCCCTCAGCATAGGTTCTCCTAACGCCCAACTAGGCTCACTTTATGCCCTTATTTGGATTCATGTGGTTCCATTGACATCCCTAAGATTCTTGTTCCTTTTAAGGATTCATTTAGTGCCCTATTGGATTCATTTTGTTCCCTCAACAAAGGTTCACATAATGCCCAATTAGGTTCACTTAATGCCCTTAGTTGGATTCACTTGGTTCCCTTGACATTCTTAAGGTTCACTCAGTGCCCAATCAGATTCGCTTTGTGCCCTTGTCAAAGGATTCACTCAGCGCCTAATTGGATTCACTTTGTACCCTTATCATGATTCAAGCAAGAAGATAAAGACCTGCATGGTTCACTCAGAAGAAACATGGGAGCATTGAAGGGATTGGACCTTAAAATATCAGGCTATTTAGGTTTCTCTCGGATCCTAGGACTTCGAGGAACCGGGGGGTAGTTGTTGTGCCCAAAATCTCCATGGGCTAGATTTAGGCCCATTAGGCTTAAGGATCCAATCCGTATGATTAATATGGGTTATGATTGAGGTCCCTTAAGATAAATGGGGCTAAATAGCATGTGAAATGGATCTGGACAGGTTCAGGTTCCCGAGAGTCAACTTCCTGCAGACAGCTTCCCGGGAGACAGGTTCCTGCAGACAAGTTGCTGCAGACAGGTTCCTGAGGGACAGCTTCCTGTACGAGAATAGATTCATGCCTGTAGATTTGTAGTATGATTAAGCCTCCTATTCTTTAGGAGCAAGTTATGAACGTCAAATCTTTGTTGGAATGTATTCCTTGGGCGTAGATAATCCTTGAATACTTCTAATAGAACTAGAACTAGTAAAGATACTCCTAGCCGAATTAGAACTTGAGTTCTACTCGACTTAGGTCGCCTATTCGTGGTTGAATCTGGAGAAAAGGAGTTCCCCACGAATTAGGAACCTAGAATATTGCTGCCTAACCAGACTTCTAATCTAAAAAGAACTACATGAACTTGATCCCTATATATACAAGGGTACGTAGGCACCTTGATAACATGTTTTTACAAGCCATGCAATACACCTGCGAGATTCCTGAGGGAAGACTGTAATAACCGAATTTTTGTACTTGAGAAATATTTTCGTTTGAGGAATGAATAGTGATTTGCAAGGATGAATAGTGAATTTATGGACGAATAGTACTTTTTGAGGACTAAGAAATTTTTCATGTCACCCTATCTACAGGATAGGAAATGGATATTTCGAAGTTATATTAGTAATCTACGAGGTAAGTAAGTGTATGTAAACGTGATCAGAATTTAGAAAATCCAAACTTTATTTTTAGGTAATATTTGATCGGACAGTGAAGAGCATTTTAATGCGACCAAGATAAGTGATTTATTTAATTTGAGGATTCAAGGATTTTTAGGTAATATTTGATCGGACAGTGAAGAGAATTAGTGGTTGGACTATTGGGGGATAGTACCAAAGATGAGTTAAGTAAGACCTTAGTGATTGAGGAAGGTAGTTATGGATTCTTTAGAGATGATATGAGTCGATAATGATAGAGACTGTTTATGTGATACCCTCAAGACAAGAGAAGGAGAGTTAGAAACAAGGAAACTGATATGGAAGTTATATAGTAGAACCTCAAGGGGTAGTTAGGGTGGAGGCATGATGGCCAAAACCAGTAGTAGAATCAATTAGGACGAGATAAATGTGTATCCATGATTTATTTATTGGGTTTAATTTTTTTTTTTATAAATGAGTATATAGAGATATGTGTACATAAATATACATATATATAACTGCAGGTATATATATGTATATATATGTATATGTACAGATATGTACTGTTTTTTTTTTCATAAATAAATATTTCATGGGTATGTCGTTTTATTAGACAAAACCACATTGGGATAAGTTGAATCGAGTGAGGCTGTGACTTTTGGAGAAATGTGGAAGAGATAAATAAAGTAGATTTTGTAAATGGAAACAAAACAAGAGATGTATGATGGTATTATGTATGGATTTGAAGGAGGAAGGAGCTAGAAGATTTCAATAGGGATTGAAACAATAAATTGAATATAATGATGTAGTGTTCTAGATAAGGGACTATGTGATATGGGTATAAGAAGCAACCATGGTAAAGGCTGAGAGTGAATTGATGCAGGATGATAAAGATGAGAAGAAAAAGGTATATTTGATGATTAGTAAGAGAAAAGAATATGAGGAATTTTAAGGCATAATTGAGATTTACTACTGAGGGTAAAGTGTATTTTGAGGATAGAGTCTGGATAAGGATAAACGAAAGAAGTGGGTATAATTAATGAAGGATTTTGAGGTGCAATAATTACTAGTCGGGGAAGGCCAATGTGGTGGCTAATACCCTAAGTAGGAAAGAGAGATTAAAATAGACATGTGGAAAGAAGCATCCGAGAGTATGTGTAAAATCAGAAGGTAGATGTTATTGCCGTGGTCAAGAGGGTCATCAACAGATGAATAGTTCCAGGAAGGGAGTAGTTTGCTACAACTGTGGAAAAGAGGGCCACATCTATAGAGACTGTAAAACGTCAGCAACGGGACCAGCGGCATCACAACAAAGAGGTAGAGTGACGGTGGTCGATGGCATGAGAGCGATGGATGAGATAGAAGGTACACATTTTTGTAATATTGTAAATATGCATATAAATGATGAGCCGGTATGAAAATAGAGATATGTTAAAAAACGGGAGAGGAGTATTAGAGACAGAATAGACGATATAGCATAAGAGTTATAATCGAGATATGAGAGCCTAAAACTGGTAAAAGTGATGAGGAGATATTGGAGAGTAGAGTACGAGATAAGCAATCTTAGATATTACCTACGTTGATTCCGAGGACGGAATCCTTTAAGGAGGGAAGACTATAATAACCCGAATTTCTGTACTTGAGAAAAATTTTCGTTTGAGGGATGAATAGTGATTTGCATGGATGAATAGTGAATTTATGGACGAATAGTGATTTTTGAGGACTAAGAATTTTTTCATGTCACCCTATCTACGAGATAGGAAATGGATATTTCGAAGTTATATTACTAATCTACGAGGTAAATAAGTGTATGTAAACGCAATCAGAATTCAAAAAATCCAAACTTTATTTTTAGCTAATATTTGACCGGACATTGAAGAGCATTTCAATGCGACCAAGATAAGTGATTTATTTAATTTGAGGATTCAAGGATTTCATATTTTATTATTTTATTAAAGGTGATTTAAGGATTTAGAACGAAAACCCCTGAGTTAGTATAACGAACGTTCTAGGAATCGCTAGAACTTTATAACGAGATTAAACAATAAAGCGAACAAATTATGGATTTTGGATTGAGTTCATAACAAGATTAATTAAACCCCACACATGATCATCAAGATAATTA
This sequence comes from Saposhnikovia divaricata, assembly GCA_036435485.1. Lineage (NCBI taxonomy): Eukaryota > Viridiplantae > Streptophyta > Magnoliopsida > Apiales > Apiaceae > Saposhnikovia > Saposhnikovia divaricata. The sequence goes on from CM071601.1 coordinate 42,025,188, forward strand.
TATCAAGTGGATTAAAAGATTTAATTCAAGGATTAAAACAAAACAATTTAGGATTCAAGTGATTTAAATCACTTAAATCAAATCCAAAACATAACAAATATCAACCAAGCTTCTTAAGCACACCTTGCACAAGAACCAAGGAATTGAACACAGCCATAACAACTGATAATATCAAGATATTATCATCAAAAGTAAAGTTGACAAGTCAATATTGGAGGGAGAGAAAGAAAAGATCAAGAAAACCAACACACCATTTTTCCAGATCCTGCCCAGCAGGAAGAAGAGGCTCAAAACCCTAGTAACCGAGCACCAAATCTTGTGATCTATAGTTCAAAAGAAAGCTCTTGAAGAGTAGAAGGTGTGATAAAAATTTGAGAACCAATCTCTAATTTTTCGATTTTATATAGATTTTACAAAGTTGATGATAAATGGTGTTTTAAGTTGTTTTCATGTTTTGTTCATGGCTTTTAGGCTTTGTTAAGACTACCCAAGGCTATTATAAGGTGTAAAAAGCTTTGTTAGTATTGTGAGATTATCAAGGAAGGTATAAATCTCAACTTTACCTTTTATTTATATGAGTTTTGGTGGAGTTTTGATGTTAGTGTAAAGATGAGTTCATGTTAAGAGTTTATATGATTGTTTAGCTTTGTTTTGAGGTATATATGTTGAGTGGTGATCATTGGACCTTACCACTGCCCTTAGAGGCCTAGTATGAGTGTTGGTTTGGGATATTAGAGTATGGGTTGCCTTGTGTGGTTTGTTTGAGATGAAACAAAATGGTAATGTTCGATTTAGAGCCGTCGTAATGCCCAATTTTTTTAAACCTCTTTAACAGTTGAAACCCGAGACCATAAAATTGTTTAAAGGTTAACCATTGCATGTGGTTGTGTAACTTTTGGTTTCTAGTTTACGTGGCCGCAAGAATTTGTTAGTGTAGGTGCCCTAGAGGCAATACATTGTTTCTTTTAATAAACCCTTATGTCATTTGATTATTCATTAAACGTATTTATTATGACTTTAATTACTGCGATATATTTGTTAGCATAATAAATGTCCTTGGAATCATGATACACATTGTATAGTTTAAGTACATGACTTGAACATGAGATTATATAATATATCATATTCTTAAAGGTCCCTAGTCGAGTATTATTATTACAGGGCAATAATAATACGTAAATAGAATAGTATGTTGTTTGACAGATAACCACATCTCATTGGTTATAAGTATGGAGATACTAAAGTCAAAAACATAGGTACATGTAGGGGTACATGGTACTGGACAGACCCACAGTGAGATTCTTCATGTTTAATAAAGTCATATGAAAGACTCACAGTGATAATGGTGTAATGGTCCTTTGAGTTGAGTCATTATATTTCTATACGAGGATTAATATACTTTGACTACATTAAAAGTTACCTTTGACCGGGTGATGATAAAAGTGGACATCGAGTATATCATGAGTAGTATGAGAAATATGAATGATAGATAAAGGATTTAACCCTCCTAGAATTAGGAGAGATATTATTGGCCTCTTGATTGAGTGAGACTATAAAATGCATGGCCGTGCTCAAATAATGATTTCTTTTAATAGTCTACTCATGGATCAAGTAAACCCGGATTAAATGTTGAAGAGGATGACTAAACACATGCCTCGAGTTTAATCTATAATATTTGGTTAAAGGGATTATATTACACAGAAACATTAATCACAAAAGGTTTAAGTTGAATCACCGATTATTATTATTACTTGGGTAGCAATGATGTATTACTAGATACCGCTCATTGTTTATAATTTTATTAGATATTAAAATTATTGCCAACGTAATAATAACCTATAGGGTCACACACTTAGAACGTCTTAAAAGGAGTTTTAGTTTAAATTAAAAATTTAAATTAAATCATTATTAAATTGAGAATTGGCTATTTAATTAATTGGACTAGTCCTAATTAATTATCTAAGCAAATTCGAATTTAATAAAGTAAGAACAGAATTGGATTTAAGGAAGTCCAATAATAAAATCAGAATAGAAATAGAATTTGGTTTAAGGAAGCCCAATTCGATTTTTTGATTTTAGCCCATTATTTCTCTCGTATAAATACATAATGATGTATTACTTTAGGGTTAAGAGTCATTAAATCGTTTTTGACAAACCTTAGCAGCTCCATCTTCGAGAGGCTAGAGAGAGAGATAGGCTGTTCTTCGCGGGCTAGTACCTGGCTCCTCGGATCGTTGGACGGTCGGACGTTCGTGTGGATTACCTTAGAGACACGGATCTTGACGCAAGGACTGTGTGTGGTGATTACAAGCAAGGATCTCCGTTGAGTTCGTGAAACAAGATCTTAATAGGTATGATTCGTTATCTCCATAATCTGCCCGGAATTATACATGGATCCTGGTTTGGGTTTCGAAAATTTTGTTTTATTTACGTTTATCCGCTGCGTTTTATGCCTCGGAACCCAACAGAATTGTGTCAAATGAGTTTGTGGTTTATGAGTTATGACCATTTTAGTGAAAGTGATTCAAGGAATGATGTCGCAGAAAAGTACCAACTTTGTGGTTATGTTTGAGACCCTTAATAGTCGATTTATAATATGAAATTTTGAGGATAAATATTAATGTCAGTTAGAAAGGTTTGTGTGAAGGTTTCGAGTCCAAATGATTATTTTCCTATTTTATAAAAATGCGTCAGCCGAGGTTGCGCGAGTGAAAAGCCCTTAAAGGAATGACACTATTCACCAAAACAACCACTTCCCTGTTTTGGAAATTCCAAAAAATGAGTCCTCTAACCAGCGGTGTCTTGAGTTGGTTATCTTCTAGTCATTTGAGTTAACTGTTATCGAGTTATGAAGGTTTTAGTAAAAGTGGTGCAAATAGTAAGAATCCGCAGTTGACCCAACTTTGAAAATACATTTCACCTATCTAGACCTGTGTTTTCAAATCGAAACTTTTATGATAAATATTACAAATACCAAAGATGATTTCAAAAGTGGTTTCGTATTTAAATATGTTTCCAGTGATTTATTAAAAGTGTTGGAGTGCGTGTCAAGGAAAAGTAATTTTCAGGAAAGTCAACTCTAGAGGTGCTACTTTGACCATCTGTTTTGGGTAAGTTAAAAGAGGAATTTTGAGTCGACTAAAACACGAAACTTGTTAAGAATTATCAGGGCAACATATTGGTGTAAAGAACGAGGTCATAAATGCTTAAGTATAACTTGATTTGAGGAACGGTTTAGGACTAAACTTATGACTTAGGCATTTATCGATTAACATGGACTTAGTACGAGTCTAGAGGGACCCCTTAGTGCCTTATGTGTGGTTGGATAAAGTGTCTGAGCGTTGAGTAATAATTGGATTGTATAGGGGATTAATTGCATATTTTCTTAACTTTGTTTAGATTATCGGACCTCGCTAAGAGCCCCTACTACATCTAGAGTACCAGGCAAGTGTACTAAACCTTACTCTATTGTTCAGAGTACATATTTTTCAATGAATGGTATACGTTAGTTCAAAATGTTTTAACTATAAGTTGCAAGTATTTTATCTCGTTACTCAAATACCGGATATTGAAGCAATTGAATGCATATATATATTATTGTTGTGAATGTTATCCGGATAATATATAAGTATAGTAGTATGTATAAGAGTTATTGGTCCATATGATTGGGACAAGTATCGAGGTACATTGTTCGTACTCGAAGGAAGATAAAATGTTTTGGAAAACTATGTTGTTATTAAGGGGAGTATGTTAATTATGGGAGGTGATGAGAGATTTGATCTGGATCATTTTATTCGAACCCATGATCAAAATAGTCATTCATATATTTTCTCTTATCTTTCGAGAGGAAAAGTGATTTATTGGAAGTAATAATCGTTCATCGTTCATTCATATATTTTAAACGTTCATTGTCCTTAGGGATTTCTCCTGAGGTTATGATGTTAGCTTTATAAACGTTGCCATGTCTTAGTCCAGTTAATGCAATCTATCCTGATGCTTTACTGACTACTTCAAAATGAGTATCATAGAAGTTGACATGATAACCTCTGTCTGTGATTTGACTAACACTTAGCAGATTGTGTTTGAGTCCTTTAACCAGAGCTACTTTCTCAATGATGACATTTCCAATGATAATATTGCCATATCCCAATGTTTGTCCAATGTTTCCATCTCCATAAGACATAGTTGGGCCGTCGTTCTCTTTAAATTCTGATAGCAGGGTTTTGTTTCCAGTCATGTGCACAGAACATCCACTATCCATGACTAACACATTTTTCTTTTTTCCCTGCAATCAGAAACACAAGGAACTTAGTTAGAATTTTTAAAAACCCACACTTGTTGGGTTCTATTGGCATGCACTTTAACATTTTTAGCAGCAGAAGTCTTTTTGACAAAAGCAATCCTATCAGGAATGAGTCCATCAGGATTTGCCTTGTCAGTATCAGAATTAATACATGCATGCTTTTTATAGTCATTCTTAAATTTACCAAAATTTGCATTCTTATTAAACTTTGGTAAAGGATCATTAAAGTTGTAGTACAAACTATGGTATTCTTCACAAGTATAAATAGAATGCCATTTACTGCCACAATGAAAATAGGGATTCTGTGGTTTATAGAATATTGATCTATTCCTAATGTCAGACTTAGGAATCACAGTAGCTTTCTTTTTACTCTTCATGCAATCAATAGAAATATGGTTATAGTTACCACAGTTATAACATGTTTTTCTAGGTGCATTTGGAATATACTTATAATTATTCTCTTTATTTATTCCAATTTTACCATTCCTGTTTCTCTTAGCAATACTTGCCTTTTTACTGTTTGTTACTTCACAAATTTTGTCTCTCAGTTGTTTTTTAGACATTAGACCTACATTTTTAGTACTAGAGACTTTGACAGATTTAGACTCATACTTTGAATTTTGTTTAGAAGAAGTGGATCCCTTTTCAGTAACTGATTTGGGATCCTTACTATACACAAAATTGACAGGTTCAATATTAGATTTGGTTTTGTCTATAACATGTCTGTAGATCTTTGGATTTGTTTCCTTATTCTCAACAACTTTCTGTTTCAGTTTCTGATCATTCTTTGATTTATACCCTAGACATTCTTTCCAGTTTTTATCAGTATTGATTTCATGAATTTCCTACCAGAATTAGTCCATGTTCTGAGTTTCTCATTAGCATACTCAAGGTCTTTTTCAAGAGAAGTACATTTCATTCTTAATTCCATTTGTATGTGCTTAGCCTTATCACATTCAGTTTGTACTTTTTGGATGAAGAGTAACTCAGCTTCTAAATGATCATTTCTCAGATAGAATTCTAGCATTTTCAATAGATTGACTTTTAAAGCTAACATGCAGAGATTTTAAGAAAGATTTCAATTCAGAGACACTATCAATATCAAAATCATAAACAACATCAGGTATCTTATTGTCAGGAGCAGCAACCTCATCCACATTGGCCATCAATGCATAGTTCACCTGTTCTTCTTCAGATTCTGAAGAAGAGTCCATCCAATTCTTGCTTGAAGAGATGAGAGCTTTGGTTTTTTCCTTTTTGTATTCATTTGCAAAGTGACGCATTCCATCACAGTTGTAGCATTTGACTTTTGACTTCTCAAACTTGCTGCCTTTGCCTTCATTCTTTTTGTACCTGTCTTTATCAGCATTGAAGGTTTTCTTCTGGAAATTGCCTTGCCTCCTAGCCTTCCTGAACTTCATTTTCTTGAATCCTTTGACTATCATAGCAACCATTTCCATCATATCTGAATCAGTAGAGTCATCGTTAGTATCAGTATCAAGATCGGCATCATGATTTGATGATGAGTCATCAGGATTTGACTCTACAACTCTACTTCTTCTCCTTGAGACCTCCACAACTTTTGTTCTTGATTTTGATTCAGCATTCAAAGCAACAGCCTTTGTTTTGTTGCTTATTGTAGTGTATTTAATAGAGTTTCGTTCACAGGGAAGGACTGATATCAATGTCAATCTCAAGTCTTTTGTTTCTTACAATTCAGAAGTGTGGAGAATAATTTGTGGATGTGTTTAATTATCAACTAAGTTAATCTAATAAACAAATAAAAACTATTTAATATGTATGAGAGAAAACAATCCAAGAATTAGGGTTCTTCAATTGGCTATCATTAATGTCTAATTTTTGTCTCTTGTTTTGTTAAAAACAACCCTTCTAATGTTTACAAAATCCTCTCCCAAGGTAAATTTTAGTGCCTACAATCATCCCTTAATCGCCACTCCCATGGTCAATAAAATTATGACTATAGACTATTAATAAACCAAGGATTATCAGTTTCACAATTTGCATATCAATCTCCAAATCTAATACTTAAATTGTGTCTATCATATCATGTACTAGAATTACAACTCCTCTTCCGATTCGTTATAATTCCTAAAGATTCAATTAAAAGTTCGCGACTCTTCTAATTGTATAAAGCGCTCAATGATAGATTAACAATAATAAGAAAACCATAATACAGTCAAACAAACATAACAAGCCAACGAATACTACCCAAATCTTGGATAAAGGGATTAACTACTCATGATAAGATAAATAAAATATGAATTAAGAATGCAAACCATGAGCAAAGGAGTTAAAGCACAAAGAATACAACTTTAAAAGTTCCTTGGATGTTCGGATGAATCCCTTCACTCCTTCTTCCAATCTCACTCTCAAAGTGTTTCTCTCCCCCTCTCTATTACTGTAATCTATGTGTATATGTATGTAATACGGCTATCTATCGTATCCCTCCTCTAAAACCTAATACATATGTTAATATATATTTAGATGGACTTTTCGAAGTCATACATGGTAACTAAAAACTAATTACAATTAAATAAATAAATTTATTTTTATCTAGCTCATGACCCCTGAATGTGATGCTCAGGCCCCCTGAACTTGCTGAGCTTCCCTCAAGGCCCCTGAGTTCGAGGCTCAGGTCCCATGACTCTAAAAAGTGAGAATTCTAATTTGTTCAGGGCCCCTGAGCCTGAGCTCAGGATCCTTTTTCTCTAAGTTTTGTCTCCTTTCAGAATTCCTTCTTGTCCCCAACACCTTGCTCCTTTGGAATCTCCTACAAACATATAAAACACCCACTTAGTACCCATAAAAGTTAAATAACAATTAACATTATTTATATATGACCAAAGCGTCATAAAACAAGTCCAGTGAGGATTAATATGAAGCAAAATATCTACATTATAACCATACATCAAATACCCCCCAACTTAACCTTTGCTCGTCCTCGAGTAAACCAATATAACACAACTATATACAACTAACTAGTACCACTTCTGTAGGTGATCACGGTTGCATTTGGCATATGCAACAAGCCCTTTAAACCCCTAGGTAGCACTAGTGGACGAGTGAGGTCTCGTGAGGGCCTATAGTGAATGTACCCACAAAATCCATCTAGCTCATGTAAAAGATAAATGCCAATACCACACCACATATACAAGTCCTCTCATGCCACATCAACTTAAGAATCAAAGTGAATAACGCAATCAAATGGTGTCGAAGGTGCAAGTATTCACATAGTCTACTCAATTATGAATATGCATAAGTTCTGAAAAGTCCACGTCAAGTGTAAGAATAAGTTGGTAATCATGCTATGCAACAAGAGCACATCTTCAAGTCAAAACTTGGGATCTCATATGCAAAAACAAATAATAACTCACCTTTCACTCAAAATAATATTCACTCAAGAACAAGGGTAAGTGTATCACTCAATTCCAACAAAATCATAAGCATGCTTGACACTTGGTATCAATCTAACTTTAACACAACATACATCAATGATGATAATCAAAAGGTCATTATTCGGGTTGTAATGGGCTAGGGACAAGGTATGTCAAGTAAAGCCAAAGAAGGTGAAGTGTCAAAAGCTAGTACCCAATAACATAAATCATTCAACTCCCTATCTATCATCCCCACACTTGGATTTTTTTATTCTCTTTCAACAAATAACTTGATTTGTCGAACAAAGGAGGATCACACAAACATACGTATGCTCTCATATAAATAATACTTTTTTTCTTCTTTTTTTTGCTTCCTATTTTTTTTTTTCGAGAGCTAAGAGACTAATATATAAATAGGTAAAATGATCCCGCAATATTCTAACAAAATTCGACTAACAAGTAAACAACCAAACTCAATATTTTCCCAAAGTAATGACCATCAATAAACCCCCTTGCATACCTTTTTACTCCCTCAAACACTCTACAGCCTTTGACAATTTGGGTTCAAGTTAAAGTAAGGCCAATACAAGAAAAAGATCTAGGCAAGTATTGTGGTGTGTCCCAAAAAAATAAGATTAAGCTCAACGGGTTAACTAATTGATCATGTATAAATGGTGTGGTAATATAGGAAATATTAGGTTATCCCTAAATGCCTTTATCATGTTTGTGACGCCCCCAAATCCGGGGTCAGGATTTGGTGCCAAAACCAATACAATTATATATAACTTAATTATACAGGTGACCCCTCAACAAGGATCGATCTTAGGTTATAGTATGAAACAAGAATCTAAATTACAATAACAATTATAACTACTATACCTTCTTATCTGAAGCGCGGTCCATTACTGTATGTGTCCATGCTGACTCTGAAATCTATTCTTTAGAGAACACCTTATCGCTCACATTTGTATTGTTATCGTAGGTAGTCAATCCTTAACCCTAACTGAAAGGGGAGGGAAAATAAAGCAAGAATGAGCCAACAATGCTCAGCAAGTTAATAATATAGTGAAATGACAATATCTCGATAATTCATTGACGAACAATATCAATTATCATTTTAACTCAAGGGAGTAATTTAACTTCCATTAGAGGATTAAACTTTTCATTCTTCAAAACATAACTTTCCATCAAAATATTCCTTTCATAAAACCTTTTAAAAACATTTAATATTTCGCATGGTAAACCAATTTCATTTCACAATACGGGTGATCAGCCACGTAAAGTCCCCATAACGGACATAAAGTCCCTCTGGACATCAATCCTCTCGTTAGGATAGCTTGGGTTCCCAAGAGGCAACACATTGGCCTATAAAGGTGTTGGACTGGTCCCACCAGAACTACAGCAATATACATAAATAGGCTGGACCGGTATTATCCGATCACTTACGCCTCTCCAATCTTTAGGAATCCGTAGAAACCATTTTGACGGAGTTCCTAAACTTTTTGTAAGAACATAACTTTGAAAAATAGTAAAGCTTAGAAAAGCATTTAAATAAACCAATCATTTCGATGAACAATGATAAAAGATTATGAGTCAGGGCATAGATGATTTAGAATTGCAAGAATTGTAATTACAAGGTAAAGCATGGGTTTACTAGAACAACTTGAATATATTCGATTTTAGAATATTTAATAAAATCCTATGGAAATGAATCTCGAAAAAGCTTTGATAACATTTGAAACCTTTACCTTGAAGTACATTAAACTTACTGATAACAGATCAGCCTAGTCTAAGTAACTTCAAGTTACTTTTAAGAAAACAACTTATTTTGATTGGAAATGATAAGAGTTCAAGGGTGTAATCATCTCTAAGATCTAGGTTGTACAAGTTGTGGTTGAAGAAACTTGAGTATATGTTTTAAAATATTAAAGCAGGGTAACATATCAGTGTATAGTGATAAGGGTCTGGTATAGATGAAACAATGGCTAAACCGGGCATGGAAATTGTGTTTTTACATTCTAAATCAAGGTTCTATTGATATCGAGTTTTAAGACATGCTTTAATAGCATATAGTTTCTTAAAAAAAAGTTTTGCCAATGTAAGGTTCATTGAAAGCCAAGTTCAATAAGATATGATTTCTTAAAACATGGTTCGTTTAAACCTAGTTCTGTAAAATAGAGGTTCAGTAAAACTTGGTTCACCAAAACAATGTTTGGTAGGATAAAAGTTAGGAAAACATGTGGGAATAATACTGGAGTTAACAAAACATGGTTTGGTAAGCTGGAAGAAGTTATTAATCAATAAATTATAAAAACAGGTGTTAAATTTTAGAACCATATTTAAGATTTAAAAGTCCGGTTAGGTTCACAGGGTATAAGGTGATAGACATAAGACAGGTCTAAGTTTAAATCAAGGAATAAGTTACAGAATCAAAGTTCATTGTTAATCAGAAGAGGGGTAGTAGAGTGCATAGCAATCAATATATATCAAAAGATAGATCACAAGATAAGTCAAGGGAATGGTACAGGAAGGTACAGATTACTATCTACCCATTTGAAAGAACATGTGATAAATAACAGAAGCAGATATACTTCACTTGAACAATAAGTATGGAATAGAAACACTTGCCTTAAAATACGTAGTTCTGATTCCAACACATCGATTCGTTACTCTCTATACATCAGTCTTTACTTCTTTGTACGTTGGTCTCTAATCAACTATACGTCTATCTTTCCTCCATAATTCGTCAACGAAAATGCTTGTTAACTCTGATAATATATCACTTCTAAGATTCAAATTACACACGTACTAGCTCGTATCGGCCTGTTACTGGCACCTATATACAGGTAAAGTACTACTTCAGTATGCTTACACCCTTAATCATCTAACTCTATTCTACCCAAACGATTCTTATAACGCGTTATCACGTAATATATAACACACATTAAGTATTCTAGTTATACTTATCAAATAATTTCACATAATCAAGTAAACACTTAAGCATGCAACACACAGAACATATAAATCATATATGCCACTTAAACACTTGACAGATAAGACCAACTTGATTTATAAGTAGCTTGTACTATAATACTATACACTTTACAATTTATAATCCTAACGAGAAATGGGCAGCATCTCCTTTGTAAAATGGACTAGCCCGTCAGAACATAACCGACTCAAATCAACAACCAAATCAATCCATAATCAACTACTAATTCTCTTTCATACTTACAACTCATAAATTAATATCAAATTGAACTAATTAACTTATTGATCAAACTCCACCAAAATTATTAACCTTCTTAATTAGAAACAAGATTTCAAACTAGAAACACGACTGCGCACACTTTACTCAAACATTTTTAATAAATTGAAAAATAATCATTTTAATACAAAATTTGGTATACACCTTCCAAAATATCAACACAATCTTGCATAAAAATTTCATCTCCAAAACATTTTAATTAGACCAAAAACGAACTGAAATAACTCATAAATCGGGCACTTAAAATTCTGCTATGCGCGGCATTTACTAAAACATGCATAACTTTTTACTCGTTAATTTAAACGACATAAGCATTAAAACAGTCCAAAAATCCACCAAAAACTCAATTTCTATTCATAATTAACATCCTACAAGCATGTAATCATCAATTTAACAACTAACAGGACTTGCATGTTAGTCCCGATCATATACATACATGTTTACACATATAAACTTTAACAAAACTCTACCAAATCATTAATTAAACATAATAACATGATAAAAGTGATTAAAAGTATAATTTGGACTTGATTTGACCTTAAAAATCAAGAGGAAATCAAAGAGGAAGAAGAATATACCATAGCAGCTGATAAAAAAGAATTGGGAAGAAGTAATGTGGTGGTGGAGGTGTTTATATAGACAGTGGGGCAGTTTATTCATTTGGAAATGCTGAAAATCCTTAAAACTGATTTTTAATCATTTTGAATTCGAAATAAAACATAAAACTAAGGGAAAATAATTTTTAAAATTTTAAAATAAAATTTAGGAAATTATATACCTCCCCATTTTTTTAAAATAATTTTTGAGTCAAAAATGTATTTATTATGAATTTTTGAAATAAAAGACCTTTACATGAAATAAAGCTTTTTAAATCATTTAAAAATACTTTCACACACAATTATATGCTCCTATCGATTTTAAAAACTAAATAATGTCACAAAGATGATAATGCAAAAGATTTAATGATTTTGAACGACTCAATAATTTTATAAAAATCTCTGAAGATTAAAAATGCATGTTTAAAATAGTTTTTAATACTCAAAAATACAAATAAAATTACACGAACACATACGACACTTACGAATCATCATATAATCATTTCAACATGATTCCACACATACTTTGACTTCACAAAATATTCACACCACATAATTCACATTTAACAATTAAATAACTGCTTAAATAATTACGCGAATTTCTAGGTCGTTATATCCTTCCATCCTTAAAAGGATTCTGTCCCCAGAATCTCACCTAAGTAAACAATTAAGGATACTTTGCGAGCATCTCACTCTTAAGTTCCCAATTCGATTCTTCAACTTTAGGTTTCTTTCACGAAACCTTAACCATGCTAAAAGTCTTATTCCTAAGCTTTCTTTCTCTCCTATCTTGAATTTCTATCGACGACTCTTCGTAAGATAATTATGGCTGAATCTCGATAAGTTCATACTCAATCACATGACTCGCATCTGAATTATACCTCTTGAGCATAGATACGTGGAAAATGTTGTGAATGTGACACATGTGCGGTGGTAGCGCTAACTCGTGAGAAACCCTCCCAACTCGTCCCAAAATTTCAAATGGTCCAACATACCTCTAACTCAGTTTTCCTTTCTTACCAAATCTTATCAGTCCTTTATAGGGTGATACTTTTAGAAACACTTGATTTCCCACTTCAAAACTCATATCCTTCCTGTCTTGATCACCGTACTTCCTCTGCCGATCCTGAGTAGTAACAAATTTTTTCTGAATAATCTCAACCTTTTCTTTTGTCTGTTAAATCACTATGGTCCTAATATCTTCCTTTCACCAACTTATTTCCAGAGCATAGGTGATCTGCACCTTATCCCATACCAAGATTCATACGGTGACATTCCTAAACTTACGTGATAGCTATTATTCTATGAAAACTCAACCAATGACAAATGTTCGTCCCAACTTCCCTTAAAATCCAATGCACAAGCTCTAAGCATATCCTCTATAGTTTGAATAGTTCTTTTACTTTGTCCGTCCATCTATGGATGATAAGATGTACTCATTTTGAGTTGGGTTCCTAAACACTCTTGAAATTGTCTCCAAAATCTCGAATTGAATCATGGATCTCGATCAGACACTATAGATACAGGAACTTCATGACGTGATACTATCTATTTTAAATACAAGTGTACCAACCTATCTAGTGAAAATCTTTCGTTAATTGATAGAAAATGAATCGACTTCGTCAATTGATCAATAATAACCCAATTCGCATCGTGATTAGCTTTAGTCCTTGGCAAACCTACTATAAAGTCCATAGCTGGATGTTCCTACTTCCATTCAGGAATATCCAATAGCTGTAATAATCCACTTGGTTCTGCTATTTCGCTTTAACTCTTTGACAGGTGTAACAATTACTTACCCACTCAGCGATCTCTCGTTTCATGTCTAGCCTCCAAAAGTTCTCCTTTAAATCTCGATACATCAATGTGTTTCCAGGGTGAATTGAATATCTCAAACTATAAGTCTCGCTTAAAATCTCATTCTTTAATTCTGATACATTTAGAATCCGTATCCTCTTAAAAAAATCTTAAAATACCTTGTTCATCCATCTGAGTACAAATCCCTTTACCAGTCAATGTATTCATTTCATAACCCATAACTTCCTATTGACATCTCTGAATCTTTTCTAACAACTCTGGTTAAAATATCATTGTATTAAGAAACTCATCAGCATCTCTTAAATCATAAACTTCCATACTTAGATTTTCAAACTCTCGAAACAACTCATTTAGCATAGTCAACATATTCAACCTCTCTTTCCTACTTAGAGCATCTGTCACAACATTCGCTTTTCTGGGGTGATAACTTATCGTGTAATCATAATCCTTAATCAACTCTAATCATAATTCTGGGGTGATAACTTATGTTTAGCTCCTTCTGGGTGAACCTATACTTCAAACTCTTATGATCCGTGAAAATATCAAACTTCTTTCCATACAAGTAGTGTCTCCAAATCTTCAGTGCGAACACAATTACAGCTAATTCTAAGTCATGTGTCGGATACTTCTGCTCGTGAAGTTTAAGTTGTCTCGGAGCATATGCGATAACATTTCCCTGTTGCATCAAGACACATCCTAATCCTTTATGTGAAGCATCATTGTAGATAATGAAATCCCTTGATCATCTAGAAATACTAATACTGGTGTTGACACTAATCTCTTCTTCAACTCTTGAAAACTCTCTTCACACTTATCATTCCAAATATACTTCTCATTCTTCCGAGTCAACTTAGTTAAAAAGTGTAACTATCTTCGAAAAATCTTGCACAAATTTTTGATAATATCCAGCCAATCCTAGAAAATTTCTTACTTTAGTAGGAGTCTTGGGTCTACTCCAATTCACTACAGCTTCAACCTTCACAGGATCCACTCTAATTCCTTCTCCACTAATGACATGTCCTAAAAATTAAACTTCTCCTAACTAAAACTCATACTTGGAAAACTTTGCATATAATTTATCTTTCCTTAAGGTTTCCAATACGATCCTTAGGTGCTCGACATGTTCTTCGGGGGTTCTTGAGTATATTAAGATGTCATCAATAAATACTATCACGAATTTATCCAAATACTTCTTGAACACTCGATTCATGAAATCCATAAACACAGCTGGCGTATTCGTCAATCCAAAAGCCATCACTAAAAATTCATAATGTCCATATCTCGTACGAAAAGCAGTCTTCGGAATATCCTCGGGCTTAATCTTCAACTGATGGTATCCTGATCTTAAATCAATCTTAGAAAAGTAAGCAACTCCTTTGAGTTGATCAAACAAATCATCTATTCTTAGTAGTGGATACTTATTCTTGATAGTCAACTTATTAAGCTCTCTATAGTCAATACACGGCCTTATGCTCCTATCTTTCTTCTTAACAAACAACACTGGTGCTCTCTATGGGGTTACCCTAAGCCTTATAACTCCTTATCCTAAGATCTTATAATTTCATAGCTAACTCCTTCATTTCTACAATCTTGTCAAAATAATCGTCTCGATTGTATGAACGTAAAATTTTTTCTTATCTTCCCTTTATCCCGGAAATAAAATTTCCTTATCATTCTTAATTCTTAATCTCACCTATTTCTTTTATATCCAATCTGCGCATCATAAACATTTAACCAATCCTAATAGCCTCTTTCCCAATCATGTCAAAATTTTCTAACTTCCAAGTAATTGATAGGTAATAGTTTGTTACTCTTTGCTACTCTTACCATAATATTCGTTGAGACAGATATGATACAATCCTTGACAAAATGTCCTATCTTTCTGCACTTATGGCATACAACTTTGAACTTCTAATTCTAACGCTCATAACATAACATTCTCTCCAATTACACTCGCAACTCTCGATATTTACCTTGGTACAAATTTCAGTATGCTTCCTCCTAAACTTCTCTCTTCCGACAATGGAGGTCATGTTGTTCTTTGCTAATTCATATCCTGTGGGTGGCTGCCTTGCCTTTCTATCCCAGTTTTAAATCTTCCAAATACTAGATTCCTTTTTAACCGAATTCCCTTTCTTCTGTCAAATCAATTCTGAAAATTTCTTGATTCACTGCCTCCTTTTTCTTACCATCTTATTTCATCTTAGTCAAATATCCTTTATTACTAATAATCACGACCCTTTAAACTATACTCACATAAAGTGTTAACTCCAACCCAGTCACTTTACTCTTTATCCAAAACTTCACTTCCTGTTGAAATTTCTTAGAAACAAACTGTCTAACTTTGCTCTGCTTTTCTCAAGCTATCATGTTTTGATTCTAAAATTTATATTCAACAGTTGGTCTCAAAACAATTCAAATCTTATGATATTTCATCTACTATATCTAAAGTAAAACATATAATAACCAGGTATTCATAAGTAATTCTTCATTGGCAACAACTACCATATACCAAATATCTCTACCATCACTTAACTCTCGACCTTCACAAAAATAATACTCTGACACCCTTGTTACTTGTTCCTTATCCTTATTCGGCTCTCAGTAATATTAAACCTTGTATATATATCGTGATTCCAATAAGCAAACCGAATTAATGCTCAATCCCTATTGTAATATCACCCTCTCAAACTTACTCAATCACATCTCCGTTGATGTTTATGTAACCTTAACCACTTAGAATATCATCCTGTCTACCTTTGCTGCTTCCGATCACTGACAACTTTAAAAATACCACTAACAAAGAGACCCCCCCCAACTTAGCATGTTCCTTATCCCCAGGGAACAACATTCACAACCCATTACTAAAACTAATACAAAAATCTTGGATTGCCTTCTAAGAAGCGATTATTTATTGTCATTAGCTCGACTTATTTACAAAAAAAAATATTACTAGTGAGGAGAAAAGGCAAACAAATGTACATACTTACGAATCATTAACAAATGTATGATGTGTCTACATACCTTTGAACCATAAAAATGTAAGAAAATTTTTATGATCTCCACATGCTCGAGAGACTTGGAAATATCAAAATAGCTAGAAAAGTCGTCAGAATAATCATCATAAATACGACTCATAAACTCCTTCCAAATTAGATCCTTATATTCCAAAGCAAGATTTATAATATTATCAATCTTAAATTCCTCCTCAAGTATAATTGGACACTCATCAATTTTTATCTCTTCTACCAATGTATTAAGCTCAACAACATTTTCTAAATTTGGTAGAATTTCAATTGCATCCAATTTATCATTAGCACACATGAGACCATCATTAACTACATAAACAGACTCATCAAATACAAAATTTTCATCAATTGCTAAACACGAATCATGGATCATTGGAAATTTGACACAAGGAGGAACTTCAAGACAACTGTTATGCATCACAAGTTGTACTTCCATAATAAAATTATTCCTTTTTGCATTCCCCTCGTACCAACCTATTGATTCTGGTTCACATGTAATATCATTCTTACTAGCAATCTCAAAAGTTGGGTCATCAAAGTGCTTAAAAAATCCCAAAGAATGTAGAGAATGATTCGACTGAATTAAACTCTCATCAACATCATTGCACATGTATGGATAAGGATCATGATATTGATTTTCAAAGGCACATGAAAAATCAGTGCTAGGTGGGTATGGAGCATAGTACGAGTTTTCAGAATAGAACGAATTCACCTGATTTGCATTAAAATCCTCATAAACATTGAATTCCCGATGAGGACTGAATACTTGATATCGTTCTTGATCACCAAAAATATTCTGAGCGTTATTCCAACCAAAATTATTATTCATGTCGTCTCTCTGCCTCAAAATCCTTTTTGTTTTCTACCTTAAAGAAACCTATAGACACAAAAAAAACACAAAAGAAGGGAAAAAAAAGTTATGTACAAAGATGAAATCCAAATTACAATAAACAATTAACTCGAGATCGATATTGACCTTCCCCGGCAGCGGCACCAATTTGTTGTGGTGTATTTAATAGAGTTTTGTTAGCAGGGAAGGACTGATATCAATGTCAGTCTCAAGTCTTTTGTTTCTTACAATTCAGAAGTGTGGAGAATAATTTGTGGATGTGTTTGATTATCAACTAAGTTAATCTAATAAAAGTTAATTTAATAAACAAATAAAAACTATTTAATATGTATGAGAGAAAACAATCCAAGAATTAGGGTTCTTCAATTGGCTATCATTAATGTCTAATTTGTGTCTCTTGTTTTGTTAAAAACAACCCTTCTAATGTTTATAAAATCCTCTCCCAAGGTAAATTATAGTGCCTATAATCATCCCTTAATCGCCACTCCCATGGTCAATAAAATTATGACTATAGACTATTAAAAACCAAGGATTATCAGTTTCATAATTTGCATATCAATCACTCGATCCAATACTTAAATTGTGTCGATCATATCATGTACTAGAATTACAACTACTCTCCTGATTCGTTATAATTCCTAAAGATTCAATTAAAAGTTCGCGACTCTTCTAATTGCATAAAGCGCTCAATGACGGATTAACTATAACATGAAAACAATAATACAATCAAACAAACATAACAAGCCAACGAATACTACCCAAATCTGGGATAAAGGGATTAACTACTCATGATAAGATAAATAAAATATGAATTAAGAATGCAAACCATGAGCATAAGAGTTAAAGCACAAAGAATACAACTTCAAAAGTTCCTTGGATGTCCGGATGAATCCCTTCACTCCTTCTTCCGATCTCACTCTCAAAGTGTTTCTCTCCCCCTCTCTATTACTGTAATCTATGTGTATATGTATGTAATACAGCTATCTATCGTACCCCCTCTAAAACCTAATACATATGTTTATATATATTTAGATGGACTTTTTAAAGTCATACATGGTAACTAAAAACTAATTATAATTAAATAAATAAATCGATTTTTATCCAGCTCAAGACCCCTGAATGTGATGCTCAGGCCCCCTGAACTTGCTGAAGCTTCCCTCAAGGCCCCTGAGTTCGAGGCTCAGGTCCCATGACTCCAAAAAGTAAGAATTCTAATCTGCTCAGGGCCCCTTAGCCTAAGCTCAGGATCCATTTTCTCTAAGTTTTGTCTCCTTTTAGAATGCCTTCTTGTCCCCAACACCTTGCCCTTTTGGAATCTCTTACAAACATATAAAACACCCGCTTTGCACCCATATAAGTTAAATAACAATTAACACTATTTATATAGGACCAAAGCATCATAAAACAAGGCCAATGAGGATTAATATGAAGCAAAATATCTACATTATATCCATACATCATTGCTCTTTTTGTTCTTCCTCTGTTGAACCTCAAGATCATGGGTTCTTAGCATCCCATACACCTCATCAAGAGAAACAGTGTCAAGATCATACTGACGTCTAATGATGGAGGTTTGAGTGTTCAACTCTTCAGGTAAAGCTCTCAAAAACTTGGTGTTAGAATCCTCAGGATCATACTCTTTGCCAACCAGAAACAAATTATTCAATAAAGTGAGAAACCTATCATAAATGTTAGTAAGGCTTTCATCAAATTTAGCATCAAATTGTTCATACTCTTGTATCGAGAGTGCCCTTCTGTTCCTTTTGATAGATTCAGTTCCTTGGCATTGATTTTCCAAAGTGTCCCAAATCTCCTTAGCAGTTTTACATGCTATCACCCTATTAGACATGACAGCAACATGACTATTATGCAAGATATTCTTTACCTTTGCATCTCTGAGTACTTCAGCCTTATCTTCAGGAATCCATTCCTTCTTACTCTTTTGAACATAGTGCTCAGGTACTGTATCTGTTTGATCAACCAGTTTCTTAGGGATATATGGACCATCATGTATCCTGTCTAAATAGTTTGGATCAGTTGCTTCTAGATACATCAACATCTTTACCCTCCATGTAGGGTACTTAGACTTTTTGAGGATGGGAATCTTAACACTTTCATAGTTGCTTGTCGACATCTTAAGATCATTTCTGATTTTAAATAATCAGTTAGCTCTGATATGTGACGCCCCTAGAATCCGGGGTCAGGATTTGGTGCCACAAACCATTGAAATCAAAATAAATCTTGATTATATAATGACCCATCACCGAGGATCGATCTCAGATTATGGTATGAAACAAGAATCTAAATCGCATCATTAATCATAACCACTATACCTCTTATATGTAGCGCGGTCCATTACCATATTCATCCAGGCTTACTCTGAAATCTATTGTGTATAGAGTGCCTCATCGCTCTCATTCGAATTTTAATACGTAGGTAGCCAATCCTTAACCCGAACTGAAAAGGGAGGGTGAAACAAAGCAAGTGTGAGCCAACAATTCTCAGCAAGTTAATAATATAGTGAAGCAATAATATCTCAACACTTCATTGATGAACAATATCAATGAATAATTATCTCAAAAGAACATTCAATTTCCGTCATAGAGTAAAAAAGTTTCCACTTTCTTCAACCATACTTTCTCAGATGAAACTTTGAGAAAAAGAATATCAAGAAATCCCCTAATTATTCTTACTCCACTTTCAACGTACAATGTCGATCGAGAAGGGAATATCTAGGCAACTTTTATCCATCCTTAATCCCATTGTTTTACTGAGTTCCCAATTTTGATCAAGGTAGAAAACAACTAACTCTGATATCCACAATTTCGAAACTAATGACCATTTACCTTGAAACATATTTATCTTATCAAAACATTCCTTTCTTTAAAACCATTCCATCATTTAAAACATACATTTTATAAAACCTTTTAAAATCATTTAAGTTTGATTGGAGTTTTTCCTTAACATCGGACAGTACGGGTGATCAGCCACATAAAGTCCCCATACCGGACACGAAGTCCCTCTGGACCTTGAAATTAGGTTCCCAATTAGGCAACACATTGGCCTTTAAATTGCTGGACTATGGGAACCACCCCTAGCATCTTACGCTAAATAAAAAGTGTTGGATCAGGGGAACCACCCCTAGCCTATTTAACTATTGAAACATTTCACTTTTCAGTCCTTAAACTCACTAATAACAGATAAACCCAGTATATGGAATTTTAAAAACGTCTTTAAATAATTAATTCATTTTAATGAGTAACAATAAAAGATTAAGAATCAGAGAAGCAATTGATATAAGGAATCATAAACAGCTAAGCAACAAGATTAAACTAAACATGGCGTGGTTCAACAAGATTGAATCATAATCAACAAGGAAACATTAATCAATTAAGGAACGAATCAATTATTAAGATTCTAGAAATTGAGCAGCAATCCCAAGAAAAACGTTCTTTGAAGAATATTAATAGAGATAAGGAATATTTATATAAAATAATTTTAAAAGAGTCCACACGTGAATGATAGGTGGAGGGGATAAACAATGACAAATAATTTGAAAATAAACATTTTTAAATTAGTAGAAGAAGAATGTCACTGGAAATAAAAAATGAAGAGTATAGGCACTAGCATAATGATTTGAAAGGAACATCGAATAATTAATAGAATAGGTTCACATTATTCAAATAAATATGAAGGGTATACATGCTTGCAAGAAAGAATTTGAAAGAACAAATAAATAGCACAGAAGGATTCCCATCACTTGAACGATAAGTGAGGGACAGTATAACTTGCAAAGTAATTTGAAAGAAACATTGTATAAATAACAAAAACAGATTCATCCCAGTTGAACGATAAGCAAGTGATAGTATACTTGCCTCAATATATGAAGTTTCCATTTCTATCACATTGATTCGTCATTGACTTTACATCAGTCTCTCCGTCTTTGTACTTTGTCTCTAACCGATCATAATTTTGCCTTTCTTCTATAACTTGCCAGCCTCTACTCGGGCACTCTCGTTAACTTCGATAATTATTTTTTAATTCCTTAGGAATCCATTTACACGTGCGTTGGCTCTTAGTCGGCCCCCTACTCGTACCTATAGAAAGATAAAGTACTATTTCAGTACACTTATAACCTTAATCGTTTAATTCGTTCTACCCAAACGCGTCCTATAGCGCTTTACCACTTAACATATACAACACGTATTATTCACATTCTCAAAATAGTAATATATATAAATATATATATATATATATATATATATGTATATATATGACCACATAAATCACATAGCACTTGGCACGTATTATTAACTTACATTTATATCTTTTAACACGTATATCATATCCATTCACAAATAACTCTTATCAATTTACTACACGAATTA
Source organism: Saposhnikovia divaricata (assembly GCA_036435485.1). Taxonomy (NCBI): domain Eukaryota; kingdom Viridiplantae; phylum Streptophyta; class Magnoliopsida; order Apiales; family Apiaceae; genus Saposhnikovia; species Saposhnikovia divaricata. The sequence continues at coordinate 42,046,835 of CM071601.1, forward strand.
CAAAATAATCTTAATAAAAATTGGATAGCACCTCCTCTAAAATAGGACCTAACCTATCAAAATACAACTTATAAAACCCGGAAGTCAAACATTCTTTTCTTTCATACAATTTACAAACATACCAAAACATACTAATGTACTTCATTTGTACATCTCTGACAATCCATAAACTTAATTCATAACGTACATACTCATATCATTCACAACCCAAGTCATCATACGTATATTCCACTTTAGTACTCAAAATCCCGCTACTAAGCTTAATAGCAATTATAATTATTACTATAAACTCAATGTACAAGTTATTAATCAGATAACATATCCACTAATTATTCACACTTATCAAAATAGACTATTTAACACTTAACAAGTTATAACATTCGAACTTACACTACTTAAATCCATTAATCCACAATAGTCAAATCAACTCAGTTCATAATTTATAGCCATCTTTCGAATATACACGAATAACATAATTCTAATTATCCGCTAAATATATAAATACTATTTTTAGGAAGTTTATTGTTTTTAGAAAAATTTTGACGGCATCCCCTTTGTACGGGTAGCCTACCAGTCGGAGCACAGCCGACACAAACAACAAAAATTATAATTACTACAGATCGAACAATTAACGTATTAATCTAATTACATCAACCTATTATATAATTTTCGAAAATTAAATACTAAACAAAAATTTCACATAATTGATAAAATTAATTTTTTGCTCAAGTTTTCATCATCGCCAATTCCATCAACTCAAACAAAATCATTGTCTATGGGGAAAAGTCCAAATGGTACCCGAAATGTGTTTCTAACTCGGACTCCACAAAATAATATACGGATAATTTAACAGTTAACTAACAACAATTTTTCACGGAAATAATTCAATCAAAGCACCACTGCACTAACTTGCACTAACTGTACCACAAAGAAACACAAACCAACCCACAGCTCGGACCCACATGTATATATATAAACACATATACAACACACGCTGGAGTACAGAGGAAAGAAACAGAGGAAAGGAGCGACTAATTCTTGAAATCAGAATCATCACTACACCAGGCTGACCACACACACCACTCGGCATATCATACATATTATACTCGCACACACACCACTCGGCATCACAGCTGCTGCATACACACATGCCTCGTATATATACACGCATGACATACATAGCAGGTAGGGAGAAGGAGAAAGTGAGGGGAGGTGATTACAAGAGAGCTGCTAGAGAGAGAGCCGAGAGAGATTGTTTCGAGAGAGTAGAGAATTAGTTCGAGAGATTGGAAGAAGGGTCGAGAGATTTTCAGAGAGTTCCAGAAACACCAGCTGCAAAACTGAATTGGGAAGCAATGCTGCCAATTTAGGGATTTTGATAGGAAAGGGGTAATTTATGAATTTCACAAAACTTTTCTGGAAAAAAGAAAAAACAATTTAACCCAGTTGTGTAAATTGCAAAATAAATGAATAAACTTAAAGAAAAATCTTATTATTATCTTTAAAATGTAGAAAATAAAATTATCTACCTCCTCATATTTTTAAAATATTTTTAGGATAAAAAATGAATTAAATATGAATTTTACAAGTTTTGATCCTTTAAATGCAACAAAATTCTTAAAATCATTTTAAAATACTAAAACACCCAAAATAATTCTCGCAATAATTTTAAAAACTAAATAATTATACAAAGATAATATTATAAAAGATTTCATGATTTATAATAACTCCGATGCTTTTATAAAATTCTTAGAAGATCAATAACACATGATTTAAATAGGTTCTAATCATTAAAAAAATAAACATCACATATACATCATCATATAAACATGTAAACATGATGTCACATACATTTAACCTAAAAAAAAATTTCATACTGATATTGGTGAAAAATAATCCCTAAAGACATAATTATTGTTACATTTATTGGCTCATTAATAAGGCTTGAAACCCTAGTTGGGCATTAAATTCGTAGTTAATGATTAAGCCCAAGAAACGGCCCAAACTGGGGATGCCTGGTATAAGCTTGTTTCTAACATGGGCCTGATCTGTAAACAAGGAACGTTCTAGAATCAAGGGATAAGAAGTAGCCTCCAGGGCACGACACCTAATTCGACATGGAAACAAACTCCTACAAGGCAGGAGTCTAGAACCTTCCTCAAGGAGGTGGATTGTCCATCAAGTCTCTTAACCCTATCTAGATTATAAGGCTCCCAAAGCCTATATAAGGGCCTGACCCCTCATTCTCGGAACTACATTTTTTGGCTTGATTCTCAACTTCGAGATACGCAGGCATTCTGTGAGGATCGATCAGTCTCGAACGCAGAAAAAGCCATTCAAGCACGAAGCTCACGAACCTCTTGCATTAATTATACGCAAACCCTAACTGCAATTTAATAACCCTAGTTTTTATTCCACAACATTTGGCGTCGTCTGTGGGAAGACAACATCAACCATGGTTAACACACGAAGAACAACCGAGGCCGCTCCCGTCACCTCTGTTCAACCAGTTATCACCTTCGCTCCGCCCGTTGTTACGGAACAAGGGCATGTGTCCCCATCAACAGGGGAGATCACTCAAACTCAAGTCTCTCAACCTACAGGGATGACTCCCCATGTTGAGAGGTCCCTACTAGTGGTTGTTCACCCGGGACAGAAGACTAACCAACTTCAAATGGTGGTCTCTCCTCTGACTAGCCGTCCACCACTCCCAGGAGTTCTGATCTCCTCCATTACGCTTCCTGCAAGCACCAATGCAGCATACGGGTTGTCTAACTATCCCCCAAATTGAAGGGATCCTGGACCAAGCGGTCATGCCCTGCAGATACATGAGCCATATCAACCGCCTTACATTAGGGGTTTGACCTTTCTTGAGCAAGTATATTATGATTACGCCGGGCCTTACACTGATGATTCGTCGTCTGAGGATGACGACCGCGATGAAGCCCCGAGGAGGCGATGTGCAAGCAAGGAGCCTGTGAGAAGGACTCAAAGAATCCATGATGGACCCCCTCTAACAGCTGCTGAGAGAATCAAGGCTCATGAGGCCGAGATCCAAAAGCTGAAGGACGAAATAGCCAGAGAGCAAGAAAGGCAAAATCAGAATTGACCTCCTCCAACTTCAATAAAGATTCCCTTCATTGATTTGGAAAGGTCTTCAAAGAGACAAAAAATGGCTGATGCCCCAACCGGAGGAGCAATAAGGGTGGAAACCCCAAGGGGTGATCCCAAGGACCTGATGCCACTTGGAGACCCTGACGATCCCACACCCCCATTCACTGAGGAGGTGATGAATGCTCATGTCTCCAGGAAGTTTAAGATTCCTACAATAAAAGCATATGATGGAACGGGCGATCCCTCAAACCATGTGAGGACATTCTCAAACGCACTATTGTTGCAGCCCACTAGCGACGCTCTCAAGTGTAGGGCATTCCCTCAAACCCTTGCAGGCATGGCTCAACGATGGTATAGCCGATTGCCCGCAAACTCGATAGACTCTTTCAAGGAATTGAGCACGGCTTTCATTAGCTAATTTGTTAGTGGAAAAGTCCATGAGAAAAGCTCTGCATATCTCATGATAGTGAAACAAGGAAAGAATGAGAACCTAAGGGATTACCTCAAACGCTTCACCAAGGAGACTTTCAATGTCCCTAATTTGGAAAATAAGGTAGCTATGATGGCCTTGGAGAATGGAACAACGAACACCTTTTTTCAGATGTCGTTAGCAAAGAACCCCCTGAGAGCATGACCGAGCTCCAAAGGAGAGCAAGCAAGTACATAAAAGCTGAAGAAAGCATGAGGAAAACTGAAGCCCCTACCGTAGGTGGAGGAAACAGAAACTCCAAGAAGCGAAAGCAAGAACAGGAGTACGATGCTAGTGATAAGTATTCCAGAACTAGTAAGGACTCCGACTCTACCCCTAAGAAGAATCTGGGACCAAGGTTTTCTGAATATGCGAGGTTGAATGCTCCTAGGAGTTAGATCCTGATGGAAATTGAGAAAGACAAGGATTTCCATGGCTGAAGCCACACAGGGGTGATCCCATAAAAAAATAAGGATCAGTACTGTAGGTTCCACAAGGATGTGGGACATGACACTGATGATTGTGGGCAACTCAAGGACAAGATTGAATTCTTGATCCAAAAAGGGAAGCTAAGCAAGTTCACGAAAGGTAAAGATCATGGAAATCAGAGAAGAGACTATAATAGAAGGGATAATGATAGGAGGCTCGACAGCAGCTGGCACAATAAAGAACTCTCGAAAGCCATATGCCAGAGAGGTAATGCACATCGTGGGAGAGGCCCCGAAACGTGGAAAGACTGAAGTTGTGATTGGTTTCGATGATTCAGACTTGGAAGGGGTGAAGTTCCCCCATGACGACCCGTTGGTCATAACTCCTGTAATTGGAAACTCGGAGGTGAAGCGAGTCTTGATAGACAATGGGGCTTCCGTTGATATTCTGTTTCATGATGCGTTTGTTAAGATGGGGTACAATGACTCTCAGTTGACCCTAAACAATATGCCTATATATGGGTTCAACGGAGTTGAATCCAATGTTGAAGGTACTATCCCGTTGCCAGTAACTATTGGATAGGAGCCCAAGGAAGCTACTTAGATGTTGAATTTTCTGGTAATAAATGCGGGTTCCACATATAATGTGATCCTCGGAAGGACTGGACTCCACGCGTTTAAGGCTGTGTTACCTCCAGTTATCATATGAAAGTCAAATTTCCAACCAGGAATGTTGTTGGAGAACAGAAGGGTGATTAGAAGATGGCCAGAAGTTGTTATGTGGCCGCATTAAGAGCTAATGGAGTCGGGGGCAGGTCCTCCCGATTGAAGACATGGATGTCCATGGTGATGATGAACACTGAGGGAAGCCAATAGAGGATTTGGTTCCTATACCTCTAGAGCTGGGAGACCCTGAAAAGGTTACGTATGTTGGAGCTTCTTTGAAAGAACCCTTGAAGGGCAAATTGATAGAGTTCCTACAAGGGAACAGGGATGTGTTTGCTTGGATAGTAGCTGATATGCAAGGGATTGACCCCCAACTCATAACTCACAAATTGAATGTCGATCCCAAGCGGAAGACAATAAAGCAGAAGAAGAGGAATTTTTCTCCTGAAAGGCAATAGGCCATTAAGCAAGAGGTGGACAAGCTCTTAGAAGCTGGTTTCATTGAGGAGATTCAGTTCCCTGAATGGTTGGCTAACCCTGTGATGGTCAAGAAGGCCAACAGAAAGTGAAGGATGTGCACAGACTTCACCGATTTGAATTACGTGTGTCCTAAGGATTGTTTCCCCTGCCAAGAATTGACACTCTAATATATGCCACAGCTGGGCACGAAATGTTGAGCTTCATGGATGGTTTCAGTGGCTATAACCAAATTAAGATGCGCAAGGATGACATCCCAAAGGTATCCTTCATAATTGACTTTGGTGTTTTCTGTTATCTTGTCATGGCTTTTAGATAAAAGAATGCAGAAGCTACTTATTAATGACTGGTAAATAAAATATTCACCCATCTGATTGGGAAAACCATGGAGGTCTATGTTGATGATATGTTGGTCAAGAGCCTGTTCATGGCAGACCATATTGAGCACCTCAGAGAGGCGTTTGAAGTGCTGAGGCACCATAAGATTATGTTGAATCCAGCAAAGTGTGCTTTTGGCGATGGATCAGGAAAGTTTTTGGGTCTGATGGTTTCAAAACGAGGCATTGAAGCTAACCCGGATAAGATCAAAATGATTTTAGATATGGAGCCACCCCATTCTATAAGGGATGTGCAGAAGTTAACTAGCAGAGTGGCTACCTTGGGGAGATTCATCTCAAAGTCTGCAGACAAGTGTTTGCCTTTCTTTCAGGCTTTGAAAAAAGTGAAAAATTTTGAATGGACTACAGAAAGCCAAGAGGCCTTTGAACAATTGAAAAATTACATGGCTGAAGCCCCGTTGTTGGCCAAACCTAGTCCCGGAGAGACCCTGTATCTGTATATAGTAGTATCCGAACAAGCACTAAGTTCCGTTCTCATTCAAGAGGAAAACAAGGTACAAAAGCCTATCTACTACGTAAGCAAGGTGTTGCATTGAGCCGAGTTGAATTACTCTGCCATTGAAAAGTTTTCTTTAGCACTGGTAACAGCCTCGAGGAAGCTACGACCGTACTTCCAGAAACATAAGATTGAAGTCCTGACGGACCAATAGTTGAGGAACATATTACATAGCCCGAAGGCCAGTGGAAGGCTAATTAAGTGGGCGATCGAACTCGGGGAGTTTGATATCACGTACAAGCCTCGGACAGCCATTAAGGCTTAGGCGTTAGCTGACTTCATGGTTGAATATACCATTGACAACCAAGAAGTTGGGGAGTAGGAGATAGTACCCAACTAGGGAGGTGAGAATAAAGATGAGGAGCTTGTACCTGATCAGAAGGAGTATTGGGTGCTCTATTTTGATGGAGCATCAAAAACAAAATCTAGTGATGCAGGATTAGTCTTGCAAAGCCCAGATGGGTTCACAGTGGAGTATGCTTTGAAGTTAGATTTCCAATAACCAACAAATGCTGAATATGAAGCCTTGATAGCCGGATTAGGCTTGGCCAGAATATTGAGGGTCAAGAACCTCAAAGTCTGTGGAGATTCAAGATTGGTAGTCTCGCAAGTGAATGGTGAATTTGAAGCCAAGGATGAAACTATGGCAAAGTACTTGACGGTTGTGAAAGCTGTTATGACTCAGTTTGATGAGTGCTATGTGGAGCACATTTCGAGGGAGGAAAACGTTAAGGCCGACGCCCTATCAAAGTTTGCCTCTTCTGAGATAGAGAATCATGTAGGGAGTGTTTACTTCAAGGTCCTGAAGGCCCCAACCATCAATTAGAAATTGGTGGCACCTATTGACGTAAGAAGCTATTGGATAGATCCTATCAAAGCTCACTTGGAAACCAGATGGCTCCCTGACAATGCCCTGGAGGCACGGAAACTGTCAGTGAGAGTGTTGAGATACACCTTGATTGAAGGCATCCTTTATAAGAGGTCTTTTGTTATACCGTACTTGAAACACGTCTTCCTATTCCATCTTTTCTCGAATCTTCTTTAACGGAAGAAATAGGAGCTCGAGAAGGAATACCAAAATAGTTTCATCAGATTCGCCACATTCGCTTATTCTTCCCGAAAACTCCCAGCCGGGGGGGAACTTCTTGTCGTTTTTTGGGAGCCAAGACCCGGACGGGAAGTGGTTGAGGCCCCAAGAGGTAGAAGAAGCGCTAAAGGAAGTCCATGAAGGGATCTGTGGGCAGCACTTGGGGGGCAGAGCCCTAGCTCATAAGATCACCCACTTGGGATTCTATTGGCCAGAGATGTTGGCCGATGCGCAAAATTATGTCAAGAATTGTGACATGTGCCAGAAACATGCTCCGATTATTAGGCAGCCACCAGAGATGTTAACATCGATTAACTTTCCTATCCCATTTACCATGTGGGGGATGGACATACTTGGTCCTTTCTTTGTAGCTTGAATACAGAGGAAGTTCCTGATAGTGGCCATCGATTACTTCACCAAGTGGATTGAGGCTAAGCCCTTAGCCAAGATAACCCCCAAACAATTTGCCCAGTTCTTTTGGGAGAGTATAATATGCAGATATGGTATCCCACGAATCCTTGTGATGGATAATGGGCGCTAGTTCAATAATGAGGATTTCAAGAAGTATTACGAGGAGAACGCCATCGAGCTTCTCTTCACCTCGGTAGCTCATCCTCATGGTAATGGACAAGCTGAGGAGCAAACTGGATTATCTTTGATGGACTGAAGAAGAGGGTCGAACGCTCAGGAAACACCTGGGTGAACAAATTACTGCCTATACTATGGGCATATCGTACCACCTGTAAAGTGACAACTGGAGCTATCCCATTCTTGCTAGCTTGTGGAGCAGAAGCAGTTGTGCCCTTGGAAATTTCTCATGTGTCTCCAAGGGTGGAAGCATATGAATAAGAAACCAATAAGGAAGGCATGAGGCTTGCCCTTGATTTAATTAATGAGGTCAAAGATGAAGCAAACGCCCGCAATGCGGAGCATCAGAAGAGAGCATCCTTTCATTACAACCAGAGGTTTAAGGAAAGGTTCTTTAAACAAAGTGACTTGGTTCAGAGGAAGATAAAAGCATCTGGAGTTGGACAGAGAGGGAAGCTAACCATGAACTGGGAAGGTCCATATAGGGTTAGCAAGACATTGGGAAGGGGAAACCTTGGACGAAAATGAGGTGCCTCGCACTTGGCATGCCTTGAATCTCAAGGTTTATTATGTTTAAGCTGTCCGAGTAAGGACTTAGCTTTTATCTATCTAGTAGAAGTAAAAATAAGGTTGGATTAAACCATTGTAGAGCATGATACTCCCAGTAGGATGTAGTATTCTATGTAAGGGCAGAGCCCGCTTCAAATTATTAATGCAAACTTGTTTTCCATTCTATGAACATACGAATTAAGGGAAACAAGAACGTAAATAAAACACCCCTAAGGGGCAGGGTTCAAGTCATGATTACAAAACACATCAAATAAAAGTACAAATCCACGAAGGACCACAACTAAAGTCGAGATATAATAAAAACTGAATAAAAAGCCACATAAGGCTAGTAGAAGCCATGCAAGGCTCAAACATAAATCACTTCTTGACAGAAGCCTTCTTCACCAGATGTTTCTTGATTTCGGGAGGCACAACCAGAACAGAAGCTTCTTCTCCACTAGACGACTCATCTTTACCCTCTTCCTCGCTCTTGGTAGTCGGAGATAACGAACCACTTGCACTCACTGACTTGGGTTGGCAAATCTTTCCGGCTAAGGGACAATTCGAGCTAGCACTTTGGCCCTTTCCATGGGATTTGGAAGGCTGGCGCCCAGAGCTAGATCTTGAATGCTGGGAAGTGGCCTTAGTCCCTTAACCAGAAGCACATTTGTTTCCTTGAGAGGTCATGCCTCCACCCTCGACAAGATCATCCGTGTCATTTACTTTCCAGGGACTTGGGTAAAAAGAAGGATAAATGACCTATTTGTGGTCATGGCTAATCACATTCACAGCCTTCTCCCAACCAATAGTCATGCTATCCGGTTGAACTTCTTTATCGTGCTCATCAATAAAAGCATGGAATGCATCTGAGCCCAAGTAGTTCTATATGATCGAATCCTCATTCTTCTGAGCTTTGTTCTCCATGGCTAAGTACTTCCCCTTAAGGGAAGAGAGTTGATCTTCTGAGGAGAAATACTTGGCCTCCCACTCGTTAGACTCCTTCTTGTGTTTCTTCGAGGCCTTAAGGGCATTCCTCTCCTTAGTCTTGTACGAGTTTCCAAGTTGAACAGGATTCTAAAAATGGGCATTCAACTACAAGAAGCAGACACCATAAAAAGATGTGTTAAGCCATGACGGTCAATAAAGTACAAGAGTAACATAAAAAGGAGAGGGCCTTACATTTTATGTAATGCCCAGACTTCCCAATACTAAAAATATACTTTTTATAATAAAATAGACTTTGATACAGGGGAATTTTAGAAAATTTAGGCATGAAGTATTTGTAAATCGGACTATCCACCTGTATTTCAACCCAAACCAAATTCCAATTAACAATTACAAATAAAACTTAATACACCAATGATTCCTCACCGAGGATCGATTCCAGGTTATGGTATGAAACAAGAATCTAAACTATACAAATCATTACGACTTCTTTCTCTGCTATAAATACAAATCACTATACCGTCTAATCTATACCTTAATCCAAAACCGTGCTCGCCCACGTTAGCTCTGAAATTTATTCCGAATAGGATCATCCTCACCCTCATTCGCATTTGAAAATATAAGTAGATCATCCTTAAACCTAACTACAAAGGGTTAGGTAAAACAAAGCAAGAGTGAGCCAAAGAACGCTCAGCAAGGTAATAATATAGTGAAACAACGATATTACGATAATTCATTGATGAACAATATCAATGAATACTTTATCTCAAGAGATCATTCAATTTCAATCACAGAGTAAAACTTTTCCATTTTCTTCAACTATACGGTCTCAGATAAAACTTTGAGAAAAAGAATGTCAAGAAATTCCCCAATCATTCTTACTCCACTATCAACGTACAATATTACTCGTGAAGGGAATAAGTGAAAAACTTCTATCCCTCCTTAATCCCATTATTTTACTAAGTTCCAAATTTTATCATGTAGAAAACGACTAACTCTGATATCCACAATTTCGAAACTAGAAACCATTTATCTTGGAATATATATATATATATATATATATATATATATATATATATATATATATATATATATATTCTACCAAAACATTCCTTTCTTTAAAACCCTTTCATCTCTGAATCATACTTTTCATAAAACTTTTTAAAAACATTTAGGTTGATTTTTATTATTCTCCTGATTACGGACAATACGGGTGATCAGCCACGTAAAGTCCCCATTCCTTTGAAATTTGGTTCCCAATTAGGCAACACATGGCCTTTAGTGTTGGACTAGGACCACCCTAGCCTCTTACGCTATATAAAAGTGCTGGACTAGGACCACCCTAGCCTCTTACATTTTTTCCAATTTATAAACAAATTTATTTTTAATGATTTAAAACATTTCACTTTTCGGTCCTTAAACTCACTGATAACAGATCAGCCCAGTATAAGGAATTTAAAAAAACATCTTTAATTAATTAAGCCATTTTAGGGAGCAGCATTAAAAGATTAAGGGACAGTGAAGCATTCGATATAAGGAATCATAAACAACAAGGCAGTAAGATTTAAACTAAGCAGGGTATAGTTCAGCAAAGTAGAATCATATATCAATAAGCAACATGATAAATTAAATAACTGAGCAATTAATTACTTCACTGGCTAACCACTTATTTCAAGGATTATCAATTTATGAATTTACGCTGCAAAATTTGAACTGACATGAAAGATTCGAATAATTAAAAACGAAAATTTAAGAAATTCTCAATTACATAAAGTCTCACTCTTGTCAGCTAAGCACTCATAGGCTTCAGCTGCCAGAACCAGCATGACAATAATGAGTTTAAATAATTAAGAAGATCTCAATTCATTCTTGGCTTTAACTGTCACTGAGCAACACATGCTTCAACGATAGTATAAACCTCGAATTAATTTACAATAATTTGAAGAAAAACGCTCTTTGAAGAATAATAATAAAGATGAGGAATATTTAAATAAAATAATTTTATAAGGATTCAACACCTGAATGATAGGTTAGGAAAATAAACAATAATAGAATAGTTTGAAAATGATTTTTTGTAAATTAATAGAAGAAAAATGTCACTGGTAATAAAAATGAAAAGTTTAGGCACTAGCAAAATGAGTTGAAAAGAATTACATATAATTAACGGATCAGGTTCACATTATTAAGACTAGAAACGAAAGGTATGGATGCTTGCAAGAAAGGATTTCAAAATAAAAAATAAATAATACAAAAGATTTCACATCACTTGAACAATAAGTGAGGTATAGTAAACTTGCCTCAATACATATGGTTTCCATTTCCAAAACATTAACTCCTTATCACTTTACATCCGTCTCTACTTCTTTATACTTCACCGTTCTTCGATCACACATCCATCCTTCCTTTATCATTGTCTCTCTCTACAGGAGCACACTCGTTAATCCCGTTAATTATCTCCATCCTCGATATTCCATCTACACGTCCACTGGCTCTTAACCGGCCTCCTATTCGTACCTAGCTATATACAGGTAAAATAATATTTCAGTACACTTATAGCTTTAACTGTCTAAATCTATTCTACCCGAACGCGTCCTATACACTTTACAATTTATCACATATAGCTCAAAATAATAACGTATAATTACAAAATCATGTAAGCACATAGCACGTAATATCAATTTACAATTATATCTCTTTAACAGGTACTTCATATCGATTAAAAAAAATAACTCTTATCAATCTACTATACGAATTACAAAATAATCTTAACTAAAATTGGACAATACCTCCTTTATAATATCGTCTAACCTGTCAGAATATAATCAACCAATTCAAGCATCACCACATCGATTGCTTCACATTTATCTCAATACAATCTCATATCCATCACAATCACACTGACATACATCATTTACAATCCTTTTAATCAACCGCACGCTTACCACTTAATATTCATCCTTGAACCATTTACAACCAAATCATAGTATGTACATTCCATTTCTTACACTTAGAATTGAGCTACTAACCCTAATGGTAGTTATACTTATCAGTCGTACAATTTTGGCACATTCACTAATCAATAACAATTTTCAAAGTAACTAGTTAACATATAATAATTTGTATGATTTAACTCACCCTACCTAATTTATCAATCCACAAGATCAAATTTGCGATCCTACCTAAATACATGCTTCCTGGTATGATTTACAAGCCACTACTCAATTATGAATTCAAAACACATCAATGCTTACCCGAGAAACCAACATAAAATATTTAGTACCCATACGTCCACTTTCTTACTAAATTAAACCATAAATCCATAATTAATATTTAAATAACTATTTATACGACAATTAATAATATACCACTTCCCCTTTTATTCACTGTCAAACGAAATCCATTTATAAATTATAATCATCATTCAACGACTAGTTAATAACGTAATTATAATTATTCGATAAAAATATAAATACTATTTTTAGAAAAATTATGATTTTAGAAAATTCGGACAGCATCCCCTTTGTATGGGTATACTGCCAGTCAGACACAACAGACACCAAAACAATCGACAATCATAATATACAATTCTGGGTACATATAACCGACTAGAACAATAAATTTGTATCCGAAAATAATATGTTACATATTTAATTTAGGACTTAGTATAATCATCACCGTCCACCATCGGCTCGCCGAAGCTCATCGCCAACGGCGGCAAAATCCGGAGGTGCCCGTTAATTCGGGTTTCCATCACGGACCCCACCAATATTTTTGCACAAAAATTTTGAACCTTAATTCATCATATAATCAAAATCAAGCAAGACCAAAAATCGAAACCCACTTCGGTTTTTAAATTCAAATCAGAATAAAAATTCGAAATATACAACGCCATAACTATCTTTGACATAACAGCTAAAAACCGCATCATTACCTCACACTAATTCGACCACACATAGATACACACACACACAAGGCTCGATACACAGGGACACTACATCAAGTTCGACACAAGCTGAAACCCATGCCAACATCCACAACAACACGCACAGCAACCCACGCTGAAAACACACACACACACACTCGAGTTACATACACGCACACAACCCACAGATACACACAACATAGTACCACTCGTATCATACACTCGGGAATCAAAAAAACACACACAGGACATCATAGCCTCGTGATGACAGAAGCAGGGGAGGGGTAGACAGAGGAAATCAAGAGCACAACCACAAAGCCCCGTGAATATAATGGTGAGAAATAGGGGAGAAAGGGGGTTCCCTTTGTACCGATATTTGTTAAAAAGAATAAACCGAGCTGAACTTACTTGGGTAAATGATTGAGCTGAAATTTGAGGGAGGAGTTGAGAGTTGTTGGGGAGAGAAGAGGGAGAGATTACAACCGAAAGAGAGAGATTAGAAATTAGGGATTTGGTTGTAGGAATTGGGGAAAAATAAAGAGCCGACTGAATATGTTGTTGCCTCAGGGGCAATTTTGCCAATTGACACCTCCAAATAAATAAATTAACTGATTTTTAAAACCTATTTTATTAATATTCTAAATAGTTATTATTTTTTTATATATATTAAAAAAATTTATAGAAAATTCAATTAACCATTTTTAAAATAACGAACACTTAATTAGGATCACTCAAATATTTTTAAAATATTTTTAGGATAAAAAATGAATTAAATATGAATTTTTACAAATTTTGATCTTTTAAATGTAATAGAATTCTTAAAATCATTTTACAATACGTAAACACCCAAATTAATTCTTCCGATAATTTTAAAAACTAAATAATATTATAAAGAGGATAACATCAAAGATTTCGCTATTTTTAAATACTCCAATGATTTTATAAGATTTTTCGAAGATCAATAATACATATTTTAAATAGATTTTGGTTGCTACAATTTCAAATAAAAATATACTGACCCACATTTCACATTTAAATATCATTTAAACAAGTAAACATAACGTCACATATATTTAATCTAAAAAAATTTACACCATATATTCCACATTTAATATTGATTAATAATATTTATAATTACGGGTTTTTCTAAGGCGTTATATTATAGGCATGATAGGCTCCCCAGCTTTCACTTTCTGTAAGGTCCATAGTCGCTGTGAAATGAACCTGGTTGGCGAGAGCAATGGCATTCCTAGACCAATCTTGGGCAAGGAGATGGTTGTCCCTGATAGAGTCTTGCTCACAGATTCCCCATTCAGGCATAAATGTTGTCTTCATGCTTCCATTCACTAGTACAAAATTGATCTTTTACGTCGCCTCTTATACGTCGATTCGGGCCAAAGGCGACGTATAAAGTAGTAATATACCTTGGTTCCGCATAAAGGTGATGTATATTTACAATTTTAAACATTTTTTACGTCGGTTCAGGAAAAAGCCGACGTATAAGGTCATATTATACGTTGGTTGAGGAAAAGGCGACGTATATAATGCTACTTTATACGTCGTTTGAGAAAAGGTGACGTATATAATGCTACTTTATACGTCAGTTAAGAAAAGATGACGTATATAATGCTACTTTATACGTCGGTTAAGAAAAGGCGACGTATATTTGATGATATTGTACGTCGGTTGAGGGAAAGGCGACGTATATTATATTCTCTTTTACGTCGCTTTTAATATATAACCGACGTATAAAAGTGGGTGCTGTGAGTGCTTGGCCACTTGTCACATTATTACTGGATAATGTGAGAGCACATGGATTCTGCTTCTTTAAAGTACTTGGAGTCGTTGCATGCAATTCGTTCTATCTCGGCCATTCATTTTGTTTTTTCATTTTAACCAAAACAAAACATAAAATAAACAATCACTCCCTCAATTTCACAATTTCACTTTTCATTTTTCAATTTCACAATCTCTCTCAATCTCTCTGCGTGGCCGGTTCTCTAGAACAATCTCTCCCTCTCTTGTTTCTCCACAATCTCTCTCAATCTCTCTTCCATAATCTCTCCCTCTCTATATTTCTCTCTCTCGCTCGAATCTCTTTCTCCTTTTTTCTCCGTTCGAACTCTCTCTCTCCCTTTCTTCTCCTCTCTTGACATATCTCTCTTCTTTCTCGACATCTCTCCGAATCAAGGCAGAAAAGCGAGAACTTGTATTGAATTTGATGTTTATGTTGATTGGATTTTTTATTCATAAGTTTGGATGTTGTTTTTGTATTGAATTTGTTTGTTTTGATGATTGTGTTTGCAGCGTCAACGAAGATGTCACCGATAAGAGGAGGGGGAGGAGGGACTGAATTTGTATTGTATTGAATTTGTTTGTTTTGGCAAGCTTCGACCGGTGAAGGTGAGGCGAAAGGAGATGTTGTACGGTGGGTTGAAATGGAGCGGTTGTGGTGTGAGGGGATAGTACGGTTGTAGGCGTGGTGGGTTGTTGATTGAAAGAGGTGGGTGAAAAGAAAAGGAGAAAAGAGGGCAGTGGGTAGCGGAATTGCAGATGGGGGAAGAAGAGAAGGGGGTGGAACAGAGAAGATAAGCGGGAAATGGGAAGTAGCAATTATGGGTGAAGGAGGAAGGCTGTGATGTTGGTTGTTGGTGAGTCGAGTCGTCACTGAGTTGGGCTGAGTCGTCACTAAGTTGTGTTGTTGTTCGAATGTATCGTTTGATGTTTTTTTTGTTTTTGAGTTGGGCTGAGTTGCTATTTTCGTATAATTTTTTTTAATTTTTTGGACCTTATACGTCATACGTCGGTTACTAATGAAATGTTCTTATTTTTTTTTAATTTTTTGTACCTTATACGTCGGTTGTTTAGAAGAACCAACGTAAAAGGATACAATATACGTCACCTTTTTACCCGACGTAAAAGGCTCATGATTTTATATGTCGCCTGCCCATACGTCGCCATTTAATCAACGTATAAGGTTAATTTAACCGACGTATAAGGTCTGTTTTCTACTAGTGATTAGAACACCTAACTCTCTTTCCAGCCTTTGAACAATGCTGGAGGAAGTCTGGGGCAGGCACGTCATCAAGAGCGACCTCCTTTTCAGCTTTCTTGATCATCCTCTTGGTGATTTAAGGAGCATGGCTTGGTTGACTATCAATCTCCTCAGCAACTGAACAAATAAACAAAGAAGCAATGTTGGAATAAGAATAAGCATAATAAAAATAAAGAAGTTGAAGTAAGGATTACCCTTAAGGGGGACACGACTAAGGCCGACTTCGATTAAGGCACGCTCGGTTACGACTTCCCGGTAGTGGGCATCTTTGAAGGTTGAAATAAGCCAATCACGATGAGCTGTCCACTATACCATAAACGGCGTGTGGTAACCCAAAAGTTTGGTTACCTTAGGGTGCTAAAATGTTACTGTAGTCCCATTTCTGGGCTAAGGTAACAGAAATTATAAGTTACATATTTCGATGTTACCTTAGGCCTTAGGGTACTTAAGGTAACTTATTTCACCCCTAGGGTAACATGCCCTTTCGGTTACCTTAGAGGTCTACTGTAACATAAAAATGGCATATTGCAACATAAATATTTGGTTACCATAGAGTGCTTCAATTTTTTTAAAAAAGTGGGCCCCACCTGTGGGCCCCCTATTTGTGGACCCCACATGTGGGCCCCCTCCCTATTTGGTGTACCTGTTGTAACACTTATTGTAGCTATAGTAACATTTTAACTAGTCTATTGCAACATTTTAACTAGTATATTATAACACTCTAACAGGCTACTGTAACACTATACCAAAAAAAATTTGAACAACACCTTTTTAAAAGTATACAATCCCAAAATACCATTCAACCACAATGAACCACAAAGAGATCCATCTCAACATCCAAACAAACTAATCAATTCTGATTCAACATCCAAACAAAACAAACTAATTTAACATCCGAACTAGAAGCTAGAAGCTAGTTAACATCCAAAACATAAGTACTTTTACATCCCAATGCTAAGTTAAATAATGTACTAGAAGCTTAAACTTAGAAAGCAGTGATACTAGAAGCTACTGCCTCCAGTAATAGGTGTACCGTCATCAGCATCACTTGTAGCAATTGCACACAACTCTTCGATATCAACTGTGATGTCTGGGTTGGCCTCTCCAAGTTTTTTAAGTTCAAATGCCAAGTTCCGTTGCATCTTCTGTTCAAATTCTGCTTCGATGACTCTCTTGACTCTGGCATGGAATTCAGACTCGCCTTTCTTCATTTTCTCCTCCAACTCAAAAGCGAGGTTTTCCTTAATCCTTGTGGTCAGCTCTTTCACATATGTTTCTGTTGGCGGATTAGAACTACTCATTCCTGACTTAAAGCACCTTCCTTTTAGCCAATTAGGACCATGTTTTGCACCAAGCTCATCAGAAGCGGTATCTCCGGTGGTGAGTTTTTTTGGTAATATTGTCCTACAAAGTAAAACATAAAAGTCAACTGGTTAAATATGCATAAGATTACTTGAGTTAAGTATAATATTCTCCTATGAACACCTTAAGCTTATATGAAAGCTGATTACTTGGGAATTGGATCATATATAATATTTAACTACATTACACATTTTGTCCATTCATTTTACCACAAAGTTCAATATTTTTGGATCAGTTTAGTTTTAATAGATGTATCCTTCAGAAGATGCATGACTAAGTTAAATATGAAACTTAGAATAAAGCATGGCATTTACAGGGAAGAATTGAATTTGTCAACTTCTATACCACACAAGTTGATTAATTAACATGTATATTTATGAATACTCAGAATTAACATGAATACTCCCATGAACATGTATTTGACTGATTAATAATTAACATGTATATATAGACAACCATATGTAATGTTACCATGAAATACTTACAATTTTTTTGGTGATTATTTCAGGATTGGTCTTGTACATACGTCCTTCAACTCACTTCCGAGTTTCAATAAAAACCTCTGCATCACATGGTTCAAGCTCATCTGCCACAACTTTTTTTTTTCTAGTAAAAAAAATGAACACGAATAAATGAGCAACATTGTGGTATTACTTTGGACATAAACAATGAACAAGTTTGATGTGTTAGAAATAAGGATTTAAAATTGCAAGCGCACAATTTCATCGTTTTAATATTTGAGATATCGATCCACATAGACTAATATTTTCACAAACCTTAATTTTTAATTTAATCGGAATAGAAAAAAATGTTTTTGAGAATTTTGGAAATTTTGGATTTTACTAATTCATTCCTAAAGATAATTCTAAATTATTCTAAAACTAAATTATTCTAAAACTAAATTATTCTAAAAATCCTAAATTCGAATTAAAACTAAATTTAATTCTAAAAATTTATTTACAAATTTTTTTAGAGAAATTGGGCATGATATATTCGTAAATCGAGCTAGCCATAAGCAACACAAGAAATTCCAATTCGAAAACAAAAAAAAAACAACAAAAAGAGAATTACATTACTCAACACAGTCGACTCAAAATTAACTAAACGAAAACTTAACACCAAAATGAGTCAACTCGGCAATTCGTTCCACAGAGACTCTCAGCAATAGTCAGACAACAATAAAACAACAGAAAAAATTCAACTCGAAAAACACACTCAGCAGCTACGAATAAACCCAACAACGAACCCATATCAAATGACCATTGCGAACTTACTGCAACCCAATGACAATAATCAAGAACTAGACTCAGTACATCACCATTCAACTCGGTACAAACCCAGCAATACATGAACTCATAAACAGCAAATTACAAACTCGGAATTAAAGTAGCAAAACGAGAACTCAGCTAAAAACTTAATAACAAAACAGAATTAACAGCTAAACGAATTCAGAAGCTCAAAAACTCAGAACCAGTAACACAGAACGCAACACTAACAAACTCGAACTTAGTAGAACACAAACTCAGTAAACAAAACCAAACGCAAAACTCAGCAGTGAATCAGCAGACAAAATGTAGCAAAACGAACGAATAGAAGCAAGACAAATCACAGAGACACAGTCTGGACTCGATGACTCAGAAAACAGCTGCAAGAACTCAAAACAAACACACTAGTAGAATAAACAAAATACAAGACTCGAAAAACAAACAGCCATTAAACCGAGTTTTGAACTCAGCGACTACAATTTAAAATAGCAATTTAAAACATAAACAAAAAAAAACTCGGAACCGTAACTCATCGAAATCAAAAGGGGTTGGGGGTGTTGTGGTTTTTCTGGGGAGAGAGATCTAAGATTTTAATAATCTAAAATTAACAACTATAAAAACAAAAAAATTTAAATCTAATTATCTACTCTACTAAAATGAAACGAACGATTTGGAATTAAATGGCCAACAATAAAATCGAAATTTAAAGGGGCAAGATTACGAATTAAAACTAAAATTAAAACTACGAGCAAGAAGATAAAAAATCGTTATTTTCAACCCATAGTGGTTAGCATTTCGCTACTTTGTCCGCTAAATGGATTTACGAAAATAACGAAAGCTATGCAACAAAAAACGAAAGAATAAGACGAGAAATTAAAGGAAACGGAATTTTTGCATTAAAATAAAAAGTGTTTACAAGATTTGAAACTAAAAAACAAGAAATTAAAGCTACCCTAAAATCTAAGTTTATAAATTCAAGGGGGTAAGGGGGTATTTATAGGATAAGAATTAGGGTCTAGGGGTGTATTGGGTGAATCCCCTATTGGGTTCCGAGGCATAAAACACAGCGGATAAACGTAAATATAACAAAAATTTCGAAACCCAAACGCAAGATTCATGTATAATTCTAGGCAGATTATGGAGATTAGAATCGTTACCTTAAGAAGCTTTACGTATGATTGACAGATGGAGGTCCTAGATTGCAATCACCACACAGTCCTTGCGTCAAGATCTGTGTCTCTAAATCGTCCACACGAACACACCGATCGTCCAATGATCAACAAAGATGGTACTAGCCAAGAAAACGCCTCTCTCTGTCTCTCTATCTAGCCTCTCTAAGATGTAGAGCTGCTAGGGTTTTAGGTGAAAACGATTTTGCAAAAGTTAACCTAAACCAACACACCTCAATGTATTTATAAAGAGAGATTTGGGCTTAAAACCCTAAAACGTTTTGGGCTTCACTAAACCCAATCTGTTTTGGTTTTAATCTTATTATTATTAAATTTGAATTATATAATGCAATTAATCAAGTCCCACTTAATTAATTTAAAAATTCGAATTAATAACTATTTAAATCCATAATTTAAATAAAGCTCTGGTTTATATGTTCTTATTGTGTAACCCTTTAGGTTATTATTACGTTGGCAATAATTTTAATATTCAATAATAAAATTATAAACAATGAGCGGCATCTAGTAGTACATCATTGCTACCCAAGTAATAATAATAATTGGTGATCCACTTAAACCTTTCGTGATACATGTTTCCGTGTAATATAATCCCTTTAACCATATATACTATAGATTAAACTTGAGGCATGTATTTAGTCATCCTCTTCAACATTTAATCCGGGTTTACTTTATCCATGAGTAGACTATTAAAAAATAAATCATTATTTGAGCACGGCCATGTATTTTATAGTCTCACTCAATCAAGAGGCCAATAATATATCTCCTAATTATAGGAGGGTTAAATCCTTTATCTATCATTCATATTTCTCATACGACTCATGATATACCCGATGTCCACTTTTATCATCACCCGGTCAAAGGTAACTTTTAATGTAGTCAAAGTATATTAATCCTCGTATAGAAATATAATGATCTCAAGTCAAAGGATCATTACACCATTATCACTGTGAGTCTTTCTTATGACTTTATTAAACATGAAGAATCT
Source organism: Saposhnikovia divaricata (assembly GCA_036435485.1). Taxonomy (NCBI): domain Eukaryota; kingdom Viridiplantae; phylum Streptophyta; class Magnoliopsida; order Apiales; family Apiaceae; genus Saposhnikovia; species Saposhnikovia divaricata. The sequence continues at coordinate 42,067,831 of CM071601.1, forward strand.
CACTATGGGTCTGTCCAGTACCATGTACTCCTACATGTACCTATGTATTGACTTTAGTATCTCCATACTTATAACCAATGAGATGTGGTTATCTGTCAAACAACATACTAGTCTATTTATGTATTATTATTGTCCTATAGTAATAATACTCGACTAGGGACCTTTTAAGAATATGATATATTATATAATCTCAAGTTCAAGTCATGTACTTAAACTATATAATGTGTATCATGATTCCAAGGACATTTATTATGCTAACAAATATATCGCAGTAATTAAAGTCATAATCAATACGTTTATTGAATGATCAATTGACATAAAGGTTTATTCAAAGAAACAATGTATTGCCTCTAGGGCACCTACACTAACAATCTCCCTTGCACTAGAGCCAATCACCCATGGAACTAGTATGACCATCGTGCTTCTGCTGCGACAAGCCTTTGGTCAGTGGGTCTGCAATGTTATCATTTGTGTGCACTTTACATATGTGTATGTCACCCCTTTCATTAATCTCTCGAATAAGGTGAAATCTCCTGAGTATATGTTTGGATCGGGAGTGTGATCTAGGTTCTTTAGCCTATGCAATGGCTCCATTATTATCGCAGTATAGATCAATGGGATCTGCGATCGATGGAACCACTCCCAAATCAATAATGAATTTTCGAATCCAAACAGCCTCCTTAGCTGCTTCACAAGCTGCAATGTACTCAGCCTCCATTGTAGAATCAGCTACTATTTCTTGCTTTGAACTTGCATCCGTTTAGACAAAACATAAAGCCAGATTGTGATAGAGTATCATCCCTGTCTGTTTGGAAACTTGCATCGGTGTAACCTTTTACAACCAGTTTCTCCTCTCCTCCATACACCAAGAATGATTCTTTAGTCCTTTTCAGGTACTTTAGAATATTCTTGACTGTCGTCCAGTGACCTTCACCTGGATTAGACTGGTATATGCTCGTCATGCTCAAAGCATACGAAACATCTGGGCGAGTACATACCATTGCATACATGATAGATCCAATTGCTGAGGCATATGGAACCTTACTCATGTGGTCCTTCTCATCCAATGATTTCGGACACTGGTCTTTAGAGATCGTTATCCCTTGAGACACAGGGACATATCCCCTTTTTGCATTTTGCATACCAAAATGATGCAAAACCCTATCAATGTATGTGCTCTGACTTAGACCTATCATCCTTCTAGATCTATCTCTATAGATCCTCATTCATAGAATGTAGGTTGCCTCTCCTAAGTCTTTCATAGAGAAGTTGCTCCCTAACCAGGTCTTAACAGCCTTTAGAGAAGGTATGTCATTCCCCATTAGTAGTATATCATCAAAATATAGTACTATGAATGCCACATGGCTCCCACTAACCTTCTTGTAAACACAAGGTTCATCTTCGTTTTGAACAAAGCCATACTCTTTGACTATTTCATCAAAACGAATATTCCATCTCCTAGATGCTTGCTTCAATCCATAAATGGATCGACGTAATTTATACCTTGCCAACATTCCTTGGATCGACAAAACCTTCAGGTTATGTCATGTACACATCCTCTTCAAGGCTTCCATTAAGGAAGGCTGTTTTGACATTCATTTGCCAGATATCATAATCATGGAATGCTGCAATGGCAAGAAAAATCCTTATGGACTTGACCATAGCCACTGGTGAGAAAGTTTCATCATAGTCAATACCATGAATTTGTTTGAAACCTTTTGCTACCAGCCTTGCTTTATAGGTCTGAACATTTCCATCCATGTCAGTTTTCTTCTTGAAAACCCATTTGCACCCTACGGGTTTTACCCCTTCAGGTGGATCAACCAAAGTCCATACTTGGTTTTCGTACATGGAATCCATCTCGGATTTCATTGCTTCAAGCCATCTCTTAGAGTCTGGACTGTTCATAGCATCTTGGTATGTAAGAAGCTCATCTTCATTTATGAGCATCAAATCACCACATTGAGTCAAGAGAAATCCATATCTCTCTGGCCCATGGCGAATTCTACCAGTTCTACTAACAACCTGTGTTTGTTGAGCATTATCATTATCCTACTCTTGTTCCACTTCAGGTTCAATGTTATTTTGTGGTTCTCGATCTTCATTGAGATCTATAGTTCTCCCACTGTTTCTTTTGGAAACAAAATCTCCTTCTATGAAGACAGCATCTCGAGCAATAAACACTTTCTGCTCTGAAGGACTATAAAAATAATACGCCTTTGTTTCATTAGGGTATCCCACAAAATTACACTCTTTGGATTTAGGTCCAAGCTTGTCAGATGCTTGACGTTTCACAAACGCCTTGCATCCCCAAACTTTCATAAAGCTCATTCCGGACCGTTTCTCCTCCCATATCTCATATGGAGTCTTTTGAACCTTCTTAGTAGGAACACGGTTAAGTGTGAAATCCGCTGTTTCTAGAGCGTAACCCCAGAAACTTATTGGAAGATCTGCATGACTCATCATCGATCGCACCATGTCCAACAAGGTACGATTTATCCTCTCTAAAACTCCATTCCTTTGAGGTGTACCTGGCAGAGTGAGTTGTGATACAATACCACACTCCTTTAAATACTCTTTAAATTCGGTGCTTAAGTACTCACCCCCACGATCGGATCGTAAGATATTAATACTTGCCCCTCCGCCAATTTGCTTCTCTACTTCAGCCTTGTATTCTTTGAACTTTTCAAAAGAATCGGATTTATTCTTCATAAGATATACATATCCATATCTACTGAAATCATCAGTAAATATTATGAAGTAGTAGTAGCCTCCTCTAGCCATCACACGCATTGGGCCACATACATCACTATGTATTAGCTCCAGACGTTCAGTGGCCCTTTGACCCTTACCAGTGAAAGGGGCTTTAGTCATCTTACCAAGCAAACAAGATTCGTATTTTTGGTATGATTCAAAATCAAACTTATCCAAGTATCCATCCTTATATAATTTGGATATGCGTTTCTCATTTATATGGCCTAGACGATAATGCCAGAGGTATGTTTGGTTTGAGTCATTAACTTTAAGTCGTTTGTTTTCTATATTATAGACAGGATTATCTAAATCAAGAACATATAAACCATTACACAAACGCGCAACACCATAGGTTAAATCATTCAAAACCAAAAGAGCAACTGTTGTTCTTTATTGTAAACGAAAAACCTTTCTTGTCCAAACAAGAAACAGAAATAATGTTTCTGCGAATCACAGGCACGTAAAAACAGTCTTCTAGTTCAACAAGCCCAGAGGGCAAAGATAAATAATAAGTCCCTACAGCTAAAGCAGCAACTCTTGCTCCATTGCCTACTCGTAGGTCCACTTCTCCATTAGCCAAAGTCCTACTTCTCTATAGTTCCTGCACATTTATACAAATATGAGAAGCACATCGAGTATCCAATACCCAAGATGTAGAAATAGACAGATTGACTTCTATAACATAAATACCTGATCCAAAAATCTGAAGAGACTTCATTTTCTTCAGATCCTCCTAGTAAACTGAACAGTTTCTCTTCCAGTGACCAGTTTTCTTATAGTAGTGACATTCACCCTTAGCAACCCCACCTTTAGGCTTTAAAGCCTGTTTGGGACCTGACTTTGGCTTGGGTGTAGAATCAGATCCAGTCTTCTTCTTACCCTTCCACTTGCCTTTCCCCTTGGCCTTACCTTTATTGCCCACCATCAGTATGGGAGCGGGTTCAGCTGTCTTCATGTGAGTCTCATATGTTCTCAACATATGAAACAATTCAGTAAGTGTTTTGTTAAATTCATTCATATTGTAGTTCACAACAAACTGAGTGAATTTGTTGTTCAAAGAATTCGTGATTAGGTCAATACTAGTTTCTGCAGCAATCGGGAAACCCAAAGTAGCAAGGTACTCAATGTAACCAATCATCTTCAGAACATGTGGGCCAACTGGTTCACTTGCCCCTTGTTTGCAATTAAAGAGTGACTTACTCGTGTTGAACCTTTCTTAACGAGTTTGGTTTGCAAACATGCTTTGCAAGTGCTCATTGATAGTATATGCATCCATATGCACATGCTGTCTTTGAAGCTCAGCACTCATAGTTGCCAACATAAGACATGCAACATCATTTTCATCATTCTCATCCCTTGCATGGGTCGCTCGTTCCTCAACAGTAGTGCCTTCGGGAAGGGGACCTGGCAGAGGGATATCAATGACATGAAGCTTGCGCTCCTGCCTGAGGACAATCCTCAAATTCCTCTGCCACTCTAGGAAGTTGTTTCCTCCTGTCAGCTTGTCCTTCTCAAGGACTGATCGTACGGATAGTGTGTTTGTGTTGTTTGCCATTACTTAGTATCTATAATGATAAAAGCACAAAATAAACATTAGATTGTCTGAGTTAGTAATTATTATGTTCTAATGATTATTATCTCCCACTATTTTTATCAAATTGATAGCCCTTAATATTAATTCAGAAAGAATATCCCATAAATCTTTCTAGTGAGCCAAGATCCATATTTCGTCATGTCCTAAATCAACCACTAGTAGTCCTTAAAACATGATTATTTAGGTAGACAATAGTTGTCAATTATATCATATATAATTCTTGGATAGTTTGGTGAACAACGATTGATCTTATCTATCTAATAGATTTTTAACCAAACTCTATGCTTCTAAGCTCATAATAGTTGAGTATAACCATTTATTTTCACCTTATTATGACGACTCAGTTAAGTTAGACTCAATGATACAATGGCCGAATATAACCATTTATATTCGTCGCATCTTACCACGATAGACAGGAGTCCTGTAAGAACCCAGATTTTGGGTGGAATTAAAACTTTTATGTATTTAATGATGTAAGAATGAATAGTGGATACGGCTACAATGTAATAATTGATATTTGGAAAGAATGAATGGAATTCGACTTTATTATGTTTATGTCTTGAAGAATGCTAAAGGGTGACAACATAGGTAAGAATAATCTATCTTCTAAGGGAATAAGATATGGCAACTTCAAGCAAGAGAATACTCTCATGTCAACCAGATCGATAACGATTAATCCAGTAGTTCCGTAAAAAGGTTAAGGAACGATCGAAAGAGAATACGGACAATTATACAACCCTAAAAGAACAAGTAAAGAATACAGAATGAATAGTGTTTTGGTGGGAGTATAGAATAATATGAGACGATACTATATAGAAGTATCCGGAACGGATTTCCGAGTTCGTATTAGTGATCCAGGGGAAAAATAAGTGTATGTAAAAGCTGTCGGATTCTGAAAAACCGCACTTTTATTTTCTCCGAGAGTTCCCTGGACACTGATAGCCTTAAGTATTTAACGAATGGATTTAAGGAATATAAATTGGAAAGTTAGAATGAAAGATGGAGAATGAAAGTATTAATATTAAAAAGGATTCCCGGTAAACCCTAATTAGAAATCCGTGAAATATTCCTACGAACGATCAATCGAAACGGGTAATAACCGGACACAGAAACAAGCAGAGGGAGCAAGAGTCTTGTGCAAGCTACTAGTATAAAATATCTAGTAACTAAACTAGAATCAAGGAACTAGCACCTTAGAGGAAGAACTAAGTACTTAGCAAAGTAACTACCTAGTTAAGCTCTAAACCACCATAAAACCAACACTTGTCTTGCCATTTCATCATCCAACACCTCATCACTTTAATAAAGTGACTTTATACAAGATATTATGTTGTAAGTGGATGAGAGTGGATGAGATTAAATCACAAAAATCAAAAGAAACCAAGCAACTCTCTCTCCCCCCCCATGAACCTTCCATTCGGCCAACACCTTAATTCCAAATCCAAACTCAACCTTCCCACCATTGTTTGCTCTTGAAATTTTTAAGGTGAGACTTATATTTCATAAAACTTATCTCCTCAAAATCTTAGCACCAAACTCCTTTGTTTCCATTTTCAAAAAAATCAAACAAGAGGAGGGTGAATAGTGTTCATCATGTACTAACTTTGTTTTCTTGATTTTTCATGGTTGATCTAGCAAGCATAATCACTCCTAAGGACCATACAAGGCTTAGTAAGGCTATATCACTATCTAAGGAAGGTATAAAGTTCTTGAAACCCTAACCCTTGTTTGAGATTTAAGTATGTTTATGATAGATATAGCTTAGTTATGGTTATGTTAAAATTATAAGCATGATTATGTATGGATCTTGGCTAAATGATGAAAATAGCTAGATGAACGGAAAGGCATTGCTTGGCCTCAGTTCATGTATATAAATCATGTATATGTTGTTTGGGTTGGATACTATGTTTATGGGAAGATTCGAAATTGGTAGATATTCGATTTACAGCCGTTATAATGCCCGATTTTACAATACCATGTTTTGTATGTCATTTTCCATGTCGAACCCCTACTGTCCAGAGACCTTATCTGCCATGATAGGATAGGTAATGTTCTAAGCTTCGTTTTGATATAAAGATCACGTGAAACAGACTTACGGTTTAGGAATTATGACCAAATTACTAAAAGTAGTTCGAATCCGTAAACGAAAGTTCGTAACTGAAATTGAACCCTCGTAAACTATGTAACGTCATGGCAAATCTTGGTAAATAAATACTAGGGGTAAGAAGGAAGGTGTGAAAGAAAACCATATGTCAAAAAGAGCATTTTTCGATTTATTAAAAATGTTCGAGTCGAGGTTAAACGCGAACGAACCCCTAAAAGACGACTCTTTTATAACTTCGGTAAAACACTTAGAAAACGGGCGATAAAACTCGGAGTATAATATTGGTTCGTAACGATCGACCTTAGAACTCATATGACTTAAGTATGTCCCAAGTATAAGTACAGTGACATGTCGTATTAACGAACGAATGTCGGGTCGGATCAGTGATAAAAAGGAATCCACTAAAAGGGGTATAACGAGATAACTCGAGAACGTGTTTCGAATTAAGTATAACTTAACTTTTAATATGTTAAGTGATTAATCCCAAATGCCTTGGCTATTTATAGATCACCAAGCTGAACCGGGACCCGCTACCACTACCCCTTACCGTACTCGATTACCAGGCAAGTTTCAATTCCCTTCTTTTATGATGTTGTTGTGATTGAATAAATATATATATGTTTTCTGATATACATATGCCATAGCATGCATGCCTACTTTCAAGTTATATCATTATGCTTGTTCCCTGATTGTTATTGGCTTATAAATTAGATAGCTATCGTATCAGTTATAAGCCAGTTATTGTAAGACCCTCATAGAAGGGCGTATACATCTTATTCATCAATATAGACCGGGAGTCAGTATTTCTTGACATATCGAGATTACCTCGGAGGAAAATATTTAAGTAAATATTTTCCATTATTCGGGCGACGAATATTATTTGAATATTCGTTCGAGACTAATTATTTTAACGATCCTTACTTCAAATAATTATTTGAACGTAACTATTCAACGAATAATATTTATTTTAATATTCATTCAGAGTCGAATTATTTATCGATTATTATTTCGAATATTCTTCTAAAGATGAGACTATTAAATGAATATTATTTGGATATTCATTTAGAATATTACTTTATTGAATAAATATTACTTTTGAATATTCATTTAGGATATTAATTACTTGATGAATATTATTTTAATATTAATCTGAAACTTGATTTATTTATCGAGTCTTATCTCGAATATTCCTTTAAAGCTTGGATTACTAAATGAATATTAATTGATATTCATTTAGAATATTATTCATTAAATAAATATTACTTTTTGAATATTCATTTAAATTCCTAATTAATTATTGTCTTGAATATTCCTTTCAGGTCCTATTAATTAATGAATATTATGTTGAATATTCATTTAAATATTTATTTATTTAAATATTCTCCTGATATTTCTTCAGGGATTATTTTGGAAAATACTCTGATTAAAGATATTCTTTCATATTCCTAAATATTCTTTAAATATTTTTAACTCAATAAATATTCTCTGAATATTTATTCCATACTTAGAATAATCTCAATAAGGTTCATCTTCTTCGATTATTACGAAAAATATTTCGGAGTCATATTATTATTAATCTTATATCAAGAAAGGTTCTCAGACATCATTCTTCTTTGAGTCTATCTCCCTAATAATAAGGGAACCTTACTTGGAAAATGTTATTTATCTTGTCGACTTCCCGGTCATAAAGTATTCTCTTCACTCGCAACTCGGGTGCTGTTGACTTATTAAGTCGTTGCTTACCTTCTCATCTTTCGAGGGGTAAGATTACTGGAACAGGTTGATATTCGTTACCAAGCAATAGCTTGGAAGTGATTGGTGAATTTTCCTTTCCAACTAGATACGACTACTTTGTGGAGTCTTATCAACAAGTATTATACTTGGGGAAAGGGGGACGAACGTTAAATTCAGAATCATGAATTCTATTTGAACTAGGAGTCGTGTAAGAGGCCGAGTAGCACCGGTCCATCCCCTTTGGCCCAACCGTTGGCCGGGGAGAGCTAGTAAGGCGGTATACAAGTAAAGCCGTCAGTTCTTCCTTCTACCGGTAGTAAATCTAAATTGAGCTGTACGATCTCGACTGATCATCAAGATTGAACAGCGGGCGCGGTGAATACTCCATCATTGGTTCATCATCCAAATTTATTTATTTCCTGCAACATGATTACTGTTGGCAGAGTTGGAAAAGTGTTCATAACGGGAATTGCAACCTTTTCATGCAAGTTCCTCTTCTTAATAACAATAAGAATATCTCGCTTACTTTGATGTAGCAGATATTTCTACAAACAAATACTTTCAGTTACCTTGTAACTTCATCGTTCATATTATACTGGCATCATTTCCGTAAATGCATGGCATATGGTTTGAAAGATAGCTTTGAACTGTTTTAAATTATCGTTCAGATATATATTATTGTTGGTGGGCTTTCGCTCACCCTTGCTTTGTTCACATTATGTCACAACAACAGCTAGGACAGATGGCTCGCGTCAGGCGCACTCGGCGCAAGCAGGTTACCCGACCCACCGGACTACCCGCTGAGATGCTGCCGCCATTGCTGAGGTAGCATAGTTAGACAGCTTTTGTTTCCTGTTTAACTATATGTATAATTATTGTAATTAACGGCAAAACTTTTAAACCTATGATGTTATCCTTTTGGGATTGTAATAACTTTTATTCGTAACCCTTTAATGTAAGACTTATTTCAATTTCATCTCTGGAACTATAACTGTTGTGTGTGTGAGTGGTAATTATTGTGGGGTCACAGCATGTGATTTATTTATTGTGGACTCAAGTCAAGTATTATGAAAGGATGTAAGACCGTAACCACCAGATCCCTGACCCCGGATCTGGGGGTGTTACAAGTCCCCTGCCACTGATAGCCCTTCCCCTTATCGATCTAGGATTCGATGAGTGTTCATTCATTGGAAAGCATCTGATTAAAACTTAATATTTTGTTAAGGGGTTTAGAAAATTTATAACGATCATGATCACATCATAAAGTGATCCTCAATTTTTTCCTTGAACCAAATATTTCAAATTGACATCTTAAATTGTTCATTTCCCAGGTAGATGGAGGATCCCAATGGTCACAATTAATACCCATTAACCTTACGAATACGCATATCCGCTTTTGTTAGAAAATCCCAATGTTAGATATCAAAAATCCATATTTAATTCTGTGTTTTTAAAAATCCATATTTCATAAACACAAGAATCTCATGATCGTTTGTCAATTTTAAAATCTTGAATCGTTACAGATTTTATCTTGTTTAGCATGGCAAGCATGGCATGGGTGATGTATCTAATACATGCATACATCATTAATCTAATTAAAGCATGCATCTTCTACTCTACACATACAATCCATACATCATATGTAAAGTGCGTAAAGTAAACGTGCAATGGTTATGGCCCAATCCTATGTGATCTTTTCAAGCTAATGAAAAGATCAAGGTCAATCTATGGGTAAAAAATAACTATTACATATGTCTTCTCTGTTGCTTCCATTGATTCCTTAGCCTCCATGGAATGCCTCCTTGTTCCCCTTGTCCTTCTTGGATGTTACATTAATAACTATACTAATGAACTTACAAAAGAACTCGAGTTACATTCGAGATAAACAATTACAAATAGAAAACGACATGCAAGTCGTATTTATTACAAACCAAAAGAGTAAACCATTACAACTAGGGTCTAAAGGCCATAACCATGCACCATGCTCAAGTAACCATTAAAGAACATTTAAGATCATATAAAGATGACATACTATTTATTACCTTTCATGATCCAATCATGAATAATAAATAAGTAAAGCATATGTCACAAGCACAAATTAAAATGAAACCCTAACCCGCGGATCGACCTCCGCGGCGAAAATTTTGCAAAATCATGTATCAGAATACAAGCAAAATCATGTATCTGAGTACAATTCCAGAAGCATGTATCAATATACACACGACCTAAATTCCAGTTACCAGAAACATGTATCAGTATACACGTAACCCTAATCCCAGTAAACGGATCACATCCAAAAGCATCTATCCGACAGTTTATATCATTATACAAACCAAACAGCATAAATATCATAATAAATCGCATACAGATGAGTCATGGCAGATTCTAAACATACTAGTATCATCATATCAGATTATATACAAATTCAGTATATCAATCATATAACATAACTATATCATGGCAGATTCATCAAACATGCATAATCGTAAAAATACAGTAAACACGTAACCAAATTAGCCCCTTATACACGTAGTTCTGATGCCATTGTTGGGTTTCGAGGCATAAAACGTAGCGGATAAATGTAAATATAACAAAAATTTCGAAACCCAAATGCAGGATCCATGTATAATTCTAAGCAGATTATGAAGATTAGAATCGTTACCTTAAGAAGCTTTACGTATGATTGACAGATGGAGGTCCTAGATTGCAATCACCACATAGTCCTTGCGTCAAGATCTGTGTCTCTAAATCGTCCACACGAACACACCGATCGTCCAACGATCAACAGAGATGGTACTAGCCAAGAAAACGCCTCTTTCTCTCTCTCTCTCCCTCTCTCTCTCTCTCTCTCTCTCTCTCTCTCTAGCCCCTTTAAGATGTAGAGCAGCTAGGGTTTTAGGTGAGAACGATTTATCAAAAGTTAACCTAAACCAACACATCTCAATGTATTTATAAATAGAGATTTGGGCTTAAAACCCTAAAATGTTTTGGGCTTCACTAAACCCAATCTGTTTTGGTTTTAATCTTATTATTATTAAATTCGAATTATATATTGCGATTAATCAAGTCCCACTTAATTAATTCAATAATTCGAATTAATAACTATTTAAATCCATAATTTAAATAAAGCTCTATTTTATATGTTCTTATTGTGTAACCCTTTAGGTTATTATTACGTTGGCAATAATTTTAATATTCAATAATAAAATTATAAATAATGAGCGGCATCTAGTAATACATCATTTCTACCTAAGTAATAATAGTAATTGGTGATCCAATTAAACCTTTCGTGATACATGTTTCCGTGTAATATAATCCCTTTAACCATATATACTATAGATTAAACTTGAGGCATTTATTTAGTCATCCTCTTCAACATTTAATCCGTGTTTACTTTATCCATGAGTAGACTATTAAAAACAAATCATTATTTGAGCACTGTCATGCATTTTATAGTCTCACTCAATCAAGAGGCCAATAATATCTCTCCTAATTATAGGAGGGTTAAATCCTTTATCTATCATTCATATTTCTCATACGACTCATGATATACCCGATGTCCACTTTTATAATCACCCTGTCAAAGGTAACTTTTAATGTAGTCAAAGTATATTAATCCTCGTATAGAAATATAATGATCTCAAGTCAAAGGATCATTACACCATTATCACTGTGTGTCTTTCTTATGACTTTATTAAACATGAAGAATCTCACTGTGGGTCTGTCCAGTACCATGTACTCCTACATGTACCTATGTATTGACTTTAGTATCTCCATACTTATAACCAATGAGATGTGGTCATCTGTCAAACAACATACTAGTTTATTTATGTATTATTATTGTCCTATAATAAAAATACTCGACTAGGGACCTTTTAAGAATATGATATATTATATAATCTCAAGTTCAAGTCATGTACTTAAACTATATAATATGTATCATGATTCCAAGGACATTTATTATGCTAACAAATATATCGCAGTAATTAAAGTCATAATAAATACGTTTATTGAATGATCAAATGACATAAAGGTTGATTCAAAGAAACAACGTATTGCCTATAGGGCACCTACACTAACATCCCCGCCATACACTTTTTAATGTGGTGGAGAAATCCTAGCCATCCAATTGTTTCCTTCATCCTTAAGCTTTGTTGAGTGGATCTTGGCCATACACTTATTTAGTGTGTTGGGATGATCTCCACCTTCCATGTGTCTTGAAAGATTCCTTTTCCACCAAGCTCCTAATTCTTTTTCCTTTTTTCATTTAAGTCCTTTTTCTTCCTCTTTTTCCCTTCCTTGCTCTTTATTTCTTTATTTTGCCATTTCTTTATTTATTCACGAATTTCCTGAAATGCAACAAAATAAATTATTAAAATACGAGTTCAAGCAACAAATAGGTAATAAAAAAATGCAAAAATATGCACTTATCAAATGCCCCCATACCTATCTTTTGTTCATCCTCGAGTAAAAGAAAAAGAAAAATGCAGAATGAAAAACCTAGACTCACTGTAGTAGGAATCACGGGTAATGTTAGGTTTACCAAACCGTTAAACCCATTGACGATCTCTACAGGAGGAGTGTTGTCTCATAAGGGTTTACAAAAGATATACCCATAAAATCTTTGAGATAAATCAGCAAGTATCCAACTTTCCTCTTTCAATCTAGCTTTCATTGGTGTCAACAAAACAATTTTGTAGGAAAATATATACTTAAAGATTACTCTAATAATAGCCAAGTTATAGGTTCCCACAATCCACATGAGTCGACTCAAAAAGTTTACAAAAAATCCTAAGGTGTTTATTGAATTTAAGGCCTTTGATGGATAAAGTGCATACGAACATTTTCTCATTTTCAACCAATATTGAACTGACCCAATCTCTATCAAAACAAGTATCTAGCCAAACTTCACGCTCTTAGTAGTTAGATCGACTGTCGGTTGAGGTCCCAAAAGACTTATGCATCGATACCCATTTAACGAGCTTTAGGTCAACAATCCCAGATCACAAAGGACCTTAGGTTGCTAGGCACAAAGTTCCCTCGGACTTACTTAATCGGATTATCAATGAGCCCAAACTAGTCAATTTTCCTACTAAGGACTTATTAGACTTAATAATTTATTAACAATAATGGTTGAAATGACCGTGCAATGATTGAGGTCCCAAAAGACTTATGCACTAATACCCATGTAGCGAGCGTTGGGTCAGCAATCCCAAACCACAAAGGGCTTTAGGTTACTAGGCACAAAGTCCCCTCAGACTTAATTGCCCGGGTACTAATGAGCCCAATCTAGCCATTTCTTCCACTAGCACTCTACAACTATTTATTGACTCTTTTTTTTCTTTCTTTTTTTTCTAAGACACTATAGGAACAATTTATTCGCAAAGGTTTGATTCGACATTGTTTTAACATGTGGGTTCTCTCTCAGGTATCGAATAACATCCCTATACAATTTTTCCATCAAAGGTCTTGTACAAATGTGCCGTCTTGGACTTTTAAGCAAAAATTTATTCGACACAAGTTTCATGAGTAAAACCTTACTTGACTACGTTCAAATCATCTAAAGGCATTATACATATAATTTTTTAAAAATTATTAACACTAACTAGTTCTAAAATTTAAAGAGTAGGAAGGACAACTAAGCTAAAATATCTCTATTTTTGGATTTTTTTGATTTTTTAATTTTTTTGGATTTTTCAATTTTATGTATTTACACTAAAACCTCCCCATACCTAAATTATGCATTGTCCTCAATGTATGCAAATGCAAGAGAAATGAGTAAAGGAGAATGAGGAGATAATACCTGACAAGGGATGATGGAGAGGAACGAAAATGAAAAACAACTAATTAACACTACTCATGCACCCAATTATACTCCCCCATACCTGAATTTCACGAGGGGAGGCAAAGGAATAAAACTGAATTAGCCGATACCGGTAGGAAAATTGGGATGAAGCTTTGAGAAAATATCAACACATTGTTGAAAATTTTGATTAGAAAATATTTTCTCAAGTAACATGGAATCATTCAACCTTATAGAATAAGTGTCACTAATGTTCTCCCTAAACCAACTTAAGGATTCTTTATTTTGACTAAGCAAATTAGAGATAATGAAAGTTTGGTAATGGGTTGAATCACTAGGAATGATATAAGATAAGGGTCCATCGTTTCCTTAGGGCTGTTGATCAAACTCGGGATGATACAAAGTTGAGTCAAATGTAGGTGGTGTTCCTACGGGACTCTTAACAATGGTACTAGGTTTGACATGGTCATCATCAGATTTAGCTTCCCATTTAGAACAAATATGATTCAAGTCTCCTAACAACTCATCGAATGTAGGTGGTTCACCAACGGGAGTTTTAACAATGGCCTCAACACGAGCATCCTCGGGTGGTGTCTCCCACTTAGAACAAAAGTCGTCTAACTCTCTCAACATCTCTTCCAAGGTCATATCCCTTAACGACTCAATATACTTTTGATTAGTTTGTGATTTATTTGAAAATCCTCAACAAGAAAAGACTCAATCTCACTATCATCAAGGTTTGACCAATTAACAATGTCATCAACAAGATTAACCCCTATTGTTTGTTCATAAAGCTCATGGGGTTCTTTTCCGACATTAAAGATGTTAAAGTTAATTGTCATATTACCAAATGTAAGTTTCATCGAACCATCCCTACAATTAATCAAGGCATTGGATGTAGCAAGAAAAGGTCATCCTAGAATGATCGGGATTTGGTTCTTAGGATTCGTGACGGGTTGAGTCTCGAGGACAACAAAATCAACCAGAAAAATGAAATCACCAACCTTAATTAAGACATCTTCAATTATTCCTTTAGGCATTTTGACAGAACGATCAGCTAGTTGAACTGTCATGTTCGTCTTTTTAAGTTCACCTAGACCTAGGGCTTGATAGACCGAAAATAGAAGGAGATTCACACTAGCACCTAAGTCAAGCAACGCCTTGTCCACAAAAGTATTGCCTATGACACATGAAATTGTAGGACAACCGGGGTCCTTATATTTCACGGGAATTTGATTCGAAAGAATTGAACTAACATGAGAGGTCAAAAAGGCTTTCTTAGGGACGTGAGTGGAACGTTTATGAGTACACAAATCTTTTAGACACTTAGGATAAGAGGGAATTTGTTGAATGGCATCTAAAAGAGGAATGCTGATCTCGACTTGTTTGAAAACTTCCAAAATCTTTTCTACTTGAGGCGATTGTTTATTGGAAAGGAGTCTTTGAGGATAAGGAGCTTTTGGTTTAAAGACTCGTTCACTAGGTTCTTCAAGAAAGGATTTTGAAAGTGGAATGATAAACGAAGACTCGTTAGGTGAAAGAAGTTTGCAAGATGAAGAAGGTTCACTAGATGATGATGATTTATTAAAAGATTCAGGTGACACGGGAGTCGGGATTTGTGTGGAATGATCAAGGCTAGGGTTCGGTTCATCATCTGACTCTTTTTCTTCGGGAGACTCGACACCTACTTGATTATCAACTTTGTTTCCCGACCTTAGAGAAATGATAACATTAACATTTTCGGGAGGTCTTTGGTTGAGAGGAAATTTAGGATTGACCTCGGGTTGACTCGGGAACTTGTTCTTCTCTCGTTCACCCATGGCGTTGGCTAATTGACTCACTTGAACCTCTAACTTAGATATGGCTTGAGTACTAGCATTTAAAATTTGCCTATCTTGAGTCATTGTTTGCATGAAGGTTTGTTGAGATTGAGCCAAATTAGTTGTTGTTTTTAAA
This sequence comes from Saposhnikovia divaricata, assembly GCA_036435485.1. NCBI lineage: Eukaryota > Viridiplantae > Streptophyta > Magnoliopsida > Apiales > Apiaceae > Saposhnikovia > Saposhnikovia divaricata. The sequence continues at coordinate 42,083,776 of CM071601.1, forward strand.
AGCGCATCAAGAGTCTTTTCCAAAGAATTAATTCTCTTATCCGACTCATGAAAGTCTGGAGGGTGGGCGGGTGCTTGAGTTGGATAAGGACCGTGATTTTGAGTCGAGTTTGGAAAAAGACCTTGGTTGGGAGTTGGGTAAAAGTTCGGCTTTTGAAAAGAAGGTGGAGGAGATTGGTAGTTTTGGCCTTGGTTCCACGAGAAATTCGGGTGATTCCTCCAACCGGGATTGTTTGTCGGTGCAAACGGGTCATTTCTAGGCGTTGGTTGAAACACCGCGTTAGCTTGCTCAAATTCGGGAAAGCTCAGAAAACCTTGATTATAATTCGAGCACATAGACACTTGTGAGGGGGCCTTACTAGTTTCTAGGGCTTCGAGTCTTCTAGTTAGAGTAGCTAATTTGGCATCGGTTGCAATAGAATTTCCTATTGAATTCAACCCCTAGATGAACTAGACGACTCATTGGACTTATTAGGTTCCCTAGTAGACTCCCACAACATGGTCTTCTCAGCTAATTCTTCGAAAAATGCCCACCCTTCATCCTCATATTTCTCCATGAATTTACCTTGGCACACAGACTCTAACAAAGCTGTTGTTGGACTATCTAAGGCCTCGTAAACGATCTTACAAAGTCTCCATCTTTCTATTCCGTGGTGGGGGCATTGTGTCAAAATATTTTTAAAACGATCAAAATATTTTCAAAAAGACTCATTTTCCTTTTGATGAAATTGATTTATCTCATTTGTAATCCTTGTAGTCTTGTGAATAGGAAAGTATTTTTTTAGAAAAATTACCACAAATCCCTCCCACGTGGAAATAGAATTAACCGGTAGGCTATATAACCATTTTTTAGCATTTTCTTTAAGAGCAAAATTAATGAGCCTAAGCCTAATTGAGTCCTCGGTTAAATGTTGGAGTTTTTGTAAGGCACAAACTTCCTCGAATTCATGAAGAAAAAGATACGGGTCCTCACCATCACTCCCGGTAAATTTTGGTAACATACTAATGTGGTGAGCTTTAATTTCGAAATTATTACCATTAACGGGAGGAAGAGTGATACACGAGGGTTGGGCAGAATGGGTGGGATAGCAACGGTCCTTAAGTCACATGGCCAAGGTTAATATTGGTTTGGAATTATCTAAAGACTCGGAATCAAACGAGGAAGAACTCTCAAATGATCTCACTAGTCTAGCAGAATTATCCCTAAGCCAAATAGTTTGCATAAACCACCAAAGTAAACAAGTAGCAAATAAGTGCAAAAATAAAATTAAAACACACAAAAAGAAAGGGTGAAAAATCAAAAGAAAAATCCTATATCTGGGGTTCCTTAATAAAATAAACTTGACCTTGCTCCTAACTGTAAGGACCACCAAAAATTTAATAAATCAGAAATTATTCGGACCGATTTGGCCAGGTAGGTGCAAGCATTGTCAAAAGGCTAAACACCAGCCTAGACACCAAACCTTAATTGGCCAGGTAAGCTTTCGCTTGCCTAGACACCAAAAAGTCGGAATAATTAAAGATTACGTCGTTTTTTAAGTACCTTCCTAATTGAGCGCGAAATTCCTAGGGGCCATGTCTAATTCAATTTTATTAAGGCTAAGGTATGCAAAATGAGGGATTAATTGTTTTTGGGCTTAGGAAAGAGTGATGAAATCCCTTCCCTTATCTTGTGAGTGGTTTTGCCCTTAAGATTTATTTACAAATGAATGCAACAAATAACGAGATATAAAAAACTATAGACATTTATGGATGCTTTAAACTACGTGCTCTAATCTAAAGAAAAAAAAAGAATTTAACGCACCATTGGGTCCTCCAGCGATCACCACAATTTATAAGGTACGAAAAATTAAAAACAAGAAAATAAAAATTTAGATGATGTGCCCTAAGTGTTTAAATGCATGATGCAACAATTATGTAATTTCTAACTAATTTTTTGGATTTCTAAATTTTCTAAATTTTTCGAGAGGAGGTTCCCGCAATTTCCAACTTTCCTAAAAAAAATGAGACAAAAATAAGAAAAGTAAAACTAATCCGAAAAATTAAAAATTAAGGCGCGAAAAATAATTAATCCCCGGTAGCGGTGCCAAAAACTTGATGTGCTACAAATAAGGATTTAAAATTGCAAGCTCACAATTTCATCGTTTTAATATTTGAGATATCGATCCACAGAGACTAATATTTTCGCAAACCTTAATTTTTAATTTAATCGGACTAGAAAAAAAAGTTTTTGAGAATTTTGGAAATTTTGGATTTTACTAATTAATTCCTAAAGATAATTCTAAATTATTCTAAAACTAAATAATTCTAAAAATCCTAAATTCGAATTAAAACTAAATATATTTCTAAAAATTTATTTACAGAAAATTTTAGAGAAATTGGGCATGATATATTCGTAAATCGAGCTAGCCATAAGCAACACAAGAAATTCCAATTCGAAAACAAGAAAAACAACAAAAACAGAATTATATTACTCAACACAGTCGACTGAAAATTAACTAAACGAAAACTTAACACCAAAATGAGTCAACTTGGCAATTCGTTCCACAGAGACTCTCAGCAATAGTCAGACAACAATAAAACAACAGCAAAATTTCAACTCGAAAAAACACACTCAGCAGCTACGAATAAACCCAACAACGTACCCATATCAAATGACCATTGCGAACTTACTGCAACCCAATGACAATAATCAAGAACTAGACTCAGTACATCACCATTCGACTGGTTACAAACACAGCAATACATGAACTCATAAACAGCAAATTACAAACTCAGAATTAACAGCAGCAAAACGAGAATTCAGCTAAAAACTTAATAACAAAACAGAATTAACGGCTAAACGAATTCAGAAGCTCAAAAACTCAAAACCAGTAACACAGAATGCAACACTAACAAACTCGAACTTAGTAGAACACAAACTCAGTAAACAAAACCAAACGCAAAACTCAGCTAGTGAATCAGCAGATAAAACGTAACAGAACGAACGAATAGAAGCAAGACAAATCACAGAGACTTAGTCGGGACTCGATGACTCAGAAAAAAGCTGCAAGAACTCAGAACAGACACACTCGCAGAACAAACAAAATACAAGACTCGAAAAACAAACAACCATTAAACCGAGTTTTGAACTCAGCGACTACAATTTAAAATAGCAATTTAAAACATAAACAAAAAAAACTCGGAACCGTAACTCATCGAAATCAAAAGGGGTTGGGGGTGTTGTGGTTTTTCTGGAGAGAGAGAGAGAGAGAGAGAAAGAGAGAGAGAGAGAGAGAGAGAGAGAGAGACTGATTTGTTTTCGATTGGAAAAGAAAAGAAACAGGGAAGGAGGGGAGATTGGGTTGAGATAAAAAAAAGAATGAACCAAACAAAGGAGAGATTGTTTTATTCGAAGAAGAGAAGAAAACCCAAAGGAAATGGGTTGTACTGAAAAATGCAGGGGAGACTAAAGAAATGGATGCTTCGAATTTTACACATTAAAACAGAGATCTAAGATTTTAATAATTTAAAATTAACAACTATAAAAACGGAAAAATTTAAAGCTAATTATCTACTCTACTAAAATGAAACAGACGATTTGGAATTAAAATGGCCCACAATAAAATCGAAATTTAAAGGGGTAAGATTACAAATTAAAACTAAAATTAAAACTACGAGCAAGAAGATAAAAATCTTTATTTTCAACCCATAGTGGTTAGCATTTCGCTACTTTGTCCACTAAACGAATTTACGAAAATAACTAAACTATGCAACAAAAAATTAAAGAACAAGACGAGAAATTAAAGGAAACGGAATTTTTGCATTAAAATAAAAAGTGTTTACAAGATTTGAAACTAAAAAACAAGAAATTAAAGCTACCCTAAAATCTAAGTTTATAAATATAAGGGGGGTAAGGGGGTATTTATAGGATAAGAATTAGGGTCTAGGGGTGTGTTGGGTGAATCTCCACCATACACTTTTTAATGTGGTGGAGAAATCCTAGTCATCCAATTTTTTCCTTCCTCCTTAGGCTTTGTTGAGTGGATCTTGGCCATACACTTATTTAGTGTGTTGGGATGATCTCCACCTTCCATGTGTCTTGAAAGATCCCTTTTCCACCAAGTTCCTAATTCTTTTCCTTTTTTCATTTAAGTCCTTTTTCTTCCTCTTTTTCCCTTCTTTGCTCTTTATTTTGCCATTTCTTTATTTATTCACGAATTTCCTGAAATGCAACAAAATAAATTATTAAAATACGAGTTCAAGCAACAAATAGGTAATAAAAATATGCAAAAATATGCACTTATAAAAGTTAAATCGAACAAGAAATCAAATAAAGAAATAAAAACCTCTGTACACATGGTTCAAGCTCATCTGCCACTGCTTTTTTTTTTTCTAGTAAAAAAAATGAACATGAAACAATAAGCAACATTATGGTTTTACTTTAGACAGAAACAATGAACAAGATAAATCGAACAAGAAAATCATGTTAACAAAAAATTAAATAAAATAATGACATACCATCTTATATCGATGTTGTGCAAAACTTTTTGGACCAAGAGTGTGAGTGTTAACGTAGCTTTTACGGCTTACTGCATTTTTCTTCGCTCTCTCCTACAGAAAATAATGAAAAATGATGTAATTATGTTTTCGAGACAGCCTAAATGCTTAAAATGGGTATATATACCTGAACACTCTCATCATTCCAATATTCTAAAAGCAGTTTGAAAGTCTCGAGTGCAATGTCATATGGTCTATTTGCCAACCTCATTTCATCATTTTCATACGCTGTAAAATGACTTGCCTTGATTCGACTTTTGTACACCTTCCAACATGAATGAATTGTCTCGAGCACCCAATTTTCCAACTCATCAGGAATTATACACTACTAGAAAAGTAGAATAGACATCGCCCCTTTCACATCGGTTCACGATGTCCCCGATGTAAAAACTATCACTGACATCGGTTGAAAAAAAGCTGATGTCTTTGATATTTTATGAAATCACATTGAAAGCAAACCGATGTCATTGGCATATAATTGAAATATCAATGACATCAGTTAGTAGCATAACTGATGTCTTTGACATATTATGACATCAGTCAAAAGACAACCGATGTCATTGATATTTTATTGACATATCATTGACATCGGTCGAAAAAAACCGATGTCTAATGTAGACTTAAAAAAATTTTATTCCCCGCGCGCCCACGGTTTCCCCCCTTTAGACCAAAAAATTTCCCCCTTATACAATTTTTAGTTCCCCCTCTCTCTCAAATTAAAACAAAACCCTAATTATCCCTTTCTTTATCAATTATTTTCTCTTCACTCACAAAAATGCAATTTCTCTCTCTTTCAATTATTTTCTCTTCTCTCTCTCTCACAAACTAGTAATATAGCCCGTGCTTCGCATACAAGAATTCTTTTCTATCTATTCATTTTTGAAATTTTATAAGTTTGATGCAATTGACACAAACATTGTCAATAGCCATGAATGACTACTAAGCGATTCATGTCTCAAACGTATAGTACATATAGTCATTTAACGACTACATTTTAAAAGTGAGAACAAAAACATAGAGGGACGATTAAGTGTTGAACTGAAAATGAACGGAGATAAATTAATTTTTCATAGGTTTAAAAAACATCCAACGTGCTTTAAAACCAGGAAAAAAAACATTAAGAAAGCCTTGGAAATAGAATATAAATTCAAAAGTAAATCAAACGCAACGTCTGTTGTAAGCTAATAACAAATTATTCATTAACAGAATGATAAACAAATGCTCAGAATGAAATTGTGGCCAAATTCTTCCTCACTGACTCCATAACTGCACTGCTTCTTATAGCTAACTTTCTCTTAAATTTTCCTGCCAGTATAAAATGATTTATCAGACTAAAGAAATGTTTTGCTGAAGCAATTATTCTAATAATGATAATGAAAAATATATGTAACCATTTTAATTATCTTTGTGCATGATGTGGCAGAACCTGGCGTATTCACAGAATCTTGAACCTCAATGATCTTAGTCTACATAGAACATATAATAACTAATCAATTGATAGGTTGCAATAAGTATCTTGAATTTGAAATGAATTTGTCAATATGTATATAGATTAAACCAATGAATTCCAAACTCACATTGTCGAAAGCAGAAGAATCAAAACCGGATACTATTGTCTCAGACTTTGATGGATTAGCATTACCAACTTCATATGCATCAGTAGCATGATAAACATTACTATTGAGTAGAATGTTGTCATCATTCAGTTCAATTTGTAGAGTTACTTCTTTGCCGAAAATTTCCTTGATTTCAGGAGGATATGTTTTGTTTGTGTTATCCTATAAATGTATATGAAAGATATAATGCAAATTAGTTATAAATCTTATATAACCATCTAAGATATTTAAAACCTAGAGATATAGCTTACATTAATTCCCTCAGCAATCAATTTTGTTGTTGTTTTCCTAATCAGTCTTTTTGATGCACGATCCAATAGTACAAAGTTGAAAGCTTCAGTATCATCTTTAGCCAATACAACAATCCGATACCTGATAATCATATATAAATGCATTTAAAAAAACAAACATTGAAAAAAAAATGTCACATTATGGTACATGATAATTTACATAGTAATTAGAAATACTACCTCTTTTGTGGAAGTGGAAAGTTTCTGGTGCATTTGAAGCACCTGTACTTGCCTTCCAATTTAGAAACCTCCTCATTGCATTTGTTTTTGTGAAAGTCGTTGTACCACCAACAATCAGCTTCTTCTACCTTATTCACTTTAACTTTGTACAAAAAATTTTGCTAGAAAACATGTAAAAATAATGGTATGATTAACTGTTGAGTGACAATTATGTTTGAACATTAAAACAAATCTATATCAGCAAATTATAAAAAATTCCACCAGTAATATTTTAGTAATGCAAAATAGTGTTAACATGCTCTTTAACGTGCAAGTACAAATGAACCTTATAATACCTTAAGGAAATCAGTGCTTCATCCCAGATTATTGTTTCTATATTTTCAAAAATATTTCTCGACGATCCAACCGTACGGATGTCAAGATATATCTAATTAAATGATATTCCCAAATTTTCAAAAAATAAAAAATTAATTTGGTTGGAGATTATAAGTTACATTAATAAAATAAAAATTTTATCCGGGCTTTATTCGGTCTTCGGGCCGGGCTTTATCCGGGCTTCGGGCCGGGCTTTATCCGGGCTTCGGGCCGGGCTTTATCTGGGCTTTTTTAAAAACCCGGGCTTTATCCGGGCTTTTTAAAAGCCCGGGCTTTTAACCGGGCTTTTCGGGCTTCGGGCCGGGCTTCGTGAAAAATAGGGGGCCCGTTTTAGGCCTCCGGGCCGGGCTTTTTGAACATCTCTAGGAGGGAGTATGTAAATATCATTATAGATGTCATTTATATAAAGAGAGTGGGGAAACTAAGAGACATCTTATGTAAGTTCCTGAGATATATGTATTTTATATGTAATATGTGGTGGGCAATTTTGTAAAATCAAGATTTGGTTAAAATTTTATTAATTAACTCTGCGGATCCAATAAATTTTATAGAATTTTATTCATATCTCAAAAAAGTTATCTCATATATATCTTAGATTCCTTCTTCTCTTATATAAATTAGATAATTGCCCGTACTTCATACACGACATCATATTTAATTTAAAATGACAATATCAAAAATTTAACAAATTTGATTGATTTCTTAGAAAGATATTCTAATAAGTTATATAAGTAATCTATAAAGTTATATAAGTATTTAATAAAATAATGATATACTAAGATTTATATAAAGAGTAACATGCAATTCTATTTTGACATTGTTGAAAATTTATTTAATCCATCAAATCTGCAATAAAAGTAATAAATATTTTTGAAAATATTGTTCTCCAATTGAAAACAATAATAAATTGTCTTCATTATTCAAATAAAAGGAAAATAAAATCAATTATCATAAATAACTTCAATATAAATTATGCACAATTGTTGCATATTATTTTTATACATGATTATATATTGAAACAGTTTCTCGTCGTCGCCGTGAGCCGTGAGGCGACACTTCGATGCATTTTTTATCATTAAAAATAATAAAATAATTTTTTATAGAATCAAAATATAATTGATTTTTTATTGCAAACTATTTTAATTTAAGTAATTACATACATTTAATTTTGGAAAAATTCGAAGATTATTTTTTCTTTCTCGCAAGATAAATAATGAATGTAAGTTAATATTATAATAGAGAAAAATGGATCTAAGATATGTACCTAACTTTCCTGAAATTTGATTAAAATCACTTTGTTTTTGAGATATACAATATTTTGATATTCACAATATTTTTAAATATAATTTTTATATACACAATACTTCATAATATGAAAGTATTTTTATTTTTTTGGAAAGGCAATAATTAAATTAATCAAAAAAATTGGAATAAGAAATTTGAAAATTGTATTATTATAAAATAATTCAAGCTAAAAATTTAGCTATTATATTATAATCCATTACAGTTTCACATCAGACCGCTTCATATTAATAATAAAAAAATTATTAGAAAAATTCTGATATTTTAAATAATATAGTACAACAGCTTTGCTTGTCATCTCACAACGATTTGTTTATGTTCATAAAAACAAAAAAAAATATATTAAAATATGATATCCTATTGGCCACTTTCATTTTTTCTACAATTTGTGAAGATTCTAATTTTTTAACAATTTCAAATTTTAGAAAAATATGCATTTTAAAATTTAGATCTATGTGTTTCTTTTCTTTTCTTTTTTTGAGGAAATTTATGTATTTTAGTTCAAATGTTTAACAAACAAAATGATATGTTCCAAATTTTTGAATTCAACTCTAACTTTACTCTAACCTATTTAAAATTCTTTATTACACATAATTTAAATGCTTATTTGTGTTTTCTTGATTATTTTTGCTTATATTTACACCTAGCTTACATATCAAAATCCAAAAAAAATAGCTTACATTACATATCAAATTCCAAAAGGAGATATATAAATGTAGCAGGATCCTAAGCATTCAATATTAAAATCAGCTTACTACCGTACTTTAAAAAAAAGAATAAAACCACAACACCAGCTACTTACAGCACAGTTAGAATACAACAATTCATCTCCAGCTCTTCATATATTGCCAATTCCAGTAGAATTTGCTGAACTTGCTTTTCATACATAGAAAATTGCTTATTCCAGTAGATATAAGTGGACTTGCTTTTCATACATAGAACTTACACATATACACCGACAAAAAAAATATAGAACTTACGTATCTATTATATTATTAATAGCAGAACACGTACTTTCCTGAGACAATTAAATCAGTTGGAAAATACAGTTATGCCCCTGGGATTACATTTTGTAATACATTTTTGCTCACTTTACATTACCGCTGTTGTCTGTTGCTCTTTCGCATTCGGGCAGGTCAAGACAGGCCAATGGTTTAAGCGCAGCCCCTGCATGCAGTTACGCAGCCACCGATTTGCTGTTCCAGGCCTCTCCTTTCCACGTCAGTTACATATGCAGTAAAGGATTTGGTGTGCCCAGATTGTGATCATTCTTTTTGTGGGTGGATTTGTTAAAACATAGTTCGACACCGGGCCCAATCGAGGTGGCCTACATAATAGCCCTCATTCTTCAGGTATGGATGTCTATGTGTTTAAAAATTGTGCTCCTTTTTATGTGCCGGTTGATTGGTTTGTAGACGCTTTTTTAAAAGAATGTATTGTGTTCGATGGAGGATATGTTTGAGTGAATGTCTGACTGGCAGAATCTTGTGAGGGAGCAAACATGTAAACTAAATTTAAGTTCAACTGAAGATGTGTCTATTATGCCGTCAAGGGGAGGAGCCGATGATCTAGCGCTTGTTTTAGAACATGTAAACTCAATTGAAACTCAATTGGTGTCTATTATGTGCTCAATGGGAGGAGCCGATGATCTACCACTTGTTTTTGGAACCGGGCCTCACAGTATTTTCTCTACCTGTCTATGATATATTGGGAGACATGTATTGGGGTCTCAGGTTTATATGAATGGCACAATTACTGTAAAGCAACCCTTTTAGATTTATTCATGTAATGGGGTAATTGTTGTAAAGATAATTTTGCACAAACACACATTCATTTTCTAGTGACGTAACTGAGTAAGGCAAAAAGAGGACCACACAATGTAGACACTAGGCACAAAAGTTTATGAAGTCACAACCTGATGACCTGCTGACAAACAGTGATCTCTTCCGACTAAATTGCATAATACTCTGGCTTAAGACATTAGAAATGCATATAATGTGGTATTGGCTTTACTGTGCTCGATAAAAACCAAGCTTACAGCTATGCAGGGCAATGCTTTACCTTAATTAATACAATTTTTTAATGTATACAAATGTTGATAGTGCTTGCTCTATCTGCTGTGTCCACCAAAAGGTTTATATTCGGTTGTAAGTTGGGGCTGTTTCATATTCATAAGGAGACAGCTAAACTTTTTGAACCATATATTTTTGTATTGATGAAATGGTATAATTTGGGTGTGTTGATGCAGGTTCGCCGGCATTCATGGAACAACCACGGTGAAAGAGAGGCAGACCGAGAGTTCCTGTGACAGAGGAGTTGATTGAGGCACGACGTTTGTCTAAGCAACGCCGTAATCGCTAGCAAAGGGGAGGTAAATTGGTGGTTAAGTTGTGTGTTGGTTCTTATTTCATGGTTTTATGCTTCTGGGCTTAGCAGTGCCAATTATTTTGATGCTCTGCCTCACCTTTTCCGAACACATCTCTTTGCATTTGAAGGAACTGATTTGCCAGGCCCTTCCCGCTCTGCTACAGCACAATCGCCTATGATGCCAGTTACTAGGCTAGGTGAGGGCAACTCCGTATTCTTTGACATCTGCTTAAAATGTTTAGATTACATGTTAGTTTTCCTTGTTGTCAAAACTATTAAGCTATGTTGTGTTTATTTGACAACCCGTGATTAGCAGTATTGTTTTCGGGACAAATATTGAATTGTTCAAGAGTTTTAAAAAAGTGAGGGTCATGCTATTATGTATTTCCTCTAATGGCCCAAACATGCATTATTAGATACTAGCATATGACTAGCCTATGACCCGTGCCATGCACGGAATTCATTGTTTAGCTATAAATTATTTTATTAAAACGTTAGTTTTTTGTGAAATATATTTATTAAATTTGTCTTGTTTTATGATTATCATACTTTTTTTATTAAATAAATCACATTATCTTACTTTTGGAATAGATTTTTTTCCAGGAGGATTACATTTTACATTTAATGTTTCAACGTACATAATTATACATTTTTTTTTCTCACTAACATTTCTTTTGTATTATTTTTAATTTTTAGGACGTGTTTTTTATCTTCTAAATTTGCCAAAATTGTTTTCTTATTTTTTTAAAAATAATTTTTTTGGTAATGTTGTTAAAGTGTTTCATCTCTACTAAAATTTGCTAAATACTACTTTTGTGTTAAATTGTTATTTTGTTCTTAATTAGTATTGGTATTGTAAATAAAGTTTTGTGATTTGTTAAAAACTTTTTTTTTAAGAACTTTGTCTAAGGTCTTTTCTAAATTTCGAAAAATTATCTTAGTTTGTTATTAAAAATATTATTTGGATCATTAATTATTAGCTATTTTCATTTTCTTTTTTACTAATTTTACCATGAATCTCAATGACAAATAATGTGCAATTTATTTGGAATTCTATTGATTTTTTTTATGAGTTGTGCATCTTCTCAATCATATGCGTATAATTGATTGATTTTTTATGGGGCATAGAAATATTATAATTTATTAAAATAAAATTTATCAAATACTATGGTTGATGTGGGCCATTTTTAATGATATTATGTATAATTTAGTCTTTTTGATCAAATTCTTTCATTAAAAAATCATAATACAATATATAATATGATAAAATAATTGACTTCTTTTCTTCGGATATATTATTTGATTTTTTTAGATCAAACTGGAATAAAAAAAATTGGGGTTTTTCTTTTACTTTGACTTTGATACTTAAATATTGATTTGATATTTCAATCTTTTTATTATACATAAAGTATCTATTTTTTGGTACAATTGCTTTGTTACATAATTTTAAATTTTTCTATTTCGATCTACTTATTTATACAAATATATTTTTATATCTTCACAATTTAAATCCTTTATTACTAGGTAATCTATTATTAAAAAATGTATAACTATTTCAATTTAAACAAACATGTAGTACACAGGTACCACCCACTCTTCTTACTTACACCTCCCCTCATTACACCAATGCACCCAACCTATTTTATTAATGATGTTTACAGGAAAACCAATTCTGGGCTACTGCTGATACAACCTTTGGAAAAGCCAGGGAACCCATGATATGCCGAGGCCTCGTTTACTACATAAGCAATTTCAAGATTGTGCCAGCCCACGGTCAACATAACCCAATAGACACGGACAAAACAATTATATTTGGTAAAGGGACTACAATCGAGGACTGCTTGCACGGAAGCTCCGTACCTCAATTCGAATTCATCCTCAGCACATGGCCTGACATCATGTCAAATCTGCACAGCAAAAAACACCTAACTGGTATTCCCCCCTTTCACATTGTACGTCCTACTTTAATTTTATATGCAATACAAGTATGTTTCGCACAAACCTTTTTTGTGTTTCAGATATTGGTGGAGTACTGATGGACACGGGAGACGTGGTCTATGAGCGTAACAACGTTACAAGGGTCAATCTCACATTGCTTGATAGCAGGTAGTTTACACCATCCAAATACCACACCTACACCCACCTTAATATCCACAAGGGAAACCTTCCAATAAAATTCGTACTAAACTACAAAATGCAGCCTTTCGCAAATACATGTCCACTTGTGGGGAAAAATGGCAACCCTGTTCAGAATGGAACTCCAAATGTCCCGCAACAAAAACGTGGTACTCATCGTCACTGGCCTGTTGGTCAAACCAGACAAAGGTACTCCTCTCCAGTCGCAACAAATATGTAACTGTTTTTTTATAACCACCATGTGCTGCCTTTAAAAAAAATTAAAGAATTAAAAACCATAATATCACGATGGAGGCCAAACCAATCCAAACATTTTTATGGTAATATAATACCTTCTATCGCCACAAATCAACTTCATAACACTACAACTCCTTGGTTTGTAAGTTTATTATGTCTCCTTCGATACCTGTTTTACCCTCTAACTTGCTCATCTTATACAGCCTTCATTTACTAATCCTCACTTTAGTCATTCGGTTTTAATTTATTTCCCTGTAAAACCAATTAAGGTCTCATCTACATCTTTAACCCTTAAATCAGCTCCAAAACAATCACAACCAAATTGATATCATGTTAACCATATCTACACACTCTCATAATTACTTTAACCATCTCCCTTGTGGACTTATTACACAACTCAATACGCCTTTTACCACAACCAGTCCTGGAGTAAAGTAGGGTGCTTATAACATACACACATATTCACTGTAATCACTACATTGAAGGCTGTCGTGCATGATTATATTGACATTACCACTTTTACAATCATGTCTCACATAAGCAGGTTCAATCCTCCACGGATTAAGTGCCACAATCGGCATACATAGAATTAATGAAATAAACTTATGCGTACTAATATAAATTACACTCTGTGATACAGATACAATCATCTTATCATCCACACTGGCAACCGATCTGTTCTTCCATCCGAACTGCAAACAGCTCCAGCACCTTCCTCAACACATCACTGACACATATGGAGATTTCATCAGCCGGGTGCCTAACCGTCCAAGAGACCCGTACAAACTGTTACAAGAATCAGATACCACTCCACCAAATTCAACAATACAGGAACTTCTACACCCTCCGGATTTAACTCCCCAAAAGGTAACTCATTCAGTTGACAGATTTAATTGAACATTTCCATTGCAAATAGCATATTAAATGCAAAATATCTCCCCAATAATTATTAACCTAAACACTCACAACTTTCGCAAATAAGCTCCGCTGCAATGCCATCATTCTTGATATTCCCTTGAGGACAACCTCCATCATGCCTCCTGCATTCGGTGCAAAGAATTGGTCAACCCAGAGGGAAACAAGTACTACTGCAGAAAATGTGCCAGGAACTACATAATACCTCATGTCAACAGGTAACACTGCTCCACCGTTATTCCAACAGCAACCTACTTCCCCGAAATTATAAATCAAATAACTATACCCTCCACCCCAAACTTTATCGAACAGGCCAACTTTTTTGCTGCTTGTCGTGGACCGCACTGGAAATGCTAACTTCACCCTTCGGGAACACACCCTCAAACAACTGATTGGAAATTCCGGCGAGGACCTCCTAACGGGTGCCGAACAGGTATGCATTCATTCAATACTTTATTGGCACTGCTCAATACTGCTTCCAGTACTACTTAATGCCTTTTATGTGGAAATGCCCTGCTCCTACTTAATGCATTTTATGTGGAAATCAGCTCGGGAAACAACATGCACTAAACACCTTTCTTGCACCCTCTCAACAGGTGAATGGAATACCGACATTCCCACGGGTTCTGCACATCATTAAAGCTGCACATTGCACTTTTGAGGTTACAATAAAACCATTTCCTCAGACAAGTAGGGCGACAATGATTATGATTGAGGATATCATAAAATATAAAAAACTCAACCAAGGCAACAATGATTAGGGTCACCATCGAAATGTCTGGCACACAAACAAAAATGAACTTTCTTTCCGAATGATGGAAACCGAAAGCATTAACTGTTTGGCTTTATACCTTGCTTCAGTATTGTAATACAATATGTTTGCTTCCTTGCATTGCCACAAAAGCACCCTACTCAATATCTATGGGTTTTCACCCATAACCATCCTTGACTGATTTAGATATTGCTCTTTCAGACATTACAACACAAAATCCCATTACATTACAGAAACTTAAAAACATATAAAATGCCAACCTGCTAGACCTTGCCCGTGCCTCGCACGGGCTACAAAGCTAGTTTACACCTAGAAAAAATGAAAGGTTAGACAAATATGAACTTACTTTTGGCCACCTCTTTACCCAGACCCAGAATCAAAATTTGTTGCCAGGCTTTTCATTTTACCATTTTGATTTCCTCTAGGCTCCAGCATTATCGTTTCCAGCAAAACATCTTCAACAGACATAAGATGATCCACTTGCTTATAACCTCCTCTATACTCCAAATTTGTTAAAACCATATATCACAGTTTTCAAATCTTCCTGATTTGTTTTCATTTGTAGGCCCAACCTTTAAACTTTGACAGCTTCTTCCCCTTAAAATAACCATGTTTTACCTGGTTTTGGAGCACCCTAGACCACACATTGGTTCGCCCCCGTGTGTTGCTCAGATCAGATCATTTCGTCAACAACAACTTTTATCTGCTCTTTAGTCCGTGCTTCGTTCACTAATTAGATTGAAAGAAACCACAGAGACTTATCCTAGAAAGACTGTGACCGGAATTGTGATTATTGTTTCAGCATTCTTCAGCAAAAGGCAAGTAACCAAGGATACGTGGTGTACTTTCGGTCCGGATGTCTAGAAAATTACTGATGTCCAAAATATTCTTGGAATATTTTGATTGAGCATGAACAACGGAACTGAAGGTCTTGCTTCCTAATTAAGATTCAGAAACACAAAACTAAAACATTAAACATAATTGAAAAGAAAATTAGTTAACCCACAATATGTCAAACTCGCTACAAGTTACAAAATTGGTAGCACTCCCAATCTTGGTTCACTTTGTTCCTGGTTGTATTCGTTGTATCATTATCCGAACCAAAACCACAAATCATCGATGCTAATTTGGGACCTAAAAGTATAACAAATATATAAAAATTACATTGAAATTCAAAGTATTTTGAGATTGAGCACAACACGAACAATACACATAAAGTCAAGTCAATTGACAGGAAAAACAATGGCATATTTCAAAGAAATCACATTTTACAATGTCGACGTGAATTTAGATTTAGTGCTAAATGTTGTGTTGTAGAAGCTGTTGAATGAAAATAAAACATAAATTATTCATCGAAAACATTCAGATTTCACTAATGTAAAAGTATGGTAATAGGTGACAATAGACATAAACTCACTCTGCTTGTCCTTAATGGATTAATGTGCTGCATTGTGATTAACAATTTCAGAGTTATAGCCAAAAGAGTTACTGGAAAACATATCAATAGGCCATATACGCCATTTGATAGCTAATACAAAATACAAAAAAATACCATAAAACATGATTAAAAAACGTCCTTACTTTTGTGAGTCAGAGTGAAAAGAGATGTCAACATACCATGTTTCGATGGAGTTGGAGATAATTTGCCAATTTAGTACAATACTTTTCTCTTATAACTCAAGAAAATACTGAATTTCTTGAGTTTATTCAAGAAAATGCTTCACAAATCACTCGAGTTGCTTCCAAAGCCGTGGATATGTGCAGGGTTTCTATATGGAGCTATTATAGCATACACACCAACTTTAATTAAACCCAATAGCGTAGAATACATTGGCAAATGTACATAAGAACCAATACCATATAGATAAGATAAATAGGATAAATTGGCAAATGGAATTGTATTGGTCTTGGGTGGTGTAAGCTTTTCTGCCATCTGAACTAAGACATACAGTAACATATAGATGACGTTTAATCTATTACTACTAAATTTGAGGATTTAGGGTATATTTTAGCAAGTTCCCAACCTGTATTTTAACTTGTATTGTAAGTTTTTCTGCCACCTCAACTAAGACATAACAGATAAATGGGGTTAATATAGATTTATTACTACTAAATCTTGAGGATTCAGCGAGCCCTCTCTGGTCATATGCTGTGTCCGCTTATGATCATCTATAAAACAGAAATTTGACAATGAGCAGACCCCAAACTATAGCTCTTGGGTCATATCTGTCGCCTAATGAGAGTGTTTAACTATTAACTAACATACGGATGAAGAAATCTTTTAAAAGATGTGATGGGGATAGGACAGAGAGAAAGAGTTCATAAGAATAATGCTTCCGTGCATTCTAAAAGATACATATTGTTCTTCAACCTTTTACAGATCTCCAGATCTCCATCATGATTATGTAAATATACATTTCCAGAATATTTAGACAGTATCCCGGCTGACGTTACAATGAAGGGACAATGTAAATGTTTTTCCTGTCTTTCTTATTTCCCTTGCAAATTTCCATATTCGTTAAGTGTACTGCATTGGAAAAAGGCTAAGATATATCTACTAATAGACGTACCCTTGCGTAAGTAGTATTGGAGCTACCAGTTACAAAGACTGTGCCATCAGCATTATAAGCACAACATAAAATTTGATGGCTATGTGAAGCAGTACTTGAGGAGAGACCAGTACTTAAAGAGGGAGCATTGCTTCTGCTTGCATAAAGATAATCTTAGCCTCTTAATCAAGACTGAGTTACAGATAATGCTACGCACCAGAAAACACAAACTACCAGATACCTGCAACGTCATCTATTAGCTTTGGCCAATATATGCGTGGAGTACTGTAAGAGGACTTGGCATCCCAAATACGACAGCTCCCGTCACTGGAAAACCTACCAACATTTGGTAACATCACATAGAAACAAAGAAAGAAATAAAAAGAAAAATTAATTTGTATTATGCTTCTTTATTCAACAAACAGTGACCGTAAGTAGAACAGTCTGGCATGGATAAGATGCAGTAGGAATTTTCCGTGACAGTCACACGAGGGTGTAAATTAATGCAAATGCAAGTACAGAAAATCCTAATGACATCTTAATGTGATAAACACTTGCAGGATCATAAAGGTCACTATAAGAAACAAACATGAAGACCTTCTTGGCAATGCTATACCAGCTATGTCCATATTTAGTTCTGAGCAATTTGACTCATAATTAGGGAAGACAATTATGTCCATATCTCATGAGATTCCTAATATTAAAAGAAAGCCACTAAACACGGAAAGTACAATAGGAGGCCACTTTTGTGACAAACCAAGGGAATCATGTGAGATGAAATATAAATAGACAAATGTACATAAGAACCAACTGGCTCTTTAGAGTAAGGTCAAATTCCGAAAATATACAACATCAAATAGGTTGTGAATGTCATTCATTTAGGTAGATCACTAATATCAGTGCTACCTCCACCTGCTATCTGTATCACAGTAAGAGCCTTTACTTTTCCGTAATTGACCATTCCTACAGAATAAAAAACCTTAAAAATTTAAAGCAATACACTATCATTGTTCTCATCATCTTTCTGCACCACAGAGTTTAGTTTTAGGAGGAAAAAACGAAATTCTACACATGAGGTCCAACCAGTAATTGAACAGAGAATGAACATTGTTTCTTCAACTCAACTACAAAATACCATAATCATAATCACAAAAATCAAATATTAACTTCTCTACAGGCCAGTTGAGAATCAAATCTGTGATATAAACAACAACAGCTTAACAAAGTCTAGCTATGGAAGCAAAACAACTATTTTTCTATAATTAGCTATTATTTGAATGAACTAAACGTAAAATACTCATTGCAAACAATGGTTGACTGATTTCAGTTACAAATAAAAAAAATATGTCAACTTACAAATAAATTTGAGTTCATTTTTATACAGATATGATGTTTTAGACTTCTTGAAGTTGCAACTATATTTCTTGCTTAACTCTTTATGTGTTTCACAATTGTTTTATCTTTTCTTGTTGACAAATCTGTTTTGCAGTTTATTTTTTGAACCTATTATGTAGATAAGTATAATTAATCCGCATACATGTTTGAGTCCAGTTCTCTCTGGAATAGAGACCGATTTTAGATGCACAACACTCTGCTATACTTTTTAAAGTAAGGTCAAATTAATAGGTTGTGAATGTCATTCATTTAGGTAGATCACTGATATTAGTGCTATCTCAACCTGCTATCTGTATCACAGTAAGAGCCTTTACTTTACCAGTATATTGCACATGTTACGTCCTTGTAATGTAGTTTTCTCATATATACTCATTAAGTATATATAAAAAATACCGTCATTAAATTAATACTTAATTTAATACTAAGTAGAATACTGAAGCATTCATGTATTACAACTAAAAACAAAAATACTCATTAGAAATGCAGATCTGAAAAAATTAATTGATTTCTTGTTTCCTGTGGTGGTAGATTCTAGATTTAGGTTTTAATGTAAAAGTTGATTTTGGGTTTATACTAAGTGCAAAATTTGATTATGGTACCAGGCAACATTTAGGTGGATTCTGCATATTAGCTTGAATATAAGCCAATTATAAGCTGATTTAGACATATATCTAGTTTATATGTAAATTAAGTAAATCATGATAAAAGTGACGCTCAAGTAGAGATTAAACTGAAACACAATGAGAAAAAGCATATATGATCCTGGATCCAATGAGAAGTGCACAGATCCTCACCTTTTAGATGCAGTGAGCTATTGTAGATATTAAAATCCGCTAGCTTTCTCACTATTCTTTGTTAGTAACATGAACTGCATATGGGAAGAAGTAATGAGAATTGCAGAGAGAGTAATGCAAGGACCTTGAGAGAATTGCAGATGCATATCATATATCTTTCACATAAAAGATATATTGAGCAACACAATTGACAATTACACATCTAGATAGTTAGAAAGAAAGAGGGCTTATAAGAAGCCAAATTCTATAATACATTAATATAGTACATGTAATGGAAAGAATATCAAAAATGTACCTGTTCGAGAAGAAATAGGCGCTTCCTCAAGTATCAAGTCAGTGCCTTCTAAAGCTATTAACCTCTCAGAAATTACTTTTGTCTTGCTAATCTGCATGAAATATACAATATTAATGTAAGCAAATGTAAAAGTTATATGTACACAGACGCGCGCGCGTAGGCATGCGTCTTTATTACACACATTTTCATATTCAATATCATTTGTCAGCTTAGATTTTAAATACTTGTTTATATGAACAATCAACATAAAACCCGCTTGTAGTTTAAATTTTCTGTGATCCAATATTAGCCACATGTGCAGATACAAAACGATTGATAGATTCACTTAAAAACCAACCATATGGCAGCAAACTACAAAAGAGATGCATATAGAAAGCAAGAACATATCTACTAATAAAATGCATGCATACAGAAAGTAAGAACCTGTCTACTAATAAAATGCATTTATATTCAGTCTTGTAGTTTTGCAGAAAAATACAAATAATGGATTCTCAGGAGTACTATCACTTGTTATCTATACGAAGGCTAATGTAAGCTCACCTTAATAATGCAACAGATCTTAGTACTTTTTAAAACAGCTTCGAGTGCACACCAATGCATTAATTATCTTTTGATACTCATCAACACAATTAAACCCAAAACACTTTTGTAGTCTTATCTTCATACTACAAAGAAGAAAATTCCATATAGTTTATCTTACAGTGAGGAACCATCACAGTAGCAATACCCAATACGAAGAACATGTCATTCAAGAACTTTGATATATGATCAATCAAAGAAAAACGACAGGAACAAATATATATGCATATCAGACGGATACTGATCCTCGAGAAAGAGAAGCATAAATAAAAGAATATAACCAATATAATAGAAACATAAGAAAGTACCTCTAATATCTGTATTGCTCCGCTTTTGCCTTCTGCAAGGTCTCTAAGCAGTAATTCTAGCTTCCTTCCTCTCAATACTAATACATATACATTTGCAATTATAACGCAGTTTAATAGACTTGAATAATAAACACAATTTAGTACAAACAAAATTACACACAACCTCAAACAGATACCTGATCAGTGACATGCTAATTGCTCATTGCTTCACCAACGCAGACTAATTCATCGGCCAATTTCACATGAAGTGCATCCTTGTCAATGTTCCAGTAAACAGCAAGACCTGGAATCCCCATTTCATGAGTAGTTTGTATAAACAAACAAAAATCTCTCAAATATTTGTCATCATAAAACTAAAATTAGACCTACTAATTTAAAAAAACACTTCCCCACAAATAAATCGTATTATTTTAATCTCAAAAAATTAACACTTTAAGAACAATCAAGTAATAATAATTATGTACTCTGCACCAAGAAGATGCAAAATATCAAGCAAGTTTAGAAATTATGCCATTTTTCTTGCCTCAAGCATAAAACATATATTTTATTGCAGGTTTAAAGACAATAAAACACTATCAAACTCTATCAAAAACATATAATTTAACATGCCTAAATAATTATAGATACATGGTAAAACAAACCTTTCTAGGATTTTCATCAAACACGCTGTCTGCAAAATAAAAAGTAAACAAATAGGATCTAATTTTATTGCCTTTAAAAATATGTATGGGTAGAATAAAAAAATACTATTGTTATATAATCGTAATAAAAAACTGGAAAGTGGAAGAGGCTATTCTACATACAGAGATAGAGATAGAGAATGTTGCTGGTCTCCGTGGCCTACAATAATATACTATATTCGATTTGATCACACAAAAAAAGAGAACAAAATATGCATTGCTTACCCGTTCGAATAGAAGGAGAGATTGGACTCTAAGATAACCGTTTTCTACCTGTTTCACAATAGAACACAACTAAGAATACATACTTTACAATTAGGACTCATGGGTACACTTACGCCTCGTTCAAAGATGCACACAAATAAGAAAACAAATAAATCATGGAGGATCGAAAAAACACACAGCTGAACTGTCCATAAATAACGGTTGCTTAGTCAACTTCATCAAAATCCACTTTCATAAAGAAAAAAGAAATAAAGACTGAAACAAATTTGCAATATTAACTTCAGAAGGCATTGGCATGTCCAACGAAAGAAAATGGTTTTAGGGTTTTACCTGCAAGTGGTTCCTTTGCCGCCGATGTCTGCTGCTTGGCAAATTAAGCTTTTCTGCTACATTTGCTGAGGAGAAAAAAGAATCATAGCATTACATATTAATAAAGTCAGCATTATAGGCTAACTGGTAGTTGGGCAGAATCATGTCAACTAATTTTGACAAATTATCAAAACATATAATGAATAAAAAATTTAGCTAATCATAGCCAATATACTCCCATGGACATATCAAAACATAACAGATTAACAACGGGTGAAAATATTACATCAGATTTAATAAAATAAAAGATAACTGAATCAATCAAATAGTTCTTTAATTTTTCTAGTACATATATTGCATATTTGAAAATATCCATTGAGCATATTGATCCTAAAAGAATACAAAATCAAATTTTAGTATAGCACAAAGGAGATCTATTTGAACCTGTGAAACATCACAAATGAATTTCAACCTTTTCAGTAGTATGTGTAAGAAATATTATATGTGTCATCAATTATATAAAGAGATTGTATATTGGGACACAACTGGATGCAAATACAGTCAATATAACAAAATATAGCGATTAAAGAGATTGTAAATTAGCATTACCTTAACATTGAAGCCAAGACTGTCCAAATCCAAAATATCAGCAAAGTCCACATGTTTGGATGAAACAGCCAAAAACAAAAAAAAAATCCTCTCAGGAATATAATCAAACAGTTAGAGTGCAAAAATTATAGTAGGACATCAATTTTTTATAAGAAAAGAAGAAGAGAGTACATATCAAACATGTCATAAATATATACGATTGAGAGAAAAAGGATAAACAAAGGAGTAAGAGAAAAATAGCGGCACCACCACAATTTGCAGTAAGAATTTGGAAATCTACATCACAATACAATAAAGGATAACAAAATCAAAATCAAGAATCAATTGTGAGACAACATATATAAAATAAATTAAGTACAACTTGGAGATGAGATCGCCGGAGGAATCTCTGATATGCGATAAAAATTAATTAATTGGTGATTTAAAATTCAAATTCAACCCTTTTGATTGTGATATATGTTAGTAATATAGCTTACAAACTTACAAACCTGATTTCTCTATGATCCGGCAATGGAAAAAGTGACGATAGAAGTTTGTGAAGATGATAACGCGTAGGTTTAATTTTGAAATTAGTGATGAAAACCGATTTGAAGATTTAATCTTGAACAAATGGAAACTGGAAAAATCATTAAAAGCTTGATTCATAGAAATAAACAGATGACATGATTATAGGAAGATTTTGAAAAGAAGTTATCATAATAATATTTTGAAAACTAACGCAGTTAAAATTAGATAGATATGGATATAACCCATTTTGATTTGGATGATCCAGTTGAATGTTAAATGACTAAAAAGCCTGTAAAGATATATTGGATGTTTAAAAAGTGGAAGGATAGATTAGGTAATTTTAATGTTAAATGACCAAAAAACCTGTAAAGATATATAGGAGGAGTAAAAAGTGGAAGGATAGATTAGGTAATTTTGGAATGCTAATGCTAGCACTTACTCCCTCTGTCCATTGGGTTTCTTTACATTAGAGAAATGCACTGAGACCAAGACACTAAATAAATAGTGTAAAATAATACACAAGTTGCTATATTAAACAAACAAAAGTACACTGATCAGAATATGGGAGGGAAACTAAACAAAACACCCGCCCAGATTAAGAGGTTGATTACAAAATTTGCCTCCTTTTTATCTACCTTAAGTACAACAAGTACACCTGGTTTACTTTATACACAAAAGAAGCTAATCTATATATACACTTGATAAAAGCCATTTCACACTGCAGCCTATTCATCAAGAAGCTCAGCAAAATAGGAGTACAAAAGATGGCAGCATATTCTCCACTTCCAGATTTGAATATTACTCCAGCCTCCCATGTTGGCAATACAAGGCAAAAGAGATTGAAAAATTCAGAAAAGAAACAGATTGCCTATGTGTTATCATTAAACTACAACAACAACAAACTCAAACGTGGAATGATCAAGAAACTTGCTTATGATTATGGGGTCAGTAGAATAACAACAGGCAATATATGGAAAGCTGTCTTTAAAGCAATCAAAGAAGGTGTAGTACCTAATGTGGACAGAAAATACAAGGGTGGAATTACAAGATGTGCTCTTGACTTGGAAAAGGTAAGGCTAATTCCTCTTCACCTCAGAACTAATATTAGGACATTGGCACAACAATTAAATGCATGCAAATCTACCGTGCATAAACTTGTTCAAAAAGGGAAAATTAGATCTCATTCCAATGCATTGAAACCATTTCTAACTCTTCCTAATAAGGAAGCAAGAGTTAAGTTTGTTTTAAATAATATTGAGCGTTCAACCCTTCACACGAATCCCACGTATGTTGTAAGAACCCCAAATTTTGGATATAATTAAAACTTTTTATTAAGTAATGATAAAATGAGGAACAATGATTCCGACAACAAGATCACCAGCTCTAATGAATGGTGGTTTCAAAGAACAATGATTGTAATGAATGGATATTGCTTTGGACAATGATCCTGATGCATTGGTATATTGTCAGAATAGAGTAATTCGATGGTTGAGGACCTAAATAAGAATAATCTACCATCCAGGAAGGAGCTAATGGATCCTTGAAGGGAAATGAGTACGTGCATAGTGTTCCCCATACGTGCATAGTATTTCCCGTACGTGCATAGTGTTTCCTGTACGTGCATAGTAATTTGGTGGATGAATAGTGATTTTGTAAGTTGGAAAACTTTTCACTCCACCCTATGTACGGGACGTGATATGGATATTTCGAAGTCATATTAGTAATACGCGGAGGAAATAAGTGAATGCAGAGACGATCGGAATTCAGAAATTCCAAATTCTTTTCGGTATAATATTTGACCAGACAATGGACTAAATATTATTATAATCCAAGAATTGAGATATTAACTTTGAGGATTTGATATTTTGGGATGTTATTATATTTGATTTAAGAATGAAGGTAGGAAACCACTGAGGAGTGGTTATGGCTACAATGTAATAATTGATATTTGGAAAGAATGAATGGAATTCGACTTTATTATTTCTATGTCTTGAAGAATGCTAAAGGGTAACAACATAGGTAAGAATAATCTATCTTCTAATGGAATAAGATATGGCAATTTCAAGCAGGAGAATATTCTCATGTCATCCAGATCGGTAACGATTAATCCAGTAGTTCCGTAAAAAGGTTAAGGAACGATCGAAAGAGAATACGGACAATTATACAACCCTAAGAGAACAAGTAAAGAATACAGAATGAATAGTGTTTTGGTGGGAGTATATAATAATATGAGACGACACTATATAGAAATATTCGGAACGGATTTCCGAGTTCGTATTAGTGATCCAGGGGGAAAATAAGTGTATGTAAAAGCTGTCGGATTCTGAAAAACCGCACTTTTATTTTCTCCGAGAGTTCCCTGGACACTGATAGCCTTAAGTATTTAACGAATGGATTTATGGAATATAAATTGGAAAGTTAGAATGAAAGATGGAGAATGAAAGTATTATTATTAAAGAGGATTCCCGGTAAACCCTAATTAGAAATCCGTGAAATATTCTCACGAACGATCAATCGAAACGGGCAATAACCGGACACAGAAACAAGCAGAGGAAGCAAGAGTCTTATGTAAGCTACTAGAATAAATATCTAGCAACCAAGTGGCTTAAAGTAACTAGCATACTTGGAGATGGAAGTAGTACTTAGATATCAAACCAATACTTAGCATGAAAACCATTCAAAATGCAACACATGTCTCTTGATTGCATCATGGATGACCTAGGCACTTTAATAAAGCTACTTTAGCAAGATATTATCCAAGGAAACACAATAATACAAGGAAAAGATCAAGAACAAGCAAGCAACTCTCTCCCCCTCCAAAACATTCCATTCGACTTCCTCCCTAAATTCCAAATCCAAAGTCCAAGCTTCCACCATTGTTTGATCTCCAAATTTTTATGGTAAGTCCTATAATTCATAAAAGTGATACCCTAGAAATCTTGGCTTTAAACTCCATGTTTTCCATTTTCAAATAAATCATCCAAGCCTAGGGTGAATAGTGATTTTAAGAAACTAACTTTGATTTCTTGTTTTGTTTGGATGATCCAAGCTTTGTTAAGGTAATCTAAGGACTAGACAAGGCTTACCAAGTGTTATTCACTCTCCAAGGAAGGTAACAAGCTCCAAAAACCCTTGGTACCATTTTGAGATTTTATGAGTTTTATGGATGATTTAGTGTTAGTATGCTATGTCATGCTTAGATCTATGTTATTAGTTGATTATGGTTGTTGTTTGGATTGTGATCCATGAGATGGTTGAGATGAGTTGTTGATAGACTAGTCATGATGATTATCATGCGTTTGTGTGGTTGGATTGATCTTTGTTAGATCGAGATAAAGTGTAAAAACTTTGGAAAACGCGTAAACATAGCCGTTATAATGCCCGATTTTACAATATCATGTTTTGTATGCCATTTTTCACATCAAGACCCTACTGACCAGAAACTTTTCTGCCATTTTAGGATAGCTTATGTTATAAGCTTCGTTTTGATATAAAGATCACGTGAAACGGACTTACGGTTTAGGAGTTACGGCCGGTTTACTAAAAGTATTTCGAAACCGTAACCGAGAATTCGTAACTGAATTTGAACCCTCGTAAAATATGTAAAGTCATGGCAAATCTTGGTAAATAAATACTAGAGGTAAAAAGGAAGGTGTGAAAGAAAACCGTATGTCAAAAGGATCATTTTTCGATTTATTAAAAATGTTCGAGTCGAGGTTAAACGCGAACGAACCCCTAAAAGACGACTCTTTTATAACTTCGGTAAAACACTTAGAAAACGGGCGATAAAACTCGGAGTATAATATTGGTTCGTAACGATCAACCTTAGAACTCATATGACTTAAGTATGTCCCAAGTATAAGTGCAGTGACATGTCGTATTAACGAACGAATGTCGGGTCGGATCAGTGAGAAAAAGTAATCCACTAAAAGGGGTATAACGAGATAACTCGAGAACGTGTTTCGAATTAAGTATAACTTAACTTTTAATATGTTAAGTGATTAATCCCGAATGCCTTGGCTATTTATAGATCACCAAGCTGAACCGGGACCCGCTACCACTACCCCTTACCATACTCGACTACCAGGCAAGTTTCAATTCCCTTCTTTTAGGCTGTTGTTGTGAATGAATAAATATATATATATATATGATTGCTGATATACATATGCCATTGCATGCATGCCTACTTTCAAGTTGAATTGATATACTTGTTCCCTGAATGTTATTGTTGACTTATAAGCTAGATAGTTATATATCAGTTATAAGCCGGTTATTGTAAGACCCTCATAGAAGGGCGTATACATCTTATTAATCAAAAATAGACCGGGAGTTAATATTCCTTGATATATCGAGATTACCTCGGAGGAAAATATTTAAGTAAATATTTTCTATTATTTGGGCGACGAATATTATTTGAATATTCGTTCGAGACTAATTATTTTAACGATCCTTACTTCAAATAATTATTTGAACGTAACTATTCAACGAATAATATTTCTCAATATTCATTCAGAGTCGAATTGATTATCGACTATAATTTCGAATATTCTTCTAAAGATGAGACTATTAAATGAATATTATTTGGATATTCTTTTAGAATATTATTTTATTAAATAAATATTACTTTTGAATATTCATTTAAGATATTAAATACTGGATGGATATTATTTTAATATTCATCTGAAGCTTGATTTAATTATCGAATATTATCTCGAATATTCCTTAAGGCTTGGATTACTAAATGACTATTACTTGATATTCATTTAGGATATTATTCATTAAATGAATATTACTTTTGAATATTCATTTAAATTCCTAATTAATTATGAATATTACCTTAAATATTCTTTTCAGGTCTTATTAATTAATGAATATTGTTTTGAATATTCATTTAAATATTTATTTATTCAATAAATATTCTCCTGATATTTCTTCAGGGATTATTTTGAGAAATACTCTGATTAAAGATATTCTTTCATATTCCCAAATATTCTTTAAATATTTTAACTCATTAAATATTCTCTGAATATTTATTCCATACTTAGAATAATCTCGATAAGGTTTATCTTCTTCGATTATTACAGAAAATATCTCGGAGTCATATTATTATTAATCTTATATCAAGAAAGGTTCTCAGACATCATTCTTCTTTGAGTCTATCTCCTTAATAATAAGGGAACCTTACTTGGAAAATGTTATTTATCTTGTCGACTTCCCGGTCATAAAGTATTCCCTTCACCCGCAACTCGGGTGTTGTTGACTTATTAAGTCGTTGCTTACCTTCTCATCTTTCGAGGGGTAAGATTACTGGAACAAGTTGATATCCGTTACCAAGTAATAGCTTGGGAGTTATTGGTAAATTTTCCTTTCCAACAAGATACGACTACTTTGTGGAGTCTTATCAACAAGTATTATACTTGGGGAAAGGGGGACGAACGTTACATTCAGAATCATGAATTCTATTTGAACTAGGAGTCGTGTAAGAGGCCGAGTAGCGCCGGTCCATCCCCTTTGGCCCAACCGTTGGCCGGGGAGAGCTAGTAAGGCGGTATACAAGTAAAGCCGTCAGTTCTTCCTTCTACCGGTAGTAAATCTAAATTGAGTTGTACGATCTCGACTGATCATCAAGATTGGAACAGCGGGCGCGGTGAATACTCCATCATTGGTTCATCATCCAAATTTATTTATTTCCTGCAACATGATTACTGTTGGCAGAGTTGGAAAAGGGTCATAACTGGAATTGCAAACTTTTCTTGCAAGTTCCTCTTCTTAATAACAATAAGAATATCTCGCTTACTTTGATGTAGCAGATATTTCTACAAACAAATGCTTTAAGTTACCTTGTAACTTCATCGTTCATATTATACTGGCATCATTTCCGTAAATGCATGGCATATGGTTTGAAAGATACTTTTGAACTGTTATACATTTTCGTTCAGTTATATATTATTGTTGGTGGGCTATTGCTCACCCTTGCTTTATTATTATATCACAACAACAGCTAGACCAGATGACTCGCACAAGGCGCACTCGACGCGGGCGAGGACGATGAGACTACCAGAGCTGAAGAAGAAGCTATTGGTAGGGTATATTTATTCTTTCAGTACCAAGAATATGGTCTAGTATGACTTATGTAAATGGATGGCAAAGAGTATGTATTATATTGAAATTCTTTTGGATTGTAAGAACTCATAATGTGATTAATAAAAATTTGATTGTTACTCTGATTTCATCTCTGGGACTATAACGGGTGTGTTTTATATTGTTGTGTTGGGTTATAGAGACGTAATTTATTTTATGATTAAGGAAAGTTCAATTGTTGTGGACAGAATTGGAAACCGTAACCACCGGATCCCGGACCCCGGATCTGGAGGTGTTACAGAAGTGGTATCAGAGCGTACGTTATAAACCCCAGAGATGAGGTGACGTTAAAACAATAAATTCAATAAGATAATAAGAACTCTTGCCAAGTTCATAGTCGGACTACTTAATGTAGTGATGACATATAAAACCCTTATGGGAACTCGTAAGTATAATGATAGTAACTTAGCTCGATATCGTATCGACGAGTAAGGCGACTGACCTTGAGGCATACGAGCAACAGCGCGATGATGCTTTATATGCTGAAGATCAGCGGGTAATTCGATGGAGTACCCTACTGGAGACCCGGAAGAGGTTCCAGCAGATAAGGAAAATCTTGTTAGGATAAGGAGCTTACCCATGGGTAATGAGGGTCGCAGCCAGAATGACTGTGATGATTAAGATATGGTGCTCAGAAAAGTGAGTATAAAGAACCGAGATATTATTAAGAGATCTGAAGAGGCATGTTGAATTCATAGCCGGACTACCAGATGTAGTACCAGCAAGAAAGAAGGATTGGAAGACTTACTTGAGA
Organism: Saposhnikovia divaricata; assembly: GCA_036435485.1. Lineage (NCBI taxonomy): Eukaryota > Viridiplantae > Streptophyta > Magnoliopsida > Apiales > Apiaceae > Saposhnikovia > Saposhnikovia divaricata. The sequence goes on from CM071601.1 coordinate 42,113,649, forward strand.
TCTTATACGGAAATAGATGAGAATCCATAGAGATTTTCATCTTAACAAAGAAAGAGCTAGAGGGATGTATGATTATCAAAGACATCGATTTAGGGCGAGGAGCAGAGTCCCTAGGAATAGTTGAGAAGGAGGCAGTAAGTGCCATATCATTTGATAAATGAATTAGTATGAATATGGTCAGTAATAATTCGCCATGAGAAGGCAGGTGTCGTAGGTTGTAAATTATGGAACCAAATTGAGGTTAATAAGGTGGTTTTATTAAGGAAAATGTTCATTTTATGAATGAATCATTTAGAAAGTAAAGACATTGGGAAGTGATAGCATGATTGGGTAAAGTTATATAAGGAAGTAGTAAGCAAGACAATGATCTCAGAACCTACCGGAAGATAAGACCAGTGAGTCAAGATGAACTCGTAATGAGACTACTGCCAGAGACTGAGTATAGAGTTAATTCAACTCAGTTAAATGATGAACCAGAAACGTTAGATGCATGTGATTCAGAGGAATATTAAATTCCTTCTTCTCTTTGAATGGATTATAGTAGTTACCTTAAGTTTACTCCGACACGGAATTATAATAGATCAAGTAATACGATCAGCAGTTAAAGAGAAAAATGTGAGAAAATCTTCCTGGAGCTAAAAGGTGAAATTGGTAATGACCAAGAGCTGGCATTGCTTAATGGAAAAAGGAGACTTTGTGCTTCCAATGACGCTTCGCATAAAGGGTTAGGTAGACCGACAGTTGGTAGTATTGAATATCAGGACGTTGTGACAGGTTTCAGTTTGAGACTATTGATTCCCTTCTAAGGGATGGATATAATTGATTCCTCTCCAGTGGGTAAACTTCCAATCCGATGATGATTATTTCGTTAACTATGACTGCTTATGATGCCACCTGCTTGGAGGTTCATAGAACTATTCTTCAAGTTTCGAAACTGGTCTCCTTAATGTTACCAGTAGGTGGGTAGATTGATCAAAATTTCCCTGAGTCTGGAAAGGAATTCGGTGAATTTTGGCAAACCTTGTCTTTCTGATTATCAGAGAATGTCATGGAAGAGAGTAAAAATTGGAGCAAACCCTGTGATTTGGGTAAGGATGCTGTAAAATGGGTTAGTAAACGGACCCTGAGCATTACAATCGACGGTAGTGATAAAATGATGAAGTGAGATTGGACGAAAATAGGAAATGTAAGTAAGAAACCAGCCGGACTGAGAAATTCCAGGATTGACTTAAATGAAAAGGCTGTTATGCCAGGAATGGTAAGCTTGTGTGGCACGCAGGATTGATAAGAATAGTTGAAAAGATAAAAGTGGAGGAAAGGTGACCGGAGACGGTGCCGAGTAGTCGATTAAGACTTATATGGAGTAAAGTTTTGGAAAGGTAGAAAGGTATCAAAGAAGAAGGCACTATGCCGGCAATTGCTAGAAAAGTAATGCTATTAGCCAACCCCTAAAATCATATATTTTTATGTGTGACCAGTTGAGGCCAAGTCACAACGGACTATAAAGTGACTAGACCAGCAATGAAAAGACAAAGCAGGGTTGCTTCTAAGAAAGCACCGACTGCAAGGGCTTCTGATATAAAGGAAACATTAATGAGATCGTTTGAATCTTCTGCCAAAAAACCCATGTTTTGATTGGGAATTCACTAGACCTTTTTGGGATGGGGTCACCCGTACTAAAGTGACTCATGTGTATATGGTTGTCCAAGATTTCGAGTAAAATGGAAGTATAGTGACTTGAGATGTATGATGTTAGGGTATCATGAATACCATGAATATATTATGACGGAGGAAAGTAAACAATGAAGGTATATGAAGAGGGTATAGAAAAGGTCAGAAATTGAACAGTATGCTGTAGGAATTTTGTCTGAGGCAAGTACCTTTGCGAAGAACGATAAGCACTAAGAGATTCACGTTGAACTCGACCAATATCTTCCAGAACATCCTTGCTACCATTAACAAGTTCGGTAAGAGAAGAGATTGGCATACGTTGCCTTTTTGGAAGGCCAAATAGGCTGACAACTATCTGAAAGAAGAGGGTGGCATTAAACCACCGATCGATTATCAAATGAGAATGATTGAAAAGAGACCTTTATTAAGGATACATGATCTGATTGCCAATTATAAGATGCAAGAATTCCTTGGCAGTTGAATTAAGGATAGGATATCCATAAATTAAGACAAACCCTGGGGAATGCACAAGGGGTGGCATTAACCCTAATAACGACATTATGACTTCAGATGATATGAGCTGGACTTGCTAAGGCAACAATGACCGGTAAGGATTATTAAAAAGAGTTCTGGAAAGAACATAGATAGAATTATTAGAGTATTGATCAATGACATTTTGATATACCCGGTACCCAGAAAATACCGGAGGAATGATAAGGATGGCCTACGAAACCTTACAAGGAAAAAGGGTAATATTCCGAACTTCAAAAATGGAAGTTTGGTAAGGAATGTATGACATCGTAACAATAATGCCAGATGAGGCATGTATGAAACCCAGAGGAAGTATGGGTTGAACCTATAAAGGTTAAGATTATCCTAAGATAAAGAAAGAACTAAAAAAAGAAGTATCCTAAGTAGGATTGGGAATAAACGTGATAAAGTTCCCATGGGTAGGTGGAAGCAATGACTTATGGAAATGACTGATAGTTATATTTTCTCCTTCAGCAGAGCTTAAGGGAGAATGCTTTAACCCAACAGTGATGGGAATGAGGTAGAAAAACTTGAGCTGGAATGTACCCAGAAAACATGGGTTACAAGAAATCATTATCATCAAGAAAGGCCAATGAGGTGGCCGACAATCCAAGTATAAAGGAATAATTACAAATGTTCATACCGAAGAAATAGGAGGATATTTGGAAGGACCTTGAAGGTCATATCGAAATGGAGGAATTTACATTCCTTCTGATGACTGTGCAAGAATTAACAGTAATAATAGTTTAAGTAAAGATTCGATTCCTGATGGAGTCTTAAGCATATTACGTACCTTAGAAGGTCCCGTTTTGAGGCAAACCAGGACCATGGTACAAAATTGATGAAGTAAACCGTTAAGTTTCCAGTCTTTTATGGAAGATGCATAAGTGATAGTTTCATCAACCGGAATTAGCTGCAATGCTTGAAACTCTTCTGCAATTCTATCTGCTTCACGTTATATCTACATCAAGTTCAGGAAGTGTTCCTTATGGATGAGGAATAATGATTACTTTGTCTCCCTAAGGGATTTGAAACCCGTAGGGTTAGCTATTAACGCACTACGTAAACAACAAGCGATGGTGATTCTTCTAAGAAAGGAGATGACAACGTAAAGATAAAGAAAGTGCTGCTATTGATAAGCTAAATGGCATGTTGATGAATGACAAGCAAGTTTGTGTTAGTGTACTTCTTCACAAACAAGATAGAGAATATGAGGTTGATAATTCGTGATGCTAAACGTATTCCCGTAGAAAGAATTAATGAGACTTGGAGGGAAGGGCGGTTGAGCCCAAGACTTATTGGGCCACTTGAGAGTTTAAAGTGTTCGGACGGCGGTATTCGAGCCAGCCTTACCCCCAAAATTATGGCACGGTCATAATGGGTTTTCATGTGGCCAGGCTACGCCAGTAAAATGCAGATGTTCAACAGATGATAGGAGTACGAGCATGTAGATATGCGACCTAGTCTGACTTACGAAAGACAACCTGTGGAAAACCACGGATAGAAAAGAACAAGTAATGAGAAACAAGGTTGGCAGAAGTAGATTATATGAATCTAAGTTAAAGGAATCGGGCCAGATTCATTTCGGAAAGTTTAAATTGAAATAACGTGATGATTATAGAATAAATGAGACGGAATACCGATAAGGAGGTACCAAGTGCAAAAAGGTGTCTCAATAAAGAGGTGAAGGTGAAAGTAAATAATAGAAATGAGTAAGAATCAGCTAATAAGAAGGATGTGATTGATAAAGAAAAGGCTGGGGAAGCAACTATGGAATGAGAAGCAAGGAATGTTATGAATGGGTTTTCTAATGAATTCTCAGGATGACAACCTGATAGTGTCAATATTATAGTTATGAAAAAGCTAGTAACATGTTATGGGATGTCAGTAATAATGATGTCAAGTGAGAAATTTAAGATTTAACCTGAAAGGTTGAAGGATTTCCCGAATGTGAGTATCGCTAAGATTGAACAAGAGTATTTGTCCATAGAATAATGTACAAAGCAGCAAGATATGTTGACACGTGAGATTGCGATCAAATAGTATTGGATATAATTATGATTAATTTCTTCTTTGATAAACCTCTATAGTTCAGAGGTAAATTCTGAGTATGATATTCTACAATCATGAAAGCTTTCTATAATCCTTTAGAACTCTTTTCTCTTCTTCTCTCTTATTCATCTTCTTTATGAATTGAGAAGAACAACCCTTTTAGGAGGGGAGGTACTGCTACGTGACTATCTGTCTATGTGATAGAAGTCTAAGTGGAATGCCATGACTTGTTTAATTGCTTGTCAAGTACTAAAGGCTGGCCCCCTTCTGTACTAACTATGCAATATAACAAATGTTCAATTGATCATAGTGATCTCTCAATAAATCTTTCCACTTCTCTATATTGATCGAGATTGCGAAGATTAAAGCGATCAGGAAATGCACAGTACGAGCGAGGTTACCTCCGAATCGTAGGGTGATAGTGATACCAATGTTACTGCAGGTATCAATAAGGATAAGACTGAGTAAGAGTATAACCCGGATAGTGAGTTGTACGAAAAGTAGCAACGTTGATGGAAAAAGGATAAAGTATGGATTGTAGCACTAGAAGATGTGCTGAGGAAGGGTAGAACGACTAAGAATTGACCGGGAAGCTAAAAAGGGAACGACAGGCAAACGACTCTTTGCTTCCTACCTGATTCCGGGACGGAATCCTTTTAAGGAGGGGAGACTGTAAGAACCCCAAATTTTGGATATAATTAAAACTTTTTATTAAGTAATGATAAAATGAGGAACAATGATTCCGACAACAAGATCACCAGCTCTAATGAATGGTGGTTTCAAAGAACAATGATTGTAATGAATGGATATTGCTTTGGACAATGATCCTGATGCATTGGTATATTGTCAGAATAGAGTAATTCGATGGTTGAGGACCTAAATAAGAATAATCTACCATCCAGGAAGGAGCTAATGGATCCTTGAAGGGAAATGAGTACGTGCATAGTGTTCCCCATACGTGCATAGTATTTCCCGTACGTGCATAGTGTTTCCTATACGTGTATAGTAATTTGGTGGATGAATAGTGATTTTGTAAGTTGGAAAACTTTTCACTCCACCCTATGTACGGGACGTGATATGGATATTTCGAAGTCATATTAGTAATACGCGGAGGAAATAAGTGAATGCAGAGACGATCGGAATTCAGAAATTCCAAATTCTTTTCGGTATAATATTTGACCGGACAGTGGACTAAATATTATTATAATCCAAGAATTGAGATATTAACTTTGAGGATTTGATATTTTGGGATGTTATTATATTTGATTTAAGAATGAAGGTAGGAAACCACTGAGGAGTGGTTATGGCTACAATGTAATAATTGATATTTGGAAAGAATGAATGGTATTCGACTTTATTATTTCTATGTCTTGAAGAATGCTAAAGGGTAACAACATAGGTAAGAATAATCTATCTTCTAATGGAATAAGATATGGCAATTTCAAGCAGGAGAATATTCTCATGTCATCCAGATCGGTAACGATTAATCCAGTAGTTCCGTAAAAAGGTTAAGGAACGATCGAAAGAGAATACGGACAATTATACAACCCTAAGAGAACAAGTAAAGAATACAGAATGAATAGTGTTTTGGTGGGAGTATATAATAATATGAGACGACACTATATAGAAATATTCGGAACGGATTTCCGAGTTCGTATTAGTGATCCAGGGGGAAAATAAGTGTATGTAAAAGCTGTCGGATTCTGAAAAACCGCACTTTTATTTTCTCCGAGAGTTCCCTGGACACTGATAGCCTTAAGTATTTAACGAATGGATTTAAGGAATATAAATTGGAAAGTTAGAATGAAAGATGGAGAATGAAAGTATTATTATTAAAGAGGATTCCCGGTAAACCCTAATTAGAAATCCGTGAAATATTCTCACGAACGATCAATCAAAACGGGCAATAACTGGACACAGAAACAAGCAGAGGAAGCAAGAGTCTTGTGTAAGCTACTAGAATAAATATCTAGCAACCAAGTGGCTTAAAGTAACTAGCATACTTGGAGATGGAAGTAGTACTTAGATATCAAACCAATACTTAGCATGAAAACCATTCAAAATGCAACACATGTCTCTTGATTGCATCATGGATGACCTAGGCACTTTAATAAAGCTACTTTAGCAAGATATTATCCAAGGCAACACAATAATACAAGGAAAAGATCAAGAACAAGCAAGCAACTCTCTCCCCCTCCAAAACATTCCATTCGACTTCCTCCCTAAATTCCAAATCCAAAGTCCAAGCTTCCACCATTGTTTGATCTCCAAATTTTTATGGTAAGTCCTATAATTCATAAAAGTGATACCCTAGAAATCTTGGCTTCAAACTCCATATTTTCCATTTTCAAATAAATCATCCAAGCCTAGGGTGAATAGTGATTTTAAGAAACTAACTTTAATTTCTTGTTTTGTTTGGATGATCCAAGCTTTGTTAAGGTAATCTAAGGACTAGACAAGGCTTACCAAGTGTTATTCACTCTCCAAGGAAGGTAACAAGCTCCAAAAACCCTTGGTACCATTTTGAGATTTTATGAGTTTTATGGATGATTTAGTGTTAGTATGCTATGTCATGCTTAGATCTATGTTATTAGTTGATTATGGTTGTTGTTTGGATTGTGATCCATGAGATGGTTGAGATGAGTTGTTGATAGACTAGTCATGATGATTATCATGCGTTTGTGTGGTTGGATTGATCTTTGTTAGATCGATATAAAGTGTAAAAACTTTGGAAAACGCGTAAACATAGCCGTTATAATGCCCGATTTTACAATATCATGTTTTGTATGCCATTTTTCACATCAAGACCCTACTGACCAGAAAATTTTCTGCCATTTTAGGATAGCTTATGTTATAAGCTTCGTTTTGATATAAAGATCACGTGAAACGGACTTACGGTTTAGGAGTTACGGCCGGTTTACTAAAAGTATTTCGAAACCGTAACCGAGAATTCGTAACTGAATTTGAACCCTCGTAAAATATGTAAAGTCATGGCGAATCTTGGTAAATAAATACTAGAGGTAAAAAGGAAGGTGTGAAAGAAAACCGTATGTCAAAAGGATCATTTTTCGATTTATTAAAAATGTTCGAGTCGAGGTTAAACGCGAACAAACCCCTAAAAGACGACTCTTTTATAACTTCGGTAAAACACTTAGAAAACGGGCGATAAAACTCGGAGTATAATATTGGTTCGTAACGATCAACCTTAGAACTCATATGACTTAAGTATGTCCCAAGTATAAGTGCAGTGACATGTCGTATTAACGAACGAATGTCGGGTCGGATCAGTGAGAAAAAGTAATCCACTAAAAGGGGTATAACGAGATAACTCGAGAACGTGTTTCGAATTAAGTATAACTTAACTTTTAATATGTTAAGTGATTAATCCCGAATGCCTTGGCTATTTATAGATCACCAAGCTGAACCGGGACCCGCTACCACTACCCCTTACCGTACTCGACTACCAGGCAAGTTTCAATTCCCTTCTTTTAGGCTGTTGTTGTGAATGAATAAATATATATATATGATTGCTGATATACATATGCCATTGCATGCATGCCTACTTTCAAGTTGAATTGATATACTTGTTCCCTGAATGTTATTGTTGGCTTATAAGCTAGATAGTTATATATCAGTTATAAGCCGGTTATTGTAAGACCCTCATAGAAGGGCGTATACATCTTATTAATCAAAAATAGACCGGGAGTCAATATTCCTTGATATATCGAGATTACCTCGGAGGAAAATATTTAAGTAAATATTTTCTATTATTTGGGCGACGAATATTATTTGAATATTCGTTCGAGACTAATTATTTTAACGATCCTTACTTCAAATAATTATTTGAACGTAACTATTCAACGAATAATATTTCTCAATATTCATTCAGAGTCGAATTGATTATCGACTATAATTTCGAATATTCTTCTAAAGATGAGACTATTAAATGAATATTATTTGGATATTCTTTTAGAATATTATTTTATTAAATAAATATTACTTTTGAATATTCATTTAAGATATTAAATACTGGATGAATATTATTTTAATATTCATCTGAAGCTTGATTTAATTATCGAATATTATCTCGAATATTCCTTAAGGCTTGGATTACTAAATGACTATTACTTGATATTCATTTAGGATATTATTCATTAAATGAATATTACTTTTGAATATTCATTTAAATTCCTAATTAATTATGAATATTACCTTAAATATTCTTTTCAGGTCTTATTAATTAATGAATATTGTTTTGAATATTCATTTAAATATTTATTTATTCAATAAATATTCTCCTGATATTTCTTCAGGGATTATTTTGAGAAATACTCTGATTAAAGATATTCTTTCATATTCCCAAATATTCTTTAAATATTTTAACTCATTAAATATTCTCTGAATATTTATTCCATACTTAGAATAATCTCGATAAGGTTTATCTTCTTCGATTATTACAGAAAATATCTCGGAGTCATATTATTATTAATCTTATATCAAGAAAGGTTCTCAGACATCATTCTTCTTTGAGTCTATCTCCTTAATAATAAGGGAACCTTACTTGGAAAATGTTATTTATCTTGTCGACTTCCCGGTCATAAAGTATTCCCTTCACCCGCAACTCGGGTGCTGTTGACATATTAAGTCGTTGCTTACCTTCTCATCTTTCGAGGGGTAAGATTACTGGAACAAGTTGATATCCGTTACCAAGTAATAGCTTGGGAGTTATTGGTAAATTTTCCTTTCCAACAAGATACGACTACTTTGTGCAGTCTTATCAACAAGTATTATACTTGGGGAAAGGGGGACGAACGTTACATTCAGAATCATGAATTCTATTTGAACTAGGAGTCGTGTAAGAGGCCGAGTAGCGCCGGTCGCCCAACCGTTGGCCGGGGAGAGCTAGTAAGGCGGTATACAAGTAAAGCCGTCAGTTCTTCCTTCTACCGGTAGTAAATCTAAATTGAGCTGTACGATCTCGACTGATCATCAAGATTGGAACAGCGGGCGCGGTGAATACTCCATCATTGGTTCATCATCCAAATTTATTTATTTCCTGCAACATGATTACTATTGGCAGAGTTGGAAAAGGGTCATAACTGGAATTGCAAACTTTTCTTGCAAGTTCCTCTTCTTAATAACAATAAGAATATCTCGCTTACTTTGATGTAGCAGATATTTCTACAAACAAATGCTTTAAGTTACCTTGTAACTTCATCGTTCATATTATACTGGCATCATTTTCGTAAATGCATGGCATATGGTTTGAAAGATACTTTTGAACTGTTATACATTTTCGTTCAGTTATATATTATTGTTGGTGGGCTATTGCTCACCCTTGCTTTATTATTATATCACAACAACAGCTAGACCAGATGACTCGCACAAGGCGCACTCGACGCGGGCGAGGACGATGAGACTACCAGAGCTGAAGAAGAAGCTATTGGTAGGGTATATTTATTCTTTCAGTACCAAGAATATGGTCTAGTATGACTTATGTAAATGGATGGCAAAGAGTATGTATTATATTGAAATTCTTTTGGATTGTAAGAACTCATAATGTGATTAATAAAAATTTGATTGTTACTCTGATTTCATCTCTGGGACTATAACGGGCGTGTTTTATATTGTTGTGTTGGGTTATAGAGACGTAATTTATTTTATGATTAAGGAAAGTTCAATTGTTGTGGACAGAATTGGAAACCGTAACCACCGGATCCCGGACCCCGGATCTGGGGGTGTTACATATGTAGGCATGTTTAATATAGTTCATATAGATGAGAAGTGGTTCTATGTGACAAGGCAAATTCAGAAATACTATCTCCTACCAAATGAACCCGAACCACACCGAACATGTAAGTCAAAGCGGTTCATAACAAAAGTAATGTTTATGAGTGCAATAGCTAGGCCTCGATACAATGAAGATGGGGTATGTGTATTCGATGGAAAAATAGGAATATTTCCCTTTACTATTGAAGAACCAGCAGTGAGGTCAAGCAAGAATAGAGCTAAAGGCACTATGAAAGTTAAGGCCATTGAAAGTATCAATAAGTTATTGATTAAACAATGTTTGGTTGAGAAAATCATACCCGCTATTAAAACTAAATGGCCGGCTGATCTAAACAAACATATAATCATTCAACAAGACAACACAAGACCTCATATAAAGGATGATGACCGAGATTTTATCAAAGTGGCTGAATCAGATGGATTCCATATCACTTTAGCAAATCAACCCCCTAATAGTCCGGACTTAAACATCAATGATCTTGGTTTTTTTAGAATAATACAAGGATTGCAACATGAAAAGGCACCAAAAACAGTTTGTCAGTTGGTCGATGCAGTGGTCAAAGCTTATGAAGAGGTTTCACATACCACACTAAATTATGTTTGGCTATCTTTGATGAGTTGCATGACGGAGATATTGAAAAATGGTGGAAATAATAACTACAAACTCCCTCACATTGGGAAGCAAAAACTTCAGAATTTGGGACAACTTCCTACTCAGATTACTATCTCTCGAGACTTGGCGTATGGAATTCTAAATGGAATGGAATGAAGCAAGAAGAACCAGCACAAAGAAATGAAGCATGCAACAATGTTTTGGTCTAATGTTACTACTCTCCTGGACAGTAATTTTGTTTTGCTACTGTGTGGTTAGTACTGTCTGTTTTAGCAAAGTGTACCTATGTATATTTAAGGTACTGTCTGTTTTAGCAAAGTGTACATATGTTTTGCTACTGTGTGGTTAGTACTGTGTGGTGATGTACATGATAGTAAGAGTGAAAATGGTGACTGTACCTCAGTTATGTAGCATAATTCCAGCTGCTTCGGCAACTTCTGGATCTTTTTCATCATACTCATCTATAACCTGAAGATGAAGAAAATTTCAGAAGATGTAATGTAACAAATGTAACGAAAGACAAATGCACTTGTCCCTAGTTATCGTAAACAGAGTACAACTCTGAAAAGAACAGTACATTACAGTATTTATAACACTCTAGTATATATCTGTAACTACTTGGATACAAACTGAAGAAACAAAGATAAACAGTTGCAACACCCTTATGCCAAGAGAAATATAAAAAAATCCCCTGTAATGCCTTACTGACCTACATAAACCTAGAATCTCATAGAGTCATAAAATAAAGGTTGAATGTTTATATACCAATGTTTTGTAATGTAAAACATCTGCCTGTAAAGAAAATTAAACTTTGATGTAATCTCTTAGGAACTAGAATGGTTGGGCTCAAAATGCGGCCATATCTAGTTGGAATTGGTATGTAAATGGTCTATCACCGAGCAATAGAAAATGTACCTTCTTTCCGGCAACTGGCAAAAGGAGAGTTGGCCATAAAAATTTAGACACCAAAAGTAAATTCTGTAACTGATTCTCAGCTTCAAAGCAGCAGTTGCGAATAGTTCCCAACACCAAGTAAGAGAATCCACAAGTACAAAACAAGCGTTAGGCTCTGTTAGGTTTAAAAATGCTTATAGCACCCATGATTTGTAGGTTGTAACTCATGTATTTTCATAATTCTAGATTTCCAAATACTTTGAGATCAATTCAATTTATTTAAAAAAAGAACAAGCTGATATAAGGTAACATGATATGCAGAATGGTATTTTGATGCTTAGGACGTGTTGTGAGCTAATGAAATTGTACTGAAGGTTTAGGATTATTGCTAAAGGGATCAAGTATCTTTTTTGTTAGCTAATTGGAACGAGTATCTTCATTGTTCTTGTACATACAGTCTAACTTTACTTAACAAAACATACGAAAGTTTTACATCTAGCACAGAAAGATTAACAGAGAGTCAGACACTAAAATCCATTCTATTAATACATACGAAATTCTTTATAAATACCATAGGACTGGCTAATTTCTTAATAATCATACCTTAGCTAATTTCTTTGCTTTGTAGACAGTACCGAAACCCTCTTCTCCAATTTTGTTAGCTGTTGAGAAATTTCCGGTCCCCTTGAAAATCTCTTCAATTGTCTAATTTGGGAAGATAAACCTTCAACAATTCCTTAACTGGGTCCTCGAATAGCTTTCGCGGTTTCAACGTGGTCTCCTTTAGTTCAACAATTTGTGCTTTTACTCGATCAGGAGTATCTTCGACAACACCGAAATCTTCTACGATATTTTGACTGATATTTATAGGAGTAATAGGAAGTGGCGAAGGGGATGATGAAACACTATCTTCGGAATCAGATTCGAGATTTGGGGCTGAATCCTGGATAGTTTGAGATTCCATTAACAAATAACGTATTAATTAAAGAAAGGGGATGGAGAAAGGGAAAGAATGGGGAAGATGAGAAAGGGGATATGCATTTAGGGTTGAGAGATACGTAGATGGGTAAGTGGGTAGCGGGTAGGTGAGTGGGTGAGGGTTGATTGAGAGAGATTAAAGTAATTACTGTAGATAAAGTACGTAATTAGATAAAGTAGTAGGTGAGGTATATGTAATAAAATAATACATACAAACTTTTTATATTGTATAAAATTTGCTATTTTGGGTAATGTAAAGAATTGGAAGGGACTACCCAAAAAGAAAAGTGTAAAGAAATGGTTAGGACGGAGGGAGTATTTAGAATATATTGGTATTGATATTGATTGATAAACGCACGCGCCCACAGCTTTCCCCCCTTTGGACTAAAAAATTTCCCCCCTTATACAATTTTTAGTTCCCCCCAAACAAAACCCTAATTATCCCTTTCTTTATCAATTATTTTCTCTTCTCTCACAAAAACGCAGTTTCTCTCTCTCTTTAATTTATTTTCTCTTCTCTCTCACAAATAAACGCAGGTCTCTCTCTCTTTGAGGGTGTTTGGGATTGCTTAAAATAAGTTACTTTTGACTTAATGGGGGTATTTTTAACTTAAAGGAGAAAGTAAAGTTGTTTACTTTAAGTTGAATGAAAGTGTTTGGGTAATTTTACTTAAAGTTAAATGAGGGTTTAATAATTTTGACTTAAAGTAAAATTTGACTTAAAAAAAATTAAATTCATGATTTTAAGCTTTACAAGAATTGTGAAAAAAAATAAAAAATAAAAAAAATCCATAAGTCATAAGTCATAAGTCAAAAGTATCTAAATGGAACTTATGACTTAAATCAGTTTTTTAACTTAAAGCCAGCTTAAAGCCGAGGTTGCCAAACGGGTAAAAAACAACTTAAAGCTATTTTTAGCTTTAAGTTGATGTTGCCAAACACCCTCTTTCTCTCACTCTCTCTCAAATCAAACAAGAACCTTAATTATCCAAAAATCTAACTCCTACTAAGCTATATCACACCGAAATCTCACCACTAGATCGAAGACCTAATCAATTCTTTCAAAAGCAAATCGATTTCTTCAATTCATTGCTCAGAGGAAAGCACGAATTCAAAGCTCGAAAACTTTAATTGGTAAGTAATCCGAATTTCTTGGATCTAATTTTATATTGGGGTTAATTAGCTTGAAACCCTATCTCCCTCAATCTCTCTCTCCTTCTCTCCCTCAATCTCTCTCTCCCTCTCTGTCTCTCCCTCAATCTCTCTCTCTCTCTCTCCCCTCTCTGTGTGTGTGTTTTGATGCTAAACATTGAATTGATATATTAACTTTACGTCTTAAATAAAATCATTTGGTTTATAGTATAATCATTTATTAATAATTATTAGTAATATTCGCTCAACAACATGACAGTTGAAGCTTCTAGTGTTGTTAATGACTTCAACATCAATGGTTTGGTCCAGTACTGTTCTCAACATGTCCAAGACTTCCCTTTGGCTCCGACCCATGTCAAGATTTCTCAGGTTAGATTGACCCTTTTCAGTTTTTAGTTTATTTAATTCATTTTATTGAGAAATGAATGTTGCAAGTTTCAAGAAAATGAAAAGATTGTTTTTATGGGTTTTGATCATGTTTGTGATTGGTAGTTGTAGTTGTTAATTATAGTGATTTGAGGTTTTGATATGAAAAGGGTTATAGAGAATAATTTGATTTGATTGTGATTTGTGTTGATTTTGAGGTGTGGGTGTTTTTTAGTTGCAGGTAAATGTATGGAACTTTGTAGGAATATGTTTTGGGGATTATGATCATGGTAGTGATTGATGATTACTTTTTATAGTGATTTAGCTTGTAATATGATTGATTGATTCTTAGTGTTGTAGTCTAGTGGATACCATTTCAAGCCTTGTGTTTGATCTTTACCAGAAAAATGAAGATTTAATAGTTTGGGCATGGGCAATCCAATCCTACATATTTGTTGGAAGTAAGTTTGGGAGGATATTTGGTGAAGAAGTATGTTTTAAGAAAGAAACCTGCTGGGAAATTATTACAGTCTGCTCATGCCGTGGAGAGAGAGTTTCTGGTATGTTTCAAGTTGTCAATGTACAATGTTTCAGGTTCTAAATGCTTTAGGCACCTATACACTTGTTCAAGTTCCTAAGGTGTTCTGTTTGTGCACTGATTCCGTAGTGATTGGAACTCCATTTTATATCATGGAGTACTATGCAGATATGCAAGTGTCGTTCTAGTACTAATGTTTAAAAGAAAACTATTGCAGGTGCCATGGTCTGGTGTAATTACTAACTATTCTACCTCACCCTTTCCTGAGGAAATCTATGAAAGAATCAGAGAAATGTTGACCGAGTACGAAGTGGTGATCACCAGATGGCCTCAATACACTTTGGTTTTAGAGAATGTGAGTTTTTTTATGTATTTTTATTACTTTTACCGAAGATTACATGCTCTCACACATGCATAGCAATTTAAATCTTCTATGTTCAAGTGTAATGCATGCTTTGATATATACTCATGTGTATGTGCAAATAGATCTAATTATTTCGTTCTTCCATCTTAAATATATAAGGCAATTGCAAATGTAGAAAGAGCAGTAATAAAAGCATTGGAAAAGCAATACAGTGATATATTGACTCCACTGAAAGACAACATTCCCAAGAGACTTGGTATTCAAGTTCAGAAACTGACAAGAAGACAATCAACAACAGTTTACTCACTACCTAGTCAGGTGAGCTTAAACTGTTGGGTAATTGGCATAAACTGTTGTGTAATTGGCATCATTTTTTCCATAAATTTATATAACCTTTCTTAACCTTAAAAGGTTAATGTTTTGCTCTTATTGTTTTTGTAGTTACATTTTTGTCCAAACATTAGGTAAATTTTATCCTGTTAAATGTTCGGAGCTTCATATCTTAGTTTTTTACTAGTAAAATGTGTTGCATGTATTTTGAATTATGGGATAAACTTTTCGAATCTGCTCCCCCCGATCAGCGTGTTTCTTTTCTATATTTGTCCAATGACATGCTGCAAAATAGTAGGAGAAAAGGCAGCGAGTTTGTGAATGAATTTGAAAGGTCCTTCCTTCAGCTCTAAAGAATGTCTATGGAACAGGTGATGAAAATGGAAAGAAGGCAGCCTGCAGAATGGTATTTATCTTATTCATATATGAAAATATTATGTTTTTACAGCAGGATATTGTCAGGATGGCAGTAGTATGGTATTAAGAGTAACAGGCTATGTAGTAGTACAGGGGTATTGTTGTCATTTCTAGAGTTAAGTCATGAACCAATTACAAATAGGAGTAACAGTTGTAATTTCTGATTATGCTTTGTGATGATAATGAGAATGGAACTTGTTCCACAAGTCTTTCTCTCTTCTCTCTATAGTTGCTCTCTCTAGAAACTATCCTCTCTCTCTCTCTCTCTCTCCCATATAAATATTGATAGTTCTTTTCACTATGTTTGCAGCTGGGAACTTTTTTACACACCATCAAAAGAATCCTTGATATCTTACATTGTAAAGTTGTGGACAAGTTAAAGACTTGGGCATCTTATCTGCCGTTTGGTCCATTGTAAACTCCACTAATAAGAACTTGTTTGCATTTTAATATATGTGCAGGATAATCGGAGCACACGGTTGCAAAGGATTCTGGAAGAGACAAAGGAATCAGATGGAGAGGATAAAATACGAGAAAGGATGCAAATGTTGATTTCTCAAGTCATTGACTCCATTTCTAACTTGCAGGAGGTCTTTACCAGTCCAAATATTCATTGTAACCTGTCGTAGATTTTGGGACAGGATGGGATAGATACGCGGTACATATAATTTGTTAGCACTTACATCCTGTCAAATGTATGTTTATACTAAGTTCTGATGCTATTTTATTGCTACTGGAATAGATTGTACGCGGTCTGGAAAGCTATGCAGATATTACCAGGTATGGAAAGCTATGCAGATATTGCCTCTTCTACACGCGGTCTGCCCCAAATGGTATACTTTATTTCTCTACTGATAATATGCCCGTTTAATGTAAGCTTTAAATATAATCTGTTGATGTTCTCTATCAATATTTTTTTTCTTTGCCAGGTTATATAGTGTATAAACAAGTGTGATGTTGACATTCAGAGAGAACTATATAGTAGCATATTGGTAAACTGCTGACCCTTTATCTATTTTTTTCAACAATATTATCATGATACCTTCTGTGTATCCATATAAATTGAATTTGATTATTGGAACTATAGTTCCTACTAATTTCTTTCTTTGACTTCTGGGCGAGTTTCTGAATTGAAATAATATACTTTTATGTTTTATTGTGAGTTACGTACTGAATGACATTTAAACAAAGACTCTTTAATGCGACTCCTAGGTGTGGCTGCTGAGGGTTAATGTGGCCTACCACAACTAGTTCGGTAGTATAGGCTAACTTGAACTATCTTAAGTTTAATCTGTGTTATGTGCCTATATCAGCAATCAGTATATGAATCCATTTTCTATTAAGAATCTTCATGAATTTCGATATAATTCTTCTAGCAGAGCAAAAATTGATTTACTATACTGGTCACAAATAACAGAACAATAAAATCTTAGTATTTAGGAGAATCTTAGAACAATAAAAATATTACGATGAATGTTATGCTAATAATTTATTTTTTTACATTTTGTAGTGGATGAGCATGAACCGGATGTCTTGCACGAAAGACTTTGATGAAATGCATTTGAAAACTCTCTAGTATATCGAAAAATCTTAAGTAAACGTACTAGTACTTCTTGCTTTTTTATGTTATCATGGAACAATTGATCTTGTTGAATAGTTTGTTTTGACTAGCAATGGCAACTCAAACAATTATGTTTTTGGTTTCGTTATTGTTATATATTGGAATCATTTAGATTGGTTTGGTAATGGTATTCAGAGTTTTGATTTTGTTTTGAGAACATTTCGGCTTGTTTTTGTTTTTGGTATGTGTGGCTTTGGTATTCTTTGGTGTATAGGATTACGATTAAATGTGTAAACACACATCATTGTATACAAGATGAACAATGTCCAAAAGGACTATTTACACCGCAAACTTTTAGACAATCGATGTTTTCAATCGCATTTTACATCACTTACAGAAACGAAATTGATGTCTAAAATCACTTAAAACATCATTTTATTAAAAAAACTATTATTAAACTATTGATATACATCGGTTTGTTGCCAGTAAACAATGTGCCAGAAACTATTTAACATCAGTTTATTGCTAGTAAACGATGTGTTTGATACTATTTGACATCGGTTAGTTGCTAGTAAACGATGTTCCAGTAAACGATTTGCTAGATACTATTTAACATCAGTTTGTTGCCAGTAAACGATGTGCCAGATACTATTTGACATTAGTTTCTAGTAAACGATGTTCCAGATAGTATTTAACATCAGGTTAGTTGCTAGTAAACGATGTTCCACATGGTATTTAACATCAGGTAGTTGCCAGCAAATGATGTGACACATACTCTTTGACATCTGTTAAAAATCGATGTGAAAAGGGTTGGACCTTTCTCTACACCCACAAAGACATCGGTTGAAAAATGGCCACACATCGATTTTTAGTCGATGTCTATTGACCTTTTTCTAGTAGTGATATATCATTCCTTACAAAAATCAGTAAGAATAAATAAATAAAACCCTCACACCTAATCAGTTTTTAACAAATTATCCTCACATAATTAAATAACAAGTAACGATAAAAATCGATATGTGGTCATAAATTACCTTGACATGATTCCACATAGTGTGCCTCAAGTTTTTCGGAACATGGCACAACCTAACATAATTTAGTGACACACGTCGCTTAGCAAGTGTTCCAAGGTAGCAACTTAATTCTGATAGTACTTTGTGATTTTCTGCAATAGGCTGGAAATAGTCATTCATCCCAATGACAACTCTCTTGTCAAAGCTTCTCATGTGAACAGCATCCATCGTGGTTTTTCCTCTCATATTTTTAGGAACTGGATCTGTAAGATTTTGTGAATGTAAAATAGATATGCTCCTGCTTACCTGAAGACATAAATAGATTTGCAACGAATAATATATATATATATATATATATATATATATATATATATATATATATATATATATATATATATATATATATAAATATATTAGGCTAACCTTCCATATCGCCTTCCTCAATATCAGGCAAGATATTTTCCTCGACAACCTTCTTACTTGCACTTGCTCCTTCTTTTTCTTGTCCCCGAGCTTTCTCCTTTTCAGATTGTTCTCTTTGGCGTTTCCGCATAGCCCTCCAAGCATCCATTCAACCTTGTTCGTCATCTGAATGTGGAGATATCTCAGGTTCCACAAATTGACATGTCTCATCCTTCTCCCTTGTATCTTCATTTACAGGCTTGGGTGTTTAATTGGCTCGGGAACGTGTTGTTGGTACCCGTCCTCAAGCAAGCTTTTTCTTGTTTGTCTTCTTTCTACCCTACAAAATACAACCACTTAGGTACAAAATAATATGATTCTAGTTATAATGCAGGAATAAATAAAAACCTCTAGCTACTACACACCTTCAGTGGAGTCACTGATGCATCACCGTCACTATTTGCATCATGTCCTACATCCTGTTCCGGATCATAATCGGCACTTACATCTTGGGCCACATCATTTCTATTGCTCTTCGGTCCATACCTGTTTTCTCTCGCTGACAGTGAAGGTAATAGAGTGTAAAGAACTTGATTATTATACTTGATTCTTGCTGCCCTTTATTTTTCATAATCTGTTAGAGGTGGAGGGGGTGGGATGATGGTCCTCTCGCTCTGCATATAAAGATTGGAAACACTTATATAGAAAGGTAAAATTTTTCTGGAACAATAAAATTGAACAAGAAAGGTAAAATTGAAGACATCTAACCTCAACCTCATTTTCTCCCATTGTTCCATTTTCCTGTGGTCCGCTCTGCAATTTATGTGGACTGGAACAATATAATTTTCTTTTGGCAGTCGTAAGTCTCGCATCACAGTTGTATCAATGGATTTTCCCAATTTATTCAGTTGTGGTGACTTTTGAGTATCTTCTTGTGGCCACCTCTGAACCCATCTGCTTCACTTTGTGCTTCTCTGTTGTTGTAGTTGATGAGCCGTTGTGAATTGGCGCTTAGGGGCTTGTTTAGCTAGAAAAGTGCAAGGGTAGTTACACAATAGTTAAGTGAAATAAATTAGACAATATGCAAGAAGTTAGTAGTACCAAGAAGTTAACCATATAAACATTGTACCTGCAAGTAGATTTATAGGTCTTGGCCTCATAACTACATGTGGCTGCAATTTTTGATTGGATGCACACTCATGTCAACGACATTATCAATGTAAAAATCAATATGGTCATTGCTTTTAGTTTGGTCAACTACTCGAATATGTTCCAAGTCACTCGTCAGCAACTTCCAATCACCAGAATTCTCTGCCATTACATAAATTCCTCCAATTTCTGAATATTTAAGGTCATCGTGGACATGCGCCATGAGTACGGTATATGAAAATTTTTCAGTATCGACACCATGTACAACAGTCTCTGTCCCACCAGTATATCGTGTACTCTGGAATTCACCCTGATGGTAGAATCTGAGATGAATAAATTTTTCCATATATCCTGAAAAATAATTAAGAATGGAAATTATATTAGAGTAAGAACAGAGTGCACACATCTAATATGAAAAACAATAAGTAAATGTCAAGTTAACAGAGCAAGTAATCGGTTACCACATGGTGTTACATAAATAATGATTACATTAACATTAAGTAATGCAGCTTACCACATTAATTACATAACAAGTAAATGCGGTTCAATTTACCACATACGAAAAAGTAGTATTTGCCAAAAAGTAGTAACTAGCTAGTTAGTAGTATGATAGGAATGCTAGATAATTAACTTAATTAATTAAAGTTTCAGTGATTACAAAAGACAACTGAACATTAACATATTGCATAAAAACATCTAGATTTAGAAAATTATGCAGGTTTTTCGACTACGTCGATCTGGATAAGAACATATCTAGTTGGAACATCATCCCTAGCCCATGTATCCTTATTATCTTGAACTTCAATTCCTGATCCAAGTGGTGCATCATGTAAAAGTGCTTCATCTTGACCATCATCTTCATCTTCCATCTCACACCAGTCCCTTGGTAGTTTCTTGATTACATTATATGTCATCTTTTCAACTGGATCTTCTACATTGAATACTTGTTGTACTTGTGAAGCCAATACGTATGGATCAGATTTTTGGCATAATCGATTAAAATTCACTCGTGTCATCCCATATATATCCTTTTCTTCTTGGTACCAACAGCACTTAAACAACACTATAACTAATTCTCCCCAATAATCAAGTTCTACTATCTCTTCAATTGCTCCATAGTAATTTACTTCACCGACCTTTGGTTTATCATCTTTTGAGCTTGCAAAACTGGTCGTCAAAAACGTCAAAAAAACACCACAATTTTTTCTTGTGCATCTAGCATCCCGGTTCTTCGTGTGGTATCTGTACCCATTGATTACATATCCATTATACCTCTTAGCTAATCGATTAGGGCCCATTGCAAACACTTCTAATTCCTTCAAAATATTCCCTCTTTTTCCAACCTCTTCCTTCATCCACTTCCAGAAGTCATCGTTATGTTCTCTGGCCCTTTTATATTTTTTCAACTTTGTTTGACCATCAATCAAAGCTTCATGCTTCCTACAGAAAGTAGCTGGTTTAAAATTCTAGAAAAAAATGAATAATTATATAAAGAAACTAATTTAGGAATTAGGAATTGAAACTTACGAAATTAACTCCTCTACTTCTTTGTTTCCAGAGTTGAATAGAATATAACGATGCATTGCCATCCACTGAGGTACTTCTAAATGTATAGCTTTTCCATTTTTATTTTTTCTTGTACCAATATAGTATTCCAACTTTTCTGGATAACCTTGAAGTTTTCCAGGCTTGGTAATATCATCTGATCCGGCATTGTCACCCAAGAATCTTGATCAAAATGTCAAGAATTCTTCTGCAAGGTAACCCTTGGCGATAGAACCCTCTGGTTCACTTTTGTTTCACACATATTTATTTTAACTTGCATAAATAATGTTCAATAGGCCACATGGAACGAAGGTGTGCTGGTCCACCATAAGCTAGTTCACTGCATAAGTGAACTAACAAGTTGACCATTACATCAAAGAAAGCCTGTACAAATATCGTCTCAAAAGTATTTCCATAATTTCTTGTTGTAGCCTCTTCATCTCACTTAAGTCGATCACTTTGCTCCAAATACTTCTCAGAAAGGCCCCTAATCTGATAAAGGGGTGGAAACCGTAGGCTTCAGTGATTTTTTAACAGCAAATTGCAATAAATTGTGCAACACAAAATGTGCAGCATGACTCTTATAGCCTGAGACTTTCCTCTCCTTAGTATTAACAAACCGAGCGATGTTAGATGTACTACCATATGGCAATATGGCATTTTTCAGTACCCAGCAAACACTACGCCATAGATGGACGTCCGCAATACTTTTCTATTGTAACGCCCACTTTCTGTTACATTAGAGGTACCTTTTTTGACCAATTGCAACACTATTGAGATTGTGTTACATTACCTGTGAAGGTACTGTTGCAGTAGAACATGTACTGTTGCAGTAGCTTCGTTGTGTTACAGTAGCGATTAAGCGTTGCATTTGCTATTTTTTAACATTTATAAATATAAAAATGAATAAACATGTGGGTCCCACATAAGTGTTGCATTTTGTGGGTCCCACACTGCCACGTGTCAGGGTGGGTCCCACACTGCCACGTGTCAGTATAGCCCCACAGCCACTGCCACGTGTCAGGTGGACAGGCTGCCACGTGTCCTTAGCAAATTGTAGTGTAAAATGCATGTTACTTAAAAAATGTTGTAGAAGGGGTTCGAACCCCTGACGTCCCTCTCTGTTGGACCAACAACACAACCACTACACCAACAACAACAGTTGGTTTATTTCCCCAATCACTAATATATAAACTATGTACTTAAATTTTCTTCTTTACATTATTATTATTATATAAATAGAATTAAAATAATTTTCCTTTTTTATATATGTAGATTATATTATATTATTCACTGAGGGGAATAAACCATTCAAGTGTGGTGAAGTGCTCCCAATGTTGAAAATATTTATATAATTTAAAATCGAATCCTTATATTATATTATTCCGGTCAAAGTACTAGTTGATCGTTGAATTACCCAGTCAAATAATTTTTTTTTCTAAATTTTTGGGAATAACATTAAATATGATGGATCTTGATTCCCGTATGGTTAGGTGGTCGAGAAATATTTTTTTAAAAATCGAATCCTTAAACCCTGACGAAACCCTATTCAGGGGTTCCAGTCAAAGTACTAGTTCACCGTTGAATTACCCAATCAAATAATTTTTTTTTTTAAATTTTTGGGAATAACATTAAATATGATGGATCTTGATTCCCGTACGGTTGGGTGGTCGAGAAATATTTTTAAAAAACTCAAATCCTTAAACCCTGACGAAACCCTGTTCAGGGGTTCCGGTCAAAGTACTAGTTGACCGTTAAATTACCCAATCAAATAAATTTTTTTTTTTCTAAATTTTTGGGAATAACATTAAATATGATGGATCTTGATTCTCGTATGGTTGGGTGGTCGAGAAATAGTTTTTAAAAAATCGAATCCTTAAACCCTGACGAAACCCTGTTCAAGGGTTCCGGTCAAAGTACTAGTACACCGTTGAATTACCCAATCAAAATTTTTTTTTTCTAAATTTTTGGGAATAACATTAAATATGATGGATCTTGATTCCCGTACGGTTGGGTGGTCGAGAGATATTTTTTTAAAAAATCGAATCCTTAAACCCTGACGAAACCCTCTTCAGGGGTTCCGATTAAAGTACTAGTTGGTCGTTCAATTACCCAATCAAATAATTTGTTTTTTCTTAATTTGTGGGAATAACATTAAATATGATGGATCTTGATTCCCGTACGGTTGGGTGGTCGAGAAATATTTTTTAAAAAATCGAATCCTTAGACCCTAACGAAACCCTGTTTAGAGGTTCCAGTCAAAGTACTAGTTGACCGTTGAATTACCCAATCAAATAATTTTTTTTTTTTATAAAATTTTGGGAATAACATTAAAAATGATGGATCTTGATATCCGTACGATTGGATCTTCGGGAAATATTTTTTAAAAAATCAAAACCTTAAATCAAATTAGTTTAAAAATTATCTTAATAATTTTGCAATAAAATTAAAATTTTATTTTTTGTTATTATTTAATTTTAAATTACAACCCATATTTATCTTAATAATTTGATGTAATTTCAAAATATTTAATTCCATGAATGAAATTACTTTATTGGCAAACAAAAAAATAAAAGAAATTAAAAGAAGAGGGGTGAAAATTGTGGGCGGCAATTTTCCCCCCAATTTCCCAAACCCACATTATTGTTAGCTCAGTCTACATTATTGCATTCGCTCTAACACACTCAGCCGCCATGTTTACAATACACTATTGTAGGGCACAAGTTAAAAACTCTCTAAAAACTCTCTCAAACTTTAACTAGCCGTTATCGGCTCTGGTGTTTACTGACAGGCGGTCCGCCGGAAATCTTGGCAATTCACAGCACAGCATTCAATAATTTTACTTCCGTTTCGTTACTCTTGTATTTTGTTTTGTGTCTTTTGTTTTCGTTCTCCGTTTCGTCGTTTTTCTTTTTTTCGTTCTTCGTTTTTCGTTCTTCGTTCTCGGCGCCCTCCGGCTCTACCAGTTTTCTTTATCGTTTTCGTTCATCGTTTTTCGTTCTTCGTCGATAACCCCTTCCCACTCTCTCTCGTTAACCTCCCGTCCTCTCAGCCCTCCCTCACAACCCACCCGCCATCTCGAACCTCGTTTTCTCTTTCGTCCTCAATCCTTCCTCCTTTCTCCGTCCATTCTGCTTCTCCGTGCTCCCCTCGCGGCCTCTCTTGTGTTCGTTTGCTTACTACTTCAAAGCAATTCAACTCATTCTTCTTCATCATTTTCACCATCCCTTCATCCTCTTAGCGGCCCCTAGCTGCTTCACCCAGGTCCTAGTGAACCTCGTTAGCTCCGCCATTTGCTATCTTTGGACAGCGTAAATTCTAGGGACCTCGTTTTCGTACCTGAAACCTCCTTTTGTTTTTTCCACCGGATCTCTACCTCCCTCCCTCCCTGTCGCGCGAATCACCATCCCTCCCGACCCAGAACGCTTCCTTCTCTGCGGCCGAATTCAAGGAGTCTTTGGTCAACGACGGTTGCTTAGCGCTTGGTGGGGATGCTAACTGTAGGTGGTCCAACATGGCGAAGGCCATTCGTAGTGTGGGTGAGAAGGTGGTGGGAGTCTCCTCCGGGAGGTATAGTGGGCCTAAGGAGTCTTGGTGGTGGAACGAGGAGGTCCAAAAGAAAGTTAAGGCGAAGCTTGCGCTCTTCAAAGAGCTTTTGTCTTGTAGTGCAGGGCCGGAGAGGTACCAGAAGATAGAAGCGTACAAGGTGGCTAAGCGAGAGGCAAAAAAGGCCGTGGCGAAAGCTAAGGAGGAAGCCTTCGAGGTGATGTTCAAGCGCCTAGATACCAAGGAAGGAGCGAACGCCATTTTTAAACTAGCTAAAGCTAGAGAAAGAGGTAGTCGTGACCTGGGCTCTGTCAAGTTCGTTAAGGATGACTCAGGCCAGGTGCTTTTGAAGGCAGACGCTATCAAGGAGAGGTGGAGTTCGTACTTCCAGAATCTTTTCAACGAGGCGAGGAGGAGTGGCGCAGGTGCAGAGCTAGAGGTCATGCCACTGGCCGAGCCTTGTATCGGTTCCCAAGAGCTTATCAGCAAGGACGAGGTAAAGGGGGCCCTTCAGAAGATGGCTAGAGGGAAGGCGGTTGGGCCGGATCAGATCCCTATCGAGGTCTGGATTTGTCTTGGTGAGGTCGGGGTCCAATGGCTAGCAGATCTGTTCAATTCTATTCTCTTGGGTGATAAGATGCCAGCGGAATGGAGGCGCAGTATTGTGGTCCCTTTTTACAAGAACAAAGGCGATGCACAGAGTTGTAGTAACTACAGGGGAATTAAATTACTCAGCCATTCTATGAAACTTTGGGAGAGAGTGGTGGAATGTCGGTTAAGAAGAGTAGTCGGAATCTCAGAGAATCAATTTGGTTTCATGCCTGGGAGATCGACGATCGAAGCAATTCATCTCGCTAGACGTCTTTTGGAGAAGTTCAGGGAACGGCGTAAAGACCTTCATATGGTGTTCATTGATCTGGAGAAGGCGTATGATAGCATTCCCCGTGAAGCTATTTGGAAGAGCCTTGAGGAGAGGAGAGTGGCACCATCTTACATTAGGGTGATTCGAGATATGTACTATCAAGTTAGCTCTTGCGTCCGGACCCCAGTGGGAGACTCCCGATTTTTCCCGGTTGAGATTGGGCTTCACCAGGGGTCGGCCCTTAGCCCTTTTCTTTTTGCCCTCATTTTGGATGTCATGACGAGAGGGATTCAAGACGCAGTTCCCTGGTGCATGCTCTTCGCGGATGACATCGTGCTAGTGGCGGAGTCGAGGGAAGAGGTAAACGGGAAGTTGGAGCTTTGGAGATCGACTTTGGAGTCCCAAGGGTTGCGTTTGAGCCGATCTAAAACCGAATATCTCTGGTGTAACTTCAGTGGTGAGGCCTTAGAGGGAGGAGCGGAGGTCAAGATTGAAGACCAGACTGTCCCCCGTACGGATAAGTTTAAGTACTTGGGTTCGATCATCCAGAAGGATGGCGAGATTGACGACGATGTCTCACATCGTATCAAGGCTGGGTGGCTTAGGTGGAGGGCAGCGTCAGGGGTGATGTGTGACAAGAAAGTTCCATTAAAGTTGAAAGGGAAATTCTACAGAGCGGCCATACGGCCCGCGTTGCTGTATGGGTCGGAGTGTTGGGCGTCTAAGAAGGCTCTTGAAAACAAGATGGAAGCGACGGAAATGAGGATGTTGCGGTGGGCTTGCGGGCACACGTTGTTGGATAAAATTCCGAATGCTGTGTTTAGGAGCGAGCTCGAGGTGGCGCCTTTGTCAGCGAAAGTAAGGGAAGGGAGGTTAAGATGGTTCGGCCACGTCCGCAGGAGGTGGGCTGAAGCTCCGGTGAGGAAGGTTGAAAACATCTCGGTGACTGGGGTGAGGAGGAGAGGCAGACCGAAGAGGTCGTGGGACGAGCAGCTTAGGATGGATATGAAGGCCCTGAACCTAGACGCGACCATGACCGACGATAGGCGCACTTGGAGACGTCACATCAGAGTGGTGGATTCTCTTCTAGGGAGCGGCTCAGTAGTTGAGAGCCTCAGAGTTGGGTTGTCCCGGTTAACACTTTTTTAGAAGTTCGGCCGTCTCGCGCGCAGTCGCTGTTTTCAGCGATCCCCTATTTTCTGGTCTTATATTTGTTGTTTAATATTTGTTGTTTTAATTATGTTGTTTTTATGCCGTGCAGGTATTTTTGGAGCGGAGGTATCATCACACAACGGAGAGCAAACACTCGCAGTTATGTTTATCCCATGTGTAGGACGCCATGGGCTCAGGTATCATTCAGATCGTTTCACGCACAAAGCCGAGGGTCTTCACGGAAACAGCCTCCCCATTCTAGAGGTGGGGGTATGGTCTGCGTACATCCTACCCTCCCTAGACCCTGCCCTGAGCGGGATATACTGGGTATGTTTGGTTTGGTTTGGTTTACACTCAGCCGCCATCAAAGAACTCTCCACCATCGCCATAGTTTCAAAAACTCTTTATTCCTTTCTGTTCTTTCTTCACTTTTCTTTTCTCTTTTCTAATTGGTTTTTGATCTAATTGATTTTTAATTTTTCAGGTGATTAATTAGGGTTTTACTCTCTCACTTCGATTAATCGATAAATATATACAGAATTTCATTACTACGTTGGTTTTATATACATAATTGCCTCTTCTTCACTCTTAATTTTATTCTCATTTAGAGCTTTGTTGGATTTTGTCGAAGATTTCAATTAGGGTTTTGGTACCGAGAGGTCCAATTGATTAACGAAATCAACAAACAGGTCCTCCTCTCCTCACTCACTCTCTCTCCCACTCCCCCTCTCTCCCTCCCCTTCTCTCCTACTCTCTCTCTCTCTCTCTCTCTCTCTCTCTCTCTCTCTCTCTCTTTCTCTCTCTCGCTGTATCTCCCTCATCTCTCTTCCTCCCTCCCCCCCTCTCTCTCTCTCTCTCACTCTCTCTCTCGCTATATCTCTCTCTCCCTCTATCTCCCCCTCCCTCCCTTTTTTTTTTCTCTCTCTCTCTCTCTCTCTCTCTCTCTCTCCTCTCTTTCTCCCTCTGTTTATATATATATATATATATATGTATGTGAATGATATAACTGTATGAAGTAATTGAATACAGAGAAATTCTTGTTTTATGTGTGTGTGAATTGAATTTATTATTCACATTTAATGTGAGCATTGGTGATAATTGTAGCTATTTGATGGAATATTCCGGTGTTACGCGATTGTGATTGCTATATTTGTGGTTGCTGAGACGGAATGGGAATTGGTAATGAGGTTTTCAAAGGTACTTTATTAACCTTGTTTCTACTTAATTAGTAGTTTATTGCCTGGTTTCATTTTTATTTATATAACTTTACTTGAAAACTAGCCATCGTGGAACTTAAATTCTAATAATGAATTGTTGTGATTTTTCTGTTTTGTTAGATCAAGTAATTTTAAAATAGTGTGCTTTTTGCTTGTCGATTATTTTAGAATTTTGGAAGTTCTTAAACGAGCACATTAATAGGATTTAATCTTAAACTCTAGATGTATTTATTATTGTTTGACATTTCATTTAATGAAATTATGTGAATGATATATAGATTTATCTGATCTTATAATAGGTTTTACTTTACTGGTGCAGGTTTTGGAATATTGGGTTGACAGGGGTATGATGCAGATATTGTATGTTCAAACTTTAGATAATTTCGATATCAGTGAACTAGTTCTTTTGTGTAACTCGAATTTGCTATGTTAGCTGGTTTACTGACCAACTTGACAATTGTATTTCCCCTTAGTAACATGTTCTGAAAAGGGTAAGAAAGGTCCAGGGGGAGTAGGGGTTGGTTCTTATTTTGTAGTTTTCCCTTTTTATACAAGATGCTATAAAAATGTTATCGTTTCAGTTTATCGTTTATCGTTTATCGTTTTCATTTGATTTCTCAAGTTTATCGTTTCAGTGTTGAATTTATTAAACTTGAGAAATCGAAAATGCTAGCACTTGCAATTCTTTTCATTTATTATTTTTTAATTTAACAATACAAGAAATCTAATCATACTATTATTAGATGTTGAGTAGTCAATGCTAGTAAACTGTAAGTCCAAAATGAGTAAAATCATTCAGCTGTTCCTTATTTTTGTTATAGATCAGACTGCTCTATACACACATGTAACACTTTGAGTAATTGAATCTGTATAGCTTCAATACCTGTTTATATGGTAATGGTTCAACAGAGGTATGGTGTGTAATGTGTTTGCCTCTGCATAGTATACTAGCAGAAGTTGGTAGTAAACTGTTGGGTATTCACATAGTCACATACTATAGTAATAAGTATTTGCTTTGTGTTATTTGTAGTAAGAGTTATTATGGCAATCTTCATCTTTATTGAAGGATGAATGTTTGATGATATGAATTAGTAATAGAGTATATAAAATTTTGGAAGTAGAATTCTTAGAATAGAAAATGCATAATAATTTTACCATTCTTGGGGTGAACAATATATGCAATGATTATTCTTTATCTACATATGCAGAGTTGTTTTCTCTAACGTAATGTGGTTGGCTTTATAAGCAAATCACATCCATCTAGTACACTGAAAATATTTCTTAGCTTGTTGTAAAATAACTTTCTTTCTAATTAGGATTCGTTTTACTACATGGACACTGGTATAAAATAACTTTCTTTCTAATCGTAGACACCTATCAAACTTGAACTGTTGAATTTGATTTCTCAAGTTTATCGTTTCAGTGTTGCTGTGATGACTAGAGCATATCCTGAAAGTTCCACCAAGAGGAAGGACCTTCTTCTTCTCCAGAATGTAGCTAGCTACATGCTCCTTGCTTGCGGTGTAGTTTATGTTGTATCAATAAGCTCAAAAACGTTCCCATTATAATGTACAATAGTATGTTCTTGAGCACGAGGACTCATCTTCAATTGAATGTTCTTACGCTTTCTTCGTAGTTTTGTGATCTAGTTTTAAAGTTACAGTTACCCGTGACGTTCAGATAGTAAAATATCTAGGAGTATGTTTCTTGTGAAAGTCACAGTTCATTTTATACGAATTTCAGGGAGTCCTCTGCATTGGACATCTTAAATGTGCTCGCCAGAAAAAGGAAGTGTCAGCAGAGCAAGCAATAAAGCAATAAACAACAGTTCTTGACACATCTGCTAATAGCTAATAGCTATCTATAAATACAGTCTTTTCCTGTATTACAGTTGTGTTATTGTGTTGTTGATAGCTTGTGTGCTTTATCTGATGCCAGAGATCTTACTATAGGTTCTTAATTTTACTCTTAAATGCATATATACTTACACATTCTATTTTTTCTTCTTAACTTCAGCCCTTGGGAGGAAGCTCCATATAAGGATGTAGTAGAGAAAACTGCACTAGATCATTTATCTCTTCCAGGGTTCCTATCTCAGGTGTGTAAGCATATTTAATTTGCAGAACTTGTGTTGTATATTCTACTCCTACTAGATGTGGTGCTAATTTGTAGAATGATAATTACAATTAGTGTTTCCTTTACATATAATGAGTCATTATGTGCACTGTGCATTTTGTACAGATACATCTCATCTATATACATATGGATTTGTAATAAAAACTGAACCGGCTGAGAAATAGACATTTGTTCTTGGTTGTAATAAATTTAGATTGTATGATTGGTATGATGAAGTCTGATTTTATACCAGTTTTTCTGTGCAGTTTGTTGATGAGAAGGTTCAGTGGCTTCACATTGACATGGCTGGACCTGTATGGAGCGACAAGAAAAAAGCTGCAACAGGCTTTGGCGTTTCAACTCTGGTCGAATGGGTTGTGAAGAATTCTTCATCGTAGACGGTGTGTCCTTATTTTAGATGTCAACTTGAATTTTCTTCTGCTTTTTTTACTAAAAAACTTATAAATTTATCTCTCTATCTGCATTTAATCTACTTAGTATTCCTCTGTCTGATGATTTCGTACAAACTAATGGATACCTTGTTTGTGTATTTATTTTTCTCATCTGTGTGCATTTTCTTCGACATCATGACTTTAATTTCTCTTGTTTGCCTATTTTCAAAACTGATTGAGTAATTTCATCAAGCAGCCACCCACGATGGAGGAAGGTGTACATTCAGACAATCGGTGTTAAGGACCAGAGGCAAAAGGCATGAGCAAAAGCATGAAAAAGTATCTACTTATCAACTACGTGATACTAAGTATAGGCAACTGTATTGCTCCTCTTACGAACAGGTTGTATTCTGTCAAAGGTGGAAAG
This sequence comes from Saposhnikovia divaricata, assembly GCA_036435485.1. Lineage (NCBI taxonomy): Eukaryota > Viridiplantae > Streptophyta > Magnoliopsida > Apiales > Apiaceae > Saposhnikovia > Saposhnikovia divaricata. The sequence continues at coordinate 42,144,726 of CM071601.1, forward strand.
AGAGTTTGGTTGATGTGTGCTATAGAAACAGCTGGTTGATGTGTATATGGCCGGTTTATAGGGTATTCAAAAGGTGTTTTGTGTGGTTTAGTACTTAGATTTTATTTTGGCGAAGTAGTGTATGAAAGGTGTTTTGGTACTTGGATTTTAATTTGCGAACAGGTGGATTTGGTTTTGGCTGTTGGTACTTGTATTTTGGTGAATTTGTGGATGGAGATCTTTTGTTTTGACTAGTTTTGTTGGTTGATTTTGTAAAGGGATTGATATATATATAAATTAGATCTTGCAAAATTTTCAATTTTAGTGTTGCAATTGCTATAATTGCTAGTGTTGCAATATTAAATTTTAGTGTAACATTAGAATACAAAAGTGTTAAATTAGCCTCATTGCAGTGTTGCAATAGATATTACAGTGTTACATTAGATAATTATGTAGTGTTGCATTAGGTAATTATGCAGTGTTGCATTAGAAAGTGGGCCCCCACATGCAACGTGGCAGGTGGGCCCCACAACTGCCACGTGTCAGTATGGCCCCCACATGTGCCATGTGTCAGGTGGCCCCCCACATGCCACGTGGCCACCTGCCACGTATCACCCCGTGACACGTCACCACCATGACACGTGTCACGTGGGCCCCACATGCCACGTGTCATCTGTCTTTTTTTTGCTAAGCTATGGTAACACCTTTCTAGTGTTGCATTTGTTTGATTTGGTGTTGCTGTATGGCCCTAAGGTAATACTTTTCTTAGTGTTACTATTGAGAACAAAAGCGTTACGTTACAGAGCAGAGGCAACATTAGCGGATGAAATGGTGAAAAAGTGTTACCTTAGGTCTATTGTAACAATTTTCGTGCCTAATGCAACACTAGAAGTGTGTTGCGTCTAGGCATCTATGGCGTAGTGAAAATCAATCTTTCTCATCATTCGTCATGTCAAATATGGCAGCTCTGATTTCAAGGTGTTTCCCATTACTTCATAAAACAGGATGAAGTTCCTTCCTGATGCCAAGTTCTTGCAAATCTTTACAAGCATTGACATGGTCTTTTGACTTTCCAGGAATATTCAGTAAAGTTCCTAGTATGCTCTCGTAGATGTTATTCTCGATATGCATAACATCGAGGTTATGCCGATGTAAGTTTTGACTCTAATACGGCAAAGTGAAAAATATCGACTTCTTCTTGAAAGGGGAATCGACCTTTTTAACTTTTTTTGCCTGGCACCTTCTTTCTCTTTCCAAACTTATTTTGAAAATTTGACAATAAAATTTCTACGTCCGTTCCAGATAAAATTTCAGGAGGCTTCCCCATCTTGATTTGACCATCGAACCTATTTTTATCGAACCTCCACATGTGTCCTGGATCAAAAACTTTCCTATGGTTCATGTAGCACACTTTTTTACTATGTTTTAGGTATTTTGAAGAAGTCTCGTAATTGCATACGGGACAGCCTAAATACCCCTTCGTGCTCCAATCGGATAACATTGCATATCCCAGAAAATCGCTAATTGTCCATAAAAGACTTGCACGTATGTTTCTACACCTTCATCCCACAACTCTTTCAACTCGGCTATTAGAGGTTGCATGTACACATCAATGTTATTCTTAGGGGATTCAGGACCGGAGATAAGTGTTGAGAGATGATAAGTGCATATTTTTATTACCTATTTATTGCTTGAACTCGTATTTTAATAATTTATTTTGTTGCATTTCATGAAATTCGTGAATAAATAAAAAATGGCAAAAATAAAGAAATAAAGAGCAAGGAAGGGAAAAAGAGGAAGAAAAAGGATTTAAATGAGAAAAAGGAAAAAGAATTAGGAGCTTGGAGGAAAAGGAATCTTTCAAGACAAATGGAAGGTGGAGATCATCCCAACACACTAAATAAGTTTATGGCCAAGATCCACTCAACAAAGCTTAAGGAGGAAGGAAACAATTGAATGGCTAGGATTTCTCCACCACGTTAGTGTATGGTGGAGATTCACCCAACACACCCCTAAACTCTAATTCTTATCCTATAAATACTCCCTTACCCCCTTGTATTCAAGAACCTAGATTTTAGTGTAGTTTTAGGGTAGTATATTTTAATTTCTTTTCTTGTTTTGTAGTTCTATTTTTTGTAAACACTTTCCTTTTTATTAATGCAATTTCATGTTTCCTTTATTTTCTTGTCTTGCTCTCTCGTTTATGTTGCCTCGCTTTCATTATTTTCGTAAATCCAATTAGTGGACAAAGTAGCGAAATGCTAACCACTTGGGGTTGAAAGTAACGATTTTTATTTTCTTGTTCTTAGTTTAAATATTTATTTCTAGCACATCTTTTTTGGCGCCGCTGCCGGCGACTAATTATTTTTGCCCCTTGATTTTTAATTTTTCGTATTAGTTTTGCTTGTCTTATTTTTGTCTCGTTTTTTTTAGGAAAGTTGGAAATTTCGGGAATCTCCTCTCGAAGCTTGGAAAAAAATGGGTATTTTTGGAAGCGTGCTTCAGTAACCCGTATTTCTCTCTTTTCGCCTTTTTATTATTTTAGAATATCACAAAAAAATCAAAAAAAATCAAAAATCACAAAAAAAAATTGAAAATTTAAAATCCAAAAAAATTAGTTAGAAATTACATAATTATTGCATCATGCATTTAATATGGTGATCGCTGGAGGACCCAAAGGTGCGTTGAATTCTTTCTTTTCTTAAGATTAGAGCACGTAGTTTCAAGCATCCATAAATGTTTATAGTCTTTTATATCTCATTGTTTGTTGCATTCATTTGTAAATAATTCTTAAGGGCAAAACCACTCACAAGATAAGGGAAGAGATTACATCACTCTTTCCGTGGCCCACAACAATTAATCCATCAGTTTGCATACCCAAGCCTTAATAAAATTGAATTAGACATGGCCCCTAGGATTTTCGTGCTCAATTAGGAAGGTTCCTAAGAAAGGACGTAATCTTTAATTATTCCAACTTTTTGGTGTCTAGGCAAGCGAAAGCTTACCTGGCCAATTAAGATTTGGTGTCTATGCTGGTGTTTAGCCTCTTGGCAATGCTTGCACCTACCTGGCCAAACCGGTTCGAATAATTCTACATTTACCGAATTTTTGGTGGTCTTTAAAGTTAGGAGCAAGGTCTAGTTTATTTTATTTAAGGAAGCCTAGGTCTAGAATTTTTTCTTTTGATTTTTCACCCTTTCTTTTGTTTATTTAATTCATCGCATTTATTTGCTACGTATTTCTTTTCATGGTTTATGCGAACTACTTGGTGTAGGGATAGATCTGCTAGGCTAGTGAGATCAATTGAGATTCCGTCCCCTTTTGATTCCGAATCTTTAGAAATTCCCGAACCAATAGTAACCATGGCCATGTCTCTTAAGGACCGTTTCTATCCCACCCGTTCTGCCCAACCCTCGTGTATCACTCTTCCTCCCGTTAATGGTAATAATTTCGAGATTAAAGCTCACCACATTAGTATGTTACCTAAATTTACCGGGAGTGATGGTGAGGACCCGTATCTTTTTCTTCATGAATCTGAGGAAGTTTGTGCCTTACAAAAACTCCAACATTTAACCGAGGACTCAATTAGGCTTATGCTCATTAATTTTGCTCTTACAGAAAATGCTAAAAATGGTTATATAGCCTACCCGTTAATTCTATTTCCACGTGGTAGGGATTTGTGGTAATTTTTCTAAAAAAATATTATCCTAATCACAAGACTACAAGGATTACAAACGAGATAAATCAATTTCATCAAAAGGAAAACAAGTCTTTTTGGAAAAATTTTGACCGTTTTAAAAATCTTTTGTCACAATGCCCCCACCACGGAATAGAAAAATGGAGACTTTGTAAGATTATCTACGAGGCCTTAGACAGTCCAACAACCGCTTTGTTAGGGTCTATGTGCCAAGGTAAATTCATGGAAAAAGATGAGGACGAAGGGTGGGCATTTTTCGATGAATTAGCCGAGAAGACCATGTTGTGGGAGTCTACTAGGGAACCTAATAAGTCGAACGACTCATCTAGTACATGTACGGGTTTGCATTCGATTGGAAATTTGATTGCAACCAATGCCAAATTAGCTACTCTAACTAGAAGACTCGAAGCCCCAAAAACTAGTAACGCCCCCTCACAAGTGTCTATGTGCGCTAATTATAATCAAGGTTTTCAAAACCTTCCCGGTTGTGATCAAGTCAATGTGATGTTTCAACCAACCCCTAGAAATGATCCTTTTGCTCCTACTTACAATCCCGGTTGGAAGAATCACCCAAATCTCACGTGGAACCATGGCCAAAACTACCAATCTCCGCCACCTTCTTTTCAACCTCCTTGTTTTCAAAAGCCCAATCAAAACTCTTACACAAATCTAAACGAAGGTCCTTATCCAAACCCGACTCAAGCTTCTTACCCAACTCAAACTCCTGCCCACCCTCCCGGCTTTCATGAGTCGGATAAGAGACTTAATTTCTTAGAAAAGAGTCTTGATGCACTTTTGAAATCAACAACTAATTTGGCTCAATCTCAACAAACCTTCATGCAAACCATGACACAAGATAGGCAAATTTTGAATGCTAGTACTCAAGCCATATCTAAGTTAGAGGTTCAAGTGAGTCAATTAGCTAACGCCATGTGTGAGCGAGAGAATAACAAGTTCCCGAGTCAACCTGAGGTCAACCCTAAATTTCCCCTCAATCAAAGACCTCCCGAAAATGTTAATGCTATCATTTCTTTAAGGTCGGGAAACCAAGTTGATAATCAAGTAGGAGTCGATCCTTCCGAAGAAGACGAAGAGTCAAATGTTGAACCAAAACCTAAACTTGATCATTCAAACCATATTCCAAATCCCGAGCCTCTCGAGTCATCTAGTCCCACACCTTCACCACTTGAACCTTCATCTTCAAAATCCACTCCCGAGTAATCAGAATTTTCTCATAAATTCCATTCCCGATGTGTCTAGCGAACATGTCTTTAAGCCTAAAGGTCCTTATCCTCAAAGACCCATCTCGAACAAACAGTCGGCTCAAATGGATAAGATTTTGGAAGTCTTTAACCACGTCGAGGTCAACATTCCTCTTTTAGATGCCATTCAACAGATTCCCTCATATGCTAAGTGTCTAAAAGATTTGTGTACTCATAAGCGATCCACTCATGTTCCTAAAAAAGCATTTTTGACATCTCATGTTAGTTCAATTCTCTCAAATCAAATTCCCGTGAAATATAAGGATCCTGGTTGTCCTACAATTTCATGTGTCATAGGCAATACTTTTGTGGACAAGGCGTTACTTGATTTAGGAGCGAGTGTGAATCTTCTTCCATTTTCGGTCTATCAAGCCCTAGGTCTAGGCGAAATTAAAAAGACGAACATGTCACTTCAACTAGCTAATCGTTCTATCAAAATGCCTATAGGAATAATTGAAGATGTCTTAATTAAGGTTGGTGATTTCATTTTTTCGATTGATTTTGTTGTCCTCGAGACTCAACCCGTCACGAATCCTAATAACCAAATCCCAATCATTCAAGGATGACCTTTTCTTGCCACATCTAATGCCTTGTTTAATTGTAGGGATGGTTCGATGAAAGTCACTTTTGGTAATATGACAATTAACCTTAACATCTTTAATGTCAGAAAAGAACCCAATGAGCTTTATGAACAAACAGTAAGGGTTAATCTTGTTGATGACAATGTTAATTGGTCAAACCTTGAGGATAGTGAGATTGAGTCTCTTATTGTTGAGGATTTTAAAATAAATCACGAAACCAATCGGGAGCTTCATGGGTCGTTTAAGGATATGACCTCGGAAGAGATGTTGAGAGAGTTGGATAACATTTGTTCTAAGTGGGAAACCAAACCTGAGGAGGTCTCTTGTGAACCAAATCTTATTGTTAAAACTCCTGTTGGTGAACCACCAACATTTGATGAATAGTTAGGAGATTTGAATGAAATTTGTTCTAAGTGGGAGACCCCACCCGAGGTTGTTAGTGTTGAGCCCATTGTTAAGAGTCCTGTGGGAACACCTCCCGCATTTGACTCAACTTTGTATCTTCCCGAGTTTGATCAACAGCCCTTAGGAAACGATGGACCCTTATCTTATGTCATTCCTAGTGATTCAACCCATGACCAAACTTTCATTGTCTCTAATTTGCTTAACCAAAATAAAGAAGCCTTAAGTTGGTTTAGGGAGAACATTAGTGACACTTGTTCTATAAGGTTGAATTATTCCATGTTGCTTGAGAAAGTCTTTTCTAGTCAAAAATTTTCACAAATTTCTTGATTCTTTCTCAAAGCTGCACCCCAATTTTCCTACCGGCATTGGCTAATTCGATTTTATTCCTTTGCCTCTCCATCATCCCTTGTCAGGTATTATCTCCTCATTCTCCTTTACTCATTTCTCTTGCATTTGCATACATTGAGGAAAATGCATGATTTAGGTATGGGGGAGGTTTTTAGTGTAAATACTTATAATTGAGAAATCCAAAAAAATTAAAAAATCCAAAAATCCAAAAATAGAGTTATTTTAGCTTAGTTGTCCTTCCCACTCTTTAAATTTTAGAACTAGTTGGTGTTAACAATTTTTTCGAAAATTATATGTATAATGACTTTAGCTGATTTGAACGTAGTCAAGTAAGGTTTTACTCATGAAACTTGTGTCGAACAAATTTTTGCTTAAAAGTACAAGACGGCACATTTGAACAAGACCTTTGATGGAAAGATTGTATAGGGATGTTATTCGATACCAGAGAGAGAACCCACATGTTAAAATAATGTCGAATCAAACCTTTACGATAAATTGTTCATATAGTGTCTAAAAAAATAAAAAAAGTCAATAAATGTTTGTAGTTGTAGAGTGCTAATGGAAGGAATGGCTAGATTGGGCTAATTAGTACCCGAGCAATTAAGTCTGAGGGGACTTTGTGCCTAGTAACCTAAAGCCCTTTGTGGTTTGGGATTGTTGACCCAATGCTCGTTACATGGGTATTAGTGCATAAGTCTTTTGGGACCTCAATCATTGCACGGTCATTTCAACCATTAGTGTTAATAAATTCTTAAGTTTTAATAAATTCTTAGTAAGGAAATCGGCTTGGTTGGGCTCATTGATAACCCGAGTAAGTAAGTCCGAGGGGACTTTGTGCCTAGCAACCTAAGGTCCTTTGTGGTCGAGATTGTTGACCTAAAGCTCGCTAAATGGGTATCATTGCAAAAGTCTTTTGGGACCTCAACCATTGCACGGTCGGTCTAACTACTAAGAACGTGAAGTTTGGCTAGATACTTGTTTTAATAGAGATTGGGTCCGTTCAATATTGGTTGAAAAAGAGAAAATGTTCGTATGCACTTTATCCATCAAAGGCCTTAAATTCACTACACACCTTGGGATTTTTTGTAAACTTTTAGAGTCTACTCATGTGGACTCTAAAAGCTATTATTAGAATAATCTTTAAGGCATATATTTAAGGCATATATTTTGGCTATTATTAGAATAATCTTTAAGGCATATATTTTCCTACAAATTGTTTTGTTGACACCAATAAAAGCTAATTTGAAAGAGGAAAGTTGGATACTTACTGATTTATCTCAAAGATTTTATGGGCATATCTTCTGTAAACCCTTAGGAGACAACACTCCTCTTGTAGAGATCGTCTACGAGTTTAACGGGTTGGTAAACCTAAAATTACCCGTGACGCCTACGAAAAGGAGCATAGGACTTCTCTTAGATATCTTTTTGTTTTACTCGAGGACGAGCAAAAGATATGTATGGGGGCATTTGATAAGTGCATATTTTTACATATTTTTATTACCTATTTATTGCTTGAACTCGTATTTTAACAATTTATTTTGTTGCATTTCAGGAAATTCGTGAATAAATAAAAAAATGGTAAAAATAAAGAAATAAAGAGCAAGGAAGGGAAAAAGAGGAAGAAAAAGGACTTCAATGAAAAAAAGGAAAAAGGATTAGGAGCTTGGAGGAAAAAGAATCTTTCAAGACACATGGAAGGTGGAGATCATCCCAACACACTAAATAAGTGTATGGCCAAGATCCAATCAACAAAGCTTAAGGAGGAAGGAAACAATTGGATGACTAGGATTTTTCCACCACATTAGAAGGGGTATGGTGGAAATTCACCAAACACACCTCTAATCCTTAATTCTTATCCTATAAATATCCCCTTTCCCCCCTTGTATTCAAGAACCTAGATTTTAGTGTAGCTTTAGGGTAGTATAATTTTCATTTCTTTTCTTGTTTTGTAGTTCTAATTTTTGTAAACACTTTCCTTTTATTAATGCAATTTCAAGTTTCCTTTATTTTCTTGTCTTGCTCTCTCATTTATTTTTCCTCGCTTTCGTTATTTTTGTAAATCCGATTAATGGAAAAAGTAGCGAAATGCTAACCACTTGGGGTTGAAAGTAACGATTTTTATTTTCTTGTTCTTAGTTATTAATTGTAATTGTGCCCCTTTAAATCTCTATTTTATTGTGGGTTTAATTTTAGATCTCACCTTTTCCATTTTTAATTTAGTTTTGTGCTCGTTTATTACAAAAGAAAATAAACAAAATTTTTTATTAGTTTTATTTCTTATTTTCTGTATCGTTTTTTTTGTTAATTCAAACCCAGAAGTATCATTTTTAATCCCCTGTTTTCTCTGAAACAAACCAAACCTTTCCTTTTGTCTCTCTCTTCGAATAAATCCAGCAAACCTTTCTTGTTTTTATTTTCTTTCGTGGCTTGCTGTGTTTTTTTAGTTTAGAGTTCACCTTCCTCAATTTCTGTACACACAAACTCGAACCCCTTTCCTCTTTTCTTTTTTTCTTCTTTTTCGAATTATCCGCACCCACTCTCCTGATCTCCCCTGTTTATTTTCTTTTCCCTCTGTTTGTTTTTTCTGTTTTCTTTCTCCCTTGTCTTCTTGAATTTTCTGTTCGAATTCATTGTCAAATTGAGTATGAAGTTTGTCGTTATTGAGTTTGAATTGTTGAATTCGTTTTTCTTCTGAGTTGATTTTTCAGCGTGGTTTTGTGGATTGTAGTCTGGTGCCGAGTTTTCTTCGCTGTTCTGTTCTGTTGCTGTTTGTTGTAGTTCAGTTTTGAGTCTTGCTGAGTCATCGAGTCGTTAACTCATCGAGCCTGTCGAGTCGTTGCCAAATTGAAGTCTGAGTTTTGTTTTTCATTTCATTTTTTTTTGCTGTTTGACTATATTTATTTGGGTTATGTTGCTGTGTATTCAGAGTTTTTGTTGTGGTTATGATTCGCAGTCCGAGTTATGTTTAAGCTGAGTTTACCGAGTTTATTGAGTCAAGAGTTTGTAATCGAGTCTGATGGATTACTTTAGTTCTGAGTTAATTCGTTGTTTTCTGTTTTGAGTTCGTTATTATAAATTGCTGTCACTATTTGTAGTTCAATTGCTTGTTTATTTTGGGTTGTTTACTACGAATTATGAGATTAAAAAATAATGTTGGTTTTTTTTGGCTAGTTGAATTTATAAATAGGTCATGTCAAAATTTTGTTAAAATTTTTGTTAATAAGAGTTAATTTCGTTTATTATTTTGAAAATCAATTTTATTCTAATGTTGTTTTTTTTATAATTTTTAAAAATAGTTTTAATTTTCTTTTAGTAATTAAATAGTAGAAATTTAAAATTTTCAAAAATCCAATCGTTCTAGCCCGCCTAAATTAGAAATTAAGGATCGCGAAAATGTTAGTCTCTATGGATCGATATCTCAAGTATTAAAATGATTGAATTGTGTGCTTGCAATTTAAATATCTATTTCTAGCACATCAAGAGAATTAGGTTTTCTGGCTTCATACACAACCAAGGAGGCAAGTTGTAATTTACCAAAACTATTGGCCAAGTACTATGATTTATATTCATCGAATGGAAAGGATTGAATCCATCCGATGCTAGACCCAGTCTGATGTTCCTATTTTCTGACGAGAAAAGGGGATAAAGTGCATCCATCTTCTTCCAAGCCTCCGCATCAGCAGGATGCCTAAGTTTCCCATCCTTTTTACGTCCAAGTGCATTCCACGACATCAGTTTTGAATTATATTTGCACATAAACAATCTCTGCAGCCTTGGCCTTAGTGGAAAATATCGCATCACATTTGTCGGGACTTTGCGAGGAATCTTCTCCATTTCATTGTCATCTGGGCTTGTCGTTCCAACCATAACCCACCTTGAAGTTTCACAGGTTCTACATTCTTGTTCGTTTTCATTTTCACCCCAATAAAGGATACAACTATTTGGACATGCGTGTATCTTTTTATAATCGAGAACTAAATCTCTAATTATATTCTTAGCAGCATTGAAAGACAAGGGAAGGCCTGCCTGTGGAAAAGATTCTTTGATCAATTGTAGTATTTCCCCAAACCCTGACTCTGTAATTCCATGAACACACTTCAAGGAATAAAGCCGGACAATGAAACTTAGCTTAAAAAATTTTGTACAACCTTGGTATAAGGGAAGTTTTCCCTCTTCCAGATGGCTATTAAATTTCTTAGCATCAGCATTTGATCCATTAGTAAAATGCAACATCTCTTCTAGATTATCTCCAAAATCAATATCGCTCCCTATATCTACATCCTCGTCATTACGTGCACAATCAGGACAAGATGTTTTGAAACGTCTACAATCCAGTTTGCATACAGGGAAAAAGGACCGCTGCATATAAGATGATCGTAGAGAACATCTTGTACATGCCACTTGATGTTCTAACAGTTCTTGCAAGGGCATAGCATTTCGTCACCTACAGCCACTTTGGGGAATGAATTTTTTATAAATGCTTTTATCCCTATCATATACTCTTGACTATACTTTGGAAGGTTTGTCCAAATATTAGGCATGTCATCCATCACTACAGTTATGACAACTCAAAATGTCATAAAATATAAGTATACTCTAGGCTTACGAAAGATTAGGCAATTAAAACTTATACTAAGAACACATAAAAATTCAGAAAATTGACTTTTGGAGTACTGATATATGTCATAATTAGCTTCCACAACAAGATTTAAAATATACAAATAAGCGCCACATACAAAATATCTATGTGTGCGGAAGTACACATCATGCATAATGAAACCAATCATCATGTGAAAGTGTATCAATTTAATTCACACACACATAATAGTTAATTCACACACACACACACACATAATAGTAACAGAACATATTACTGGCACATATAATAAAGCACAAAATGAAGAACAAAAACAGAGGCTTACAAACATAGGCTTACACACACAAAACACACAGAGGCTTACACATAGAACAAAAAACACCAAATCAACATCAAAATGAAAAAACATAAAGTAAAAATGAACCACAGCTAAAAACTACCTTAAATCGATTTGAAGCCATAATTTGAAGCCCTGATAGAAATTGGAGGAAGCCCTAATTGCTAATGGTAGAGGCAATACATTGTTTCTTTTAATAAACCTTTATGTCATTTGATCATTCAATAAACGTATTTATTATGACTTTAATTACTGCGATATATTTGTTAGCATAATAAATGTCCTTATAATCATGATACACATTGTATAATTTAAGTACATGACTTGAACTTGAGATTATATAATATATCATAATCTTAAAGGTCCCTAGTCGAGTATTATTATATAGGACAATAATAATACATAGATAGACTGGTATGTTGTTTGACAGATAACCACATCTCATTGGTTTTGAGTATGGAGATACTAAAGTCAATACATAGGTACATGTAGGAGTACATGGTACAGAACAGACCCACAGTGAGATTCTTCATGTTTAATAAAGTCATAAGAAAGACTCATAGTAATAATGGTGTAATGATCCTTTGACTTGAGATCATTATATTTCTATACGAGGATTAATATACTTTGACTACATTAAAAGTTACCTTTGACCGGGTGATGATAAAAGTGGACATCGGGTATATCATGAGTCGTATGAGAAATATGAATGATAGATAAATGATTTAACCCTCCTATAATTAGGAGAGATATTATTGGCCTCTTGATTGGGTGAGACTATAAAATGCATGGCCGTGCTCAAATAATGATTTATTTTTTTAATAGTCTACTCATGGATCAAGTAAACCCGGATTAAATATTGAAGAGGATGACTAAATACATGCCTCGAGTTTAATCTATAATATATATGGTTAAAGGCCGTGCTGAAATAATGATTTGTTTTTTAATAGTCTACTCATGGATCAAGTAAACCCGGATTAAATATTGAAGAGGATGACTAAATACATGCCTCGAGTTTAATCTATAATATATATGGTTAAAGGGATTATATTACACGGAAATATTAATCACGAAAGGTTTTATCGAATCACGATTTAATTATTGTTTAATTGGGTAGCAATGATGTATTAATATGTTAGATATTGATTCAAGTGATGGTCAGGATCTGGATTACTGATCAGATACTGATGCTGATGTCATCAGTAATGCATCGTCAGTATTAGGCTATCATCAGGATTGGTGGCTGATCAGGATTACTCGAGGATATACATCAGTCCAGGAATCAAGGGAGATTGATATATCGGTTCCTGATTTATAGGAATGCAGCTATCATTCATGATATGTATTAAGAATCGTATGTAATTGATTTAATATATCTTGTAATTGATAGGGCAGCTGTGTACTGTATATAAACACAGTTTAGGTTTTACTTAATTGAAATCGCTTACACGAGTTATCTTGTAACCTAGCAGCTCTCAAGAACATCATAATTTCTTGAGAGAGTTTGTAACAGTTTTATATCAGAATTAATAAAGCTGTTATTTATTCATACTTGTGTTATTATTTCTGCTGTAAGTCAAAAATCTTATACAATTGTATTCAACCCCCCTTCTACAATTGTTCTTTACTGGGTAACAATTAGTATCAGAGCAAACTGATAAATTACAATAAGAAACGATCTTAAGATGTCGACAAGCAAGTATGAAAGTATTAAAATCCCTGTTCTAAAAAAGGCTGAATACCCCACATGGAGGGTAAAGATGTTGATGTATCTGGAGGCAACTGATCCTAAATATCTTGATCGAATATATGATGGTCCATATATCCCTAAGAGACTGGTTGCTAGAACAGATACTATACCTGAGCACTATGTTCAGAAGACAAAGGCTGAGGGGACTCCTGAGGAAAAGGCTGAAGTACTCAGAGATGCAAAGGTGAAGAATATTCTTCATAATAGCCCTGATGCTGTCATGTCAAACATAGTGATAGCATGTAAAACTACTAAGGAAATCTGGGAAACTTTGGAAACTCAATGCCAGGGTACTGAATCTATCAAAAGGAATAGAAGGGCTCTGCTGATTCAAGAGTACGAACAGTTTGATGCAAAATCTGATGAGAACCTCACTGATCTGTATGATAGATTTCTAACATTATTGAATAATCTATCTCTGGTGGGTAAAGAGTATGAACCAGACTTAGAGCTTTGCCTGAGGAGTGGGATACTCAAACCTCTATCATTAGGCATTAGTACGATCTTACTGCTGTGTCTCTTGATGAAGTCTATGGGATGATAAGAACCTATGATCTTGAGGTTTAACAAAGGAAGAATAAGAAAACCAGCAAAGCAAAGGCTGTTGCTTTGAATTTTGAATCAAAATCAAAAGGAAAAGCTGTGGAGGTTTCAAGAAGGAGAAGTAGAGTAGCTGAGTCCAATACTGATGACTCATTATCAGATCCTGATACTGATACTGATGATGACTCTACTGATTCTGACATGATGGAAATGGTTGCTATGATAGTCAAAGGCTTCAAGAAGATGAAGTACAGAAAGGCTAGAAGACAAGGCAACTTTCAGAAGAAACCTTTCAATACTGACAAGAACAGGTACAAGAAGAATGAAAGTAAAGGCAGCAAGTTTGACAAGTCAAAAGTCAAATGCTACAACTGTGATGGAATGGGTCACTTTGCAACTGAATGCAAAAAGGACAAGACCAAAGCTCTTATCTCATCAAGCAAGGATTGGATGGACTCTTCCTCAGACTCTGAAGAGGAAAAGGTGAACTATGCATTAATGGCAAATGTGGATGAGATTGTTGCTCCTGAAAATAAGGTACCTGAAGTTGTTTTTGATTTTGATACTGATAATGTTTCTGAGTTAAGATCTTTCTTAAAGTCTCTGCATATTAGCTTTAAAAGTCAATCTCTTGAAAATGCTAGAATAATATATGAGATATCAGAATTGAATAAAAGAAATGATCATCTAGAAGCTGAGTTACTCTTTATGCAAGAAGTACAAAATGAATGTGATAATGTAACACCCCCAGATCCGGGGTCCGGGATCCGGTCGTTACGGTCTCCAATCTGTTCACAATACTTGAACTTACCTCAACATAAAATAAATTACATCTTTATGACCCAACACAACAATATAAAACACACCCGTTATAGTCCTAGAGATGAAATCAGAGTAACAACCAAATTTTATTAAACACATTATGAGTTCTTACAACCCAAAAGAGTTACAATATGAATACATACTCTTTGCCATCCATTTACATAAGTCATACTAGTCCATATATTTGATACTGAAAGAATGAATCTATCCTACCAATAGCTTTCTCTTCGGCTCTGGTAGTCTCATCGTCCTCGCCAGCGTCGAGTGCGCCTTGTGCGAGTCATCTAGTCTAGCTGTTGTTATGATATAATAATAAAGCAAGGGTGAGAAATAGCCCACCAACAATAATATTTAACTAAACGATAATATATAATAGTTCAAAAGTATCTTTCAAATCATATGCCATGCATTTACGGAAATGATGCCAGTATAATATGAACGATGAAGTTACAAGGTAACTCAAAATGTAAATATATGTGGGAATATCTGCTATGTCGAAAATAATCTAGATATTACCATTTATCATAAAAGAGGAACTTGCAGGAAAATATTGCAATTCCAATGATGAATACTTTTCCAATACTGCCAACAATGACAATGTTGTAGAAAATAAATGAATTTGAATGATGAACTTATGCTGGAGTATTCACCGCGCCCATTGCCAATCTTACGATGATCAGTCGCAGATTGTACAGCTCAATTTAGATTTACTTTCGGTAGAAGGAAGAACTGACGGCTTTACCTGTCTACCGCCCTACTAGCTCTCCCCGGCCAACGGTTGGCCCAAAAGGGATGGACCGGCACTACTCGGCCTCTTACACGACTCCAAGTTCGAAAAGAAATTCATGACTCTGAACGCAAAGTTCGTCCCCCTTTTCGCAAGTATAATACTTGTTGATAAGACTCCACAAAGTAGTCATATCTAGTTAGAAAGGAAAATACAACATCATAACTCTCAAGCTGCTGCTTGTTAGAGGATACCATCTTGTTCCAGTAATCTTACCCCTCGAATGATGAGAAGGTTACTCACAGATTCAATTGATAAACAGCAACCACGTTGCGAGTGAAACGAATAGTTTTACAAGATTTATGACCGGGAAGTCAACAAGATAAATAACATTGCTCAAGTAGGTTCCCCTATAATATGGAAGTTTGAGCGAGCATTTAAATCCTTTTAAGATAGATTAAAATGAAAAATAAAGAGTTGGGAACCTTACCTTGAAAGAATAGTCGTACAAAGACTACGAAATATTTTACATAATATCTGGAGGTGATAGATAATCTCCGACTAATATAAATAATTTTAAAAAGAAATTAAAAGAATTAAATAAATATTTCAAGAATATTTATTAACTCAATAATAATTACGGAATATTATTAAATCATAATATTGCTCGTAAGTAATCCTCGAATGAATATATGGAATTATTTACTAAATAAATCCCTCCTGAAATGAATATTCGAAATAATATTCATTAAATAATTAAACTCCAATAAATATTTAAAATAATATTCAATAAATAGGTCAAACCTTAAATGAATATTTGAAAATAATATTCATTTAATAAATAATCTTCTAAATGAATATCCAAATAATATTCGTTTAGTAATCAAAACTTTAAAGGAATAATCGAAATAATATTCCTTAAGTAAATAGAACTTCTAATGAATATTTTAAAATAATATTCATCAAGTATATAAAACCTTAAATGAATATTCGAAAGTAATATTCATTTAATAAATAACATTATAATGAATATCAAAATAATATTCATTAAATAATCAACTCTAAATGAATATTCGAAACTAACATTCATTTAATATCTCTCGACTGAGATAATACTCGAATAACATTCCTCGAAATATTTCCAAGTAATTGATACTTTATGGAAATATAAATAACGTTTAATAATAACATTCCTCAAAATAAATAATAATCTGCCGTTGGAATCCCTTCGGGTTTCCACGACTATCTATATCTCAAAATACCGACCCCCGGTCTATATTTAAGAATGAATATCATATGCCCTTCGCTAAGGGTCTTATCAAAACAATCCGGCTTATAACTGACAATTCGTATCTAGTCCATAAGCCAATATCAATTTTGGGAACAGGTATCATAATATAATTTGACAATAGGCATGCATGCTATGGATTATGTAAAATGGCAATCACATATATATATATATTATCACAACAATAGGTTCAAAGTTTTGAACACTTGCCTGGTAATCGGGTGTGGGTAGAGATAGCGTGTCCTGGGTCTGCTCGATGATCTATAAACAATCAGAACATTCGAGATTAACCACTTAACACCTTTTAAAAGTCTAAGTATAAACTTTACTTAAGTCGAAACACGTTTTCGAATTATCTCGTTATACACCTTTTAGTGTGACTCTTTTTATTACTGATACGATCCGACATTTGTTCGCTATTACGACATGTCATCATACCCACACTCGGTATATACTTAAGTAATATAAGTTCTAAAGTCGATCGATTACGAACCGAGATTATACCTCGAGTTTTATCGTTCGTTTTCTAAGTGTTTTACCAAAGTTACAACCAAGCGGGTTTTTAGGGGTTCGTCCGCGTTTAACTTCGATTCCAACATTTTTATAAAATCAGAAAACGATCCGTTTGATATGTGGTTTTCTTTCATACCTTTCTTATGACCCCTAGTATTTATTTACCAAGATTCGCCACTGGGTAACATGCTTTACGAGGGTTGAATTGAAGTTACTAAATTTTACTTACGGTTCCGAACCAATTTTAGTAATTTGACCATATCTCCTAAACCGTAAGTCGGAATGTTTCGATTCTCACGCCAAAACGAACTATGGCTCGAGATCTACAAGGACATGTCATAATATTTCTAAGGTCAGGAAATTAGATTTACTGTCATGCTGGGTTTCTAAGTGTTAACAAAAATTCGGCATTACTACGGCTATAACTCGAACGATCCAAATTTGTACATGCCTCAAGCACATCATCAAAGCAACTCATGGCTTAACAACATCATTTACTACTGTCAAGAGGCTCTAAGGCCAGTGGTAAGGTCTCATGACCACCACACAACATAAACATAACAAATCAAGTCTTAAACAACTATTAACATAACAATCAAGAACTCATCTTGCAACCCACTTAAGATCTCATCAAAACTTCATAAAACACAAAGTAAGATCAAGGGTTTAGGTGAGATATACCTTCCCTGGAGTATGTACTAGCCTTATAAAACCTTGTATAGCCCTTAGAACACCTTAAACAAGCTTGGATCATCCAAAGAAATAATAAAACTAAAGTTAGTTCTTAAAAATTACTATACATCAGTTCAAAGATCTGCAAAAACGTGGCCCTTACCATGCTTTCTTTGTTGGGCTTAAACCCAATACGGTAGTATGAGTATTGGTGATATAAGTCATATATGGGTAAGGTAATAATTGTATGGATACACAATTATTATATATGGTATGTCTTATTCACAAAGTTAGGTAATTAGGTGCCAAGAATTGGAAGGCTTGTATAACAAGTATGGTAAGACTTGTAGAACAAGTATGGCAAGTCTTGGTGGCTAAGTTTTGGGTGGCTATATAAACATAGTCATATTATGTTTTGATATATACTTGAGTATTGTTTGGCTTGAGTATTGTGTGAGTAATACACCGAGTGATTGATGTATTATTGATATTGTTAAGATTAATAATACGAGTTTGGGACGTGGGTTTTCCGTGTCAAATATATTTGTGTGTGTGCTTTGTTTTATTTGTTTGAATCTCGTTAATTGTGTAGCCCCTAACCTAATAATTGGTATCTAGAGCCGAGGTTCGAGGTTCGTGATGGATAAGGTCGGGGGATTCGAGATTGAATTGTTTAATGAAAGAAATAATTTTACCTTGTGGCAGAGCACGGTGAAAGATCTGTTGATTCAACGAGGGTTGTATGAAACTCTTGAAGACAAGAAGCCTGCTGATGTGGAAGATCCAAAGTGGACAGATATGAAGTTACGTGCAGCATCGACAATCCGGTTGGCCCTTGCACCGGAAATCAAGTATGATGTCCTTGAGGAGGATAACCCTAAAAAATTGTGGGAGAAGTTGACGAAGACGTATCACTCAAAGTCTTTGGCAAATAAGTTGTTCCTCAAGAAAGATTTGTTCGGGCTCAAGATGGAGGAAGATGGAGATTTGAGAGATCATCTGAATCGTTTTAATGGCCTGATCAACCAGCTAAATAATTTGGATGAAAAATTGAAGGATGAGGACAAAGCTGTTCTTCTACTTGTGTCTCTACCAAAGTAGTATAGTATTGTGATTACTTCTTTATTGGTTGGGAATACGGAGTTATCTTTGGATGAGACTATTGTTGTTCTTCTGGAGTCCGAAAGATTGATGAAGCAAGGATCGAGTGACGCATCTGATGGAAGTGCACTCGTGGTGGATGCACGTGACAAGAAAAAGAAGTCCGGTAAGAAACATAACCCTAATATCAAGTGCTTTTATTGTGATGAATTGGGTCATATACAATCCTGGTGTCCAAAGGCAAGAGAAGACTTGAAGGAGTTGAAGAAAACTCGAGGAGGGGGTAATGTTTCGCTTGTGGAAGGTGATGCTCTTTTGGTACAAGAAGATAAGGGATCGAAAGAAGAATGGGTGCTTGACTCGGGATGTTCTCATCACATATGTGGTAGGAGGGAGTGGTTCTCGTCCTACAAGAAGTGTGATGGAAAGATGGCTGCTTTACCAAACGGTAAAAGGGTAAAGGTTGCTGGTATTGGTGAGGTAATGATGAAACTTCACAATGGTCGTGTTCGAAAGTTAACTCAAGTGAGGTATGTACTGGAGTTAAATCGAAATCTAATTTCATTGGGTAAATTATTTGATTTGGGATATACTGTTATGATGAAGAACGGTATTTTGGAGGTCACTAAAAGGGATTTAGAGATACTCAAAGGATGGAAGGACAAAAGAAATCTTTTTGTGCTAGAAGGAGAGGTTATTGTTCGAGGGGAGGCATTGGCGGATGGACGTCGATGTCTTGATGGTGACCGTTAAATCGGTTGTGCATGGAACCATATTGGGTTGAAGGGGAGGATTGTTGGGCTTAAACCCAATACGGTAGTATGGGTATTGGTGATATAAGTCATATATGGGTAAGGTAATAATTGTATGGATACACAATTATTATATATGGTATGTCTTATTCACAAAGTTAGGTAATTAGGTGCCAAGAATTGGAAGGCTTGTATAACAAGTATGGTAAGACTTGTAGAACAAGTATGGCAAGTCTTGGTGGCTAAGTTTTGGGTGGATATATAAACATAGTCATATTATGTTTTGATATATACTTGAGTATTGTTTGGCTTGAGTATTGTGTGAGTGATACACCGAGTGATTGATGTATTATTGATATTGTTAAGATTAATAATACGAGTTTGGGACGTGGGTTTTCCGTGTCAAATATATTTGTGTGTGTGCTTTGTTTTATTTGTTTGAATCTCGTTAATTGTGTAGCCCCTAACCTAATAATTGGTATCTAGAGCCGAGGTTCGAGGTTCGTGATGGATAAGGTCGGGGGATTCGAGATTGAATTGTTTAATGAAAGAAATAATTTTACCTTGTGGCAGAGCACGGTGAAAGATCTGTTGATTCAACGAGGGTTGTATGAAACTCTTGAAGACAAGAAGCCTGCTGATGTGGAAGATCCAAAGTGGACAGATATGAAGTTACGTGCAGCATCGACAATCCGGTTGGCCCTTGCACCGGAAATCAAGTATGATGTCCTTGAGGAGGATAACCCTAAAAAATTGTGGGAGAAGTTGACGAAGACGTATCACTCAAAGTCTTTGGCAAATAAGTTGTTCCTCAAGAAAGATTTGTTCGGGCTCAAGATGGAGGAAGATGGAGATTTGAGAGATCATCTGAATCGTTTTAATGGCCTGATCAACCAGCTAAATAATTTGGATGAAAAATTGAAGGATGAGGACAAAGCTGTTCTTCTACTTGTGTCTCTACCAAAGTAGTATAGTATTGTGATTACTTCTTTATTGGTTGGGAATACGGAGTTATCTTTGGATGAGACTATTGTTGTTCTTCTGGAGTCCGAAAGATTGATGAAGCAAGGATCGAGTGACGCATCTGATGGAAGTGCACTCGTGGTGGATGCACGTGACAAGAAAAAGAAGTCCGGTAAGAAACATAACCCTAATATCAAGTGCTTTTATTGTGATGAATTGGGTCATATACAATCCTGGTGTCCAAAGGCAAGAGAAGACTTGAAGGAGTTGAAGAAAACTCGAGGAGGGGGTAATGTTTCGCTTGTGGAAGGTGATGCTCTTTTGGTACAAGAAGATAAGGGATCGAAAGAAGAATGGGTGCTTGACTCGGGATGTTCTCATCACATATGTGGTAGGAGGGAGTGGTTCTCGTCCTACAAGAAGTGTGATGGAAAGATGGCTGCTTTACCAAACGGTAAAAGGGTAAAGGTTGCTGGTATTGGTGAGGTAATGATGAAACTTCACAATGGTCCTGTTCGAAAGTTAACTCAAGTGAGGTATGTACTGGAGTTAAATCGAAATCTAATTTCATTGGGTAAATTATTTGATTTGGGATATACTGTTATGATGAAGAACGGTATTTTGGAGGTCACTAAAAGGGATTTAGAGATACTCAAAGGATGGAAGGACAAAAGAAATCTTTTTGTGCTAGAAGGAGAGGTTATTGTTCGAGGGGAGGCATTGGCGGATGGACGTCGATGTCTTGATGGTGACCGTTAAATCGGTTGTGCATGGAACCGTATTGGGTTGAAGGGGAGGATTGTTGGGCTTAAACCCAATACGGTAGTATGGGTATTGGTGATATATGGTAATAATTGTATGGATACACAATTATTATATATGGTATGTCTTATTCACAACGTTAGGTAATTAGGTGCCAAGAATTGGAAGGCTTGTATAACAAGTATGGTAAGACTTGTAGAACAAGTATGGCAAGTCTTGGTGGCTAAGTTTTGGGTGGCTATATAAACATAGTCATATTATGTTTTGATATATACTTGAGTATTGTTTGGCTTGAGTATTGTGTGAGTGATACACCGAGTGATTGATGTATTATTGATATTGTTAAGATTAATAATACGAGTTTGGGACGTGGGTTTTCCGTGTCAAATATATTTGTGTGTGTGCTTTGTTTTATTTGTTTGAATCTCGTTAATTGTGTAGCCCCTAACCTAATAATTGGTATCTAGAGCCGAGGTTCGAGGTTCGTGATGGATAAGGTCGGGGGATTCGAGATTGAATTGTTTAATGAAAGAAATAATTTTACCTTGTGGCAGAGCACGGTGAAAGATCTGTTGATTCAACGAGGGTTGTATGAAACTCTTGAAGACAAGAAGCCTGCTGATGTGGAAGATCCAAAGTGGACAGATATGAAGTTACGTGCAGTATCGACAATCCGGTTGGCCCTTGCACCGGAAATCAAGTATGATGTCCTTGAGGAGGATAACCCTAAAAAATTGTGGGAGAAGTTGACGAAGACGTATCACTCAAAGTCTTTGGCAAATAAGTTGTTCCTCAAGAAAGATTTGTTCGGGCTCAAGATGGAGGAAGATGGAGATTTGAGAGATCATCTGAATCGTTTTAATGGCCTGATCAACCAGCTAAATAATTTGGATGAAAAATTGAAGGATGAGGACAAAGCTGTTCTTCTACTTGTGTCTCTACCAAAGTAGTATAGTATTGTGATTACTTCTTTATTGGTTGGGAATACGGAGTTATCTTTGGATGAGACTATTGTTGTTCTTCTGGAGTCCGAAAGATTGATGAAGCAAGGATCGAGTGACGCATCTGATGGAAGTGCACTCGTGGTGGATGCACGTGACAAGAAAAAGAAGTCCGGTAAGAAACATAACCCTAATATCAAGTGCTTTTATTGTGATGAATTGGGTCATATACAATCCTGGTGTCCAAAGGCAAGAGAAGACTTGAAGGAGTTGAAGAAAACTCGAGGAGGGGGTAATGTTTCGCTTGTGGAAGGTGATGCTCTTTTGGTACAAGAAGATAAGGGATCGAAAGAAGAATGGGTGCTTGACTCGGGATGTTCTCATCACATATGTGGTAGGAGGGAGTGGTTCTCGTCCTACAAGAAGTGTGATGGAAAGATGGCTGCTTTACCAAACGGTAAAAGGGTAAAGGTTGCTGGTATTGGTGAGGTAATGATGAAACTTCACAATGGTCGTGTTCGAAAGTTAACTCAAGTGAGGTATGTACTGGAGTTAAATCGAAATCTAATTTCATTGGGTAAATTATTTGATTTGGGATATACTGTTATGATGAAGAACGGTATTTTGGAGGTCACTAAAAGGGATTTAGAGATACTCAAAGGATGGAAGGACAAAAGAAATCTTTTTGTGCTAGAAGGAGAGGTTATTGTTCGAGGGGAGGCATTGGCGGATGGACGTCGATGTCTTGATGGTGACCGTTAAATCGGTTGTGCATGGAACCGTATTGGGTTGAAGGGGAGGATTGTTGGGCTTAAACCCAATACGGTAGTATGGGTATTGGTGATATAAGTCATATATGGGTAAGGTAATAATTGTATGGATACACAATTATTATATATGGTATGTCTTATTCACAAAGTTAGGTAATTAGGTGCCAAGAATTGGAAGGCTTGTATAACAAGTATGGTAAGACTTGTAGAACAAGTATGGCAAGTCTTGGTGGCTAAGTTTTGGGTGGCTATATAAACATAGTCATATTATGTTTTGATATATACTTGAGTATTGTTTGGCTTGAGTATTGTGTGAGTGATACACCGAGTGATTGATGTATTATTGATATTGTTAAGATTAATAATACGAGTTTGGGACGTGGGTTTTCCGTGTCAAATATATTTGTGTGTGTGCTTTGTTTTATTTGTTTGAATCTCGTTAATTGTGTAGCCCCTAACCTAATAATTGGTATCTAGAGCCGAGGTTCGAGGTTCGTGATGGATAAGGTCGGGGGATTCGAGATTGAATTGTTTAATGAAAGAAATAATTTTACCTTGTGGCAGAGCACGGTGAAAGATCTGTTGATTCAACGAGGGTTGTATGAAACTCTTGAAGACAAGAAGCCTGCTGATGTGGAAGATCCAAAGTGGACAGATATGAAGTTACGTGCAGCATCGACAATCCGGTTGGCCCTTGCACCGGAAATCAAGTATGATGTCCTTGAGGAGGATAACCCTAAAAAATTGTGGGAGAAGTTGACGAAGACGTATCACTCAAAGTCTTTGGCAAATAAGTTGTTCCTCAAGAAAGATTTGTTCGGGCTCAAGATGGAGGAAGATGGAGATTTGAGAGATCATCTGAATCGTTTTAATGGCCTGATCAACCAGCTAAATAATTTGGATGAAAAATTGAAGGATGAGGACAAAGCTGTTCTTCTACTTGTGTCTCTACCAAAGTAGTATAGTATTGTGATTACTTCTTTATTGGTTGGGAATACGGAGTTATCTTTGGATGAGACTATTGTTGTTCTTCTGGAGTCCGAAAGATTGATGAAGCAAGGATCGAGTGACGCATCTGATGGAAGTGCACTCGTGGTGGATGCACGTGACAAGAAAAAGAAGTCCGGTAAGAAACATAACCCTAATATCAAGTGCTTTTATTGTGATGAATTGGGTCATATACAATCCTGGTGTCCAAAGGCAAGAGAAGACTTGAAGGAGTTGAAGAAAACTCGAGGAGGGGGTAATGTTTCGCTTGTGGAAGGTGATGCTCTTTTGGTACAAGAAGATAAGGGATCGAAAGAAGAATGGGTGCTTGACTCGGGATGTTCTCATCACATATGTGGTAGGAGGGAGTGGTTCTCGTCCTACAAGAAGTGTGATGGAAAGATGGCTGCTTTACCAAACGGTAAAAGGGTAAAGGTTGCTGGTATTGGTGAGGTAATGATGAAACTTCACAATGGTCGTGTTCGAAAGTTAACTCAAGTGAGGTATGTACTGGAGTTAAATCGAAATCTAATTTCATTGGGTAAATTATTTGATTTGGGATATACTGTTATGATGAAGAACGGTATTTTGGAGGTCACTAAAAGGGATTTAGAGATACTCAAAGGATGGAAGGACAAAAGAAATCTTTTTGTGCTAGAAGGAGAGGTTATTGTTCGAGGGGAGGCATTGGCGGATGGACGTCGATGTCTTGATGGTGACCGTTAAATCGGTTGTGCATGGAACCGTATTGGGTTGAAGGGGAGGATTGTTGGGCTTAAACCCAATACGGTAGTATGGGTATTGGTGATATAAGTCATATATGGGTAAGGTAATAATTGTATGGATACACAATTATTATATATGGTAGGTCTTATTCACAAAGTTAGGTAATTAGGTGCCAAGAATTGGAAGGCTTGTATAACAAGTATGGTAAGACTTGTAGAACAAGTATGGCAAGTCTTGGTGGCTAAGTTTTGGGTGGCTATATAAACATAGTCATATTATGTTTTGATATATACTTGAGTATTGTTTGGCTTGAGTATTGTGTGAGTGATACACCGAGTGATTGATGTATTATTGATATTGTTAAGATTAATAATACGAGTTTGGGACGTGGGTTTTCCGTGTCAAATATATTTGTGTGTGTGCTTTGTTTTATTTGTTTGAATCTCGTTAATTGTGTAGCCCCTAACCTAATAATTGGTATCTAGAGCCGAGGTTCGAGGTTCGTGATGGATAAGGTCGGGGGATTCGAGATTGAATTGTTTAATGAAAGAAATAATTTTACCTTGTGGCAGAGCACGGTGAAAGATCTGTTGATTCAACGAGGGTTGTATGAAACTCTTGAAGACAAGAAGCCTGCTGATGTGGAAGATCCAAAGTGGACAGATATGAAGTTACGTGCAGCATCGACAATCCGGTTGGCCCTTGCACCGGAAATCAAGTATGATGTCCTTGAGGAGGATAACCCTAAAAAATTGTGGGAGAAGTTGACGAAGACGTATCACTCAAAGTCTTTGGCAAATAAGTTGTTCCTCAAGAAAGATTTGTTCGGGCTCAAGATGGAGGAAGATGGAGATTTGAGAGATCATCTGAATCGTTTTAATGGCCTGATCAACCAGCTAAATAATTTGGATGAAAAATTGAAGGATGAGGACAAAGCTGTTCTTCTACTTGTGTCTCTACCAAAGTAGTATAGTATTGTGATTACTTCTTTATTGGTTGGGAATACGGAGTTATCTTTGGATGAGACTATTGTTGTTCTTCTGGAGTCCGAAAGATTGATGAAGCAAGGATCGAGTGACGCATCTGATGGAAGTGCACTCGTGGTGGATGCACGTGACAAGAAAAAGAAGTCCGGTAAGAAACATAACCCTAATATCAAGTGCTTTTATTGTGATGAATTGGGTCATATACAATCCTGGTGTCCAAAGGCAAGAGAAGACTTGAAGGAGTTGAAGAAAACTCGAGGAGGGGGTAATGTTTCGCTTGTGGAAGGTGATGCTCTTTTGGTACAAGAAGATAAGGGATCGAAAGAAGAATGGGTGCTTGACTCGGGATGTTCTCATCACATATGTGGTAGGAGGGAGTGGTTCTCGTCCTACAAGAAGTGTGATGGAAAGATGGCTGCTTTACCAAACGGTAAAAGGGTAAAGGTTGCTGGTATTGGTGAGGTAATGATGAAACTTCACAATGGTCCTGTTCGAAAGTTAACTCAAGTGAGGTATGTACTGGAGTTAAATCGAAATCTAATTTCATTGGGTAAATTATTTGATTTGGGATATACTGTTATGATGAAGAACGGTATTTTGGAGGTCACTAAAAGGGATTTAGAGATACTCAAAGGATGGAAGGACAAAAGAAATCTTTTTGTGCTAGAAGGAGAGGTTATTGTTCGAGGGGAGGCATTGGCGGATGGACGTCGATGTCTTGATGGTGACCGTTAAATCGGTTGTGCATGGAACCGTATTGGGTTGAAGGGGAGGATTGTTGGGCTTAAACCCAATACGGTAGTATGGGTATTGGTGATATATGGTAATAATTGTATGGATACACAATTATTATATATGGTATGTCTTATTCACAACGTTAGGTAATTAGGTGCCAAGAATTGGAAGGCTTGTATAACAAGTATGGTAAGACTTGTAGAACAAGTATGGCAAGTCTTGGTGGCTAAGTTTTGGGTGGCTATATAAACATAGTCATATTATGTTTTGATATATACTTGAGTATTGTTTGGCTTGAGTATTGTGTGAGTGATACACCGAGTGATTGATGTATTATTGATATTGTTAAGATTAATAATACGAGTTTGGGACGTGGGTTTTCCGAGTCAAATATATTTGTGTGTGTGCTTTGTTTTATTTGTTTGAATCTTATTAATTGTGTAGCCCCTAACCTAACAATTGGTATCTAGAGCCGAGGTTCGAGGTTCGTGATGGATAAGGTCGGGGGATTCGAGATTGAATTGTTTAATGAAAGAAATAATTTTACCTTGTGCCAGAGCACGGTGAAAGATCTGTTGATTCAACGAGGGTTGTATGAAACTCTTGAAGACAAGAAGCCTGCTGATGTGGAAGATCCAAAGTGGACAGATATGAAGTTACGTGCAGCATCGACAATCCGGTTGGCCCTTGCATCGGAAATCAAGTATGATGTTCTTGAGGAGGATAACCCTAAAAAATTGTGGGAGAAGTTGACGAAGACGTATCACTCAAAGTCTTTGGCAAATAAGTTGTTCCTCAAGAAAGATTTGTTCGGGCTCAAGATGGAGGAAGATGGAGATTTGAGAGATCATCTGAATCGTTTTAATGGCCTGATCAACCAGCTAAATAATTTGGATGAAAAATTGAAGGATGAGGACAAAGCTGTTCTTCTACTTGTGTCTCTACCAAAGTAGTATAGTATTGTGATTACTTCTTTATTGGTTGGGAATACGGAGTTATCTTTGGATGAGACTATTGTTGTTCTTCTGGAGTCCGAAAGATTGATGAAGCAAGGATCGAGTGACGCATCTGATGGAAGTGCACTCGTGGTGGATGCACGTGACAAGAAAAAGAAGTCCGGTAAGAAACATAACCCTAATATCAAGTGCTTTTATTGTGATGAATTGGGTCATATACAATCCTGGTGTCCAAAGGCAAGAGAAGACTTGAAGGAGTTGAAGAAAACTCGAGGAGGGGGTAATGTTTCGCTTGTGGAAGGTGATGCTCTTTTGGTACAAGAAGATAAGGGATCGAAAGAAGAATGGGTGCTTGACTCGGGATGTTCTCATCACATATGTGGTAGGAGGGAGTGGTTCTCGTCCTACAAGAAGTGTGATGGAAAGATGGTTGCTTTACCAAACGGTAAAAGGGTAAAGGTTGCTGGTATTGGTGAGGTAATGATGAAACTTCACAATGGTCGTGTTCGAAAGTTAACTCAAGTGAGGTATGTACTGGAGTTAAATCGAAATCTAATTTCATTGGGTAAATTATTTGATTTGGGATATACTGTTATGATGAAGAACGGTATTTTGGAGGTCACTAAAAGGGATTTAGAGATACTCAAAGGATGGAAGGATAAAAGAAATCTTTTTGTGCTAGAAGGAGAGGTTATTGTTCGAGGGGAGGCATTGGCGGATGGACGTCGATGTCTTGATGGTGACCGTTAAATCGGTTGTGCATGGAACCGTATTGGGTTGAAGGGGAGGATTGTTGGGCTTAAACCCAATACGGTAGTATGGGTATTGGTGATATAAGTCATATATGGGTAAGGTAATAATTGTATGGATACACAATTATTATATATGGTATGTCTTATTCACAAAGTTAGGTAATTAGGTGCCAAGAATTGGAAGGCTTGTATAACAAGTATGGTAAGACTTGTAGAACAAGTATGGCAAGTCTTGGTGGCTAAGTTTTGGGTGGCTATATAAACATAGTCATATTATGTTTTGATATATACTTGAGTATTGTTTGGCTTGAGTATTGTGTGAGTGATACACCGAGTGATTGATGTATTATTGATATTGTTAAGATTAATAATACGAGTTTGGGACGTGGGTTTTCCGCGTCAAATATATTTGTGTGTGTGTTTTGTTTTATTTGTTTGAATCTCGTTAATTGTGTAGCCCCTAACCTAACAATTGGTATCTAGAGCCGAGGGTCGAGGTTCGTGATGGATAAGGTCGGGGGATTCGAGATTGAATTGTTTAACGAAAGAAATAATTTTACCTTGTGGCAGAGCACGGTGAAAGATCTGTTGATTCAACGAGGGTTGTATGAAACTCTTGAAGACAAGAAGCCTGCTGATGTGGAAGATCCAAAGTGGACAGATATGAAGTTACGTGCAGCATCGACAATCCGGTTGGCCCTTGCACCGGAAATCAAGTATGATGTTCTTGAGGAGGATAACCCTAAAAAATTGTGGGAGAAGTTGACGAAGACGTATCACTCAAAGTCTTTGGCAAATAAGTTGTTCCTCAAGAAAGATTTGTTCGGGCTCAAGATGGAGGAAGATGGAGATTTGAGAGATCATCTGAATCGTTTTAATGGCCTGATCAACCAGCTAAATAATTTGGATGAAAAATTGAAGGATGAGGACAAAGCTGTTCTTCTACTTGTGTCTCTACCAAAGTAGTATAGTATTGTGATTACTTCTTTATTGGTTGGGAATACGGAGTTATCTTTGGATGAGACTATTGTTGTTCTTTTGGAGTCCGAAAGATTGATGAAGCAAGGATCGAGTGACGCATCTGATGGAAGTGCACTCGTGGTGGATGCACGTGACAAGAAAAAGAAGTCCGGTAAGAAACATAACCCTAATATCAAGTGCTTTTATTGTGATGAATTGGGTCATATACAATCCTGGTGTCCAAAGGCAAGAGAAGACTTGAAGGAGTTGAAGAAAACTCGAGGAGGGGGTAATGTTTCGCTTGTGGAAGGTGATGCTCTTTTGGTACAAGAAGATAAGGGATCGAAAGAAGAATGGGTGCTTGACTCGGGATGTTCTCTTCACATATGTGGTAGGAGGGAGTGGTTCTCGTCCTACAAGAAGTGTGATGGAAAGATGGTTGCTTTACCAAACGGTAAAAGGGTAAAGGTTGCTGGTATTGGTGAGGTAATGATGAAACTTCACAATGGTCGTGTTCGAAAGTTAACTCAAGTGAGGTATGTACTGGAGTTAAATCGAAATCTAATTTCATTGGGTAAATTATTTGATTTGGGATATACTGTTATGATGAAGAACGGTATTTTGGAGGTCACTAAAAGGGATTTAGAGATACTCAAAGGATGGAAGGACAAAAGAAATCTTTTTGTGCTAGAAGGAGAGGTTATTGTTCGAGGGGAGGCATTGGCGGATGGACGTCGATGTCTTGATGGTGACCGTTAAATCGGTTGTGCATGGAACCTTATTGGGTTGAAGTGGAGGATTGTTGGGCTTAAATCCAATACGGTAGTATGGGTATTGGTGATATAAGTCATATATGGGTAAGGTAATAATTGTATGGATACACAATTATTATATATGGTATGTCTTATTCACAAAGTTAGGTAATTAGGTGCCAAGAATTGGAAGGCTTGTATAACAAGTATGGTAAGACTTGTAGAACAAGTATGGCAAGTCTTGGTGGCTAAGTTTTGGGTGGCTATATAAACATAGTCATATTATGTTTTGATATATACTTGAGTATTGTTTGGCTTGAGTATTGTGTGAGTGATACACCGAGTGATTGATGTATTATTGATATTGTTAAGATTAATAATACGAGTTTGGGACGTGGGTTTTCCGCGTCAAATATATTTGTATGTGTGCTTTGTTTTATTTGTTTGAATCTCGTTAATTGTGTAGCCCCTAACCTAACATTCTTGGATGAGGCTCCTAAAGGAGAGTTGTAGAGAATCTAACCAGCTTTCCAACAAGCTAAAGAACACCAAATTTCATTGAGAAACGAAGGAGATATGGCCGTTTGAAAATCAGTCCAGAAACTGTCAAGCATCAGGACAGTTTGCTTCTTCAACTTGGGGAGGTGATTTTACTAGGCTATACTACTTGGATTGCTATGAAATTTGTAACGAATGTTGCCCATGGAGTGG
Source organism: Saposhnikovia divaricata (assembly GCA_036435485.1). NCBI lineage: Eukaryota > Viridiplantae > Streptophyta > Magnoliopsida > Apiales > Apiaceae > Saposhnikovia > Saposhnikovia divaricata. The sequence continues at coordinate 42,175,101 of CM071601.1, forward strand.
AGAAACTATGGTTAAAATTTGGTGATTTTAGATGCTCTAGATTGGGAGATATGAATTTTTCTTTGAGCTTGGTTCATGGTGGGCAGTTTTGGAGAGATTGGTTGTTCTTGGTTTGCTTTTTGTTTTGCTAGCTTCTCTTTTGCTCTCATCCACTCTAAAGTGTATTATTGCTGTGTTTAGGAAATATCTTGCATAAAGCCACTTTATTAAAGTGCTTGTGTCATGGATGATGCATTTGCAAGGGACATGTGTTGAATTCTTATGGCTTTGAACTAAGTACTTGGTTTAGTTTCTAATTGTTCTAGTTCCTTTGGTAAGTACTTGGTTACTTTATCCCATCCACTTGCATATGCTTGCATCTTGCTTTCTACTTGCTCTTTTGTCTAGTTATTCCTCAATTTCATTGATCGTTCGGAGGATATCTCGAAGATTTCCAATTAGGGTTTTACCGGAAACCGTCTTAATATTTACACCATCATTTTCAATTCTCTTTAATAATTCTTGAACCTATATTCCTTAAATCCCTTCAATAATTCTTTAAGTCTTTCAGTGTCCAGGGAAATCTCGGGGAAAATAAAAGTGCTATTTTTCAGAATCCGACAGCTTTTACATACACTCTTTTTCCCCCTGGATCACTAATACGAACTCAGAATTTCGTTCCGGATACTTATATATCGCGTTGTCTAATAATATTCCTATGTCCACCCAAAATCACTATTCATCCATTTTTCTTTACTCATCCTCTTAGGGTTGTACAATTGTCCCTGATCTCTTTCGATCGTTCCTTAACCTTTTTACGGACCCATTGGACCAATAACATATATCGATTTGGATGACATAAGAATAATCTTTTCCTTTAGAATTATCAAATCTCAATTCCCTAGGAGATAGATAATTCTTATATAAAGTGTCAACCAATAGTATTCTTCATGTATAAACATTTGAATCCAAATCTATTCCTTTCATTCATTATCTCAATCGTTACATCGTAGTCGTAATCACTATTCACTATTACCTCAGTACATAATAAAAAGTTTTAATTATATCCAAAATTTGGGGTTCTTATAGATAAGGCTAAGCACATGAAGCTAGAAATGGAGTTTAAATGTACTGCACTTGAAAAGGAACTTAATGATGCTAATGAGAAACTCAGAACCTGGACACACTCTGGAAAGAAAACACACGATCTTATCACAGATAAGAACTGGAAAGAGGGTCTAGGTTATAAGCCGAGGACAAAAAGAAGAATAAAGGTAAAGTTGTTACTGCTGAAACAACAAAACCAGGAAGAGTTGTTGTGAATGAGTCAACAAATCCAAAAAACTATAAACATGTTATAGACAGAACAAAGACTAAATTAAAACCTGTTAAGTATGTGTATCCAGAAAATCCCAAATCTACTTTAGAAAAGGGATCTACTTCTACACAAAATTCTGAGTCTAAATCTGTCAAAAATATAGGTCTTTTGTCTAAGAAACAACTGAGAGACAGAATCTGTAAAGTGACAGATAGAGAGAAAACCACTACTGCTAAGAGGAACAGGAATGGTAAAATAGGAATAAACAAAGAGAATAATTATAAGTATATTCCAAATGCAACAAGGAAAACATGCTTTAATTGTGGTAACTCTAATCGTCTTGCTATTGATTGCAGGAGGAGTAAAAAGAAGGCTACTGCAGTTCCTAAGTCTGACATTAGGAATAGATCAGTATTTTATAAACCACAGAATCCTTGTTTTCACTGTGGTAGTAAATGGCATTCTATCTACACATGTGAAGAATACCATAGTCTGTACTATAATCATTATGATTCTTTGCCAAAGTTTAATAAAAGTGCAAATTCTGGTAAAACAAAGAGTCTGAATACTAAGCATGCATCTAATAATTCTGATAATGACAAAGCGAATTCTGATGGATTTAAATCTGACAGAACTGCTTTTGTTAAAAAGACTTCTGCTGCTAAAAATGTTAAATTGCATGCAAAAAGAACCCAACAAGTGTGGGTTCTTAAAAATTCTAACTGAGCTCTTTGTGTTTCTGATTGCAGCGTAAAAAGAAAAATGTGTTGGTCATGGATAGTGGATGTTCTGTTCACATGACTGGAAACAAAACCTTGCTATCAGAATTTGAGGAGAAGGCTGGCCCAACAGTGTCTTATGGAGATGGCAACATTGGACAAACTTTGGGATATGGCAATATAATTATTGGAAATGTCATCATTGAAAAAGTAGCTCTGGTAAAAGGACTCAAACACAATCTGCTTAGTGTTAGTCAAATCACAGACAGAGGTTATCATGTCAACTTCAATGATACTCACTTTGAAGTGATCAGCAAAACATCTGGAAGGATTGTCTTAACTGGTCAAAGACGTGGTAACATTTATGAAGCCAATGTCTACGCCAATACTGATGGTCCCTCAACATGCTTCATCAGTAAAGCAACAGTAGATGAAAGTTGGAATTGGCACAAGAAGCTTTCTCATCTCAACTTCAACAACATCAATGAGTTGGTTAAGAAAGATTTGGTGAGAGGATTACCAAAGGCGTTGTATACTCCAGATGGACTCTGTGATGCTTGTCAGAAGGCCAAACAGAGAAGGACATCATTCAAGAGTAAATCTGAATCCTTAATTGCTGAACCATATCACATGCCACACCTTCACTTGTTTGGACCAGTCAACATTATGTCCATCAGTAAGAAAAGGTATACTCTAGTTATTATTGATGAATATACTAGATTTACCTGGGTGTATTTTCTGCACAGAAAAGATGAAACTGCTGAGATACTTTTGGACCATGTGAGACTCATTGAGACTAGCACAAAGTACAAAGTCAAGATTCTAAGAAGTGATAATGGAACTGAATTCAAGAATTCAGTAATGGAAGAGTTCTGCAAGTACAAAGGAATAGTTCAACAATTCTCTGCTCCTGGCACACCCCAAAAAAATGGAGTAGTTGAAAGGAAGAACAAAAACTCTTATTGAAGCTGGCAGAACAATGCTGGAGGAAGCTAAACTACCTAAATATTTCTGGGCACAAGCAGTCAACATAGCATGCTATACACAGAACATTACTTTAATCAACAGACATGGTGTCACCCCTTATCAAATGATTAAAGAGAAGAAACCAAGTCTGAAACATCTACATGTGTTTGGCTGCAAGTGCTTTGTTCTAAGACCCCATCCTGAACAGCTAGGAAAGTTTGAGACTAAAGCTGATGAGGGAATCTTTATTGGCTATCCAACAACAAGAGCCTTTAAAGTCTATAACTTAAGAACAAGGACAGTCATGGAGTCTATCAATGTTTCTTTTGATGATAAGAAGATAACAGGAATTGCTGAAGACTCACATGACAGTTTTATCTTTGCAAATGAAGCTAATAAGAATTCTGATGAAGTAATGTCAGATACTGATACTCCATCAGATCCTGACGATCGACCAATGCCTGATGAAACACCAGTTACTGATGATGATTCAAATAATTCAAATGTTGAGGGGGAGCAACAGCAAAATACCATCAGTATTGATACAACTCAAACATCAAGAGGAGATTCAGGAGGAGATAACACTATCTCAGGGGGAGCTTCTAATAATTCTAGTTCTTTTGAAGATAACACCAATCCAGGGGGAGCATCCAACTCAAGAAATGATTTACCATCAGCAAGGAAATGGACCAAAATCCATAATCCTGATTTAATTATTGGGAATCCTGATGCAGGTGTTAAAACCAGAAGTGCAACACAAAATGAATGCCTCTATAATAACTTTATGTCAAAGGAGGAGCCTAAGAAAGTTGAAGATGCACTAAAGGATACTGATTGGATTACAGCAATGCAATAAGAACTAAATTAATGTGAAAGAAATGAAGTCTGGAAACTTGTACCAAGGCCAAAGGGTAGATCAATTGTTGGTACAAAGTGGGTGTTCAGAAACAAGACAAATTCAGATGGCACTATTGTGAGGAATAAAGCAAGGCTAGTTGCAAAGGGGTACTCTCAACAGGAAGGAATAGACTATGATGAGACTTTTGCTCCTGTTGCAAGGCTAGAAGCCATCAGAATTTTTCTGGCATATGTAGCCCATAAGAAATTCAAAGTTTTCCAGATGGATGTTAAAAGTGCTTTTCTGAATGGAGAATTGGAAGAGGAGGTATATGTTGAACAACCTCCTGGCTTCATTGATCCTAGATATCCAGATCATGTCTATAGACTGGATAAAGCACTTTATGGACTAAAGCAAGCTCTAAGAGCCTGGTATGAAACTCTGGCTCAATTCTTACTGGAAATTGGTTTCAAAAGAGGTATAATTGATAAAACCTTATTTTTTTTGAATCATGGTAAGAATTTGCTGTTAGTTCAGATTTATGTTGATGATATCATTTTTGGGTCAACTAACTCCAAATTGTGTGAGAAGTTTTCAAAGCTAATGCAGTCCAGATATCAAATGAGCATGATGGGAGAAATGAGCTATTTCTTAGGTCTGCAAGTTAAACAGACTGATGATGGGATCTTTATCAATCAGTCAAAGTATACAAAGAATTTGATGAAAAAGTTTAACATGCAAGACAGTTCTACTACTTCAACTCCTATAGCTACAGCTACAAAACTTGATCCTGATCAAGGTACTGAAGTGGATGTAACTAACTACAGAGGTATGATTGGCTCACTCTTGTATCTAATTGCGAGTAGACCAGATATCATGTATGCTACCTATCTATGTGCAAGATTTCAAGCAAACCCCAGAGAACTACATCTCATTGCTGTTAAAAGGATTTTCAGATACTTGAAAGGCACTCCATCACTTGGCCTTTGGTATGCTAGAGAGTCTGACTTTAATCTATGTGGTTATTCAGATGCTGATTTTGCAGGATGCAAAATAGACACGAAAAGTACTTCAGGCAGTTTTCAGTTTCTTGGTTTAATAAAAAGCAAAAGTCTATCTCAACATCAACTGCAGAAGCTGAGTACATTGCTGCTGGAAGCTGTTTTGCTCAGATAATGTGGATGAGAAATCAGCTAATGGACTATGATTTGTCATATTCAAAAATACCTATTTATTGTGATAACCAAAGTGCTATTTCTATGACAGGAAATCCAGTCCAGCATTCTCTTACTGAGCATATCAGTATCAGATATCATTTCATAAGAGAACAAGTACTGGAAGGAACAATCGAACTCCACTTTGTTCCTACTGATCAACAGCTAGCTGATATATTCACCAAGCCACTTCCTGAAGCTACTTTTATAAAATTGGTGAATGAATTGGGAATGGTAAACTGTGAGAGTTTCTAAGAACAAGGGAAGACCAAATACTAATGATTGTCAGATCCTGATACATGTCAAATACTGACGAAAAATTCAATCCTGACTTTAGTCAAACATCAAATTCTGATGCAACGGTTCGACTATCAGTGCAATTTGTATAATTCAAGTATTCCCTAAATTGTTCTGTTCCCTGATTTAATTGTGGTTATTGTTAATGAATTTGTTACTTATGTGATTACTTTAATTAGTTTTCATGTTTACTTCTCTGATTTAATTCTTTGAAGAACAGTTCATAAACATAAAAAATTGCAAAACACATTGAATAAGATTATAGAAACAGAGTTTTTCATTGATATTAAGAAAGAGATTACATGCAAATATTACATCTTTTTGTTCTCTCTATCTACTAATCTATTCAACAGGAAAATAAAAAGTGAAGTTCAAACCACTCCATTGCTAGCAGCCATCCCAGATCCCATCTTTGCCACTTTGTTTGGGTGGAAGTTGAAAGGGAAAAAGTTATTTTTGCTGACATATTCATTAACAATGGTTGGTGGTGTTGGATGAGGATGCCTTAGAGGAAAGCCATGCAAATGTTGCTTGAAGAGCAGGATCGATGTCTATCACTCTTACAGGTCTTTCTCTCTCGATTTCTTTAAGACTAGCATCCATCTGCAGCCACAAAGTTTCAAGTTGTCTTTCCCAGTCAAAGGCATCAAACTCTTCACGAGTATAACTGAAGATATCTCTCTTTCCTACGAAATGGAGATTCTTTTCTTTGATGATAAGTTTTGACATTGTTTTAAGGTGTGTTTTGTGAAGGGTTTTTGATTTTCAGGAGAGAATGAAGAGTTAAAGGGATAGTGGACAAGTCTCTAGGTGTTAAATAGAGATGGGAGAGTAACGAAGTCAAGAAATGCTTCGTATTTTGGTTTTTAACGGTACCAGGTATTTTGAGATAGTGATATTTAATTTTTTAAATTAAATATTTTGTTTTCATATTTTTAATCATTATCACAAATGCATATCTTGAATAATACGAGCACGTGTGTTTTATTCATTGATAAATATAGATACACATCATAAGTCGTGTCGCGTGCGGTTATCACCACTCTCTCACGTAATTTGGTCCATTACTTATTTTGCACAAATCGATTACTGACACCTGTCTTTGAGAAATCATTAGTTTGTCTAAAATCAATTTAGTTTTCTAAATTGATTCATTATTCTCAAAACTATCAGTATTGCCTTTTCTCTGTATCACTGTGCGAACATAAACCCTAATTGCTCAAAAATTTCAATCTCTCTCAGTCACAAAAAAATGGAGAATTCATCGTTTGTAAACAATAAGGTTGTTATCAATGGTGTCACTTTTGCTCCTAACAACTATGTTGCTGTTCTTGACCATCAGGAACTATCGAATGAATTTCACATCATTCAGGATTTCTTGGCGTCTAGTCCGATTAAGTATGCTTTAACGGCACCCGCCAAAGTTTCTTTCAAGTGTATAATGCAGGTATGGAATACCGTTGTTTTTGGTGTATGTGAACCCTCTGGAAGGCCTAACTTGTCCTTTACATACAATGGAGTTACACATCATGTCACCCCAGAAGTGGTTGTTGAAGCTCTACTATTACCCTCTCTCAATGGTATGCCTCCGGCAACAATTACTGATGCTTCTTTGTTGGAGTTTGCTACGAGTCTGGGTTATAATGGACAACCAAGAAAGTTTGGAGAGTTATACAGAACTAAGCTTAAGAAGGAATGGAATTTCTTCTTTGATACCATCAGTAGGTGCTTCTTGAACAGAGTCTCTAACTTTAATGCACTACCAACTTCTTCAGTCCACATTGGGTACTCTCTAATTCATGATACTGTGTTTGATTATGGGTCTTTTATTCTGAGAGCATTAAATGCTAGAAAAACAGATAAATGTGGTTATGTCTATTTTATTAGATTTTTTCAATTAATTTTCTCTTATTTATGTCCCAATGTTGAATTTGAAAATGATACAGTTTTGCCTATCTTTAAGATTTCTGAAAACAACATCAAATCTTTGGTTAAATCGGATAAGGCAAATGGTTTTGAGGGAAATCCTTACATTCCTGATGGGGTCAGGGTTCTCTTGAAAAAGAGATTGCCTGCAATTTATGGCCCAACCATGAGTGCTATGGGACAGGGCCAAACACATTCTGTCCCTGACATAAGCACATCACACATACACTTATCTAAATAGTCAACCACCTCTGGTGTCTCCCAAAGGACATCAGTTGTAAAAGAAAAGAAGTCAACTAGATCTGATCTGTCTGGCAGACATACAGGATCAAAGCACTTCTCCACTACAACCCTCACTAAACAGAAGTAACAAGGGGGTGCACAAGGGGTCCTGGTAGTGGAGAAGTATCCTCCCAAGGTTACTAAGTCCTTGGTTGAAACTGGAGTATCTAAAGAAACAGGTGGGAAGAGAAAGTTTTTGCAACAGGATTCTGATTCTGATAGTGATGATGATAAGACCATCTCGATAATTATGAAGAAAAAGGAAGTTGCTACTCCTGTTACTGATGAATTGGCTAAGCCAGTAAAGCCAAAGAAAAGAAGAAAGATAGTAAACAAGAGTCAGTATTACATTCTTGAAAAATGCAGCATCTTAATGATGATATTAATCTTGATGAGTCATTAGTTCCTGACACATTTGTCATTCCTGATATCTCTACTCTTGATACATCACCTGTGAAGACTGTTGATATTTCTGATTCTCCAGCACCTACATCTCCAAAGAGAAGAATAATTCAGATGTTTGTGGATGAAGTAAACGCTATTGCTGCTCAGCTTGGTCATAAACCAATACCTCTTCAGATAAAGAGACAAGCTGAAGCAAAGGTTTTTCATAGACAGAAGAAATAGAGGATCACTTCACCTCAGAAAGGATCAAGCCCACAAGAACCTAAACTTCAAAGGAGTTCAGCAGCTATTGAAGATCCAGTCCCACAAGAACCACCCACTCAAAGTGTGGGTGCAGACATTGTTGAAGGAACGGTCCCACAAGAACCACTTTATCAAAGGGAAGGTGAAGACAAGAACATTCCTGCCCCACAAGAACCATCTTCTCAAAGTGAAGATGAAAGCATAGATTCTACAACACAGGGGGTTTCTGACATTGCTCTAGAGATTCCTGAACTTGATGCTGTACACATAGAAATTGTTTTTGAGGGAAGCACACAAGAACCTTCAGCTCAAAGTGTTGAAGAAGCTTCTGAACCTCTGGCTCCACAAGAACCATCTGATGCAAGCCCTCTTCCTGATGAAAGCATAGCTCATGATGAGACTGTTGATACCATTCCTAATGATACTCAACCTATTCTGGTACAACCACTCTTATCAAGACCAATGGAATCTTTTACTACTTCATCAGGTAACACTTCTATCTCTACTTCTTTTACTACTGATAGTATGATTACAGATAGACCTGAGACAAGGGATACCTCTATTTGTATGACTTCAGACCACTCTTCTCAGCCACCTCTTATTTATTTGAATTTTTTGAGCCAGAACTTTTCTTGTGAGAAAGATAATGAACAATTAGAGAAAAAGAAGAGTGAAGAGAGGTAGTCTCTTGAACTGGAAAAAGGAGAGGTAGAACAGAGTGAGAAGTTTCAAACTTCTAGTGAGGTAGCAGTTACTATTGAAAGTAACTTAGGTGATGTTGTGAGAAGTGATGAGATCACTTTAGAAAAATAGAGAGATATATGAATTGTTTCTAATCTGAATGCAGGATTTCAGGATACAACAGTACCATCTGCTGTTGATTTAAAATTGAAAGGAGTTATGAATCCTGAAGACAATGTGGATGATAGAATTCCTGAGGCTAATGATAGCTCAGATGATGATGATGATGATGCTGATAATGATCTGGAAGCAGCTCATCTTAATGATGTCATGAAAGCAAGTCTAGGATCTACTTATGGATCATCCAGTAAGTTTATGGAGTCTATGGGTAAATCTACAGCTGCTCAAGTTGAGATCATAGGAGATTACAATAATCTTCTTCCTGAACATATTCAAGCTGCAAGGAGATCTGAATGGTATACTGAGTGGAATCAGCCTACTGTTGATATAAATTTCAATAATGCTCCTTTTCACTCCAGTCATATAGCTACTAAGCTTTCTGATCCAAATCTCAAAGCTCATCTGAAGACAACTACTATTCTAGCAAAGGGTCTGAAAGATGAAATTAAATCTATTAAGACTGATAATGAGAAGTTTCATGCTCGGTTCACTCAGGATCATTTTGCAGTTGCTACTGCTCCACAGTTTCAACGTCTAAGTACTGTTGTTCATAAAAGGATGGATACTCTAGAGGATAAAGTTGATGTCTTGACTTCCAAAGTTAACAATATGGAATCTTCTCTCCATCTTATCTTATCTTTATTGACTGATGATTATGATGTCAAAAAGGGGGAGAAGGTAGTCAAAACAAAGTGCACACCTGATCTAGTTATAAGAAAGGATGATGATACTTCTGGAAATGATGGTGGTGCTCAGACACAGACACATGGAACAGAAACCTCTGATGCTGCATTGGTAACAAGGAGAAGTTAGTCACAAACTCAAACCAAGCAGTCAACTCATGTTTCTGAATCTGGGAAGAGAACAGTAAGAACAGTGGTGCAATATTAAATCCTGACAGAAGAACAATTTTTGTCACCTGGTCAAAGTCAAAGGCAAACACTTCCCACAATTCTTGAAGGTGATGAAGATTTGTTAATTACTGATGTAGAAGATGCTCCACATCTATTCGAGAAGATTACTACTAGGACAGGTGATAGTGAAATTGTATATCACAATAGTGCTAAGGTTCATCAGTATCATGCTGAGAAGGCACTTGCTTTAACTTCTGAAGAAAATCCAAACATGACTACTGATGAGATCTTAGAAGAACAAAACAGGATTCTTGAGGAAATTGCTAGACAAAAAGAAGCTCCTGCTGCAAGAAGAGGAAGAGGCAGAGGAGGTAGAAACAGAGGAAGAGGAAGGAAACCAGTTCAGACAAGTACAAGACTGACAAGATCTAGTGGAATCAAAATAGAAGAAGTTACTAAGAACAAAAAGAAGAAAGCTCTACTATCTCTTGAGAACACTCCACCATCAAATGTATTTGCTGAACCTGTTACAGTTGAAGAAGAAACTCCTTTGGTTAGAAGGAAGAAAGCTGTTGAAGAAGCTAAGGATAATGTTGCTGGAATGACTCAAATTGTTGCTTCTGACTCTGAATCTATTAAGGATGCAACAAATGAGTACGTGAGAAGAATTTTTGAGTCTGATAAACAATTGTGGTATGAAATCAACAAACTACCTAAGGAGGAAATTCCTGATGAACCACAGCTCAAAAAGAAAGGAGGCAAGTGGAAAGATGTTGACAAAATGAAGTACACTGGACCAGCTATTTTTAGGTTTGGTGGAATAATCTTACCACCTTCGGTTACTCCTGGACTTCAGAAAGCTAAAGTTTCCAAGTCTGACAAATCACCACCAATGTGGATTATGATGCAATCTGATCTAGTAGGACTGAAATCTTACACTCGAGGAGGAATTGGTTCTAGGCATGCAGAGTTTATGTCTTCAGCTCAAACAGATCAACATTTTCTTGTTAAAAGGTTTGGTGATGAGCTAACTGTTGATGATCTTTGGGAACTAGAATCTGTTGCTATTGTTGCTTGCAATGTGAACTCTAAGAAGATAGAGAAATTGCTGTATTTCGTGAAAGACAAAAGTGTCAAGAAGCTGTCTATTCATGAGGTGTTGTGCAAATCAACAAAAGAGGTAAAATATGTTCTCTATTTGCTTGAAAATATAAAAATTCCTGATAAAGAAGCCAGTGTTTACAATAACTGGTGTACCATGATCTTCAGAACAATCAAGTCCAGATATTTAGAAGGAGGATCAAGGTATGATGGTAATTACACTCCCATGTACTTGAATACAGAAGGACAAGAAGTTGAAATGCAAAAGGGTTCAGCTATTAAAGAAGTGATATTATAACGCCCTAGAAAAATTTCGAATTTAGAAATAATTATTTAATATAAATTATGGATATAATTATGTAATTATTGTTGGAAAGTGGAATATGTGTGAAATTGTATTTATGTGATGATATGATGATTTGGGTAAGCTGTGAAGGTTGGTGTATTTTATTTGTAATTTTGAGGATTTAAATAAAGCTAAATCATGCATTTTTGATCCTCTATCAATTTTATGAAATTATCGGAGGAATTAAAAATCATGAAATTTCTTGCAATATTATCTTTATATATTTATTGAGTTTTTAAAAATTGTTGGGTGGACTAATTTGGATGTTTGAGTATTTTAAAATGATTTTAAGAGTTTTATTGCATTTAAAGGATCAAAACTTGTAAAATCCATATTTAATTCGTTTTTGATCCTAAAAATATTTTAAAAATATGTGTAAGCTCGTAATTTAATATTTCTTATTTTAAAAATGAAGAGTTTAATTTTCGGAATATTTTATTTGATTTCGATTTATAAGAGTCGTTTATTAATTTTAAAAGCGAATAAGTGTTTTATTTGGGCCGGATAGAAGGTATGGCAGAATATATTAGTATTGGGCCAAGCCCATTAAGAAAGGACAGCCGAGAGAATTCTAGAATCAGGGAAAAAAAGAGAGAAGAAGAAAGAAAGAAAGAAAAGGGGAGGAAGAAGAAGAGAGATTGAGGGATTAAATTGAGAGTGTATATGTATGTATATGTATTATATATATGTGTGTATGTGTGTGTGAGTGTTGTGTATGAATCGGAGTAGCGCAGCAGAAGCGTGGTGGCTGATGGCCGGAGCCTGGCGGCGGGGGATAGACGTGGCTGGAGTGCCGGAGTGGAGGCCGACGGGAGCAGAGGAAGAGAGTGGGGTCATGGCTGAGTGGTGGTGGTGGAGAGACTGTGCAGAGAAAGAGGGAGAGAAAGAGAGAGAGGGAGAAAGGGGAGATAGAGAGAGAGAGAGAGAGAGAGAGAGAGAGAGAGAGAGAGAGAGAGAGAGAGAGAGAGAGACTTCGTGGAAATTGGAAATCGGAAGGTATACCTTTAATTATTTATTTAATTATTTTTCGATGTAAATATTTAATTTTCATTTTAGTTGTAAATTGCAATTTAAGTATTTAATTGTTGTAATTTAATTACTTTAAATTGCAAGTTAGATATGTTGATTTTCGTAAATAGATTATAATTGTTAAATATGATTGAGGGGTTAAATTGCAAGATTATGTGTTAATTTTCATAGTTGGATTAATTGTAAATTATGAATATTGTTTTAATTATGTGGTTTAATTCGGAGAGTTCATGAATGTCGATTATGATTGTTAGAGTTAAATTCCCGGATTTTAAATTTAGAAACGTGTTAAGTAGTAGAGTTGTAATTTTGGAAGTATAAGTTTGGAAACTCGAATAATATCCGGGTTTAGTGCTTGTTGGTCGTTAGTTATTATTGCTGGTGGTTAATTATAATATTGGTAATGATTGTTGGTCGTTAATTATAATATTGCTAATTGTTATTGTCATATAATATGTGGAGTTTATATGAGTTACTAGTTGTGAATGTTTAAGTGCTAAGTGCTAATTATCGTAAGTCGAGTTAAAGTATGTGCTAAATGCCTTAATTGAAAATTACTTGGTGATGGGTTATATGTGGCTAATTGATGGTCGGTTATCAGTCGTTAGTATTTGGGATTAAAATGATTTCGATTAAGTGATGTATAGCTGTTTGAATTTTATATTTGGGTATAAATGTTAAGTGGTGGTTTCCGAAGAAGTACCACTGGCCCTAGAGGTTATGTGATTTGTTTTGATTTAGTTTTCAGATGTAATCTATAGTAAAGTTAAACTATTATTTTATTTCCTTATGTGTTTATGTGGTCAATGATTATATGTTATTTAGTTTAACTGCGAGGAGTCGTAAAGAGATCATAAGTTCTAAATGTCAATATTTAAGGACTTGTGTAATTCTCATCGACTAGATCCTCGGGCTTACGAATACCAATGATTGATTGTCACAAGTATAATTAATATGCTCTAGTGGTATGATCATTGATATAGCGTAAGTAATAGTTAGTGCTAGGAGTTGTTTCCTAGGGCTTACAAATACCAATGATTGATTGTCACGTGTATCATTAATATGCGTGAGTGATATGATCATTGATATAGCGTAAGTAGTAGTTAATGCTAACATAAATTATTATTTGTTTACTGCATGTCGAGGCAGAATTTCTTATGTGTTGAGGTGCCGCATGTCTGGGCGGGTACTTTCTTTATTTGTGCACTTTTATGTTGCTGCAAGTTGAGGTAGCTTGTTTTTTGGTAAATATATAGTTAAAACTCCTTGAGTTGTTGAATTGAAAAACAGGTGGATAGTCCGATAAAAGAATACTACATGCCGAAATTTTCTAAAATTCCCCTGCAAATATATATAAATCTGTTTAATTTATTGGATTTCAATGATTTAAAAGTATGTTATGAATTCTAAGGGCATAGGTAAATATGAATTAATTGATGTGAAGATTTGAGGCATGGTATTGTTTTGAAGTGTTTACCATTGGATATTATCCAAGTAATAAGTGACCATCTGTGTTAAATGATTATTTGACTTGGTTGATTATATTAAGACTATTCTATGAATATAATTGATATGCTCTATATGTGTTATATGTGTACGCGTTATAGGACACGTTTGGGTAGAATATAGCAATCAATTAAATATTGGTTGGTTTGATACTAAATGGTACTTTACCTTGTAAAGGTACGAGTAAGAGACCTGGTCGAGAGCAGTGCACGGGTAAGTGAAAATTCAAACAGTAGGATAACTAGCGAAGTCAACGAGGGTATTGACGTGAAGATCAGCGAAATAGGAAGTAAAGAAGAAGGTAGGGCCGAGTAAGAAGCCCACATGCCCACATGTTAAAGGGTAGAGACTGACGAGAAGTGGAGTTAAGGATCAATGTTTAAGATCGGGAATTTCGTGAATCGAGTCAAGTGTTTTGCTCTTCACTTATCATTCAAGTGATGCAATTCAATTTCCTTGTTATTTAAGATGGATTGGTTTAGTATGTTTAGAAAGTGGAATACTCTATCAGTTAGCGAGAAAAGTTAATTTTTCCCCACCCAGAACTTAAACATCAGATTTTTTAAAAGAACCTTACCAATAACCTTTAGCTGCAAAATTACCATATTCATGGGATGTTAAAGCCTCCTTAGTGGAAGGCTTTTCTTTTGTTTTCTTAAAAATGTTTAAGGGACTCTCTAAATAGAGAGAATCCATGTTTTAACCCTCTACAAATACCTGATACTGAAATTTCTGGTTTTAGCATAATTTCACCAGAGAACCCCTTTCTTCTTAAAATGTTTTCTCCAAAATGATTTGAAATTGATTATCCTAAAAACTATCTTTTCACAAATCATCGTTTAATCTGTTTTACTCACTTATGTGAAATCGAACATTATTGTGCATTGAAAGATTTTATTAATTCGTAGTGCTCAATTATGTTCCTGCTCCAACTTAGATTGTTAACAGTCGAAAATCTTATTGCAACTTATATCCTTATTCTTGATCAAATGAAATTTCTCTTTAGATAAGTTGTTGATGTTATAAATCCAATTACTCACATCCCTCTCGTTGATATTTATTCAAATTTGTCGATATCTGTTGAAAATCTTGATTGTTCAATTGTTCCCTGTAGGGTATCGAACTTGTAGATACTAATCGATTCTGTTGTTTTCTTATTGACTCTAAATCATGAATTGTTGTTCTGGACGTGAGTTCCAGTTGTTGGATACCAAGGGCTATCGATTGTCCCGACACCCATTGTGGTTATATAGAATTGGAAATGTTTTTTTAAAAGTGGCACTTGGGGCGTAAAACCCTTCGGGGTGGGACCATATTATGGTCGAAAGTTGAGGCCAATGTGTGCCATGGATCCAATTAAGGACATTGCTGTGTGCGTTTGTCCGGGGTTAGTGCGTGACTGATCAGCAGCCTAACCTTGATGTTTTTTTTATAAATAAATAAAAATTCTAATTCTAATCTATACTCTGAAATTGAGATGTTTAGTTCTTGACTCCTTGGAAGTCTGTTTTAATAATATTTGATATTAGAACTCTTGTCAGTTCTAGTTTTTGATGCACCTTGTTAATGGTGAATTGTTGGCCCTCGTGACAATCTAAAGGTTGATATAGCTGATTCCTTCATAGAATGAAATGAAACCCCTTTATTTATCAGAATTGTCATCGTTATTGAAATTGTTATTACTATTGCACTTGCTGAGCATTGTTGGATCACTCTTGCTTGTTTGTTTTCTTCAGCTAATAGAGAAGGTTAGTGAACCTAGTAATGGTCATTGGTGTTGCTTTCCAGCAGCGAGAGGAGACGATCAGGTTGCGGATTCTCATTGGTTAGTGGTTGGGAATTCGTCAAGGTTGGATATTCAGTTAGACAGTGATTTATTTATTCATAGAATTGTATAACATTTTATTCTGAGGATGGATTGTAATAGTAATTTGACAGTTGTTTCATACCATAACCTGTATATGATCTTGGTTAAGGGGTTTTATTATTACATGTTGTTTATATCCAGGATTGTATATTGTTGTTAGTGGCTAGTGGCCCCATATCTGTACCCCAGATTTTGGGATGCTACAGATATTGTATCAAAAACAACTATCTCTGAATCCTGGTGGAAAAGAACTTGCATACTTACTGTTGGGAGAGTTAGATTTACCAAGAAGCTCAATTCAGAATCTCATAGCCGGAATCTATCAGATTGGTAAGGGAGATGAAGACCTTAGAAATCTGAAGAAAAGGCTAATTCAAATTCTTGGTGATGAAGAAGAAGAGTTATTATCAAGTTTCTTGTAGATGAGTAATTTCTTTGTGAGAATTTCTGAAACTAAGCCTGAGGATTTCTCGTAATATTTTGTTTTGAGTTTTTGACATCACTGAATCAAGGAATTTGTGCTTTATTTCATAAAGTACAAATTGGGGGAGATTGTTAGATATTGATTCAAGTGATGGTCAGGATCTGGATTACTGATCAGATACTGATGCTGACGTCATCAGTAATGCATCGTCAGTATTAGGCTATCATCAGGATTGGTGGCTGATCAGGATTACTCGAGGATATACATCAGTCCAGGAATCAAGGGAGATTGATATGTCGGTTCCTGATTTATAGGAATGCAGCTATCATTCAAGATATGTATTAAGAGTC
Organism: Saposhnikovia divaricata; assembly: GCA_036435485.1. Lineage (NCBI taxonomy): Eukaryota > Viridiplantae > Streptophyta > Magnoliopsida > Apiales > Apiaceae > Saposhnikovia > Saposhnikovia divaricata. Next base: position 42,191,626 of record CM071601.1, read on the forward strand.
GTATGTAATTGATTTAATATATCTTGTAATTGATAGGGCAGCTGTGTACTGTATATAAACACAGTTTAGGTTTTTCTTAATTGAAATCGCTTACACGAGTTGTCTTGTAACCTAGCAGCTCTCAAGAACATCAGAATTTCTTGAGAGAGTTTGTAACAGTTTTATATCAGAATTAATAAAGCTGTTATTTATTCATACTTGTGTTATTATTTCTGCTGTAAGTCGAAAATCTTATACAATTTTATTCAACCCCCCTTCTACAATTGTTCTTTACTAGGTAACATAATAGATACCGCTCATTGTTTATAATTTTTTTGGAGAATAAAATTATTTCCAATTAAATAATAGCCTATAGGGTCACATGTGACAACCCCAGATCCGGGGTCAGGAATCCGGGCCATCATACTCCAATTTCCATTTATTAACAATATCTCTTTGTCTTTTTTTTTTTTATACTATTTAATACTCACACAAATGACCCCACACTAATATCATCACACACACCAGTCATATGCTCAGATAACAACATCCATTAATGATAGCAGTTAAAGATAAACTATTATTACAATCCCAGAATACCATCTATTACACCCATATAAAAGTATATACTACCTTGAGAACAGGTGTCGATACTTTCTCATAAGGTAGACTTCCCCTTTACCCTCTTCCGGGTTGCACTGCGACGTTTCGGCACCTGATCTAACTGTTATATAAATAAATAGCAAGAATGAGCTATAATAGCTCAGCAAGATAAATTTGTAAACTAGTATCAAAGGAAAACTTATATATGTATATATAAACAGAAGACCCATCATAATCTTTAAGAAAAGAATTAATTTTTATTTATTAAATACACCATCTATTTATTTTCATAAGACAAGAAATATAAAACCATATAATATCAGTTTCTCTTCTATCACCAGATAATAATCAATACCACCTCTCAGTATAATGTCTCAAGATAATATAACATTTGAAATAAATCTCTCAATACAATCTTTCCATTTCCCTTTTTATACAACAATTATATAAAAATAATATAAAATCAGTTTCTCTTCTTACTGTAAGAACAATTCCATCATTTCATACCATTTTCCTTTTTCAGAATACAGATCTGAAAACCATTATCAATTCTTTCTTTTAAGTTTTGGGGATATCTGCTAGCGCCAGATACGTAGGACAATGATCAGTCGCCTGACCGTACCTGCTCTCTGTTTACTACTAGTAGAAGGGATGATCCCACCTGGTCATCAACCCTAAAGGAAGGCTACCTGCTACATCCTCCTTCGGAAACTCTTGGACCGTAATAAATATTGAGTGCTGGATTGTGCCGCACACAGCCTCTTACGCTTACTGTTGCAATCCCCCTTTTTCAAATCGTTATTCCATTTATAAAACATCATTCCACATTTTCCATTTTTCCGTTTCCATTTCCATTCACATATCCATTCACATTTCCATATATCATTCACACATATCATTTCCATTCTCATATATCATTTCCATTCTCATATATCATTATACTTTGATTATAATTCAGACATCTCCTCCGTATTTAATAAAGTCAAATATGCTTTTATATACAAAATATTTTAACTATTTTAAAAGTATTAAATAATAATCAAATAATATTTATTAAATCACAAATGTTTAAAGATTATCTTTAAAAGAATATTATAAACCATATAACCCTAGATAACAACTGATACTATTCTTTTTCATATCTCTTGAAGCCATAAAGTACATTAGCTCCATTCATATTCATATCCATATCCACAATCCATATCATATATTGATATAAGATTCATATATTATCTAGCAAAACCACTTTTCTTTAAACATAAACAATTTATTAAAATAAGGGTAAAAGAAATCTTGCTCCCTTTAATCCATATCCATACTCATATTCATATATATCTCCCTTTAATATCCAAAATCAGGAAAACAAATTCTTAACAATATAGTAATAATAGAATCACATATATATTCCATGAAATCATTTTTCTTTGAAGATAAATAATTTTTCAAAGTAAAGATAGAAGAAATCTTGCCTCGATCTCTATATCCCAGTGGCACGACCCGTGGTTCGTCCTGAGTTTCTATAAACACGAAAAGGATCCTCGTTAGAATACTACATCCCTTACTCACTTCACCTTTATATAACAATATCCTTGACACTTAGTATAAGTTTAACACATTATTAATAATCCAAGAGTTCCAAGAACCTAACCATTTTAAAATCAATCATAAAATCAATCAAAGTTTCAGTGTTTTTCACCATTTCCCTTAATAACCACACTCGACTGTAAAAATTCTCAGAAAATATCAATTTCGAATTTTAATGCAAGGTCACTGGGGTTTTAATCTCTGTTCAACCTACTATATTGTCCCAAAATTTTATAACTTTTAAAAATGTTTAAGTATGGTAACTATGACCTTAAAGTTGACAAAACTGCATTTTCTCGTTTTCCGAACGTCTCTAACTAAAACTGACTTTTCTCCTAAACCGTTCATCAGATTTTAACGTACTTTATATCAAAACGATCTATGAACTAAACTCTATCATCTCATGGTCACTTTGTACTCTAGGCAGGGAGCTACCGTACGGCATTGGTGTCCAAAAATATGGCATCTATTTGGTTTAACGAAAATCGGGCATTATAACGACTATATTTTCATACTTTCCAAATTTCAACTCCTCCAAATCCATCACCAAACACATATATCAACCCTACACCATGTGGTCATCATACCAACCATGGTTACAATCACAACCCACTTCCATATTCAACTTAAACCACTTACAAACACATATATCATCATGAATAATCACTTATCATAACCTTAATCACTAAACTTTCTTTAATCCATCATATATTCAAAGTAATACTAAAGGTTCTTGAGATTTATACCTTCTTGAAGCTTCAACAACACTTAATAATCCTTGGGGAATCCTTAAAGAACCTTAAAATAGCATGGATGATCTAAAGAAACCATGAAATATAAGTTAGTAATTCGGAGTTACTATTCTGCAGCTGAAAGAACATGAAAAACGAGGCCCTTACCTTGCTTTTCTGGACAAACCTTGTGAAATAAGAGTTGTAGATTATCTCAAGGGCTTTCTAAAAAGCTAAAGAACGCAAAATTTGGCTGAGAAACGAAGGAGATATGCTTGTTTTTCTGAACTGCTGTCTATTTACCCGAATTGTTCTAAATGGATGAAGATGATAAGATTTTTTTGTGTTGGTTGGTGTTATCTTGAGAAGTCTAGAGTTTTGTGGAGTTTTGTGGATACTTACTTGGCAAAATTACTAATTAATCCTTGGTTAAGTTAGTGGAATGTGATGCAAGAGGTGATGTCATTTGGATGATCATGTGAGATGATTTTATAATCTTGTTCTTGATTTTCTAACTAATGTTTTGATGATTCTAGAGTTTTGTAGATAATCCCCCATGGTTAATGACTAATTTGCCCTTAAACAAGAGTTAGTGGAAGATGATATCACTAATGATGTCACTTGGATGATCTAATACTCTCTTTTCTTGATTTTCTAAGTAATATGCTAATACTCTTGGTAATAATAATAATAATGTGGTATGTATCCATGTTATATTACTAATCTTGGCTGCTTGGTTTTCATACTCGTTTAATCACGGCTCGTTTCGAATACACCTCGTTATCTCAGTGGTTCTGAAATCGGTTAAAAATCCAAATTCCCTTGGCATTTCCTTGACTTAATAATCCCTTGGTTTAACCTAAATTCACTAATTCCTCAATATATATATAAACCTTTTAATATTTCCTTACTCCTTAATATCCAATAAATAGAGCTCATTCGAAATCCAAATCCTCAAAATCCATATTCAGGAATTTCTAAAATCCATCATCGTTTTGAGTCACTTATTTTCTTAGTACAACACTGTTATGGTTTTTGTTTACTTATTATCCATTTCGAACATAGGGTACCTACACACCATTTTCCTAATTTCCCCAAAATCACTATTCATTTAGGCACTGTAGTCTTTCTAGAGTTAGGGTTAATACATCACACACATTGAGCACTTAAAGGATTAGTTAATTTAAATTATGGATTTAAATTAATTGATGATTATTTGAATTTTATTATATTAATTAAGTGAGACTTAATTAATTGAGATAATATAAATTCGAATTAGAGGAGTGTTTCTGCCCATAATAATTAAGTATGATTTAGTTATTAATTAAATAATAGAAATTCGTTTTTTTACTTAATCCTATACCTACTAGGGTTGGGTTTTGCTGTTATGGGCCTATTAATCAGTCATTATAAATAGATAATGATAGGTTAATAGGTCATGACGTTTTTGAGAAAAAACCCTAGAGGAGGCAGCAACAAAAGAGGCAGATACAAATAACTCGAATCATCAAGAGGGAGGCTAGTACGTCCATTCCGCAGTTAAGTTCATGAGACGTTCTTGAAGGTGCTCGTATGGATACCATAGAGGTGTTTTCCGAGAGGTAGACACAAATCGTGAAAGCTAGGATCTCCATTGAGTTCGTGAAAGTCAAGATCTTAATAGGTATGATTCGTTATCTCCATAATCTGCACAGAATTATACATGGATCCTGTGTTTGGGTTTCGAAATTTTTTGTTATATTTACGTTTATCAGCTATGTTTTATGCCTCGGAACCCAACAATGGTATTAGAGCTATGTGTATAAGGGGTTGATTTGGTTACGTGTTTAGTGTATTTTAACTAGTATGCATGTTTGATGAATCTGCCATGATACAGTTATGTTATATGATGGATATAATGAATCTTTATTGAATCTGATATGATGATACTAGTATGTTTAGAATCTGCCATGACTCATCTGTATGCGATCTGTTATGATATGTATGCTGTTTGGTTTGTATAATGATTTAAACTGTCGGATAGATGCTTTTGGATACGATTCGTTTATTGGGATTAAGGTTACGTGTATACTGATACATGTTTCTGGTAACTGGAATTTAGGTCGTGTGTATATTGATACATGCTTCTGGAATTGTATTCTGATACATGTATATCCGCGGGTTAGGGTTTCGTTTTAATTTGTGCTTGTGACATATACTTTATTTATTTATTATTCATGATTGGATCATGAAAGGTAATAAATAGTATGTCATCTTTATATGATCTTACATGTTCTTTAATGGTTACTTGAGCATGGTGCATGGTTATGGCCTTTAGACCCTAGTTGTAATGGTTTATTCTTTTGGTTTGTAATAAATACGACTTGCATGTCGTCTTCTATTTTTAATTGTTTATCTTGAATGTAACTCGAGTTCTTTTGTAAGTTCATTAGTATAGTTATTATTGTAACATCCAAGAAGAACAAGGAGGCATTCCATGGAGACTAAGGAGTCAATGGAAGCAATAGAGAAGACATATGTAATAGTTATTTTTTACCCCATAGATTGACCTTGATCTATTCATTAGCTTGAAAAGATCACATAGGATTGGGCCATAACCATTGCACGTTTACTTTACGCACTTTACATATGATGTATGGAATGTATGAGTAGAGTAGAAGATGCATGCTTTAATTAGATTAATGATGTATGCATGTATTAGATATGTCACCCATGCCATGCTTGCCATGCTAAACAAGATAAAATCTGTAACGATTCAAGATTTTAAAATTAACAAACGATCATGAGATTCTTGTGTTTATAAAATATGGATTTTTTAACACGGAATTAAATATGGAATTTTGATACCTAAAATTGGGATTTTCTGACAAAAGAGGATATGCGTATTCGGCAGGTTAATGGGAATTAAGTGTGACCTTTGGGATCCTCCATCTACCTGGGAAATGAACAATTTAAGATGTCAATTTGAAATATTTGGTTCAAGGAAAATTGAGGATCTCTTTATGTTGTGATCATGATCGTTATAAATTTTCTAAACCCCTTAACAAAATATTAAGTTTTAATTACATGCTTTCCAATGAATGAACACTCATCGAATCCTAGATCGATAAGGGGAAGGGCTGTCAGTGGCAGGGGACCTACGAGTAGGCAATGGAGCAAGAGTTGCTGCTTTAGCTGTAGGGACTTATTATTTATCTTTGCCCTCTGGGCTTGTTTTTGAACTAGAAGACTGTTTTTACGTGCTTGCGATTCGCAGAAACATTATTTCTGTTTCTTGTTTGGACAAGAAAGGTTTTTCGTTTACAATAAAGAACAACAGTTGCTCTTTTGCTTTGAATGATTTAACCTATGGTGTTGCGCGTTTGTTTAATGGTTTATATGTTCTTGATTTAGATAATCCTGTCTGTAATATAGAAAATAAACGACTTAAAGTCAATGACTCAAATAAAACATACCTATGGCATTGTCGTCTAGGCCATATAAATGAGAAATGCATATCCAAATTATAGAAGGATGGATACTTGGATAAGTTTGATTTTGAATCATACCAAGAATACGAATCTTGTTTGCTTGGTAAGATGACTAAAGCCCCTTTCACTGGTAAGGGTCAAAGGGCCACTGAACGTCAGGAGCTAATACATAGTGATGTATGTGGCCCAATGCGTGTGATGGCTAGAGGAGGCTACTACTACTTCATAACATTTACTGATGATTTCAGTAGATATGGATATGTATATCTTATGAAGAATAAATCGGATTCTTTTGAAAAGTTCAAAGAATACAAGGCTGAAGTAGAGAAGCAAATTGGCGGAGGTGCAAGTACTAAGATCTTACGATCCGATCATGGGGGTGAATACTTGAGCACCGAATTTAAAGAGTATTTAAAAGAGCGTGGTATTGTATCACAACTCACTCCGCCAGGTACACCTAAATGGAATGGAGTTTCAGAGAGGAGATATCGCACCTTGTTGGATATGGTGCGATCGATGATGAGTCACACAGATCTTCCAATAAGTTTCTGGGGTTACGCTCTAGAAACAGCGGCTTTCACACTTAACCGTGTTCCTACTAAGAAGGTTCAAAAGACTCCATATGAGATATGGGAGGAGAAACGGTTAGGCATAAGCTTTATGAAAGTTTGGGGATGCAAGGCGTTTGTGAAACCTCAAGCATCTGACAAGCTTGAACCTAAATCCGAAGAGTGCAATTTTGTGGGATACCCTATTGAAATAAAGGTGTATTATTTTTATAGTCCTTCTGAGCAGAAAGTGTTTATTGCTCGAGATGCTGTCTTCATGGAAAGAGATTTATTTTCAAAAAGAAATAGTGGGAGAACTATAGATCTCGTTGAAGATCGAGAACCACAAAATAGCATTGAACCTGAAGTGGAACAGGAGCAGGATAATGATAATATTTAACAAACACAGGTTGTTCGTAGAACTAGTAGAATTCGCCATGAGCCAGAGAGATATGGATTTCTCTTGACTCAATGTGGTGATTTGATGCTCGTAGATGAAGATGAGCCTCTCACATACCAAGATGCTATGAACAGTCTAGACTCTAAGAGATGGCTTGAAGCCATGAAATCCGAGATAGATTCCATGTACGAAAACCAAGTATGGACTTTGGTTGATTCACCTGAAGGGGTAAAACCCGTAGGGTACAAATGGGTTTTCAAGAAGAAAACTGACATGGATGGAAATGTTCAGACCTGTAAAGCAAGGTTGGTAGCAAAAGGTTTCAAACAAATTCATGGTATTGACTATGATGAAACTTTCTCACCAGTGGCTATGGTCAAGTCCATAAGGATTTGCTTGCCATTGCAGCATTCCATGATTATGAAATCTGGCAAATGGATGTCAAAACAACCTTCCTTAATGGAAGCCTTGAAGAGGATGTGTACATGACACAACCTGAAGGTTTTGTCGATCCGAGGAATGTTGGCAAGGTATGTAAATTACGTCGATCCATTTTTGGATTGAAGCAAGCCTCTAGGAGAAGGAATATTCATTTTGATGAAACAGTCAAAGTGTATGGCTTTGTTAAAAATGAAGATGAACCTTGTGTTTACAAGAAGGTTAGTGGGAGCCATGTGGCATTCATAGTACTCTATGTTGATGATATACTACTAATGGGGAATGACATACCTTCTCTAAAGGCTGTTAAGACTTGGTTAGGGAGCAATTTTTCTATGAAAGACTTAGGAGAGGCAACCTACATTCTAGGAATGAGGATCTATAGAGATAGATTTAGAAGGATGATCGGTTTAAGTCAGAGCACATACATTGATAAGGTTTTGCATCGTTTTGGTATGCAAAATGCAAAAAGGGGATATGTCCTCGTGTCTCAAGGGATAACGATTTCTAAAGACTAGTGTTTGAAATCATTGGATGAGAAGGACCACATGAGTTAGGTTCCATATGCCTCAACAATTGGATCTATCATGTATGCAATGGTCTGTACTCGCCCAGATGTTTCGTATGCTTTGAGCATGACGAGCAGATACCAGTCTAATCCAGGTGAAGGTCACTATACGGCAATCAAGAATATTCTAAAGTACCTGAAAAGGACTAAAGATTCATTCTTGGTGTATGGAGGAGAGGAGAAACTGGTTGTAAAAGGTTACACCGATGTAAGTTTCCAACAGACAGGGATGATACTGTATCGCAGTCTAGTTTTGTGTTTTGTCTAAACGGAGGTGCTGTAAGCTGGAAGAGTTCAAAGCAAGAAATAGTAGCTGATTCTACAATGGAGGATGAGTACATTGAAGCTTGTGAAGCAGCTAAGGAGGCTGTTTGGATTTGAAAATTCATTGTTGATTTGGGAGTGGTTCCATCGATCGTAGATCCCATTGATCTATACTGCGATAATAATGGAGCCATTGCACATGCTAAAGAACCTAGATCACACTCAGGATCCAAACATAAACTCAGGAGATTTCACCTTATTCGAGAGATTAATGAAAGGGGTGACATACACATATGTAAAGTGCACACAAATGATAACATTGCAGACCCACTGACCAAAGGCTTGTCGCAGCAAAAGCACGATGGTCACACTAGTTCCATGGGTATTAGATACATGGGTGATTGGCTCTAGTGCAAGTGGGAGATTGTTAGTGTAGGTGCCCTAGAAGCAATACATTGTTTCTTTTAATAAACCTTTATGTCATTTGATCATTCAATAAATGTATTTATTATGACTTTAATTACTGCGATATATTTGTTAGCATAATAAATGTCCTTAGAATCATGATACACATTGTATAGTTTAAGTACATGACTTGAACTTGAGATTATATAATATATCATATTCTTAAAGGTCCCTAGTCGAGTATTATTATATAGGACAATAATAATACATAGATAGACTGGTATGTTGTTTGACAGATAACCACATCTCATTGGTTATGAGTATGGAGATACTAAAGTCAATACATAGGTACATGTAGGAGTACATGGTACTGGACAGACCCACAGTGAGATTCTTCATGTTTAATAAAGTCATAAGAAAGACTCACAGTGATAATGGTGTAATGATCCTTTGACTTGGGATCATTATATTTCTATACGAGGATTAATATACTTTGACTACATTAAAAGTTACCTTTGACCGGGTGATGATAAAAGTGGACATCGGGTATATCATGTGTCGTATGATAAATATGAATGATAGATAAAGGATTTAACCCTCCTATAATTAGGAGAGATATTATTGGCCTCTTGATTGAGTGAGACTATAAAATACAAGGCCGCGCTCAAATAATGATTTGTTTTTAATAATCTACTCATGGATCAAGTAAACCCGGATTAAATATTGAAGAGGATGACTAAATACATGCCTCGAGTTTAATCTATAATATATATGGTTAAAGGAATTATATTACACGGAAACATTAATCACGAAAGGTTTTATCGAATCACGATTTAATTATTGTTTAATTGGGTAGCAATGATGTATTACTAGATACCGCTCATTGTTTATAATTTTATTGAAGAATAAAATTATTGCCAATTAAATAATAGCCTATAGGGTCACACACATTGAGCACTTAAAGGAATAGTTAATTTAAATTATGGATTTAAATTAATTGATGATTATTTGAATTTTATTATATTAATTAAGTGAGACTTAATTAATTGAGATAATATAAATTCGAATTAGAGGAGTGCTTCTGCCCATAATAATTAAGTATGACTTAGTTATTAATTAAATAATAGAAATTCGTTTTATTATTTAATCCTATACCTACTAGGGTTGGGTTTTGTTGTTATGGGCCTATTAATCAGTCATGATAAATAGATAATGATAGGTTAATAGGTCATGACTTTTTTGAGGAAAAACCCTAGAGGAGGCAGTAGCAAAAGAGGCAGAAACAAATAACTCGAATCATCAAGAGGGAGGCTAGTACGTCCATTCCGCAGTCAAGTTCATGAGACGTTCTTGAAGGTGCTCGTGTGGATACCATAGAGGTGCTTAATGAATAATGATTTTGAGGATTTAGGGAAATGGTACGTAGGTACCCTATAAGTAAAACAGAAAATGAATAATCAGAAACCATATTAGCGTCGTACTATGAAAATGAGTGACTCGAAACGAGGACGGATTTCAGAAATTCCTGAGTATAGAATTTTAAGATGTTTGATTTCAATTGAGCACTATTGTATTGGATATAAAGAGTATGGAATATGAAAAGGGTGTATACTTTGAGGAACATGTGAAATTAGGTTAAACCAGGGTATTATTAAGTTAAGGGAATGCCAGAGGAATTTAGATTGTTAAACAATTTAGAACCACTTGGATAATGAGGTATATTCGAAACGAATCGTAATTAGACAAATATGGAGACTAAACAACCAAGATTAATATCATAACAAGGATATACACTACATTACCAATAACCAAAATCATTAAAACATTACTTAGAAAATCCAAAAACAAGATTATAAGATAATCCAAGGTGACATCATGCATGACATCACTAATTAAGTCACTTTCCACTAACTTTAGCCAAGGATTATTTATTAATTACTTGATAATTATCTATATAAATGATACAAAATATCTACAAGACACTAGATAATCATCAACCAACACAAAAATCTCTCTCTCCCCTTCATCTTCTTCCATTCGGCCTCAACAAGAAAAAAGAGAGAAAAAGAAATTCAAAACTCTAGCTTCAAGCAACACAAATTCAAGAGAAAATTCAAGGAGCTTGATTGGGTATAGATTAAGGTATGTACCAAATTTGAGAGCAAACTAACTCCATCTGCCTAGTTAATAAATTCATCAAAGTGATGGATGAATAGTGATAAATAGTAACTTTCTAAAACTACCTTTGTTTTCATGGTTTTTTTGGAGGATCTAAGATATATTAAGGTGATACAAGGATTGTACAAGGGCTATTAAGGCTTTTACACACTCAAAGGAAGGTATATCACTTGAAACCCTAGCTTGATCTTTGAGTTTATGGTTGGTTTTTAAAGTTAAGTTTGTGTAAAGAGTGGATTCATGGTTATGTAAGTGTTTAAAAGTATTTTGAATGATTATGGAAGTGTTTTGTGTTGGAAACCATGGCTGGTATGATGACCACATGGTATATGGATTGGTATATGTGTTGAATGATGAGTTTGGAGGTGGGAAAAATATGGAAAGTGTGAAAGTATAGCTGTTATAATGCCCGATTTTCGTTAAAACATTAATTACTTGTTAAAAACAGAGCATCTCGAATATGTCAAAGTCAGTAGGGCATACCAAATGGTCATGATAGGATAGAGCTTAGTTCATAGATCGTTTTCATATAAGGTACGTCGAAATCCAATGAACGGTTTATGAGAAAAGTGAGTTTTAGTGAAAATCGTTCGGAAACCGAGAAAATGCAATTGTGTCAACTTTGAGGCTATAATCACCATACTTAAACATCTTTAAAAGTTATGAAATTTTGAGATAATATAGAAGGGTGAATAGAGAGTCAAACCCCACTGACCTTGTGTCAAAATTTGAAATTGATAAGTTATGAGAAATTTTACAGTCATGAGTGGTTAATAAGGAAATGGTGAAAAACACTGAAACTTTTATGGAGTCTAATAATAGATAAGTTCTTGGAACTTTTGGTCTATAAATAGTATGTTAAACTTATATTATGTGTCAAGGGTGTTACTATATATATATTTAAGGGTTAAGTGATTAAGTGAAATATATTCTGATGGTGGTCCTTTTCGTTTCTATAGATACTCGAGACGAACACCGGATCATTCCCCTTGGGATTGGAGATCAAGGCAAGATTTCTTTTATCCTTATTTTGATAAACTGTTTATGTTTAAAGAAAAGTGGTTTTGGTAGATAATATATGCTTATATCATTATATGGTTAGGGATATTCCCAGTTTGTTGAGATTAGTTAATGTGAAAATGGATATGGATTATGGGTATGGATTATGGATATGGATTATGGATATGGATTATGGATATGGATTAGGGATATGGATATGAATTTGGATAGAGCTAATATATATTATGGTTTAAAGAGATATGAAAAAAAATGGTATCAGTTGTTATCTAGGGTTATATGTTTATAATATTCTGTTAATTATAATCTTTAAATATTTGTGATTTAATAAATATTATTTGATTATCATTTAATACTTTAAAAATAGATGGAATAGCTATGTATTTAAAAGCATATTTGACTTCATTAAATACGGAGGATATTTCTAAACTTATTTCAAAGTATTTTGAATATTTCTGTCTTCTGAGTTAATGATCTCAGGTTTCTTTAAAGGGAGTTATATTTAAAGTATAATGATATATGTATGGATAAGGGTGGAAATGGATATGAAATTCTTAAATGGAATAATGATGTTGCAAAAAGGGGGATTACAACATACTTGCGTAAGTGGCTGTGTTTAGCACAGTCCAACATCCATCATTTTATGAGGAAGTAGTGGAGAACCTTCCTCATTATCTTATTACGGCCCAACGGATGCCGAATGAGGATGTAGTGGAGAACCTTCCCCCAGGGATGATTTCTATTCCTTCTACTAGTAGTAAACAAGGAGCAGGTACGATTAGGCGACTGATCATCGTCCTAACGTATCAGGCGATAGTGGATACCCCCAAAACTTTTAAAGGAAACATTGATAATGATTATAGACTGATATACTAAAAGGTGAAAGGAAAATTTGGTATGAAATGATGGACTAATATTATATGATTTAAAGAGAAACTGATATTATATGATTTGAAGAGAAACTGATTTTATATGATTTAAAGAGAAACTGATATTACATTGTTTTATTTATTTTTTTTTATAAATGAAAAAAAATGGATGGTGTATTGAATAAGTAGTGATTAATTCTTTTCTTAATTATTATAGTGGACTTTCCGTTTATTAATATATATATATATATATATATATATATATATATTCTGGTTTACAATATTATCTTGCTGAGCTATTATAGCTCACTCTTGCTATTTTTTTATATAACAGCTAGGACAGATGCCGATACTTCGCAATACACCCCGGAAGAGGGTAAGGCCTTTTGAGAGTATATATATATATATATATATATATTCTGGTTTACAATATTATCTTGCTGAGCTATTATAGCTCACTCTTGCTATTTTTTTATATAACAGCTAGGACAGATGCCGATACTTCGCAATACACCCCGGAAGAGGGTAAGGCCTTTTGAGAGAGTGCTGGAGCCTATCCCTGAGGTAGCTCTTGTAGGACGGATGGGCATTAGTAGACATATGTAAATTAAGTGTGTAAGCTTGTGTAATAACTTTTGGTTGTTGAAATGCTTCTTCTAGAAGTAATATTCAGCAACACTACTTAAGTAAGACTCTGGGTTTGTAATAACTCTTTTAACTTTAAACTGTTATTATTATGGATGTTGTTCTCTGAGCATATGACTGGTGTGTAATGTTATAGTGTGGGGTCTATTGTGTGAGTATTATCAATTATTTATATTTCAACTGTCAAGAATATAATGTTATTAAATGGAAATTGGATCGTGATGACCTGGATTCATGACCCCGGATCTAGGGGCGTCACAGATGGTTTAAGAGCTAAGAGTCATAATGCTCAGGAACAATAGTGATAATAATAAATATATCAGTAATAATATAAATTGTGAACTCACATCGAGTTCAAGGGTGGTTTATCAAAGGTAGCATTTACTCTAAGTAGTGTTTATAATTTTATAGATTATTACTAATAAAAGTTATGTTTTATTATAGGGAGAGGAGATGGAGACCGGTGAGCCGAGTCATACACGAGAGGGGCTAGAGATGTCGGAGCAGGAGCTTATAGACTTAGTGCACGCAGGTGTTGAGATTCCAGACGATGCTATATCAGACTTGAGGAGGAGAGCGAGAGCCAGGGAGTCCTATGAGTATAGAGAGATAGTTAGGGAGGCATGTGAGCGCAGAGCGAGAGATGATATGGCTATAGTACCATACACTGGGAGACCATCTGTAGGATCCGATGAGGCAGGTCCTTCCCGAGTTAGGTAAGAGGTTCTAGAGGGAGATATGCCAGTGCGTAAGAGGCCTAGATTATCAGTGATAGCTGAGGAGCAGCCAGAGTGGAGAGATATCCACATGATTCCTACTCCTATTCCACCTATTCCAGTGCCATCACCAGTTCCATGCCCTATACCGAGTCCGAATCCTTTGGATGATCCGACAGAACAGTTCACTCTCCCAGGACAGTTTGTTTTCTATTCAGATGAGGCGGAGGAGGAGGAGGACCCTTTAGAGGATGCAGATACAGTGCCAGTTCCTTCATCTCCACCAGTATTTGCACCTCCACCTGTAGCTGCACCATCACCAATAGCTGTACCCCCACAGGAGGCACCTATACTTACAGGTGATCCGATCCATGTGACTTTACTGTCAGACTACCATATCTTACAGGGTCAGCTAGAGGAGTCTCGTAGGATGATAGATACACTTTTGCAGAGGTTAGCTGGAGGTAGAGGAGGTATTATTCCAGATGGTGTATCTTTAGGATTGGTTAGCATTGAGCTGCGAGCACTTGGTGATATTAGGAGGTTGTTAGCACAGAGAGGAGATCCAGCATGGAGAGCCGAGGTAGTAGAGGTTGTCACATCTATGGTGGTTCAGATCAGGGATGTTATTAGAGCAGGGTTACCGTGAGCCGGGGATAGTAGTTTTAGTCACTAATCAGACTGTAGTCATCTTGCTGATGTCATTTTGGGGATTAGTTTAGTTGTTTACTGTCTTAATCCCAGTATGATTAGAGTGCTGATATTAGTACTTTTGTTATAGCGGATTAGTAGGTACGGATATGTTATTGGGGTTTCGAACCTTGTAATTTATAATGTATATATTAACTAGTAGTGAAGGATGTTATGCACAAGTTGTAATATATTTATGTGAATTAATGAAGTTTATGTATTTTGCCTAAGTTTTATCGTATTTTGATACTAAATGTTGGGATTCGAAAATATTGATGTATATAAGGTGATTGACTTAAATGAAAAGGTTATCGTGTTAAAGGTAGTGAGCTTATATGTTTCGTATAAATGGTATTATAACTTGATATTAATTGCTTGAATTTGAGAATATGGTTATATATAAATGAGTAAATAGTGATATAATTATTGTATATGAGAATGATGAATATTGTACCCTAAATTTGGGTAATTAATGGAGAATATTGTTATTGACAGCAAAATGGCTAGACGTAATAATAGAGCGAATGAAAGGGAAAATGAGAGAGATGAAGAAAGTCAAAATAGACAGAATGAAAATGCTCGGAATGAACCAAATCATGAAGAAAAGACGAATCAACTAGCCAACAAGGAAACCAGGGAGGTGATCCCTTAAACCAATTTATGGACCTACTAAGGCAGACTTTAGCTAATCCACAGAATCCCCAACAACCACCTGTTCCCCCGAACCAGGTAGCTAATTCCTTTCGTGCCTTTAAGTCATTAAAACCCCCAGAGTTTGAGGGAACTGCTAACCCAGTGTTAGGTCCAAAATAGTTTGTAGAAGGGGGGGTTGAATACAAACTATACCGTTTTATCGAATTTCCTCTTTTCTTAAAATATTAAATCAAGAACAAATTGATGCGGAATAAAACGAATAAAAATATTTCAAGTTGAATATAAAATTATATTAAACTTGATGGGGTGTGTCTAAATACACGGGTACAAATTACAAGGTTTGATGACCAAACTAATTATTACAAATTCTATAGAAAATTCGACATGAACTTTTCTATATTTGTAATAAAAAGATCGAAACTAATTATTACAAATTCTATAGAAAATTCGACATGAACTTTTCTATATTTGTAATAAAAAGATCGAGATAGGTTCTAGGGAACTTAATCCGCTAGATAGTTTCAATAATACAAGAATCAAACTCTAGTGGTAAGATATTACAATATGTTCTAGAGATGAATTTACAAGTTATTAAAACTTCATTGATGATCAAGAGGGGAGGAGAAAATATAACTTTGGTGCTCTCTTTTTCTCCCCTCAATTCTCTCTTGGTCTCTCTTTTTTTCTTCTGTGAAGTGTTTCAGGAAGAGGCTGTGAAGATTCTCTGTACGTGTGTATGTCTGTTGCTTTTATAGCAAAGTATTGATATTTTGCTACCACCATGACATAAACTGCTCCATGACATAATCCCATAATCTCGATATGACATAATCTGTGTCATGACATAATTCCTTAAGCTCGGTATGACATAATCTGTGTCATGACATAAATCTATAATCTCGGTATGACATAATCTGGACCATGACATAATTTCACCTGGTCGGTATGACATAAACTCGGATATGACTTAATTCTGGATATGACATAATATTGATCAAGACATAATTGGTTTCTGTCGGAATGACATAAACGTTGCCTTCTGTTCAATATGACATAATTCAACTGTTCTCATTCAATATGACATAACTCAGCTGTTCTCCTTCAATATGACATAATTCAGCTGTTCTCTTTCAATATGACATAATTCAGCTGTTCTCTTTCAATATGACATAACTCAGCTGTTCTCTTTGTTACATCATTCTTTTAAGTCATATAAACCATATAAACTATCTAGTGATTAATTAATTAATTCAGACTTAATTGATACAATAAGTAATTTAATAAATAAATTAATTCTTTTAGAATTAATTTATTAATTAAATAAACTATAATGATTTATATCAATTAAAGGTTAATTAACTAACATCAATAAATAATCAATTTACCTCAATGAACCACTGTAAATGGTGAATAACTTCCACTGGACAATTGTTGACGTTCGATGTACTGTCTGGTTCATGAACGAGTAAATCCAATCTCTGTTCTTCACTTTGACTCTCAGTTGTGATCCACTTGATAGTAAAATCCTTGTGGTTAATTAATTTAGCACTTCTGCTGCTTGCACAATGATTTTCCCTCATACCAGTCTTGATAGCTTGAACCACTGAAGTTAATGACGAACAACCACTGTTTAATGTTGACACTCGATGCACGGTCTGGTTCATGAGTGACTAACCGCAATGACTGTTCTTCATGTATTGACTTTAAAGCTGTGGTTCCTGTCTTCCTTTTCTTCACTCTTCATTTAAACCTTTCTAATCTGTATTCTGCCACTGTAGGAACCTCTTATCACTATAAATTGAACCCACTGTCTTGATTACTCCACTGACGCTTGATCAACTGAATGAACTTCTTCAAGTGTAGTATAACTCAAAACGGTAGATTGACTTTGTCTTCTTTCTCTTGACAGTTATACATTTGAGATCCCTGTGACAGTACATGTGTACTATTTACTATTACATTCTTGTTTGAGTTGAGTTAAATCCTCGATGTTTACAAATAGGGTAAACATATGACTTTTACCCAGTAGTAGCCAGAGAATGGCTGAAAGAGATGGGGAAAGCTTCTCTTCATACATATAACATTGTCTGTTGCAATAAAGAAAAGATGCTTTTCTTGTGTTGAAGGATTTTCATGAAGACTTCCAGAATAGAAGTATGTAGACTGATCAACTTTGCCCTTTAGATATACAAAATGGCTTCACTATTGATCATCCTGACAACCAAATCTCCCGACAATTTCCTTATATCTCCCAACTGTTCTTTCACTGTGTTTGGGGAATAGGGAATGGGATTTGGTGTTTATCTTTCTTCCTCACTGTGAGTGTGTGATTCTATTTCGTGTACCTCACAAGTGTTTAACTCATCTCTCCACTCATATCACTTAAAATGAGTGATCTTTCATTTCTCATCTCTCAAGTGTTTACACTCATACTCACTGGTGTATCACTCTTATCTCTCAAAGTTCCAACATGCATGTGTAGTACCTGCAAGGAAAAATCACCATAGCCCCTTGAAGAGAGGTCAGTGGTGGTGCAATGGGAGTTCGCAAATCCCAAATACTCGTTGGACTCGTTAAACGAATCTGAGTCATAATCTACAAGTTGCTAGTTTCCCTTGTTAGAGTTTTCAGATTTGAATTCTGAGAAGGTAAACAATGATCTATAAAATTTAGCATTGAGATCAAAGTTCCCTTCGAATGTCTGTGAAGACATCACCTTGTTAAACTCATCAGGTAAAATCTGAATCATAGTTCACAAGTTGCCGATCCGCACCTATGTCGGATCCGATACCCGCAGGATCCAGAGATGTTCCCTCTGGGGAGTTAGATAATGATCTTGTTGAATTTTGCATTGAGATCAATACCTTCTCTCGAGGTCTGTGAAGACTCTTGGTTCTTTGAGGAACCTTCAACTTATAATCCTAACCGTAATATGGTCGGAGTATGAGTTGTTTCCGTCAATTCATCCTTAGTGTGTGCAATCTCACTTTGTGCATAGGAAGTATTTTAGTCTTGTGTATGAAGTAATGACTTACCAACAGATGCCCTGGCCGACAAGCAAATTTCAATAAACTCATCATTTTAAGATAATGAATCTAGAGACTGTTTTAATGCCATTTTCAGCTCTGCATCCTTTTGGGAGAATGCAGGCGAGCTTACAGATACCTCAAGTTATATACATCTATTCTCCTTGAGAGGTAAAGCTGTGGGTTTACTATCCCTCACATCCTTATTTGCTGCATCAAGTGCAGTTACTCCCTTAATGACCTCAAGTCAAATAAGTTACTTCCACTTCAGGGGTAAGTTAGGATGTGTTTAGATTTGGATTTATAGTCCAGGATAGAAGTTGTTGGGTTTACAACCTCATGACTTACAATATGAAAAAACTTCCACTAGGAGCTGAACCTGCATCACATAGCAATAGAGCAATATAGAGATAGAATGCATTTACATCATACCATAACATTGTGTGAAAACATATGCATTATATCCAATGAGAGAAATGATGTACAATTGTGACTTCAAAAAGTTTTATAATATAAGCAATCACAACTGTTGAATGATTTGAGTTTTCTTTTAAAAACCGTTAATGTGCAAGAGTCTGTATTTATGCATAAAACAATGTATTATCATGTCTTTTAATGAAAACTAGGTCGTTTTAATTTTAAAAGACACAAACTCTTGACTTCGCAGTAATTTAGAAAGAAAGATTTTCTTTAAGTGCTTATTATGTATAGAGAATTTTAACACAAAAGTTAGTGAAAAGACTCATACAAGCACTTGATGTCGTTTAGGTAACAAAGATTACCAAGTACATAAGTACAGATAACCAATGTCTCTCCTTTGGCACTTCATTACATAGCACAACATAAACTAAGTAATTGACTGATGGATGTAAAATATTCTAAGAACTATCATATGTATAAAGTGGTGTATAACCAGAATTAGAGAATTTAATTTTGAAAAATCTTCACCACTTCAAAATATGATAGGAGACCGAATGTAACTTTAAGTCTCACTTACTTAGAAAGTTGAACACCTTAATATATACTAACACTAATGATTTATAGATAAGACACATTTACTCAGAATAAATCCTAAGTAATATCATCAGAGATAATATATACATCACAATTAGTTTGCAATAAAGTATCAGAACAACTAGCAATTGTCAGTAAACAAATATTTTACTATTTGATACCAACTGCTAGTATTTATTAAATACTTTAAAATGCAAGTAATTGTGTTTATGATTACTTTACCAAAATTAAATTATGAGCAAATAAACCATTGAATTGCTTCACGTCATAATTTAACTATGATATAAATAATCACTGCTAAATACTAAATATTCAATGATACCAATTGTTTGATAAATTCAATCTATTGTAAGATAAATTCAATTTAGTGAAGATTGAATTGTTACATTGAGTACCAATTGACAGAATGAATATTTGTATCTAACTACTTAAGAACATCATTCACTGATATTCATAAGTACGAGGAACTAGTTGACAAGAAATACACAAGCTCTTAAGAAATAACATTTCAAACTTATGACTTCAAGGCAACTCCTCGATAATAACAATTGTTAAGTCCTAACAACTGTTTACTGGTAGACAACCTTGGTTCTATAAATAAGATTAGATTACCAAAGATGTCTTGTCTGCAATCTTAGAAATGATATTCTAAGTCCTATACACCTTGATCCATAGTATATAACATTTATTATCAAAGTGATTAGAAGCTTGCAAATAAGCACAAAAATTATTCCAAGTAACTGAACAATGGTCACTTTAGATATTTCAATATCCATAGTTCTACTTAGAGAATTTTCATACCATGCATAGTAATATGAGTGAATTGTAAAATATATAACAATGATTACTTAGAGGAGTTCTAAGTAATTTCACACATACCAATACATCTCACAATTAGTTAGTAAATAGGATTCTAACTAAATATCATTAACTGATATAAGTCAAAACTTCAATACAACCAATTGTTAGAGCCATGATATTAATTATAGTGAATTTCTGAAAATGGGTTATTAAAGTTCACTAGAATTAACATCTCATAATTGATTGAAGACCAATACAGATTAGGTCCAAATTAGTTATGTTGTTTATTTATTTTAATAAATATGAGGTATAGAGCAAATACTAAATTGAATTGCTTTAGATCGTAACCCACATAAATCAAAACAAATAAATAAATAATTAAATACTAAATCTCTATGAGTTAGTTTTTAGAATTTAAGTATTTAAATTATCCTTAAATAATCACCACTAAAATATATTGCAATTAAACACATGGCAATCATTCAACGGATAATTTTCAGTGTGAGGTCTGGATGTAAATAAGTTCACAAGTCCTTTCAATACAGACAATTGAATACTTGTGAGCTTACTAAAGAATTACTTAATAGATGGGATTTACAATCATATAGCATTAATAAAATCCCAAGTTTACAAACCAATCTTGAAAAATTAATTTCATCAAGTGATTCAGCAAACGTGTCTGCAAGTTATTCTTAATTAAAGACATGCTCTCGAAATAATTGATACCTTATGCAAGTTGCTTAGCCTTGAGCGTTCCACAGAGTTGTTGGAGATGAAGTTGTTTCCTTGTGTTCTCCTACTTTCGTACAACTCATTTGATCTGTCTCTATGCAGCAAAACATGTCAGAACTGATGTTTCTAGGGTACCATCTCCGGAGATGGGTCCAACTTAAGACATCTGAAAATCAAGTGTAATAACTACAAGAATAGATTCTCTAGGATCCACTTGGGGCCTTGAAAATTTGAATATTGAGAATAAAATATGTGTGCAAGTGATCTATTATCAATTGAATAGGATAATGAGCTGATGATTCCTCTATAGCCTGATTAGGTCCTAATTAGTAGATCTTGAACTTGTTGGGTCAAATATCTCTAGGGTACCATTTCCGCAGATCCGGGTCCATCTTAAGATTTTTGATTACCAACTTGTTAGGTCCAAGCTAATAGGTCAAAAGCCAGCTATAGTGGTGTGTTGACATGTAGTCTTGACAAGTCTAGAATCTTCTGAATAGAAACAAAAGATCCTGGACTTACTTTTATTGTCATCATTCTTTTGACTTACTTGTGCTCCAAATAGAATTATTCTTTTGGCTTGCCTGAGCTCCTAAAAGGATTCTTCTATTGGCTTGCATGAAGTAATTCAAAAGAATTGCAACTTTACCAATATCAAAACAGCAAATATCTTGATCCCAATTTATAGTTAGTAGACCAACATATAATATAATCAAGATATCATTGCACATATATATATCATTTATGTTTGTGCCTAAAGATGTAGAGAGTTCTATAAAAGTGACACCAATTGTTAAAAGATACCAACTGTTAAAGATTGATACCAAATATTAAATTATAGGTAGGGTGTCATACCATGTCTTCCAAGCTTGCTTGAGTGATGATACCAGTTCATACTAACCTGTAGAGATCTTTCATTATCTCACCAACCAGGAGTGCACTTGTTCACATTCCTCTAGCATCCAGATTCAGTAGTTCCGGATGTCCATTATAATCTCGAATGTGCAGCAGGTGCCTGATATCCTCAAGTCTTGTCACTGGTGCTTCTTGTCAAATATACTGTTTGATCAAATTGTAACCTAGCATCCAGTTTGGCTTTGTCCCTCATAACAATGCCTTGACATCCAGTTAAACTTCTGGTTATCCTTATACCAAATACAACCTTGTTGTTTGGTCTGGATACCAGCTTCCCTTCAATCTGCCTTTTGTAGTGATTGAGATCATCTTGCATTGCAATCACTCAATCTGAATCTTTCAGAGCTTTTGTAGCTTTCTTAGTTTCTTCTAAAAGAAAACTAAAGAAATAATCATTAGTACTTGAAGCTCTGCTAGTCTTTTACTTCCACCATTAGAAACACTAAGAACTAGGACAAAGAATTAATTGAGTCAACATTCTTTTTCTTGGCAGACATGTTCTCATAGTGTCCTTTGACTTTCAGTGTGGTGTTGAGTTGACTAGTTGATCCTTCAGTTGCTCCCCCTAAGCTGTTGCTGGGTTTACATGAAGATTCTCATTGTTGACATTGCTTGTTTCTGAATCACCATCACCATTGGCAGCTGGGAGCTAGAAGTTGTTGAACATCACTAAGACTTTCAATCGCCTTTTGTTGATTAATAACAATCACCCTGTAGGCTGTTGACTCCATTGAGTAACAAAGGAAATTATCCTCTTGAGCATTAGCTTACTGCTAGGATGCTCACTTTCGATTTAATCTTGCAAAACAATTTCCTTCATACTTATGGGGTCTTCCTAAAATTCTTACGGATCAGGGTTTAAGATGTGATCAATCACCATCAGTGGTGTCTTGTTTTCAGATTGTCTGAACAACAACTTGTTTCTTGAGAGAAGTCATCAGTCATCATCACTAAGGTATATTTTTCATTGATGTAGAACTTCTGTGTGATGCTTCTTTGACTTCTCTTTATGACATGCCTCGTAATTTCATTTTACTTTAATTTCAGATGAGGCAGTCTCCTTTGCTGATTCAATTTTCAGGAAAGAATCTCTTGATATGACATTCAGGTGAGAGAGCTCCTTATGTCATAGCTGAACTCGTGTCTGATGAAGCTTTAGATTTGACCTTGTTGACTTCACCATTGACTGAGATTCCATGTCAGCTACAGATAAGTTCTATTTCCTTAATCCTCGAATAGTAGGCTCTTCATCTTGTAAAAGATGCTTTATTACTGACAACATTCCTTAGCTATTGAATAGCCTTGACCCTAGGTCATACCCTTGCTGTTGTCTCCAAGGGATAAACCACTTGGCCTGTCTTCACATTCACATTTGATAGCAGGGTTCTTTCTTCGATGATATGCTTTGAATAAATCAATAATAATGCATAATCGATTAACCTGTTAAGCCTTACATTCACAAATGGATAAAAAGTTCTTGGTACCCAAATTGTTTAATTGGGTCCAGATGGATTAGAGATTTCTCTTTTATTAGAGTTAACAACAGTTTTAACCTTAACATGCTCATTCTTATCTTTGACTGACCATTTCTCCTTTTTAATGTCATTGACAAAATATTCACTGAGCAAGGAGAATAATGGTTCCTTCCTAACATAAGGAGGACTAGCAGTCTGTACCTTATTATTATTATTCTTAAACATGCTTTTTCTATGATCAATGCAAATACTAGGAAATGCATTTATGACATTTGAAATAAGCAGGCATGATAATAAGAATACATTGCATACATTCAGCATTAAAACATTGCAGATAAGAATTATGCAAATTAGGCATGTTATGCATTTTAGAAAATTCAGTACTATCTACTTTAACCTATGTACACTTGTGTAACAGGTTGCAAGTAGATTTACAGATATTCAATAATTTTCTAAACATGCATGGAATAGAAGAATTAACAATTAATCACTAATTCTATCCAATCCATTCTTATTGTTATATTATATTATATAATCTCTATTACCTAAGTCAGTTTTACAAATGACTTGATGTTCTACTGACACCCTAGGTAATTATTCCATATTTTAAACTTTTTAAACCTTAAAAAATAATTCAGAATGAATAAGCAAATCTTGTTCTACTGGGGATCCTGAAACTAGCTTAAGCAGAGGTCATATATGCTTGACATATATCATTTAAGAATTGAGAGATATTGTCCAAGGAACAATTCTAACTCACTATTGCAATTAATTAAATTCAACAAATATTCATCCACATAATAAGATCTTCTAACCAAAGATATAATAATTAAAAACTAAGATCTTAACATGCTTTGAATTTCTGAGAATTACATATTACACTAGTTCGAAGAATTGATACCTGAGACATGTGAGGTGAATCATCTTCAGAGATTGCTATGAAGGCAAGATATTAATTATGCTCTTCTCATCATCATCTGATCCATCCCAACTCTTTTCTTCAGCAAGATAAGTTCTGCACTGATGCTTCTGTTTCATCTCATTTAATGAATCCCTATTCATCCTTGTCTGTCAGAATTCTGTACCATGTTGCACACCTTGATAGTTACTTATCACATAAAACTTTTCATAACTGCAACTATCATGTTTTGTTCTTTCCACCAACTCAGTCTTGTAGCCACCTCTTGAACTGTATCCTGAAGAGTTTCTGCTTCGGAATAGATAGGCCTAATTCCTGGATTAAACATTTGTACTTTTTTTAAATTAGTAACTCTTCATGTATGTTCTGAGGTTCCATCATTAATTCCTGACTGAGATGTCTAACTGTCTAGTTCATTCTCAAACCTCCTTGATTCCACTTTTCTAAAATCTCTGTTGATTCCTTGAAAGATATTTCTTGGTACAATCCACTAATTGTAGTAGATGTTACATTGGAGCAATCCACTGAGTGTTTGTATATCACAGAATCAATAGAGTTAATTCGAATCTTCGAGAAAAATTCTATCCACTAAAACCTCTTCCATTCCTGCATCTGAAAAACCAGTGAATTCTATGGATATAATTTTGAGGAGCTTCCACAAATTTTTCTTCAGTAGGTAGAAATTAATTTCATTGAAAAATGCATTTTCTTCAAAAGATTCAAATCATCTTTGACAATTCGTAGGAATCTTCAACTAACAACCTTCTTAGAACTATTGGCTTAGAATAAATTCAAAATATTTAAAATTCAAAAACTTCAAGGACTCGAAAATTTTTTGAGAAATAAAAAATCTGAAAGTAAGTTCAAATTAATTAAAATTTGAAATTAGAGTCAAATTAATTAAGAATCAAAAAATCTCAAGAAATGAAATTTTTTAGAGTTAAAGAATCCGAAAATAAATTCAAGTTAATTAAAATTCGAAATTATCAAGAATTAAAATTTTTGAAAATTAAACAATTTGAAAATAAACTCAAGTTGTTTAAAAATCAAAATTTCCAAGAATTAATCATTTCAAGAATTAAAAAATTCGAATATAAGTTAAGATTACTTAACAATAAAAAAATATCATAAAATGAAAATTTTTGAAGATTAAACAATTTGAGAATAAATTCAATTTAATTAACAATTGAAAATAAACTCATATTGTTTAACAATCAAAAATATCATAAATTGAGAATTTTTAAAGGTTAAAGAATCCGAAAATAAATTTAGATTATTTAAAATTCAAAAATCTCAAAATTGAAAATTTTCAAAGTTAAAGAATCCAAAAATAAGTTCAAATTATTTAAAGTTCAAAAATCTCAAGTATTGAATTTTTTGAAGGTTAAAAAATCGAAAATAGAGGAGTTGACTTTTTGGTCTAATACTGGATTTAATTTTTGCATGGGTCAACAAACTCGAAATCCAATTGGAGGACCACAAAAATAAGGATTTTGATTTGTGCGTCAATCAAAAGGTTCTGATACCAATTGTTAGGTCCAAAATAGTTTATAGAAGGGGGGGTTGAATACAAACTATACCGTTTTATCGAATTTGTTCTTTTCTTAAAATATTAAATCAAGAACAAATTGATGCGGAATAAAACGAATACAAATATTTCAAGTTGAATATAAAATTATATTAAACTTGATGGGGTGTGTCTAAATACACGGGTACAAATTACAAGGTTTGATGACCAAACTAATTATTACAAATTCTATAGAAAATTCGACATGAACTTTTCTATATTTGTAATAAAAAGATCGAGATAGGTTCTAGGGAACTTAATCCGCTAGATAGTTTCAATAATACAAGAATCAAACTCTAGTGGTAAGATATTACAATATGTTCTAGAGATGAATTTACAAGTTATTAAAACTTCATTGATGATCAAGAGGGGAGGAGAAAATATAACTTTGGTGCTCTCTTTTTCTCCCCTCAATTCTCTCTTGGTCTCTCTTTTTTTCTTCTGTGAAGTGTTTCAGGAAGAGGCTGTAAAGATTCTCTGTCCGTGTGTATGTCTGTTGCTTTTATAGCAAAGTATTGATATTTTGCTACCACCATGACATAAACTGCTCCATGACATAATCCCATAATCTCGGTATGACATAATCTGTGTCATGACATAATTCCTTAAGCTCGGTATGACATAATCTGTGTCATGACATAAATCTATAAGCTCGGTATGACATAATCTGGACCATGACATAATTTCACCTGGTCGGTATGTCATAAACTCGGATATGACTTAATTCTGGATATGACATAATATTGATCAAGGCATAATTGGTTTCTTTCGGAATGACATAAACGTTGCCTTCTGTTCAATATGACATAATTCAACTGTTCTCATTCAATATGACATAACTCAGCTGTTCTCTTTCAATATGACATAATTCAGCTGTTCTCTTTCAATATGACATAATTCAGCTGTTCTCTTTCAATATGACATAACTCAGCTGTTCTCTTTGTTACATCATTCTTTTAAGTCATATAAACCATATAAACTATCTAGTGATTAATTAATTAATTCAGATTTAATTGATACAATAAGTAATTTAATAAATAAATTAATTCTTTTAGAATTAATTTATTAATTAGATAAACTATAATGATTTATATCAATTAAAGGTGAATTAACTAACATCAATAAATAATCAATTTACCTCAATGAACCACTGTAAATGGTGAATAACTTCTACTGGACAATTGTTGACGTTCGATGTACTGTCTGGTTCATGAACGACTAACTCCAATCTCTGTTCTTCACTTTGACTCTCAGTTGTGATCCACTTGATAGTAAAATCCTTGTGGTTAATTAATTTAGCACTTCTGCTGCTTGCACAATGATTTTCCCTCATACCAGTCTTGATAGCTTGAACCACTGAAGTTAATGACGAACAACCACTGTTTAATGTTGACACTCGATGCACGGTCTGGTTCATGAGTGACTAACCGCAATGACTATTCTTCATGTATTGACTTTAAAGCTGTGGTTCCTGTC
This sequence comes from Saposhnikovia divaricata, assembly GCA_036435485.1. NCBI lineage: Eukaryota > Viridiplantae > Streptophyta > Magnoliopsida > Apiales > Apiaceae > Saposhnikovia > Saposhnikovia divaricata. The sequence goes on from CM071601.1 coordinate 42,219,310, forward strand.
TTCCTTTTCTTCACTCTTCATTCAAACCTTTCTAATCTGTATTCTGCCACTGTAGGAACCTCTTGTCATTATAAATTGAACCCACTGTCTTGATTACTCCACTGACGCTTGATCAACTGAATGAACTTCTTCAAGTGTAGTATAACTCAAAACGGTAGATTGACTTTGTCTTCTTTCTCTTGACAGTTATACATTTGAGATCCCTGTGACAGTACATGTGTACTATTTACTATTACATTCTTGTTTGAGTTGAGTTAAATCCTCGATGTTTACAAATAGGGTAAACATATGACTTTCACCCAGTAGTAGCCAGAGCATGGCTGAAAGAGATGGAGAAAGCTTTTGAAATCTTGAGGGAAGATGAGGAACAAAAGACCATTTTCGCCGCCTATCTCCTGAAGGGAGAGGCAAACTATTGGAGGGAGGCTAAGAAGAATCTAGAAGGAGCGGGAATGATAACCTGGGAGCGATTCACTAGAGTGTTTTTAGATAAGTATTCCCCTAGGTTTATGGAAAATCAGATGGAGATTAAGTTCTTGGAGTTAAAACAAAATAATTTGACAGTGGCAAAATATGAAGCCAAATTTACTGAGTTGTCTAGATTCGTGCTGGAGTTTGTAGATACTGAAGAGAAACGGGCCAAAGGTTTCAACTAGGATTGAAACAATGGATACGAACTAGAGTGGTACCATTTGAGCTGACGGATTATGCAACATTAGTTCAGAAAGCATCTATCATAGAGACAGAGAGTGAGCAATCGCAACTAGAAAATAAGAAAAGGAAATTTGAAGGTCAGAAGGGAGGTTTCATTGAGAGAAATTTTTCTAACAAGTTCAGTAGAGGGCAAGGATCTTCGTTTTCGAAAAATCAAGGATCTAGTAGAATAAAGAGTGCAACGGTTAATCAGGGGGGTAAGCCATTAGGAGCAACCCAAGCTAATCAGTCACAACCACCATTACCAGATTGTAACACGTGTGGTCGGAAGCATACGGGAGTGTGTAGACTGGTAGGAGTAACTTGTTACAAATGTGGACAGAAGGGGCACTACTCTGACAGGTGCCCATCAGTTGATACAAACCCTAAGAGAGACATCAAGTGTTACCAGTGTGGAAAGTTGGGACACATGGCTAGGGATTGCCGTTCTGGAGGTTCAATGACGACCAGACAGAGCATTACTGCTTCTAACAGACCTACCGCCAGAGTGTTCAATATGACCTTAGGAGATGCGTTAAAGAAACCGGATGCAGGTGCAGGTATTTTTCGATTTAAGCCTTGAAATATAAATGTTTGGTTAGAGATTAACTAAGTCAATGAATGGTCTGAATAGACTAATAATATAGATAAGAATAATCTATCTGTGAGAAAGTAAGCTATGGTGATATAAGAAAATGAGTTATTTTCATGTCCTCCAAATCAGTATCTGCTTGTATAAGTATGAACAGGAAATATATATTATAGATAATATTTTCTTACAGTTGTTTCAAGGAATATTAGTGGAAATTATTTTCTGGAAATTTTTACAGATATATATATATATATATATATATATATATATATAAAGATTGGAATATTAATATTTTATGTTATGATAGAGATCAAAATATAGTTAAACAATAGTGAGATACACTACCATTCAGGGAAGGCAAATGTGGTGGCCGATATCCTTAGTAAAAAGAGAAAGGTGAGATGAGATAATTGATAAGTGGATTTTATATCCACTTGTAGCGTTCCATACCGGCTTAAATTGATTGTCTTGGACTCAACTTTGTTGTAGTTTTCATGTGTTTTGTGTAGTTGTGCAGGTTTACAAGACTGTCGATTATGGTGGATGCTTCTATCGTTTTTTGAGAATAAATTGATTAAAGTTCGGATTTCTGAGAAGGTTGTGCAGTCTACACTGTTTTGGCCATATCTGGAGTTCTAGAAGTCCGTTTTCAGCGATCTTACTGTCCACGCGAAGCCTGGGAGATTTTATACAACTTAGGATTGGATTCCCACACACAGGCTGCGCGTAGTGGGCGCAGGCAGCGTGGCAAACAGACTGATGGGAGCAGGAAATTACTGTTTTGCCCTTTTCAAGTTCTAATTGTATTTTGGGCAGTTTTTAGTACCTTAATCGAATTCTAATTGTAATAGAAGGCAATTTCCTGCTGGACAAGAAATCTAGAGCCTATTTAAACACATCTTAGCATTGTAATTCGTATCGTTTTTATTATTATAACGTAGAAATTCAAGGGAGAAAAGTGGAGAAGGATTCAACGCTCGTGACAAGCACGGATCATGATCTACTTCATATTTTGTAGACCTTGGATAATAGATTTGTTTTCTCAACTCTTTGTTTTATTAATATTATTGCGTCTTTCTTTCATATCTTGTTTATTATCATGTTTTCATCAAATCCCATGACGATGAACGGTTCAATTATGAGCTAATCGTTGTCATGGGATTCTAATGGATTTATCTACGTAACTTAGTAGTTTGATTGCTTTGAAGATATGTGTGTGGTGAATTCTTGATATCCTCGTATGGTTAATCTTAATGATTTTAGATACGTAGCTAACATCTAAATTGAATTTTTAATCTCTTGCGAAATGAGAGTGGATCTTGAGATTTAGAACTTGCCATGCTAGCATAGGATAGGTTGATGTTTTAACATCATGATTTGTGGCGTAAATAGAGATATTATGCTGCCCTATGTGATCTTAATAGACAACTTGTTCTTCAACCGTTATGTTTTCAACTCTTATAGAGATATAGGGTCTAAGCATAATTGGTGTCTACCCATCTTCTATCTATTTTGTGGATGTATGCGTAGTTTGGTGTTAGTATACCGAGAGGTAGCTTATACTTGTTTCGTGTTGTCTGATCAGATATCAAAACCATCACATGTATTGATTAAAGGCGTTAACTCTAAGTGAAGTAGATAATGAAGTTAGAGTCCCATGTTTATTCTCATATAGTAATTTGATTTAATTCTCATTAGTTAATCATTCTTAGTTGATAATTTGCATCTTAGTTTAATTTATATAATCAAAATTCCCAATTAGTTAATTGTCTTAGCAGTGAATTTAAACCATACATTGTTGAATAGGTACATCTACTGAATTAAAACCAAAACCAGATCTCTGTGGAACGAACTTGATTTATTTCTATATTACTTGTGACCACGTATACTTGCGTGATATTGTGTTAACAAGTTTTTGGCACCGCTTCCGGGGATTATCGGTGTTTTGATTTTAGTTTGTGTGCTTGTCATCAGTGGTCGTTAGCGTTCACTGATTCAGATTTTCTTACTTAGTTTGTTGTTTCTTGGTGTTTCAGGTACTTGAACGTGTATGCGAACACGTTTGCAAACTCGTAAACTGGCAGAAGAAGAACTTGCAGCAGCAAAAGAGATGGAAGATTTACCAGTAGTAGCTAAGGCTTTGAAGGATTATTCTCAGCCGAAGATCAATGACATCCAGTCTAGCATTGTCAGGCCGGCTATTGCAGCAAATAACTTTGAAATCAAGCCTAGCAAGATTCAGATGGTGCAGAACTCAGTTCAGTTTGGGGGTGCTCCTACGGAGGATCCTAACATGCATATCAGGGACTTCATTGAGATCTGCGACACTTTCAAGTTTAATGATATGTCGGATGATGCGATCAAATTGAGACTTTTCCCATTCTCTCTGAGGGATAAGGCTAAGGGCTGGTTACACTCTTTACCAGCCGGTTCCATTACAACATGGGAGGATCTTGCTCAGAAATTTCTTACTAAATTCTTCCCTATGGCGAAAACTGCAGCAATAAGGAACTAGCTAACTCAATTTCAGCAGCAATCTGGATAGTCTTTGTGTGAGGCTTGGGAACGTTATAAGGAGATGCTTTGTAGGTGTCCACATCATGGCATGCCTGATTGGATGGTTATTAACGGTTTTTACAACGGGTTGGGAGCACAGTCTAGACCTTTGCTAGATGCAGCAGCAGGTGGAGCTCTATGGGCTAAGAGCTATGAGGAGGCTTATGATCTTATTGAGACGATGGCTGCTAATGAATTTCAAAATCCAACTCAAAGGCTTTCTCAAGGCAAGGTAGCAGGTGTTCTTGAAGTTGATGCGACTACAGCCATTGCAGCTCAGTTGAAGGCTCTCACTATGAAGGTGGATTCTCTTGCTAATTATGGAATTCAGCAGGTTGCTAGTATTTGTGAGTTATGTGCAGGCGCACATGAGACGAATCAGTGTGCTATCTCTTCTGAATTAGCACAGTTCGTGAGTAATTTCCAGAGACCTACTGCACCAGTTCCAGCCACTTATCATCCTAATAATCGGAATCATCACAATTTCAGTTGGAGCAATACTCAAGGTGCTCAACAACAACAGCCTTATCAGCAGTTTCAGGGTCAGCAAGCTAGGCCATTCAATCAAGGTTTTCAGCAGAAGTATGCTCCAAGGCAACCATATCAACCCCCTGGATTTTAGCAACAACCTCAGGCAAGTGCGGGTCAATCTTCTAATGAAAAATCAGAAATAGAGGAGTTGAGGATGATGGTTAAAAGTCAGGCAGTTTCTCTAAAGACCTTGGAGAATCAGATGGGGCAGCTTGCAAGTGCTTTACTTAATAGGAAACAAGGAACTCTACCTAGTGATACAGAGGTTAATCCAGGCAGAAGGGAAAGCAAAGAATAGGTCAATGCAGTTACTTTGAGATCTGGAAAAGTCACGAGGGATCCTAAATCAGCAGCTAAGGAAGATGAAGATGTTCAGAATCAGCAGGTTGAAAAATCTGCAGTGCCAGAAATTGAGAAATCTGATTTAGTGGCTGATCAGCTTGATGCTGAGAAGAGCAAGAAACCTGTTGAAAAGTCTACTCCGGAGCAATCTTCAAAGAATAATCAGATCTATCCTCCTCCCCAATATCCTGGACGCTTGTAGAAAAGTCAAGAGAAACAGTTTCAGAAGTTTGTGGAGGTCTTCAAGAAATTGTCCATTAACATTCCTTTTGTTGAAGCATTGGAGCAGATGCAGAGATATGCAAAGTTCATGAAGGATATTTTGTCACGAAAGAGAAGGTTGGAAGAATTTGAAACAGTGGCATTGACAGAGGAGTGCAGTGCAGTGTTGCAACAGAAATTGCCTCCTAAACTTAAAGATCTGGGAAGTTTCACCATCCCTTGCACTATTGGCAACCTTTCTTTCAGCAAGTGCTTGTGTGAATTGGGAGCTAGCATCAATCTCATGCCTTTATCTGTTTTCAAGCAACTTGGTCTACCGGAGCCAAAGCCAACCAACATCTCTTTGCAGTTGGCTGATAGGTCGATCACGTATCCGAGGGGTATAGTGGAGGATGTCTTAGTGAAAGTTGATAAGCTCATATTTCCTACCGATTTTGTGATTCTAGATTTTGAAGAAGACAAGAAGATTCCCATAATCTTAGGAATGCCGTTTTTAGCTACAGGCCGTACTTTGATCGATGTACAAAAAGTAGAGCTTAAAATGAGGGTGCAAGATCAGAATGTCACCTTTAATGTGTTCAAGGCCATGAAATTTCCGACAGAGGATGAAGAGTGTTGCAGTGTGGAAATAGTTGATACGGGTTAGAGAAAGAAGTTTGATCAGTTGGTGAGCAAAAAGTCGGACACACACATGATAAAGCATCACATCAGTGATTCCATTGACAGTTCTTCAATTCAAGATCTTTTGAATGTAAAGCTTGGGAAACTTCCACCACATTTGAGGTATGTCCTCTTGAATAATGAGATAGTGATTTTTGAAGAGGGGCATGATAATGTGTTGCGAAGGTGGAAAGCCGATGATAAGGAAGAAGAAAGTTTTGTTCAGACGTTCGAGTCGGAGAAGCACCTTAGAGGTGTGAAGAAGAAAAAGAAGAAGATTTGGCCGTTGGGTGGTAAAATTAGGTTGAAGTCTGACGGAAGATGTAAGAACCCTAATTTTTGGTAATATTTCTTTTATTTAATATCTTGTGACATTATCATTATGGAACTTTTCTAGTCATCCCTGTTGATTTATAGAATTGATTGTCTGAGAAACTGCGTTGTTGCATTTATGATGTAAGATATACAGAGAGATTGTGAAGGCAAGAGTCCTGTTGTTAGTAATATTTATAAAACTTGGAATTTGAGAATGGTTAGAATATTAAAGGATTTATTAAGAATTATGACGAGGAATTTTGGACATTCGAGGAATTTACACAATGAGTACTTAAGGAATTTTAGGGGAAATCTCTACGCGACGAAATATTATTACGAGAGAATAATTAAGTTACGATACGAAGTAAGGATTAAATAACAAGCATTGGCGGGAGAATAATATTACAAGGAAAGAAATTACATGCAAGTGCCATGTAACTAGATAGTTAGAAAAAGGAACTAGAAAACATAAAAGCAAATGTGAATAGTGACTAGCATGGTGGGTGATGTACTTAGGGGACAATAGGGCATGGATGCAACCTAGGCTAGCTTGGCAACATGTGACTACTTTTACTAACCATAATAATACAAGTCATCCTAGCATATCCTTTTTACCATTTCAAAACAAAACAAAGCAAAAACACCTCCTCCCCCCCTTGAAAGAAGCTCTCGGCCGAACTCCTTGAAGAGAGAGGGAGAGATTTTCTCTCCACCATTTCTTCATCTACAACCTTCCTAGGGCTTCCTTGCATCTTAGTAGAGGTATGGTATCAATTTCAAAGCCTTCCATCCATTGGTTCTTGAGTTATAATTGTTGGAGATTTAGAGAAATATTAACATAAGTTTAATATCTTTTAGATCTTGCATTGTGAGTGTTGTAGGAGGCCATCTAAGGTGTTTTTAAGTTGTATAAAGATTTTTCAAGGTCTCTAGGAGCTCAAGAAGGTATGAAATCTCAAACCGCCCTTGGTTATGTGTTGTTCATGTAGTATGGTAGTAGATCCATGCATTTTAGGGGTTATCTTGAAGGTATATGTATTGGATAGCATGGATCTTGGGTTTTGATGTTGAGATTGTGAATTTTATGACTATAGTTAATATATATATCTCCATGAGTGTTATGAGTCATGATCTAAGTGTTTTAAGTGGTGTTTATGTTATGGAAGCATGAAAAATGGTTGATCTAAGTGAATTGAGCTTGCTGAATTTATCAAGGAACTTTGATCTGTGTTGTAGCACGATTTTGAACACCCAAATGATGTCACCTGATGTCCTACCTTATATTGTTGGAAAGATAATTGAATGTAGTTTCTGGATATGTAAGATTCATAGCTAGGTGATGTGTGGATTTTTAGTTATGGCCGGAGAAGTGAATTTTGTTTCTGGACTATGAACTGCATTAAGTAACCCCCTTGTGAACCTTGTTTAAACACCTTAAAATATGTTTGGGATCATGGAAAAATTTGAGAATGTAAGTAATTCAGTGGTGAAGACCATCCAAAAGGAATTGGATTAAAATATGAATTTTTGGATTTTATAAAAATGCTAGAGTAAAATTCGCGCAATGAAAAAAAAGTCGATTAGTGGAACATTATTCTAGGGTTAGTGGTTATGGTTCGAACGTGGTAACTAAATTAAGTCGAGTAAGTGACGAGCGTAAACGAGTGATGTCATGGACCTATAGTGGGGCTAGGGAGTCATAAGACGAAGTTGTTAAGTTAATTTCGTACCCCTTTAAAACCCCGTAATTAGAAAGAAATTGTTAAGGTACTAACGAACGATTATTGTTTATGTATAGATCGTTCGAATTCGCACGCTCGACCACCCCAACCAAACCAAGGCAAGTTTACTTTTCAAAACTTATCCCTATACAAGGATTTTCACTGTTGTGTTTGTAGTTTTCAAACGATATCAAATGCTATGTTTATCGAAGTATTGATGCAATTGAGATTGAACAAGTACATGTATGCCTTTACCCCTTGAACTTATATTGAAATGTTTTCTTCGGACAACGACTCTAGCAATAGAGGTCGTAGCGGTCCGTATATACTATTGACCGGGGAGCGGTATATTATTATATCGTACCTATATTGCGAAGACCCGAAGGGTCATTCGGGTGGTATCGTATATTCAAATAACTATTATTATATCTTCGTAAATACTCGAAACCCTATCTTGGATTAAGAGTTTATTTTATCGAATAATTATTTTATTAATTATTAATATTAAATCTTAAAATATTATTTATTAATTACTGTTCATTATTTAAAGACAAAGTTAATCCAAGATACTTTTAAATACTTTCAAATTCGAACTCTTTCGAACTCAAAACATTTTCGAAAACCCCTGGTCAGATTCTACTTCTTGTATGATTTCAAGAATCATCGGTCGACTGATGTCGGACCTCAACTACTCTGTTTTCAATCAAAAATCAAGTTTTAAAAGAAAAGAAAAAGGGACTCTGGCAGGTGTGGGAACCGTTGACGAACGATTCCCGGGATGTGTAAGCGGCCGTGAGCCAGGCGGTCCATCACTTATTATTCCGGCCCAGGTGTTGCCGAAGGATGATTACGGATGTAGTTTTCATCAAGGGTGATTACGGATGTAGTTTTCACCCGAGGGATAGTTATGGATGTAGTTTCTATCCTTCTACCGGTAGAGAAGACCCGCGGATTATTGGACTTGGATGTGGCGACTGATCATCGTCAATCCTTGTCAGGTTTTTTATGCTTTCTATAAGTCCCATTCCTCCATTTTGGAAAAATGCTTTGACACTGCTTCTTAGGCTTTTGTGCCAAGTTGCTGATAGTGTTCTATTTTGATGAGAAAGATGTTGATTCAATGCAGTATCTAGAACTGCAAGTTTATTTTGAAAACAAGGGCACATATTGTTGCACCTTCGAGATTTATCAACTATGACAAATGATTTTATAACTGATTGATACAAACAAATATATCAACTGCCAATCATATGAGATGTATATTGCTTATCTTATATACGTATTTCTTGCTGAGCTATAGTTGCTCACTCTTGCTTGTTTTCAAACTTTACAAACACAACAGCTAAGCGAAATGGCAAGACCCAGGCAGACTGCTCGAAAGCAGGTGACTAGGCCCGAGCCTCCACTTGAGATTCCACCGGTAGGCCCCATTAGCCGGATTGGTTGGCAGCTTTTGTTAGTATGTTTTATTTATCAGCATGACCTGTGCAAGGCAGTGTATCGTAACAAACTTTCAAGCCGCCAGCTTCACTTCATATCGGAGTGTTGCTGGTAGCATAAATACTATTTAATTCGGTCTGTAATAACTCTGATAACTTTATTACTGTTTAATCAATGTGTGACGTTTCTGAGGCTCTAACCTGTGTGTGTGAGTATGGTGTGAGCTTATTGTGGGGTCGATGGCTGTGTTATATATATTGTGTGTGCAAGAACAGGTACGTTATTAATGGAAAATGGACCGTGAGCGCCTAGATCTCCGACCCCGGATCTGGGGGCGTCACAGAAATGGTATCAGAGCGAGGTTACAGTTCTCAGAAACGGTAGTAATTTAAGAAAGCAACCCTAATAATAATAACAGTAACGATAACCTTAATAACAACTTTAATAATACTTAGAACTCTCATCGAGTTTGTAGTCGGGTTATCGGATATAGCCCTGACCTTAAGGCCCGTGAGGGAACTACTCCTAAACCCTTGTTTTATGGTTAGTGACCCACTTTATTTCCCTTGTGTAGATGGATGAGATACCAGACCCTAAGGCTTTTGAGAGGGAGCATGATGAGGCCCTAATGCGAGAGACCGAGGACCCTGAGGAGGATATGGGTGCTGACTCCGAGCTTGGCCCCTGGATTACAGTGATAGATAGTACTGATGACGAGGATCCCGTTGAGGAGCCCTTTGAGCACGAGCCAGAGCTTGTTACCCCATCTCCTATAGCTACTGATGAGGAGAGTGTGAGATCCGGCGAGGGTCGTGTTGTGTCACCCCCACCTTCTCCACAGACATCTAGCCCTGTTTCATCAGACGGTGACTCTGAGGATGACACTTCTGGCGAGGAGGAGCTTGACCCTACCCCTGCTCCTGCTGCTGCTGCTGCACCTACTCCTGTTCCGGTCATACCACCTCCACCGGCGGACCTACCCCCAGTGTCTGGTACTGAGCATGCTTACGTGGTACAGTTCTTTACCTGAGACTTACTATCTGCAGAGGCCCGACTTAACGAGGCGAGGCGGGCACTAGTGGAGGAGCGCGAGGCGCGCTTGAGGATCCAAGCTGAGATGAGGACCACTGTTGCTAGGAGGACTAGGGCTCGACTCCACAGGATCGAGATGAGGAGTCGCGATAGGATTCTTGGTTTAGGGATCCGCGGGGGCGGAGTGATCCAGGCTAGGGATGCTAGACGTATTGTGCGTCGTGCATTTACCCGAGTGAGGACCTTGCTCCGTCGCGGCGCGGCCCCGTGATGTGTTACTTATAGCTCAGTCCCCTAGGTTCAGATGAAATTAGTGTGTCGATTTTGCGGGATAGTTGACTTGTGCAGTGGTATCCTTTCTGACCAGTGGATGAGTAGACTGACCTACAGATATGTAGATGTGACTTCGGGTAGTATGTATGGATGTAGCCCTACTTTTGTGTAGCCTGACTATTCGGATGATGTATTTGTATTTGTTCCACTTTTGCTAGACTTTGACATCGGGACTTTGTATTTGGCACCAACATCCAAACTTGTGATAATCCTTGTACCGTACTTATTTAGTTTCAGTTTCTTTAATATTGCCTCAACTGCTTTACTTTCCGATGCCATGCTTTACTGCTTTGATATACAGCTGTGATTATACAACTGCTACAAGCCACAAATACAACCATACTATTTCAAATTTACGATATGCGATTTCAAATTATTTTCTGCAATTTCAAAAAATGTTCCTACAATCTTTAAAAATAAATTTTTTCAAAAAAAAAAATGTGTTCTGAAATTTTGAAAAATAATTTTGAGGTTTCAAAATTTTGAAAACTCTTGTAAATGTTTTCGCATCCCAAAGGGATCTTTTCCCCCAAAAATGTTTGACATTTTATCTCCAACAACGGATTATTAAAACCTTTGCACTTCCACCCTTATGAGGAAAAACGATACGCTCCTGACCCGTGTAAATGCTGTCAGGTAATTGGAAACCCTAACCCCTTTCTTGTTTTATTATCAGAATCATGCCACCCAGAAGAATGAACACTCGAGCCCACCCGATTAGTTCTGAGGGCCAGGGTAGCCACCATGGAGCCGGAGGCCACCAGAACCGTGAAGGGGAGAATGTCAACCTGAGTGATAATGAGGGCAATGATCATAACCTGTTTGATGACTCTGAGTATGAAGAAGAAGAAGCTGGTGATGATACCCGAGAGGTAGAACATCCTAGGGGAGGCCCTATGGAACAGTTCATGGAGTTACTAAGGCAGAACTTGGACCGACCCCCAGTTCAGCAACCACCCCAGAATGCTAATGTTAATGCTTTCAGGAACTTCAAATCCCTGAAACCCCCAGAATTTAAAGGAACTGCCGACCCTGTCGAGGCAAGGGCCTGGCTGAAGGAAATGGAAAAATCTTTCGAGATACTAGGTGTCGCTGAAGAGCAGAAGACTGTTTTCGCCACTTACCTTCTGAAGGGTGAGGCGAACTATTGGTTGGAAGCTAAGAAGAATTTGGAAGGAAGAGGTGTGGTAACCTGGGAGAGATTTAGCGAGTTGTTCTTGGAGAAGTACCTTCCTAGATTCATGGAGAAGCAAATGGAGCTAAAGTTTTTGGAGCTGAAACAAGGAAACATGACAGTGGCCGAGTATGAGGCCAAATTTACTGAGTTGTCAAGGTTTGTGCCGGAGTATGTGAACTCTGAGGCAAAGAGGGCCCGAAGATTTCAATTAGGGCTAAAACAATGGATTCAGAATCGTGTGGCGGTTCTTGAGCTGACAGACTATGCCACCCTGGTACAGAAAGCGTCAATTGTTGAAGCTGGGAGTGAACAGATGCAGAAGGAGAGAGAAGGAAAGAAGAGGAAGTTGGATAGCCGAAAGGGAAACTCTGCTGGTGGGAGCTTTCCGAGCAAATTTAAGCGGGGAACAATGTCCCAACCAAGCGGGAACTTTGGAACCAAGAGAGCTGAAAGTTGGAGTGTGGGCCAGGGCGGCCGACCACAGGGATCGTCTTACTCTACCCCATCCCGAGCCCAACCCCCAGAATGCAACAAATGTGGAAGGAAACATGCGGGCGTGTGCAACCTGCAAGATGTGAAGTGCTTCAAGTGTGGGCTGACAGGGCATTATGCTAACGCCTGTCGCGGAACCAGTAACAACCTGAGTGTCGGAGGTAATTGCTTCAAGTGTGGGAAACCAGGGCACCGAATGAGGGAATGTATGTCCTCTGGGCCAGCTGCATCGAGAGTGAGTGGAACTGCTTCTAACAAGGCCCCTACTGCAAGAACTTTTAACATGACGGTGCAGGATGCCGTGAGGAACACGGATGTGATTGCAGGTACCCTATTACTCAACTCAGTTAAAGCAAATGTTTTATTTGATTCGGGAGCTACCAAGTCTTTCATATCTCTAGATTTTGTATGTCGGTTAGGCCTTAAGACTGAACCATTGAAAGACAGATTGCAAATAGAGATAGCTAATCATGAAATCATTCCCGTTAGCCGAGTATGTCCAGGTTGCGACCTAGAAATAGGAGGGCGACACTTTCGGGTAGACTTAATACCTTTTAAACTAGGGGAATTTGACGTAATAGTAGGTATGGATTGGTTAAAAACCCACGGAGCCCAGATTGATTGTGTCAAGAAGAAAGTAAGTTTGAGACTGTCAGGGGACGAGGAAGTAGTATTTAGTGGGAAACGGCAAAGCCAAAAGTTCCTGACTATGATTCAAGCTAAGAAGCTGTTACGTAAAGGATGCGAAGCATATTTAGCCTATGTAAAAGATACCAAGAAGGAGGCACCAAACCTGCAGGAAATCCCTGTCGTCAATGAGTTCGCGGATGTATTTCCGGACGATCTTCCCGGACTACCACCCGATAGGGACATCGAGTTTGCTATAGACTTAGTTCCGGGTACGGCCCCAATTTCGAAAGCCCCATATCGGCTAGCCCCAGTGGAGATGAAAGAGCTGGCCACTCAGTTACAAGAGTTATTGGATAAAGGGATGATAAGACCTAGTGTGTCACCGTGGGGAGCCCCGGTGTTATTCGTGAAAAAGAAGGATGGCAGCATGAGATTATGTATAGACTACAGGGAGTTGAACAAGGTGACTATAAAGAATAAGTATCCCTTGCCCAGGATAGATGACCTGTTTGACCAATTGAAAGATGCAGTTTATTTCTCCAAGATTGATTTGCGGACCGGGTACCACCAGTTAAAGATTAAACCAGAAGATATACCAAAGACGGCCTTTCGCATCCGGTATGGACACTATGAGTTCCTAGTGATGTCATTTGGGTTAACGAATGCCCCTGCAGCTTTCATGGACTTAATGAATCGAGTCTTCAAGAAATACTTGGACAAGTGCGTTATAGTCTTCATCGATGACATCTTGATTTATTCCAAGACGAAGGAGGAACATGAAGAGCACTTGAGAATTGTATTGGGAGCATTGAGAGAAGAAAAGTTGTACGCTAAGTTTTCGAAGTGCGAATTTTGGTTGAAGGAAGTTCAGTTTTTAGGGCATGTGATCAGCGAACAAGGTATTCTAGTGGACCCAGCCAAAATAGAGGCTGTATCAAATTGGGAGAGACCAACCACTCCGACAGAGGTGAGAAGTTTCATAGGACTGGCTGGCTACTATAGGAGATTTGTCCAAGACTTTGCAAAGATAACAGCCCCTTTGACCCGACTAACTTGCAAGACCGAGAAGTTGGTGTGGACTGAAAAATGCGAAGAGTGCTTTCAAGAGTTGAAAAAGAGGTTGGTGACAGCACCAGTACTAGCCCTACCTGATGATAAGGGAGATTTTGTGATTTATAGCGATGCATCCCATAAAGGTTTAGGGTGTGTGCTTATGCAGCACGGTAAGGTGATTGCGTATGCGTCCAGACAACTTAAGGAGTATGAGATAAGATACCCCACCCATGATTTGGAATTAGCAGCGATAGTTTTTGCCTTAAAGATCTGGAGACATTATCTGTACGGAGAAAAGTGTGAAATCTACACGGATCACAAGAGCTTAAAGTACATATTCACTCAGAAAGAGTTAAACATGAGGCAGAGGAGATGGCTAGAGCTAATAAAAGATTACGATTGTGAGATTCATTATCACCCAGGGAAGGCCAACGTGGTGGCCGATGCACTTAGCCGAAAGGAGAAGCTTAAGATGATAACGTCAGTGGACGAACTGATCAAGGACCTTGAGAAACTGGAGATTGAAGTGAGGCTACCAGGAATTGGACAAGAGAGTCTAATGGAAATAAAAGTCCAACCACCGTTATTGGAAAAGATTAAATTGTGCCAGGAAAAGAAGATGGAAGAAGAAAAGAATTCGATGGAGAAAATCTTGACTGGCGAAGAAATTAAGTGTGAGAAGGACGGGAATGGAATCATGAGGTACGCATCTAGGATATGGATTCCGAAAGTTCAAGAGTTAAAAGATGAGATTTTGCAAGAGGCTCACAGTTCGAGGTACTCAATTCACCCTGGAGGCACTAAGATGTATAGAGATTTAAGAGAATACTATTGGTGGCCTAATATGAAAAAGGACGTGGCAGAGTGGGTAAGTAAGTGTTTGACATGTCAAAGAATAAAGGCCGAACACCAGAGGCCCAGTGGATTGTTGCAACCCTTAGAGATACCCGAGTGGAAGTGGGAGCAGATTGCAATGGACTTTGTGGTCGGATTACCACAGACCAAGACGAATCATGATGCCATTTGGGTAATTATCGATAGGTTGACCAAGTCAGCACATTTTCTTCCAATCAACGAGAGATATACTGTCGACAAGCTGGCAGATATTTACCTAAAGGAGATTGTGGTTAGACATGGGGTTCCTGTGAGCATTGTATCAGATAGAGACCCGAGATTCAACTCCAGGTTCTGGAGAAGTTTTCAGGAGTGTGTGGGGACTAAGTTAAACATGAGCACTGCATACCATCCCCAAACAGACGGACAGAGTGAGAGAACCATCCAGACCATCGAGGACATGTTGAGGGTATGTGCCACTGATTTTAAAGGAAGTTGGGATGACCACTTGCCGTTGATCGAATTTTCCTACAACAACAGTTACCATGCGAGTATAGGCATGCCCCCATATAAAGCTTTATACGGACGAAGATGTCGGTCTCCCTTGTGTTGGGAAGAAGTTGGAGAGCGGAAGATTTTAGGGCCTGAACTGGTCCAACAGACAAGAGAAACTATCGAGCTCATAAGAGGACGGCTGGTAGCGGCCCAAGACAGGCAGAAGAAGTATGCGGACCAGACCCGCAAGGACAAAGAATATGAGGTAGGAGAGTTTGTGATGTTGAAGGTATCGCCGTGGAAGGGATTGATGAGATTTGGTAAGAAGGGAAAACTAAGCCCGAGATTTATTGGACCTTTTGAGATCTTGAAACGAGTTGGGAAGTTAGCCTATGAGTTGGCTTTACCCCCGAGCTTACAGCAAGTACATAACGTGTTCCATGTGTCCATGCTACGACCGTACCATACCGACTTCCGACACGTGATAGAACATGATCAAGTGGATCTGCAACCAGACTTGACATATGTAGAGCAACCCGTCGAAATCATGGATAGAAAAGAACAGGTGCTGAGGAACAAGGTTGTCAAACTAGTGAGAGTCTTGTGGAGGAATCAGAATGTCGAAGAATCAACATGGGAACTAGAGAGCGCAATGCGTGAAAAGCACCCCCAACTGTTTTCAACCTGATTCCGGGACGGAATCCTTTTAAGGAGGGGAGGCTGTAAGAACCCTAATTTTTGGTAATATTTCTTTTATTTAATATCTTGTGACATTATCATTATGGAACTTTTCTAGTCATCCCTGTTGATTTATAGAATTGATTGTCTGAGAAACTGCGTTGTTGCATTTATGATGTAAGATATACAGAGAGATTGTGAAGGCAAGAGTCCTGTTGTTAGTAATATTTATAAAACTTGGAATTTGAGAATGGTTAGAATATTAAAGGATTTATTAAGAATTATGACGAGGAATTTTGGACATTCGAGGAATTTACACAATGAGTACTTAAGGAATTTTAGGGGAAATCTCTACGCGACGAAATATTATTACGAGAGAATAATTAAGTTACGATACGAAGTAAGGATTAAATAACAAGCATTGGTGGGAGAATAATATTACAAGGAAAGAAATTACATGCAAGTGCCATGTAACTAGATAGTTAGAAAAAGGAACTAGAAAACATAAAAGCAAATGTGAATAGTGAGTAGCATGGTGGGTGATGTGCTTAGGGGACAATAGGGCATGGATGCAACCTAGGCTAGCTTGGCAACATGTGACTACTTTTACTAACCATAATAATACAAGTCATCCTAGCATATCCTTTTTACCATTTCAAAACAAAACAAAGCAAAAACACCTCCCCCCTTGAAAGAAGCTCTCGGCCGAACTCCTTGAAGAGAGAGGGAGAGATTTTCTCTCCACCATTTCTTCATCTACAACCTTCCTAGGGCTTCCTTGCATCTTAGTAGAGGTATGGTATCAATTTCAAAGCCTTCCATCCATTGGTTCTTGAGTTATAATTGTTGGAAGTTTAGAGAAATATTAACATAAGTTTAATATCTTTTAGATCTTGCATTGTGAGTGTTGTAGGAGGCCATCTAAGGTGTTTTTAAGTTGTATAAAGATTTTTCAAGGTCTCTAGGAGCTCAAGAAGGTATGAAATCTCAAACCACCCTTGGTTATGTGTTGTTCATGTAGTATGGTAGTAGATCCATGCATTTTAGGGGTTATCTTGAATGTATATGTATTGGATAGCATGGATCTTGGGTTTTGATGTTGAGATTGTGAATTTTAATACTATGGTTAATATATATATCTCCATGAGTGTTATGAGTCATGATCTAAGTGTTTTAAGTGGTGTTTATGTTATGGAAGCATGAAAAATGGTTGATCTAAGTGAATTGAGCTTGCTGAATTTATCCAGGAACTTTGATCTGTGTTGTAGCACGATTTTGAACACCCAAATGATGTCCCCTGATGTCCTACCTTATATTGTTGGAAAGATAATTGAATGTAGTTTCTGGATATGTAAGATTCATAGCTAGGTGATGTGTGGATTTTTAGTTATGGCCGGAGAAGTGAATTTTGTTTCTGGACTATGAACTGCATTAAGTAACCCCCTTGTGAACCTTGTTTAAACACCTTAAAATATGTTTGGGATCATGGAAAAATTTGAGAATGTAAGTAATGCAGTGGTGAAGACCATCCAAAAGGAATTGGATTAAAATATGAATATTTGGATTTTATAAAAATTCTAGAGTAAAATTCGCGCAATGAAAAAAAAGTCGATTAGTGGAACATTATTCTAGGGTTAGTGGTTATGGTTCGAACGTGGTAACTAAATTAAGTCGAGTAAGTGACGAGCGTAAACGAGTGATGTCATGGACCTATAGTGGGGCTAGGGAGTCATAAGACGAAGTCGTTAAGTTAATTTCGTACCCCTTTAAAACCCCGTAATTAGAAAGAAATTGTTAAGGTACTAACGAACGATTATTGTTTATGTATAGATCGTTCGAATTCGCACGCTCGACCACCCCAACCAAACCAAGGCAAGTTTACTTTTCAAAACTTATTCCTATACAAGGATTTTCACTGTTGTGTTTGTAGTTTTCAAACGATATCAAATGCTATGTTTATCGAAGTATTGATGCAATTGAGATTGAACAAGTACATGTATGCCTTTACCCCTTGAACTTAGATTGAAATGTTTTCTTCGGACAACGACTCTAGCAATAGAGGTCGTAGCGGTCCGTATATACTATTGACCGGGGAGCGGTATATTATTATATCGTACCTATATTGCGAAGACCCGAAGGGTCATTCGGGTGGTATCGTATATTCAAATAACTATTATTATATCTTCGTAAATACTCGAAACCCTATCTTGGATTAAGAGTTTATTTTATCGAATAATTATTTTATTAATTATTAATATTAAATCTTAAAATATTATTTATTAATTACTGTTCATTATTTAAAGACAAAGTTAATCCAAGATACTTTTAAATACTTTCAAATTCGAACTCTTTCGAACTCAAAACATTTTCGAAAACCCCCGGTCAGATTCTGCTTCTTGTATGATTTCAAGAATCATCGGTCGACTGATGTCGGACCTCAACTACTCTGTTTTCAATCAAAAATCAAGTTTTAAAAGAAAAGAAAAAGGGACTCTGGCAGGTGTGGGAACCGTTGACGAACGATTCCCGGGATGTGTAAGCGGCCGTGAGCCAGGCGGTCCATCACTTATTATTCCGGCCCAGGTGTTGCCGAAGGATGATTACGGATGTAGTTTTCATCAAGGGTGATTACGGATGTAGTTTTCACCCGAGGGATAGTTACGGATGTAGTTTCTATCCTTCTACCGGTAGAGAAGACCCGCGGATTATTGGACTTGGATGTGGCGACTGATCATCGTCAATCCTTGTCAGGTTTTTTATGCTTTCTATAAGTCCCATTCCTCCATTTTGGAAAAATGCTTTGACAATGCTTCTTAGGCTTTTGTGCCAAGTTGCTGACAGTGTTCTATTTTGATGAGAAAGATGTTGATTCAATGCAGTAACTAGAACTGCAAGTTTATTTTGAAAACAAGGGCACATATTGTTGCACCTTCGAGATTTATCAACTATGACAAATGATTTTATAACTGATTGATACAAACAAATATATCAACTGCCAATCATATGAGATGTATATTGCTTATCTTATATACGTATTTCTTGCTGAGCTATAGTTGCTCACTCTTGCTTGTTTTCAAACTTTACAAACACAACAGCTAAGCGAAATGGCAAGACCCAGGCAGACTGCTCGAAAGCAGGTGACTAGGCCCGAGCCTCCACTTGAGATTCCACCGGTAGGCCCCATTAGCCGGATTGGTTGGCAGCTTTTGTTAGTACGTTTTATTTATCAGCATGACATGTGCAAGGCAGTGTATCGTAACAAACTTTCAAGCCGCCAGCTTCGCTTCATATCGGAGTGTTGCTGGTAGCATAAATACTATTTAATTCGGTCTGTAATAACTCTGATAACTTTATTACTGTTTAATCAATGTGTGACGTTTCTGAGGCTCTAATCTGTGTGTGTGAGTGTGGTGTGAGTTTATTGTGGGGTCGATGGCTGTGTTATATATATTGTGTGTGCAAGAACAGGTACGTTATTAATGGAAAATGGACCGTGAGCGCCTAGATCTCCGACCCCGGATCTGGGGGCGTCACAGAAGAGATTTGTGGAAAGCAAGAAAACAAGATGTCAACGTTCATATGAATGGTCTTTCTATTGAGGACGGTTCAGTTATTCTTTTGAAACCGTCATGAGTTGAGGAAGTAACGTCAAGCTATTGACGTTAAAGAAGCGCTTCGTGGGAGGCAACCCATGCATTAGTGTAAAAAAAAATGAGTGTTGTGAAAAAAAAAATTTGAACAGTCAAGCAGGTAGCACACCTGACACGCAGGTGCCGCTTGCGTTACTGCATATCACGTAGGTTGCGCCTCTGTGACGCAGGCTGCGCCTACGTTACTGCCTCTCGCGCAGTCTGCGCATGGGAAACGCAGGTTGCGCCTGCGTTATAGCCTCCAGAATTTTTTTTTTCCTGCCGATTTTTGGTGTTTTAACCTACATAATTTCCCCCAAATTCTATCCTAACTCAAATTCCTTTAATCCCTAATTCCTATGTCTATTCTAGATCAATTCCATACCATCCTAAATCTCTCCTACACCCTAAATTTTTTACCAAACTTATCCATCATTTTATATATATACACACCCATACATACAAATCCAATTCCTCTTCTACTTATTTAAATCTCTAAAAATTCAATTACAAAGAGGAATTCATTACAAGTTCACCTCTTTGATTCGTAGTTGGTTTATCTCTTCTCTAATCTTATTTTTATTACGAATTTGTGTTCTTGTAAATTGGGGATTTTGTATTATTCTTGGTATTTGGGCTATTTTTGGTGTGATATTGCTTGGTGATTATTGGTTGAGCTTCTTGTGAGTTGGGTATTGATTCTTATGGCTCCTAAGCATGGGAGAGGTGGTGCTGGTAATGCAAAATTTTTGTCTTCGACGGTGGAGGTTGAATTTAATCGGTTGTTGAGGCCAATTGCTAAAGAAAGGGGATTTTTGCTAAACAAGCATATTGAGTTGCGATGGGGAAGGATATGTAAGGCGCCTTGTAGGTATGGTTTCTGCTATCCCTCGTATTTACTTCCATTCAATGCGGACATTGAATATTTTAAGTTTGGGAGTGGTTTGGGGGATTAGTAGTTGTTGTTGTATTATGTGTTCATGTAGGATTTCATGCTTTGCATATTAGTAGTAGTAAATTTTGCATTTATGTTCATGTTATCTACGTTTGTTTCATATAGGACATTCTATTTTTATGTTCGTATATCATGTGAGTTCATAATAGTTTGCATTTGCGCCCATGCTTGATAGGAATTTTGTGTTGTTGACGCTTTTGATTGAGAAGTGATATGCTTTGTTCTTGTGCACACACATACACTAGTAAGTTGAAACTAGTAGACTTATTGAATGTTGTAAGTGATTAGAAGGACATGAATATGTGCAACATGATTTAGTTTGCATGCTTTGAATACAAGTCGGTGCATTAGAGAGATTTTTGCTTGGGATTGAGTATGTTTTTCCACCAAGTGAGCTTTTGAGCCTTATTGCATATTTGTTGCAATTTATTCGTTTGCTTGAGTGTCCACGGATTGTTTGCATTGCTAGCAGTTGTTTGAGGTCTTTCTTGAAATGCATGACATTATTTGACGATTAAAATGATAAAGGCATTTAGGAATAACCGTATATTTTCCCATATTACCACACCATATTTACATGATCAATTAGTTAACCCGTTGAGCTTAATCCTATTTTTTCGGTGACATACCACATTACTTGCCTAGACCTTTTCTTGTATTGGCCTTACATTACTTTGAACCCACATTGTCAAAGGCTAGTAGAGTGCTTAAGGGAGTAATAAGGTGTGCAAGGAGGGGTTTATTGTTGGTCATAATTTTTGGGGAAATATTGAAAATTGGTTTTGGTTGTTTACTTGATAGTCGGCATATGTAATAAATTCATGGGATCATTGTTATTGTTTATATTATTGTTTTAACTAGCTCTCGGGAAAAAAAAATGGAAAAAAAAAGAAGTAAGAAAAAAAAATGAAAAAAAAGAGAAAAACAAAATAATATATTATGAGAGCATATTTGTGTTTGTTGTGATCCTACTTTAGTCGACTAGTCGAGTGTTTTTGTAGGAAGAAAAATAGTAAAATTTTCTGTGGGGGGGAAGTAGGGTGTTGTGTATGGTTCATTATGGTACTTACTAGCTCTTGACACTTCACCTGATTTGGCTTATTTGACATACCTTGTCCCTAGCCCCATTACAACCCAAATAAAGACCTTTTGATTATCGTCATTGATGTATGTTGTGTTAAGAGTTAGATTGATACCAAATGTCAAGCGTGTTTATGATTTTGTTGGAATTGAGTGATACACTTACCCATGTTCTTGAGTGAATTTTCTTTTGTGAGTGGATTGTGAGTGTTTGCTTGTTTTTGCGTATGAGATCCCGAGTTTTGTCTCAAAGATGTACTCTTGTAGGCTTAGCATGTTTACTAACTTATTCTTACACTTGACATGGACTTTTAAGAACTTATGCATGCTCATTGAGTAGACTATATGAATACTTGCACTTTCAACACCAAGACATTGCGTTATTACTTTGATTCTTAAGTTGATATGGCATGAGAGAATTTGAAGGTATGGTAGGATATTAGTACTAGATTAATTGCATTTTCATTTAGTTGCATTCATGCATTGCATTGCATTGGATTTTGTGGGTACATTCGCTATAGGCCCTCACGAGACCTTACTCGTCCACTAGGGCTACCTAGGGGTTTAAAGGGCTTGTTGCATATGCCAAATGCAACCGTGATCACCTACGGAAGTGGTACTAGTTAGTTAGTTAGTTGTTTATGCTTGAGGACGAGCATCGGTTTAAGTTTGGGGGTGTGATAAGTGGATTTTATATCCACTTGTAGCATTCCATATCGGCTTAAATTGATTGTCTTGGACTCAATCTACACTGTTTTGGCCATATCTGGAGTTCTAGAAGTCCGTTTTCAGCGATCTTACTGTCCACGCGAAGCCTGGGAGATTTTCTACAACTTAGGATAGAATTTCCACATGCAGGCTGTGCATGGTGGGCGCAGGCAGCGTGGCAAACGGACTGATGGGAGCAGGAAATTACTGTTTTGCCCTTTTCAAGTTCTAATTGTATTTTGGGCAGTTTTTAGTACCTTAATCGAATTCTAATTGTAATAGAACGTAATTTCTTGCTGGGAAAGAAATCTAGAGCCTATTTAAACACATCTTAGCATTATAATTCGTATCGTTTTTATTATTGTAACGTAGAAATTCAAGGGAGAAAAGTGGAGAAGGATTCAACGCTCGTGACAAGCACGGATCTTGATCTACTTCATCTTTTGTAGACCTTGGATTATAGATTTGTTTTCTCAACTCTTTGTTTTATTAATATTATTGCGTCTTTCTTTCATATCTTGTTTATTATCATGTTTTCATCAAATCCCACGACGATGAACGGTTCAATTATGAGCTAATCGTTGTCATGGGATTCTAATGGATTTATCTACGTAACTTAGTAGTTTGATTTCTTTAAAGATATGTGTGTGGTGAATTCTTGATATCCTCGTATGGTTAATCTTAATGCTTTTAGATGCGTAGCTAACATCAAAATTGAATTGTTAATCTCTTGCGAAACGAGAGTGGATCTTGAGATTTAGAACTTGCCATGCTAGCATAGGATAGGTTGATGTTTTAACATCATGTTTTGTGGCGTAAATAGAGATATTATGCTGCCCTATGTGATCTTAATAGACAACTTGTTCTTCAACCGTTATGTTTTCAAATCTTATAGAGATATAGGGTCTAAGCATAATTGGTGTCTACCCATCTTCTATCTATTTTGTGGATGTATGCGTAGTTTGGTGTTAGTATACCGAGAGGTAGCTTATACTTGTTTCGTGTTGTCTGATCAGATATCAAAACCATCACATGTATTGATTAAAGGCGTCAACTCTAAGTGAAGTAGATAATGAAGTTAGAGTCCCATGTTTATTCTCATATAGTAATTTGATTTAATTCTCATTAGTTAATCATTCTTAGTTGATAATTTGCATCTTAGTTTAATTTAGATAATCAAAATTCCCAATTAGTTAATTGTCTTAGCAGTGAATTTAAACCATACATTGTTGAATAGGTACATCTACTGAATTAAAACCAAAACCAGATCTCTGTGGAACGAACTTGATTTATTTCTATATTACTTATGACCACGTATACTTGCGTGATATTGTGTTAACAATAATATAGAATGACGGAATGCAGGAGAAGGTTGGTAAGGAAAAGATAGTGAAAGTACTGCTATTGATACGCTAAATGGCATGTTGATGAATGACAAGCAAGTGTATGTTGGTGTATTTCTGTACAAACAAGATAGAGATGTTTAAGGAGAAACTAAAGGATGGAGGAAGTAATATGGGAATTAGAAGGTGTAATGTGAGAAAGGTATTCGTCAATATCATCAACGTGATTCCAGGACGGAATCCTTTTAAGGGGTGAAGACTGTAATAACCTTAACTTTAGAAAAGCTACAGTGCTAAAATGAATAGTAATTTTGAGGATTTAGGGAAATGGTACGTAGGTACCCTATAAGTAAAACAGAAAATGAATTATCAGAAACCATATTAGCGTCGTACTATGAAAATGAGTGACTCGAAACGAGGACGAATTTTAGAAATTCCTGAGTATAGAATTTTTAGATGTTTGATTTCAATTGAGCACTATTGTGTTGGATATTAAAGAGTATGGAATATGAAAAGGGTGTATACTTTGAGGAACATGTGAAATTAGGTTAAACCAGGGGATTATTAAGTCAAGGGAATGCCAGAGGAATTTAGATTGTTAAACAATTTAGAACCACTTGGATAATGAGATATATTCAAAACGAATCGTAATTAGACAAATATGGAGACTAAACAACCAAGATTAATATCATAACAAGGATATACACTACATTACCAATAACCAAAAGGCTTAATGACCTTTTAGCCCTCGAAATTTTATACGAAATACCTATCAGCCCTCAATATTTCAAAACGTTCCTTTTAGCCCCTAAAGTATTCGTAAATGTCCAATTAACCCTTGTACCGGTACAAAAAATTGTAACGGTACGTATTGGATGTGCAAAATAGACATTACATGTGTCCGTTACAATTTTTTTTTTAATTTGTACCGGTATAAGGGTTAATAGGACCTTTCCGGATACTTCAGGGGCTAAAAGGTACAACGTATTAAACTTGAGGGTTTGATGGGTACAAAAGGTCATTACTATATCTACTAGTTTAATTCAATTACCATTATCTCCATACCACTCGAGTAAGACTTACATACACTAACGTTTAATTCAGTTACATGCTATCAATTTGAAATTTGAAAAAAATAAAATTTTATTATAGATATTTGAAAATTGTAATTCGATATTTGAAGTATTAAGTATTTAAATATTCTATTTTAATAATGTCTATTTTTTATAAAACTCTCGTAGCACTAACGTGTACTACGCTCATGCGATTTTAAAGAAGTGTGTATATCCATATGTATAGAATTGTGTATATATATTATACAATTACAATGGATTACAAATAATTCTAATGATTAATTATGTAATTATTATTAAATAAAAATAGAGAAACATTAATTAAACTAATATCTTATGTATATTAATGATCAATTAAAATTTATTCTTATATAATTATAAGTTAGATATTACTAATTATATCCTATTATTCTTATATAATAAGAGTAATAGGGATAATAAACGTGTACTATCATACTTCAACAGGTTCGACTCTACAAATTACATAATAAAAAAATATTTAATTATATTAAAATATATCCTATTATTATACATAAATATAAGAAGGCTAATAAAAAAAATGATACAATAGATCTTTGTATATCAAGAATTCTCATCTAAAATATGTTATTACAAGAAAAATTTTGGATTTTTTAATAATATATCCAAATTTAAAACATGGTTTGTAAATATGTCTTATATATATTTGAAATTTCAAATCTATCCTAAAATCAGTTTTTCATTCAAATTTTAACAGAAATGGACCATTGTACCCTTTTTAATCAAATTTATTTTAAAATATAATGTCTCACAAAAACATGATTTGTTTAATTTAAATTATAAATTTTAATATTTTATTAAATTTTAAATTTAAGACATGAATTTTGCACGCTTAAAATTTTAAATGATATGATTTGATAATAATTATATACTAGCCGATAACCCGTGCAAAGCACGGACTATCATATATTATTATTATAAATTAATATATTAATTTTTGATTTAATATAAAATTTAATTTATTTAAATAAATTTCATTATTAAGTTTAAATTTACATATGTTCATCATTTAATTTAACATTATTTTTAAATTTATTGTTAAATATCTTAAGATTTCAATATATATTTTTTAAAAAATTATTTAGTGTAACCTAAAATCATAGAAGAAAAAATTGTAGGAAGAAGTGTGTGCGGGCAACAGAACACCTTGAAGACATTTGATGAAGAAGGCTTGCTCCACCCGACCATGATCAAAAGAAGAAGAATATTTAGACTACAATTACTAATGAATAGATTGATTTGTGAAGAAACTAGCATCCAATGATGGTGTTTATATAGTAGATTATGCATTAAATTCAAGCCCAGCACCCTTACATTGGCCTCTGCTTCGATCTGCTTATAGGATGTAGCATTATGAATTCCATATATTTATTTTGGTAGTGGTAAGCAAAGAGAGAAGAGTGTATGTAAGTCTTACTCGAGGGGTATGGAGATAGTGGTGGCTGAATTAAACTAGAAGATATAGTAATGACCTTTTGTACCCATCAAATCCTCAAGTTTAATACGTTGTACCTTTTAGCCCCTGAAGTATCCGGAAAGGTCCTATTAACCCTTATACCGGTACAAATTAAAAAAAAATTGTAACGGACACATGTAATGTCTATTCTACCCATCCGATACGTACCGTTACAATTTTTCGTAACGGTACAAGGCTTAATTGGACCTTTACGGATACTTTAGGGGCTAAAAGGAACGTTTTGAAATATTGAGGGCTGATAGGTATTTCGTATAAAACTTCGAGGGTTAAAAGGTCATTAAGCCTAACCAAAATCATTAAAACATTACTTAGAAAATCCAAAAACATGATTATAAGATCATCCAAGGTGACATCATGCATGACATCACTAATTAAGTCACTTTCCACTAACTTTAGCCAAGGATTATTTATTAATTACTTGATAATTATCTATATAAATGATACAAAATATTTAAAAGACACTAGATAATCATCAACCAACAGAAAAATCTCTCTCTCCCCTTCATCTTCTTCCATTCGGCCTCAACAAGAAAAAAGAGAGAAAAAGAAATTCAAAACCCTAACTTCAAGCAACATAAATTCAAGAGAAAATTCAAGGAGCTTGCTTGGGTATAGATTAAGGTATGTACCAAATTTGAGAGCAAACTAACTCCATTTGCCTAGTGAATAAATTCATCAAAGTGATGGATGAATAGTGATAAATAGTAACTTTCTAAAACTAACTTTGTTTTCTTGGTTTTTTTGGAGGATCTTAGATATATTAAGGTGATACAAGGATTGTACAAGGGCTATTAAGGCTTGTACACACTCAAAGGAAGGTATATCACTTGAAACCCTAGCTTGATCTTTGAGTTTATGGTTGGTTTTTAAAGTTAAGTTTGTGAAAAGAGTGGATTCATGGTTATGTAAGTGTTTAAAAGTATTTTGAATTATTATGGAAGTGTTTTGTGTTGGAAACCATGGCTGGTATGATGACCACATGGTATATGGATTGGTATATGTGTTGAATGATGAGTTTGGAGGTGGGAAAAATTTGGAAAGTGTGAAAGTATAGCCGTTATAATGCCCGATTTTTGTTAAAACAGTAATTACTTGTTAAAAACAGAGCATCTCATATCTGTCAAAGTCAGTAGGGCATACCAACTGGTCATGATAGGATAGATCTTAGTTCATAGATCGTTTTGATATAAGGTACGTCAAAATCCAATTAACGGTTTAGGAGAAAAGTGAGTTTTAGTGAAAGTCGTTCGGAAACCGAGAAAATGCAATTGTGTCAACTTTGATGCTATAATCACCATACTTAAACATCTTTAAAAGTTATGAAATTTTGAGAAAATATAGTAGGGTGAATAGAGAGTCAAACCCCACTGACCTTGTCTCAAAATTCGAAATTGATAAGTTATGAGAAATTTTACAGTCATGAGTGGTTAATAAGGAAATGGTGAAAAACACTGAAACTTTTATGGAGTCTAATAATAGATAAGTTCTTGGAACTTTTGGTCTATAAATAGTATGTTAAACTTATATTATGTGTCAAGGGTGTTACTATATATATATATATATTTAAGGGTTAAGTGGTTAAGTGAAATATATTCTGATGGTGGTCCTTTTCGTTTCTATAGATACTCGAGACGAACACCGGATCATTCCTCTTGGGATTAGAGATCGAGGCAAGATTTCTTTTATCCTTATTTTGATAAACTGTTTATGTTTAAAGAAAAGTGGTTTTTCTAGATAATATATGAATCTTATATCATTATATGGTTAGGGATATTCCCTGTTTGTTGAGATTAGTTAATGTGAAAATGGATATGGATTATGGGTATGGATTATGGATATAGATTATGGATATGGATTAGGGATATGAATATGGATAGAGCTAATATATCTTATGGTTTAAAGAGATATGAAAAAGAATGGTATCAGTTGTTATCTAGGGTTATATGGTTTATAATATTCTGTTAATTATAATCTTTAAACATTTGTGATTTAATAAATATTATTTGATTATCATTTAATACTTTAAAAATAGATGGAATAGCTATGTATTTAAAAGCATATTTGACTTCATTAAATACGGAGGATATTTCTAAACTTATTTCAAAGTATTTTTAATATTTCTGTCTTTTGAGTTAATGATCT
This sequence comes from Saposhnikovia divaricata, assembly GCA_036435485.1. NCBI lineage: Eukaryota > Viridiplantae > Streptophyta > Magnoliopsida > Apiales > Apiaceae > Saposhnikovia > Saposhnikovia divaricata. The sequence continues at coordinate 42,247,552 of CM071601.1, forward strand.
CAGGTTTCTTTAAAGGGAGTTATATTTAAAGTATAATGATATATGTATGGATAAGGGTGGAAATGGAAATGAAATTCTTAAATGGAATAATGATGTTACAAAAAGGGGGATTACAACATACTTGCCTAAGTGGCTGTGTTTAGCACAGTCCAGCATCCATCATTTTATGAGGAAGTAGTGGAGAACCTTCCTCATTATCTTATTACGGCCCAACGGATGCCGAAGGAGGATGTAGTAGAGAACCTTCCTCCAGGGATGATTGCCTTTCCTTCTACTAGTAGTAAACAAGGAACAAGTACGAATAGGTGACTGATCATCGTCCTAACGTATCAGGCGATAGTGGATACCCCCAAAACTTTTAAAGGAAACATTGATAATGATTATAGACTGATATACTGAAAGGTGAAAGGAAAATTTGGTATGAAATGATGGACTAATATTATATGATTTAAAGAGAAACTGATATTATATGATTTGAAGAGAAACTGATCTTATATGATTTAAAGAGAAACTGATATTGTATTGTTTTATATATTTTTTTTGTAAAGGAAAAAAAATGGATGGTGTATTGAATAAGTAGTGATTAATTCTTTTCTTAATTATTATAGTGGACTTTCCGTTTATTAATGTATATATATATATATATATATATATATATATATATATATATGTTTTAATTTTGATTCTGGTTTACAATATTATCTTGCTGAGCTATTAGAGCTCACTCTTGCTATTTATTTATATAACAGCTAGGGCAGATGCCGATACTTCGCACTACACCCCGGAAGAGGGTAAGTGCTTTTGAGAGAGTGCTGGCGCCTATCCCTGAGGTAGCTCTTGTAGGACGGATGGGCATTAGTAGACATATGTAAATTAAGTGTGTAAGCTTGTGTAATAACTTTTGGTTGCTGAAATGCTTCTTCTAGAAGTAATATTCAGCAACACTAATTAAGTAAGATTCTGGGTTTGTAATAACTCTTTTAACTTTAAACTGTTATTATTATGGATATTGTTCTCTGAGCATATGACTGGTGTGTAATGTTATAGTGTGGGGTCTATTGTGTGAGTATTATCAAGTATTTATATTTCAACTGTCAAGAATATAATGTTATTAAATGGAAATTGGATTGTGATGACCTGGATTCATGACCCCGAATCTAGGGGCATCACATGTTTTCCGAGAGGTAGACACAAATCGTGAAAGCTAGGATCTTCGTTGAGTTCGCGAAAGTCAAGATCTTAATAAGAATGGTTCGTTATCTCCATAATCTGCATAGAATTATACATGGACCCTATGTTGAGGTTTCAAAATTTTTTGTTATATTTACGTTTATCCGCTACATTTTATGCCTCGGAACCCAACAGCTGGGTGGGGAAGAAGGTAGGTGTTATGGAGAGGGGGAGAAGTGCGGCGACTGGGAGGCAGAAGAAGTACGTAGAGTGAAATTGAGAGAAAGTGAAGTAAGGTAACAAGGGAAAGTAAAGTGAATTGGGGGAAATTAGAGTGAAATATAAGTCCCGCTCAGCCCAAAAAAATCCCCCCAAAAAGTCCCGCTCAGCCCAAAAAAATCCCCCCAAAAAAGCGTAGAGTGAATTTTTTTTTGTTAAATAATATTTTATTAAAATACTAGTAATTTAATATAAAAAATTTATTAAATAAAAATGAAATATTTATTAAAAAAATAATAATTTTGATATTTTTTTATAAAAATTGTTTTATTCGATTTTTTAAAAAAACTTGGGAATAAATATTAATAATATTTAAAAAAAAATCTGTATAAAAAAATTCTGAGCAGGATTTTAAAAAAAAATAAAAAATTACAATTTCTAAAAAAATTACAAATTCTGAAAAAAATATTTTTTGAAAAAAAATTGATTTTAAAAATAAAATAATTTTCCAACTCATTTTATAAAAAAGTTAACAAATTTTAAAAACCAAATTTATTTAAAGAATTTAAAAAAAATTCAAAAAAAATTAAATTAGATGAAAAGAGTTGGCATGGCCAACTCTAATGTAACACGTACATATTTATGTTACATGCTTCAACACTTTCTAGCTACTACAACATCATATTTTTGGCTAAGATAACATAAAAAACACAATGTTACCTCAGGATGTAAGTATTATAGCTAAGGTAACATATTGGCCTAACATTTCTCTGGTGGGGTTTACGGTAGGCCATATATGGTTTCGTGATCTCTTCCTTTCTAAGTTGAAGCTCACTAACATTTTCATCAATCACGTGATTGAACTCAGATATGAAAAATTCACCCCAATTTCCCCCTTTCCGTCGAAGGATTAAGAATTCATGCCTCCAGTCATGATAAGAATTAGGAACTGAGGCAGCATTAATAATCGGTCTGGCTTTTGTACGGTGTTGGATGCTCACCCATCCCTTCCTTGTAACGGGACTGTTCTTGAAAGCAAACAAGTGCCTAAACAATGGGATGCAAAGGCGGAAGCCTCCTTTGAGACATTCAACCATAAAAGTGAAAATAAATTTCCATGTGTCTGGATATAGTTGATTTGGGTTAACTTTAACCTCGGCCAACAACCTAACAATCCAGGGGTGAGCTGGAAACCTAAGGCCAGATGTAATGGCACTCTTGTACACAAATAAATTCTCCGGATGCCAATTGTATGTTCTATCACCTGGTGTTGGGACCCTAAGTTTTAAACCAAGAATTCATATTATAGTAGCTTTTCAAGGTCTTCCAAATCTAAGGTGCTAAGGAACATGATAGAGTCGAATTCGGCGTTGTTTGGAAACGTGTCCCTGGGGTCGTCTAAGAGCTCGGGTAAAGATAACTAATAATGAGGGGGAAAGACCTTCTTACCTTTCTTATTGTTGTCCTTGGTCCTCTTATTGAACAGTCGAAGGAGCCCCTTGGAAGGAATCACGGTGCTGTTACCGCCTTCACTTGCCATTGAACTTCTTGCTTGAAATCGAAATAGCACTTGAAGCTTGAGAGCTCTTGAGAGAAAAATTTTCTTTAAAAGAAGAAGGAAGTGTGAAGAAATGACTTCCACCCTCACTCTTTTATAAGGAAAAGGGCGACCCTTCATAACAGGTCGTTTTTCCAACGACCCGCGTTTACAGGTCAAGTAGCAGAAAATAGCAAAAAAAAAAGGCCTGATAAACACGAGACTGGGCCGAATGAAAGATCTAATTCTTAAGAATAAACGAAAGAAATGAATAGAAATGCAGATAGGAGCAGTAATACAGTTGGAAACCCAAGAGGTTATGCTAATTCTTGCTTATTGAGCCTAAACTAAGGATTAAGCCAAAACCCGCGGTTAAGGCACTAATCCAAGAGATTAGCTAAAAAAGCTAAGACTTTAAGAGATTTTGGAAGATATATTCTAAAATATAGAATTGGAGCTTTCAATTTTAGATATGTACACAAAATATAAGCCTTGATGGCCAACAAGGCTATTGCCTCAAATCAAGCTGGTTGTTTGAATTGAAGGCCTGAAAATCAGGAACCATTGGCTAAATTCAAACCAAGGCAAGGTTCTACAAACAAGGTAGAAGGGTTATAGTCCTTGAGTCAAAATCAAGGATCGAAAACCAACCAAAGTATTCTAGACTTGAAGTCAGTTGTTGAAAAACAAGGGAATTCCCTATATAGACAACTAAGAAGCAAAGACCTCTTTGTTTAAAGATAAAGAGGGCAAGGCCAAAGGAACTTCATCACAAATTCTACATCTTAGTATGAGAATGGAAGAGTGTTGAAAACCAAAGGCCACAGTTGAATCCAAGTTTGTTTGAAACCAAGAATTCAAGAACGAGTTAAGGCTCAAAAGGTCACGAAAACTAAGAAGTAGGTTGTTTGAGATCAAGGATCACAAAACCAACTAAGGTGTGGAAAATCCACTCTATAAACAACGCGGGAAGCCAAAGACAAGATTTGGTTTTGGTCAAAGTCAAGGTCAAAACTCAAAGTCAAAGTCGAACGGTCAAATTTTGGCCAAAAAAATAAAAATTTAGGGTGGGACGTGGTCGACCAGGTACCCTTGGCCAAATGGCCGACCAGAAGATTGTGGAAGAAAAATGGTCCGGGTATTTCAAAGACTTGGACCCCTAGCTGACTTCGTTTGGCTCCAGAACCTTATAAGATTCAAGAACCTTATAAGGTCCTCTACAAGCCTATGTAGGTACCCTAGTTGTCCTTTGAGGTTTTCAAAAAAACCTTGTTTGAACAAAAGGTCTGGTTTGAAAACCAGCTTAAAAGGTGGTATTTCGCCTCCAAAATGTTCAAAAATGCATTTTTTCATGTGATTCTTCTTCATACCAGGAGATTCTAAGAATCCCTATCATGTAAGCTCAACTACAAAATTTAAAGTTCGGGGTGTCATGGGTGTTGAAAAACCAGGAAGGGTGTTGAAAAACCAGGCCTGGTACCAGGCCTAGGGGACGGTATTTCTTGTCTAGACAACTAAAAAATGGGTATATTCAAGTGATTCTTTCTCCAACCAGGAGATTATAAGAATCTCTACTGGATTAACTTGACTTCAAAATTTGAGGTTAGGATTTCACTAATCGCAGTTGAGGTGATTACCTTGATTAGCGTACTCGAAAATTAACCTATCTTAAGGTTAAGAATGGATATCCTAGTAATAATTACATCAAGGACAAGTTAGTTAGCCTTGACTATGACCTTTATAGCCCCGTTTAGGGTTGTTTAGCCCCGATTTGAGCAAAATTACCATCTTTTGCTCAAAAATTAGCCTTAATTATGGCTTACGAGCGATGACCACCTGATATTAACCCTAACTTAGATAATTTGAGGGTAATGAATCACTAATGAATTTAGGATAAAGGATCCTATGCACGAATTGCACTTGGATTAGTGTCTACGAGCTCGAAACGGCACTAATGTTATTACCGGAAGGCCCAGAAATCCTAAGAAAAAGGTTCGAGAGGCCAAGGAACACTTGACTTTCTTAAGTATTAACTTTGGAAAGGATTCAAGTTATAATCGTTGTGAATGTGTAGGTCGCTCCACACTTTACTGTAAGACGATACCCTGGCAGGGCCGACGTGACCTTAAACTTCTACGAAATCAAGTTTTCCCAGAAGTTGGAAGAAGGGTTAAGAGATTTTAAGAGAGTTCCAGAAACACCAGCTACAAAACTGAATTGGGAAACAATGCTGCCTATTTAGGGATTTTGAAAGGAAAGGCGTAATTTATGAATTTCACAAAATTTTTCTCGATAAAAGAAAAAACAATTTAACCCAGCTGTGTAAATTGCAAAATAAATGAATAAAATTAAAGAAAAATATTAATATTATTTTTAAAATATAGAAAATTAAATTATCTACCTCCCCATATTTTTAAAATATTTTTAGGATAAAAAATGAATTAAATAAGAATTTTACAAGTTTTGATCCTTTAAATGCAACAAAATTCTTTAAATCATTTTAAAATCCTAAAACACCCAAAATAATTCTCCCAATAATTTTAAAAACTAAATAATTATACAATGATAATATTACAAAAGATTTCATTATTTATAATAACACCGATGATTTTATAAAATTCTTAGAAGATCAGTAACACATGATTTAAATAAGTTCTAATCATTAAAAAAATACACATCACATATGCATCATCATATCAACATGTAAACATGATGTCACATATATTTAACCTAAAAAAAAATTCCATACCATATAATCCACATTTAATATTAAATAAATATTTAAAAATACGAAATTTTCCAGGGCATTATATGATACCAATTGTTGCCTAGTGATTTACAATTGTAGAAGGGGGTTGAATACAATTGTATAAGATTTTCAACTTTTAATAAAACAAGTACGAAGAATAACAACTTTATTGATTTCTGATATAAAACTGTTACAAAACTCTCTCAAGAAATTCTGATGTTCTTGAAAGCTGCTAGGTTACAAGTATTCTCTTGTAAGCGATTACAATTAAGTAAAACCTAAACTGTGTTTATATACATCACACAGCTGCCCTATCAATTACAAGATATGTTAAATCAATTACATAAAACTCTTAGTACATATCTTAATTGATAGCTACGTTTCTATAAGTCAAGAACCGACATATCAATCTATCCTAAAAACAAAGAGTAATAGATATCTTCACAATCTTCAATCCTGATCAGTCTTGCAATCCTGATGTGTCTTCAAATCCTGACGATCACCAATACTGATGATGTCACACATGTGATCCTGATCAGCTCCTTAGGACATATCTTGACATCACTTGAATCAATACCTAACAATCCCTAATTGAACCCCTAAGTGCATAGGAAGTTTGTGACCGATAGCTCTAATTCGACTTAAATCCGACTCTGCTATGAGGTCTTGAAGCTTTAATCAAACCTAATTGAGGTCTTGAAACTCTAATCGAACCTCCCTGCTTGAATCCCCAATTGAAGTCCTACCAACCCTAATTGTAGTTATGAGAGTGAGTGTTTTTCGTTGGTCTTTGCATTGACTTGGACAATAATTGTCTAAACTTATGGCGATAGAATTTGCCGCTCTAGCATTTCGTCAAATTACGTACTGTTTTTTTTAACACAAGTTTTGTAATTATTTCATTTTTGAAAACTTTTTTTTTTACAAAATTTGTTCATTTTAAAATTATTCCAAAAAATCATCATTTTCATTCCTATTTAATTTAATATTTTTGATATAATAAATGAATTCATTTCATAATTTTATTAATTTTTATGTAAAGTGTAATTTATTGTTAATTATTTTTGATACATATATATAATTTCTTAATTAAAAAACGTAAAAGTTTTAAATTTTTTAATTTTAAAATTATTGAAAAATATGTTACCTTTCAAAAAAAATACCATTATCTCCTGTTCAAATTCCAAAAAAATAACTAAATTATTTTTTAAGAATTTCTATCACTTTTATGTAAAATGATTATTTAATTTATTTTTTAATTAACCATATACAACATCTGCGCCAACACTTTATCATGTCTAGACTAACACAAGAACTCGATGCTGTAATAGGCAAGGTTGAACATAGCTATAACAACATTTTTTTAGACGGCAACATCATGGAAAAATGTTGTGTAAAGTCTTCTATGGCGTACTACAACCATTTAAATTTTTACATAAAAATTCAACCTAAAATATGTTCTAAACTCGAAATTCATCAAAGGTTACAATTGACAAATCAATTCTTGCGAATAACATGTAATCATGTTCGATCAACTAAAGAAATATCAACTAAACGTAAATATGCTCAGAACTTAATGAAAACACACATGCAAGTACTCAAACATGTTAATTCAATCATATAATCACATAACGAACATCAATCAACGATATAATTCATACGCTATGACCACCTGCTCATCGGAGTTCATCGTCGATAGTCGGTTGATGACATGCAAGCACAAAATCGATGGGACTTGCAACCAAACAACCTTCAAACGCCATTAATCACACTCCCAACTATCAATCACCCCAATTCTACACCAAAAACCGAACCCCAATTAAACCCTTATTTTTACGAATTTTTCAGAATCAAAACCTCGCCAATTTTCAATTTGATTACTCATACTACGAGTTTCTTAAACAAAATCATATAAAACCTTGGTTTGAATCTTTGAAAACGAAAAACAAAGAGAGAGAGAGTATAGATAAAAGGAAAAGAAAATAATAAAATGAAATTCTATTTATACTTATCTCAAAAAAATACCCCAAAAATACAATTAGACCTTTTTGATTTGTTTAAATCATTCCCAATAGGATAAGAAAATAATTCTAACGACTCAACTACGACAAAAAAATGATTTTTAAAATACTTATAAATGATTTTGTAAATTATTAAATAATTGTAAACCTTATAATAATACAAAAATGAATAATTCTTAAATAAATAAATATTTATTCTAAATAATATCTTTAACTCAAAAAATTATTCATTTAATTACTACAACATAAAATAATTTAATTTTAATAATTTTGAAACAAAAGGAATTTACTAAAATATTTTAAAAAATTTAAAATATTCAATAGATAATTTCTTACAAAATTTACTAGTAAGCACATAAAATCAATTAACATAATCAGTTATATGACTCGCATGAAAACACGTAACTCATCATACGCTAATCAGATGAGAAATCAATTTGGAATAATATATTTTAGATAATACCCTTCCAGTATTGCACATAAATGATTAAAATTCGTAGTCGTTGCACAAATTCGTACTTTAACTATACAATAACAACGTATGAGTTCATTGTATTTAGTTTGTGAATCGATCAAAAAAAAAATACATTTAAATAGTTATTAGTTTGTCGATATATAGACATACTATTGTTTCCTAACAATAAAACCTAAGATTGTAGAAGGGGGTTGAACACAATATTAATTAAATTTTGAATTATTTGAAAACTAACAGTTTGTAAATGAACAGAACTATAAAAACTAAAAAAAAAAACTCAACAATATTTAAAATTTCAGGTGGAGTTGTATGATCCACCTGAGATATATATTGAAAAAGTAATCTATATTTGAAAACACAACTGCAGTTTCTGTGCTTTACTTTACAAGACACCCTAACTGTTCTAGCAAATACACATGTGTTTCTTGGTTACAAGTCAACTGCTACATTTGGTTACGTAGACAAGTATGCAACACCTACTAGAAACAGAATATAACAGTAATCTAGGTTCAGTAGGCATGCTTCATCACTTCTTGTCTTCATGTAGGTAATTTGGATAATTATGTGACGCCCCCAAATCTGAGGTCAAAGATTCGGGTCGTCGCATCATCATCCAACCATATCATACCTGTATTAACTTTACAACTCAACAATACATCCATCCAGACCTCAATCTTACACACAAACAAGTTAGAGCCTCAGAAATGATAATCAAAAGTGCCACTAAATATTACAATTCATTTGCACAAATCAGAGTCTTAGGCAATTCCACTTATACAACTATACTTGAAGACAAATCTTACTATTACAATTGAGAACCTATCAGACTTACTCTGTAGTACTTATCAGGAGCTAAATCATCTCCGAGGTAAATCTTCTACTCCTCTTCTGCTGTTGCGGAATTAACCGACCAAATTCTTCTCTTTCTGAAAAGTTTTTATAAAGCAAGAATGAGCTACATAATGCTCAGCAAGTTCACCATTTTGAAAAATAATGATGTGGTTCATTTCGAAAACATTCCCAACTATATGGGTATATATCTCAGATTTCAAAACATAATTGGATAATGTATATGTCCGAGTTTGAGTAAAACATCTATACTCACTAAGGAGCTTTAAGAATAACATATGAACCCTTTATAAGGTTCCCATTTCAATATATCTCAAGTTTGAAAATATATACATATGAGTATATCATTTTCGGCAAAACACTCTACGGTTAACATTCTGTACAGGGAATACATCATTGCAAACCTCTTTCCTTCCAGTAGCTTAGAAGGTTTCTCATACAAAAGCATTTCATTCTTTGAAACAATTTCAAGAGTGCACTAACACGTGCCAATCTTTATAGAAAATCTTGCAGTTCTAGATACTGCATGATGTCAATATTTTTCTTATCAAAACCACACTATCGGCAACTTGGCACTTAGGCCCAAGAAGCAGTGTTTGAGTATTTTTCCAAAGTGGAGGATGGGACTGGAAGAAAACATAAAAACCTGACAAGGATTGACGATGATCAGTCGCCACATCCAAGTCCAATAATCCGCGGGTCTTCTCTACCGGTAGAAGGATAGAAACTACATCCGTAACTATCCCCAGGTGAAAACTACATCCGTAATCACCCTCGATGAAAACTACATCCGTAATCATCCTTCGGCAACACCTGGGCCGGAATAATAATTGATGGACCGCCTGGCTCACGGCCGCTTACACATCCCGGGAATCGTTCGTCAACGGTTCCCACACCTGCTAGAGTCCCTTTTTCTTTTTCTTTTGAAAACTTGATTTTGATTGAAAACAGAGTAGTTGAGGTCCGACATCAGTCGACCGATGATTCTTGAAATCATACAAGAAGCAAACCTGACAGGGGGTTTTCGAAAATGTTTTGAGTTCGAAAGAGTTCGAGTTTGAAAGTATTAAATGTATCTTGGATTGACTTCATCTTTGAAACAATGAACAATAATTAATAAATAATATTTTAAGATTTAATATTAATAATTAATAAAATAATTATTCGATAAAATAAACTTTTAATCCAAGATAGGGTTTCGGGTATTCACGAAGATATAACAATCATTACTTGAGTATACGATACTCCCCGAATGACCCTTCGGGTTTTCGCAAACTAGTTACGATATAATAATATACCGCGCCCCGGTCAATAGTATATACGGACCGCTACGACCTCTGTAAGAACCCAGATTTTGGGTGGAATTAAAACTTTTATGTATTTAATGATGTAAGAATGGATAGTGGATATGGCTACAATGTAATAATTAATATTTGGGAAAGAATGAATGGAATGCGACTTTATTATGTTATGTCTTGAAGAATGCTAAAGGGTGACAACATAGGTAAGAATAATCTATCTTCTAAGGGAATAAGATATGGCAACTTCAAGCAAGAGAATACTCTCATGTCATCCAGATCGATAACGATTAATCCAGTAGTTCCGTAAAAAGGTTAAGGAACGATCGAAAGAGAATACGGACAATTATACAACCCTAAGAGAATAAGTAAAGAATACAGAATGAATAGTGTTTTGGTGGGAGTATATAATAATATGAGACGACACTATATAGAAGTATTCGGAACGGATTTCCGAGTTCGTATTAGTGATCCAGGGGGAAAATAAGTGTATGTAAAAGCTGTCGGATTCTGAAAAACCGCACTTTTATTTTCTCCGAGAGTTCCCTGGACACTGATAGCCTTAAGTATTTAACGAATGGATTAAAGGAATATAAAATGGAAAGTTAGAATGAAAGATGGAGAATGAAAGTATTAATATTAAAGAGGATTCCCGGTAAACCCTAATTAGAAATCCGTGAAATATTCTCACGAACGATCAATCGAAACGGGTAATAACCGGATACAGAAACAAGCAGAGGAAGCAAGAGTCTTGTGCAAGCTACTAGTATAAATATCTAGTAACTAAACTAGAAGCAAGGAACTAGCACCTTAGAGGAAGAACCAAGTACTTAGCAAGTAACTACCTAGTTAAGCATTAACCACCACAAAACCAACACATGTCTTGCCATTTGAGCATCCAACACCTCACCACTTTATTAAAGTGACTTTTACAAGATATTATGTTGTAAGTGGATGAGAGTAAAGGAGATTAAAACACAAAAAAAATCAAAGAAACCAAGCAATTCTCTCCCCCCTTGCAAACAAGAACCATTCGGCCATTTCCCTTAATTCCAAATCCAAACTCAACCTTCCCACCATTGTTTGTTCTTGAAATAATTAAGGTGAGTCTTACATTTCATAAAACTTATCTCCTCAAAATCTTAGCTTCAAACTCATCCATTTCCATTTTCAAATAAATCATTCAAGAGGAGCATAAATAGTGTTCTTCTTGAACTAACTTTGTTTTCTTGATTTTTCATGGTTGATATAGCAAGCATAATCACTCCTAAGGACCATACAAGGCTTAGTAAGGCTATATCACTATCTAAGGAAGATATAAAGCTCTTGAAACCCTAACCCTTGTTTGAGATTTAAGCATGTTTTTGATAGTTATAACTTAGTTATTGTTATGTTAAAGTTATAAGCATGATTATGTATGGATTTTGGATTAATGATGTAAATAGCTAGATGAACGGAAAGGCATTGCTTGGCCTCAGTTCATGTGTATAATTCATGTATATTTTGTTTGGGTTGGATGCTATGTTTATGGGAAGATTCGAAATTGATAGATATTCGATTTACAGCCGTTATAATGCCCGATTTTACAATACCATGTTTTGTATGCCATTTTCCATGTCGAACCCCTACTGTCCAGAGACCTTATCTGCCATGATAGGATAGGTAATGTTCTAAGCTTTGTTTTGATATAAAGATCACATGAAACGGACTTACGGTTTAGGATTTATGACCAAATTACTAAAAGTAGTTCGAATCCGTAAACGAAAGTTCGTAACTGAAATTGAACCCTCGTAAGCTATGTAACGTCATGGCGAATCTTGGTAAATAAATACTAGGGGTAAGAAGGAAGGTGTGAAAGAAAACCGTATGTCAAAAAGAGCATTTTTCGATTTATTAAAAATGTTCGAGTCAAGGTTAAACGCGAACGAACCCCTAAAAGACGACTCTTTTATAACTTTGGTAAAACACTTAGAAAACGGGCGATAAAACTCGGAGTATAATATTGGTTCGTAACGATCAACCTTAGAACTCATATGACTTAAGTATGTCCCAAGTATAAGTGCAGTGGCATGTCGTATTAACGAACGAATGTCGGGTCGAATCAGTGATAATAAGTAATCCACAAACAGGGATATAACGAGATAACTCGAGAACGTGTTTCGATTTAAGTATAACTTAACTTTTAATATGTTAAGTGATTAATCCCGAATGCCTTGGCTATTTATAGATCACCAGGCTGAACCGGGACCCGCTACCACTACCCCTTACCGTACTCGACTACCAGGCAAGTTTCAATTCCCTTCTTTTAGGCTGTTGTTGTGATTGAATAAATATATATATATATATATGATTGCTGATATACATATGCCATTGCATGCATGCCTACTTTCAAGTTGAATTGATATACTTGTTCCCTGAATGTTATTGTTGGCTTATAAGCTAGATAGTTTTATATTAGTTATAAGCCGGTTGTTGTAAGACCCTCATAGAAGGGCGTATACCTCTCATTAATCAAATATAGACCGGAAGTCAATATTCCTTGATATATCGAGATTACCTCGGAAGAAAGTATTTAAGTAAATATTTTCTATTATTCAAGCGACGAATATTATTTGAATATTCGTTCGAGATTATTTATTTAACGATCCCTACTTCAAATAATTATTTGAACGTAACTATTCAACGAATAATATTTCTCAATATTCATTCAGAGTCGAATTGATTATCGACTATTATTTCGAATATTCTTCTAAAGATGAGACTATTAAATGAATATTAATTGGATATTCTTTTAGAATATTATTTTGTTAAATAAATATTACTTTTGAATATTCATTTAAGATATTAAATACTTGATGAATATTATTTTAATATTCATCTGAAGCTTGATTTAATTATCGAATATTATCTCGAATATTTCTTAAGGCTTGGATTACTAAATGAATATTACTTGATGTTCATTTAGGATATTATTCATTAAATGAATATCCCTTTTGAATATTCATTTAAATTCCTAATTAATTATGAATATTACCTTAAATATTCTTTTCAGGTCTTAATAATTAATGAATATTGTTTTGAATATTCATTTAAATATTTATTTATTCAATAAATATTCCCCTGATATTTCTTCAGGGATTATTTTGAGAAATACTCTGATTAAAGATATTCTTTCATATTCCCAAATATTCTTTAAATATTTTAACTCATTAAATATTCTCTGAATATTTATTCCATACTTAGAATAATCTCGATAAGGTTTATCTTCTTCGATTATTACAGAAAATATTTCGAAGTCATATTATTATTATTAATCTTATATCAAGAAAGGTTCTCAGACATCATTCTTCTTTGAGTCTATCTCCTTAATAATAAGGGAACCTTACTTGGAAAATGTTATTTATCTTGTCGACTTCCCGGTCATAAAGTATTCCCTTCACCCGCAACTCGGGTGCTGTTGACTTATTAAGTCGTTGCTTACCTTCTCATCTTTCGAGGGGTAAGATTACTGGAACAAGTTGATATCCGTTACCAAGTAATAGCTTGGGAGTTATTGGTAAATTTTCCTTTCCAACTAGATACGACTACTTTGTGGCGTCTTATCAACAAGTATTATACTTGGGGAAAGGGGGACGAACGTTATATTCAGAATCATGAATTCTATTTGAACTAGGAGTCGTGTAAGAGGCCGAGTAGCGCCGGTCCATCCCCTTGGCCCAACCGTTGGCCGGGGAGAGCTAGCAAGGCGGTAAACAAGTAAAGCCGTCAGTTCTTCCTTCTACCGGTAGTAAATCTAAATTGAGCTGTACGATCTCGACTGATCATCAAGATTGGAACAGCGGGCGCGGTGAATACTCCATCATTGGTTCATCATCCAAATTTATTTATTTCCTGCAACATGATTACTGTTGGCAGAGTTGGAAAAGTGTCATAACTGGAATTGCAACCTTTTCTTGCAAGTTCCTCTTCTTAATAACAATAAGAATATCTCGCTTACTTTGATGTAGCAGATATTTCTTCAAACAAATACTTTCAGTTACCTTGTAACTTCATCGTTCATATTATACTGGCATCATTTCCGTAAATGCATGGCATATGGTTTAAAAGATAGCTTTGAACTGTTTTAAATTATCGTTCAGTTATATATTTGTTGGTGGGCTTTCGCTCACCCTTGCTTTGTTTATATTATGTCACAACAACAGCTAGGTCAGATGGCTCGCGTCAGGCGCACTCGGCGCAAGCAGGTTACCCGACCCACCGGACTACCCGCTGAGATGCTAGCCGCCATTGCTGAGGTAGCATAGTTAGACAGCTTTTGTTTCCTGTTTAACTATATGTATAATTAATGTAATCAACGGCAAAACTTTTAAACCTATGATGTTATCCTTTTGGGATTGTAATAACTTTTATTCGTAAACCCTTTAATGTAAGACTTATTTCAATTTCATCTCTGGGACTATAACTGTTGTGTGTGTGAGTGGTAATATTTGTGGGGTCACAGCATGTGATTTATTTATTGTGGACTCAAGTCAAGTATTATGAATGGATGTAAGACCGTAACCACCAGATCCCTGACCCCGGATCTGGGGGTGTTACAGAGATGGTATCAGAGCGAGGGTTATATATCCCAAGAGATGATACGACGTTATATAATAATAAATTCAATAATATAATAAGAACCCTTGCCAGGTTCACCTAAAACCCTTACGGGAATTTTTTTAAGTATCATGATAGTAACATAGTTCGTCTTGTGTAGGCGAGCGACTTGTCGACCCAGGAGGCAGCTGCGAGACAGCATGATGAGGACATGTTCCGGACTAGGGACCCATACTATGAGCACTTGCCTGAGGATGATACTGAGCCTGAGGAGGAGGACGCTGAGGAGGTCCAGGTTGATGCTGATACTGATGTGATCGAGTCTGAGGAGGAGGACCCTGAGGAGGTCCAGGATGATGCTGACACAGATGTTGTTGAGACTGAGGGGGAGGAGGACCCGGAGGGGATCCAGACAGGACAGGATGCTGAGTTAGTGGTTGAGGATGATGATTATTGGGTTGTGACTGAGTTCAGGACTATGGGAGATGACACTAACATGACCACGGATCAGGTGGTGCCGGTATATGAGGGTGTTGAGGGAGATATAGATGAGCCAGTAGTTGGTGCTGTAGGGAGTTCTGGACTTTTTGTGCCACTCCTCCCTGTTGAGAGAGCCCCTACCCCACCACCACTACCTGTGAGCCCGTACCCCGACGAGTTTGAGGAGCTTACCCCAGAGCCCCAGCAGACAGAGACTGACGCTCCAGCTGAGCCATCCACCCCACCTCATGCCCCGATAGGAGGAGTCCCAGTATGTGTTCACAACTTGATTGTGAACGGGCTTTATAGAGAGTTGTCGGTGGCAGATGCCAGGTTGGCAGAGTCTAGGAGTGAGTTAGCAGCAGAGAGAGCCGCCCGGATGAGGGTGCAGGGTAGGAGGACTATCAGTGACAGAGTTGGGTATAGGGCTGTGACCCGCATCGAGCTGAGGGCTCGGGTGAGGGTGCGACAGTTGCCTACTGATGGGCATGGTAGGGTAGACAGAGCAGAGGCTGAGGAGGTTTTCCGCATCGCCATGGGGAGGGTTCGGAGGATGTTTCGTCGTGGCGGCTGATTTCAGATGTAGTGATGCAGTGGTCTAGTTGTCTAGTCATGTACGGACATAGTAGTGCCGGCTTTTGTAGGGATGGTTTTCTTGTACTTGTTTTCCCTTTTTGCAGACTAGACAGATAGACAGCATATTTCACTTTTGACTTGTTGTTGTTGTTAGGATGGTTGTACTTTAAACTATCGTTGTAACTCGGATGTTGTACCTTTTCGGTACCTGGTATATATTTTTTTCCATTTCAGTCATTACAATTTTGTTGGGATGTGATCACGAGTTTATTAGCATATGTATTACTTTTCGATTAAGTTGCCATGAGATATAAAACTGTGGGATTTTAAACCCAATCATGTAAAGAAATGTGCAAGGAAAAATCCTTTAAAACAGATCAGTGAACCTAATGTATAACTTTCCAAATTTTCAGTAAAATGCCTCCAAGACGAATGGGCACTAGGGCTAACCCCCGCGAATCTACTGACCAAGAGAGTCACAACCAACACGAGGAAAACCGTGAAAGTAGTGAGGAACAAGATCAGGACTATAATGAGCAAGAAGATTCCCAGTATGGAGCAGAGGATGAACCCCTGTACTCTGAAGAATTTGAAAGGGAAATAGAGGGTGGAGAAACTGAAGTAGAACAGGAAGGGGAGAACCAGGGCGGAAACCCCATGGGCCAGTTTATGGACCTACTTAGGCAGAATTTGAACCAATACCCCCAGCCACCACCAAGCAACAACACTTCAGTGGCAAATTCCTTTAGGGCCTTTAAGTCCCTTAAGCCCCCAGAGTTCCACGGATCGGCTGATCCCGTTGAGGCGAGGGCCTGGATCAAAGAAATGGAAAAGTCTTTTGAGATTCTGAGTATCAATGAGGCTCAGAAGACTGTTTTTGCTACTTACCTACTAAAGGGAGAGGCCAATTATTGGTGGGAAGCCAAGAAAAACATGGAGACTGATGCTGTCATAGCCTGGGAAAGGTTCAAACAATTATTCCTGGAGAAGTACTTCCCGAAGTTCATGAAAACCCAGATGGAACTTAAGTTCTTGGAACTGAAACAGAACAATATGTCAGTGGCTGACTATGAGGCTAAATTTACTGAGCTATCGAGATTTGTGCCAGAGTTTGTAGATACAGAAGAGAAGAAAGCTAACAGGTTTCAACAAGGGCTGAAACAGTGGATCCAGAATAGGGTGGCTGTGTTAGAGATTACAGATTATGCCACCTTGGTGCAGAAGGCAACCATTGTGGAGGCTGGTAGTGATCAGATGCAGAGAGAGAGAGAGAGAGAGAAAGGGGGGATAAAGAGAAAGCATGTTAGTATGGGCGGAAGATCCGCTGGAGGAAAACCCCCAACCAAGTTTAATCGAGGAGCGGTTTCCCTACCAGGGAGGAGTGTAGGGTTTAAACCATCTGCGAGTGTAAGTGTGAGCCAGGGCGGCCACCAATCATGAATGTCCCGTTCCAACCCTTCTCGACCTCCATTGCCATTGTGTGCTACTTGTGGGAAGAGGCACTCCGGGGTGTGCAACCTGAAGCAGATAAACTGTTATAAGTGTGGGCGAGCTGGGCATTATGCCACCTCTTGCACCACGGTCATCCCTAACAGCACAACCTGTTTCCAGTGTGGACAGCGAGGGCACATGAGGAAGGATTGCCCAAAGAACAAACCAGCAGCATCAGGAGCAAGCAAGGTTGCCTCAAATAGGCCACCAACTGCTAGGACTTTCAATATGTCAGTACAAGATGCCGTGAGGGACACAGATGTGATAGCAGGTACTTTTT
Organism: Saposhnikovia divaricata; assembly: GCA_036435485.1. NCBI lineage: Eukaryota > Viridiplantae > Streptophyta > Magnoliopsida > Apiales > Apiaceae > Saposhnikovia > Saposhnikovia divaricata. The sequence goes on from CM071601.1 coordinate 42,265,293, forward strand.
CTCTCAATTCAGTCAGTGCAAATGTCTTATTTGATTCAGGAGCAACTAAGTCTTTTATATCTAGAGATTTTGCGCATAAGTTGAAACTTAAAACCCAGCAACTAAGAGATTCCTTACTAGTAGAAATAGCTAATCAGGAAATCGTACCGGTTAATCAAATTCACCCCGATTGTAAGCTAGAAATAGGAGGACGATCCTTCTATGTCGATTTAATTCCTTTTAAGCTAGGGGAATTCGATGTCATTTTGGGTATGGATTGGTTGTCTCGCAATGATGCACAAATAGATTGTAAAGGGAAAAAGGTTAAGTTAAAAACCCCAAGGAAGAAAGAAATAGTGTTTAAGGGGATGCGACAGACCCAGAAAATTCTGACTATGGCGCAAACCAAGAGATTGTTACGAAAAGGGAACGAGGCTTATTTAGCCTACGTTATAGACACTCAGAAGGAAGTGCCAAGATTGCAAGACATTCGGGTAGTTAATGAGTTCGAGGACGTGTTCCCACAAGATCTTCCCGGACTACCACCTGATAGGGTAATTGAGTTTGCCATCGAATTAGCCCCGGGGACGGCGCCAGTTTCGAAGGCCCCGTACCGACTAGCCCCAATAGAAATGAAGGAGCTAGCTGAACAATTACAGGAATTGTTGGATAAGGGCATGATAAGGCCCAGTGTGTCGCCTTGGGGCGCACCAGTGTTGTTTGTTAAGAAAAAGGATGGAAGTATGAGGTTATGCATCGACTACAGAGAATTGAACAAGCTAACCATAAAGAATAAGTATCCATTGCCTAGGATAGACGATCTGTTTGACCAACTAAGAGGAGCTAAATACTTCTCTAAGATTGATTTGAGAACAGGATATCACCAACTGAAGATCAAACCTGAAGATATCCCGAAGACTGCATTCCGCACCAGATATGGACATTATGAGTTCTTAGTTATGTCATTTGGATTGACCAACGCCCCAGCAGCCTTCATGGACCTAATGAATAGAGTGTTCAAGGAATATTTGGACAAATTCGTGATAGTTTTCATTGATGATATTCTCATCTACTCAAGGACAGAGGCAGAACACGCTGAACATTTAAGGATAACCTTAGAAATACTCAGGAAAGAGCAGTTATATGCCAAGTTCTCCAAGTGTGAGTTTTGGAAAAATGAGGTACAATTCTTAGGGCACGTGATCAATAGAGAAGGAGTGTTGGTTGACCCCTCCAAGATAGAAGCAGTTTCAAACTGGGAACGGCCAACTACTCCAACCGAGGTGAGGAGTTTCATTGGACTTGCCGGATATTACAGGAGATTTGTCCAAGACTTTGCGAAACTCGCAGCTCCATTAACTCGACTTACCCGTAAAACCGAGAAATTTGAATGGACTGAGAAATGCGAGAAGAGTTTCCAAGAGTTAAAGAAGAGGCTGGTGACAGCCCCAGTGCTGGCATTACCTGATGGAAAAGGAGATTTCGTGATTTACAGTGATGCTTCGCATAAAGGACTGGGATGCGTGCTTATGCAGCACGGCAAGGTAATAGCATATGCGTCTAGGCAATTGAAGGATTATGAAGTCAGATATCCCACGCATGATCTAGAACTAGCAGCCATAGTCTTCGCTTTAAAGATTTGGAGACACTACCTGTATGGGGAAAAATGCGAGATTTACACAGACCATAAGAGCCTCAAATACATTTTCACTCAGAAAGAGCTTAACATGCGCCAGAGGAGGTGGTTAGAGTTAATCAAGGATTACGACTGTGAAATTCGCTATCACCCGGGCAAAGCCAATGTGGTGGTTGACGCCCTTAGTCGGAAAGAGAAGCTCAAGATGATAACTTCAGAGAAAGAGCTAGTGAAGGATTTTGAGAAGTTGGAAATCGAGGTTAAGTTACCTGGAGAGGGCCAAGAAAAGTTGATGGAAATTAGAATCCAACCTCCATTGCTAGAAAAGATTAGGCTGTGCCAGGAACGGATGATGGAGGAAGAAAAGAACTCCACAGAAGAGCTAATGACCGGGGAGGAAATTAAGTGCGAAAGAGACAAGGAAGGGATCATGGGGTACACATACAGGATATGGATCCCAAATGTTCAGGAGCTCAAGGATGAGATTTTAAATGAGGCACACAACTCAAGATACTCAGTGCACCCCGGTAGCACTAAAATGTACAGGGATTTGAAGGAGTATTACTGGTGGCCCAATATGAAAAAGGACGTAGCAGAGTGGGTAAGCAGATGCTTGACCTGCCAACGAGTGAAGGCAGAGCACCAGAAACCCAGCGGACTTCTACATCCCTTAGAGATTCCAGAATGGAAATGGGAACATATAGCCATGGATTTCGTAGTAGGTTTACCCAGGACCAAGGCTAATCATGACACCATATGGGTAGTTGTAGATCGACTGACGAAATCGGCTCACTTTCTCCCGATCAACGAAAGGTATACGGTCGATAGACTAGTGGACATCTACTTAAAAGAGATAGTGGCGCGACATGGAGTCCCAGTCGCAATAGTATCTGATCGAGATCCTAGATTTAACTCCAGGTTTTGGAGAAGTTTTCAAGAATGTGTAGGGACCCGGCTGAACATGAGCACAGCCTACCACCCTCAGACAGATGGGCAAAGTGAAAGGACCATCCAAACGTTAGAGGATATGTTGAGAGTCTGCGCGATAGACTTCAAAGGAAGTTGGGATGATCACTTGCCATTGGTTGAGTTCTCCTATAATAACAGTTATCATTCAAGCATTGGGATGCCACCTTATGAGGCCCTTTATGGAAGAAAATGTCGATCTCCCTTGTATTGGGATGAAGTTGGAGAGCGAAAGATGCTCGGGCCCGAAGTGGTCCAACGAACTAAAGATGCAGTAGATCTAATCAGAGGACGGTTGGTAGCAGCCCAGGATCGACAAAAGAAATATGCCGACTTAGCTCGGAAAGGCAAGGAATACGAGGTAGGGGACCTAGTGTTCTTGAAAGTGTCACCTTGGAAAGGTTTAATGAGATTTGGGAAGAAAGGAAAGCTGAGTCCCAGATACATTGGACCATTTGAGATCTTGAGACGGATTGGGGAACTAGCTTATGAACTCGCATTGCCCCCGAATCTACAGCAGGTGCACAATGTGTTCCATGTTTCGATGCTGAGGAAGTATAATCCGGATGCAAAGCATATTGTAGAGTATGAGCAAGTGGACATGCAACCAGACCTGACCTATGTGGAGCAACCTGTGGAAATCATAGACCGGAAAGAACAAGTGCTCCGAAACAAGGTCATTCAGCTAGTCAGAGTTTTGTGGCAGAACCACAATGTAGAAGAATCCACCTGGGAACTTGAAAGCGCAATGCAAGAGAAGTACCCCCACTTGTTTTCAAACTGATTCCGGGACGGAATCCTTTTAAGGAGGGGAGACTGTAAGAACCCAGATTTTGGGTGGAATTAAAACTTTTATGTATTTAATGATGTAAGAATGGATAGTGGATATGGCTACAATGTAATAATTAATATTTGGGAAAGAATGAATGGAATGCGACTTTATTATGTTATGTCTTGAAGAATGCTAAAGGGTGACAACATAGGTAAGAATAATCTATCTTCTAAGGGAATAAGATATGGCAACTTCAAGCAAGAGAATACTCTCATGTCATCCAGATCGATAACGATTAATCCAGTAGTTCCGTAAAAAGGTTAAGGAACGATCGAAAGAGAATACGGACAATTATACAACCCTAAGAGAATAAGTAAAGAATACAGAATGAATAGTGTTTTGGTGGGAGTATATAATAATATGAGACGACACTATATAGAAGTATTCGGAACGGATTTCCGAGTTCGTATTAGTGATCCAGGGGGAAAATAAGTGTATGTAAAAGCTGTCGGATTCTGAAAAACCGCACTTTTATTTTCTCCGAGAGTTCCCTGGACACTGATAGCCTTAAGTATTTAACGAATGGATTAAAGGAATATAAAATGGAAAGTTAGAATGAAAGATGGAGAATGAAAGTATTAATATTAAAGAGGATTCCCGGTAAACCCTAATTAGAAATCCGTGAAATATTCTCACGAACGATCAATCGAAACGGGTAATAACCGGACACAGAAACAAGCAGAGGAAGCAAGAGTCTTGTGCAAGCTACTAGTATAAATATCTAGTAACTAAACTAGAAGCAAGGAACTAGCACCTTAGAGGAAGAACCAAGTACTTAGCAAGTAACTACCTAGTTAAGCATTAACCACCACAAAACCAACACATGTCTTGCCATTTGAGCATCCAACACCTCACCACTTTATTAAAGTGACTTTTACAAGATATTATGTTGTAAGTGGATGAGAGTAAAGGAGATTAAAACACAAAAAAAATCAAAGAAACCAAGCAATTCTCTCCCCCCTTGCAAACAAGAACCATTCGGCCATTTCCCTTAATTCCAAATCCAAACTCAACCTTCCCACCATTGTTTGTTCTTGAAATAATTAAGGTGAGTCTTACATTTCATAAAACTTATCTCCTCAAAATCTTAGCTTCAAACTCATCCATTTCCATTTTCAAATAAATCATTCAAGAGGAGCATGAATAGTGTTCTTCTTGAACTAACTTTGTTTTCTTGATTTTTCATGGTTGATATAGCAAGCATAATCACTCCTAAGGACCATACAAGGCTTAGTAAGGCTATATCACTATCTAAGGAAGATATAAAGCTCTTGAAACCCTAACCCTTGTTTGAGATTTAAGCATGTTTTTTATAGTTATAACTTAGTTATGGTTATGTTAAAGTTATAAGCATGATTATGTATGGATTTTGGATTAATGATGTAAATAGCTAGATGAACGGAAAGGCATTGCTTGGCCTCAGTTCATGTGTATAAGTCATGTATATGTTGTTTGGGTTGGATGCTATGTTTATGGGAGATTCGAAATTGATAGATATTCGATTTACAGCCGTTATAATGCCCGATTTTACAATACCATGTTTTGTATGCCATTTTCCATGTCGAACCCCTACTGTCCAGAGACCTTATCTGCCATGATAGGATAGGTAATGTTCTAAGCTTTGTTTTGATATAAAGATCACATGAAACGGACTTACGGTTTAGGATTTATGACCAAATTACTAAAAGTAGTTCGAATCCGTAAACGAAAGTTCGTAACTGAAATTGAACCCTCGTAAGCTATGTAACGTCATGGCGAATCTTGGTAAATAAATACTAGGGGTAAGAAGGAAGGTGTGAAAGAAAACCGTATGTCAAAAAGAGCATTTTTCGATTTATTAAAAATGTTCGAGTCAAGGTTAAACGCGAACGAACCCCTAAAAGACGACTCTTTTATAACTTTGGTAAAACACTTAGAAAACGGGCGATAAAACTCGGAGTATAATATTGGTTCGTAACGATCAACCTTAGAACTCATATGACTTAAGTATGTCCCAAGTATAAGTGCAGTGGCATGTCGTATTAACGAACGAATGTCGGGTCGAATCAGTGATAATAAGTAATCCACAAACAGGGATATAACGAGATAACTCGAGAACGTGTTTCGATTTAAGTATAACTTAACTTTTAATATGTTAAGTGATTAATCCCGAATGCCTTGGCTATTTATAGATCACCAGGCTGAACCGGGACCCGCTACCACTACCCCTTACCGTACTCGACTACCAGGCAAGTTTCAATTCCCTTCTTTTAGGCTGTTGTTGTGATTGAATAAATATATATATATATGATTGCTGATATACATATGCCATTGCATGCATGCCTACTTTCAAGTTAAATTGATATACTTGTTCCCTGAATGTTATTGTTGGCTTATAAGCTAGATAGTTTTATATTAGTTATAAGCCGGTTATTGTAAGACCCTCATAGAAGGGCGTATACCTCTCATTAATCAAATATAGACCGGAAGTCAATATTCCTTGATATATCGAGATTACCTCGGAAGAAAGTATTTAAGTAAATATTTTCTATTATTCAAGCGACGAATATTATTTGAATATTCGTTCGAGATTATTTATTTAACGATCCCTACTTCAAATAATTATTTGAACGTAACTATTCAACGAATAATATTTCTCAATATTCATTCAGAGTCGAATTGATTATCGACTATTATTTCGAATATTCTTCTAAAGATGAGACTATTAAATGAATATTAATTGGATATTCTTTTAGAATATTATTTTGTTAAATAAATATTACTTTTGAATATTCATTTAAGATATTAAATACTTGATGAATATTATTTTAATATTCATCTGAAGCTTGATTTAATTATCGAATATTATCTCGAATATTTCTTAAGGCTTGGATTACTAAATGAATATTACTTGATGTTCATTTAGGATATTATTCATTAAATGAATATCCCTTTTGAATATTCATTTAAATTCCTAATTAATTATGAATATTACCTTAAATATTCTTTTCAGGTCTTAATAATTAATGAATATTGTTTTGAATATTCATTTAAATATTTATTTATTCAATAAATATTCCCCTGATATTTCTTCAGGGATTATTTTGAGAAATACTCTGATTAAAGATATTCTTTCATATTCCCAAATATTCTTTAAATATTTTAACTCATTAAATATTCTCTGAATATTTATTCCATACTTAGAATAATCTCGATAAGGTTTATCTTCTTCGATTATTACAGAAAATATTTCGAAGTCATATTATTATTATTAATCTTATATCAAGAAAGGTTCTCAGACATCATTCTTCTTTGAGTCTATCTCCTTAATAATAAGGGAACCTTACTTGGAAAATGTTATTTATCTTGTCGACTTCCCGGTCATAAAGTATTCCCTTCACCCGCAACTCGGGTGCTGTTGACTTATTAAGTCGTTGCTTACCTTCTCATCTTTCGAGGGGTAAGATTACTGGAACAAGTTGATATCCGTTACCAAGTAATAGCTTGGGAGTTATTGGTAAATTTTCCTTTCCAACTAGATACGACTACTTTGTGGCGTCTTATCAACAAGTATTATACTTGGGGAAAGGGGGACGAACGTTATATTCAGAATCATGAATTCTATTTGAACTAGGAGTCGTGTAAGAGGCCGAGTAGCGCCGGTCCATCCCCTTGGCCCAACCGTTGGCCGGGGAGAGCTAGCAAGGCGGTAAACAAGTAAAGCCGTCAGTTCTTCCTTCTACCGGTAGTAAATCTAAATTGAGCTGTACGATCTCGACTGATCATCAAGATTGGAACAGCGGGCGCGGTGAATACTCCATCATTGGTTCATCATCCAAATTTATTTATTTCCTGCAACATGATTACTGTTGGCAGAGTTGGAAAAGTGTCATAACTGGAATTGCAACCTTTTCTTGCAAGTTCCTCTTCTTAATAACAATAAGAATATCTCGCTTACTTTGATGTAGCAGATATTTCTTCAAACAAATACTTTCAGTTACCTTGTAACTTCATCGTTCATATTATACTGGCATCATTTCCGTAAATGCATGGCATATGGTTTAAAAGATAGCTTTGAACTGTTTTAAATTATCGTTCAGTTATATATTTGTTGGTGGGCTTTCGCTCACCCTTGCTTTGTTTATATTATGTCACAACAACAGCTAGGTCAGATGGCTCGCGTCAGGCGCACTCGGCGCAAGCAGGTTACCCGACCCACCGGACTACCCGCTGAGATGCTAGCCGCCATTGCTGAGGTAGCATAGTTAGACAGCTTTTGTTTCCTGTTTAACTATATGTATAATTAATGTAATCAACGGCAAAACTTTTAAACCTATGATGTTATCCTTTTGGGATTGTAATAACTTTTATTCGTAAACCCTTTAATGTAAGACTTATTTCAATTTCATCTCTGGGACTATAACTGTTGTGTGTGTGAGTGGTAATATTTGTGGGGTCACAGCATGTGATTTATTTATTGTGGACTCAAGTCAAGTATTATGAATGGATGTAAGACCGTAACCACCAGATCCCTGACCCCGGATCTGGGGGTGTTACAACCTCTATTGCTAGAGTCGTTGTCCGAAGAAAACATTTCAATCTAAGTTCAAGGGGTACAAACATATATGTACTTATACAATCTCAATTGCATCAATACTTCGATAAACATACATTTGATATAATTGAAATCTACAAACACAACAGTGAAAGTCCTTGTATATGTACAAGTTTTGAAAAGTAAACTTGCCTTGGTTTGGTTGGGGTGGTCGAACGTGCGGAGTGGAACGATCTATACATAAGCAATAACCGCTCGTTAGTACCTTAACAATATCTCTTTAATTACGGGGTTTTACGGGGTACGAAATTGACTTAATGACTTCATCTTAGGACATTCTAGCTCCACTATAGGTTCATGTCATCACTCAATTACGCTCGTTACTTATTCGACTTAATTCAGTTACCATATCCGAGTCATAATCATTACCCCTAGAATTATACTCCACTTAACGACTTTTTCCCTTGCACGAAATTTACTCTATAATTTTTATAAAATTCAAAAATTCATATTTTAATCCAATTCTTTTTGGGTAGTCTTCACCACTGCATTTTATAGCATCTCAAATTTTCCCATGATCCCACATATATTTTTAGGGGTTTAAACAAGGTTCACAAGGGGGTCACTTAATGCAGTCCGGAATTCAGAAACACAATTTACTTCTCCGGCCATAACTTAAAATCTATACATCACCTAGTCATGAACCTTACATTTCCAGAAACTACATTCAAATACCTTTCCAACAATATAAGTTAGGACCTCAGGGGACAATATTTGGGGGTTCAAAACCATGTTACAAGACAGGTCAAGTTTCTGGGAAAAATTCAGCAAGCATGTTTCACTTAGATCAACCAATATTCTTAATTCCACAACACAACCAACACCTAATTCACTTAGTTCATGCTTTATAACATTCATGGAGATACATATACTAACCACAACCATAAAAATCACAATCACAACACTAAAACTCAAGATCCATATTATCCATCACTTGAACATCCAAGATTAACACAAATATACATGGATCTATCATTGAACATCATAAACAATTCATGGCTAAGAGGGGTTTGGAGTTTTATACCTTCTTGAGTAGCTAAAGACCTTGGGTGAGCTTTACAACCACTAAGAACACTTGGATGAGCCTTTAAAGGCCTTAATCCTTCAAGATCTAAAAGATAAACATACATGGTTACTATTCACTCAATCTTCAACAATTAATAACTCAAGATTGGATGGTTAGAATGGCTTGAAATTCATAGCATACCTTCTATATGGAGTGTAGAGGACCTAGGAATTTTTCCTTGAATTAAGAGTGATGAAAAGTGGAAGAAAAGAATTCTTCTTCCCCTTTTTAGAGCTTGGGCCGAGAGCAACAAGAGCTTGGGGGGGGGGGAGAGTTTTTTTGTTTTTTTTGTTTGAAATAATTGTTAAAGTGATGGTTGGGTGATACATAATGTTGTATGTATAAGCATGGTACAAACCTAGGGTATGGCCTCATGTACTTCTTGTCTCCTCTTTTGAAAAAGCAATGCAACTAGTTACTATTCCTCTTCCATTTGGTTAACTAGGTTGCTTCCTCCTAACTACTTGGTTGTATGGGACTTGCATGCAATACTACTCCTTGTATCATTATTCTTCCACCAATTCTTGACATTAAATCTTTAATTCGTATCGTATCTTAATTAATCTCTCGTAATAATATTTTGTCGCGTAGAGATTTCCCCTATAATTCCTTAAGTACTTAATTGTGTAAATTCCTTGAATGTCCATAATTCCTCGTCATAATCCTTAATAAATCTTTTAATACTCTAATCATTCTCAAATCCCAAGTTTTATAAATCTTACTAACAATAAGACTCTTGCCTTCACAATCTTCCTTTTATCTTACATAGTGAATGCAACAACATAGTTTCTCAGACAATCAATTCCATTAAACAACAGGGATGACTAGAAAGGTTCCAAATTGACAATGCCACATGATATTAAATAAAAGAAAATATTGCAAAAATTAGGGTTCTTACAGCCTCCCCTCCTTAAAAGGATTCCGTCCCGGAATCAGGTTGAAAACAGTTGGGGGTGCATTTCACGCATCGCGCTCTCTAGTTCCCATGTTGATTCTTCGACATTCTGGTTCCTCCACAAAACTCTCACTAGTTTGACAACCTTGTTCCTCAACACCTGTTCTTTTCTATCCATGATTTATACAGGTTGCTCCACATAGGTTAAGTCTGGCTGCACATCCACTTGGTCATATTCTATCACGTGTCGAAAGTTGGTATGGTAGGGTCATAGCATGGACACATGGAACACATTATGTACTTGCTGCAAGCTTGGGGGTAAAGCCAATGCATAGGCTAACTTTCCAACTCGTCTAAATATCTCAAAAGGTCCAATAAATCTCGGGCTTAGCTTCCTCTTCTTACCAAATCTCATTAATCCCTTCCACGGTGATATCTTTAACATCACCAACTCTTCTACCTCATATTTTTTGTCCTTGTGGGTCTGGTCCGCATACTTCTTCTGTCTGTCTTGGGCCGCTACCAGCCGTCCTCTTATGAATTCGATAGTTTCTCTTGTCTGTTGGACCAGTTCAGGCCCTAAAATCTTCCGCTCTCCAACTTCTTCCCAACACAAGGGAGACCAACATCTTCGTCCGTATAAAGCTTCATATGGGGCATTCCTATACTCGCATGGTAACTGTTGTTGTAGGAAAATTCGATCAACGGCAAGTGGTCATCCCAACTTCCCTTAAAATCGATGGCAAATACTCTCAACATGTCCTCTATGGTCTGGATGGTTCTCTCGCTCTGTCCGTCAGATTGGGGGTGGTATGCAGTACTCATGTTTAACTTGGTCCCCACACAATCCTGAAAACTCCTCCAGAACCTGGAGTTGGACCTTGGGTCTCTACCAGATGCAATGCTCACAGGAACCCCATGCCTTACCACGATCTCCTTAGATATCTCATAAAATTTGACCATTCGAAATAATGGGTTTCGTAAAAAAAACTAATGACTTTTACATACACTCGTCTGTACCGTAAAGACGTAATATCAATTCGAAATCTTCATTTAATAATTTGTACATATCGTGATTGCAAAATTCCTCATCCACCCATAAAATTACTATTCGTCCAGGTTTCGAATATTCCCGAAAATTAGGGTTAATGCAGTCTTCTCTCCTTAAAAGGATTCTATCTTAAGAACCTAAGGAAAATAGTAGTGAATGCAACTCCAACTTTACCCTTTCCAACTCTAAGGTTGGCACTTCAACCCTTTTTGTTCTCTCACCTTGGTCTCACCATCGCTTTAATGTTATCTCTCAGTGCATGCTTTCCTCGACCCGTATTCCTTATCGGTTGTTTTATGATTGAAAATTTCTATCCCACTACTTACACGTTCCTCTTCTACCTTGTTCATAGTATCCGTGTTGAGTCCTTGTATCGTTGGCCCGTGAATGCTTTGTGGTCGTGTTTTGTAATCTGAGACAACGTCAATACGCACGGTATTCCTCATATTCCTTCGCTTGATTAACAGGCATGTGTTGCCTCCCGTCAGCCGTTACCACTTGCTATGGATACTGTATAGTCTTCGGTATATGTCGAACCAGTTCAGCTACTATGTCCCTCGTTCCTTGACTTCTTCGTAACGCAAGAGAAGCGAAACTTCTTCTTTCGAAGCACGCTCTACAGGAGACGTCCTTACGTTCGCATGGCGATGATCGTGATAACAACATTCATTTCATGGATAAGTTTCTATTCTCGACTGCCCCGTGAAACCTGAGGCACGATACTAAATATAAATTCGATCGTCTGGACAATTCTTCCTCCCTGTTTGTCAACCACAGATCAAATTAGTACATACGCTCAATCTCTTTGTTAAATATACCTGAAAGCACCTTCAATATTCGAAGTTTAACCTTAAGTCTTTATCTGACGTAATCGCTGCAGAAGTTTTATATTGCACCACCATCTCTTCCGTATATAAATCGATAATCTCCTTAATGAAAAGTCTCTCGTAGGTAAATCACTTGGTCTAGCAATTATAAATCAACTAGGGCCATCTCTTGGCTCGGTCTTCGGTGACCTACTCATGAAGTTCATTATAATTCTGTCCACGTTCAAGATTTTCTACAGGCGGAATTAATCCACTAGATCTCTATCATTTGGTTTTTGACATGTTGCGTTTGTACTTAATAGTTTGCCAATACCCTTCTTCATATCTGTTTGCCAAACATTCTCTTAATTCTCTATACATCTTTGTCCTTCCCCATAATTTATTTATTTTCCTCTAACATTATTCTTTATTGTATATACTCTATTTTATTGGTCAATACTGACTGAATTCCAATTTCGAATAATACCTTCTATAGGTATCGGCCACCACACTGGCCTTCCCTAGGTAATAACAAATTTCTCCATTATACTCCCTGCTCCCTTTCGTCACCTTCTCTTTCTTATGTTTAGTTCTAATATGAAGATATACTTATGGAACTTGTGGAGAAATTTTCACACTTTTCTCATAAGGTTAACGTCTCAGTTTTATGCGTGAACGCCATCATGACTAATCCCAGACTCACGGTTAGTATATCCTATCTCGTAACCTTTATGTTGTTTTAGAAGTATAGGCTATCATTCCCTTTCTACTGCATTGGCACACCTCTTAAACTCTTGAAAGATGCATCATCGTGACTCTCAAAGTCCTCTTTTATCATTAAGAATAGCTAACAACGAGGTTGTTGCTAATATCTCATTTCATTCCAAAACTTTGTTCATTAATCCATAAAGGCTTTTGACTCACAAGTCCATTCAAACGATACTACCATAATTTCATAACGTTTATATTATTGTGAAATGCTAACTTTGGCACAGTACAGAGGTCGATCTTGAGTTGGTGAAACCCGCTTTTCAACCTTATCTTTGAAAAAAAACAACTACTCAACAATTCCCCCATTTCCGATAAGGGTATCAATTCTCGATGGTATATGTAAGATGTCATACGCTCGTCCTCCTTCATAACTGGCTCCAATCAGCCTAAGGCCTGCATGCAGCTGCGATTCCCAATAAACTTGATTAGGTGGTAATCTCGAAGGATCACTGGCATATATTCATGCATCCCTTCGCTATTAAGGGCCTATTAAACTATATGTCTCTCTAGGGGCATCAATCCCTTTAAGCTAAGTAAAGCTTCACATTCTTGCCACGATATCTTCTTTTTTTTGTCCATCTCACTTCCACGTTAGTTTCCTCTAAGGATATGTTTTACATTACAATCGATTTGCATTTCTTGGATCAGGAAAAGGCTTGGTAACTCCAGAATTCATTAATATAACATCCTAACAACGGTTGGTAGGAGCGTGCTCCCAACCACCTCATCATTTCTTATAACTTTCCCCACACCAATATTAAAGGTCTTGTGGTATGCCCTGAAATGTTTTCTCCACTTCAATAATTACTCGGCATAACGCTCTGGCTGCACAATTACAACATTTGGTTTTTGATCTCATATTGGTGTAACGGTTCACAATTGTACCTCTCGTTCACCTTAGAGTAATCACTTTGAAAGGAATGGTTTCAAAATAACAAGGTCCAATAGATAATCTCAATAAGAATTCCACATTGGATGTTCCAAGAATGTTGATGGTTCCAAATACTAGGAGTCTCGATTTTTGGAGATGTAAGGATGGACAGAAAGAATACAACAAGGTTTATTCCTTCCCGTCCTGATAATTCTGTAATATTACACCATAGAGAATGTTGTACAAGGGCAATGATTGTTGGGTACAAAAGTCATAAAGACGGTCTTTATACAATTCTTACATTGGGTGGATACTTTTCCTCCTGAATAATAAGAGGAAATCTAAAGTCGCATTGATGAAGGTCAGCCAATAGAAAGCAATTCTACTCCATGACAATTAAAGAATGAAGTAGTTTGTCACTCAAGTAATCAATGGTTTCAAATGAATTCTCATTGTATGAAATGAAAGAATAAAATATTCAAGTGATATAAAGGCTGATACGAAGATGGGTAAGAGTTCAAGTCGAGTGGGCAACCTCATTAGGTCTCAATCAAGTTATTCGTCAAAACTTTCGTCATCATACTTTACCACATGCAAAATGCATTGCAGAATGAATTAAATTGGGAGTTGGACCAGTGAAACAATAACTAGTCCTTTTCAAGAAACACTAGCAACAAGCTAGACAAAATTTGCTAGTCCACCTGTTTGAGACATCACCACCAGCTAGGACAATTAGCTAGGTGTTCTTCACAACATTTACAATTTTGAGTAGTTAGAACAATCAACTAGTCATTCATATTGACATAACGACTAGCCAGTTTCACTTGGATAGAACGGAATTTCAACATCGTAGCCATTGAGAAACTTTAGGCTACTCGGACAACGAATAGAAATAAGAAGTTATTAAGTTTGAAAAAGAAAACTACAAAATCTGAAGAGAATGTTCTAGGTATCGGAACAATCGATAACCTCTCATCAAATATTACTTATCAGTGAAACGGTTCACCCAAGGGTGCCTCCGTACACATGCTTTATCAGATCCGACAATAGAATTAAATTCGGAATACCACTATCAAAATGATATCCTTACTATGATTTCAATGTACGATGTACAATCTTATCTTGAATAGAAGAAAAGAATTCATGAGGGACGTCTGGACATTAGATCATCCATGTCCTCAGTAATTTGTTAAATATTTATGAGCTCAACTGAAGAGTGCAAGTATAAAAGAAGCAATCAAATATCAATATTCGTTAAGTAATATTCGTCGAATAATTAAGGAAATATTCGTTGAACATTCCTTGGATAATTGAAAGAAAGTGTAAATAGGCCTGAGCCGAACAAGATCATCATAAATTTTTGAATAGAATGTTCATGGGTCAAATAAAATTACTTCGGATAAGTCCTGCTTTAGGGAAAGTATATCACTGGGTTTTATTCCATAAATTTGAAGTAGAAAGCTAGAAGGGTTACCTGATATAAACTAATCGAGGTAACATGGTTAGTGAACAGTTTAAAATGAAGTAGTGCACCAGCCGGTAGTTATCAAAATAAGTTAATAATCATTCGTGCATCTCATTATCACCATTATGAGGTTAATCCATCTCTTCGTCTTCGTAATACAAGACACCAACTAGGGTGTCTCTCAATCATCATCTTAAAGTCATTTATCGAGTTAGGGTTTCACCAATATATCTGTCATTTCCGTGCTTTATCTTAAAGACCAAGCTTCACACCATTCCGGGGACACCTGCTAAGTCCATCGGGTCCTACTTCATGTCTCCCGACATGAATCACAGGCCAGTTTCCCCTGGGAACAGATCAAAGAGATCTCTCAGGGATCTCAGTGCAGTCCATAGGTTCAGTGGCGGGTGTGTGTATGTGAACATATACCAAAATATTGGGGTCTACAATACATATATACGTAGTCCCTGATAACATCTCTATCACAGGATCCCACTCTAGACCCGCTGGCCTTTTCTTTTGGTAGACTCCGAGATCACTGAATCGCTCGTTGCAACCATATTCAACTTCTCTTGAGTCCCTTTGTTAATTCTACTTGTTTGTTCTCTAAGTTGAACTACCATGCTCTAGAGTCCGAATCATGCGTGGAATTATCTAGCGCGCTCGTCTTATGATAACATTCTCGTATAACACATGTAAAATTCGCCATCAAGGGTAATGAAATCCACAACGACATAGTGACCAACTTTCAGGTAAACCCGTTACTTATCGAAAATCGGATCTTATAGCCAAAGTAAAAGACTTTCATTAATCCAAGTACTAAGTACCCTTAATTATGTAGGGAAGTCCAAACTTCTTAATTCTTAAAATGCCGCCTCCTAAACTCTGGAGGACTATGGGCCACAGAATTCATGCCAGCCTAGTCATATGATCATATTGGCAATATCGCCTCTACATCAGCTGCTCTTGAGATTTCGCTCTGCTTCCTATATCATTACCAATGATAGGTCATGTACGACTCTCAAACCTCTATTCGTCATTCTGAAGGCCTATAAGGATTCTATCGACCCTAGTATAATACCTTCAGTCAACACTCCAGTCCATTCTACTCACCGGTACCTCTTCCGGTAGTCCAATAATAAATTTACTACGATCTCTTATGTCATTCTCCTACTTAGACTCAACTCTCAACACTCTCGTTTCTGAGTACTGTAACTTATCGCTCTGATACCATTTCTGTGACGCCCCCAAATCTGAGGTCAAAGATTCGGGTCATCGCATCATCATCCAACCATATCATACCTGTATTAACTTTACAACTCAACAATACATCCATCCAGACCTCAATCTTACACACAAACAAGTTAGAGCTTCAGAAACGATAATCAAAAGTGCCACTAAATATTACAATTCATTTGCACAAATCAGAGTCTTACGCAATTCCACTTATACAACTATACTTGAAGACAAGTCTTACTATTACAATTGAGAACCTATCAGACTTACTCTGTAGTACTTATCAGGAGCTAAATCATCTCCGGGGTAAATCTTCTACTCCTCTTCTGCTGTTGCGGAATTAACCGACCAAATTCTTCTCTTTCTGAAAAGTTTTTATAAAGCAAGAATGAGCTACATAATGCTCAGCAAGTTCACCATTTTGAAAAATAATGATGTGGTTCATTTCGAAAACATTCCCAACTATATGGGTATATATCTCAGATTTGAAAACATAATTGGATAATGTATATGTCCGAGTTTGAGTAAAACATCTATACTCACTAAGGAGCTTTAAGAATAACATATGAACCCGTTATAAGGTTCCCATTTCAATATATCTCAAGTTTGAAAATATATACATATGAGTATATTATTTTCGGCAAAACACTCTACGGTTAACATTCTGTACAGGGAATACATCATTGCAAACCTCTTTCCTTCCAGTAGCTTAGAAGGTTTCTCATACAAAAGCATTTCATTCTTTGAAACAATTTCAAGAGTGCACTAACACGTGCCAATCTTTATAGAAAATCTTGCAGTTCTAGATACTGCATGATGTCAACATTTTTCTTATCAAAACCACACTATCGGCAACTTGGCACTTAGGCCCAAGAAGCAGTGTTTGAGTATTTTTCCAAAGTGGAGGATGGGACTGGAAGAAAACATAAAAACCTGACAAGGATTGACGATGATCAGTCGCCACATCCAAGTCCAATAATCCGCGGGTCTTCTCTACCGGTAGAAGGATAGAAACTACATCCGTAACTATCCCCGGGTGAAAACTACATCCGTAATCACCCTCGATGAAAACTACATCCGTAATCATCCTTCGGCAACACCTGGGCCGGAATAATAATTGATGGACCGCCTGGCTCACGGCCGCTTACACATCCCGGGAATCGTTCGTCAACGGTTCCCACACCTGCCAGAGTCCCTTTTTCTTTTTCTTTTGAAAACTTGATTTTGATTGAAAACAGAGTAGTTGAGGTCCGACATCAGTCGACCGATGATTCTTGAAATCATACAAGAAGCAAACCTGACCGGGGGTTTTCGAAAATGTTTTGAGTTCGAAAGAGTTTGAGTTTGAAAGTATTAAATGTATCTTGGATTGACTTCATCTTTGAAACAATGAACAATAATTAATAAATAATATTTTAAGATTTAATATTAATAATTAATAAAATAATTATTCGATAAAATAAACTTTTAATCCAAGATAGGGTTTCGGGTATTCACGAAGATATAACAATCATTACTTGAGTATACGATACTCCCCGAATGACCCTTCGGGTTTTCGCAAAATAGTTACGATATAATAATATACCACTCCCCGGTCAATAGTATATACGGACCGCTACGACCTCTATTGCTAGAGTCGTTGTCCGAAGAAAACATTTCAATCTAAGTTCAAGGGGTACAAACATATATGTACTTATACAATCTCAATTGCATCAATACTTCGATAAACATACATTTGATATAATTGAAATCTACAAACACAACAGTGAAAGTCCTTGTATATGTATAAGTTTTGAAAAGTAAACTTGCCTTGGTTTGGTTGGGGTGGTCGAGCGTGCGGAGTGGAACGATCTATACATAAGCAATAACCGCTCGTTAGTACCTTAACAATATCTCTTTAATTACGTGGTTTTAGGGGTACGAAATTGACTTAATGACTTCGTCTTAGGACATTCTAGCCCCACTATAGGTTCATGTCATCACTCAATTACGCTCATCAATTATTCGACTTAATTTAGTTATCATATCCGAGTCATAATCATTACCCCTAGAATTATACTCCACTTAACGACTTTTTCCCTTGCGTGAAATTTACTCTAGCATTTTTATAAAATTCAAAAATTCATATTTTAATCCAATTCTTTTTGGGTAGTCTTCACCACTGCATTTCCTAGCTTCTCAAAGTTTCCCATGATCCCACATATATTTTTAGGGGTTTAAACAAGGTTCACAATGGGGTCACTTAGTGCAGTCCGGAATCCAGAAACACAATTTACTTCTCCGGCCATAACTTAAAATCTATACATCACCTAATCATGAACCTTACATTTCCAGAAACTACATTCAAATACCTTTCCAACAATATAAGGTAGGACCTCAGGGGACAATAGTTGGGGGTTTAAAACCATGTTACAAGACAGGTCAAGTTTCTGGGAAAAATTCAACAAGCATGTTTCACTTAGATCAACCAATATTCTTAATTCCACAACACAACCAACACCTAATTCACTTAGTTCATGCTTTATAACATTCATGGAGATACATATACTAACCACAACCATAAAAATCACAATCACAACACTAAAACTCAAGATCCATATCATCCATCACTTGAACATCCAAGATTAACACAAATATACATGGATCTATCATTGAACATCATAAACAATTCATGGCTAAGAGGGGTTTGGAGTTTTATACCTTCTTGAGTAGCTAAAGACCTTGGGTGAGCTTTACAACCACTAAGAACACTTGGATGAGCCTTTAAAGGCCTTAATCCTTCAAGATCTAAAAGATAAACATACATGGTTACTATTCACTCAATCTTCAACAATTAATAACTCATGATTGGATGGTTAGAATGGCTTGAAATTCATAGCATACCTTCTATATGGAGTGTAGAGGACCTAGGAATTTTTCCTTGAATTAAGAGTGATGAAAAGTGGAAGAAAAGAATTCTTCTTCCCCTTTTTAGAGCTTGGGCCGAGAGCAACAAGAGCTTGGGGGGGGGGAGAGTTTTTTTGTTTTGTTTGTTTGAAATAATTGATAAAGTGATGGTTGGGTGATACATAATGTTGTATGTATAAGCATGGTACAAACCTAGGGTATGGCCTCATGTACTTCTTGTCTCCTCTTTTGAAAAAGCAATGCAACTAGTTACTATTCTTCTTCCATTTGGTTAACTAGGTTGCTTCCTCCTAACTACTTGGTTGCATGGGACTTGCATGCAATATTACCCCTTGTATCATTATTCTTCCACCAATTCTTGACATTAAATCTTTAATTCGTATCGTATCTTAATTAATCTCTCGTAATAATATTTTGTCGCGTAAAGATTTCCCCTATAATTCCTTAAGTACTTAATTGTGTAAATTCCTCGAATGTCCATAATTCCTCATCATAATCCTTAATAAATCTTTTAATACTCTAATCATTTTCAAATCCCAAGTTTTATAAATCTTACTAACAATAAGACTCTTGCCTTCACAATCTTCCTTTTATCTTACATAGTGAATGCAACAACATAGTTTCTCAGACAATAAATTCCATTAAACAACAGGGATGACTAGAAAGGTTCCAAATTGACAATGCCACATGATATTAAATAAAAGAAAATATTGCAAAAATTAGCATTCTTACAAATTATCTTTGATAGAATTTTTTTTTGAAAGTATCATTCAATTTGCTTGTATAGAAAAGGAATGTTTCTTCTTCGAGGTCTACATTTACTGGCTTCCATGCACTTTAAGAATCTATCAACTCATGTGATTGTCAGCCTTGTCAAGTCACTATCAACTGCTAAAATCAAAATATTATCCATTGATGTGCTTATATGTTGAGGGCTGATATCCGTTGAGGTTTGATTGTCTTGTTATCCATCGATGAGCCTAATCCATTGATGTAGATTGTTTATCGGCTGAGATATCATTTTTGCTTATACGAAATACAAAGCACAACCTATTTACAATTAGCTAACCTATTCTGTAAATCCGTTGATAGTCAACATGACTTATAAAATCTATCAGTTACACTCTCAACTGATAACTTGAGTCTCTCAATATATGTTACAAAATAACTTATCCATTGATAAGTTTCCTCTTTAACGAATGCTGATAAACATGTCATCCGTTGAACATCTACAAACTTACTTATACAAAATTTTTTTAGGTGTTTTGAATTATCATCAAGAACAACATAATTCATAACACACAGCATGTTATGTACACATTAGCAAAATAGTTCACGTTGGTTAGTTTTTTATGCAGATGATTAAAAATTTAACGGAATGGCAAAAATCACAAATATCTCTAACGTTAGTGTTGATATTGAGTAAAATAATTGTTCAGTGGTAAGTTTCCGAAAGAGACAATAATTTGATGACAAAAAAAAATCTATTTTTCCTATAATAAAAAATATCATAGATATTTTTCAAGTTAATAGAGGAAGAATCAAAAATATCACAAGAAGATATTTTATCTCCATATAAATTAAAATTTTCATTTTTAATTTTTAAGTTCTTTGTCCTATTTTTTTTAACGTGTTCTTCTAAATACTCATGTAACTTTAAAAATTCTTATAAAATCAAAGCAACACTTGATCTTTCATGCAATTACATCTTCAAGATCATTGTGGCTAGCTTTCGTTTTAGTCATAAATTTCTTATTGAATCCTTTATTTTAGACCACTTAATTAATCCAAATTGAAAATAAAGATAGAATTTAATATTCTATAATTTGTATGCCCATATATAGATTATTATTGAAAATTATCTAACAATCTCGCACTTGAATTACAAAATTATTCCACTGAAAAGTTAAATTTAATAACCATAGTCGCGCACAAAAAATACATAATATTTTGAACCATCTTCCTTAGTCGGTCTAAGTAATCTCATATACGAATATAAAATCAAAGCAACATTCATCACATTGTCGTAACTCGATCCTCAATAATCATACATATACAATATATATATATATATATATATATATATATATATATATATATATATATATATATGTATCTTGCTCAAATGAGAACCCCCAATTAGTGTGAGATATGATATCTAATCCTAGCAACTCATTTCTATATTTCATTTTCATCTCCCACCACCTATTAATTTTATTAATTTTTTAATATCTCACCACCATCTTCTTCTTCTGCCAACCACCCACCAGCGACCACCATCTCCGGCGACCACCACCTCCGGTGACCAGCAAAAAATCACCACTGTTTAACATAAAGCACCACAACTAAATCATCATAAACCATCACACCAACACTGCTTCTGGCGACCAATTCTAACCACCGTTAACTAGTCACCAACAACGTGCCAAAATCACCAAAAATCCATTCCAAATCAATATAAAATCACAAAAATCGAATCAATGTATTGCCACCATCTTTAACCTCCACATTCTACCTACAATATCACTTACAAATCACTACATCGTAACAACTAATCACCATTTTTAATTGAATTTAAATCCATGGGTAATTAGGGTTCTCAGGAATTTAGGGGTTATTGAACGGGGAATAGACTACAAAAGTGATGGGTATGGTGACGACGAGGATGAAGAGACGAATTGAATGGTATGGAGTTTGTGTTTTATCGATGATCGGAAGTGGGTAGCCCAACCAAGATACTACTAACATTTACTAGCATTATGATTGTCAGGAGTTAGGGTTTGAGGTTAGTGAATTAACTAAAGGACAAGAAAATAATGGTTTTAATTCCTGCTTAAGTGTCAACATTACATTCCTTCCCATATAAAGGGGAGCAAGCATGAAAAGTCACGTGCCTTAACATCATTGGCTCAAAATATCACTACCAGCACCTACACAATAATTTAATATTACTATATTAAACCAAACGATAATTTATCAAGACAACTAGTAAAGATTTTAATTACAGAATACGACACCATTTGTAATACTATAGATTTCCCTCCAACCCAATCATGACATATACATCCCCTTCAAAACATCCTTGACCTCAAGGACGGAAGTTAGGATATAACTTAGACAGTTTTGTTACCGTGATGTTTTGATAATCAATACAAATGTTGCATCGTTATACTTCATGTGTATTTATCTAATCTTGTTTTGCAGGAAGTATTGATCATTGATTAAGGGCGAGATTTTAGCTCAATCACATATTGGTATATAATCATCAAAAAGGGGGAGATTGTTACCCTAGTGGGTTTTGATGTTATATACAGCAAGTTGATTGCTTATCTTGTACTAGTTTTATTATATGTAGCTTACCATTATATGACTAAATCACTTGTTATATCATATGCATATATATATATATGTTTGCTATGTATAAGTATAATCTCAGGTAACTTGGTTGATAATATGGAAAGGCAAAAGTTAAGAGCCATCTATCTGTCACTACGCCATAAACGCACATACGCAACCCCCAAATAAAGTTGCAAAAGACCTGAAAAGCGTTGTGTAAGGTCTTACGCAACACCAGAGGGGCGTTGCCAATACCGGCGTTGCGTAAGACCCCTAATGCAACGCTTTTTCCAAGCTATTGCAACACCACGAAAGTATTGCATAAGAGGCCTTATGCAACACCAAAAGCATGCAAAGGCAACACTACATGGCGTTGTATTAGATTTTTAGCCATTTCAGCAGTGGTGCTCACCATGGTGCCACGTCAGCAGTGGGGCCCACATGCCACGTCAGCATTGGATCCCACGAGGTGCCACGTCAGCAAGATGCCACGTCATCAAGGTGCCATGTCAGCAATTGGGGCCACCAAGATGCCATGTCATCAAGGTGCCATGTCAGCAATTGTTGAATGAATATTTATGAAATTTGAAGCCCTAAAAAAATTTTTTTTTCCTTCAAAACGAAAGTGGTCGGGGCAAATTTTTTATTTTTCTTTTGAATTTTTTCACAAAAATGGAGGGTTCACAGTTCCATGTATGGCAGAACAGATAAAATCTTAAACAGTTGAAATAACAGGATAATGGAAGCAAAATTAGAATTTTAACAACTGGAAAGGAAACAAATATATACGTCACACAGAAGGGGAAAACAAAAGTTTCAACTGGAATATGCCACATCATCCTGATACATATATATCCGAATAGTCGGTACTACCAAAATTCGGTCCACTGATCCACTAGTCTCAGAAGGAATACTACAGTCGAAGTTAGTCGTTCCACAAAATCAGCACTACTAAGGTCCTCTGAACCTAACGGACCATGTTGTCATCACCCATCACGAACTGTCCGTGGAATGGGCCAAGTCCCGTATCCTCATCATAATTCTCACAAATATCTATCCTACCTCAAACCTTGATATCAACCCGCCATTCGTCACTGGCAATATTCGGACCATCTCACTAGCTCTCTCCTCGGGCCTTATCATTTCTTTCCTCATCTCCCACTCAGCCGCCAGCTGGGCCCTCCACTAGCCCTACAGGCTCAGGGGTTAATTCCTCGTAGTCGTTGCTATATAAGTAAAAAGGACTCCACGGGGTGAAGGTGGTGAAGGGGACCTCACAGTAAGTGGGGAAATTAGAGGAATGCCAATCCTCTCGTTCTCCTCACCAGGGTTCTCTTCTGGATTCTTTTCGATCGGGCCTGCGTCCATCTCGAAGAGCGCATCATCATGTGCCTGCTCGAAAGCCTCAGGGTCTGGTATATCCGGTATCTTAGCCATCTATAATCCAAATGAAAATGTGTCACTAACCATCAATTCAAAAATTAGAAGGGTTTCCAAGAAGTAGTTCCCTTGCGGGCTTAAGCATAAACAGTCAGGGCTATATCTAATAACCCAACTACGAACTCGATCTAAGCTAAAGGTATTATTATTATTATTACGGGTATTATTAGACTCGATCTCCTATCGTTTTTGAGGACTGTAACTTAACGCTCTGATACCATTTCTGTGACACCCCTAGACCCGGGGTCACAAGATACACAATACACCTGCTCATGACCCCACAATAAATGTACAGACCCTCACACAGGTTAGAGTCTTAGAAACCACACCCTTACGATATAAATCCTTAAAATATAAATTATTATAAACCCAAATGTTTACTGAATACAGCCTTACATAATTCATGTCTATAGATAAGACGGTCTAACAAAAGTTACAGACTGATTCAACTGGTCTTCACTACCTCGGGAATCACTGTCATAAACTGTTCACGGAAATGCCTTGCGTTTCCCACTTGCTTGCGGGCTGTGTGCCTGATCCTTGGCATCTCGCTTAGCTGCTATATAGTATATAAAACAATGGCAAGAGTGAGCGAAAGCTCAGCAAGGTAAATAAAGTATGGCATAATCTGCCTCTGAATGAAAGTCCTGTATAAGCTTGTATAAGACAAGATTTGTCAAAACATCTCAATAGAGAAACCATTTCCTTTACCAGAAAATATTTAAAAATAGTACGATCTTAGTACTTTAATTATCAAATACTATCTTATATGAAAGATGTATGAAGCTCACATCTACCGAAGCAATTTATAAAACATGCATCCTTTATTGAAAACTTGAATATTCACCCTTAACGGGATTGGATAGAAACTAGATACAAAGACTCCCCTTGGGAAAACCAGATCCGCAATTTTAGATACTGCCGGATAGAATGAACAATGCTTCGTAGGAAAGAGAATTGACTTGAACTTGTTGCGGGAATTTCCCAGGCGCACCCCTGCTCGATGATCAGTCGATATGCATGGGGCACATGTTGATCAAGATTTCTACATGTAGGGGACAATCCCGGTTTCCTAGTCTGCCCCGACCTCATCAGGGCCGTTAGTAGATCTTACTCGCATCCTGGAACTGAAATAAATTCGAGTCCCCCGGGTTTCTACCCGTTAGTAGATCTTACTCGCATCCTTTGGTTACTTCCAGAATCAAATGGAAGGTAACCGAAACCTTTCGCTGACCTTCGACCGGAATCACAATTTGAACAACGAATGGTTCATACAAAATCAAGACTGAATCTTATATTCTTTTAACGAAACTGGAAACCCTTAATAATAATAGTTATATTCTTTGGATACACTTGAAGATCTTGATAAAAAGAATCAACAATGACGCACGAACTCTGGATTCCCAATCTGAATGGAATTGAAAGCGTATAGATGGCTCAAGTGAGCTGATAATAATCACGAATAATTATTTGGGAATACTCATAATTTTGAAAATATTCTTGAAGGTTAGAAAATATTTAAAATAATTTTTGAAGACCTCCAATGATTTTTAAATAAATAATATGAATTTCGAATCATTTAAAGAGATTTAATAAATATTCGAATAATATAAAAGAGATTTATTAAATAAATCTCAAAAATAAAATAATGATTTAAACTAATCATCTGAAAATAAAAGAATTATTCGAATAATATTAATCGAATTGTTTCCAAGAAATTAATACTTTAAGAATATATGAATAATGTTTATAAAAGAAAAACATTATTCAGATTGAACAATAATCTTGTCCCTGACAATCTCAAAATACTGACTCCCGGTCTAGAGTCGAAACAACATGTATGCTCTTATCCCTGGAGCTACAAGGTAAACCATTTTATAACTATTTATCTCGAAGCTAGTGTATGAACCAAGAATCAAAACAATTTACTCACGATAGAACAATTATCGCAAAAGATATTATACTATTCATGGCAAAAGCAGTATTATACAACAATACTTTAAAAGCATAGGTTTAGAAAACTTGCCTGGTGCACTGGTCATAGTAGGTACTCGCGACGATGTCCGATAATCTAAACAAAGTCAACAACATACGATTAATCCCCTAGACGATCCACTTATAAACAAATGCTCGTGTACTTAAGCAATTCATAATCAATGCACCTAATGGCTAAATCTAGACTCGTACTAAGTCCATGTTACACATCAAATACTTAAGTCACATGTTTGGTTTGAAATCGATCCACGAATTCAAGTTATACTTATAAAGTTGGTTTCAAAGTCACGTTCTTAGGGGTTTTCACTTACGCAACCTTGGCTTACGCATTTTTATAAAATCTGAAAATAATCATTTTGTCTCGAGACCTTCACATAAACCTTACCAACTGTCCTTAGCATTTTCTCACCAAATTTCACATTTTAATTTGACTTTTAAAGGTCTCGAACTTGGTATCAAAGTGGTTACATTTCTGCGAATAAACTTCTCGAACCACTTTCACTAAAACCAGTATAACTCTTAAACCGTAAATCCTTTTGACATGATTCTTGCGGCAAAATAAACTAGAAAACCATATATTTACAACCATAGGCAGTGGTAAGTCCAGAAATTAATTTAAGGTTTCGGGTAAAGCTATTTTTTATGGCCTAAAGAAATTTCGCCATTACGACGACTATAAATCGAACATTTCCATTTTACGGCCACTCCAAACCAATCATCAAAGCAACCCACACATCCTCAACATCAACATACATCCATCATACTACTCTAAGTCCAGTGGTGAGTCTCAAATCCATCACTCATCATATTACATATTTTACAAAGCTAAATAACCACTAAATCACTTAACATGATCTTAACTTTATATAACATCAAAACAACCATCAAAACTCATATAAACTCAAAGGGTGGGTTAAGGTTTTACCTCCTTGGAAGCTCTAACAACACTACCAAGGGTTTATAATCTTTTAACAAGCTCTAGATAGCCCTTAAAAAGCTTAAACCTTAAGATCAAAACAAGAAAACAATGAAAGTTACCATTCATCAATATTCATTCTCATCTTGTAAAATTCATATAAAATCGACAAATAAGAGTTTGGTTCTCAAATTTTTACCACACCTTGGGCTCTTCATAAGCTTTGTTTTACGCTATATAACATCAAATTTGAAGCTTGGTAGCTATGGTTTTGAATCCGTTTTTCCTGCTGGACAGAAACTGGACATGTTATGTGTTTTGTGGTGTTCTTGATCTTTTCTCTCTTTTAATCTTCTTTGACTAGTTGGTAAATGATTTTGTGTGATATTTTTGATACATAGCAGCTATTAACACTCTCTTAATCCCTCTTGATACACTTGTCAAGCTTGTGTGGTGTGCGAAATGTGATGACAAAGAGCCTTGTTGGCTTGCTCTTGTTCACACACCTCATCAATTCTTTTTCTTTTCTTTTCTTGATTTTTTTTCCTCCAAATTCACTTAATATAAAACCCTAGATGATATTGCATGGTTTCTAATCTCGTTCCATATTTAATCCATATTTGTTTCGCGTTCGCTTTAACGCTTAATCTCGTTATAAAGTTCTAGCGATTTCTATAACGTTCGTTATATTAACTTAAGTGTTCTCATTCTAAATCCTCAAATCATATTTAATAAAAATAAAATCCTTGAATCCTTAATATAATAATTTACTTGTCTTCATCTCATTGATATGCTCTTCACTGCTCGGTCAAATTTTCCATAAAAATAAAGTTTGGATTTTCTGAATTCCGATCGCGTTTACTACACTCTTTTGCAACGCAGATTACTCGTATAACTTCGAAATATCCATTTCCTGTCCCGTACATATGGTAACGTGAAAATTTTCGTAATTCCCAAAATCACTATTCATCCATGAAATTTACTATTCATCAATGCAAAGTACGATTCATCCATAAAATAAAAAAGTTCTAAAGTACAGAAATTCGGGTTATTACAAGATTCCACCACTCAAAAGTTTCCATCGAGTAGAAGGTATATCCAAGATCCTAGGATCATCCATTATGGTTATCATGTTCAAAAGTTTGGTGAAAAAGATGATGAATAGTAACTTACTAATTTTCTTTGCTTTTGATCATTGATTTATGGCTTCTATCAAGCTTATATTAGCAAGGTTTAAGAGTTGTAAGCGTATATTAGCACTATCAAGC
Source organism: Saposhnikovia divaricata (assembly GCA_036435485.1). Classification (NCBI taxonomy): domain Eukaryota; kingdom Viridiplantae; phylum Streptophyta; class Magnoliopsida; order Apiales; family Apiaceae; genus Saposhnikovia; species Saposhnikovia divaricata. The sequence continues at coordinate 42,293,323 of CM071601.1, forward strand.
TTCAAAGCAAGGTATAATACTTGAAACCCCTTGATTGATCATGAGTTTTCATGGAGTTTTGGTGATATTATGCATGTATAAAGCACTAGAGTTATGATTGGGCTTTGTTACATGTTAAAATTGTTTTTATGGATATAAAGGCATTGCTTGGCCTTGGTTTAAAGTTAAATAACATGTATGGGTGTTATGGAGTGAAGGTTGTGATTTTTTGAGGTTTTTGTTTTTGGAAATATTCGATTTAACCCTTGAAAATCGTGCATAGCAGTAGCTTTAATCCCCTAAACTTGATAAGTGTATGACCTATCCTTGAAGATCTCGAGTCATAGATGGTTGTGGCGTGAGAATCGCAACATTCCGACTCACGATTTAGGAGATATGGTCAATTTATTTAAAGTGGTTCGGAAACGTAAGTGTTAAGTTTGTGGCTTCATTTGAGTCCCTTAAAGTAATATTTTTGATAGCGAATCTAGCTTATTAAATACTAGATATCGTAAAGAAAATGTGTGCGAACGAAACACCTCAAAAGGATAATTTATCGATTTTATAAAAATGTTTGAGTCTAGGGTACGCAAGTGGAATGCCCTTAAACAGACAAAGGATAATGAAGTATAATCTTCTCGAGTAAATGATCGACTTTAAAACCTATACGACTCAAGTACCTACCAAGTGTAAAGTATAATGACATGCCTTGATAACAAGCCAAGTGTCAGTAAATAGTGGTGTCAATAAGAGCTACGTCTGTGTGTGCCTAATGAGTTAAAACGTATAAGGAGCTAACCGAGTATTTACTTTTGTTAATAGATCGGCGCTCTCAGGCACGAGACTTGACCCCGCTCACATCACCACGCAAGTTGTTGAAACTCTGGGTTTAAAAGTACTTTGCAAACTGTTGTTGTGTGATATGAAATACTTGTAATACTTTGCTAAAAATGGCAGTGACGGTTACTTACCTACGAGGTATGAGCCAGGAGTATAGTTAAGTACGTATGCGTACATATATGTATATATGTATGTATGCATGTCAAGGTTCGAGAGGCGGGCACATTCCTAAAAAATATCTAAATCGGATGTCAGAGATATTTTATAAGTAATCCTGTCAATATAACCCGGAAATCATCGGAGACAGATATTTATTTGAAATAGGACCTAAAAATGTTCCAATTACTTATAAATGGGTGATATTAGGTTTATAATATTTTATATTTTATTAATAAATATTCTTTGGATATTTACTAATAAAATGATTATTTATTGAATATTCTTTTAAGAATGATTTATTAATGATTTATTTCTTAATAAATATTATTTAAATATTTATTAAATATTTCAAAATTATTTAAAAATCATATTTTTTTCTTTAAAAACTTATTAAAGGGTTTAAAAATTATTTTAAATATTTTCTGACCTTCGGAAAATTATTTTAAAAATCAGTAAAGGTCTCCCAATGATTACTTTCAAATAAACCCTTAACCGGTAAAGGCTTCGCTTTTCCTTCAAAACTTGGGAACCTAGGTTTGGGAGTAAATTGTGACTTCTCCTTTCGCACATCATTTGAATGACTTCAAAACTCCGACTAACTCCCCTGTATGTTTTAAAAATGAGTGCATTGTCTAAGAAAATCTGTTGACTAAGGTCAACCCACATGATGAGCTTGCTCCCTCAAACACTTCCAGAGGTAAATATTAAAAAGGTTTCGTTCCGAATCCGGTTACGATGACTCTTGGGACTGGAGGGTGATGAAGGTGTAAGAGGCTCACAGGTGGGCGAGTCCATCCAGATATACATATATTGAAGTGTAGGAGGCTTGCAGGTGGGTGAATCCATCAAGATATATGTACAAGTGAAAGAGGCTTGCCGGTGGGCAAGTCCATCATAAGACCCAAAAGCGGTCAGGGCCACGACCTCGAAAGAAGGATCGCTTCCCGTCTACTAGTAGCAAAGTTGTGTACGATACAATGGCTGATCACCTTGTATCGGGGTGTACTCCAGAATAGTCCCATCCTTCCATTTGGAATTATACTGTAACACTGTAATGAAAGCCCAGGTGCTCAGTTACCGATAATGTTTTCAGGATATTGCATTTCATCGAGTAATTATGTTATTTCATTAACCTTCTCAGTAATAGAAGGAAGATAATTTAATCAGATTAACTCAAGAACACATTACGCTAGTTACTGTGCTGTATTTTACAGTATTATGAAGCTATTATTATATTGCTGAGCGATTATGCTCACTCTTGCTTTTCTTTCATATATCACAAAAGAACAACAGATCAGCATGGCCAGAACACGTCAGACCCGTCGAAAGTGTGTGGGAAATGCGCAGCACTTTCGTAGGTTGTTCGGAGCACCACTGCCTCATGTAAGCAGACTCAGTTGGATAGGATATCAATTGAGGTTGGTTAGGTTCCTTTATAAGTATGACCTATGCCAACTCTAGGAAATAAATAAACTATCCATCCACTGTTATCACCATATGTAGTGGCCCTTTTGTTATTTCAAACCCTTTTGAAACTATGTTACTCTGGTCTGTAATAACTTTGATTCTGGAAAAATTTGACAATTTGTGTAGTAGTTTAATTTCTCTCTGAACCTATAACCTGTGGTAGATATAATTGTTAATGGGGCCACTATATCTGTTAAGTAAAGAACTAATGCTACATAATAGGTAATCAGTAATAAAAATGTGATAATGGATATAAGGACTTGGTAACCTCCTAGGGCTCGACCCCGGGTCTTGGGGTGTTATAGTAATGGTATCAGAGCTTTAGGTTATAGTCTCAGAGGCGAAACTAAGGTTAAGGACTCAAACCCTTACCAAGGAAATGGACGGGCTATTAAGATATAACCCCACCAAGTCTAGCCCATAAAGGGAACTACTTAATGTAAACTTTTGGTTAGTAACACCTTTTCTTCCTTGTGTGTAGATACCCGAGGACATAGACATACTTGAGGATTTTGAGCGGCAGCACAATGATGCTCTCTTAGCTGCAGATAACGAGCCAGTAGGTGAGCATGAGTCTGACCCTGAGGAGGATCCTAGTGAGGATAACCCAGTTGATCCCGTCCCCGGTGAGGACCACATGGACGAGGACGAGGCATGGACCGATATCCCGATGCATCCCCTTCCCACCAGGGAGGCTTCACCCCTTAGTGAGTTTCAGTGGAGCCCTGTTCGAGGTGAGGATTCTGAGGAGATTGTTCAGGATGACATAGAGACTGAGGTGATCCCGGAGAGCGAGTCTGAGCTTTCACCCCCACGTCTGGTACTGGTTGTGAGTGCCACTAAGCATGGCTGGATAGTATCCCGCATGACCAACGACCTGGTGGCAGCGGAGGCCAGAGTGACTGAGCTGAGGTTCCAGCTATCAGAGGAGAGGAGGGCGAGGCACCACGCTCGGAGGGGGGACTCAAGGACTAGAGCGATGAGGAGGGCGGTGCTTGGGATTGAGAGGAGAGCTCTCACCCATCTCAAAGCACTCCCACATTCCAAGAGCAGGAGGATTCGTAGGAGCGATGCTGAGAGGGTCCTTTCGAGGGCTATGGTTAGGGTTAGGGAGGCGATGCGCTCCCGTGCAGACTGACGATGTTGATGACTGGTTGACCTTTTAGTGCGGAGGAGTATTTTGGTAGACTTACTTTTGACTAGCAGTATAATATTTAGTACCTCCTCCGACTAGAAAGGCGTGATGGATTATTTTGTTGTACTTCATGTATTCGGCTATGTATTGTGTACTTTAAAACGGTGACTATGGGAAGTTGACTATTTGTGGCACCAAGTGATGTATATATTGTAAATTTGGCGTTTAAATCTCGTTTGAAGTTAACGCAAGTATTATGCATTGATTATTCACTATCTTATTGATACTGTTACAAACTTGCAAAGGATTTGACCCTTGAGGTGTCATCCACATAACCAGATGAGAAATATAAAGAATAACCCTAACAGTTTTGTTTATGTGTACTTTCAGTAAGATGCCACCCAGAAAAGTAAACACCAGGGCTCGTCAAGCTGAGTCAGCTACCCAAGGTGACAACCAATACGGGGAAGAAGAGCGCCCCCACTAAGAGAATGAGGAAGAGGAAGAGTCTACCCAAATTGGGGGAAATCCGGGTGGAAACCCCATGGAGGAATTTATGGACATGCTTAGACAGACCTTGCACCAACAACCCCCATAATTGAGAGGCCCCAATGCTGCTAATTCCAATGCCTTGAGGGCTTTCAAATCATTGAAACCACCAGAATTTCAGGGAACCGCTGACCCCGTTGAGGCACGGGCTTGGCTAAAGGAGATGGAAAAATCTTTTGAGATCATAGGCGTAGATGACACCCAGAAAACTGTCTTTGCCGCCTACCTACTAAAGGGGGAGGTGAACTTTTGGTGGGAGGCTAAGCGTAATCTGGAGCCTGCAGGAATAGTTACCTGGGAGAGGTTTAACAAGTTGTTTTAGACAAGTACTTTCCCAAGTACATGGAGACACAAATGGAGGTTAAGTTCTTGGAACTTAAACAGGAAAATATGACAGTACTAGAGTATGAAGCCAAGTTCACTGAGCTATCAAGGTTCATACCAGAGTTTGTGAGCACCGAAGAATAGAGGGCTAAGAGGTTTCAGTTAGGTCTAAAACCGTGGATTCAAAATAGAGTGGCCATGTTCGAATTGACAGATTATGCCACCCTATTGCAGAAAGCTTCAATAGTAGAGGCCGGTAGTGAGATGAGCTCAAGAGTAAGGGAGAACAAGAAGCGGAAGGCAGTGAGTCTAGGAGGAGGTCATAGCAGTGGGCATTATTTTGGTAAGTTCAACCATGGTACTGTATCCCAACCAACAAAAGGTTCAGGGTTTAAGCCAGACAGGAGTGAGAGTATGGGTCAAGGAGGCAGACCGGCCAGAGCATCCACTTTTAGCCAGTCATGCTCTCCCTTACCTGATTGGAAGACTTGCGAGAAGAGGCATACAGGCATCTGCCGACTGAGCACGATAAAATGCTTTCGGTGCGGATAGGAAGGACACTATGCCACAGATTGCCCTTAGAAAATTGCAGACTCAAGTGTTTCCGGTACGGGAGCACGGGACACCAGAAAAAGAATTGCCCTAAATTAAACCCAACAGGATCTAGGGTGAGTGGTACAGCTTCCAACCGCCCACCTGCTGCCAGGACCTTCAACATGACAGTGAAAGATACTATCAAGGAGAGGGATGTTGTTGCAGGTACCCTTTCCATTAATTCGTTAAGTGCAAATACCTTGTTTGATTCTGGAGCTTCCAAGTCTTTTATATCACGGGAATTTGCATGTAAATTAAACCTAAAAGCAGAAGCGTTAAAGGAACCATTAAGGGTAAAGATAGCTAATCGCGAGGTGATACCTGTAGAGCAGGTCTATCTTGACTGAGACCTAGTGATAGGAGGCCCCCATTTTTAGGCTGACCTCATTACATTTGTGATGGGAGAATTTGATGTCATCTTAGGGATGGACTGTTATCGTGAAATAGTGCCCAAATTGATTGTAAGAACAAAAAAATACACATAAAAGTACGAGGGGAAAAGAAATTTACGTTCAAAGGGCAACGACAAACTCAGAAGTTCTTGATTGTGGCCCAAGCTAGGAAGTTGGTACGGAAAGGCAATGAGGCTTACTTGGCTTATATAGTAGAGACTAAGCGAGAAGGCATTAAGATTCAAGACATCCCAATCATCCGGGAATTTGAGGATGTATTTCTAGATGACCTCCCCGGATTGCCACCTGATAGGGTGATCGAATTCGCAATAGAGCTAGCCCCAGGAACCGCACCAGTGGCTAAGGCCCCATACCGATTGGCCCCAATTGAGATGAAAGAATTGGCAACCCAGTTGCAGGAATTGTTGGACAAGGGCATGATACGCCCTAGTGTGTCCCCGTGGGGTGCCCCAGTGCTGTTTGTAAAGAAAAAGGATGATCGCATGAGGCTGTGCATAGATTATCGAGAACTGAATAAGTTAACCATTAAGAACAAATACCCCTTGCCTAGAATCGACGACCTATTTGACCAACTGAAAGGGGCGGTCCACTTTTCAAAAATAGACTTGAGGACAGGATATCACCAGTTAAAGATCAAACCGGTGGACATACCTAAAACTGTTTTTCGCACCAGGTATGGGCATTATGAATTTCTACTAACGTCCTTTGGACTGACCAATACTCCCGCAGCATTCATGGACTTAATGAACAGAGTGTTTAAACAATATCTGGACAAGTGTGTCATTGTCTTTATTGATGACATCTTAATTTATTCAATGACGAAAGAGGAGCACATGGAGAATTTGAGGACAATATTAGGAATCCTAAGGGAAGAGAAGTTGTATGCCAAGTTCTCAAAATGCGAATTCTGGCTGAAGCAAGTACAATTACTAGGTCACGTGGTTAGTAGCGAAGGGATACTAGTTGACCCTGCCAAGATAGAAGCAATATCAAACTGGGAAAGACCGACCACCCCGATTGAGGTAAGAAGCTTCGTGGGATTGGCCGGGTAATATAGGAGGTTTGTGAAGGATTTTTCCAAACTAGCAGCCCCGTTGACTACAGTAACCCGGAAAACTGGGAAGTTTGTATAGACCCAAGGATGTGAGGAAAGTTTCCACAAACTAAAGAAAAGATTAGTATTCGCCCATGTGTCGGTACTACCGGATAAAAAAGGGGATTTTGTGATATATAGTGACGCATCACACCAAGGACTAGGGTGCGTGATTATGCAGCACGGTAAGGTGATCGCGTACGCATCTCTGTAATTGAAAGAATATGAGGAAAGATATCCCACCCATGACTTAGAGCTTGCGGTGATAGTTTTTGCCCTAAAAATATGGAGGCACTACTTGTACGGAAAAAAATGTGAGATTTATACAGACCATTAGAGCCTCAAGTACATATTTACGCAGAAGAAACTGAACATGCGATGGAGGAGGTGGTTGGAACTAATCAAGGATTACGATTATGAGATTCGTTACCACCCGGGTAAGGCCAATATGGTGGCTAATGCCCTTAGTAGAAAAGAGAGACTCAAGACGATGACCTCAGAGGAGGAATTGGTAAGAGACTTGGAGAAGTTGGAAATCGAGGTCAGGATGCCAGGAGATGGTCAAGAGATGTTGATGGAAATCCGAATCTAGCCACCATTGTTGGAAAAGATTAGGCTATACCAAGAACAGAAGATGGAGGAAGAAAGGAACTCGGAATAAGAAATAATGGTCAGGGAAGAAATTAAGTGTGAGAGTGATAAAGGAGGAATCATGAGATACGCAGCAAGGATATGGGTTCCAAATGTTCAAGAGCCAAAGGATGAATTTTATATGAAGGACACAACTCAAAGGTACTCAGTGCACCCCGGTAGCACCAAAATGTATAGATATTTGAAGGAATATTATTGGTGGCCCAATATGAAGAAGGAGGTAGCAGAGTGGGTAAGTAAATGTCTAACCTGCCAGCGAGTAAAGGCGGAACACCAACGACCCAGTGGCCTACTCCAATCTCTAGATATTCCCGAATGGAAGTGGGAGCATATAGCCATGGATTTCATAGTTGGATTTCCTAAGACTAAGATTAATCACGGTGCAATATGGGTAATCATTGATAGTTTTACTAAATCTGCCCACTTTCTCCCCATTAATGAGAGGTACACCGTCGATAATTTGGTTGACATTTATATAAGGGAAATTGTTGTGAGGCATGGAGTCCCCGTGACCATTGTGTCTGACAGGGACCTTATACTCAACTCCAGGTTTTGGAAGAGCTTTCAGGAAGCACCCAACTAAATATGAGCCCCACCTACCACCCCCAAAAAGATGGATAAAGTTAAAGGATAATTAAAACCCTAGAAGACATGCTGAGAGTGTTTGTTATTGATTTCAAAGGAAGTTGGGAGGAGCACTTGCCTCTAATTGAGTTTGCATATAACAACAGCTATCATTTGAGCATCAGTATGCCACCGTATGAAGCCCTCTATGGACGGAAGTGTCACTCTCCTTTGTGTTGGGATGAAGTGGGGGAGTGAAAGATATTATGACCTGATCTGGTTCAGCAAACAAGGGACGCCATAACCTTAGTCAGAGGGGGATGGCGGCAGCCCAAGATAGACAGTTCTGGTACGCTTATTTGGCACGAAAGGATAAAGAGTATTAAGTAGGGGATATGGTACTACTAAAGGTGTCCCCATGGAAGGGATTGATGAAATTCGGAAAGAAGGGGAAGTTGAGCCCCCAATTTATCGGGCCCTTTGAGATTTTGAGCCGTATCGGACCAGTCGCTTATGAGCTAGCCTTACCTCCAAACCTTCAACAAGTGCATAATGTATTCCATGTATCCATGCTAAGAAAGTATAACCCCGATGCAAAGCACATAGTTGAATATGTGCAGGTAGACCTACAGCCAGACCTGTCATATGTGGAGCAACCAGTAAATATCTTGGATCGCAAGGAACAAGTACTCAGAAACAAAGTTCACAAGCTAGTCAGAGTGTTGTGGCAAAATCACAATATGGAAGAGTCCACCTTGGAGTTGGAAAGCGCAATGCAAGAGAAGTATCCTGAATTATTCTCCACCTGATTTCGGGACGGAATCCTTTTAAGGAGGGGAGACTGTAAGAACTCAGATTTTAGGTAGAATTAAAACTTTTATTATGAATTGGTAAATAAGTGAATAGTGGTTATGACCACCATGTATCAGTGGTTTTAATGAACGAGTATTTCAATGGATAAGGATTCCAGTATTTATGTGTATGTTGTCAGTTCTGTAAATTGTTTGACAATTTAGATAAGAATAATCTATCGTCTGAGAAAGTGAATTATGATATCCTAAAAAAGGAAGATAGCAAAGAGTTAGGGAACTCTACAAAAAGAGATTGAGAATATTCGAGAAAGCGCGAGAATATTTTCTAAGAACAAGAAATAAAGAGAGAATAAATAGGGAATATTGGAGTTAATATTGATTTAAGGGATTGTGCCACAGTGGAGTAATAAAATGAAACATATAAGTTGTAACATGTTAATTTTATTAAAAAGACACAAAGGAAATCAAATTGGTGGAAAAAGGAGGAACCAAGGTGACTTACTTGAAAGTCAACTACAACAAGGATGGCTATCTTGCATTTAACCAAAAATGGAGTTTCATGTTTTAAAGCCAACACTTGGTTGAATAAGAAGGCAACAAGTGGCACTAATGGATGCTTGACAACAATTAAAAACAAGATGAAGCTAAAGTGATATAGATATAATGCATGTTATAAGAGATATTAGTTCATAAAACATAAAAACAAAACCTTAAGCTTCAAAGAGAAGCTCTCGGCCAAGTGAAGAAGAAAAGGGGAGGAGGAGATTCCACCACTCAAAAGTTTCCATCCATAGCTTAAATTAAAGAGGATGAAGAATAGAAGGTATATACAAGATCCTAGCATCATCCATTAAGGTTATCATGTTCAAAAGTTTGATGAAAAAGATGATGAATAATAACTTACTAATTTTCTTTGTTTTGATCTCTAATTTATGGCTTCTAAAGAACATCGTAAGCATGGTTTAAGAGTTGTAAGAGTATATTAGCACTATCAAGCTTCAAACCAAGATATAATACTTGAACCCCTTGATGGATCATGAGTTTTCATGGAGTTTTGGTGATATTATGCATGTATAAAGCACTAGAGTTATGATTGGGCTTTGTTACATGTTAAAATTGTTTTTATGGATATAAAGGCATTGCTTGGCCTTGGTTTGAAGTTAAATTACATGTATGGGTGTTATGGAGTGAAGGTTGTGATTTTTGGAGGTTTTTGATTTTGGAAATATTCGATTTATAGCCGTTGTATTGCCGAAATTTTTTTAACCCTTGAAAACCGTGCATAGCAGTAGCTTTAAACCCCTGACCTTGATAAGTGTATGACCTATCCTTGAAGATCTCAACATTTCGACTTACGGTTTAGGAGATATGGTCAATTTAGTAAAAGTGGTTCGGAAACGTAAGTGTTAAGTTTGTGGCTTCATTTGAGTCCCTTAAATTAATATTTTTGGTAACGAATCTGGCTTATTAAATACTAGATATCGTAAAGAGAATGTGTACGAAGGAATCACCTCAAAAGGATAATTTATCGAGTAAATGATCGACTTTAAAACCTATACAACTCAAGTACCTACCAAGTGTAAAGTATAATGACATGCCTTGATAACAAGCCAAGTGTCAGTAAATAGTGGTGTCAATAAGAGTTACGTCTGTGTGTGCCTAATGAGTTAAAACGTATAAGGAGCTAATCGAGTATTTAATTGTGTTAATAGATCGGTGCTCTCAGGCACGAGACTTGACCCCGCTCACATCACCAGGCAAGTTGTTAAAACTCTGGCTTTAAAAGTACTTTGCAAATTGTTGTTGTGTGATATGAAATACTTATAATACTTTGCTAAAAATGGCGGTGACGATTACTTACCTACGAGGTATGAACCGGGAGTATAGTTAAGTATGTATGTGTACATATATGTATATATGTACGTATGCATGTCAAGGTTCGATAGGCGGACACATTCCTAATAAATATCTAAATCAGGGGTCGGAGATATTTTATAATTAATCCTGTCAATAATACACGGAAATCGCCGATGACGGATATTTATTTGAAATAGGACCTAAAAATGTTCCAATTACTTAAAATTGGAGATATTTAGGTTTATAATATTTTATATTTTATTAATAAATATTCTTTGGATATTTATTAATAAAATGATTATTTATTGAATATTCTTTTAAGAATGATTTATTAAGAATTTATTTCTTAATAATTATTATTTAAATATTTCAAAATTAGTTAAAAATCATATTTATTCTTTAAAAACTCATTAAAGGGTTTAAAAATTATTTTAAACATTTTCTGACCTTCGGAAAATTATTTTAAAAATCAGTAAAGGTCTCCCAATGATTATTTTCAAAACAACCCTTAACCGGTAAAGGCTTCACTTTTCCTTCAATACTTGGGAACCTAGGTTTGGGAGTAAATTGTGACTTCTCCCTTCGCTCATCACTTGAATGACTTCAAAACTCCGACTCACTCCCCCGTATGTTTTCAAAATGAGTGCATTGTCTAAGAAAATCTGTTGACTAAGGTCAACCCACATGATGAGCTTGCTCCCTCAAACACTTCCGGAGGTAAAGATTAAAAAGGTTTCATTCCGAATACGGTTAAGATTAAAAGGTGAAAGAGGCTCGCAGGTGGGCGAGTCCATCCAGATATACATATATTGAAGTGTAGGAGGCTTGCAGGTGGGCGAGTCCATCAAGATATATGTACAAGTGAAAGAGGCTTGTAGGTGGGCAAGTCCATCATAAGACCCAAAAGCGGTCAGGGCCACGACCTTGAAAGAAGGATCGCTTCCCGTCTACTAGTAGCAAAGTTGTGTACGATACAATGGCTGATCACCTTGTATCAGGGTGTACTCGAGAATAGTCCCATCCTTCCATTTGGAATTGTACTACAACACTATAATGAAAGCCCAGGTGCTCAGTTACCGATAGTGTTGTCAGGATATTTTATTTCATCGAGTAATTATGTTATTTCAATAACCTTCTCAGTAATAGAAGGAAGATGATTTAATCAGAATAACTCAAGAACACATTATGCTAGTTACTGTGCTCTATTTTACAGTATTACGAAGCTTTTATTATATTACTGAGCGATTATGCTCACTCTTGATTTTCTTTCATATATCACAGAACAACAACAGATCAGCATGGCCAGAACATGTCAAACCCGTCGAAAGCGCGTGGGAAATGTGTAGCACTTTCGTAGGTTGTTCGGAGCACCACTGCCTTAGGTAAGCAGACTCAGTTGGATAGGATATCAGTTGAGGTTGGTTAGGTTCCTTTATAAGTACGACCTATGCCAACTCTGGGAAACAAAGAAACTATCCATCCACTGTTATCACCGTAGGCAGTGGTCCTTTTGTAATTTCAAACCCTTTTGAAACTACGTTACTCTGGTCTATAATAACTTTGATTCTGGACAGATTTGACAATTTGTATAATAGTTTAATTTCGCTCTGAACCTATAACCGGTGGTAGATGTGATTGTTAATGGGGCCACTATATCTGTTAAGTAAAGAACTAATGCTACATAATTATTAATCAGTAATAAGATTGTGATAATGGAAATAAGGACTTGGTAACCTCCTAGGCCTCGGCCCTGGGTCTTGGGGTGTTACAGTTGCTGAGTAGCTCTTCTATACCTAAGGAAATCATTCACCCGCAGATCCTTAGTTCGAGAGAAGCTAAAATTAGCAGACGGAGGAGGTGAGGAATACAGAGCTTGATATGGTGACATATTAAGGCAAGAATGGTAGGAGGTATTGTACCACCATTCGGCTAAAGACAACTAGGTGGCCCACGTTGCAGGTTTCTGTCCAGCAATACACTGAAGAAACATCTCGATGCACTGATTAACTTGCTCTGTTTGACCATCCGCTTTTGGGTGGTATGTAGTGTTGAGTTTGCTTTTAGTGCCTATCGAACTGAATAACTCTTTCCAGAATGACCTAACGAAGAGGGGGTCTCAATCGGAGATGATCACCTAGGAAACACCATGGAATTTTATCACATTATCGAGGAACTCATGCCACTTTAGATGTCGTAAAAGGGTGGGTGAGAGTTATAAGGTGGAAGTATTTAGTGAATCGATCAACGATTACCAAGATAGTGTCTTTGCCATTAGACCTTGGCAATCCTTCAATGAAATAAAGAGATATAGCTTCCCAGGCCCCATCAAGAATGGCAATTGGTTACAATAAACCCAGGGGATGGATGTGATCCACTTTATTTTTTTGACAAGTAGTGCATTCGTTGACGTATTGAGTCACTTCACTGAGAAGACTAGGCCAAAAGAATGTCCTCTCGATCCTCTTGATGGTGGCACTAATCCCCGAATGCCCCCTTCTAGGCTACTGTGTAGTACAAATCATATCTTTTACCTCAAATCAGTCGAGTTCCCGACATAAAACTTACCATTTTTAATCAAATTGTCTTGGGATAGAGTGAAATCATCCATACCTGAAGGGTTTATGGCCAACTCAGCCAATATCTTTTGAGCCTTCGTATAATGTAAAAGACTGTTACTGAGTTCGATTCTCCACTGGGGTTTAATGCAATGCACAACTGAACAAAGTTCTGCATCGCTGTGTAGTCTAGATAAAGCATCCACAGTGACATTTTCCTTCCCCTTTTTATAAAGAACAGTATAATCGAATCCTAAGAGCTTCGACAACCATTCCTGCAGCAACCCAGTTGTTATTTTTTGTTTCATCAAGTATTTTAAAGTTTCTTGATAAATTTTGATAATAAATAGGTTGCCCAAGAGATACGACCTCCACTTTTGAGTAGCAATTATCACGGCCAACAGTTCCTTCTCGTAGACAGATAAACCCATATGTTTTTGACCCAAAGCCTTGCTGAGATATGCAATAGGCTGTCCGTCCGACATCATTACAAATCCCAAGCCTGTTTTACAAGCGTTTGTTTCAATTACCAAGGGTTTAGAGAAATCTGGAACCGCTAGTACAGGGGTATAAGACATGATTTCCTTGAGTTTATTAAAGGCAGTTTCCGCCTCTACATTCTAGCTAAACTGCCCCTTCTTTAGGAGTTGGGTTAATGGCATACTTACGATGCCATACTGTTAGATATAATTGATGTGAATAATAATCAGTGTTTAAGTGTTACAGTGAAAAATCAGAGTTTAGCTGGAAGCAGTCAGAGTTTACGTAAACGCTGACAGTTGAAAGCTCGACAGAGTTTGTTAAACTCTGTCTGGAGGAAGCGTCTACTGGTCAACAGTGTTTGATGAATTATTGAAGATAATTATGGAAGCAATATCTTTGAAGATTGGATAGCTGTCAAAGAGATTGAGTTGACTAAGAAGACGTGTAACAATCGTAATTGATATCAATTGTATAGCTAATTTATAGGAGTATCATTTATCGATTGTATAGCAGCTGTATATCTTATAAATACAGTTAGGTTAACCCTAGAAGGGTATCGTATTATCGTGCAACGAATTATCATTCTATTGTAACCTAAGCAGCTCTCTGTGATATTTTACATCACTGAGAGAGGAGTTATTAATTCCAAACAGTTTTTAATTGTTTAAACATGTTGTTGCCCAGTAATTAACAATTGTAGAAGGGGGATTGAATACAATTGTATGAGATTTTTGACTTAAATAGAAATAATAACACAAGTATGAATAAATAACAGCTTTATTAATTCTGATATAAAACTGTTACAAACTCTCTCAAGAAATTCTTATGTTCTTGAGAGCTGCTAGGTTACAAGATAATTCGTGTAAGCGATTACAATTAAGTAAAACCTAAACTGTGTTTATATACAGTACACAGATACACTATCAATTACAAGATATATCAAATCAATTACATACATTTCTTAGTACATATCTTGAATGATAGCTGCGTTCCTATAAATCAGGAACCGACACGTCAATCTTCCTAGATTCCTGGACTGATGTATATCCTTATGAAATCCTGATCAGCTTCCAATCCTGATGATAACCCAATCCTGACGGTGCATTACTGATGACGTCAGCATCAGTATCGGATCAGTAGTCCAGATCCTGATCATCACTTGAATCAATATCTAACAATCTCCCCCAATTTGTACTTTGTGAAATAAAGCACAAATTCCTTGATTCAGTGATGTCAAAAACTCAAAACAAAATATTACAAGAAATCCTCAGGCTTAGTCTCAGAAATTCTCACAAATAAATTACTCAACTGCAAGAAACTTGATAATAACTCTTCTTCTTTATCACCGAGAATTTGAATTAGTCTTTTCTTCAGATTTCTAAGTTCTTCATCTCCTTTACCAATCTGATAGATTCTAGCTCTGAGATTCTGAATTGAGCTTCTTGGTAAATCGAACTCTCCCAATAGTAAATATGCAAGATCTCTTCCACCAGGATTCAGAGATAATTGTTCTTTATAAAATATCACTTCTTTAACAGCTGAACCCCTTTGCATTTCAACTTCTTGTCCTTCTGTATTCAAGTACATGGGAGTGTAATTACCATCATACCTTGATCCTCCTTCTAAATATCTGGACTTGATTGTTCTGAAAATCATGGTACACCAGTTACTGTAAACACTGGCTTCTTTATCAGGGATTTGTCTATTTTCAAGCAAATATAGAACATATTTTAGCACTTTTGTTGATTTGCACAACACCTCATGAATAAACAGCTTCTTGACACTTTTGTCTTTCATGAAATACAACAATTTCTCTATCTTCTTTGAGTCCACATTGCAAGCAACAATAGCAACAGATTCTAGTTCCCAAAGATCATCAACAGTTAGTTCATCACCAATCCTTTTAACAAGAAAATGTTGATCTGTTTGAGATATAAAAACAACGGGTTTTATATCAAACGGGCCACTGATCTCATTAAAAAGTATGAAGTAGCTCCTCAGTCTCCACGGGGACTCATTTAAGCCACTAAACTAAGAAATATATCATTTGCCCCCCCTGCATTCACAAAAATAATACAATTTATGGTGGCCTATGTGAGAATAATACAATCTATCCAAGATTAAACTTTTTTTGGCCACCATAAATTTTATCCAAGACACTTAGGCCACCATAAAATGTATTATTTTTGTGAATTCAGGGGGGCAAATGATATATTTCTTAGTTTAGTGGCTTAAATGAGTCCCTATGGAGACTGGGGAGCTACTTGATACTTTTTAATGAGATCAGTGGCCCGTTTGATATAAAACCCTAAAAACAACTTCTGCATTATGAAATCCAATACCTCCTCTTGTTCCAGGTTCTAAACCCTTCAAACCAGATTGCATACTCGTCCACGGTGGTAGAGATTCAGCAGATTCAACAGATTTAGCTTTAGCAATCAATGAAGATTCATCAAACTCAATCAGTGAAGGTCCAGTAATTAATCCAACAGATTTGAAAACAACTGGTTCTCTATAGTTGCTTACTTTTTCTTCCATTTCTTGCTTTTCTGTCCTATTACTGGTGTATTATTCTGTTGATGTTCTGGAACAAGTCTATTTCGATCATACCACAATAATCTGTTTGAACCAGCTAGATCTTCCAAGTACTTTCTGGTTTCTTCAACCTCAATATCTTTTGCTCTTTTTCTGGCCTCCTTTTCTTGTTCATCAACTTCCAGATTGTGAATTTCAACCATAACAGTAAGAATCATAACCTCAAGTTCTTTCAAGATTTCAGCTTCATTAGAATCAGGAACAGCAGATTGAGTAGTCCTCTCAGTAACTTTACCTCTTCTAGCTAACTGTGGTCTTTCATCAGCAGCTTCTTCAGGTACATTAAATTTGTTATCTGGAGTCAGTGTAAGAAGTAACGGAGATTTCTTCTTCTTTACTTTATGAGAATCTTCAGGTATCTCCTCAATCATTATTCCACTAGACCTTGTCTTTCTTGAACTTGTTTGAATAGGCTTTCTTCCTCTTCCTCTGTTTCTATCTCCTCTGCCTCTTCCTCTTCTTGCAGTAGGAGCTTCTTTTTGTCTAGCAATCTCTTCAAGAATCCTGTTTTGTTCTTCTAAGATCTCATCAGTAGTCATATTTGGATTTTCTACAGAAGTTAAAGCAAGTGCCTTCTCAGCATGATACTGATGAACCTTAGCACTAGTGTGATATACAATTTCGCTATCACCTGTCCTAGTAGTAATCTTCCCAAATAGATGTGGAGCATCTTCTACATCAGTAATTAGCAAATCTTCATCACCTTCAAGAATTGTGGGAAGTGTTTGCCTTTGACCAGGTGACAAAAATTGTTCTTCTGTCAGGATTTGAGATTACACCATTGTTCTTACTGTTCTCTTCCCAGATTCAGAAACATGAGTTGACCGCTTGGTTTGAGTTTGTGACTGACTTCTCCTTGTTACCAAAGCAGCATCAGAGGTTCCTAGTTCATATTACTGAGCACCACCATCATTTCCAGAAGTATCATCATCCTTTCTTACAACTAGATCAGGTGAGCATTTTGTTTTGACTACCTTCTCCCCCTTTTTGACATCAGTAGCATCATCAAGATCAGTCAATAAGGATAAGATAAGTTGTAGAGAATCTTCAATATTTGTCATCCTTGAGGATATAGTGAAAACCTTATCTTCCAAGGTATCCATCCTTGTGGTGAAGGCAGTGCTCAAACGTTGAAGCTGTTTAGCAGTGGCAATCTCAGAATAATCCTTAACAAACCGAGCATGAAATTTTTCAATATTGAAAAATAGTTGTTGTCTTCAGATGAGCTTTGAGATTAGGATCAGAAATCTTAGTAGCTATATGACTGGAGTGAAAAAGTGCATTATTGAAATTTATATCAGCAGAAGGCTGATTCCACTCAGTATACCATTCAGATCTTCTGGTAGCTTGAATATGATCAGGAAGAAGATTGCTGTAATCTCCTATGATCTCAACTTGAGCAGCTGTAGATTTACCCATAGACTCCATAAATTGACTGGATGATCCATAAGTAGATCCTAGACTTGCTTTCATGACAGCATTAAGCTGAGCCGCTTCAGGATCATTATCATCATCATCATCATCTGAGCTATGATTAGCCTCAGGAATTTTATCATCCACATTATCTTCAGGATTCATAACTCCTTTCATTTTTAAATCAACAGCAGATGGTACTGTTGTATCCTGAAAACCTGCATTCAGAGTAGAAATAATTCCTAAATCTCTCTGTTTTTCTAAAGTGATCTCATCACTTCTCACAACATTACCTAAGTTACTTTCAATAGTAACTGCTACCTCACTAGAAGTTTGAAACTTCTCACTCTGTTCTACCTCTCCTTTTGCCAGTTCAGGAGACTGCCTCTCTTCACTCTTCTTTTTCTCTAAATGTTCACTCTCTTTCTCACAAGATAGGTTCTGGCTCAACAAATTCAAAGAAATAAGAGGTGGCTGAGAAGAGTGGACTGAAGTCATACAAATAGAGGTATCCCTTGTCTCAGGTCTATCTGTAATCATACTATCAGTAAGAAAAGCAGAGATAGAAGTGTTACCTGATGAAGTTGAGATAGATTCCATTGGTCTTGAAGAAAGTAGTTCAATGAGAAATGGAATATTTGGATCAGAAATACTTTCATCAGGATTGACATCTGCAACTGGAGAATGACTTGCATCAGTATTTGCTACCAATGGTTCTTGTGTAGTCTGAGGTTGTGAAGCTGCTTTAACACTTTGAGTCAAAGGTTCTTGTGTGCTTCCCTCAAATGCAGTGTTAGAAATCTCCTGTGCTGATGTGAGCTTGCCTGCATCTTCACTTTGAGAAGATGGTTCTTGTGGGGCAGGAATGTTCTTGTCTTCACCTTCCCTTTGAGAAAGTGGTTCTTGTGGGACCATTCCTTCAGAAATGTCTGTACCCACGCTTTGAGTGAGTGGTTCTTGTGGGACTGGATCTTCAATAGCTTCTGAACTCCTTTGAAGTTCAGGTTCTTGTGGGCTTGATCCTGTCAGAGGTGAAGTGATCCTCTGTTTCTTCAGTCTACTAAAAACCTTTGCTTCAGCTTGTCTCTTTATCTGAAGAGGTGTTGGTTTATGACCAAGCTGAGCAACAATAGCATTTACTTCATCCACAGGCATCTCAATTATTCTTCTCTTAGGAGATGTAGGTGCTGGAGAATCAGTAATCTCAACAGTCTTTACAGGTGATGTATCTGGAAGCACAGTTGTATCAAGAACTGATGATTCATCAAGTTCAATATCATCATTGAGATTCTGCATATCTTCAGGAATATAATACTGACTCTTGTGGATTATTCTTCTTCTTTTCTTCTGCTTTATTGGCTTAACCAATTCAGCAATAACAGGAGCAGCAATTTCCTTTTTCTTCATGATTATAGAGATGGTCTTGTCATCATCACTATCAGAATTAGAGCCCTATTGCAAAAACTTCCTCTTTTCACCTGTTTCTTTAGATGCTCCAGCCTTAATCAAAGATTCATCAATCTGAACTTCTTGTTTACCTCCTTGTGACTTCGTTTTAGTGAGGGTAGAAGTGGAGAAATCCTTTGATCCTGATTGTCTGCCAGACACATCAGATCTAGCTGACTTCTTTTCTTTTACAACTGATGTCTTTTGAGAGACACCAGAGGTGGTTGACTGTTTAGGTAACTGTTTATGATGTGTGCTTGTGTCAAGAATAGAATGTGTTTGGTCCTGTCCCATAGCACTTGTGGCTGGGCCATAAAGTTCAGGCAATCTCTTTTTCAAGAGAAGCCAGACCCCCTTAGGAATATATGGATTTCCCTCAAAACCATTAGCCTTATCTGATTTAACCAAAGATTTGATATTGTTTTCTGAAATCATAAAGATAGGCAATACTGTATCATTTTCAAAATCAACATTGGGACATAAGTAAGAGAATATTAATTGAAAAAATCTAATAGAACAGACATAACCACATTTATCTATTTTCCTAGCATTTAAAGCTCTCAGAATGAAAGACCCATAATCAAATACAGTATCATGGATTAGAGAGTACCCAATGTGAACTGAAGCAATCGGTAGTGCATCAAAGTTAGAGACTTTGTTCAAGAAGCACCTACTGATGGTATCAAAGAAGAAATTCCATTCCTTATTTAGCTTAGTTCTGTATAACTCTCCAAACTTTCTTGGTTCTCCATTGTAACCAAGACTCGTAGCAAATTCCAACAAAGAAGCATAAGAAATTGTTGCAGGAGTCTTACCATTTAGAGAAGGTAAGTGCAGAGCTTCAACAACTACTTCTGGAGTAACATGATGTGTAACTCCATTGTGTGTAAAGGTTAGGTTAGGCCTTCCTGAAGGTTCAATTACACCAAAGATAGCGGTCTTCCAAACCTGCAACACACACTTGAAAGAGACTTTGGCGGGTGCCGTTAAAGCATAATGAATCGGACTAGACGCCAAGAAATCCTGAATGATATGAAAATCATTCGATAGTTCCTGATGGTCAAGAACAGCAACATAACTGTTGGGAGCAAAAGTGACACCATTGATAACAACCTTATTGTTTACAAATGATGAATTCTCCATTTTTGGTGTGACAAAGAGAGATTGAAATTTTGAGCAATTAGGGTTTATGTTCGCACAGAGAAAGAAAAAAAACAGTACTTATAGTTTTAAGAATAATGAATCAGTTTAGTGAACTAAATTGATTTTAGACAACTAATAATTTCTCAAAAACAGGTGTCAGTAATCGATTTGTGCAACGTGAGAGAGTGGTGTTAACCGTATATGACACGTTGTGTATCTATATGTATCAGTGAGTAAAATACACGCGCTCGTACTTTTAAGAAGTGCATTTGTGAATATAACAATAAAATATTTGATTAAAGAAAAATCAAATAACACTCTCTTAAAATACCTGGAACCATTAAAGACCAGAATACGAAGCGTTTTAGTACTTCGTTACTCACCCATCTCTATTTAACACCTAGAGACTTGTCCACTATCCCTTTAATCCTTCATTCTCTCCTGAAAATCAAAAACCCTTCACACAACACACCGTTAAACAATGTCAAAACTTACCATCAAGGAAAAGAATCTCCATCTCGTAGAGAACAGAAATATCTTCAGTTATACTCGTGAAGAGTTTAATGCCTTTGACTGGGAAAGGCAGCTTGAAACTTTGTGGCTGTAGATGGATGCCAGTCTTGAAGAAATCGAGAGAGAAAGGCCTGCAAGAGTGATCGACATCGATGTTGCTCTTCAAGCAACATTAACATGGCTTTCCTCTAAGGCATCCTCATCCAACACCACCAACCATTGTTAATGAATATGTCAGCAAAAATAACCTTATCCCTTCAACTTCCACCCAAATAAAGTGGCAAAGATGGGATCTGGGATGACTGCTAACAATGGAGTGGTTTGGACTTCACTTTTCATTTTCCTGTTGAATAGATTAGTAGATAGAGAGAACAAAAAGATGTAATACTTGAAGGTAATCTCTTTCTTATTATTAAGGAAGAATCCTATTTCTCTAATCTTATTCAATGTGTTCTGCAATTTTTTTTTATGTTTATAAATTGTTCTTCAAAGAATTAAATCAAAGAAATGAA
The DNA here is from genome assembly GCA_036435485.1 of Saposhnikovia divaricata. Lineage (NCBI taxonomy): Eukaryota > Viridiplantae > Streptophyta > Magnoliopsida > Apiales > Apiaceae > Saposhnikovia > Saposhnikovia divaricata. The sequence goes on from CM071601.1 coordinate 42,314,420, forward strand.
AACTAATTAAAGTAATCATGTAAGTAACAAATTCATCAACAATAACCACAGTTAAATCAGGAACAGAACAATTAGGGATTACTTAAAGTATACATATTGTACTGATAACCAAACCATTGCATCAGGATCTGATGTTTGACTAACGTCAGGATTGACTTTTCGTCATTATTCGACATGCATCGGGATCTGACACTCATCAGTATTTGGTATCCCCTTGTTCTCAGAAACTTTCATAGTTTACCATTCCCAATTCATTCACCAATTTTGTAAAAGTAGCTTCAGGTAGTGGCTTGGTGAATATATCAGCTAGCTGTCGATCAGGAGGAACAAAGTGGAGTTCGATTGTCCCTTCCAGTACTTGTTCTCTTATGAAATGATATCTGATACTGATATGCTTAGTAAGAGAATGCTGAACTGGATTTCCTGTCATAGCAATAGCACTTTGATTATCACAATAAATAGGTATTTTTGAATATGACAAACCATAGTCCATTAGTTGATTCCTCATACACATGATCTGAGCACAACAGCTTCCTAAAGCTATGTACTCAGCTTCTGTAGTTGATGTGGATATAGACTTTTGCTTTTTACTAAACCAAGAAACTAGTCTTCCTCCAAGAAATTGACAACTGACTGAAGTACTTTTCCTGTCTATTTTACATCCTGCAAAATCAGCATCTGAGTAACCACATAGATTAAAGTCAGACTCTCTAGCATACCAAAGGCCAAGTGATGGAGTGCCTTTCAAGTATCTAAAAATCCTTTTAACAGCAATGAGATGTGCAGGTTGCATACATGATATCTGGTCTGCTAGTTAGTTACATCTACCTCAATACCTTGATCAGGATCAAGCTTTGTAGCTGTAGCTATGGGAGTTGTACCAGTAGCACTGTCTTGCATATTAAACTTCTTCAATAGATTCTTTGTGTACTTTGACTGATTGATAAAAATTCCATCATCAGTCTGTTTAACTTGCAGACCTAAGAAATAGCTCATTTCTCCCATCATGCTCATTTGATATCTAGACTGCATTAGCTTTGAAAACTTCTCACACAATTTGGAGTTAGTTGACCCAGAAATGATATCATCAACATAAATCTGAATTAACAGCAAGTCCTTCCAATGATTCAAATAAAACAAGGTTTTATCAATTGTACCTCTTTTGAAACCACTTTCCAGTAAGAATTGAGCCAGAGTTTCATACCAGGCTCTTGGAGCTTGCTTTAGTCCATAAAGTGCTTTATCCAATCTATAGACATGATCTGGATATTTAGGATGAATGAAACCAGGAGGTTATTCAACATATACCTCCTATTCCAATTCTCCATTCAGAAAAGCACTTTTAACATCCATCTGGAAAACTTTGAATTGCTTATGAGCTGCATATGCCAGAAAAATTCTGATGGCTTCTAGCCTTGCAACAGGAGCAAAAGTCTCATCATAGTCTATTCCTTCCTATTGAGAGTACCCCTTTGCAACTAGTCTTGCTTTATTCCTCACAATAGTGTCATCTGAATCTGTCTTGTTTCTGAACACCCACTTTGTACCAACAATTGATCTACCTTTTGGTCTTGGTACTAGTTTCCAGACTTCATTTCTTTCAAACTCATTCAGTTCTTCTTGCATTGTTGTAACCCAATCAGCATCCTTGAGTGCATCTTCAACTTTCTTAGGCTCCTTCTTTGACAGAAAATTATTATAGAGGCATTCATTTTGTGTTGCACTTCTGGTTTTAACACCTGCATCAGGATTCCCAATAATTAAATCAGGAGTATGGCTTTTGGTCCATTTCCTTGCTGATGGTAAATCGTTTCTTGAGTTGGATGCTCCCCCTTGATTGGTGTTATCTTCAAAAGAACTAGAATTATTAGAAGCTCCCCCTGAGATAGTGCTATCTCCTCCTGAAGTGCTGTCAGGATTATCACTTGAATCTGTTTCTGATGATTCTCCTCCTGATGTTTGAGTTGTATCAGTACTGATGGTATTTTGCTGTTGCTCCCCCTCAATATTTGCATTATTTGAATCATCATCAGTAACTGGTGTTTCATCAGGCATTGGTCGATCATCAGGATCTGATGGAGTATCAGTATCTGACATTACTTCATCAGAATTCTTGGTAGCTTCATTTGCAAAGATCAAACTATCATGTGAGTCTTCAGTAATTCCTGTTATCTTCTTATCATCAAAAGAAACATTGATAGACTCCATGACTGTCCTTGTTCTTAGGTTATATACTTTAAAGGCTCTTGAAGTTGGATAGCCAATAAAAATGCCCTCATCAGCTTTAGTTTCAAATTTTCCTAGCTGTTCTGGATGAGGTTTAAGAACAAAGCACTTGCAACCAAACACATGCAAATGTTTCAGACTTGGCTTCTTCTCTTTAATCATTTGATAAGGAGTGACACCATGTCTGTTGATTAGAGTAATGTTCTGAGTGTAGCATGCTGTGTTGACTGCTTCTGCCCAGAAATATGTAGGTAGTTTAGCTTCCTCCAACATTGTTCTTCCAGCTTCAATAAGAGTTCTGTTCTTCCTTTCAACTACTCCATTTTGCTGGGGTGTGCCAGGAGCAGAGAATTGTTGAACTATTCCATTACTGAATTCTTGAATTCAGTTCCATTATCACTTCTTAGAATCTTGACTTTGTACTTTGTGCCAGTTTCAATGAGTCTTACATGGTCCAAAAGTATTTCAACAGTTTCATCTTTTCTGTGCAGAAAATACACCCAGGTAAATCTAGTATATTCATCAACAATGACTAGAGTATACATTTTCTTACTGATGGACATAATGTTGACTGGTCCAAACAAGTCAAGATGTAGCATGTGATATGATTCATCAATCGAGGATTCAGATTTACTCTTGAATGATGTCCTTCTCTATTTAGCCTTCTGACAAGCATCACAGAGACCATCAGGAGTATATAACGCCTTTGGTAATCCTCTTACCAAATCTTTCTTAACCAACTCATTGATGTTGTTGAAGTTGAGATGAGAAAGCTTCTTGTGCCAATTCCAACTTTCATCTACTGTTGCTTTACTGATGAGACATGTTGAGGGACCATTAGTATTGGTGTAGACATTGGCTTCATAAATGTTACCACGTCTTTGACCAGTTAATACAATCCTTCCAGATGTTTTACTGATCACTTCAAAGTGAGTATCATTGAAGTTGACATGATAACCTCTGTCTGTGATTTGACTAACACTAAGCAGATTGTGTTTAAGTCCTTTCACCAGAGCTACCTTTTCAATGATGACATTTCCAATTATTATATTACCATATCCTAAATTTTGACCAATGTTGCCATCTCCAAAAGACACTGTTGGGCTAGCTTTCTCCTCAAATTCTGATAGCAAGGTTTTGTCTCCAGTCATGTGCACAGAGCATCCATTATCCATGACTAACACATTTTTCTTTTTACCCTGCAATCAGAAACACAAAGAGTTCAGTTAGAATTTTTAAGAACCCACACTTGTTGGATTCTTTTTGCATGCAATTTAACACTATTAGCAGCAGAAGTCTTTTTAACAAAAGCAATTCTGTCAGATTTAAATCCATCAGAATTTGCTTTGTCATTATCAGAATTAACAGATGCATGCTTAGTATTCAGACTCTTTGTTCTACCAGAATTTGCACTTTTATTAAATTTTGGCAAGGGATCATAATAATTGTAGTACAAACTATGGTATTTTTCACATGTATAGATAGAATGTCATTTACTGCCACAGTGAAAACAAGGATTCTGTGGTTTATAAAATACCGATCTATTCCTAATGTCAGACTTAGGAACTACAGTAGCCTACTTTTTACTCCTCCTGCAATCAATAGCAAGATGATTAGAGTTACCATAATTAAAGCATGATTTCCTTGGTGCATTTGGAATATACTTATAATTATTCTCTTTGTTTATTCCAATTTTACCATTCCTGTTCCTCTTAGCAGTACTGGTTTTCTCTCTTTCTGTCGCTTCACAGATCTTGTCTCTGAGTTGTTTCTTAGACAAAAGAACTATATTTTTGATAGATTTAGACTTAGAATTTTGTGTAGAAGTAGATCCCTTTTATAAAGTAGAGTTGGGATTTTCTGGATACACGTACTTAACAGGTTTTAATTTGGTCTTTGTTCTGTCCATTACATGTCTATAGGTTTTTGGATTTGTTGACTCATTCACAACAACACTTCCTGATTTAGTTGTTTCAGCAGTAACAACTTTACCTTTATTCTTCTTTTTGTCCTCTGGTTTATAACCTAGACCCTCTTTCCAGTTCTTTTCTTTGATAAGATCGTGTGTTTTCTTTTCAGAGTGTGTCCAGGTTCTGAGTTTCTCATTAGCTTCATTAAGTTCCTTTTCAAGTGCAGTACATTTAAACTCCATTTCTAGCTTCATGTGCTTAGCCTTATCACATTCATTTTGTACTTCTTCCATGAAGAGTAACTCATCTTCTAGATGATCATTTCTTTTAGTCAATTCTGACATCTCAGATATTATTTTAGCATTTTCAAGAGATTGACTTTTAAAGCTAATATGCAGAGACTTTAAGAAAGATCTTAACTCAGAGACATTATCAGTATCAAAATCAAAAACAACTTCTGGTACCTTATTTTCTGGAGCAGCAATCTCATCCACATTTGCCATTAATGCATAGTTTACTTTTTCCTCTTCAGAGTCTGAGGAAGAGTCTATCCAATCCTTGCTAGATGAGATAAGAGATTTGGTTTTGGCCTTTTTGCATTCAGTTGCAAAGTGACCCATTCCATCACAGTTGTAGCATTTGACTTTTGACTTGTCAAACTTGCTGCCTTTGCTTTCATTCTTCTTGTACCTATTCTTGTCAGTATTGACAGGTTTCTTCTGAAAGTTGCTTTGTCTTCTAGCCTTTCTGAACTTCATCTTCTTGAAACCCTTGACTATCATAACAACAATTTCCATCATATCAGAATCAGTAGAGTCATCATCAGTATCAGTATCAGGATTTGCATCAGGATCTAATGATGAGTCATCAGTATTGGACTCAACGACTCTACTTCTCCTTCTTGAAACCTCCATGCTTTTTCCTTTTAATTTTGATTTAGCATTCAAAGCAACAGCCTTTGCTTTGTTGGTCTTTTTATTCTTCCTTTGTTGAACCTCAAGATCATGGGTTCTTAGCATCCCATAGACTTCATCAAGAGATACAGCATTAAGATCATACTGATGCCTAATGATAAAGGTTTGAGTATCCCACTCCTCAGGCAAAGCTCTAAGAAACTTGGTATTCGGGTCTTCTGGTTCATACTCTTTACCCACTAGAGATAGATTATTCAATAATGTGAGAAATCTATCATACAGATCAGTGAGGCTCTCATCAGATTTTGCATCAAACTGCTCGCACTCTTGAATCAACAGAGCCCTTCTGTTCCATTTGATAGATTCAGTACCCTGGCATTGAGTCTCCAAAGTTTCCCAGATCTCCTTAGCAGTTTTACATGCTATCACTCTATTTGACATGACAGCATCAAGGCTATTATGAAGAATGTTCTTCACCTTTGCATCTCTGAGTACTTCAGCCTTTTCCTCAGGAGTCCATTCAGCCTTTGTCTTCTGAACATAGTGCTCAGGTATAGTATCTGTTCTAGCAACCAGTCTCTTAGGGATATATGGTCCATCATATATTCGATCGAGATAGTTAGGATCAGTTGCCTCCAGATACATGAACATCTTTACCCTCCATGTGGGGTATTCAGCCTTTTTGAGAATAGGGATTTTAATACTTTCATACTTGCTTGTCGACATATTAAGATCATTTCTGATTGTAGTTAATCAGTTAGCTCTGATACCAGTTGTTGCCCATTAATTAACAATTGTAGAAGGGGGGTTGAATACAATTGTATTAGATTTTCGACTTAAATAGAAATAATAACACAAGTATGAATAAATAACAGCTTTATTAATTCTGATATAAAACTGTTACAAACTCTCTCAAGAAATTCTTATGTTCTTGAGAGCTGCTAGGTTACAAGATAATTCGTGTAAGCGATTACAATTAAGTAAAACCTAAACTGTGTTTATATACAGTACACAGATACACTATCAATTACAAGATATATCAAATCAATTACATACATTTCTTAGTACATATCTTGAATGATAGCTGCGTTCCTATAATTCAGGAACCAACACGTCAATCTTCCTAGATTCCTGGACTGATGTATATCCTTATGAAATCCTGATCAGCTTCCAATCCTTATGATAACCCAATCCTGACGGTGCATTACTGATGACGTCAGCATCAGTATCTGATCAGTAGTCCAGATCCTGATCATCACTTGAATCAATATCGAACACGTGTGTTTTATTGTTAATCTCTTATACAATCTTGATTATAATTGTGTCTTCGGCCTAACAATTGGTATCAGAGCCAATCTATTACTCTATACAGTTTAGATCCACATACAGCTATAATCAATGGCAAAAATACCTTCTCCATCAGGTTCTAGTACAAGTATTAAGAAGGCTCAACCTACAACTGTGAGTCGTTAGGAGATAATTAGGGTTCCTATTCTCAGGTCGGCAGAGTATTCAATCTGGAAGGTGAAGATGACCATGTTTCTGGAGGCTACAGATCTAGAATATCTTGACAGAGTTTATGATGGTCCTCATAAGCCTACAAAGTTATCTGTTGTTGCTACTGGTCAAGAAGCTAAAACAGTTCCAAAGGAGAAGAAATATCTGACTCTTGAAGATCTTTCATCTATTGCTAAGGATGCAAAAGTTAGGCATCTACTTCATAGTGCCTTAGACAATGTTATGTCTAATAAAGTGATTAACTGCACTACTGCCAAAGAAATCTGGGATGCCCTTGAGGTTAGATGTCAAGGAATTGCTGCTGTAAAGAAGAATAAATAGAACATACTCACACAGGAGTATGAGCACTTTGAGGCTAAATCTGAAGAAACCATGACAGAAACATTTGACAGATTCTGTAAACTGCTCAATGATTTGTCAATGGTCAATAAAGAGTATGATCTAGAAGATTCAAATCTCAAATTTCTTCTTGCTCTACCTGAAAAGTGGGATGTAAAGACAACCACTATAAGAGATAATTATGATCTTGCTGAAACTGAGATTGATGAAATTTATGGGTTGCTCAAAACTCATGAACTGGAACTAGAACAGAGAAATAGGAGATCAAGAAAGAAGACAAAGTCTGTTGCTCTTAATGTTGAAGAAAAACCCTTGAAGAAGGAAGCATCAAGGAAGAAATCTAAGGGAAAAGCTTTGGTCATACATTCTGAAAGTGAGTCATCTAATTCTGATGTTGACTGAAACACTGATGAATCATCTGACTCTGAGGATGATGAAGAAGAAATGATGCAAATGGCTGCTTTGATGGTGAAGACCTTCAAGAAGATGGGTTTCAAGAACTTCAAGAAGGGAAAAAGGTTTTCTAAGAAAGATTCAAATTCTGACAGAAAGAGTTTCAGAAAGTCTGAGAGAAAGGAGACTAAATCTGGGAAGAAAGACAAGTCTGAGATTCAATGCTACAAGTGCAAGGAGATGGGTCACTATGCTCCTGAGTGCAAGAAGGGTAAAACTGGAAAAGCACTTATCACAAAAGGCAGAGACTAGGCAGACACTTTAGACTCAGATGAGGATGTTAACTATGCTCTCATGGCTTCTATTGAGAATGAATCTAAAGATTCTGAAAACAAGGTACCTCTAACTATCTATGCCTATAATACTGATGATATAACTTGTAACACCCCCAGATCCGGGGTCCGGGATCCGGTGGTTACGGTTTCCAATTCTGTCCACAACACTTGAACTTTCCTTAACATAAAATAAATTACGTCTCTATAACCCAACACAATAATATAAAACACACCCGTTATAGTCCCAGAGATGAAATCAGAGTAACACTCAAATTTTTATTAATCACATTATGAGTTCTTACAATCCAAAAGAATTTCAATATAAATACATACTCTTTGCCATCCATTTACATAAGGCATACTAGACCATATTCTTGGTACTGAAAGAATAAATATACCCTACCAATAGCTTCTTCTTCAGCTCTGGTAGTCTCATCGTCCTCGCCCGCGTCGAGTGCGCCTTGTGCGAGTCATCTGGTCTAGCTGTTGTTGTGATATAATAATAAAGCAAGGGTGAGCAATAGCCCACCAACAATAATATATGACTGAACGATAATGTATAACAGTTCAAAAGTATCTTTCAAACCATATGCCATGCCTTTACGGAAATGATGCCAGTATAATATGAACGATGAAGTTACAAGGTAACTTAAAGTATTTGTTTGTAGAAATATCTGCTACATCAAAGTAAGCGAGATATTCTTATTGTTATTAAGAAGAGGAACTTGCAAGAAAAGGTTGCAATTCCAGTTATGACCCTTTTCCAACTCTGCCAACAGTAATCATGTTGCAGGAAATAAATAAATTTGGATGATGAACCAATGATGGAGTATTCACCGCGCCCGCTGTTCCAATCTTGATGATCAGTCGAGATCGTACAGCTCAATTTAGATTTACTACCGGTAGAAGGAAGAACTGACGGCTTTACTTGTCTACCGCCTTACTAGCTCTCCCCGGCCAACGGTTGGGCCAAAGGGGATGGACCGGCGCTACTCGGCCTCTTACACGACTCCTAGTTCAAATAGAGTTCATGATTCTGAATGTAACGTTCGTCCCCCTTTCCCCAAGTATAAGACTTGTTGATAAGACTCTACAAGGTAGTCGTATCTAGTTGGAAAGGAAAATTCACCAATAACTTCCAAGCTGTGGCTTGGTATCGAACATCAACTTGTTCCAACAATCTTACCCCTCGAAAGATGAGAAGGTAAACAACGACTTAATAAGTCAACAGCACCCGAGTTGCGAGTGAAGAGAATACTCTATGACCGGGAAGTCGACAAGATAAATAACATCTTCCAAGTAAGGTTCCCTTATTATTAGAGAGGTAGACTCGAAGAAGAATGATGTCTGAGAACCTTTCTTGATATAAGATTAATAATAACATGACTCCGAAATATTTTCTGTAATAATCGAAGAAGATAAACCTTATCGAGGTTATTCTAAGTATGAAATAAATATTCAGAGAATATTTATTGAATTAAAATATTTTACAGAATATTTAGGAATATGAAAGAATATCTTTAATCAGAGTATTTCTCAAATAATCCTTGAAGAAATATCTAGAGAATATTTATTGCATAATTAAATATTCAAATGAATATTCAGAATAATATTCATTAATTAATAAGACCTGAAAAGAATATTTAAAATATTTAAAATAATATTCGATGATTAAATAGAACCCTGGATGAATATTCAAAATAATATTCATAATTTATTAGGAATTTAAATGTTTATTGAAAAAGTAATATTCGTTTAATGAATAATATTCTAAATGAATATCAAGTAATATTCATTTAGTAATCCAAGCTTTAAAGGAATATTCGAGATAAGACTCGATAAATAAATCAAGCTTCAGATGAATATTAGAATAATATTCATCAAGTAAGTAATATCTTAAATGAATATTCAAAAGTAATATTCATTAAATAAAGTAATATTCTAAATGGATATTCAAATAATATTCATTTAGTAGTCCAATCTTTAGAAGAATATTCGGAATAATAATCGATAACCTATTCGACTTTGAATGAATATTGAAAAATATTATTCGTCGAATGGTTACGTTCAAATAATTATTTGAAGTAAGGATCGTTAAAATAATTAGTCTCGAACGAATATTCAAATAATATTCGTCGCCCAAATAATAGAAAATATTTACTTAAATATTTTCCTTCGAGGTAATCTCGATATATCAAGGAATATTGACTCCCGGTCTATTTTTGATTAATAAGATGTATACGCCCTTCTATGAGGGTCTTACAATCATCGGCTTATAACTGATATATAACTATCTAGCTTATAAGCCAACAATAACATTCAGGGAACAAGTATATCACTTCAACTTGAAAGTAGGCATGCATGCAATGGCATATGTATATCAGCATATATATATATATATTTATTCAATCACAACAACAGCCTAAAAGAAGGGAATTGAAACTTGCCTGGTAGTCGAGTACGGTAAGGGGTAGTGGTAGCGGGTCCCAGTTCAGCTTGGTGATCTATAAATAGCCAAGGCATTCGGGATTAATCACTTAACATATTAAAAGTTAAGTTATACTTAATTCGAAACACGTTCTTGAGTTATCTCGTTATACCCCTTTTAGTGGATTACTTTTATCACTGATCCGACCCGACATCCGTTCGTTAATACGACATGTCATTGTACTTATACTTGGGACATACTTAAGTCATATGAGTTCTAAAGTCGATCGTTACGAACCAATACTATACTCCGAGTTTTATCGTCCGTTTTCTAAGTGTTTTACCGAAGTTATAAAAGAGTCGTCTTTTAGGGGTTCGTTCGCGTTTAACCTCGACTCGAACATTTTTAATAAATCGAAAAATGATCTTTTTGACATACGGTTTTCTTTCACACCTTCCTTTTTACCTCTAGTATTTATTTACCAAGATTCGCCATGACGTTACATAGTTTACGAGGGTTCAATTACAGTTACGAACTTTCGTTTACGGATTCGAACTACTTTTAGTAATTTGGTCATAAATCCTAAACCGTAAGTCCGTTTCATGCGATCTTTATATCAAAACGAAGCTTGAAACATAATCTATCCTATCATGGCAGAAAATGAAGCTGTACAGTGAGTTATAGCTACTGTGATGCTCGGTGTTTAATAGTCTAACGAAAATTCGGCATTACGACGGCTATAAATCGAACGTTCTAAAATTCATAACAATCAATCCAAGCCACACCGGGCATACTATACATGGTTTTCATCTTAACCAGTCCAAGAAGGTTTCAATTAACCATCATAATCATCAAAACTCTTAAATCATCACTACTAACTACATAATCATGCTTTTATGCATATAACAACACCATAATCTTAACTAATCTAAAACCATCAAGAACATATATAAAACTCAAAGTAAGATCTTGGGTTCTTAAGAATTATACCTTCCTTGGAGAGTGTACAAGCTATAATAACCCTTATATAGTCCTTGTATGGCTTTAACAAAGCTTAAATCATCCAAAGAAACCAAGAAATCAAAGTTAGTTTCTTGAAAACACTATTCACCCTCATCTTTGAGGATTTATTTGAAAATGGAAAACATGGAGTTTGAAGCTAAGATTTCTAGGAGATCATTTTTATGAAATATAGGACTCACCATAAAAATTTGGAGATCAAACAATGGTTGGAAGGTGGATTTTGAAATCTTAAAACTCCAAAATTCGAAGTGCCTTGGTTTTGGGGGAAAAACAGTGAACTTCTCGAATTTATTTACCCATCCAAACGATCTTCAAAAATTATGAAATTAAATCCCCAACTTCACCTTGATGTGTAGAAGCTCCATGAATTTTTTCATGATTTTTAGATGAGTAGATCTAGGTGAAAAAAAATGGCAAAGACCCCTGCCCTGGAAAATGCAACTGCTGGAAAAAATGGGGGAGAGGTGGTGTTTGCTTGGCTTTGATCTTGCTCTCATCTTATCTAAAGTGAATTATTGAATGTCTTTGGATAATATCTTGTCCATAAAGTAGCTTTAATAAAGTTCTAGGTCATGCATGATGTAATTAAATGGACAAGTGTTGGTTTGTAATGGTAAGATGATGACAAGAAGCTAAGTACTTGGTTATGTTTGCTAAGTATACTAGTTGCTCATGTAACTACTTAGTTACTTGGTCTTATCTCCTTGTACATGCATGCATCTTGATCCTCTGTTTGTTCTTTGTCCGGTTATTGCTCAATTCGTTGCTCGTTCGAGGGACTAACTCATTCGTTTCTAGTTAGGGTTTTACCGAAAACCTTCTTAATATTTATACTACTATTCCTCATCTTTCTTAATACTTCTCGAATTTAAATTCCTTAAATCCCTTTTATAATTCCTTATGTCTTGCAGTGTCCAGGGAAATCTCGGAGAAAATAAAAGTGCTCTTTTTCTGAATCCGACAGCTTTTACATACACTTATTTTCTTCCCGGATCACTAATACGAACTCAGAAATCCGTTCCGAATACCGGGTATAACATTATTATAATAATATTCCAAATTCCACCAAAATCACTATTCATCACTTATTTTTATTTAATTCCTATAATTAGGAAAATGAACCTGGTTCACCCTCGAGTGTTCCTTAACCTTTTTACGGAACCGCTGGGCTTATAATAGATATTGATTTGGATGACATGAGGGTATCTATTCCTCTCTAGGGAATCTTATCTTAACTTTCTAGGAGATAGATTATTCTAATCTAAGTTATCACCCAATAGCATCCTTCAGGACATATAACCTTGGAATCTTTTATCCTTCCATTCTTCATCCTTTAAAGCCAGTATTACATTGTAGTTGTAACCACTGTTCATTCTTACATCAATACATAATAAAAGTTTTAATTCTACCCAAAAATCTGGGTTCTTACAGTCTCCCCTCCTTAAAAGGATTCCATCCCGGAATCAGGTAGAAGACAATTGGGTATTTGTTGGTTATTTCACTTTCCAATTCTCTGGTCGATCCTTACACACTCCAATCTTTCTAAAGCATCTCATACTGGTGTTACAATACACCCTTATCCGTTCTACCGATTCTTTGATACTTTCGCACAACACATCATCCGGTATACGCTCTTGTCCGTTCTTATACTATTAACCTTATTGGTACGTGCAGTGACTTCGGTATCACTAACGCGCTACGAAGTCCGGAGATAACCTCACTCGTAATTTTGCAATTCCTAATCGTTTTAATCTTCGCAATCTCGATGTATATATATTTAGGTGGAAAATTTTATCGAGAGATCACTGTGATCAATGAACATTTGTTATATTGCATAGTTAGTACAAAAAGGGGGCCAGCCTTTAGTACTTGACAAGCAATTAAACAATTAATGGCATTCCACTTAGACTCCTATCACACAGACAGAGAGTCACGTAGTATTACCTCCCCTCCTTAAAGGGTTGTTCTTCTCAATTTAGAAGAAGATAAATAAGGGAGAAGAAAAGAACGAATTTCAAAGAATCATATATGAACGTTTTCATGATTGTCAAAATATCATATTTAGAATTTACCTCTGAACTATAGAGGTTTATTAGAGAAGAGAAATAATCATATTCGTATCAAATTCCACTTTTTCGTAATCTCACATATCACATGTCCTTGTTGCTCTGTCCATCATTCGGTGGACCTATACTCTTGTTCGATATTAGTATCAACTACTTTTTGGAAAATCCTTCAACCTCTCAGGTTAAATCTTGGATTTCCCGCTTGACATTATTATTACTCACATTTCATGCCCCGACACTGGCTCTTTCATACTCATAATTCTAACACTATCAGGTTGTCATTCCGAGAGCTCATTAAGAAGAACCCATTCATCAATCCATTCATAACATTTCTTGCTTCACATTCAATAATTATTTCCCATTCTTTTCTTTATCAATCACATCCAACTTATCATCTAGTTCTCATTCACTTCTGTTATTGAACTCCACCGTCACCTTATTAGGGGAACGCGTGTTACCTTTATTCAATATACGTGGCACGTTTGTGGTCAAACTTTCCTTTGTTCAACCATCTAGATTTCACTTTCTCATTCCATGAGTCTTTTTTTTTTTTTTTATTACTCAATCAAACTATTCCATATTTCCTCGGATTTTCCAGTCTTAAAAAGGAGCCAATTTGTATGTCATTCATGCTCCTAATTCCAACTTTCCGTTTTGGCCAATACCCTTACCTTGCCAATTCCATACTCTTCTCGCTTCATTACTGGAGCTTCTCATGAGTCCGCATATCTGACTTTCTTATTAATCCTCGACTCTTCATTCATCTCAATCAGTTGCTTGTCTTCATTTCTACTATAATCATTCTATGAACCATCATAGCCTAATCATTTATTTCAAATATCCCGTCATTCCAGAAATTACACCATCCGAAATAAACCTGGATGATTTCTCTAACTTAGATTCAATTCGACATTTCCACAGTCGTTACCACCTAATTTCTCATAAGGATCACCATCGCTTATCGTTTACGCAGTGCTTTAATAACTAAGCATCATAATTGTCAATTCAAGATCCTCTAGGAAAACAAAATAATCACTATTTCCTATCCATAAGGAACGCTTCCTGAACTTGACGTAGATATTACCTGAAGCAGAGAAAAAAAAAAATTGCAGGAAAGCTTCCAGCATCGCAGCTGGAACAGGCTGGTGAGATTATTAATCATATATCTCCGGTAGAAGACTAAAAGCTTAGCGGTTTGCTTAATCGCTTGCCAACCTCATAATTCTCTATCTTGTTTGCACAGAAATACACCAACATAAACTTGCTTGTCATTCATCATCGTGCCATTTGGCTTATCAGTATTTGTACCTTCTCTACTTCTGGTCATTTACTACCAATTCATTGTTACTTAACCTCCCCTCTCTCTTTCCAAAGAAAAGGCGAGTCTCTTGGGGAATTTGGTCTGGTCTGTCGTAGAGCCTCCTAATGTCGGTAATGTGCTACTGGCAACATCAGGAATCGAATCTTTACTTAAACCATTCTTATAGTTGATCCTGGCACAATCATCAAACGGAATGTAACTTCCTCTACCACATTATGACCATCAAGGTCCTTACATTATCATTCTATTTCTTTGGTCTGAGCATTTATGCTTACTCCCCTATATTTAAAGTGTCGGCCACCTCGTTGGCCTTTCCTGATTATAATAATCAATGTTTTCTAGATCTATTCCAACTCAGGGTGGAAGCATTCTCCCTTAAATTCTGCTGAATGAGAGAAAGCATCTATCAGTCTTTTCCAAAAGTCATTGCTTCCACCTTTCTAGTGCGATCTTGACTACAGGTACTCCAAATCATACCTAGGATATTTCCTTACTTAAATCCCTTCTTGTTTTAGGATAATCTCAACCTTATTGGTTCAACCCATACTTCCTCAGGGTTTCATACATGCCTCATCTGGCATTATTGTTACGATGTCATACATTCCTTACCAAACTTCCGTTTTTGAAGTTCGGAATATTACCCTTTTTCCTTGTAAGGTTTCGTAGGCCATCCTTATCATTCCTCCGGTATTTTCTGGGTACCGGGTATATCAGAATGTCATTGATCAATACTCTAATAATTCTATCTATGTTCTTTCCAGAACTCTTTTTAATAATCCTTACCGGTCATTGTTGCCTTAGCAAGTCCAGCTCATAACATCTGAAGTCATAATGTCGTTATTAGGGTTAATGCCACCCCTTGTGCATTCCCCAGGGTTTGTCTTAATTTATGGATATCCTATCCTTAATTCAACTGCCAAGGAATTCTTGCATCTTATAATTGGCAATCAGATCATGTATCCTTAATAAAGGTCTATTTTCAATCATTCTCATTTGATAATCGATCGGTGGTTTAATGCCACCCTCTTCTTTCAGATAGTTGTCAGCCTATTTGGCCTTCCAAAAAGGCAACGTATGCCAATCTCTTCTCTTACCGAACTTGTTAATGGTAGCAAGGATGTTCTGGAAGATATTGGTCGAGTTCAACGTGAATCTCTTAGTGCTTATCGTTCTTCGCAAAGGTACTTGCCTCAGACAAAATTCCTACAGCATACTGTTCAATTTCTGACCTTTTCTATACCCTCTTCATATACCTTCATTGTTTACTTTCCTCCGTCATAATATATTCATGGTATTCATGATACCCTAACATCATACATCTCAAGTCACTATACTTCCATTTTACTCGAAATCTTGAACAACCATATACACATGAGTCACTTTAGTACGGGTGACCCCATCCCAAAAAGGTCTAGTGAATTCCCAATCAAAACATGGGTTGTTCGGCAGAAGATTCAAACGATCTCATTAATGTTTCCTTTATATCAGAAGCCCTTGCAGTCGGTGCTTTCTTAGAAGCAACCCTGCTTTGTCTTTTCATTGCTGGTCTAGTCACTTTATAGTCCATTGGGACTTGGCCTCAACTGGCCACACATAAAAATATATGATTTTAGGGGTTGGCTAATAGCATTACTTTTCTAGCAATTGCCGGCATAGTGCCTTCTTCTTTGATACCTTTCTACCTTTCCAAAACTTTACTCCATATAAGTCTTAATCGACTACTCGGCACCGTCTCCGGTCACCTTTCCTCCACTTTTATCTTTTCAACTATTCTTATCAATCCTGCGTGCCACACAAGCTTACCATTCCTGGCATAACGGCCTCTTCATTTAAGTCAATCCTAGAATTTCTCAATCCGGCTGGTTTCTTACTTACATTTCCTATTTTCGTCCAATCTCACTTCATCATTTTATCACTACCGTCGATTGTAATGCTCAGGGTCCGTTTACTAACCCATTTTACAGCATCCTTACCCAAATCACAGGGTTTGCTCCAAATTTTTTTTTTTTTTTTTTTCTCTCTTCCATGACATTCTCTGATAATCAGAAAGACAAGGTTCGCCAAAATTCACCGAATTCCTTTCCAGACTCAGGGAAATTTTGATCAATCTACCCACCTACTGGTAACATTAAGGAGACCAGTTTCGAAACCTGAAGAATAGTTCTATGAACCTCCAAGCAGGTGGAATCATAAGCAGTCATAGTTAACGAAATAATCATCATCGGATTGGAAGTTTACCCACTGGAGAGGAATCAATTATATACATCCCTTAGAAGGGAATCAATAGTTTCAAACTGAAACCTGCCACAACGTCCTGATATTCAATACTACCAAATGTCGGTCTACCTAACCCTTTATGCGAAGAGTCATTGGAAGCACAAAGTCTCCTTTTTCCATTAAGCAATGCCAGCTCTTGGTCATTACCAATTTCACCTTTTAGCTCCAGGAAGATTTTCTCACATTTTTCTCTTTAACTGCTGATCGTATTACTTGATCTATTATAATTCCGTGTCGGAGTAAACTTAAGGTAACTACTATAATCCATTCAAAGAGAAGAAGGAATTTAATATTCCTCTGAATCACATGCATCTAACGTTTCTGGTTCATCATTTAACTGAGTTGAATTAACTCTATACTCAGTCTCTGGCAGTAGTCTCATTACGAGTTCATCTTGACTCACTGGTCTTATCTTCCGGTAGGTTCTGAGATCATTGTCTTGCTTACTACTTCCTTATATACTTTACCCAATCATGCTATCACTTCCCAATGTCTTTACTTTCTAAATGATTCATTCATAAAATGAACATTTTCCTTAATAAAACCACCTTATTAACCTCAATTTGGTTCCATAATTTACAACCTACGATACCTGCCTTCTCATGGCGAATTATTACTGACCATATTCATACTAATTCATTTATCAAATGATATGGCACTTACTGCCTCCTTCTCAACTATTCCTAGGGACTCTGCTCCTCGCCCTAAATTGATGTCTTTAATAATCATACACCCCTCTAGCTCTTTCTTTGTTAAGATGAAAATCTCTAAGGATTCTCATCTATTTCCGTATAAGATCTCAAGTAATTCTTCCAATCCTTCATTCTTGCTGGTACTACATCTGGTAGCCCGGCTATGAATTCAACATGCATCTTCAGATCTCTTAATAATATCTCGGTTCTTTATACTCACTTTTCTGAGCACCATATCTTAATCATCACAGTCATTCTGGCTGCGATCCTCATTACCCATGGGTAAGCTCCTCATCCTAACAGGATTTTCCTTATCTGCTGGAACCTCTTCCGGGTCTCCAGTAGGGTACTCCATCGAATTACCCACTGATCTTCAGCATATAAAGCATCATCGCGCTGTTGCTCGTATGCCTCAAGGTCAGTCACCTTACTCGTCGATACGATATCGAGCTAAGTTACTATCATTATACTTACGAGTTCCCATAAGGGTTTTATATGTCATCACTACATTAAGTAGTCCGACTATGAACTTGGCAAGAGTTCTTATTATCTTATTGAATTTATTGTTTTAACGTCACCTCATCTCTGGGGTTTATAACGTACGCTCTGATACCACTTCTGTAACACCCCCAGATCCGGGGTCCGGGATCCGGTGGTTACGGTTTCCAATTCTGTCCACAACACTTGAACTTTCCTTAACATAAAATAAATTACGTCTCTATAACCCAACACAATAATATAAAACACACCCGTTATAGTCCCAGAGATGAAATCAGAGTAACACTCAAATTTTTATTAATCACATTATGAGTTCTTACAATCCAAAAGAATTTCAATATAAATACATACTCTTTGCCATCCATTTACATAAGGCATACTAGACCATATTCTTGGTACTGAAAGAATAAATATACCCTACCAATAGCTTCTTCTTCAGCTCTGGTAGTCTCATCGTCCTCGCCCGCGTCGAGTGCGCCTTGTGCGAGTCATCTGGTCTAGCTGTTGTTGTGATATAATAATAAAGCAAGGGTGAGCAATAGCCCACCAACAATAATATATGACTGAACGATAATGTATAACAGTTCAAAAGTATCTTTCAAACCATATGCCATGCCTTTACGGAAATGATGCCAGTATAATATGAACGATGAAGTTACAAGGTAACTTAAAGTATTTGTTTGTAGAAATATCTGCTACATCAAAGTAAGCGAGATATTCTTATTGTTATTAAGAAGAGGAACTTGCAAGAAAAGGTTGCAATTCCAGTTATGACCCTTTTCCAACTCTGCCAACAGTAATCATGTTGCAGGAAATAAATAAATTTGGATGATGAACCAATGATGGAGTATTCACCGCGCCCGCTGTTCCAATCTTGATGATCAGTCGAGATCGTACAGCTCAATTTAGATTTACTACCGGTAGAAGGAAGAACTGACGGCTTTACTTGTCTACCGCCTTACTAGCTCTCCCCGGCCAACGGTTGGGCCAAAGGGGATGGACCGGCGCTACTCGGCCTCTTACACGACTCCTAGTTCAAATAGAGTTCATGATTCTGAATGTAACGTTCGTCCCCCTTTCCCCAAGTATAAGACTTGTTGATAAGACTCTACAAGGTAGTCGTATCTAGTTGGAAAGGAAAATTCACCAATAACTTCCAAGCTGTGGCTTGGTATCGAACATCAACTTGTTCCAACAATCTTACCCCTCGAAAGATGAGAAGGTAAACAACGACTTAATAAGTCAACAGCACCCGAGTTGCGAGTGAAGAGAATACTCTATGACCGGGAAGTCGACAAGATAAATAACATCTTCCAAGTAAGGTTCCCTTATTATTAGAGAGGTAGACTCGAAGAAGAATGATGTCTGAGAACCTTTCTTGATATAAGATTAATAATAATATGACTCCGAAATATTTTCTGTAATAATCGAAGAAGATAAACCTTATCGAGGTTATTCTAAGTATGAAATAAATATTCAGAGAATATTTATTGAATTAAAATATTTTACAGAATATTTAGGAATATGAAAGAATATCTTTAATCAGAGTATTTCTCAAATAATCCTTGAAGAAATATCTAGAGAATATTTATTGCATAATTAAATATTCAAATGAATATTCAGAATAATATTCATTAATTAATAAGACCTGAAAAGAATATTTAAAATATTTAAAATAATATTCGATGATTAAATAGAACCCTGGATGAATATTCAAAATAATATTCATAATTTATTAGGAATTTAAATGTTTATTGAAAAAGTAATATTCGTTTAATGAATAATATTCTAAATGAATATCAAGTAATATTCATTTAGTAATCCAAGCTTTAAAGGAATATTCGAGATAAGACTCGATAAATAAATCAAGCTTCAGATGAATATTAGAATAATATTCATCAAGTAAGTAATATCTTAAATGAATATTCAAAAGTAATATTCATTAAATAAAGTAATATTCTAAATGGATATTCAAATAATATTCATTTAGTAGTCCAATCTTTAGAAGAATATTCGGAATAATAATCGATAACCTATTCGACTTTGAATGAATATTGAAAAATATTATTCGTCGAATGGTTACGTTCAAATAATTATTTGAAGTAAGGATCGTTAAAATAATTAGTCTCGAACGAATATTCTAATAATATTCGTCGCCCAAATAATAGAAAATATTTACTTAAATATTTTCCTCCGAGGTAATCTCGATATATCAAGGAATATTGACTCCCGGTCTATTTTTGATTAATAAGATGTATACGCCCTTCTATGAGGGTCTTACAATCATCGGCTTATAACTGATATATAACTATCTAGCTTATAAGCCAACAATAACATTCAGGGAACAAGTATATCACTTCAACTTGAAAGTAGGCATGCATGCAATGGCATATGTATATCAGCATATATATATATATATTTATTCAATCACAACAACAGCCTAAAAGAAGGGAATTGAAACTTGCCTGGTAGTCGAGTACGGTAAGGGGTAGTGGTAGCGGGTCCCGGTTCAGCTTGGTGATCTATAAATAGCCAAGGCATTCGGGATTAATCACTTAACATATTAAAAGTTAAGTTATACTTAATTCGAAACACGTTCTTGAGTTATCTCGTTATACCCCTTTTAGTGGATTACTTTTATCACTGATCCGACCCGACATCCGTTCGTTAATACGACATGTCATTGTACTTATACTTGGGACATACTTAAGTCATATGAGTTCTAAAGTCGATCGTTACGAACCAATACTATACTCCGAGTTTTATCGTCCGTTTTCTAAGTGTTTTACCGAAGTTATAAAAGAGTCGTCTTTTAGGGGTTCGTTCGCGTTTAACCTCGACTCGAACATTTTTAATAAATCGAAAAATGATCTTTTTGACATACGGTTTTCTTTCACACCTTCCTTTTTTACCTCTAGTATTTATTTACCAAGATTCGCCATGACGTTACATAGTTTACGAGGGTTCAATTACAGTTACGAACTTTCGTTTACGGATTCGAACTACTTTTAGTAATTTGGTCATAAATCCTAAACCGTAAGTCCGTTTCATGCGATCTTTATATCAAAACGAAGCTTGAAACATAATCTATCCTATCATGGCAGAAAATGAAGCTGTACAGTGAGTTATAGCTACTGTGATGCTCGGTGTTTAATAGTCTAACGAAAATTCGGCATTACGACGGCTATAAATCGAACGTTCTAAAATTCATAACAATCAATCCAAGCCACACCGGGCATACTATACATGGTTTTCATCTTAACCAGTCCAAGAAGGTTTCAATTAACCATCATAATCATCAAAACTCTTAAATCATCACTACTAACTACATAATCATGCTTTTATGCATATAACAACACCATAATCTTAACTAATCTAAAACCATCAAGAACATATATAAAACTCAAAGTAAGATCTTGGGTTCTTAAGAATTATACCTTCCTTGGAGAGTGTACAAGCTATAATAACCCTTATATAGTCCTTGTATGGCTTTAACAAAGCTTAAATCATCCAAAGAAACCAAGAAATCAAAGTTAGTTTCTTGAAAACACTATTCACCCTCATCTTTGAGGATTTATTTGAAAATGGAAAACATGGAGTTTGAAGCTAAGATTTCTAGGAGATCATTTTTATGAAATATAGGACTCACCATAAAAATTTGGAGATCAAACAATGGTTGGAAGGTGGATTTTGAAATCTTAAAACTCCAAAATTCGAAGTGCCTTGGTTTTGGGGGAAAAACAGTGAACTTCTCGAATTTATTTACCCATCCAAACGATCTTCAAAAATTATGAAATTAAATCCCCAACTTCACCTTGATGTGTAGAAGCTCCATGAATTTTTTCATGATTTTTAGATGAGTAGATCTAGGTGAAAAAAAATGGCAAAGACCCCTGCCCTGGAAAATGCAACTGCTGGAAAAAATGGGGGAGAGGTGGTGTTTGCTTGGCTTTGATCTTGCTCTCATCTTATCTAAAGTGAATTATTGAATGTCTTTGGATAATATCTTGTCCATAAAGTAGCTTTAATAAAGTTCTAGGTCATGCATGATGTAATTAAATGGACAAGTGTTGGTTTGTAATGGTAAGATGATGACAAGAAGCTAAGTACTTGGTTATGTTTGCTAAGTATACTAGTTGCTCATGTAACTACTTAGTTACTTGGTCTTATCTCCTTGTACATGCATGCATCTTGATCCTCTGTTTGTTCTTTGTCCGGTTATTGCTCAATTCGTTGCTCGTTCGAGGGACTAACTCATTCGTTTCTAGTTAGGGTTTTACCGAAAACCTTCTTAATATTTATACTACTATTCCTCATCTTTCTTAATACTTCTCGAATTTAAATTCCTTAAATCCCTTTTATAATTCCTTATGTCTTGCAGTGTCCAGGGAAATCTCGGAGAAAATAAAAGTGCTCTTTTTCTGAATCCGACAGCTTTTACATACACTTATTTTCTTCCCGGATCACTAATACGAACTCAGAAATCCGTTCCGAATACCGGGTATAACATTATTATAATAATATTCCAAATTCCACCAAAATCACTATTCATCACTTATTTTTATTTAATTCCTATAATTAGGAAAATGAACCTGGTTCACCCTCGAGTGTTCCTTAACCTTTTTACGGAACCGCTGGGCTTATAATAGATATTGATTTGGATGACATGAGGGTATCTATTCCTCTCTAGGGAATCTTATCTTAACTTTCTAGGAGATAGATTATTCTAATCTAAGTTATCACCCAATAGCATCCTTCAGGACATATAACCTTGGAATCTTTTATCCTTCCATTCTTCATCCTTTAAAGCCAGTATTACATTGTAGTTGTAACCACTGTTCATTCTTACATCAATACATAATAAAAGTTTTAATTCTACCCAAAAATCTGGGTTCTTACATAACTGAATTAAGAATCTATCGTAAGTCTTTGCATATCAGTTATGGGGATCAGACTTTAGAGAATGAGAGAATCAAATCGGAGAATTTTGAACTTAAAGTGAGAAATAAAATTGTTGAAGAGAAACTTGAAAACATGCAACAAGTTCAGAAAGAAAGAGATGATGCTGTTTATCTAGAACAGGATTTGCTAGAAAGATATAAGCAACTAGAATCTGAATTGGAGAAGGCAAATCACATAATTAAAACTTGGACTCATTCTGGAAAAGACACTCAAGAGGTTTTTCATTCAGACACAGTTGGTTTAGGTTACTGTGTGGAAGATGAACTTAGGTTTCAAAATAAGGTCAAAGTTAGAACACATCTTCCATCTACAAAATTTGTTCATGGAATAACTGAACCTAAGTCTGAAGCTGAAAAAGGAGCTGTTAAGAAAGAACTAGTAAAAACTAGTGTTAAACAGGTTAATATTGGTTCAATGATAGATAAAAAACTCAAGCATAAGCTTAAAGAGTTAAAATCTGTTAAGAAACAGAAAGTGTCTAGGAAGAATAGAAATGGTAAAGTAGGCATTACTCACCGTAATTATCCAATGTTTGCTACTTTTGCTTCAAGAAAGACATGTCATAACTGTGGTAGCACTAACCATCTTGCTAGTTTCTGCAGGAAGAATAAAAACATTAATTCTTTACCTTCTAAGTCTGAAGTAAAGAAAGATTATGTTAGAACTAGACCACAGACTTTATGCAAACATTGTGGAAGTACTTGGCATTCTATTTAGACTTGCAGGGATTATCATGCTATTTATCATAATTACTATGAATTTAAGCCCAATTTGAAATGGGTTAAGGTTAATTCTGCAAGTGTAAACTCTGAAAATGTTAGCTTAAACTCTGATAATGTAAATTCCACTGCTAAAGCTAACAAAGTTAAGAAAGCCAAAGGATCCAAGCAAGCCTGGATCCTTAAATCTGACCTTTAATGAATGTTTGTGATTGCAGGGCATCAGGGAGAGTACCCTAGTCGTGGACAGTGGATGTTCAGGACACATGACTGGAAATAAAGCCCTGCTATCAGAGTATGTGGAAAAGGCTGGCCCAAAAGTTTCCTATGGAGATGGCAACATAGGACGTACTCTAGGATATGGCAATATCAATCTTGGAAGTGTCATCATCAAAAATGTAGCTCTGGTTCCAGGACTCAAGCATGATCTGCTATCTGTGAGTCAAATCTGTGACAGAGGATATCATGTAGATTTTCAGCCTGAATACTGTGAAATCATCAGTAAATCTACAGGGAAAGTTGTTCTAGTTGGACACAGGCGCAATAATATCTATGAAGCAAAGTTGTTGACAAAATCTGATAGAAAAGCTGTGTGCCTGGCAACAAGAATTTCTAGTGAACAGAGTTGGAAGTGGCATAAGAAATTCTCTCATCTGAATCTGAACAACATTAATGAGTTGATAAGAAAGGATCTTGTAAGAGGACTTCCAAAGTCTTTATTAAATGTTGATGGCCTGTGTGATTCCTATCAAAAGGCCAAACAAAGGAAGTCATCTTTCAAGAGCAAGTCTGAATCTTCAATTGTTGATCCTTATCATCTTCTACATGTTGATCTCTTTGGACCAGTGAATGTCTTGCCAATTGGAAGAAAGAAATATGCTCTAGTCATTGTTGATAAACACACCTGATACACTTGGGTGTACTTTCTAGCAAAGAAGGATGAAACTGCATTAACTCTGATGGAGCATGTAAAGCTGCTGGACAAAGGATCAAAACACAAAGTCAAAATAATCAGGAGTGATAATGGAACTGAATTTAGGAATGCAACAATGGAAGAATTCTGCAATAATAGAGGAGTGAAGCAAGAGTTTTCTGCACCTAGTACACCATAGAAAAATGGTGTAGTTGAGAGGAAGAACAGAACCTTGATAGAAGCTGCCAGAACTATGCTTGATGATGCAAAACTGCCAACCTATTTCTGGGCAGAAGCAGTTCAAACAGCCTGTTTTACTCAAAATGCCACACTGATCAACAAGCATGGCAAAACACCATATGAGATGGTGAGGAAAAAGAAGCTTAACATGAAATATTTTCATATTTTTGGGTGCAAATGCTTTGTGTTGAAAACTCATCCTGAACAGTTGACCAAATTTGAGTTAAAAGCTGATGAAGGAATTTTTTTTGGCTATCCGCTGTCAACTAAGGCATTCAGAGTTTATAATCTGAGAACCAAGGTGATCATGGAGTCAATTCATGTGTCATTTGATGACAAGAAAATAACTGGACTTGAAGATGTAGATGAACATGATCAACTGCACTTTGAAAATGAAGACTTAATCTCTGATGAAGTAAACTCTGATGAAACTGATCTGACAAACTCTGTTGAAGCATACTCTGAACCTCTACTGGTAAACACTGAAGAAACTTCTCAGCCAGAACAAAGGGAAGAACCAGTTGAGGGGGAGCATGATCAAAATGACGACTCAAATTCTGATAGTGAGTCAACTGAAAAATCTGACAGTTCAAATTCTGAGCAGTCAAATTCAGGGGGAGCCTTAGAAAATGAAGAAAGACAACAAGAAAATCAAGAGAACATGGATCAATCGGGAGGATCAAATACTGATAGAAGTCATTTACCTTCAGCTAGGAAATGGACAAAATCTCATACACCTTATTTAATTATTGGAGATCCAGATGCAAAAGTAAGGACAAGAAGTGCTACATCAAGTGAATGTCTGTTTCATGCATTCTTGTCTAAGAATGAACCAAAGAAGGTAGAAGAAGCTCTTCAAGATGCTGACTGGATAACAGTAATGCAGGAGGAGTTAAATGAATTCGAAAGAAATGAAGTATGGACCCTTGTACCTAGAACAAAGAATAGATCTGTTGTTGGTACTAGATGGGTTTTCAGAAACAAAACTGACAGTGAGGGAGTTGTTACAAGGAACAAGGCAAGACTTGTGGCAAAAGGCTATTCACAGCAGGAAGGAATAGACTATGATGAAACTTTTGCCCCAGTTGCAAGATTGAAGGCAATAAGAATTTTTCTAGCATATGCCTCTCACAAGAAATTCAAGGTATTTCAGATGGATGTGAAAAGTGCTTTTCTGAATGGGAAGCTTGAAGAAGAAGTGTTTGTTGAACAACCACCAGGTTTTGTGGACCCAAAATATCCAGACTATGTCTACAGGCTGGATAAGGCACTCTACGGACTTAAGCAGGCACCAAGAGCATGGTATGAAACTCTGGCTCAATTTCTTTTAGAAAGTGGGTTCAACAGAGGTGCAATTGATAAAACACAGTTCTACTTTAACTATGGTGATGACTTGCTTTTAGTTCAGATATATGTTGATGACATAATTTTTGGGTCTACTAATGGTAAACTCTATAAGAAGTTTGCCAAGCTCATGCAGTCCAGGTATCAAATGAGCATGATGGGAGAGCTTAGTTATTTTCTAGGCCTACAGGTAAAGCAAACAGATGATAGGATTTTCATAAATCAAGCAAAATATACCAGAAATCTTCTCAAGAAATTTGGTATGCTTGACTGCTCATCTGCATCAACTCCCATGGCAACAGCAACAAAGTTGGACAAACACACAGGAGCTCCAGTAGATATGACAAGCTACAGAGGCATGATAGGGTCTCTTCTTTATCTAACAGCAAGCAGACCTGACATCATGTATGCAACTTGTCTCTGTGCAAGGTTTCAGGCAGACCCAGAGAACTACATCTAACAGTTGTGAAGAGAATTTTTAAGTATCTCAAGGGCACCATAACCTTAGGTCTGTGGTATCCTAGAGGATCAAATTTTAAGCTACTTGGTTACTATGATGCAGACTTTGCTGGATGTAAGATAGACAGAAAAAGCACCAGTGGAAGTTGTCAATTTCTGGGTGATAGACTTATTTCTTGGTACAGCAAGAAACAGAAATCAATTTCTACATCTACAGCTGAAGCAGAGTATATTGCTGCTGGTAGCTGTTGTGCACATATTCTGTGGATGAAGAATCAATTGCTGGATTATGGATTGAGGTACAGTAAAATACCTATTTACTGTGATAATCAAAGTGCTATTGCTATGACAGGTAATCCAGTATAGCATTCAATGACCAAGCACATCAGCATAAGGTACCACTTTATCAGAGAACATGTAGAGGAAGGGAACATTGAGCTTTATTTTGTGTCTACAGAACAACAGCTTGCAGATATCTTCACCAAGCCATTGAGTGAAGCTATATTTACAAGGCTGGTAAATGAACTAGGAATGGTCTCTGGTTTTGACTAGAGATATTGGTTAGACTCAAAATTTTACTTATGTAATGTGTTGCTCATATTTCTGTGATATGTTAACTACTATGCAAACTCTGTTCGTTAACTGTTAAACTCTGTTAGCATGCTCTGTAGGTCATACATTGTTGACATGTTGGATAAACTCTGAGAAACTCTGATATTATTATTGTCTGAATGTAAACACCGATGAAGAAATATGTATGAAGCATGATTCTCAGTAAATAATCATGAATCCTTCTAAGTTATTTGTGATCTAATCTTAGACTGTGCAGAAAATTAACACAGCATGATACTGTTTCATATTTATAGCATCTCTTAGTTTATTTATCCTAAACTCCGAGTCTGTAAATACTGTTGCATTGCCTCTCATGAATAACTTCTGATGTTGATGATCTCTAAACTCTATTAGTTATACACTGTTAATTTAAATGCTATTATTAGACTACCCCCAAAGAAAATGTATATAGGTTGCTAAAACTCCTTTGAGATTATGTTGGTGTCTAGGACGACCCAGGAACTTGCTGGTATATAGTAAGGGCTAAAATTCTCTAATTTTTGGTGACTAGTCAAAGACTAGGACGACCCAGGAACTTATCAAGATGATAAGGGCTAAAATTATAGGATTTTTGGTGACTAGTTCCAACCTCTGATTACTGGAGAAACGAAAAAAAAAAAATTATAAGGGGGGTATAAATTAATTAAATGTTACTGTATATAAATTGTTTACTACAGAGTTTAGCATTCATCATACATTCAGTGTTTACTATGAGAGTTTGTGCATCCAGTGTTTACTGATTTACTTTATGGATTTTATGAAAAATTGGATGCTCTAAAAATTGAATTGGTAAACTCTGCTATACACACACATATATTCACACCTGTGCAGTTTTTGAAAGGATTATGGTAATGAAGTTGGAGAATTGACAAACGCTGACGAATTTTGTCTAATACTCTGAGGTATATTTTCTTTCAGATAATTTACATACTTGGGGTAAAAAGAGTTTTGCCAACTGTTAATGAGTGTAGGAGTGTTAAAGTGTGTTGGAAATGGGAGAGAGAAAGTAACGTTAATTATTGCTATAATTACTGAGCGTGCATTATAACGCCTTAAAAATTTTTAGTAATAATAATAATAATTTATTTAATATTAAATGTGAATTATGTGGCGTATAAAATTTGTTGAGGAGGTGAAGTATCTGTGGAATAATATTTGTGGGCCTAGTTGATGATTTGTATGTGATGTGTAAGCCTGGGGATTTTTAATTATATTTTTGGTAATTTATTCCTATTTAATTGTGTTATATCTACCTTCTGTGAATTTTATAAAATCCTCGGGATTAGCAGAAATCCTGAAATCTTTTGCATTATTAACTTTATTAGTTTATATGACTTTTAAAAATAATTGATGAATTATTTTTGGTTTTGAGAATTTTAAAATGATTTTATGAATTATTTTTCCATTCTATGGATTTAATCTTATAAAATCCATATTTAATTCGTTTTTAATCCTAAAAATATTTTAAAAATATATGGGTGATCGTAATTTTACATTCTTTATTTTATAATTTTAAAACTTAATGTTTCACCCATTTTTCTGTTTAATCGCTATTTTAAAAATTGATTTTTTTTCAAAATTCATTTGAAAATGAAATTGTGCAATTGGTTTTAAGTTTTCCCCAAATCATGTCATATAACCCTAATTTCAGTCCAATTGTTAAAAAGGAAACAACACTCTCTCTCGGGTTCTCGCGAATGTTCGCCTCTCTCGTGTAAATCTCTCCATCTACACTCGATCTGAACATATCCAGCTTTGTAAGTGCGACCTTGTGTTTATTTTTACAGAATCAATCTAACCCTCCTCTCCTTACACTCCCCTGTAAATTAGTTGTGGTGCTTGTACAGTGGTTTTGTTGGTTTATGGCTGGGGTGTGCGAGGGTTCCCTTCCCTATTTCCTATGGGTCGATTGTGTGGTGTTTTAGTGTATGGTTGATTGTAAGTTCTGATTTGGAGTGGTAGCAACATCTCTCTCTCGGAATCAAACTTTTTCCCCTTCCCTGTTCGATGTTAACATCGTGTAAACCTTGTGTAATAACCCTAAATTTTAGAATGCTACAGTGCCTAATTGAATAGTAATTTTGAGGATTTAGGGAAATTGTATGTAAGTACCTTAGATTTGAAATGGAAAATGAATAATCAGGAACCATATTAGTGTTGTACTATGAAAATGAGTGACTCAAAGTGATAATGGATTTCAGAAATTCCTGAATATGGATTTTAAGGATTTTCGATTTCGATTGAGACTCTATTGAATGTGATATTAAGGAGTATAGAAATGTTAAATGGTATATATCTTGAGGAAATAGTGAAATTAGGATAAACCAAGGAGTGATCAACTCAAGGAAATGCCAAGGGAATTTAGATTGTTAAACGAGTTTGAGAATGCTTGAGAGCCTGAGAGACAACCGGGAGAGCAACTTCTGAGAAAAAGAGAATATACCAAGGATATTGGATCTAATATCTACTTGACGATTAGAATCACCCTAACACACTAATATATTATGTGGGAGAGGTTATTATATATCCAAGGAATTTACAAAGGAGAAACCACTGAGACAATCGCAGAAATCATTCGATGGATCAAACGACGAGAAAACTTTGAACGGAGCCCAAACAAAACGCCCAAAACATGGGGGAAAGCCCAAATTTCAGCCCAACACTATAAGGAGCTGATCTTAGAGTATTAAGGAAGGAAACCATGTGAGTGAATAAGAGAAAGAGGAAGGGCGTTGGTGGAACATTTCAAGATAAGGCAAGGACAAGCAAGTAAATAGCAAGAAATGGAGTAACATGTTTTAACCTTGGCAAGTGGACCAAAGGATCACCAACACTTGGACAAATAGATGATCAACACCACATTAAAAGAGGATAAGAGTGAATAAAGGGATAGATACATGTATAAGCAAGTAGAAATCAAGCTAAACCCATAGACATACAAATTGCCCAGCAAGAGCAAGGAGGAAAGAAAAATTCATATCTCAAGATCTAGAGCTTCTAAAATCACCAAATTTTAACCATATCTTCTCCACTCTATGGGGAAGATTCGTACAAAATTTCATGACAATCCAAGTAGTATAGCCTAGTCAAATCCATGCTCAAAGTGGGAGAACCAAACCTGTCCAGGTCCTGACCAGTAGCAAGATGGGGCTCAAAACCCTAGCTCCCATGGTTGGATTCTTGTGTTCTATAGCTTAAAACAAAGGTAATCAAGACCCCAAGGTATGTTCAAAATCTTAGCTTCAAATATTGAGTATAGCTATGTCAAAAGATGGATAAAAAATGATGATGAATAGTGATTTTCAAGAACTAACTTTGTGTTCTTGATTTCTTTTGATTGATTCAAGTG
This sequence comes from Saposhnikovia divaricata, assembly GCA_036435485.1. Classification (NCBI taxonomy): domain Eukaryota; kingdom Viridiplantae; phylum Streptophyta; class Magnoliopsida; order Apiales; family Apiaceae; genus Saposhnikovia; species Saposhnikovia divaricata. The sequence goes on from CM071601.1 coordinate 42,344,958, forward strand.
TACTAAGGCTACTTAAGGACCATTCAAGGCTTACTAGGGGTTATTGACTCTTCAAGAAGGTATAAATCTCAAGACCCTTTAGTATTACTTTGAATATATGATGGATTATAGAAAGTTTAGTGATTAAGGTTATGATAAGTGATTATTCGTGATGATATATGTGTTTGTAAGTGGTTTAAGTTGAATATGGAAGTGGGTTGTGATTGTAACCATGGTTGGTATGATGACCACATGGTGTAGGGTTGATATATGTGTTTGGCGATGGATTTGGAGGAGTTGAATTTTGGAAAGTATGAAAATATAGCCGTTATAATGCCCGATTTTCGTTAAACCAAATAGATGCCCTGTTTTAGACACTGATATTCGTACGGTAGCATTCTGCCTAGGGTACCAAGTGACCATGAGATGATAGATCTTAGTTCATAGATCGTTTTGATATAAAGTACGTTAAAATCTGATGAACGGATTAGGAGAAAAGTCAGTTTTAGTGAAAGACGTTCGAGAACCGAGAAAACGTAATTGTATCAACTTTGAGGCTATAATTACCAAACTTAAACATTTTTAAAAGTTACGAAATTTTGGGATATTGTAGTGGGGTGGTCAGGGGACCATTACCAGTTGACCTTGCCTTAAAGTTTGGAATTTATATTTTCTGAGAATTTTTACAGTCGAGTGTGGTTATTAAGGGAAATGGTGGAATACACTAAAACTTTGATCGAGTTTAAAAATGGTTAAGTTCATGTAAACTTTTGGTGCATAAAAACTATGTTAAACATATAATATGTGTCAAGGGTGTTATTGTATAAAGATTTGGTGATTAAGTGGGATGTATACTAACAGTGATCCTTTCGTTTCTATAGAAACGGGAGACGAACTCAGGATCATACCTACTCGCTTTAGAGATCCAGGCAAGATTTCTTCTATCTTTACTTTGAAAAATTATTTATCTTCAAAGGAAAAATGATTTCATGGAATATATATATATATATATATATATATATATATATATATATATATATGATTCTATTATTAGTATATTGTTAAGGATTTGTTTTCCTAATTTTGGAAATTAAAGGGAGATGTATATGAATATGAGTATGGATATGGATTAAAGGGAGCAAGATTTCTTTTATCCTTATTTTGATAAACTGTTTATGTTCAAAGGAAATGGTTTTGGTGGATAATATATGAATCTTATATGATGAGATGATTAGGGATATATTCCCTCTTTACTGAGATTTTTGAATATGGATACGAATATGGATAGAGCGAATATACTTTATGTTTTAAAGGGATATGAAAGAATGGTATCAGTTGTTATCTAGAGTTATATGTTTATAATATTATGTTAAAAATATTCTTTTTAAATAATTGTGATTTAATAAATATTATTTGATTACTATTTAATACTTTTAAAATAGACGGAATATTTTATATATATAAAAGCGTATTTGATTTCATTGAATACAGAGGAGATGTCTGAGTCATAATCAAAGTATTATGACATATATATTTTTTTAAAGGTGATGATAAATGGAAATGGAAATGATATATGTGAATGAAAATGGAAACGGAAAAATGGAAAATGTGGAATGGTGTTTTATAAATGGAATAATGATTTGACAAAAAGGGGGATTGCAACAGAAAGCGTAAGAGGCTGTGTGGGAGTGGCACATTCCGGCACCCAATATGGGATTTCAACAATAAGCGTAAGAGGGTGTGTGCGGCACAGTCCAGCACTCAATATTTATTACGGCCCAAGAGTTGCCGAAGGAGGATATAGCAGGTAGCCTTCCTCCAGGGTTGATTACCGGGTGGGATCATCCCTTCTACTAGTAGAAAATAGAGAGCAGGTACGGTCAGGCGACTGATCATCGTCCTACATATCTGGCGCTAGCAGATATTCCCAAAGTATTTAAAGAAAGAATTGAAAATGGTTACAGTTTTATATACTGGAAAAGGAAAAACAAATGGTATGAAAAGTATGGAAATGTTTTATGGATTGAAGAGAAACTGATTTTATATTATTTTTTTATAATTGTTGTATAAAAGGAAATGGAAGGATTATATTCAAAGTTGTTACTCAAATGTTATATTACCTTGAGACATTATACTGAGATGATGTACTGAAATTATATTATATTAGAAGAGAAACTAATATTATATTGTTTTATATATTTTTCTTATAAAGGAAAAATGGATGGTGTATTGAATAATTATTGATTAATTATTTTCTTAATTCTTATAGTGGACTTTCCGTTTATAAATATATATATATATATATATGCTTTAACTTTGATTTCTGGTTAAAAAATCTATCTTGCTGAGCTATTATAGCTCACTCTTGCTAATAATTTATATAACAGCTAGATCAGGTGCCGAAACGTCGCAGTACAAACCGGAAGAGGGTAAAGGGGAAGTCTACCTTATGAGAAAGTATCGACATCTGTTCTCAAGGTAGTATATACTTATTTATGGGTATAATAGATGGTATTCTGGGATTGTAATAAAAGTTTATCTTTAACTGCTATCATTAATGGATGTTGTTCTCTGAGCATATGACTGGTGTGTGTATATTAATGTGGGGTCACTTATACGAGTTTTAAAATGATATTAAAATATTTAAAAGATCAAAAGTGATAAGGTTAATAAATGGAAATTGGAGCGTGACGGCCCGGATTCCTGACCCCAGATTTGGGGCTGTCACAGATGGTATCAGAGCTAAGAGTCATAATGCTCAGGAACAAAAGTGATAATAATAAATATATCAGTAATAATAATATAAACTGGGAACTCCCATCGAGTTCAAGGGTGGTATATCGAATGTAGCATTTATTCTTAGTAGTGATTATAATTTTATAGATTATCACTAATAAAGGTTTATGTTTTAGTATAGGGAGAGGAGATTGGTGAGCCAAAGTTAAGGGTATTTAAAGTCTTCTTGTGTTTAAGGGAGTTTGAAGAAATATTGTAAGTGGATTGGTGAACAAGCACTAATCGTTTCGATTGTTTGTAGAGGTGAAAGGGTGAAACTGAGGTTGGTCGGTAAAGCCAAGATATACCTTAAGGACCAAGACAGACTGAAACATTCCGAGATTGACTTAAATGAAAAGGTTCTTATGCCAAAAATGTTAAGTTTATGTAGCACACGGGATTGATATGAGAAAGGGAATATTTGATGTATCGGGAAGTGTACGATAGACAACCTCGTGAGTATACAAGGTATGTTAGAGTATACAATTTAGGAGTATAGTTTGAAGGGTCCTTGATACCGGAGTAGTGTTAGGCCAAGACGATCAATATTACGTAAGTATATCGATCAGAAGGTTGTGTTTTATTATGGATAAAGGCAGAAAGTATTGAGCCAAGTCATGACTAGGTAAATGACGATAATTGGGAATATTAGACGATAGGTTAAGGATAAATGGTGAATGCCAAATTTGAGAAATTTTGGAAAGTACGCAGTCTAAGATATAAATGGTATTTGAAGAAAACATTCCATTATTGGGATTTTCAATTGGGCAGAGGCTATTAACAGTACCTATTTTCAAGCTCCTAAAGCCCTGCTAAATTATATTATTGAGTTTCAAATTTTCCTCCACTGGTGGGTAATTATTCATTAAGGGCCGGCATTTTTTTTAAAAAACTTTCTAGTACCTTTGGAATGTGTTTCAAAATTGTATTTATCTATTTTAATCAAAATATTTCCCTAAGATTATTTTTGGAAGATGGTATTTATCATCGTGATTTAAATTTCCCTCTATATTTCTTACTCCAACTAAGAGGAACAGCCTTATATGTATACACAACGCCCTCACTTGTGTGACGTACGGGTTCTTCCATCATATTGATTTCCCAAATATTCTTTTGTTTCGAATAAGAGCTATTTAAAACTCTTAATCTTATAAATTGTTGTGGGACCCTTTCTTGTTTCTGGGTTCGTTTCAATTCAAAGTCTCTTAAATTCTATTAATTGTTTTGAATATAGAAGATTTCATTAATGGATGGAAGCAATGTTTATGGTATACGTGATTACACAAGGGAACTTGAGATTCCAAGGGAAATTTCAATAAGAGATAATTAGAGCTAGAAGCGTTTTAATATAAGAGAGGAAGGAATTTCGTGAGAAGAAATAGGTATATTGATGATTAGTAAGATAAAAATAAAGAAGAATATGAGGAATTTAAGGCATAATTGAGATTTACTATTGAGAGTAAGGTGTATTTTGAGGATAGAGTCAGAATAAGGATAAACAAAGGAAGTGGGGATAATTAATGAAGGATTCGAGGTGCAATAACTATTAGTGAGGGAAGGCCAATATTGTGACTAATATCCTAAGTAGCAGAGAGAGATTAAAGATGTTAAGTATTCAAAGGATTAATCCAAAAGATGTGAATGAGTAAAACTTGAGGTAAAGATTTTGATGAGAATAATAAAGGGAAATTTCAGAGGTGGAGTAGATAGTATATCATGAAGGAACTAAGGTGGATCAGTAAGATGTAAAGAGCGTATAGTGAACAATAGACATATGGGATAAGGTATCCGGAGGAAATTGCAAGTACTCGCTAATTTGACCTCTTAAGTGTAAATGTTTGGTCAGGGATCGACTAATCAATGAATGGTGTAAATGGGCTGATAAAATAGATAAGAATAATCTATCTGTGAGAAAGTAGACTATGGTGATATAAGAAAGTGAGTTATTCTCGTGTCATCCAAATCAGTATCTGTTAAGGGTCAAAGAACTCTATAGAAAGGAGATTAAGAGTATGAGAGAAGGTGTGAGAATATTTTTAAGGATGAAGGAAAAGTACATGCTCGTATAGTTACGAACAGGAAATATATATTATAACCAATATTTTCTTACAATTGCTTCAAGGAATATTATTATAGATTATTTTCTGGAAAATTTTACAGAGATGATATATAAAAATGTTGGAGTATTAAGATTTTATGTTATGATAGAGATCAAAATATAGATAAACAATAGTGAGATACACTACCATTCAGGGAAGGCCAATGTGGTGGCCGATACCCTTAGTAAAAAGAGAAAGGAGAGATGAGATAATATAGAATGACGGAATGCAGGAGAAGGTTAGTAAGGAAAAGATAGTGAAAGTACTGCTATTGATAAACTAAATGGCATGTTGATGAATGACAAGCAAGTGTATGTTGGTGTATTTCTGTACAAACAAGATAGAGATGTTTAAGGAGAAACTAAAGAAAGGAGGAAGTAATATGAGAATTAGAAGGTGTAATGTGAGAAAGGTATTCATCGATATCTTCAACGTGATTCCGGGACGGAATCCTTTTAAGGGGGGAAGACTGTAATAACCCTAAATTTTAGAATGCTACAATGCCTAAATGAATAGTAATTTTGAGGATTTAGGGAAATGGTATGTAAGTACCCTAGATTTGAAATGGAAAATGAATAATCAGGAACCATATTAGTGTTGTACTATGAAAATGAGTGACTCAAAATGATAATGGATTTCAGAAATTCCTGAATATGGATTTTAAGGATTTTCGATTTCGATTGAGACTCTATTGAATGTGATATTAAGGAGTATAGAAATGTTAAATGGTTTATATCTTGAGGAAATAGTGAAATTAGGATAAACCAAGGAGTGATCAAGTCAAGGAAATGCCAAGGGAATTTAGATTGTTAAACGAGTTTGAGAATGCTTGAGAACCTGAGAGACAACCGGGAGAGCAACTTCTGAGAAAAAGAGAATATACCAAGGATATTGGATCTAATATCTACTTGAGGATTAGAATCACCCTAACACACTAATATATTATGTGGGAGAGGATATTATATATCCAAGGAATTTACAAAGGAGAAACCACTGAGACAATCGCAGAAATCATTCGATGGATCAAACGACGAGAAAACTTTGAACGGAGCCCAAACAAAAGGCCCAAAACATGGGGGAAAGCCCAAGTTTCGGCCCAACACTATAAGGAGCTGATCTTAGAGTATTAAGGAAGGAAACCATGTGAGTGAATAAGAGAAAGAGGAAAGGCATTGGTGGAACATTTCAAGATAAGTCAAGGACAAGCAAGTAAATAGCAAGAAATGGAGTAACATGTTTTAAGCTTGGCAAGTGGACCAAAGGATCACCAACACTTGGACAAATAGATGATCAACACCACATTAAAAGAGGATAAGAGTGAATACAAACTGCCCAGCAAGAGCAAGGAGGAAAGAAAAATTCATATCTCAAGATCTAGAGCTTCTAAAATCACCAAATGTTAACCATATCTTCTCCACTCTATGGGGAAGATTCGTACAAAGTTTCATGACAATCCAAGTAGTATAGCCTAGTCAAATCCATGCTCAAAGTGAAAGAACCAAACCTGTCCAGGTCCTGACCAGTAGCAAGATGGGGCTCAAAACCCTAGCTCCCATGGTTGGATTCTTGTGTTCTATAGCTTAAAACAAAGTTAATCAAGACCCCAAGGTATGTTCAAAATCTTAGCTTCAAATATTGAGTATAGCTATGTCAAAAGATGGATAAAAAATGATGATGAATAGTGATTTTCAAGAACTAACTTTGTGTTCTTGATTTCTTTTGATTGATTCAAGTGTACTAAGGCTACTTAAGGACCATTCAAGGATTACTAGGGGTTATTCACTCTTCAAGAAGGTTTAAATCTCAAGATCCTTTAGTATTACTTTGAATATATGATGGATTATAGAAAGTTTAGTGATTAAGGTTATGATAAGTGATTATTCATGATGATATATGTGTTTGTAAGTGGTTTAAGTTGAATATGGAAGTGGGTTGTGTTTGTAACCATGGTTGGTATGATGACCACATGGTGTAGGGTTGATATATGTGTTTGGCGATGGATTTGGAGGAGTTGAATTTTGGAAAGTATGAAAATATAGCCGTTATAATGCCTGATTTTCGTTAAACCAAATAGATGCCCTGTTTTAGACACTGATATTCGTACGGTAGCATTCTGCCTAGGGTACCAAGTGACCATGAGATGATAGAGCTTAGTTCATAGATCGTTTTTATATAAAGTACGTTAAAATCTGATGAACGGTTTAGGAGAAAAGTCAGTTTTAGTGAAAGACGTTCGATAACCGAGAAAACGTAATTGTATCAATTTTTGAGGCTATAATTACCAAACTTAAACATTTTTAAAAGTTACGAAATTTTGGGATATTGTAGTGGGGTGGTCAGGGGACCATTACCAGTTGACCTTGCCTTAAAATTTGGAATTTATATTTTTTGAGAATTTTTACAGTCGAGTGTGGTTATTAAGGGAAATGGTGGAATACACTAAAACTTTGATCGAGTTTAAAAATGGATAAGTTCATGTAAACTTTTGGTGCATAAAAACTATGTTAAACATATAATATGTGTCAAGGGTGTTATTGTATAAAGATTTGGTGATTAAGTGGGATGTATACTAACAGTGATCCTTTCGTTTCTATAGAAACGGGAGACGAACTCAGGATCATACCTACTCGCTTTAGAGATCCATGCAAGATTTCTTCTATCTTTACTCTGAAAAATTATTTATTTTCAAAGGAAAAATGATTTCATGGAATATATATATATTTGATTCTATTATTAGTATATTGTTAAGGATTTGTTTTCCTGATTTTGGAAATTAAAGGGAGATGTATATGAATATGAGTATGGATATGGATTAAAGGGAGCAAGATTTCTTTTATCCTTATTTTGAAAAACTGTTTATGTTCAAAGGAAATGGTTTTGGTGGATAATGTATGAAGCTTATATCATGAGATGATTAGGGATATATTCCCTCTTTACTGAGATTTTTGAATATGGATACGAATATGGATAGAGCGAATATACTTTATGTTTTAAAGGGATATGAAAGAATGGTATCAGTTGTTATCTAGAGTTATATGTTTATAATATTATGTTAAAAATATTCTTTTTAAATAATTGTGATTTAATAAATATTATTTGATTACTATTTAATACTTTTAAAATAGACGGAATATTTTATATATATAAAAGCGTATTTGATTTCATTGAATACAGAGGAGATGTCTGAGTCATAATAAAAGTATTATGACATATATATATTTTTAAAGGTGATGATAAATGGAAATGGAAATGATATATGTGAATGAAAATGGAAACGGAAAAATGGAAAATGTGGAATGGTGTTTTATAAATGGAATAATGATTTGACAAAAAGGGGGATTGCAACAGAAAGCGTAAGAGGCTGTGTGGGAGTGGCACATTCCGGCACCCAATATGGGATTTCAACAATAAGCGTAAGAGGCTGTGTGCGGCAAAGTCCAGCACTCAATATTTATTACGGCCCAAGAGTTGCCGAAGGAGGATGTAGCAGGTAGCCTTCCTCCAGGGTTGATTACCGGGTGGGATCATCCCTTCTACTAGTAGAAAACAGAGAGCAGGTACGGTCAGGCGACTGATCATCGTCCTACGTATCTGGCGCTAGCAGATATTCCCAAAGTATTTAAAGAAAGAATTGAAAATGGTTACAGTTTTATATACTGGAAAAGGAAAAAAAATGGTATGAAAAGTATGGAAATGTTTTATGGATTGAAGAGAAACTGATTTTATATAATTTTTTTTATAATTGTTGTATAAGAGGAAATGGAAGGATTATATTGAAAGTTGTTACTCAAATGTTATATTACCTTGAGATCCTCATCATGTTCACCAGAGACCAAGTCCGAGGACTCTCCCAAAAACATGAATCTATCAGGTTGTTGAACAACCCTCCCACTACGACGAAGCACCGGTGTGGTATTAGTGATAGGTTGTGCATTTTCTTGTGGTTGATCTACTTGTACTATTGGCACTTGGGGAAGATCTGTCCCTCCCACTAGTTCCTCTAAAACGATACTACTAATGGGTTTGTGGTTCATTATATAGTCTTCTTCTAAGAATCTAGCATTGGTGCTAACAATGATATCTCGATCCCTAGGACTATAAAATGAATAACCTTTCGTTCCCATGGGATAGCCTACAAACAGCCTTACTTCTGTACGAGATTCTAACTTGGTCGCGTTCTTGTTCAACACATGTGCTGGACAACCCCAAATCCGAATATGTCTTAGACTTGGTTTGCTACCAGTCCACAATTCTATTGGAGTCTTGGGAACCGACTTAGAAGGTACCAAGTTTAGAAGGTAAGCCGCTGTTTCTATAGCATATCCCCAGAACGACTTGGGTAAATCTGAATAACTCATCATCGATCTAACACTTTCTAAAAGAGTCCGATTCCTTCTCTCTGCTACACCATTCTGCTGAGGTGTGCCAGGTGCAGACAACTGGGATGCAATCCCATTTTCTGATAAATATTCCCTAAATTCTCCAAGCAAGTATTCGCCACCACGATCTGATCATAGTGACTTGATACATTTTCCAAGATGTCGCTTCTCCGCACTTGCTTTGTACTCTTTGAATTTTTCAAAGCACTCAGACCTACGGCGCAACAAATAAATGTACCCATATCTAGAATAATCGTCAATAAAAGTGACAAAATACTCATAGCCTCCTCTTGCTTGGATACTCATAGGTCCACATAAATCAGTATGAACCAATTCCAACACTTCTTTGGCTCTATTCCCCTTTGCTTTAAAAGGCGTATTAGTCATCTTACCTTCCAAGCAGGATTCGCAAACTGGAAATGGCTCCACTGCCAACGAGCCTAATGGCCCATCTACTACCAGTCTTTGAATCCTCCTCAAGTTAATATGACCTAATCTTAAGTGCCAAAGATATGTTTGGTTTAATTCAGAAGGTTTCTTTCTTTTATTTGAGCTAGAAAAAATGTTATTAGTTTCCTTTTGTTGCAGCATTGGTTGGACAGGATTAATAATATATAAATTGTCTTGCAATGTACAAGAACATATAACTCGTTTATTCATCATAATAGAAACATTACGATCCAAACAAACATTATAACCATCCATGGCAAGTTTAGAAACCGAAATTAAATTCCTTCTAAACGAAGGTACATAAAGACAATTGTTCAAAACCAAAATCCTATCATCGCCAAAAGATAATGTAATTATTCCAACTGCAACTACTGCTACTTTCGTAGCATCTCCCATGAACACATATATCTCGCCATCTCTAAGCATTCTGTATTGCTGGAACCCCAGCATAGAGTTACAAACATGGTCAGTGGCTCCTGTATCTACACACCAAGTGCTCGTAGATATAGCCGCTATATATGTTTCTGTAACTAGAGAAAGAGACATACCAGTATTGTTTGTCTTCTTAGGAAGAGGACAATCCTGTTTCCAGTGACCTGACTGCTTGCACCTGAAGCACTTGCCCTAAGGCTTTTTCACACCACCTTGAACTCCCACTGTATTAGCAATCTTTCCAGCTTTCTGTGTCTGAGTCTTTTTCTTCTTCTTACCTTTCGGCTTAGATGAAGAAGCTTTCTCGGCCACATTCACTTGAACATTCTGCTTAAAGAGTCCTTCAGCTGCCTGAAGTTCTGTCAGAAGTTCCGCGAGACTATACATCCTTTTGTTCATGGTGTAATTCAAGCGGAATTGCTCAAAACTTTTGGGCAAGCTCATAAGGATGATATCGATCTGGGTTTCCCCATCAATATCAGCACCAAGGATCTCCATCTCATTCAGATGTGACATCATCCTGAGAACATGATCCCTTACAGGTGTTCCTTCAGCCATCCGAGTGTTCATTAAAGCCTTCATTGCTACTTTCCTAGCAGCCCTATTCTGTTCCCCAAAAAGTTCCTTGAGATTAAAGAGCATATCTGAAGCTGTAGGCATAGCCTGATGCTGATGCTGCAAAACACCCGACATTGCTGCCAGAATGTAACATCGCGACATCTCATCAGCCTTAATCCACCGCTTATAATACTCCTTCTCACTTTCAGGAGCATCTTCAGCAGGCTGATCTGGCTTGGGTTCATAAGTACAAAATTTGTACTCCTCAGCAGTCAACACTATGTCCAAATTACGTTTCCATTCAATATAGTTCGGTCCAGTAAGTTTGTTATCCTTAAGTATGGTGAATAGTGGATTAAAGCCCATAATGATCTAATCCTGAGAATCATACATGTAACACGTAATCAGAGAGTTGCACAAATCTTAAAACCTATTGGTTTCCTCTAACAATTAATTAAAATTAATGCACTAATATTTAAGCACCATAAGTATCTGGTACGCCACGATGGGTGACATATATACCACTTAATTCGTTTAAATATTACTTCGGTCCTATTACTAAATAATACGCCACGTTTGGGTGGACTATATATTACCTTTCATAGCTAAGTGTATACCATTATCAAATCTTAAATTAATAGCAATAAGACCGGATGCCACCATTAAATATTTCAAATCAATAATCGATAATAGGATAATTCCCAGATCGAGGGGAGCATTGTCAAGAGGCGTCACTTAAGACCCCTTTCTAGACAGAATCATCCTTTCTCTCAATATCAAAAATCTATATTCAATCAGTGGTACCCTTCTAATTAATCGAATTCTATGAAACTTGGTATGCCACGTTGTGTGGCATGTATACCTTTCAATATTCGTAATTAATTTAGGAAGTTTGTCCTAGTAATATCCATAACACTACCTGACACCATAAATCATATGCCACGTTAGGGTGGACTATATATAATTTATATTTGTCTTAGTGTTAAAATTACATACAAACAATAATGGAGACCGTGGGATTTAATTCCTAATTAATTCCCTCACCCACTTAGTATTTTTATTTAAAATTGAGGAATTTTATCTAGCATGCATCGCCTTATGTTATTTAATCGCAGTCCACATGTATCAAAATACACAAAACACATAACATAACAGCATGCTATTCATGATTAAAGCATAATAAATAAATACTATGTCCATGTCGTCCTAATTATGTTAAACATGCAATTAAAAAATAATTACACACATAATTAACAACACACATAATTAATTATTTAAATCAATAATCAATAATCAGTGGAAAAAATTAAAATAAAATTTTCCACTATTATGGCCCCTTGAAAAAAAAAATTTCCAGCCCTGTTGTCTGCTGAAAAAAAAAAATTCTGCCAGAAAACAGCTATTGCGCATCTCCTGCCTGCGTTACAGCCCTCTAGTGCCTGTTGCGCTGGCGCTTCCTGCGTTACAGCCCAATAGTGTCTGTTGCGCAGGCGCTTCCTGCGTTACAGGCCAAATATACCTGTAACACAGGTCAGACCTGCGTTACAGCCGTTGCCCAGTTTTTTTTTTCACGCGCTGCTTCTGTTTGTGTTCACAGACTTGTTTCTTCAGACTTTCTGTTCGAACTAATATACCAGAACTTCAATCGAACAATCAGCTACGCAGCGGAAAACTTTATTGCTCCGATTTAATTTCCGATCGCACGTAATTGTTACAAAATACCCGGATTATACAAAATCCATCAAACAATTACATAAAAAATAGATCTAATACAAAACTAATTTGTAAAATCTATTCTAACACGATCAACCCTCGTGTTTTACAACCACGATAAACCACGTGGAAACCAAACAAAAATTAACCACGATTAAACCACGTGGGATCCAAACACATAATTAAATAATACATGGCCATAATAGTGGATAAAAACCTACAAAACAAAATTATACAAGCCTACCACTATATACATGCATATATAATTACGACATGGACATCGTATCAAAAATCGCAGAACCATTGAACCTAGCTCTTGATGCTAATTGTTGGGATAATCAGATCTTGGCACTGCGATTTTTGATACAATAAATTAACGAGTACGAATAGAAAAATCACCTTGTTAACGGTTGATTCCATGCTCTTCTATTGTATTCCCAAATTCCCTTGAGCGAAGTGTGGCCTTCGTCTTCTCAAGTTAACCTCTCTTCTTGCTCCTGGGTGGCTACCAAATTTTTTCGACCAGCCCTAGCAAGAAGAGAATAAGAATATATATAGGGCTACAATAGGGATCATGGACAATTAGGTTGGGCCTTCTAATTACATCTTGGGCATAGCCCAATGTAATTAAATATTAATTCAATCCACTAAAGAATTAATATTTGCACTACCTTTCCCAATACCGTAATTTAATTAATTAATTCGGTTCCAATATTATTTGCTTATTAAATTCCCCATGTTTAAAATATCGCATGTCCATTAATTAAATAAATTACTGATAATTCATTTAATTAATATCTTTTATCCTTGATCATCCACTCAACCTTTATTTAATTATGCCGGAATAAATCCACCTTCAGGGTTTCACATAATTAAATCTTTTTTTGAGCTTTCAAGGGGACATCATTAACCCGAATATTATCAGGACATGGATTCCTTCAATAAATAATATCCACCATATATATTATTCCATCACCCAAAATATAATGAAATAAATCAAAAGAATTATTTCATATATAAATCAAAGCATGTAAATAATATACACGTGTCAATTACTATATCCGGATTAAGAACCTAAGCATTAATAATAACATAGAATCTTAGTTCACCTTCTTAATCAGTATAAGGGAACAATTCTAAATTTGATCCTGTTCAATATACACAAAGTATACTAGTATTATTTATTAGTCAATATAAACTAATCTAAATAATACTACAGTCATTCCAGTGGATTGTCTAACACCACCTGTGCTGTGAACCATATTATATTATATAAACCGTATTTAATAATCTAATATTCTGTATCCCATTTGATACTAGATTATTCACAATATATAATATTTAGACAACATGTAAACATTTAAATGATTCTCAATAAAATAGGCCAGAAATAAATGTATATACTTCAAATAAATATTTTCAGTATACACCAACAAAATAGACCCTGCTTTGGCTCAAATATTGCAGACCCTTGTTTAGCAAACTGCTACTCTAGCACAGCAACAGCAACAGTTACAACAGCAGATGTTGGCTCAGCAACAGTAGCAACAACAGCAGCAGCAGCAACAGCAGCAGCAACAACCCGTGCCTCGGGTAGTCACCTTTAAGTCTTTTCAGGCAGTTAAACCTCCAGAGTTCAAAGGGGCAGCAGATCCCATAGAAGCGAGATCATGGTTAAAGGAGATGGAGAAAGCTATCGAGTTAGTAGGGGTTCCAGCAGATAAGCAAACCGAATAAGTGAGTTATTTTCTGAAAAATGAGGCTATGTATTGGTGGGAGTCAGTGAAGGCTCTGGAAGGTACAGAAGTAATTCCTTGGGCAAGGTTTACAGAGTTGTTCTTAGAAAAGTATTTCCCAGACTATATGAAAGATCAGATGGAGATGAAGTTTCTAGAATTGAAGCAGGGCAGTATGACTGTATTGGAGTATGAAGCTAAGTTCACCGAGTTAGCACGGTTTGTCCTGACATATGTAGACACGGAAAGGAAGAAGGCAAAGAGGTTTCAACAAGGGTTGAAACCATGGACTCGTAGTAAGCTAGCAGTTTTGGAACTGGATACTTATGCAGCAGTGGTGCAGAAGGCCATGATAGCAGAAGGAGAAAGTGAATTGTACTTTAAGGAAAAAGAGGGAAAGAAAAGAAAAGCTGGATCAATGGAAGGACGATAAGTGCAAGGCAGCTCTCAGAGTGTGCCCAATAAAAATCCAGGATTTCAGTCAGGAAAGAATGGGAATTCTAAGAAACCAGGATCGGGGAATGGAGGGCAAGGAAATAGACCTCAAGATTCAAATCAACAGAAACTGGTTAGGCCACCCTTGGCAGAGTGCAAGACTTGTGGAAAGAGGCATCCAGGAGTGTGTGCAAAGTTGGAGGTGACGTGCTACAAGTGTAATCAGAAAGGTCACTATGCTCGAGAGTGTAAGGTAGGAATTATATGCCACCGTTGTGGGAAACCAGGGCATGTAATGAGAGACTGTAAAGTACCTGTGGTGAAACCTCCGGTTCTAGCTAACCCAATGTTTCAAGCGATTGAGGCACCCCCAACAGCAAATGACAGACAAGTGGAGAGGACCTTCAATATGACTTCGAATGAAGCTATTAAGGATTCTGATGTGGTAGCAGGTACACTCCCTATAAATTCTGTTCAAGCAAAAGTATTAATTGATTCTGGGGCTACGAAATCCTTTATATCTAAAGAATTTGTTCAAAGGTTAAATTGTGAGATATGCATGTTACATGAGGTTATAGTTATAGAGATAGCTAATTCAGAACGGATTCTAGTTACTCAAGTATGTCCTCGTTGTAAGATCGATATCTCAGGGCATTGCTTTTACGCTAATTTGATACCCTTCCAGTTAGGTGAATTTGATGTCATTCTAGGAATGGATTGGTTAATAGAGAATAATGCACAAATTGACTGTAAGAACAAAAAGGTGATACTTAAACCCTCCGATAATGTAGAATTTACCTTTAGAGGTCAGAAACAGACCAGAAGACTTTTAACCATCATGCAAACAAAGAGATTGTTGAGGCAGGGATGTGAGGGCTACATGGCTTATATTATGGACACTAGACAGGAAGTACCTAAGATAGAAGAAATACCAGTGGTGAGTGAATTTCCCAATGTTTTTCCAGATGAACTCCCCGGGTTACCTCCGGATAGAGAAATAGAATTTACCATCGACTTAGCACCAGGAACCGAACCCGTGTCGAAATCTCCATATCGTATGGCACCTGTAGAGATGAAAGAATTGGCAGCTCAGTTGCAAGACCTCTTAGAAAAAGGTATTATCAGGCCTAGTGTATCTCCGTGGGGGTTCCGGTATTGTTTGTAAAGAAGAAGGACGGGAGTATGAGGTTATGTATTGATTATCGAGAGCTAAATAAGTTGACCATAAAGAATAAGTACCCTTTACCGAGAATTGACGATTTGTTTGACCAGTTGAAGGGAGCGACTTGTTTTTCAAAGATTGATCTACGGTCAGGGTATTTCCAGTTGAAGATTAGACCGGAAGACGTTCCAAAGACCGTGTTTCGGACTAGGTATGGGCATTATGAATTTTTAGTAATGGCGTTCGGGTTAACCAATGCACCGGCAGCGTTCATGGATTTATTGAATAGGGTTTTTAAGAAATATCTGGATAAGTTTGTAATTGTGTTTATAGATGATATTTTGATATACTCAAATACCGAAGAAGAACATGCAGGGCATTTGAGGATAGCTCTAGAAACGTTGAGAAAAGAGAAATTGTATGCAAAGTTTTCTAAGTGTGAGTTTTGGTTGAAAGAAGTACAGTTTTTAGAGCATGTCATCAGCAGCGAAGGGATTAAAGTGGATCCTGCTAAGATTGAAGCTGTGATGAATTGGGAGAGACCTAAAACGCCTACAGAAGTTCGAAGTTTCTTAGGATTGGTGGGATATTATCGAAGATTTGTTCAAGACTTTGCGAAGATAGCCACCCCACTAACAAAGTTGACAAGGAAGAATGAAAAGTTTGTGTGGAATGAGAGGTGTGAAGAAAGTTTCCAGGAATTTAAGAAGAGATTGGTGACTGCACCTGTGTTGACACTTCCAGACGAAAAAGGAAATTTTGTGATCTACAGTGATTCGTCTCACAAGGGTTTAGGATGTGTATTAATGTAGCACGGTAAGGTAATTGCTTGCGCTTCGAGGCAATTGAAACCTCACGAGCAGAAATATCCTACTCACGATTTGGAATTGGCCGCAATTGTCTTCGCCTTGAAGATTTGGAGACATTATTTGTATGGGGAAAAGTGCGAAATTTATACGGACCATAAGAGCTTAAAGTATATTTTCACCCAAAAAGACTTAAATATGAGGCAGAGGAGATGGTTAGAATTACTCAAGGACTGTGATTGCACAATTAACTATCACCCCGGGAAAGCGAATGTGGTGGCGGACGCTCTAAGTAGAAAGGAGAAAATTAACATGTTTACACTGCCTGAGGAGTTATATAGGGAATTTGAGAAATTAGAGATAGAAGTCTACGTGCCAACAAGTAGTACAGATAAGGGTTACACTATGACGTTTCAGCCCGAGTTGTTAGAGAAGATTCATAGGTGCCAGGAGGAAGTCATGAAAGGAGATGTTAACAAGTTAACAGGTGAGGAAATATGCACTCAAGTAGATGACAGTGGAATATTGAGATTTTCTTCATGCATTTGGATACCGAATGTGATAGAGTTGAAGAATGAAATTCTACAGGAAGCCCACAGTTCGAAATATTTGATTCATCCTGGAAGTACGAAGATGTATCGAGACTTGAAAAGAAACTTCTGGTGGCCGGATATGAAGAGAGATATTGCCGAATGGGTGAGTAAGTGTTTAACCTGTCAGAAAGTAAAAGATGAACATCAGAGACCAAGTGGGATGCTACAACCATTAAAAATTCCCGAGTGGAAATGGGAACATATTGCGATGGATTTTGTGGTAGGTTTGCTAAGGACGAGAAATAATCATGATGCTATCTGGGTAATTGTTGATCGATTAACGAAATCTGCACACTTCCTTCCGATAAATGAGAGGTTTTCATTAGACAAATTGGTTCATATATACATAAAAGAGATTGTGGTGCGACATGGAGTTCCAGTATCAATAGTCTCAGATCGAGATCCAAGATTTAATTCGAGATTCTGGAGAAGTTTTCAGGAATGTTTGGGCACTGAATTAAAAATGAGTACTGCTAATCATCCTCAGACTGACGGTCAGAGTGAAAGAACGATTCAAACAATTGAAGACATGCTCCGAGTTTGTGCACTGGACTTCGCAGGAAGTTGGGATGAACACTTGCCATCAGTGGAATTTTCATACAACAACAGTTTTCATGCTAGAATTGGTATGCCACCGTATGAAGCATTGTATGGACGGAAGTGTCGATCTCCGGTATACTGGGAGGAAGTTGGCGAGCGAAAGATACTCGGACCAGAATTAGTACAGCAAACCAAGGAAGTAATTCAACTTATTCAGAAACGGTTAATGACAGCTCAGAACCGACAGAAGAAGTACGCTGATTTGGCCAGAAAGAATATGGAGTTCGAAGAGGGAGAACAAGTTTTGTTGAAAGTATCTCCGTGGAAGGGGTTAGTAAGATTTGGTAAGAAGGGAAAATTAAGTCCAAGATTTGTCGGGCCTTTTGAGGTATTAAAGAAGGTTGGTGTAAGAACCCTAATTTTTGCAATATTTTCTTTTATATAATATCATGTGGCATTGTCAATTTGGAACCTTTCTAGTCATCCCTGTTGTTTAATGGAATTGATTGTCTGAGAAACTATGTTGTTACATTCACTATGTAAGATAAAAGAGAAGATTGTTGAGGGCAAGAGTCTTATTGTTAGTAAGATTTATAAAACTTGGGATTTGAGAATGATTAGAGTATTAAAGGATTTATTAAGGATTATGACGAGGAATTATGGATATTCGAGGAATTTACACAATTAAGTACTTAAGGAATTACTAGGGAAATCTCTACGCGACAAAATATTATTACGAGAGATTAATTAAGATACGATACGAATTAAAGATTAAGTGACAAGCATTGGTGGAAGAAGAATGATACAAGGAGTAGTATTGCATGCAAGTCCCATGCAACTAAGTAGTTAGGAAAAGCAAACTAGTTAAACCAAATGGCAAGAGGAATAGTAACTAGTTGGCATTTCTTTTTCCAAGGAGACAAGAGTACAAGGAGGCCATACCTAGAATTGTACCATGCATATACATACACTAACATGTATCACCCAACCACTTTACCATTATTTCCACCAACACAAAAGCAAAACACAAAAATACTCTCCCCCCCTTGAACAAGAGCTCTCGGCCAAGGCTAAAACAAGGAGGAAAATTTCTTCCTTCTTCCATTCCTCCTCATTCATAATTCAAGGCATAATTCCCAGGCTCTCTACATCATCTAAGAAAGGTATACTAAGCTTTCCAAGCCCTTTCATCCATTGAATTTCAAGATATTAATTGTTAAAGTTATTGTGAATAGTAACAATGTTAAGCTTTTCTTATAGATCTTGGATTATAAGGATAGTAGGAGCTTATTCAAGGTGTTCTTGAGATTTGTAAGGCTTACCCAAGGCTCCTAGATACTCAAGAAGGTATAAAAAACCCTAACCCCTCTTGGCCATGTAGTGTTTATGATGTTTGGTGATAGATCCATGTGTATTGGTGTTAATCTTGGTTGTATAAGTGATGGATGATATAGATCTTGAGTTTTAGTGTTGTGGTTGTGATTTTTATGATTGTGGTTAGTATATGTATCTCCATGAATGTTATAAAGCATGAACTTGGTGAATTAGATGTTGGTTGTGTTGTGGAAGTAAGAATCTTGGTTGATTTAAATGAAACAAACATGCTGAGTTTTTCCAGGAACTTGACCTGTCTTGTAAAATGGTTTTGAGCCCCCAAATCTTGTCCCCTGAGGTCCTACCATATATTGTTGGAAAGGTACTTGAATGTAGTTTCTGGAAATATAAGGTTCATGACTAGGTGATGTATGGATGTTTAGTTATGGCCGGAGAAGTAAAATGTGTTTCTGGATTCCGGACTGCACTAAGTGACCCCCTTGTGAACCATGTTTAAACCCCTAAATATTTATGTGGGATCATGGAAAAATTAGAGAAGCTAGCAAATGCAGTGGTGAAGGCTACCCGGAAAGAATTGGATTAAAATATGAATTTTTCAATTTTATAAAAATGCTAAAGTAAAATTCGCGAAAGGGAAAAAGTCGTTAAATGGAGTATAATTCTAGGGGTAATGGTCATGACTCGGATATGGTAACTAAATTAAGTCGAATAAGTCACGAGCGTAATCGAGTGATGACATGAACCTATAGTGGGGCTAGAGTGTCATAAGATGAAGTCATTAAGTTAATTTCGTACCCCCTAAAACCCCGCAATTAAAGAGATATTGTTAAGGTACTAACGAGCGGTTATTGATTATGTATAGATCGTTCCACTCCGCACGCTCGACCACCCCAACCAAACCAAGGCAAGTTTACTTTTCAAAACTTATACATATACAAGGACTTTCACTGTTGTGTTTGTAGTTTTCAATCATATCAAATGTTATGTTTATCAAAGTATACGTACATATATGGTTGTACCCATTGAACTTAGATTGAAATATTTTCCTCGGACAACGACTCTAGCAATAGAGGTCGTAGCGGTCCGCATATACTATTGACCGGGGAGCGGTATATTATCATATCGTAACTAGATTGCGAAAACCCGAAGGGTCATTCGGGGAGTATCGTATACTCAAGTAATTATTTTTATATCTTCGTAAATACTCGAAACCCTATCTTGGATTAAAAGTTTATTTTATTAAACAATTATTTTATTAATTATTAATATTAAATCTTAAAATATCATTTATTAATTATTGTTCTTTATTTTAAAGATAAAGTTAATCCAAGATACCTTTAATACTTTCAAACTCGAACTCTTTCGAAGTCAAAACATTTTCGAAAACCCCCGGTCAGGTTTGCTTCTTGTGTGATTTCAAGAATCATCGGTCGACTGATGTCGGACCTCAACTACTCAGTTTTCAATCAAAATCAAGTTTTTAAAAGAAAAAGAAAAAGGGACTCTGGCAGGTGTGGGAACCGTTGACGAACGATTCCCGGGATGTGTAAGCGGCCGTGAGCCAGGCGGTCCATCAATTATTATTCCGGCCCAGGTGTTGCCGAAGGATGATTACGGATGTAGTTTTCATCGAGGGTGATTACAGATGTAGTTTTCACCCGGGGATAGTTACGGATGTAGTTTCTATCCTTCTACCGGTAGAGAAGACCCGCGGATTATTGGACTTGGATGTGGCGACTGATCATCGTCAATCCCTGTCAGGTTTTTTTGTTTTCTTCCAGTCCCATCCTCCACTTTGGAAAAATTCTCAAACACTGCTTCTTGGGCCTAAGTGCCAAGTTGCCGATAGTGTGGTTCTTGATAAGAAAAATATTGATATCGTGCAGTATCTAGAACTGCAAGATTTTCTATAAAGATTGGCACGTGTTAGTGCACTTTTGCAATTGTTTCAAAGAATGAAATGTTTTTGTATGGGAAACCTTCTAAGTTAATGGAAGGAAAGAGGTTTGCAATGATGTATTCCCTGTACAGTAAGTTAATCGTAGAGTGTTTTACCGAAAATGATATACTCATATGTATATATTTTCAAACTTGAGATATATTGAAATGGGAACCTTATAAAGGGTTCATATGTTGTTCTTAAAGCTCCTTAGTGAGTATAGATGTTTTATTCAAACTCGGACATATACAGTGTCCAATTATGTTTTGAAATCTGAGATATATACCCATATAGTTGGGAATGTTTTCGAAATAAACCACATTATTATTTTACAAAATGGTGAACTTGCTGAGCATTATGTAGCTCATTCTTGCTTTATAAAAACTTTTAAGAAAGAGAAGAATTTGGTCGGTTAACTCCGCGCCAGCAGAAGAGGAGTAGAAGATTTACCCCGGAGATGATTTAGTTCCTGATAAATACTGCAGAGTAAGTCTGATAGGTTTTCAACTGTAATAGTAAGACTTGTCTTCAAGTGTAGTTGAATAAGTGGAATTGCGTAAGACTCTGGATTGTACAGATGAATTGTAATAATTAGTGTTACTTTTGATTATCGTTTCTGAGGCTCTAACTTGTTTGTGTGTAAGATTGAGGTCTGGATGGATGTATTGTTGAGTTGTAAAGTTAATACAGGTATGATATGGTTGGATGGTGACGTGATGACCTGAATCTCTGACCTCGGATTTGGGGGCGTCACAGAAATGGTATCAGAGCGATAAGTTACAGTACTCAGAAACCAGAGTGTTGAGAGTTAAGTCTAAGTAGGAGAATGACATAAGAGATCATAACAAACTTATGATTGGACTACCAGAGGAGGTACAGGTGAGTAGAATGGATTGGAGTGTTACTGAAGGTATTATACTAGGGTCGATAGAATCCTTAGAGACCTTCAGAATGATGAATAGAGGTTTGAGAGTCGTACATGACCTATCATAGGTAATGATATAGGAAGCAGAGCGAAATCTCGAGAGCAGCTGAGGTAGAGGCGATATTGCCAATATGATCGGATGACTAGGCTGGCATAAATTTTGTGGCCCATATTCCTCCACAGTTTAGGAGGCGGCATTTTAAGAATCAAGAAGTTTGGACTTCCCTACATAATTAAGGGTACTTAGTACTTGGGTTAATGAAAGTCTTTTACTTTGGCTATAAGATCCGATTTTCGATAAGTAACGGGTTTACCTGAAGGTTGGTCACTTTGTCGTTGTGGATTCCATTAACCTTGATGGTGAATTTTACATGTGTTATACGAGAATGTTATCATAAGACGAGCGTGCTAGATAATTCCACGCATGATTCGGACGCTAGAACATGGTAGTTCAACTTAGAGAACAAACAAGTGGGATTAACAAAGGGACTCAAAAGAAGTTGATTATGGTTGCAACGAGCGATACAGTGATCTCAGAGTCTACCAAAAGAAAAGACCAGCGGGTCTAGAGTGGGATCCTTTGATAGAGATGTTATCAGGGACTACGTATATATGTATTGTAGACCTCAATATCTTTGGTATATGTTCACATACACACACCCGCCACTGAACCCATGGACTGCACTGAGATCCCTGAGAGATCTCTTTGATCTGTTCCCAGGGGGAACTGGCCACTTGTGATTCATGTCGGAAGGCATGAAGTAGGACCCTATGGACTTAGCAGGTGTCCCCGGAATGATGTGAAGCTTGGTCTTCAAGGTAAAGCACTGAAATGACAGATATATTTGTGAAACCCCAACTCGATAAAGGACGTTAAGATGATGATTGAGAGACACACTAGTTGGTGTCTTGTATTACGAAGACGAAGAGATGGAGTTAACCTCATAATGGTGATAATGAGATGCACGAATGGTTATTAACTTATTTTGATAACTACCGGCTGGTGCACTACTTCATTTTAAACTGTTCACTAACCATGTTACCTCGATTAGTTTATATCAGGTAACCCTTCTAGCTTTCTACTTCAAATTTGTGGAATAAAACCCAGTGATATACTTTCCCTAAAGCAGGACTTATCCGAAGTAATTTTATTTGACCCATGAACATTCTATTCAAAAATTTATGATGATCTTGTTCGGCTCAGGCCTATTTACACTTTCTTTCAATTATCCGAGGAATGTTCAACGAATATTTCCTTAATTAATCGACAAATACTACTTAACAAATATCGATATTTGATTTCTTCTTTCATACTTGCACTCTTCAGTTGAGCTCATAAATATTCAACAAATTACTGAGGACATGGATGATCTAATGTCCAGACATCCCTCATGAATTCTTTTCTTCTATTCAAGATGAGATTGTACATCGTACATTGAAATCATAGTAAGGATATCATTTTGATAGTGGTATTCCGAATTTAATTCTATTGCCGGATCTGATAAAGCATGTGTACGGAGGCACCCTTGGGTGGACCGTTTCACTGATAAGTAATATTTGATGAGAGGTTATCGATTGTTCCGATACGTAGAACATTCTCTTCAGATTTTATAGTTTTCTCTTTCAAACTTAATAACTTCTTATTTCCATTCGTTGTCCGAGTAGCCTAAGGTTTCTTCAGTGGCTACGATGTTGAAATTCCGTTCTAGCCAATTGGAACTGGCTAGTCGATATGTCAATATGAATGACTAGTTGATTGTTCTAACTAGGCAAAATTGTAATGTTGTGAAAAACACCTAGCTAATTGTCCTAGCTAGTGGTGATGTCTCAAACAGGTGGACTAGCAAATTTTGTATAGCTAGTTGCTAGTGTTTCTTGAAAAGGACTAGTTATTGTTTCACTGGTCCAACTCCCAATTTTATTTATCCAGCAATTCTGCCATGCATTTCGCCTACGGTAAAGTATGATGATGAAAGTTCGATGAATAACTTGATTGAGACCAAGTGAGGTCGCCCACTCGACTTGAACTCTTACCCATCTTTGTATCAGACTTTATATCACTTGAATATTTTATTCTTTCATTCATACAATCAGAATTCCTTTGAAACCATTGATTACTTGAGTGACAAACTACTTCATTCTTTAATTGTCATGGAGTAGAATTGCTTTCTATTGGCTGACCTTCATCAACGCGACCTTAGATTTCCTCTTATTATTCAGAAGGAAAAGTATCCACCCGATGTAAGAATTGTATAAAGACCGTCTTTATGACTTTTGTATCCAACAATCATTGCCCTTGTGCAACATTCTCTATGGTATCATATTACAGAATTATCAGGACGAGAAGGAATAAACCTTGTCGTATTCTTTCTGTCCATCCTTACATCTCCAAAAATCGAGACTCCTAGTATTTGGAACCATCAACCTTCTTCGAACATCCAATGTGGAATTCTTATTGAAATTATCTTTTGGACCTTGTTATTTTGAAACCATTCCTTTCAAAGTGATTACTCTAAGGTGAACGGGAGGTACAATTATGAACCGTTACACCAATATGAGATCAAAAACCAAATGTTGTAATTGTGCAGCCAGAGCGTTATGCCGAGTAATTATTAAAGTATAAATAACATGTTGGGGCATACCACAAGACCTTTAATATTAGTGTGGGGAAAGTTATAAGAAATGATGAGGTGGTTGGGAGTACGCTCCTACCAACCGTTGTCAGGATGTTATAGTAATGAATTCTGGAGTTACCAAGCCTTTTCCTGATCCAAGAAATTCAAATCGATTGCGATGTAAGGCATATCCTTAGAGGAAACTAACATACAAGTGAGATGGACAAGAAAGGAAGAAATATCGTGGCAAGAATGTGAAGCTTTACTTAGCTTAAAGGGATTGATGCACATAGCGAGACATAAAGTTTAAAAGGCCCCTAATAGCAAATGGATGCATGGATATATCCCAATGATCCTTCGAGATTACCACCTAATCAAGTTTATTGGGAATCGCAGCAGCATACAGGCCTCAGGCTGATTGGCGCCAGTTGTGAAAGAGGACGAGCGTATGACATCTTACCTATATCATCGAGAACTGAAACCCTTATCGGAAATGGAGGAATTGTTGACTAGTTAAAGTGCGTAGTTGTTTTTCAAAGATAAGGTTAAAGAGAAGGTTTCACCAACTCAAAATCGACCCCTGTACTGTGCCAAAGTTGGCATTTCACACTAATATAAACGTTATAAAATTATGGTAGTATCGTTTGAATGGACTAATGAGTCAGAAGCCTTTATGGATTAATGAACAAAGTTTTGGAATGAAATGAGATATTAGCAACAACCTCGTTGTTAGCTATACTTGATTATAAAGAGAGGACTTTGAGAGTCACGATGATGCGTCTTTCAAGAGTTTAAGAGGTGTGCCGATGCAGTAGAAAGGGGATGATAGCCTATACTTCTAAACAACATAAAGGTTACGGGATAGGATATACTAACCGTGAGTCTGGGATTAGTCATGATGGCGTTCACGCATAAAACTGAGACGTTAACTTTATGAGAAAAGTGTGAAAGTTTTCCACAAGTGCCATAAGTATATCTTCATATTAGGACTAAACATAAGAAAGAGAAGGTGACGAAAGGGAGCAGGGAGTATAATGGAGAAATTTGTTATTTCCCAGGAAAGGCCAGTGTGGTGGCCGATACCTATAGAAGGGATTATTCAAAATTGGAATTCAATCAATGTTGACCAAGAAAATAGAATATATACAATAAAGAATAATGTTAGAGGAAAATGACTAAATTATGGGGAAGGACAAAGATGTACAGAGAATTAAGAGAATGTTTGGCAAACGGATAAGAAGAATGGTGTTGGCAAACTATTAAGTACAAACGCAACATGTCAAAAACAAAATGATAGAGATCTAGTGGATCAATTCCGCCCGTAGAAAATCTTGAACGTGGACAGAATTATAATGAATTTCATGAGTAGGTCGCCGAAGACCGAGCCAAGAGATGGCCCTAGTTGATTTATAATTGCTGGATCAAGTGATTTACCTACGAGAGACTTTCCATTTAGAAGATTATCGATTTGTATACGGAAGAGGTGGTGGTGCAATATAAAACTTCTGCAGTGATTACGTCAGATAGAGACTTAAGGTTAAACTTCAAATATTGAAGGTGCTTTCAAGTATAATTAATAAAGAGATTGAGCGTATGTACTAATTTGATCTGTGGCTGACGGACAGGGAAGAAGAATTATCCAGACGATCGAATTTATATTTAGTGTCGTGCCTTAGATTTCACGGGGCAGTCGAGAATAAAAGCTTATCCATGAAACGAATGTTGTTATCACGATCGGCACCATGCGAACGTAAGGACGTCTCTTGTAAAGCGTACTACGAAAGAAGAAGTTTCGCTTTTCTTGCGTTACGAAGAATTCAATGAACGAGGGATATAGTAGCTGAACTGGTTCGACGTATACCGAAGACTATACAGTATCCATAGCAAGTGGTAACGACTGACGGGAGGCAACACATGCGTGCTAATCAAGCCAAGGAAAATGAGGAATACCGTGCGTATTGACGTTGTCTCAGATTATAGAACACGACCACAAAGTATTCACGGCCCAACGATACAAGGACTCAACACGGATACTATGAACAAGGTAAAAGAGGAATGTATAAGTGGTGGGATAGAAATTTTCATTCATAGAACAACCGATAAGGAATATAGGTCAAGGAGAGCATGCGTTGAGAAGCAACACTAAAGCGTTGGTAAGATCAAGGTAAGAGAACAAAAGGGTTGAAGTGTCAACCTGAGAGTTGGGAAGGGTAAAGTTGGAATTGTATCCACAACTATTTTCCTTAGGTTCTTAAGATAGAATCCTTTTAAGGAGAGGAGACTGCAATAACCCAAATTTTATGGGTGGATGAGAAATCTTTGCGATCACGAGATGTACGAATTATTAAATGAAGATTTCGAATTGATATTACGTCTTTACGGTACAGACGAGTGTATGTAAAAGTCATTAGTTTTTTTTACGAAACCCATTATTTCGAATGGTCAAATTTTGTGGGATATCTAAGGAGATCGTGGTAAGGCATGGGGTTCATGTGAGCATTGTATCTGGTAGAGACCCAAGGTTCAACTCCAGGTTCTGGAGGAGTTTCCAGGATTGTGTGGGGACCAAGTTAAACATGAGTACTGCATACCACCCCAATCAGACGGACAGAGCGAGAGAACCATCCAGACCATAGAGGACATGTTGAGAGTATGTGCCATCGATTTTAAGAAAAGTTGGGATGACCGCTTGCCGTTGATCGAATTTTCCTACAACAACAGTTACCATGCGAGTATAGGAATGCCCCATATGAATCTTTATACGGACGAAGATGTCGGTCTCCCTTGAGTTGGGAAGAAGTTGGAGAGCGGAAGATTTTAGGGCCTGAACTGGTCCAACAGACAAGAGAAACTATCGAGCTCATAAGGGGACGGCTGGTAGCGGCCCAAGACAGACAGAAGAAGTATGCGGACCAGACCCGCAAGGACAAGGAATATGAGGTAGGAGAGTTTGTGATGTTGAAGGTATCACCGTGGAAGGGATTGATGAGATTTGGTAAGAAGGGGAAGCTAAGCCCAAGATTTATTGGACCTTTTGAGATCTTGAGACGAGTAGGAAAGTTAGCCTATGAATTGGCTTTACCCCCAAGCTTGCAGCAAGTACATAATGTGTTCCATGTGTCCATGCTACGACACTACCATACCGACTTCCGACACGTGCTAGAACATGATCAAGTGGATCTGCAGCCAGACTTAACCTATGTGGAGCAACCCGTAGAAATCATGGATAGAAAAGAACAGGTGCTGAGGAACAAGGTTGTCAAACTAGTGAGAGTTTTGTGGAGGAACCAGAATGTCGAAGAATCAACATGGGAACTAGAGAGCACGATGCGTGAAAAGGACCCCCAACTGTTTTCAACCTGATTCCGGGACGGAATCCTTTTAAGGAGGGGAGGCTGTAAGAACCCTAATTTTTTCAATATTTTCTTTTATATAATATCATGTGGCATTGTCAATTTGGAACCTTTCTATTCATCCCTGTTGTTTAATGGAATTGATTGTCTGAGAAACTATGTTGTTACATTCACTATGTAAGATAAAAGAGAAGATTGTTGAGGGCAACAGTCTTATTGTTAGTAAGATTTATAAAACTTGGGATTTGAGAATGATTAGAGTATTAAAGGATTTATTAAGGATTATGACGAGGAATTATGGATATTCGAGGAATTTACACAATTAAGTACTTAAGGAATTACTAGGGAAATCTCTACGCGACAAAATATTATTACGAGAGATTAATTAAGATACGATACGAATTAAAGATTAAGTGATAAGCATTGGTGGAAGAAGAATGATACAAGGAGTAGTATTGCATGCAAGTCCCATGCAACTAAGTAGTTAGGAAAAGCAAACTAGTTAAACCAAATGGCAAGAGGAATAGTAACTAGTTGGCATTTCTTTTTCCAAAGAGACAAGAGTACAAGGAGGCCATACCTAGAATTGTACCATGCATATACATACACTAACATGTATCACCCAACCACTTTACCATTATTTCCACCAACACAAAAGCAAAACACAAAAATACTCTCCCCCCTTGAACAAGAGCTCTCGGCCAAGGCTAAAACAAGGAGGAAAATTTCTTCCTTCTTCCATTTCTCCTCATTCATAATTCAAGGCATAATTCCTAGGCTCTCTACATCATCTAAGAAAGGTATACTAAGATTTCCAAGCCCTTTCATCCATTGAATTTCAAGATATTAATTGTTAAAGTTATTGTGAATAGTAACAATGTTAAGCTTTTCTTATAGATCTTGGATTATAAGGATAGTAGGAGCTTATTCAAGGTGTTCTTGAGATTTGTAAGGCTTACCCAAGGCTCCTAGATACTCAAGAAGGTATAAAAAACCCTAACCCCTCTTGGCCATGTAGTGTTTATGATGTTTGGTGATAGATCCATGTGTATTGGTGTTAATCTTGGTTGTATAAGTGATGGATGATATAGATCTTGAGTTTTAGTGTTGTGGTTGTGATTTTTATGATTGTGGTTAGTATATGTATCTCCATGAATGTTATAAAGCATGAACTTGGTGAATTAGATGTTGGTTGTGTTGTGGAAGTAAGAATCTTGGTTGATTTAAGTGAAACAAACATGCTGAGTTTTTTCAGGAACTTGACCTGTCTTGTAAAATGGTTTTTAGCCCCCAAATCTTGTCCCCTGAGGTCCTACCATATATTGTTGGAAAGGTATTTGAATGTAGTTTCTGGAAATATAAGGTTCATGACTAGGTGATGTATGGATGTTTAGTTATGGCCGGAGAAGTAAAATGTGTTTCTGGATTCCGGACTGCACTAAGTGACCCCCTTGTGAACCTTGTTTAAACCCCTAAAAATTTATGTGGGATCATGGAAAAATTAGAGAAGCTAGGAAATGCAGTGGTGAAGGCTACCCAAAAAGAATTGGATTAAAATATGAATTTTTCAATTTTATAAAAATGATAAAGTAAAATTTGCGCAAGGGAAAAAGTCGTTAAATGGAGTATAATTCTAGGGGTAATGGTCATGACTCGGATATGGTAACTAAATTAAGTCGAATAAGTGACGAGCGTAATCGAGTGATGACATGAACCTATAGTGGGGCTAGAGTGTCATAAGACGAAGTCATTTAGTTAATTTCGTACCCCCTAAAACCCCGCAATTAAAGAGATATTGTTAAGGTACTAACGAGCGGTTATTGCTTATGTATAGATCGTTCCACTCCGCACGCTCGACCACCCCAACCAAACCAAGGCAAGTTTACTTTTCAAAACTTATACATATACAAGGACTTTCACTGTTGTGTTTGTAGTTTTCAATCATATCAAATGTTATGTTTATCAAAGTATTGATGCAATTGAGATTGTATAAGTACATATATGGTTGTACCCCTTGAACTTAGATTGAAATGTTTTCCTCGGACAACGACTCTAGCAATAGAGGTCGTAGCGGTCCGCATATACTATTGACCGGGGAGCGGTATATTATCATATCGTAACTAGATTGCGAAAACCCGAAGGGTCATTCGGGGAGTATCGTATACTCAAGTAATTATTTTTATATCTTCGTAAATACTCGAAACCCTATCTTGGATTAAAAGTTTATTTTATTAAACAATTATTTTATTAATTATTAATATTAAATCTTAAAATATCATTTATTAATTATTGTTCTTTATTTTAAAGATAAAGTTAATCCAAGATACCTTTAATACTTTCAAACTCGAACTCTTTCGAAGTCAAAACATTTTCGAAAACCCCCGTTCAGGTTTGCTTCTTGTGTGATTTCAAGAATCATCGGTCGACTGATGTCGGACCTCAACTACTCAGTTTTCAATCAAAATCATGTTTTTAAAAGAAAAAGAAAAAGGGACTCTGGCAGGTGTGGGAACCGTTGACGAACGATTCCCGGGATGTGTAAGCGGCCGTGAGCCAGGCGGTCCATCAATTATTATTCCGGCCCAGGTGTTGCCGAAGGATGATTACGGATGTAGTTTTCATCGAGGGTGATTACGGATGTAGTTTTCACCCGGGGATAGTTACGGATGTAGTTTCTATCCTTCTACCGGTAGAGAAGACCCGCGGATTATTGGACTTGGATGTGGCGACTGATCATCGTCAATCCCTGTCAGGTTTTTATGTTTTCTTCCAGTCCCATCCTCCACTTTGGAAAAATTCTCAAACACTGCTTCTTGGGCCTAAGTGGCAAGTTGCCGATAGTGTGGTTCTTGATAAGAAAAATATTGATATCGTGCAGTATCTACTAGAACTGCAAGATTTTCTATAAAGATTGGCACGTGTTAGTGCACTCTTGCAATTGTTTCAAAGAATGAAATGTTTTTGTATGGGAAACCTTCTAAGTTAATGGAAGGAAAGAGGTTTGCAATGATGTATTCCCTGTACAGTATGTTAATCGTAGAGTGTTTTGCCGAAAATGATATACTCATATGTACATATTTTCAAACTTGAGATATATTGAAATGGGAACCTTATAAAGGGTTCATATGTTATTCTTAAAGCTCCTTAGTCAGTATAGATGTTTTATTCAAACTCGGACATACACAGTGTCCAATTATGATTTGAAATCTGAGATATATACCCATATAGTTGGGAATGTTTTCGAAATAAACCACATTATTATTTTACAAAATGGTGAACTTGCTGAGCATTATGTAGCTCATTCTTGCTTTATAAAAACTTTTCAGAAAGAGAAGAATTTGGTCGGTTAACTCCGCGCCAGCAGAAGAGGAGTAGAAGATTTACCCCGGAGATGATTTAGTTCCTGATAAATACTGCAGAGTAAGTCTAATAGGTATTCAACTGTAATAGTAAGACTTGTCTTCAAGTGTAGTTGAATAAGTGGAATTGCGTAAGACTCTGGATTGTACAGATGAATTGTAATAATTAGTGTTACTTTTGATTATCGTTTCTGAGGCTCTAACTTGTTTGTGTGTAAGATTGAGGCCTGGATGGATGTATTGTTGAGTTGTAAAGTTAATACAGGTATGATATGGTTGGATGGTGACGTGACGACCTGAATCTCTGACCTCGGATTTGGGGGCGTCACAGTTGGAAAAGTTGCCTACGAGTTAGCCTTACCGCCTCACATGCAACATATTCATAACATATTCCATGTATCAATGCTTAAGAAATACCACCCGGACTCTAAACATGTCATCGAATATGAGCCGATAGAGATCCAGCCAGATTTATCTTATGTGGAACAACCCATCAAGATATTAGATCGCAAAGAGAAAGTCCTGCGAAGTAAGACAATACCTATAGTAAAAGTTTTGTGGACAAACCCCCGAGTGGAGGAATCAACTTGGGAGCTTGAAAGCGACATGCTCGAGAATTATCCTCATTTGTTCACGTAGGTGAGATTCTGGGGACAGAATCCTTTTAAGGGGGAAGGGTATAACGCCTTATAAATTTTTAGTAATAATAATTATTTATTTAATATTAAATGTGAATTATGTGGCGTATAAAATTTGTTGAGGAGGTGAAGTATCAGTGGAATAATATTTGTGGGCCTAGTTGATGATTTGTATGTGATGTGTAAGCCTGGGGATTTTTAATTATATTTTTGGGAATTTATTCCTATTTAATTGTGTTATATCTACCTTCTGTGAATTTTATAAAATCCTCGGGATTAGCAGAAATCCTGAAATCTTTTGCATTATTAACTTTATTAGTTTATATGACTTTTAAAAATAATTGATGAATTATATTTGGTTTTGAGAATTTTAAAATGATTTTATGAATTATTTTTTCATTCTATGGATTTAATCTTATAAAATCCATATTTAATTCGTTTTTAATCCTAAAAATATTTTAAAAATATATGGGTGATCGTAATTTTACATTCTTTATTTTATAATTTTAAAACTTAATGTTTCACCCCTTTTTCTGTTTAATCGCTATTTTAAAAATTGATTTTTTTTCAAAATTCATTTAAAAATGAAATTGTGCAATTGGTTTTAAGTTTTCCCCAAATCATGTCATATAACCCTAATTTCAGTCCAATTGTTAAAAAGGAAACAACACTCTCTCTCGGGTTCTCGTGAATGTTCGCCTCTCTCGTGTAAATATCTCCCTCTGCACTCGATCTGAACACATCCAGCTTTGTAAGTGCGACCTTGTGTTTATTTTTACAGAATCAATCTAACCCTCCTCTCCTTACACTCCCTTGTAAATTAGTTGTGGTGCTTGTACAGTGGTTTTGTTGGTTTATGGCTGGGGTGTGCGAGGGTTCCCTTCCCTGTTTCCTATGGGTCGATTGTGTGGTGTGTTAGTGTATGGTTGATTGTAAGTTCTAATTTGGAGTGGTAGCAACATCTCTCTCTTGGAATCAAACTTTTTTCCCTTCCCTGTTCGATGTTAACATCGTGTAAACCTTGTGTGTGTAGTGTATGTATTAAACGTGGGTGTTGTTGTTGGTGGCTGGATGTCCAGTCGTGTGTGTGCTTGAGTCCTCTTGTGCTGAATTTCCAAAATTCTCGATAATTTGGTTCGGTCATCTATTATAATGCGAATTCCTGTGGTCATTGAATTCGAATATTGATGATTGAAACCATGATTATTCGATTTTTATCTGTGAAATTACAACAGTCATTATAATTAATTTCGTGCAAAATTTTGAGTTGGAGGCCCAAATTAGGGTACCCTCAAAATTTTGCCCTATCGACGGTGATATGAGATATTGACTCGATGGTAATTGGCAATGATGATTTTTCTGAGCCAAGTATTATTATATAAATTATACAATATTCTTTAATTCGTGTCTTAATTTACAAGATTTCGTATTTTGTCGACATAAACTGATTAATTTAAGGATTATTCGGATTAGAGTAATATAAGTCTGAATGGTTGGATAACTTCTGAAATATGAGGATTGTGTTGGTTGTGTCGGATGTATCCCGATTGGTAGTCACCCGTATAAAGGGGATGCCGTTAAAATTTTTCTAAAATTCTAAATTTACTTTTCGAATATATGTATGTATACGATTATACTACTAGTATAAGTATTAATTGCACTATATGTAATTATTTGTTGATGATTTGATAAGTGTTTGTTGGTTATGGATAAGGCTTATATTAGGGATTATAAATTGATGTTATATGAATAAATAAATGAATTTAGGGGATTATTCACAAGGGTAGGCTAAGGTTAACTAGTGGTATCGATCAGCGAGCGTCGAATAGAATTCTAATATAGTGTTTATATTGTGTGTAGATCCCAAGGACAAAGGGAAAGCTAAAGCCGAGGACGTAGGGACTCTACGAATTCTGTGATTTCCTGATTAAGGCAAGTAAACCACTTCAATTATCTTTCAAGTGAATTATGATTATCATAACTTGATCCTTATGTTCATTTGATTTATCATTGATATAATTGTTCTGTTAATTTCCAATAAATTCGAATATTCGATTGTTATACCCCAGATCAATAATGTTGAGATCATTAATTCTTTTAGTGACGTATCCTAAATCAATACCCCTTTTTCTATATCGAACTTGTCGATATCTAGGTCAGAAATTACCCGACCTTATTTCTTTGTGAGATTGAGATGTTGACCTGGAACGTGAGTGTCCAGGGTGTTTGGTAGTTTGAGGTGGTCGATTGTTCCGACACCTGATGTTCAGTATAGGATTGGACTATTGTTTTTTTTAAAATATGGACCGTGAGGGTCGGACCAGATTCGTGGTCAGAAATTATTAAGGCCAATGTGTGCCGTGGATCCATTAAAGGACATTGCTGTGTGCGTTTGTCCGGGGTTACTGCGTGACTAATCAGCAACCTAACCTTATGATTTTTTTTAACTATAAAATGCAAGATAGTCCAATCCTTTCCTACTTTATGATTCAGATAAAATTATATATCCCTTCAGCTTTTGAATATTTAAATTGTTGATTACTAGTTCTTGATAGACCTGCTGTTTTAATTCAGTTATGTTTATAAATTATATATTTGCTGAGCATTCTTAGCTCACTTGCTTGCTAATCCTGTTTCTTCAGCTAAACACGAAGATGTCTAGGAGGAGTGGATCGTCAGGTTGGGGCAGCCTTAGGGGTAGTCAGAGAGTTGAGGAGGTGGGATGGGTAGACAGCTTATAACCTTATTTCTTATCATTTCTGTATCGGTTAGACAGATTAATTAATTTATGGAGTTGTATATTATTTTATTCAGAACTTGGGTTGTAATAGTTAATTAGTAGTTGTTTCATACTGTGACCTGTGAGCGGTCTTGGCTAGTCAGAGTTTATGTTTCTTTATAAATTTTGCTATTATTATGCCTGTGAGCAGGTTAGGTTATAGTTGGTTTGGTTTGGTTGATTTGGACAGGTGGTTAGTCCTATTTATGAATACATCATGCCAAAATTTTCTAAAATTCTTCTGTAAAAATATTTATTTTATTGTAAAAGGTGTATATTATTATTTTGGGTTAGTGAGAGCGTTACATGCATAGTTGTTTCATTGCATGTGTGCCACGTGTCCCACTCACCCACTAATGTGTCTTACTTACACATTAAATAAGGAATTTGTTGAGTGTATTAATGTTTAAAACGATTGGGTTTTACTTTTTCATTACAACTCTAATCAATTCTACATACACGGTTATTTTCTCTGCACACAACCCACTCACAGTCACTTGTTATTTCACTTGCACATTTTCACAAACACCTTTCTTACATATCTTTTTCACTGCTATTTTCTTCTCACATCGATTCTAATGGCCACCAAAGCTTTTACTGCTCAAGGGTTATTGTTTGTTCCTAATAATTATGCAGCTCCATTGAACAATGCAAACGTTCCAGGGGCGTTTCATTTGATTCAAAATTTCTTGAGAGATTTAAAGATAGGTCAAGCCCTAGTCGAACCACCAATGCTTTCTACCACGCAGATTGCTACTTTCTGGGAGAACTCTTCTTATGACGATGGAGGAGAGGATGGGAATCCTTCAATCATTTTCATATATGAGGAGACAGAGTATGTGATTACTCAAACTACAGTCAGAGAAACCATGGGTTTTGATACACAAACTTCCTACAGTGTTGTTTCTAACAATACCCTGAAAGAGATGTTGTAGCAACTTGGGTGTTCAGGTCCTTTAGAGAAACTTGGTAATGTGAAAAGGCAAAAGCTAAGGAAGGAGTGGAGTTTCTTCTTCGATTGTATAACAAGGGCCTTTGGAAAGAAAGTCAGAAACTGGGATGCTATCCCTACTAATAGTCTACAAATTGGGTATTCTCTTCTCTATGGAAGTAATTACGATTTTGGTAGACTTATTTTAATGAACATAGGTGATAGATTGTCAGAGTCTACTACTGTCTACTTTGCTAGATTCTGTCAATTATTATTCTCTGCTTGTGTGCCTGGTATTGAAATTGCTGAGGATGATGTTATTCAGCCTTTTAAAGTCAATAAGAGGATATTCTCTGATTTGACTAACAAGGATATCAACAAGGAGCAATTACCTGACTTGGTTTTGCCTCTTGCTGTTAGGTCCGATAAGATTGTAGAAGGGGGGGGGTTGAATACAATCTATATCATTTTCTCGAAATTTGTTCTTTAAATAAAATTTATTTTAAACAAATTTGTGCGGAATAATATAACACAGATTTCAAGTTGAATATAACAATAAATTAACTTGATGGGTGTTACAAAATCAGTGCAAATGATTATCAAGTAATTAATAACTAATTAAAAAATTCGACATGAACTTTTCTAATTTAGTTAATAAAAATCAAGATATCAAGTTGTGAACTAGGAAACTTAATTCGCTAGTAGTACAAGAATCACAAGTAAACAAGTTCCAATGGATAGAATATTACAACTGAGATGAACTTGAATTTACAGAAATTAATTTGTATGTGTTCTTGAGCTTGAGAGAGAGAGATAGGCTGTTGTGTTTGTATGTAATGTTATGTTCAGATACTTCTGCTTCTTTTGCAATCTTCTATCTTTTATAGCACAGCCACAGTCATATTGCTTTGTTTCAATTGATATAACAATCAATTAACAATAATATGACATTCGGTATGACTATCCACTACAAGTAATATGACAGTTTCTTCCAATATAACTTTCGGTATGACTATCTTTAATACTTGATATGACAGTCTGTTGAACTAGATATGACAATCCATCCCAATATAACTTTCGGTATAACTATCTCTTTGAACGAGATATGACTATCCAGTTGAGATAATATGACTGTCCAATCCAACATCTTGATATGACTATACTCTTTGAACTGTATATGACAATCGGTATAACTATCCTTTGATAGTTATATTATCATATTTTTTCAGCTTATAATTAATTAAATGATTTACAAAAATCATTTAAATAACTATTTCTTTTTCATATTAATTCTGATTTAATTAATCTAATAATTACTTTAACAAATATATTAATTCTGATAGAATTAATTTATTTATTTAAATTAATTATTTGATTTAATTAATTAAAGTAGAATTAATACAAATCCTTTAATAGTCAATACTTCACTGTGTACCACGTAATTATAATAAGGAACATACACTGGATCGTTGTTGACGCTCGATGTACTGTCTGGTTCATGAACGACTAACTCCAATCTCTGTTCTTCATCTTGACTTTAAACCGTGGTCTTTTTCCTTTCTTCACTCTCTTCAATCATTCTGTACTGATACTGTTTCTTGTCACTTATAGAAATCTCTGTCCTTTAAATGAATCCATGTGTTTCAATGCTACCTTGAGGCTTAATCAGACAACTGAATCTTCTTCCAGTGTAAAACATCAAAACTATAGATTGACTTGTTGATTTTTCTTTTGACAGTTATCATCTTTTGAGATTCCTGTGACAGTTGATATTATTTACTTATTACAATCTAATTTAATTGGATTAGGATCCTCGAACTACAAATAGGCTGAGTCATATGCCTTTCACTTGCTCTTCAAAATTTCCTACATCAACCTCAAGAACCACAACAGCCTGAACTACAACAGCATGAACCTGTAAACACTGAACCCATACAACCACCTACAAACACTGAACCTTAACAACCTGTAAACCCTTAACAAAATCCAAACATTGCACCACAATAACCTACAAACACTCAAACTCAACCTCAACCTCAACCTGAACAACAACCACCACCTACAAAGACCAAATCAAAATATGGAGGTAGAACAAAGCACACAGCAGAAAATACACAGCATAGATCTGCTAGAGCCAAAAAGGAATCTGAAGCTAAAAAGGAGTTTGTCAGGCCTTGAAGAAAGGAGAGAGCAAACAGACCTCCATCACCATCTGTTGTTGAAGATGATTCTACTGAAGAAGAAGAAGCAGTTGAGGTGCCTCAAACTAAGAGGAGAAAGTTGATACTTGATGAGTTTGAAGAGGAGATGAACATTGAAGCTCCAAAGGTGATTTCTAAGGAAATACCTACTGTTGAGGTACATACTGCAGAAGAAGTTGTTCATACAACTGAAAATGTACAGATGGATGAGGCAAACAGAGATGGTTCTGCTGCAATGGATGATTTTGTTGAAAAAGTTATACCATTCTCTGATCACATTGATATTCCTACTTCACCTATTGTTACTAATTCTGGAGAAACTGGTGCAGTTGATCAGCCTACTGTAGTACTTGATGAAACAGTAGCATCACACACTGAGCTATTCTCTGATGCTCACCAGGTTTCTGAAAAAGGTGAAGAAGTTGAGAAATCAACCAAGGCTGTACCTTCTGAGCCTATGGATGCAGTTCTTGAAGTTGAAAAGTTTGTTGAAACTAGAGAGCAACCTGTAGATAATGTTGCTGATGAAATTGTAGAGAATGTTGTAGAGACTGTTGCTGAAACTGTTGAAGCTGCAGTGCATATTGATGAGATTGATCCAGTTGCAGATGCAGATGCTGATGCTGAAGATGAAGGAAGTGCAGAGTCTAACTCTTCTCAAAGTATACCAGTACAAACTGATGCTAAGCACACACCTTTTTCTCAACCTTCACATGCACATGACATTGAAGCAGAACATTTTGCCAAGTATTCGAAGGATTGGTATAAATCAGATTGCATTTTTAATACTGGAAGAGCAGCTAAATTTGTGCATCAATCTGCCCAAAAGATTTCAAATCTTGATATTCTCTCGAGTCTACAAGCAACTATTGTTCAAGTCAAGACACTGAATGAAAGGTTTGATCAGTCTCAAAAGGCAATTACTGATCTGAGAGCTGATGTTGTTGCTCGAGACATGAACATGCAGAGAGATACCAAACTAAAGTTTCAGACCTTTTCCAAAGCTCAAGAAACTCTGTTTCAAAGGCTAGGTCAAGTTGAACAGAATCAGACTATCTTGTCTGGTAAGATTGATTCCATTGCTACCTCTTTGGAGCTGATTACTTCTATATTGATTCCTGATGATGTCAAAAAGGGGGAGAGAGTTGCTAAGTCTAAATGCAGGAAATCTCAAACTATCACTAAGAAGGATGATACTGAAGATGGAGGAGCAAATGACAAAGGCAAGAGATTAAGAGCTGATCAAAATCTAAGTCTGAGATCTAACAAATTTTCTAAATCAAAGTCTGATGGAATATACACTGATACTCAGGGTACTTCAAAAACCAGGAGTTTGTTATTCACTGAAAATCCACAGACTGATGAAGAATTGGCTGCTAGATTGTTTTTGGAAGAAAATGAAGAAGGAGTTACCATTGAAGACATTCAAGCTGAAGAAAAAAATCTACAAGAAGAACATCAGAAAGCTTTGAAGTCTGGAAAATTCAAGAAGCAAGAAAAAGCTCCTAGGCCTGTTCTTAAAGGCATTGTTATTAAGGAAAATGTTGGTGCTGATCAAAGGTTACAAGTGTCTGAGAAACCAACAGAAGCAGAAGCTAAATTGAAGCTGAAAGGAATTGTTGAAGAAGGAAAGGTTTCAAAGAAAGTGAATACAACCTCTGTTGCTACACAAGTTGTACAGAGCCTTTGTCTACCCAGATGCAAATGGTTTTTGGAAAACCAACACTTCATGATCCAACTCTGATGACTGGAGGTACTACTAATTTTCTACATGGCAGAGCCTTAATGGGTAAGCTAGGAAAAGATAAAGTTGGCTTGGGCTCACATAAAGAAGTTAGAATGAATACTTGTCCTCGAGATCCTTCATCTCTGGCTGTTCCAGGTCTTGGTGTTACTCAGGAGAGTTTAGACAGACTGGAATCAGTACAGTTGATTCATCAAAGAAGTTTTGTAATAACCCTAACTTTAGAAAGGCTACAGTGCCCAAATGAATAGTGATCTTGAGGAATCCAGGGAAATGGTGTGTAGGTACTCTATATTAGGGATGGAAAATGGGTAAACAGAAACCATATTAGTGTTGTACATTGAAAATAAGTGACTCGAAATGACGATGGATTTTAGAAATTCCTGAATTTTGATTTTTAGGATTTTGAGCTCGAACGAACTTCTATATCTTGGATATTAAGGAGTATAGAAATACTAAAGGAATTATATATTGAGAAATTAGTGTATTAGGGTAAACTAAAGGATTATTAAGTTAAGGACTTATCAAAGGAATTTGGATTGTTAAACGATTTCAGAACCACTGAGATAATGAGGTATATTCGAACCGAATCACAATTAGACGAGTATGGAAACCAAACAACCAAGATTATAACATAACAAGGATATATACCACATTATTATTACCAAGAGTGCTAGCAAATTACTTAGGAAAATCAAGAAAAAGATTAAAGGATGCATTGAATGACATCATGAGTGACATCATCATCCACTAACTTGTTTTAAGGGGTAGATTAGTCCTTTAACCTTGTAAAATTCCACAAGCTTCCACAAGACACTAGATTAAACAAGATTAAGATGAGATAAGAGCAAAAACCAAGAAAAAAACCTCTCCCCCATCCTCTTCATTGAATTCGGCCATTGAAGAAAAAAAGGAGAAAATAGAAAATCAAAACCCTAGTTCCAAGTCATCTAAATTCAAGGAAAAATTCATGAAGGTTGCTTACATATAGACTAAGGTATGCTATGAATTCTAGCCTCTAACTCCATTCCATGTTTGAGAAATAAATCATGAAGGTGATGATGAATAGTGCATGAATAGTAACTTTAAGAAACTAACTTGTTTTCATGGCTCCTTTAGTTGGTCCAAGCTATTGTAAGGTTGTTAAGGATTATACAAGGCTTGTTGATTGTTGTTAGAGCTTCAAGAAGGTATAACTACTCTAGCCGTATTTATGGTGTAAACTAAGTTGGTTAGTAGTTAAGTGAAGTTAATGTTTAGTTTATAATGAGTATGTGTTATAAGTGGTTTGTTTTGATGTGGAAATTGTGTGTTGTGGACTTGTAACCATGGCTGGTAATGAAGACCACATGGTGTAGGTGATGATTATGGTGTTTGATAATTGATTTGGAGGAGTTGGATTTATGGAAATTACGAAATTATAGCCGTTATAATGCCCGATTTTCGTTAGGATGTAAGTTGCCCTGTTTTGGACCCCCTGCATCCGTATGGTACCCTACTGTCCAGGTTCCTAATTAACTATGAAATGATAGAGCTTAGTTCATAGATCGTTTTGATATAAGGTGCGTTAAAATCTGATGAACGGTTTAGGAGAAAAGTCAGTTTTAGTGAAAGCGGTTCAGAAACCGAGAAACTGTAAATGTATCAAACTTGAGGTTACAATTACCATACCTTAACATTGTTAAAAGTCACGAAATTTTTGGATATGATAGTAGTGTGGTCAAAGAACTATTTCCAGTTGACCTTACATTAAAATTCGAAATTTAAAAATTATAAGAAATTCTACAGTCGAGTGTGGTCGTTAAGGGAAATGGTGAAAAACCCTGAAACTTCGACTTAGGTTATAAATGGTTAAGTTCTTGAACCTTTGTGGTAATAAGAATACGTTAAACATATATTAAAGTTTCAAAAGGTAATGTTATACAAGAGTGTAGTGTGTAAGAGATGTGGTTCTAACGACGGTCCTTTTGTGTTTATAGAAACTCCGGAAGAGGGACGAGCCATACCGTCAGGATATCGAAACCGAG
This sequence comes from Saposhnikovia divaricata, assembly GCA_036435485.1. NCBI lineage: Eukaryota > Viridiplantae > Streptophyta > Magnoliopsida > Apiales > Apiaceae > Saposhnikovia > Saposhnikovia divaricata. The sequence continues at coordinate 42,386,461 of CM071601.1, forward strand.
GCAAGATTTCTTCTATCCCTATTTGTAAAACTACTTATCTTCACAAAGAAACTTGATTTTGTGAAATATATATGTGATGCTATTATTACTATATTGTGAAGAAATTGTCTTCCTTGAGTATTAATATTGAAAAGAAAGATATACGAAGATGTATATGAATATGGATATGAGTATAAGATGTATATGAATATGAATGAGAGTATGAGATGGATATGTATAGAGATGATTATGCATGAATTGAACATGCCTTATGATTAAGAGAATAAGAGAGAATGGTATCAGTTGTTATCGAGGGTTATATGGTTATAATATTATATTAAAAATGTTCTTATTGAGTATCAGTGGTTTAATAAACATTATTTGATTATCATGCATTACTCTTAAAATAGATGGAATATTTTACGAATATAAAAGTATATTTGATTTCTGAATTTGAAAGAGAGGTCTGAATCATAATCAAAGCCTTATGATATATATATATATATATTTTATAGAAGTAATGTGCGAGAATGGAAATGATATGAGAGAATGATATGTCAAAATGAAAGTGAGAAAATGGAAATGTGGAATGATATTTTAAAAAGAGAATAATGATGTGATAAAGAGGGGGATTGCAACAGACTTGCGTAAGTGGCTGTGTCAGGGCTGTGTGTGACACAGTCCAGCATTTATTATTTTTATTACGGCACGAAGATGCCAAGGGAGGATGTTAGCAGGTGGCCTTCCTCCAGGGATGATTTTCATTCCTTCTACCGGTAGTAAAAAGAGAGCAGGTACGATTAGGCGACAGATCATCGTCCTAACGTATCAGGCGACAGCAGATATCCCCAATGTTTTTGAAAAGAAAGTGTAGACAATGGTTTTCAGATTTCTATACTGAAAACAGAATAATGATATGAGATGATGGAATGATAGTTACAGATGAAGAAAAACTGATATTATATTATTTCAGCTTTCTATACTGAAAACAGAATAATGATATGAGATGATGGTATTATGGATACAGATGAAGAAAAACTGATATTATATTAATTTAGATTTCTTTCTTATAATAGTGAGTGGATGATGTATTATTAAATAAGAGCTTTACTCTTCCTTAAGGATTTTAATTGTTCCTGCTATTACATATGTATACTTGTTCACATTTTAAATTTTAGTTACAGTATGATCTTGCTGAGCTATTATAGCTCACTCTTGCTACTTATGTATAGAGCAGCTAGGTCCCATGCCGATACTACGTACCACACCCCGCAAGAGGGTAAGGGAAAGGCGACCTTTTGAGCGAGTGCTGGCGACCATCCCCGAGGTAGTGACAAGCGAAGGGGCTTAGTATACTTATGTAAATTAAGTGTGTAAATTGTAATAAACTTTAGTTGTTGAAGTGCTTCCTGTAGAAGCTTTGTTCAACAATGTACTTAGTAAATTCTGGGCTTGTAATAACTGTTAACTTTAAAACTTTTAAATATTGTGGTTGTTGTTCTATGAGCATATGACTGGTGTGTGTGTGTATTAGTGTGGGGTCAACTGCTTATTTATTTAATTATTTATTTATAAAAAAAAAAAGATTACAGAGATATTGATATTGATCGGAAATTGGATCTTGACGGCCCGGATCCCTGACCCCGGATCCCGGGGCGTCACAGATGGTATCAAAGCTAAGAGTCATAATGCTCAAGAACAAGAGTAATAATAATAATAATTGTATCAGTAATAATATAAATTGTGAACTTCCATCAAGTTCAAGGGTGGTATATCGCAGGTAGTATTTACTTTAAGCATATATTATAATTTATTAGACTGTTACTAATAGAATTTTATGTTTTATTATAGGGAGCGGAGATGGGTGAGCCGAGTCAGGACCCCCAGTGGCTAGGGATGTCAGAGCAGGAGCTATTAGATCTTCAGCTGGCCGGGGTAGAGGTCCCCGAGTATGCAGTTGAGGACCTCAGGGAGAGACGCCGGGCGGCGGCTAGAGAGCGATTAGAGAGAGAGGAGGCAGAGGAGCAGAGACGGAGAGATGCTGTGGCCCTAGTGCCATATATGGGTAGGCCTTCTACAGGATCTGACGAGGCAGGTCCTTCCAGAGTGAGATCGGAGATCCCTGAGGGAGAGAGGCCACTGCGTAAGAGGCCTAGGTTGTGAGTTATACCTGAGGAGCCGATTGAGTGGAGGGATATTCAGATGGTTCCCACTCCTGTCCGACCCATCCCAGTGCCGTCACCAGTTCCATCCCCTCTACCTAGTCCTGACCCTATAGATGATCCTTTTGAGCAGTTTACCCCTCCAGGGCATTTTGGTTTTTTTGAGGAGGAGGAGGATCCTTCAGAGGATGCTGAGACAGAGTCGGTTCCTCCATCCCCACCCTTTGCACCTCCACCACCTCCACCTGTGGATGCACCTCCCCTAGCTGTACCCCCTCAGGAGGCACCCTTACCGGCGGGTGACCCACTTTCAGCTACCTTATTGACCGAGTACTTTGCCCTTCAGGGACAGTTGGAGGAGTCCCGCAGGACTATAGACACCCTTCTACAGAGGTTAGAGAGAGGGAGAGGAGGGGTTATCCCGGATGGGATGTCTCTGGGGATGATCAGTATTGAGCTACGAGCATTAGGAGATATTAGGAGGTTGTTGGGTGATAGAGGAGACCCGGCATGGAGGGCCCAGATAGTTGATACGGTTACTACCATGGTAGTCCAGATACGGGATGTTGTCAGGGCAGGGTTGTGAGCCGGGATAGTAGTTCGTCACTAATCAGACTAGTCATCTTGTTGATGTCATTTTGGGGATTAGTTTAGTTGTTCACTGTTTTAATCCCAGTCTGATTAGAGGACAGTTAGTAGTACTTTTGGTGATATCGGATTAGTATGTACGGCTATGTTTTGGGTTTCGAACCTTGTATTAGATGATGTATATTATTAGCAGTAAAAGATGTTGTACCCAAATTGTAAAATATTTATGTACATTAATGAAGTTTGTGCATTTCTATCTAAATTTTTGCTGCATTTTTTTTATATAATAAATGTTGAGACTCAGAAATATTGATGTATAAAAGGTGATTGACTTAATGAAAAGGCTATCGTGTTAAGGGCGATACAACTACCTACTAAAGTTATGGTATAACTAGATGTAAATCGCGTGATAAAGATATTGTGATGTGCAAATGAGCTAATTAATGATATAATTGTGTATATAGAAATGATGTATATAGTAACCCAAATTCGGGTAATTAATAAGGACTATTGTTATGTACAGAACTATGCCGCCTAGACGTGACAGTAGAGCGAATGCAAGGGAAAATGAGAGAGACGAAAGAAGTCGAAATATCGAAGGTACTAGACTGAACGAAAATTCTCATAATGAAGAAAATCATGAAGAAGGAGAAGAGGAATCAACTGGCCAACAAAGGAATCCGGGAGGTGATCCCTTTGCCCAATTCATGGACTTATTAAGGCAGAATTTAGCAAATCCACAGAATCCTCAACCACCACCTGTTCTCCCCAATCAGGCAGCTAGTTCCTTTCGTGCCTTTAAGTCATTAAAGCCCCCAGAATTCGAGGGAACCACTAACCCAGTAGTAGCTAGGGCATGGCTAAAAGAAATGGAGAAAGCTTTCGAAATACTGAGGATAGAGGAAGATCAGAAAACAGTTTTTGCAGCCTATCTCTTAAAGGGAGAGGCAAATTACTGGTGGGAAGCTAGGAAGAACCTAGAGGAAGCGGGAGTGATAACCTGGGAGCGTTTCACTAGGGTGTTCCTACAAAAGTATTCTCCTAGGTATTTAGAAAACCAAATGGAATTAAAGTTTCTGGAATTAAAACAGGATAACCTAACAGTGGCAGAGTATGAAAATAAATTTACAGAACTGTCGAGGTTTGTTCCCGAGTTTGTGCGTACTGAAGAACAACGTGAAAAAAGGTTTCAACAAGGGTTGAAACCCTGGTTACGAACGAGAGTGGCCCCATTTGAGTTGACTGATTATGCTGCAGTGGTTCAAAAGGCATCAATTATAGAGGCCGAGAGTGAGCAGGCTCAAATAGGTCGAGAGAATAAGAAAAGAAGATTTGAGGGCCCAAAAGGAGGTTCAAGTGAGGGAAGCTACTTTAACAAAGGAGGTAAAGGACAAAAATCTCAATTTGTGGGACAGTCGGGGGTAACAAGACTACTAGTGAGACGGTGAGTCAGGGTGGAAAATCTTCAGGAACATTTCAGTCCAATCAATCACGACCACCATTACCAGATTGTGAGACGTGTGGTAAGAAGCATATAGGAGTCTGTAGAGTGCTGGGAGTAACTTGTTTTAAGTGTGGACAAAAAGGACACTACCTTAACCAGTGCCCATCAACTGATGCAAACCCTAAAAGAGATGTTAAGTGTTACCAGTGTGGGAAACTAGGACACATTGCTAGAGATTGCCGTTCAGGTGGGTCATACGCGTCCGGACAGAGTGGGGCTGCTTCAAATAGGCCTACTGCTAGAGTGTACAACATGACCTTAGGGGAAGCGTTGACGAAACCAGATGCGGATACAGGTACTTGCTTTTTGATTTAAATTTTGTGTGTAAGTCTTTGGTTAAGGATCGACTTAATCAATTAATGGAATAAATAAGTTAATAATATAGATAAGGAAAATCAGTATCTGCTAAGGGCTAGGAAACGTTATGAAAAGAAAAGTAGGAGTGTTTTGGGAAAACACAAGCTCGTTGAGACGAACAGGAAATATATATTATAGGTAGTATTTTCTTACAATTGTTTTAAAGAATATTATTAGAGCTAATTTTCTGGAAAATTTTACAGAGAGGAGCTATAGGAATATTGAGGAATTAATAGTTATGTCATGATAGAGATCAGAAGATGGTCAAACCATAAGTGAGATACACTACCATTCAGAAAAGGTCAATGTAGTGGCGGATATCTTCGTCAAAAGAGGAAGGAGGGACGAGATGACATGGAATGACTTGAAACAGGAGGAGGTTTGTGAGGAAAAGACAATAAAAGGACTGCTATTGATAAACTAAATGGCATGTTGATGAATGACAAGGAAGTTATGTTAGTGTATTTCTGTGCAAACAAGATAGAGATATTACAACAGGAAAAGGATAAAGGAAATAGTGTGGAAGTTAGAAGGTGTGGATGAAAAAGATACTTATAACCATTTTCAACATGATTCCGGGACGGAATCCTTTTAAGGGGGAAGACTGTAATAACCCTAACTTTAGAAAGGCTACAGTGCCCAAATGAATAGTGATCTTGAGGAATCCAGGGAAATGGTGTGTAGGTACTCTATATTAGGGATGGAAAATGGGTAAACAGAAACCATATTAGTGTTGTACATTGAAAATAAGTGACTCGAAATGACGATGGATTTTAGAAATTCCTGAATTTTGATTTTTAGGATTTTGAGCTCGAACGAACTTCTATATCTTGGATATTAAGGAGTATAGAAATACTAAAGGAATTATATATTGAGAAATTAGTGTATTAAGGTAAAATAAAGGATTATTAAGTTAAGGACTTATCAAAGGAATTTGGATTGTTAAACGATTTCAGAACCACTGAGATAATGAGGTATATTCGAACCGAATCACAATTAGACGAGTATGGAAACCAAACAACCAAGATTATAACATAAAAAGGATATATACCACATTATTATTACCAAGAGTGCTAGAAAATTACTTAGGAAAATCAAGAAAAAGATTAAAGGATGCATTGAATGACATCATGAGTGACATCATCATCCACTAACTTGTTTTAAGGGGTAGATTAGTCCTTTAACCTTGTAAAATTCCACAAGCTTCCACAAGACACTAGATTAAACAAGATTAAGATGAGATAAGAGCAAAAACCAAGAAAAAAAACCTCTCCCCCATCCTCTTCATTGCATTCGGCCATTGAAGAAAAAAAAGGAGAAAATAGAAAATCAAAACCCTAGTTCCAAGTCATCTAAATTCAAGGAAAAATTCATGAAGGTTGCTTACATATAGACTAAGGTATGCTATGAATTCTAGCCTCTAACTCCATTCCATGTTTGAGAAATAAATCATGAAGGTGATGATGAATAGTGCATGAATAGTAACTTTAAGAAACTAACTTGTTTTCATGGCTCCTTTAGTTGGTCCAAGCTATTGTAAGGTTGTTAAGGATTATACAAGGCTTGTTGATTGTTGTTAGAGCTTCAAGAAGGTATAACTACTCTTGCCCTCTTTGTATTTATGGTGTAAACTAAGTTGGTTAGTAGTTAAGTGAAGTTAATGTTTAGTTTATAATGAGTATGTGTTATAAGTGGTTTGTTTTGATGTGGAAATTGTGTGTTGTGGACTTGTAACCATGGCTGGTAATGAAGACCACATGGTGTAGGTGATGATTATGGTGTTTGATAATTGATTTGGAGGAGTTGGATTTATGGAAATTACGAAATTATAGCCGTTATAATGCCCGATTTTCGTTAGGATGTAAGTTGCCCTGTTTTGGACCCCCTGCATCCGTATGGTACCCTACTGTCCAGGTTCCTAATTAACTATGAAATGATAGAGCTTAGTTCATAGATCGTTTTGATATAAGGTGCGTTAAAATCTGATGAACGGTTTAGGAGAAAAGTCAGTTTTAGTGAAAGCGGTTCAGAAACCGAGAAACTGTAAATGTATCAAACTTGAGGTTACAATTACCATACCTTAACATTGTTAAAAGACACGAAATTTTGGGATATGATAGTAGTGTCGTCAAAGAACTATTTCCAGTTGACCTTACATTAAAATTCGAAATTTAAAAATTATAAGAAATTCTACAGTCGAGTGTGGTCGTTAAGGGAAATGGTGAAAAACCCTGAAACTTCGACTTAGGTTATAAATGGTTAAGTTCTTGAACCTTTGGGGTAATAAGAATACGTTAAACATATATTAAAGTTTCAAAAGGTAATGTTATACAAGAGTGTAGTGAGTAAGAGATGTGGTTCTAACGACGGTCCTTTTGTGTTTATAGAAACTCCGGAAGAGGGACGAGCCATACCGTCAGGATATCGAAACCGAGGCAAGATTTCTTCTATCCCTATTTGTAAAACTACTTATCTTCACAAAGAAACTTGATTTTGTGAAATATATATGTGATGCTATTATTACTATATTGTGAAGAAATTGTCTTCCTTGAGTATTAATATTGAAAAGAAAGATATACGAAGATGTATATGAATATGGATATGAGTATAAGATGTATATGAATATGAATGAGAGTATGAGATGGATATGTATAGAGATGATTATGCATGAATTGAACATGCCTTATGATTAAGAGAATAAGAGAGAATGGTATCAGTTGTTATCGAGGGTTATATGGTTATAATATTATATTAAAAATGTTCTTATTGAGTATCAGTGGTTTAATAAACATTATTTGATTATCATGCATTACTCTTAAAATAGATGGAATATTTTACGAATATAAAAGTATATTTGATTTCTGAATTTGAAAGAGAGGTCTGAATCATAATCAAAGCCTTATGATATATATATATATATTATAGAAGTAATGTGCGAGAATGGAAATGATATGAGAGAATGATATGTGAAAATGAAAGTGAGAAAATGGAAATGTGGAATGATAATTTAAAAAGAGAATAATGATGTGATAAAGAGGGGGATTGCAACAGACTTGCGTAAGTGGCTGTGTCAGGGCTGTGTGCGACACAGTCCAGCATTTATTATTTTTATTACGGCACGAAGATGCCAAGGGAGGATGTTAGCAGGTGGCCTTCCTCCAGGGATGATTTTCATTCCTTCTACCGGTAGTAAAAAGAGAGCAGGTACGATTAGGCGACAGATCATCGTCCTAACGTATCAGGCGACAGCAGATATCCCCAATGTTTTTGAAAAGAAAGTGTAGACAATGGTTTTCAGATTTCTATACTGAAAACAGAATAATGATATGAGATGATGGAATGATAGTTACAGATGAAGAAAAACTGATATTATATTATTTCAGCTTTCTATACTGAAAACAGAATAATGATATGAGATGATGGTATTATGGATACAGATGAAGAAAAACTGATATTATATTAATTTAGATTTCTTTCTTATAATAGTGAGTGGATGATGTATTATTAAATAAGAGCTTTACTCTTCCTTAAGGATTTTAATTGTTCCTGCTATTACATATGTATACTTGTTCACATTTTAAATTTTAGTTACAGTATGATCTTGCTGAGCTATTATAGCTCACTCTTGCTACTTATGTATATAGCAGCTAGGTCCCATGCCGATACTACGTACCACACCCCGCAAGAGGGTAAGGGAAAGGCGACCTTTTGAGCGAGTGCTGGCGACCATCCCCGAGGTAGTGACAAGCGAAGGGGCTTAGTATACTTATGTAAATTGTAATAAACTTTAGTTGTTGAAGTGCTTCCTGTAGAAGCTTTGTTCAACAATGTACTTAGTAAATTCTGGGCTTGTAATAACTGTTAACTTTAAAACTTTTAAATATTGTGGTTGTTGTTCTATGAGCATATGACTGGTGTGTGTGTGTATTAGTGTGGGGTCAACTGCTTATTTATTTAATTATTTATTTATAAAAAAAAGATTACAGAGATATTGATATTGATCGGAAATTGGATCTTGACGGCCCGGATCCCTGACCCCGGATCCCGGGGCGTCACAGATGGTATCAAAGCTAAGAGTCATAATGCTCAAGAACAAGAGTAATAATAATAATAATTGTATCAGTAATAATATAAATTGTGAACTTCCATCAAGTTCAGGGGTGGTATATCGCAGGTAGTATTTACTTTAAGCATATATTATAATTTATTAGACTGTTACTAATAGAATTTTATGTTTTATTATAGGGAGCGGAGATGGGTGAGCCGAGTCAGGACCCCTAGTGGCTAGGGATGTCAGAGCAGGAGCTATTAGATCTTCAGCTGGCCGGGGTAGAGGTCCCCGAGTATGCAGTTGAGGACCTTAGGGAGAGACGCCGGGCGGCGGCTAGAGAGCGATTAGAGAGAGAGGAGGCAGAGGAGCAGAGACGGAGAGATGCTGTGGCCCTAGTGCCATATATGGGTAGGCCTTCTACAGGATCTGACAAGGCAGGTCCTTCCAGAGTGAGATCGGAGATCCCTGAGGGAGAGAGGCCACTGCGTAAGAGGCCTAGGTTGTCAGTTATACCTGAGGAGCCGATTGAGTGGAGGGATATTCAGATGGTTCCCACTCCTGTCCGACCCATCCCAGTGCCGTCACCAGTTCCATCCCCTCTACCTAGTCCTGACCCTATAGATGATCCTTTTGAGCAGTTTACCCCTCCAAGGCATTTTGGTTTTTTTGAGGAGGAGGAGGATCCTTCAGAGGATGCTGAGACAGAGTCGGTTCCTCCATCCCCACCCTTTGCACCTCCACCACCTCCACCTGTGGATGCACCTCCCCTAGCTGTACCCCCTCAGGAGGCACCCTTACCGGCGGGTGACCCACTTTCAGCTACCTTATTGACCGAGTACTTTGCCCTTCAGGGACAGTTGGAGGAGTCCCGCAGGACTATAGACACCCTTCTACAGAGGTTAGAGAGAGGGAGAGGAGGGGTTATCCCGGATGGGATGTCTCTGGGGATGATCAGTATTGAGCTACGAGCATTAGGAGATATTAGGAGGTTGTTGGGTGATAGAGGAGACCCGGCATGGAGGGCCCAGATAGTTGATACGGTTACTACCATGGTAGTCCAGATACGGGATGTTGTCAGGGCAGGGTTGTGAGCCGGGATAGTAGTTCGTCACTAATCAGACTAGTCATCTTGTTGATGTCATTTTGGGGATTAGTTTAGTTGTTCACTGTTTTAATCCCAGTCTGATTAGAGGACAGTTAGTAGTACTTTTGGTGATATCGGATTAGTATGTACGGCTATGTTTTGGGTTTCGAACCTTGTATTAGATGATGTATATTATTAGCAGTAAAAGATGTTGTACCCAAATTGTAAAATATTTATGTACATTAATGAAGTTTGTGCATTTCTATCTAAATTTTTGCTGCATTTTTTTTATATAATAAATGTTGAGACTCAGAAATATTGATGTATAAAAGGTGATTGACTTAATGAAAAGGCTATCGTGTTAAGGGCGATATAACTACCTACTAAAGTTATGGTATAACTAGATGTAAATCGCGTGATAAAGATATTGTGATGTGCAAATGAGCTAATTAATGATATAATTGTGTATATAGAAATGATGTATATAGTAACCCAAATTCGGGTAATTAATAAGGACTATTGTTATGTACAGAACTATGCCGCCTAGACGTGACAGTAGAGCGAATGCAAGGGAAAATGAGAGAGACGAAAGAAGTCGAAATATCGAAGGTACTAGAATGAACGAAAATGCTCATAATGAAGAAAATCATGAAGAAGGAGAAGAGGAATCAACTGGCCAACAAAGGAATCCGGGAGGTGATCCCTTTGCCCAATTCATGGACTTATTAAGGCAGAATTTAGCAAATCCACAGAATCCTCAACCACCACCTGTTCTCCCCAATCAGGCAGCTAGTTCCTTTCGTGCCTTTAAGTCATTAAAGCCCCCAGAATTTGAGGGAACCACTAACCCAGTAGTAGCTAGGGCATGGCTAAAAGAAATGGAGAAAGCTTTCGAAATACTGAGGATAGAGGAAGATCAGAAAACAGTTTTTGCAGCCTATCTCTTAAAGGGAGAGGCAAATTACTGGTGGGAAGCTAGGAAGAACCTAGAGGAAGCGGGAGTGATAACCTGGGAGCGTTTCACTAGGGTGTTCCTAGAAAAGTATTCTCCTAGGTATTTAGAAAACCAAATGGAATTAAAGTTTCTGGAGTTAAAACAGGATAACCTAACAGTGGCAGAGTATGAAAATAAATTTACAGAACTGTCGAGGTTTGTTCCCGAGTTTGTGCGTACTGAAGAACAACGTGCAAAAAGGTTTCAACAAGGGTTGAAACCCTGGTTACGAACGAGAGTGGCCCCATTTGAGTTGACTGATTATGCTGCAGTGGTTCAAAAGGCATCAATTATAGAGGCCGAGAGTGAGCAGGCTCAAATAGGTCGAGAGAATAAGAAAAGAAGATTTGAGGGCCCAAAAGGAGGTTCAAGTGAGGGAAGCTACTTTAACAAAGGAGGTAAAGGACAAAAGTCTCAATTTGTGGGAAAGTCGGGGGGTAACAAGACTACTAGTGAGACGGTGAGTCAGGGTGGAAAATCTTCAGGAACATTTCAGTCCAATCAATCACGACCACCATTACCAGATTGTGAGACGTGTGGTAAAAAGCATATAGGAGTCTGTAGAGTGCTGGGAGTAACTTGTTTTAAGTGTGGACAAAAAGGACACTACCTTAACCAGTGCCCATCAACTGATGCAAACCATAAAAGAGATGTTAAGTGTTACCAGTGTGGGAAACTAGGACACATTGCTAGAGATTGCCGTTCAGGTGGGTCATACGCGTCCGGACAGAGTGGGGCTGCTTCAAATAGGCCTACTGCTAGAGTGTACAACATGACCTTAGGGGAAGCGTTGACGAAACCAGATGCGGATACAGGTACTTGCTTTTTGATTTCAATTTTGTGTGTAAGTCTTTGGTTAAGGATCGACTTAATCAATTAATGGAATAAATAAGTTAATAATATAGATAAGGAAAATCAGTATCTGCTAAGGGCTAGGAAACGTTATGAAAAGAAAAGTAGGAGTGTTTTGGGAAAACACAAGCTCGTTGAGACGAACAGGAAATATATATTATAGGTAGTATTTTCTTACAATTGTTTTAAAGAATATTATTAGAGCTTATTTTCTGGAAAATTTTACAGAGAGGAGCTATAGGAATATTGAGGAATTAATATTTATGTCATGATAGAGATCAGAAGATGGTCAAACAATAAGTGAGATACACTACCATTCAGAAAAGGTCAATGTAGTGGCGGATATCTTCGTCAAAAGAGGAAGGAGGGACGAGATGACATGGAATGACTTGAAACAGGAGGAGGTTTGTGAGGAAAAGACAATAAAAGGACTGCTATTGATAAACTAAATGGCATGTTGATGAATGACAAGGAAGTTATGTTAGTGTATTTCTGTGCAAACAAGATAGAGATATTACAACAGGAAAAGGATAAAGGAAATAGTGTGGAAGTTAGAAGGTGTGGATGAAAAAGATACTTATAAACATTTTCAACATGATTCCGGGACGGAATCCTTTTAAGGGGGGAAGACTGTAATAACCCTAACTTTAGAAAGGCTACAGTGCCCAAATGAATAGTGATCTTGAGGAATCCAGGGAAATGGTGTGTAGGTACTCTATATTAGGGATGGAAAATGGGTAAACAGAAACCATATTAGTGTTGTACATTGAAAATAAGTGACTCGAAATGACGATGGATTTTAGAAATTCCTGAATTTTGATTTTTAGGATTTTGAGCTCGAACGAACTTCTATATCTTGGATATTAAGGAGTATAGAAATACTAAAGGAATTATATATTGAGAAACTAGTGTATTAGGGTAAACTAAAGGATTATTAAGTTAAGGACTTATCAAAGGAATTTGGATTGTTAAACGATTTCAGAACCACTGAGATAATGAGGTATATTCGAACCGAATCACAATTAGACGAGTATGGAAACCAAACAACCAAGATTATAACATAACAAGGATATATACCACATTATTATTACCAAGAGTGCTAGCAAATTACTTAGGAAAATCAAGAAAAAGATTAAAGGATGCATTGAATGACATCATGAGTGACATCATCATCCACTAACTTGTTTTAAGGGGTAGATTAGTCCTTTAACCTTGTAAAATTCCACAAGCTTCCACAAGACACTAGATTAAACAAGATTAAGATGAGATAAGAGCAAAAACCAAGAAAAAAACCTCTCCCCCATCCTCTTCATTGCATTCGGCCATTGAAGAAAAAAAGGAGAAAATAGAAAATCAAAACCCTAGTTCCAAGTCATCTAAATTCAAGGAAAAATTCATGAAGGTTGCTTACATATAGACTAAGGTATGCTATGAATTCTAGCCTCTAACTCAATTCCATGTTTGAGAAATAAATCATGAAGGTGATGATGAATAGTGCATGAATAGTAATTTTAAGAAACTAACTTATTTTCATGGCTCCTTTAGTTGGTCCAAGCTATTGTAAGGTTGTTAAGGATTATACAAGGCTTGTTGATTGTTGTTAGAGCTTCAAGAAGGTATAACTACTCTTGCCCTCTTTGTATTTATGGTGTAAACTAAGTTGGTTAGTAGTTAAGTGAAGTTAATGTTTAGTTTATAATGAGTATGTGTTATAAGTGGTTTGTTTTGATGTGGAACTTGTGTGTTGTGGACTTGTAACCATGGCTGGTAATGAAGACCACATGGTGTAGGTGATGATTATGGTGTTTGATAATTGATTTGGAGGAGTTGGATTTATGGAAATTACGAAATTATAGCCGTTATAATGCCCGATTTTCGTTAGGATGTAAGTTGCCCTGTTTTGGACCCCCTGCATCCGTATGGTACCCTACTGTCCAGGTTCCTAATTAACTATGAAATGATAGAGCTTAGTTCATAGATCGTTTTGATATAAGGTGCGTTAAAATCTGATGAACGGTTTAGGAGAAAAGTCAGTTTTAGTGAAAGCGGTTCAGAAACCGAGAAACTGTAAATGTATCAAACTTGAGGTTACAATTACCATACCTTAACATTGTTAAAAGTCACGAATTTTTGGGATATGATAGTAGTGTGGTCAAAGAACTATTTCCAGTTGACCTTACATTAAAATTCGAAATTTAAAAATAATAAGAAATTCTACAGTCGAGTGTGGTCGTTAAGGGAAATGGTGAAAAACCCTGAAACTTCGACTTAGGTTATAAATGGTTAAGTTCTTGAACCTTTGGGGTAATAAGAATACGTTAAACATATATTAAAGTTTCAAAAGGTAATGTTATACAAGAGTGTAGTGAGTAAGAGATGTGGTTCTAACGACGGTCCTTTTGTGTTTATAGAAACTCCGGAAGAGGGACGAGCCATACCGTCAGGATATCGAAACCGAGGCAAGATTTCATCTATCCCTATTTGTAAAACTACTTATCTTCACAAAGAAACTTGATTTTGTGAAATATATATGTGATGCTATTATTACTATATTGTGAAGAAATTGTCTTCCTTGAGTATTAATATTGAAAAGAAAGATATACGAAGATGTATATGAATATGGATATGAGTATAAGATGTATATGAATATGAATGAGAGTATGAGATGGATATGTATAGAGATGATTATGCATGAATTGAACATGCCTTATGATTAAGAGAATAAGAGAGAATGGTATCAGTTGTTATCGAGGGTTATATGGTTATAATATTATATTAAAAATGTTCTTATTGAGTATCAGTGGTTTAATAAACATTATTTGATTATCATGCATTACTCTTAAAATAGATGGAATATTTTACGAATATAAAAGTATATTTGATTTCTGAATTTGAAAGAGAGGTCTGAATCATAATCAAAGCCTTATGATATATATATATATATATTTTATAGAAGTAATGTGCGAGAATGGAAATGATATGAGAGAATGGTATGTGAAAATGAAAGTGAGAAAATGGAAATGTGGAATGATATTTTAAAAAGAGAATAAATATGTGATAAAGAGGGGGATTGCAACAGACTTGCGTAAGTGGCTGTGTCAGGGCTGTGTGCGACACAGTCCAGCATTTATTATTTTTATTACGGCACGAAGATGCCAAGGGAGGATGTTAGCAGGTGGCCTTCCTCCAGGGATGATTTTCATTCCTTCTACCGGTAGTAAAAAGAGAGCAGGTACGATTAGGCGACTGATCATCGTCCTAACGTATCAGGCGACAGCAGATATCCCCAATGTTTTTGAAAAGAAAGTGTAGACAATGGTTTTCAGATTTCTATACTGAAAACAGAATAATGATATGAGATGATGGAATGATAGTTACAGATGAAGAAAAACTGATATTATATTATTTCAGCTTTCTATACCGAAAACAGAATAATGATATGAGATGATGGTATTATGGATACAGATGAAGAAAAACTGATATTATATTAATTTAGATTTCTTTCTTATAATAGTGAGTGGATGATGTATTATTAAATAAGAGCTTTACTCTTCCTTAAGGATTTTAATTGTTCCTGCTATTACATATGTATACTTGTTCACATTTTAAATTTTAGTTACAGTATGATCTTGCTGAGCTATTATAGCTCACTCTTGCTACTTATGTATATAGCAGCTAGGTCCCATGCCGATACTACGTACCACACCCCGCAAGAGGGTAAGGGAAAGGCGACCTTTTGAGCGAGTGCTGGCGACCATCCCCGAGGTAGTGACAAGCGAAGGGGCTTAGTATACTTATGTAAATTAAGTGTGTAAATTGTAATAAACTTTAGTTGTTGAAGTGCTTCCTGTAGAAGCTTTGTTCAACAATGTACTTAGTAAATTCTGGGCTTGTAATAACTGTTAACTTTAAAACTTTTAAATATTGTGGTTGTTGTTCTATGAGCATATGACTGGTGTGTGTGTGTATTAGTGTGGGGTCAACTGCTTATTTATTTAATTATTTATTTATAAAAAAAAAAGATTACAGAGATATTGATATTGATCGGAAATTGGATCTTGACGGCCCGGATCCCTGACCCCGGATCCCGGGGCGTCACAAGTTTGAACAAAGATTTTTTACTGTATTTCATGGAAGATGGAACTTTGTATAAAATTGGTGAGTTTGATCTTGATTTGAAGCTATGGGAGGAATTAGAATATGTTCTATATATCTTCAAAGTGAAAAATCAAAGGACTCAACAAGCTGAAAATGTTTTAAGAAAGAAGATGCTGCATAATTTGGCAGTTAGAGGTATGAAATACAACAGTCAGTATGTCCCAAAGTACAGAGATTATCATGGGAATATTGTTGAGATGAAGAAGAATAGTGCTAAACTGAAGACAGATCTGGATATAACAGTTCTTGATTTTAACTCAGAGTCAGTGAAAGCACAATTCATCAGACTGGGTAATGAAATGAGAAGAAACAAAATCTATGCTCTCAGATCTGCTATCTACCAAACTGGTGAAGATGATCCTAAGCTGAAAGTGATCAAGTAAGTTATGCAGACAGAACTTGAAAATGCAGAAAGAAGATTACTTATAGACTATCTCAGATCAACACCAGATGTTGAGGAAATTAAGGAATAAAGCTCTGTAAGAATTTTCTTGTTTTCTGTAGATTTTGTTAAGTAGAAGTTTAAACTTTATTTATATATTAAACACTGTATTTGTTTATTTGTTTTGACATCATCAATTATTGTAAACTTGTGCATATTTGCTAATGAACAAGTTGGGGGAGATTGTTAGATAAAATTGATGTGAATAATAATCATTATTTAAGTGTTACAGTGAAAAATCAGAGTTTAGCTGGAAGTAGACAGAGTTTAGTTAAACGCTGACAGTTGGAAGCTCGACAGAGTTTGTTAAACTCTGTCTGGAGGAAGCGTCTACTGGTCAACAGTGTTTGAAGAATTATTGAAGATAATTATGGAAGCAATATCTTTAGAGATTGGATAGCTATCAAAGAGATTGAGTTGACTAAGAAGACGTGTAGCAATCGTAATTGATATTAATTGTATAGCTAATTTATATGAGTATCAATTATCGATTGTATAGCAGCTGT
This sequence comes from Saposhnikovia divaricata, assembly GCA_036435485.1. NCBI lineage: Eukaryota > Viridiplantae > Streptophyta > Magnoliopsida > Apiales > Apiaceae > Saposhnikovia > Saposhnikovia divaricata. Next base: position 42,403,138 of record CM071601.1, read on the forward strand.
TTATCTTATAAATACAGTTAGGTTAACCCTAGAAGGGTATCGTATTATCGTGCAACGAATTATCATTCTATTGTAACCTAAGCAGCTCTCTGTAATATTTTACATCACTGAGATAGGAGTTATTAATTCCAAACAGTTTTTAATTGTTTAAACGTGTGTTTTATTGTTAATCTCTTATACAATTGATAAGTGGATTTTATATCCACTTAAAGCGTTCCATATTGGCTTAAATTGATTACTTAGCCTCAAGTATGTGGTGTGTTTAATGTGTTTTCATTGAGTTTTGCAAAGCTAAGAGAGTTGGAGGTTAATATGATTAGAATTCGGATTTTCCGGGTCGGCTGCGCAGTCTACACTGTTTTGGCCATATCTGGAGTTCTACAAGTCCGATTCTGACGATCTTACAGCTCACGCGAAGAGGAGAAGATTTTCTGCAAAATTGAACAGTGACCAGGGTACATTGCGGCCTGGAGAGCGCGCTGCGGCGCGGTGTCTTTGCTGGAAATTCCAAATTTTTCCTGAAAATTCTGATTCACTGTTTAGGCCATATCTTGAGTTCTATAAGTCTGTTTTGGACGATCTTACTGTCCACGCGAAGATAACGGAATTCTCTTTCATTATAAAGAGGTTCAGAGGTCCAATTACAACTGGAACAGCCCAGAAATATTGAAGAAAAGTCAGTTACGAATTTTCCTTCAAATAAGAATCAGTTTAGGAAACGTATTTTGCAGAAATTCTATTATAATTCTGTTTTGGTAGTTTCTTGTTGGACAAGACTTCTAGAGCCTATATAAACACATCCTACCCATGTAAATTGTATCATTACTTAGAATTACTTAGAAACACTAGCATTATTATTATTATTATTCAGATCTTGTTTTATTATCATGGTTTCACTTGATCCCATGATGACGAGAGGTTCAATTTTGAACTAATCGTTATTCTAATGGATTTATTTTTGGAGCTTTGTATCTTGATGCTTTAAAGATCTGTGTGTGATGTATATTTGATATTCTCGTATGGTTATGCTTAATTAATAGATGCGTCGTGAACATCTAATTTGTTAATCTCTTGTGAAGCAAGAGTGGATCTTGAGATTTTGAACTTGCCATGCTAGCATAGGATAGGTTGATGTTTAACATCATGATTTGTGGCGTAAATGGAGATATTATGCTACCCTATGTGATCAATATGGATAACTTGTTCTTCAACCGTTATGTTTTCAAATTCTATAGAGATATAGGGACTAACATAATTGGTGTGTATTCATCTTCTATCTCTTTTGTGGATGTGTGTTTAGTTTGGTATTCGTATACTGAGAAGTAGCGTATACTTGTTTCGTGTTGACCGATCAGATATCATAACCATTGCATATAGTGATTAAAGGCGTCAGATCTAAGCGAAGTATTTAATGAAGATAGGATTCCATGGTTCATCTTGCATAAGTAATTTGATTTTAATTATCATTAGCTAAGTAATTCTTAGTTTAATAGTTTGCATCTTAGTTTAATTTAGATAATCAAACCCCAATATTGTTAATTGTCTTAGTAGTGCATAATAGCCATACATTGTTGCATAGGCACAAAACTAAATTAAAACCATAACCAGATATCAATGGGAACGAACTCAACTTTATTCTATATTACTTGTGACCACGTTGTGTTAACAAGTTTTTGGTGCCGCTGCTAGGGATCATCGGTGTTTTATTTTTAGTTTATATGCTTGTCATCAGTGGTCGTTGTCAGCTGGAGCAACGATCAAGGCTATCAGCAGCAGTATGCTCCAAGACAACAATTCCAACCTTCGGGATTTCAGCAACAGTCTCATGAGAATGCTGGTCAATCTTCGAATGAAAAATCTGAAGTGGATGAATTAAGGTTGATGGTGAAAAGTTAGGCTGTATCTCTCAAGACATTGGAGAATCAGTTTGGACAAATTGTAAGTGCCTTACTCAACATGCCGCAGGGAGTTCTTCCTAGTGCCACAGAGGTAAATCCAGGAAAACAAGATGGCATGGAGCAGGTTAATGCCATAACACTCAAATCTGGAATAGTCACGAACGATCAGAATTCAACAATTAAGGATGAAGAAGAAATTCATGATCAGGATCCTACAGAAAAAGAAGAAAATTCTGTTTTGTCAGAACTGTTGGGTTCCGTGGCATAAAACGCAGCGGAAAAATGTAAATATAACAAAAAAAATTCGAAACCCAAACTCAGGATCCATGTATAATATTGGACAGATTATGGTGAAACAAAATAATACCTATTAAGATCTTGACTTTCACGAACTCAACGGAGATCCTAGCGTTCACGACTTGTGTCTACCTCTCGAAAAACACCTCTACGGTATCCACACGAACACTGCGGAATGGACGTACTAGCCTCCCTCTTGATGATTCGAGATCTGCCTCTTTTGCTGCTCCCTCTTCTAGGGTTTTCACCAAAAACGTATATCCCTATTAACCTATCATTATCTATTTATAATGATTTGTTAACAGGCCCATAACAGCAAAACCCAACCCATGTAGGTGTAGGATTAAATAATAAAATGAATTTCTATTATTTAATTAATAATTAAGTCATACTTAATTATTATGGACAGATATTACTCCTATAATTCGAATTTATATTATCTCAATTAATTAAGTCTCACTTAATTAATATAATAAAATTCAAATAATCATCAATTAATTTAAATCCATAATTTAAATTAACTATTCCTTTACGTGCTCTATGTGTGTGACCCAATAGGCTATTATTCAATTAGCAATAATTTTATTCTCCAATAAAATTATAAACAATGAGCGGTATCTAGTAATACATCATTGCTACCTAATTAAACAATAATTAAATCGTGAATTGATAAAACCTTTCGTGATTAATGTTTTCGTGTAATATAATCCCTTTAACCATATATATTATAGATTAAACTCGAGGCATGTATTTAGTCATCCTCTTCAACATTTAATACGGGTTTACTTGATCCATGAGTAGACTATTAAAAACAAATCATTATTTGAGCACGACCATGCATTTTATAGTCTCACTCAATCAAGAGGCCAATAATATCTCTCCTAATTATCGGAGGGTTAAATCCTTTATCTACCATTCATATTTCTCATGCAACTCATGATATACCCGATGTCCACTTTTATCATCACCCGGTCAAAGGTAACTTTTAATGTAGTCAAAGTATATTAATCCTCGTATAGAAATATAATGATCTCAAGTCAAAGGATCATTACACCATTATCACTGTGAGTCTTTCTTATGACTTTATTAAACATGAAGAATCTCACTGTGGGTCTGTCCAGTACCATGTACTCCTACATGTGCCTATGTATTAACTTTAGTATCTCCATACTAATAACCAATGAGATGTGGTTGTCTGTCAAACAACATACTAGTCTATTTATGTATTATTATTGTCCTATAATAATAATACTCGACTAGGGACCTTTTAAGAATATGATATATTATATAATCTCAAGTTCAAATCATGTACTTAAACTATAAAATGTGTATCATGATTCTAAGGACATTTATTATGCTAACAAATATATCGCAGTAATTAAAGTCATAATAAATACATTTATTGAATGATAAAATGACATAAAGGTTTATTCAAAGAAACAATGTATTGCCTCGAGGGCACCTACACTAACAAGAACCTGTGGTGGATAGTGATGAGGAGGAAGAGTGTGAGTCACTAGGCTTGGCTGATCTCTGGGATTCTAAGTTGCTGGTTGATGAGGTGGTTTCATGGTCAAATCTTGAGGATAGTGCAATTGAGTCTTTTCTTGAGAAAGATGTTTTGGTTGAGGGTAATGAAGATCTTCATGAGTTGTATAGGAATTTTACTTCTGATGAGATGTTAGAGGAATTGAAGGTCAATTATTCTAAGCATGAAATCCAACTTGAGGATAGTTCTTTTGATCCTAAGTCTGTTGTTAAGACCTCTGTTGGTGAACCACCCACTTTCGTTCCTAATCCGTCTATTCCTACTTGTAACGCCCCGACTTCCCAATACTGAAAATACACTTTTTATAATAAAATAGACTTTGATACAGGGGAATTTTAGAAAATTCCGGCATGAAGTATTCGTAAATCGGACTATCAACCTGTATTCCAACCCAAACAAAATTCCAATTAACAATTACAATTAAAACTTAATACACCAGCGATTCCTCACCGAGGATCGATTCCAGGTTATGGTATGAAACAAGAATCTAAACCATACTTATTATTACAATTTCTTCTACTATTCTGATTTCAATAACTATACCGTTTAATCTGTAGCTTAACTCCAATCCGTGCTTACCCGCTTTAGCTTCGAGATCTATCCTGTAAAGGCTGCCTCATTGCTCTCATATGACTCGTACGATGTAGACATCCACCCTTATTCCTAAATGAAAGATTAGAGAAAATGAAGCAAGTGTGAGCCAAAGAATGCTCAACAAGCGAACAGTATAGTGAAACAATAATACTACAATGATTCATTGGTGAACATATCACTGACCAACTTATCTCAAAGGAATAATTCACAATTACAGAAGCACAAGAACTTTAAAGATATAACATTTTATTTATTTCAGGATATGGAATAGAATTGGACTATTTTGCATTTTATTAATAAAAACAATAAGGTTAGGTTGCTGATCAGTCACGCACTAACCCCGAAAAAATGCACACAGCAATGTCCTTTAATGGATCCACGGCACACATTGGCCTTAATAACTTCGGACCACGAATCTGGTCCGACCCTTTACGGTCCACATTTTAAAAAAACAACAGTCCAATCCTATAATCTGAACGTCAGGTGTCGGAACAATCGACCACCTCGACCAGCCAAGCACCCTGGAAACTCACGTTCCAGGTTAACAACTCAAATCTCCAGAAGAAATGAGGTCTAGTAAAATTCTGACCTAGATATCGACAAGTTCGATATAGAGAAGGGTATTATTCCATAATATATCAGTGAAACAGGGACAACAATTTCAGCACTATTGAATGGGAATATGATAAACAGCTATTCATATTTACTGAAAATTTAAGAGCAATAATATCAATGACAAATTGAATTAATATAATGATCAAGTGACGAAAAACATGGTTCATTTGAGTGAAATGATTTACTTGCTACATGAATAACAACAATTGTAATTATAAGATAAAGCAAGGGTATAGTCAAGTGCTAAGCATTTAATAAATTTACCAACACATTGTCAAGTTGAATCGACATAAGCGAATTAAGTAGTTTTAAAATGATCATTTGTAAAATAACTCCAAGACAATAATATTGTAGGACAGGTTGAAGAAAACCTCTCCTAAAGGGGTCCATTGGTGAAAATCCGTTACCAAGTTTAAACTAACATGAGAGATTCGAATAGTTTAAAACGAATATTTAAGAAATTCTCAATTACTTAAGGTCTCACTCATGTCAGCTAAGCACTTATAGGCTTCAGCTGCCAGAACCGGCATGACAAATATGAGTTTAAATAATTATGAAGATTTCAATTCATTCTTGGTTTTAACCGTCACTGAGCAACACATGCCTCAACAACAGTATAAACCTCGAATTAGTTTACAATAATTTGAAGAAAACGCTCTTTGAAAAATGTTAATAATGACGGGAAATATTTATATAAAATAATTTTTAAAAGAATCAACACCTGAACAATAGGTGAAGAGAATAAACAATGACAGAATAATTTTGGGAATGAGTGTTTGTAAATTAATAGAAGAAGAATGTCACTGAAAGTAAAATAAAATAAAATAAAGGGTATGGGCACTAGCAAACATGGTTTAAAAGAAATATCCTAAAATCAACGGAACAGGTTCACATTATTTAGAATAAATATGAAGAATATAATTTCTTGCAAGAAGGAATTTCGAAAGAACAATAAATAATACAAAAGGTTTCACATCACTTGAACAATAAGTGAGGAATAGTAAACTTGCCTCAATACATGAAGTTTCCAATTCCAATATCTCGACTCTTTACTCTCTTTAAATCCATCTCTTTCTCCTTATACATTGGCCCCTAATGAATCATACATCGGTCTTTGTTCTGTAACTTGTCATCCTCTACATGACACACTCGTCAACTCCGATAATCTTTCCATTCCTCAATATTCCATCTACATGTGCACTGGCTCTTACCGACCTCACACTGGTACCTATATAAAAGTAAAGTAATATTTCAGTACATTTATAACCTTAACCGTCTAAATCTATTCTACCCAAACGCGTCCTATACGCTTTAAAATTTATTACATATAGAAAAAAAATAATAACATATAATCACAATAACGTATAATCACAATCATGTAAGCACATAGCACGTAATATCAATTTACACTTGTATCTCTTTAACATGTACATCATATCGATTTACAAATAACTCTTATCAATTTACTATACAAATTACAAAACTATTTTAACAAAATTTGGATAGCATCTCCTTTAAAATATGACCTAACCTGCCAGGTCATAATTGATCCGATCAATAAATCAAACAATCCAACAATCAGTTACCAGCTCCATCTGTACTTACAATACACAAAATGTACTAACATACGGACTTGACATACCTCTAACAATCAATAATTAACACATAAAGTATATACATATCACAATGCGATCAAAATGTACGTATGAATTATTTTATACTTAAAACGAACTTCATACATGACTTACCGTATATATATCCTTAATCACTTAACATGTACCAAACATGATCACTTATATCCTTTGCCAAAACAAACCTCAAAATAAAATCATCTTATGAGAAGTATTGGTTTCCAACAGCATTACCAGATATATGATGCGTAAGTAAAATTATCATTAAAAATTAGATATATTTACTATGCATACTGACTCGTACTCAATTATCATCAGTTCAATATTAACTACACCCATTCAAGTACACAAGTTTATCACAGTTAATTCAGTACGACCATAATCACTTACAAATAGAATTGACTAAATACCCTTACAACCATTCAAGCACTTGAACTAAATCATAAGGACATTTACAACCGCACTTTTCCCTCACTTCACCTTCTCCACCATTTTCTTTCTTCTTTTCTTCAACATTAAAAACAAGCACATTATCATATACTCACAGACTCATACACATACGGTCCACACACTCATGTGCACACACTCGAGCACACCCCTCAACCCTTTTTTTTTACCATTTAAATCGATACAAAACCTCATTTATTTGTCTCAATTTTTCAGCCCCTTTCCAACCAAATGCACGCACAAACCCACCTACACATATACTCAAACACAACCATATGGATAAATGTACACACCGCCATAACACACAAATTAACATATATTCCCACTTATCACTCTTTAGCACCCAGTCAAGACACCTGCATATTACCGCACCACCAAGTATCCTCTCGGTAGTCCCTATTCTTCTCTTCCGAGCTCCCCTGTTCTGCATTAATGCCCATAAACTAATACACCCATACTCACTCTTTCTTCTTTTCCATAATCTCACGGTTCTCTCTTTCACCCCTTTTTTCTTCCTCCTTTAATCTCTCAGCATCTCTCCCTCAATCTCCCTTGCCTCATTACCCACAACAAAACCCACACCTCCTGCATCACATACATCTTTGATACTTATTTAACAAGATCAATTATACTACTAACACAATAACACTTTGAATAACCACGCACATCATCCTAAAATCTATACAGGGACTGTTGAAATCAAGAACAACCAAAGCATAATACATACGGCAGTATATATACCGACCCCAAACGAACCAAGCAGCACTACTGAGTTCAATTCGAACAAAATCGAGAAACAAAAACAGGGGATTTGCGATAAAGATTAATCAGAATCGGGAAGAATCCCACCCACACAAACTCTAATTAACACGCACGCTATATAACAGCTGCAGGGAAAAAAATACGGAAAGCATGTGAGTGGCGAGAAGAAGAATAAATGGAATATGGTGAGGGATGGAGGGGAACAGCGAGAGAGATTGGAGAGAGAATTGAAAGGAGATTTAGAAGAGAGAGTTTGAAAGATTAGAGCAAAAGAACCACTGAGAACACTCTGGAAACTTTGTCTCTCTCTTTTTTTTATTTAAGAACTGCAGGGCAAAAATCATAATTGTACAAAGCTGAAATTTATTTTAAAAACACTTTAAACAGCTTTCCAAAATCGAAATTGAATGGGAAAATAATGAAAAATAAAACTTTTCATTTTTAAATTAAAGAGTATAAAATTACAAATACACCCATATTTTTAAAATATTTTTAGGATAAAAAAATGAATTAACTATGAATATTACAAGTTTTAATCCTTTAAATGTAGTAAAACTCTTAAAAATCATTTTAAAATACTTAAATACTCAAAATAATTCACCCAATAATTTTAAAAACTAATTAAATATGCAAAGATGATATTGCAAAAGATTTCGTGATTTTTAAAGATTCTGATGATTTTATAGAATTCTCAGAAGATCGATAATGCATAATTTAAATAGATTATAATCATCAAAATACAAATACAATTACACGGACTTATCCGACACTCATAAATTACCATACAAATATGTAGACATAATGTCACACATAATTAACCTAAAAAAAAATTTCACACCATATATACCACATTTAATATTAAATAATAATATTTATAAATACGAATTTTCTAAGGCGTTATACTACTCTTGGTCAGTCTTGGGAAGTAAATAATGAAAATCATCATATTGAAGAAGCTTCCAAACTCGAGCTTAAACTACCAGATCACCTGAGTGAAGAGAACATTGTTGCTGACACCTTTGAAGAGCGAAGAAGGCTGAAACTTGTTATCAAGGATGTAGCACCGAAAAAGATAATTAAATGGCCATATTAAGCTATGGTTTAGGAATTTTCAAGAGAAAAAGCCATGGCCATGTCTAGCTAAAGACTTTAAACAAGCGCTTCGTGGGAGGCAACCCACGTGTTTCGGTAGTTTTAGGTATGTTTCCTGCTATCCCTTGTATTTACTTTCATTCAATGAGGACATTGAATGTTCTAAGTTTGGGGTTGGTTTGGGGATAAGTAGTGTGTAGTAGTTATTGTGTGTCATTGTGTTCATGTAGGTATCACGATTTACATAGTAGGTGTAATTCATTCATGTTTTGTTCGTATTATTGCATGTTTTGTTTCATATAGGACATTCTGTTTTTATTTTCGTATACCATGTGAGTCCATTTTAGTTACAATTTCATGGCATGCATTTTTCATGATCCCTTAGAATGAGCTAATTCTGATTGGTAGGTAGATGTCTTATTGAGTGTGGTAATGATGAATAGAGGGTTGATTTATAGTCCCTAGGAAATTGACTTGCATGCTTCAGAAACAAAACTTTTACACAGTCTCGTCATTTATTTTTTGGCTAGGTTCAGGTCATGATTGTTTGGTTGTTTTGAGATTTAATCACTTGATTATATTTAGAATTTTTGTTATTCCCTTGATGGCGTAGGTGCACTAAAGTCTAAGTTTGGGGGAAAACAGGGATTTCATGCTTAATTGTAAATAATTGTCAATAATGGCTAGGCGTCAAATGGCTAGTAGCCGGCTCATATTTATATGAGTAGTCTAGGGTTAGAATTGAGAATTCTCATTCCAGATTGCTGAAAAAAAATAGAAAGAAAAAAAAAGAATAAAATCAGAAAAAAAAGAGAAAAAAAAGAGTCATGTAAATAGTTTAAATGCAGAATTAACTAGGGTGAGCTCTTTAATACTCGAGCAAGTAAGTTCGCGGGGACTTTGTGCCTAGTGACCTAAGGCTTGTATAGTCTGGGATCCACTAACCCAACGCTCGCTACATGGGTATTATTGTATAAACTTTTTGGGGTCTCATCCATTGCACGGTTAAATAAGCATGCTTGTATATTATGTGTCCTAGTTGTTGTTTAGTAATAAAGCATGGATTTTTGGCTAACTCAGATGAGGATGGAGGTGTCTTTAGGTTATGAAGTGTTTACCGTCTATTCTATTTATAAACCTGTGATTGTCTTGGCGAAGAATAGGTATGATTTTTAATCTAGTTTTGGGAGTATTTCTGATGAGCATCGCACATATGCACGTTTTTGTCCATGTATTGTTAGTATACGGGGACTTAGTCGAGCTCTATTTGGAATTAGTTGCATTATTTGAGATATTTGCTTGCTAGTTGGTTTTGGTTAGTTTGAAGGGGATCTTTGCATTTTCATATTAGTTGCATTCATGCATTGCATTGTTTAGTTAACTGGATTTTGTGGGTACATTCACTATAGGCCCTCACGAGACCTTACTCGTCCACTAGGGCTATCTAGGGGTTTAAAGGGGTTGTTGCATATGCCAAATGCAACCGTGCTCACCTACAGAAGTGGTACTAGTTAGTGTTAGTTGTTTATGCTTGAGGACAAGCATCGATTTAAGTTTGGGGGTGTGATAAGTGGATTTTATATCCACTTAAAGCGTTCCATATCAGCTTAAATTGATTACTTGGCCTCAAGTATGTGGTGTGTTTAATGTATTTTCATTGGGTTTTGCAGAGCTAAGAGAGTTGGAGGTTAATTTGATTAAAATTCGGATTTTCCGGGTCGGCTGCGCAATCTACACTATTTTGGCCATATCTGGAGTTCTACAAGTCCGATTCTGACAATCTTATAGCTCACGCGAAGAGGAGAAGATTTTCTGCAAAATTGAACAGTGACCAGGGTACACTGCAGCCTGGAGAGCATGCTGCGGTGCGGTGCCTTTGCTGGAAATTCCTAATTTTTCCTGAAAATTCTGATTCACTGTTTGGGCCATATCTTGAGTTGTATAAGTCTGTTTTGGACGATCTTACTGTCCACGCGAAGATAACGGAATTCTCTTTCAGTCTAAAGTGGTCCAGAGGTCCAATTACAACTGGAACAGCCCAGAAATATTGAAGAAAAGTCAGTTACGAATTTTCCTTCAAAACAGAATCAGTTTAGGAAACGTATTTTGCAGAAATTCTATTATAATTCTGTTTTGGTAGTTTCTTGTTGGACAAAACTTCTAGAGCCTATATAAACAAATCCTACCCATGTAAATTGTATCATTACTTAGAATTACTTAGAAACACTAGCATTATTATTATTATTATTATTATTATTATTATTATTATTATTATTATTCAGATCTTGTTTTATTATCATGGTTTCACTTGATCCCGTGATGACGAGAGGTTCAATTTTGAACTAATCGTTGTCATGGGATTCTAACGGATTTATTTATGGAGCTTAGTATCTTGATGCTTTAAAGATCTGTGTGTGATGTGTTGGGTTCTGAGGCAGAAAACGCAGCGAAAAAATGTAAATATAACAAAAAATTTCCGAACCCAAACGCAGGATCCATGTATAATTACGAACTGATTATGGAGATAATGAATCGTACCTATTACAAACGTTACTTTCATGAACTCAATGGAGATCCTAGCTTGTAATCACCACACAGCCCTTTACGTCAAGATCTGTGTCTCTAAATCGTCCACACGAACACACCGATCGTCCAACGATCAACAGAGATGGTACTAGCCAAGAAACGCCTCTCTCTCTCTCTCTCTCTCTCTCTCTCTCTCTCTCTCTCTCTAGCCTCTCTAGCCTCTCTAAGATGTAGAGCAGCTAGGGTTTAGGTGAAAAACGAGTTTGCCAAAGTTAACCTAAACCAACACATCTCAATGTATTTATAAAGAGAGATTTGGGCTTAAAACCCTAAAACATTTTGGGCTTCACTAAACCCAATCTGTTTTGGTTTTAATTAAATTCGAATTATATATATATATATATATATATATATATATATATATATATATATTGCAATTAATCAAGTCCCACTTAATTAATTCAATAAATTCGAATTAATAACTATTTAAATCCATAATTTAAATAAAGCTCTGTTTTATATGTTCTTATTGTGTAACCCTTTAGGTTATTATTACGTTGGCAATAATTTTAATATCTAATAATAAAATTATAAACAATGAGCGGTATCTAGTAATACATCATTGCTACCAAAGTAATAATAATAATTGGTGATCCAATTTAAACCTTTTGTGACTAATATTTCCGTGTAATATAATCCCTTTAACCAAATATTATAGATTAAACTCGAGGCATGTATTTAGTCATCCTCTTCAACATTTAATCCGGGTTTACTTGATCCATGAGTAGACTATTTAAAACAAATCATTATTTGAGCGCGACCATGCATTTTATAGTCTCACTCAATCAAGAGGCCAATAATATCTCTCCTAATTATAGGAGGGTTAAATCCTTTATCTATCATTCATATTTCTCATACGACTCATTATATACCCGATGTCCACTTTTATCATCACCCGATCAAAGGTAACTTTTAATGTAGTCAAAGTATATTAATCCTCGTATAGAAATATAATGATCTCAAGTCAAAGGATCATTACACCATTATCACTGTGAGTCTTTCTTATGACTCTATTAAAGATGAAGAATCTCACTGTGGGTCTGTCTAGTACCATGTACTCCTACATGTACCTATGTATTGACTTTAGTATCTCCATACTTTTAACCAATGAGATGTGGTTATCTGTCAAACAACATACTAGTCTATTTGTGTATTATTATTGTCCTATAATAATAATACTCGACCAGGGACCTTTTAAGAATATGATATATTATATAATCTCAAGTTCAAGTCATATACTTAAACTATATAATGTGTATCATGATTCTAAGGACATTTATTATGCTAACAAATATGTCGCAGTAATTAAAGTCATAATAAATACGTTTATTGATTGATCAAATGACATAAAGGTTTATTCAAATAAACAATGTATTGCCTCTAGGGCACCTACACTAACATGATGTATATTTGATATTCTCGTATGGTTATGCTTAATTAATAGATGCGTCGCAAACATCTAATTTGTTAATCTCTTGTGAAGCGAGAGTGGATCTTGAGATTTAGAACTTTCCATGCTAGCATATGATAGGTTGATCTTTAACATCATGATTTGTGGCGTAAATAGAGATATTATACTACCCTATGTGATCAATATGGATAACTTGTTCTTCAACCATTATGTTTTCAAATTCTATAGAGATATATGGTCTAAGCATAATTGGTGTCTATTCATCTTCTATCTCTTTTGTGGATGTATGTTTAGTTTGGTATTCGTATACTGAGAAGTGGCGTATACTTGTTTCGTGTTGACCGATCAGATATCATAACCATTGCATATAGTGATTAAAAGCGTGAGATCTAAGCGAAGTATTTAATGAAGTTAGGATTTCATGGTTCATCTTGCGTAAGTAATTCGATTTTAATTATCATTAGTTAAGTAATTCTTAGTTTAATAGTTTGCATCTTAGTTTAATTTAAATAATCAAACCCCAATATTGTTAATTGTCTTAGCAGTACATAATAACCATACATTGTTGCATAGGTACGAAACTGAATTAAAACCATAACCAGATCTCTATGGGAACCAACTCAACTTTATTCTATATTACCTGTGACCACGTACGCTTGCGTGATATTTTGTTAACAACAATCTTGATTATAATTGTGTATTCGGCCTAACACATACCCTTTGATGAAGCGTCTGTAATACCCCATAAACCCGAGAAAGCCTCTAAGGGATTTTACGTTTGTGGGTCTGGGCCAATCTTGCATCGCCTGAATCTTCTTACCATCAGCTTCCACATCCTTTCCAGAGATAATATATCCCAGATATTGGACTCTTTCTTGAGAGAAATCACACTTACTGCCTTTAACGAACAATTTATGCTCTCTTAATTTATCAAACACCAATTTAAGATGATGCTTATGTTCGTCCATGGTAGCACTGTATACAAGTATATCATCGAAAAAGATGAGCACAAACTTTCGAAGATATTCAGAAAATACCTCGTTCATTAGAGCTTCGAATGATGCTGGTGCGTTGGTTAATCCAAATGGCTTGACAATAAACTCAAACAGCCCTTCGTGAGTCCTAAATACCGTCTTAAAGATGTCATCTTGATTAATATGGATTTGGTGGTATCCGCTTCATAGGTCCAACTTTGAGTAAACACAACTGCCTTTGAGCTTTGCAAGTAACTCTTCAATTACAGGTATGGGGTATTTGTTTTTAATGGTGATCTCATTTAAAGCTCAATAGTCAACCACCAATCGCCATGAATTATCCTTTTTCCGTACCAGCAACACCGGTGAAGCAAACGGTGAGGTACTAGCTCGAATGATGTAAGAACCCAAATTTTCGGTAGAATTAAAACTTTTTTTTAAGCATTGATAAAAGGAGGAACAATGATTCCGACTACAAGGTATTAACAGTTCTAATAAATGAATGTTGAAGGGTTATAGATTCCAATGATTATATGCCATGAAGAATGCAATGCGTTGACAACTTAGATTAGAATAATCTATCTCCTAGGGTAATAAGATATGGCAATTCCAAATAGGGAAGTTATTCTCATGTCATCCAAATCAATATCTGTTATTAGTCCAGTGGTTCCGTGAAAGGGTTAAGGAATGCTCGAAAAAGAACAAGGACAATTTTATGAATACAAGGAATAAAGATGGAATAAAGAATGAATAGTGTTTTGGTGGAAATGAGAATAATATTAGACGACGCTATATAGAAGTATTCAGAACGGATTTCTGAGTTCGTATTCATGATCCAGGGGCGAAATGAGTGTATATAAACGATATCGGATTCAGAAAAATAGCACTTTTATATTCTCCGAGAATTTCCTGGACACTGAAAGACTTAAGGATTTATTAAGAGGAATTAAGGAATTTAAATTCAAGAATTATAAAGGAGGATTGGGAATGATAGTATTAATATTAGGAAGGTTTCCGGTAAAACACTAACTAGAAACGATTGAGTTATTCCTCCGAACGATCAACGAATTGAGCAATAAATGGACAAAGAAACAAGCAGAGAGTCAAGACACAGTCATGTGCAAGTGGATAAAGGCAAGTAACCAAGCTAGTTACAAGTTAACTAGCATCATTACAAAACTAACCAAACACTTAGCTTACAACACACACCTTACCACAAGAATGCAACACTTGTCTACTTGATTAGCTCATCGATGACCAAAGCACTTTAATAAAGTGGTTTTAGGCTAGATATTATTCATACAAACATACTAATGCAAGATTAGATGCAAGCAAGACCAAGCAACTCCATTTTTCTCCATTTTGAACAAACTGCCCAGCAGAACCTCCTCCAAGAAGGAAATTCATATCTCCATTTCGATCCATGATAAAATCACCAAATTTTAACCATAGCTTCTCCACTCCATGGGCAACATTCGTTCAAAATTTCATGGCAATCTAATGAGTGTAGCCTAGTCAAATACCTTCCCCAAATTGAAGAAACCAAACTGCCTGTTCTTGACAGTTTTCTGTAACAATTTTCAAACAGGCATATCTCCTTCATTACTCAATGGAATTTGGTGTTCTTTATCTTTTTGGAAAGCTGGTTAAATTCTCTACAACTCTCCATTAGAATCCTTGTCCAGAAAAGCATGGTAAGGGCCTCGTTTTTGCAGATCTTTGAACTGATGAATAATAACCTTCATGAACTAACCTCCAGGGAAGGTATAACTCTTAAGAATCCCTAGAACTTATTTTGAGTTTTTGTGATTATTGGATTAGTTTTGATGATGATGTGGTTTTAAGCATATAAGCATGATTATGTAGTTGATTTAGTTGATTTAGCCATATAATGATTAAGAGGATGAGTTGAGATGTTCATGGACTTATGAGGTGTATATCATGAATGTAAGATGTTTGGTTTGCCCGGTTTGGCTTGGTTTTGATATTACGAATTATGGAACGTTCGATTTATAGCCGTCGTAATGCCCAAATTTCGTTAACCTTAAGAATTCGTGTTTGACAGTAGCTATAACTCACTGTCCAGTTTTGTATTCTACCATGACAAGCTATATTATGTTATAAGCTTCGTTTTGATATAAGGCTCGTGTGAAATGGACTTACGGTTTAGGAATTATTTTTAAATTCGTAAAAGTGGTTCGAAACCATAAACGAAAGTTCTTAAGTGAAATTGAACCTCGGTAAAATGTGTAAGTTAGTGACGAATCATGGTAATTAAATATTAGAGGTCATGAGGAAGATGTGAAAGAAAACCACATGTCAATCGGATTGTTTTTCGACTTTAAAAAAATGTTCGAGTCGAGGTTAAATACGAACGAACCCCTAAAACGAATACTTGGTTTAACTTTGGAAAACCACTTAGAAAACGGACAATAAAACTCGAGATAAAATCTTGGTTCGTAAAAGACCGACCCTAGAACTTATATGACTTAAGTATATACCAAGTGTAAGAGTAATGACGAGCCGTAATAACGAACAAATGTCAGGTCAAAACGAGGTTAATAAGAGTACACAAAAAGGGTGCATAACGAGATAATTCGAAAACATATTTTAACCTAAGTTAAGTTTATACTTAGCTTTTTAAACAACGTTAAGTTATTAATCTCGAATATTCTGATTATTTATAGATCACCGAGCTGACCCAGGACACACTACCTCCACCCGACTACCAGGCAAGTTTCCAATACTTGGAACAGTTGTTGTGATAATATATATATGACTGTTGTTATACATATGCCATTGCATGCATGCCTGTTCTCAACTCATATTGTTATACTTGTTCCTTGATTATTGTTGGCTTATAAGCTAGATAGATAACGTATCAGTTATAAGCCGGATGTTGTTAAGTCCCTTAGAGAAGGGCATATATATCGTATTCGTTGAATATAGACCGGGAGTCAGTACTTCTTGATATATCGTAATTACTTTCGAGGAAAATATTTAAGTAAATAATTTCCATTATTTGGTTGACGAATATTATTTTGAATATCCGTCCGAGATTATTTAATTAACGATCATTACTTCAAATATTTATTTGAACGTTATCTATTCAATGAATATTGTTTTTCAATATTCATTCAAAGTCGATTCATTTATCGAATATTATTTCGCATATTCCTTTAAAGCTTGGATTACTAAATGAATATTATTTTGATATTTATTTAGAATATTATTCATTAAATGAATATTACTTTTTGAATATTCATTTAAGTTCCTATTTACTTAAATGAATATTATTTTAAATATTCATCTGATGTTCTATTTATTTATCATATATTATTTTTAATATTCCTTTCAAGTCTTATTAATTAAATGAATATTATTTTGAATATTCATTTAAATATTTAATTATTCAATAAATATTTTCTCCTTATTCATTCGAGAATTATTCTGAGAAATACTTCGATTTAAATATTCGTTCATAGTTATAAGTCTTCTTTAACTATTTTTGATTCAATAAATATTCTCTGAATATTTATCCAATACTCTGAAATGACTTCAAATATTATCTTCGACCTTCGATTATTATAAAATTTCTTCGGAGTCGGATTATTATTAACATTATATCAAGAAAGGTTTTCAAAATTTCATTCTTCCTTCGAATCTATCTTCCAAATAATAAGGGAACCTTACTTGAGAAATGTTATTTATCTTGTTGACTTCCCGGTCATAAATCCTTTGAAATTATTCTTGTCACTCGCAACTTGGTTGCTAAGTGCTTATTGAATCTTGTGTACCTTCTCATCATTCGAGGGGTAATATTATTGGAACAAGTTGTTATCTATTAACAAGCAGCTTGGGAAGTATTGGTGAATTTTCCTTTCCAACTAGATACGACTACTTTGTGGAGTCTTATCAACAAGTATCATACTTGGGGAAAGGGGGAGATTCTTTACGTTTCAAAGTTATGAATGCTATTTGAACTAGGAGTCGTGTAAGAGGCCGAGTAGCGCCGGTCCATCCCATTGGCCCAACCGTTGGCCGGGGAGATCTAGCAGGGCGGTAGACAAGTAAATCCGTCAGTTCTTCCTTCTACCGGTAGTAAAACTAATTTGAGTTGTACAATCTGCGACTGATCATCGTAAGGATTGGAACAACGGGCGTGGTGAATACTCCAGTATTAGTTCATCATTCAAAGTTGGAAATGTTCTTCAGCATCATCGGTGTTGGCAGGGTGAAAAAGTTTTAAAACTGGAACTGCAATATTTTTCCTGCAAGTTCCTCTTTTATGATAAATGATGATATCTTGCTTACCTTTGGCATCAGATATTTTCACAGGATATATGTTTTGAGTTACCTTGTAACTTCATCATTTACATTATACTGGCACTATCTTCGTAAATGCATGGCATATGGCTTCAACGATATTGTTGATTTATTATATATATATTATTGTTCAGTCATATATTACTTTTGGTGGGCTATTGCTCACCCTTGCTTTATGTATTATATCGCAATAACAGCTAGATCAGATGGCCCGCACAAGGCGCATTTAGCGTAAGCAGGTGTCAGCCGTCAGAGGATTATCGTTGAGGTTATAACTACCATTGCTAAAAAGGAAGCTATTGGTAGGCTAGTTGTTAGCCTTTGAATATCAAAGGTATTTATTATATGACATAAACAAATGGATGGCAAAGAGTATGTAATGGTTAAATTGTAAATCTTTTGGGTTGTAAGATCTCAATCTTGTGATTAATAAAATTTGGTAGTTACTCTGATTTCATCTCTGGGACTATAACGGGTGTATTTTATGTTGTTGTTTTGGGTCACAAAGTTGTAATTTAATATTTATGTTGATTTTGTGGATGGAATTTGAGACCGTAATGACCAGATCCCTGACCCCAGATCTGAATGTGTTACAGAAATGGTATCAGAGCGATACGTTATAAATCCCAGAGATGATGCGACGTTAAAACAATAAATTCACTAAGATAATAAGAACTCTTGCCAAGTTCATAGTCGAACTACATAATGTAGTACTGACATATAAAAACTCTTATGGGAACTCTTAAATATCATGATAGTAACTTAGCTCGATATCGTATCGACGAGTAAGGCGACGGACCTTGAGGCTTGCGAGCAGCAGCACGAGGATGCTTTAGTATATGTTGAAGATCGGCTTGAAGACTCGATAGGGTACCCTACTGAGGACCCAAAGGAGGTTCCATCTAAGGAGGAGAATCCTATTAAGGATAAGGAGTTACCCTTGAGGAAATGAGGGCTACAACCAGAGAGATTGTAAGAGTTAAGGGATAGTGCTCAGAGAGGTGGGCGTAAAAGAACTGAGATATTATTAAGGGAATTAAAGAGGCATATTGAATTCATAGCTGGACTGCCGGATGAAGTACCAGCAAGCAAGACGGATTTGAAGAATTACTTTAGGTCTTATTTGGGATAAGATAAGAATTCATAGAGACTTCCAGATTAATGAGAAAAGACTTAGAAGGATGCATGATTATCAAAAACATCGATATCGGACGAGGAGCAGAGTCTCCCGGAGCAGTTGAGATGGAGGCTGTAAGTGCCATACTATTTGATAAAAAGGGATTAGTGTGAATATTGTCAATGGTAATTCACCATGAGAAGGCAGATTTCATAGGTTATAAATTATGAAACCAAATTGAGATTGCTGAGGTGGTTTTATTCAGTGAGAGGTCCATTTTATAAGGGGATCAACTTAGAAAGTAAAGATAGTGGAAAATGATGGCATGATTGGATAAAGTTATATAAAGAAGTAGCAAGTGAGACGATGATCTCAGAACCTACACAAGGAAAGACCAGTGAGTCTATAATAAACTCGTGATAAGGCTTGTGTTAGAGACCGAGTATAAGGTTAATCCAACTTAGTTAAATGATGAACCAGAAACCTTAAATGCATGGGATTCAGAAGGATATTAAATTCTTTCTTTTCCTTGAACGGATTATGGTAGTTATCTTAATTTTTTTCGGCACTGAATCATAAATGGATCGAGCAATACGAAAAGCGGTTAAGAGATAATGGAAAATATTTTAAAGATGAGACCTAAAGGGGCAAGTGTCTGCCAAGTTCTCGGAGTACGAATTCTGGAAAATGAAGTTCCGTTATTAGGATATGCGATCAACAGTGAGTAGTGTTGGTCGACCCCGCCAAGTTAAAGACAATTTCAAATGAAGAAAGGCCAACCACACCAGCAAAGGTGAGAAATTTCATAAGATTCGCAAGGTATTACCAAAGAATTGTTCAGCACTTTACAAAGATTGCAGTCCCATCACCCGACTTATTTGTAAGACTAAAAGTTGAGTGGGCAAGGTAAATGTGAGAAGATCTTCCTGGAGCTAAAGATGAAGTTGGTGACGACCCAGTGTTGACATTGCCTGATGGAAGAAGGAAACTTTGGGATATATTATGATGCAACTCATACAGGTATAGGTTCTGTGCTTATGCAGCACGGCAGCGTAATTTCGAATACATTTGGGCAACATGGTTCACCAGATTCGGATGGCCTTGGTAGTGCCAATTTTGTGGAATGACTGACTCCGACGGTAGTGTTCCTTCTGAAACTAGTTGTTAGGTAGACTGGTATTTGGTAGTGTCGACTATTAGGACGAATATGTACCAGGGAGATGTGGCATGTTTCAGTTGGAAACTTTTAATTTCCCTTCTATGGAATGTATATTTGGTTTCTTTCCAATGGTTAAACTCCCAACTTTATGTCAATCATTTCGTTATTATAACCGTTTATGGTTCGACCCGCTTGGATGTTCCTAGAAATATTCTTCGGGTATCGAAATGGATCTTCTTAGTGTTACCAGTGGGTGGATAGATTGACTGAAATTTCCCTAATCCTGGAAAAGGAATTCGACGAATTTTGGCAAACCTTGTCTTTCTGATTATCAGAATATGTCACCGAAGAGAGTGGGAACTGGAGTGAACCCTATGGATTGGGGAAGGTAGCCGCTATACGGGTTGGTAGACAGACCCCGATTATTACGATTGATTATAAAGATAAAAATTATGAAGTTGAGATTAGGCGAAAAAAGGGAAATGTAATTAAGAAACAAGACGGACTGAGAAATTCCGGGATTGACTTAAATGAAAAGGTTGTTATGCCAGAAGTGTTAAGCTTTTGTGGCACGTGGAATTAATAAGAATTGTTGAAAGGATAAAAGTAAGGGAAAGGTGACCGGAGACGGTACCTAGAAGTCGATTGAGACTGATATGGAGTAAAGTTTTGAAAAGATCAAAAGGTATCAAAGAAGAAGGCACTATGCCAGCAATTGCTAGAAAAGTAATGCTATTAGCCAACCCCTAAACTCACATATTTTAGCATGGCCAGTTGGGGCCAAGTCACAAAGGATTATCATGTGACTAAACCAGCAAGGTAAGGACAAAGCGTGGCGCTTCTAACCAAGTGTCAACCGCGAGGAGTTTTAATATAAAATGAATTGAGATACATGATGATGGATTTTATAAATACCATGGATGTATTAGGATTGAGGATAGCGACCAATGAAGAGTTATGAAGATTGTCAAAGATGGTGCAGTGTGATGCACCAATGTTATTTGAACTTAGAGTCTTTATGAAGAGTAATAAGTACTAAGAGATTCATGTTGAACACGACCAATATCTTCCTGGACATCCTTGCTACCATTACCAAGTTTGTAAGAAAGGGCAGATAAACATATGTTGTCTTTTGGAAGGTCATGTAGACCAACATTCATTTGAAAGAAGAGGTTAGCATTAAGCTACCTATAGATTATTAAGATGAGAATGATTGAAAAGAGACCCTTATTAAGGATATAGGATTTGGTTGCCAATTTTAGGATGTAATTATTCCTTGAAAATAGAATTGGGGATGGAATATCCATAAATTAGGATGAACCCTGGGGATGCACAAAGGATGGCATTACCCTAATAAAGGTATTATGAATTTGGATGGTATAAGTTGGATTGACTAAGGCAACAACAACCTTTAAGGATTTATTTAAAGGAATTTTGTAAAGCACATAGACAGAATTGTTATAAGATTGATGAATGATGAGGATGACCTAAGAAACCTTACAAGGAAAAAGGTGATACTCTGAGTTTCCAGAATGGAAGTCTGATAGGGAATGTATGACATGATAATACTAATAATGTCAGATGAGGCAAGTGTGAAACCATGAGGAGTTATGGATTGAACCAACAAAGGTTGAGATTATCCTAAAACAAGGAATAACTAAGAGGAGAAATATCCTAAGTATGATTGGGAGTAACTGTGATAAAGTCCACACGGAAAGGTGAAAGCAATAACTCATGGAAAAAGACTGACCTATATCTTCTCTCCTTCAGCAAAGTTTAAGGGAGAATTCTTTCACCCAATAGTGATGGGAATGAGATAGAAAAATTTAATTTGGGACAGACCCAGAAAACATTGATTGCGAGGAATTATCATTATCAAGAAAGGCCAATGAGGTGGCCGACACTTTATGTATATATAAAAGAGTAATTATTAATGCTTATGCCAAAGAGACAGGATGATATCGAGGAGTACCTTGAAGGTCATAATGTGATGGAGGATTTACATTCCTTCTGATGATTGTGCAAAAATCAACAATAAGAATAGTTTAAGTGAACATTCGATTCCTGATGTCGTCTTAAGCACACTACCCGCATTAGGAGGTCCTATTTTGAGGTAAACCAGGACCATGATGCGAAATTAATTAAGTGAACCGTTAAGCTTCCAGCGTTCTACTCAAGATATATGGTTAGTAATTTCATTAACCTATCATAGCTGCGATGTTTGAAGCTCTTTTGCAATTTTATCTACTTCATGTAATATCTACATCAAGTTCAGGAAGTAATCCTTA
Organism: Saposhnikovia divaricata; assembly: GCA_036435485.1. Lineage (NCBI taxonomy): Eukaryota > Viridiplantae > Streptophyta > Magnoliopsida > Apiales > Apiaceae > Saposhnikovia > Saposhnikovia divaricata. The sequence continues at coordinate 42,425,884 of CM071601.1, forward strand.
TGGATAAAGAATATTGATTATTTTGTGTTCTTAGAGGATTTTGATCTGACAATTATGAAACTCGTATGATTAGCTATTAAAGCGCAACGTAAACGACAAACAATGGTGATTCAACAAAGGGATACATTAATGTAGTGGTGATTCGTCTAAGAAATGTGATGACTACGCAAAGATAAAGTTAGTACTGCTATTGATAAGCTAAATGGCATGTTGATGAATGACAAGCAAGTTTATGTGGTGTAATTTTTTTTTTTGCGCAAACAAGATAGAGAATATGAGGTTGGAGATTCATAGTGCTAAGAGGCAAGTTTGGCAGGAATAGAATATAATGGATCTAAGTTAGATAAATCGGCAAGATTTATTTCGGAGTGTATAAATTGGAATGATATGATGTTTGAAATAAATGAGAATGCTATGAGGGCTCATAAAGAGATTATAGTCGAAATAGAAACAAGACGGCTGATATAAAGGAAATAGAGTTGAGGATCAATAAGGGAATTAAATATGCGGACTCCTGAGAAACCCCAGCAATGAAGCTAGAAAAGTATGAAATTGACATGGCAAAGTTATTGGCCACAACGGAAAGTTGAAATTGAAAGCATAAATGACATAAAGGATAACTCCTTTTAAGTTTGGAAAATTCGAGGAAATTTGGGATAGATCGGTTGAGTAACAAGGAGACTCATTGTAAGAACCCCAAATTTTGGATATAATTAAAACTTTTTATTATGTACTGAGGTAATGGTGAATAGTGATTACGACTACGATGTAACGATTGAGATAATGAATGAAAGGAATAGATTTGGATTCAAATGTTTATATGCCATGATGAATACTATTGGTTGACACTTTAGATAAGAATTATCTATCTCCTAGGGAATTGAGATTTGATAATTCTAAAGGAGAAGATTATTCTTATGTCATCCAAATCGATATTTGTATTGGTCTAGTGGGTCCGTAAAAAGGTTAAGGAACGATCGAAAGAGATCAGGGACAATTGTACAACCCTAAGAGAATAAGTAAAGAATAAAGATTGAATAGTGTTTTGGTGGAAAAGAGAATATTATGAGACGACACTATATAGAAGTATTCGGAACGGATTTCCGAGTTCGTATTAGTGATCCAGGAGGAAAATAAGTGCATGTAAAAGCTGTCGGATTCTGAAAAACCACACTTTTATTTTCTCCGAGTGTTCCCTGGACACTGAAAGACTTAAGAATTTAACGAAGGGATTTAAGGAATATAAATTCGAAAGTTAGTAAGAAAGATGGAGAATGATAGTATTAATATTAAGAATATTCCCGGTAAACCCTAATTAGAAATCCGTGAAATATTCCTACGAACGATCAATCGAAGCGAGCAATAACCGGACAAAAGAAACAAGCAGAGGAAGCAAGAGTCATGCATAAGCTATTAGAAAATATCCAGCATCCAAGTGGTGACTCAAGTAACTAGGATACTTAGCAAGAAACTAGTACTTAGAAAACCAACCACTTAGCTAGCTTGTAACCATCCAAAACTCAACACTTGTCTTGCCAAATACATCACTCCATGCATCATCACTTTAATAAAGTGAACATAAGATGAAATATTATTCAAGACATCACTTTATGCATTATTTTTAAAAGACATCAAGCAAGACAACTCCATTCTCTCCATTTTCTTAAACCTGCCCAGCAAGAACCACTATGAAAGAAAAATTCATATCTCCATTTCTATCCATGATAAAATCACCAAATTTTAACCATAGGCTCTCCACTTCATGGGTAATATTTGATCAAAATTTCATGGCCAACAAAGTAGTATAGCCTAGTCAAATCCATGCTCAAAGTTGGGGAAACAAATCTGCCCAGTTTCTGTCCAGCAGAAAAAGAGGGCTCAAAACCCTAGCTAGGAAGCTTCAAATCTGATGATCTAGGACTCAAAACAAATCTTATGAAGAGCCCAAGATGTGGTAAAAATTTGAGAGCTAAATTATTATTTTTCAATTTTCTATGATTTTTACAAGTTTAGGGTGAATAGTAACTTCCAAGAACTAATCTTTGATTTCTTGTTTTCTTTGGTCGATCCAAGCTTTGTTAAGGCTATACAAGGACTAGATCAAGCTTAGTAAGGCTATTACACACTCCAAGGAAGGTATAAAATTCAAGAACCCAAGTTTTTGTTTTGAGTTTTAATGGAGTTTTAGATGAGATTTGGTGATGATGTTAGTATAAGCATGTTTACATGATCATGTAGTTGTTCTTAGTAGTTATTTAGTCATGATTCAAGTCCTTGATGATTTTGAGGTTAAGATCAGTGGTTCTAGGACTTGTGGATATGAGAATCATGTTTATGAATTGTGTTGATGCACGGTGTGGCTTGTTTGTGTTGTTACGATTTTTAGAACGTCCGATTTATAGCCGTCGTAATGCCGAATTTTTGTTAACACTTAAAAACCAAGCATGGAAGTTAATATTAATTCCTGACCTTGGTAATATTGTGACTGATCCTTGTAGATCTCGAGCCATAGATCGTTTTGGCGCGAGAATCGAAACATTCCGACTTACGGTTTAGGAGTTATGGTCAAATTACTAAAATTGGTTCGGAACCGTAAGTAAAAGTTCGTAACTTCAATTGAACCCACGTAAAGCATGTTAATCAGTGGCGAATCTTGGTAAATAAATACTAGGGGTCATAAGGAAGGTATGAAAGAAAACCACATATCAAACGGATCGCTTTTCGATTTTATAAAAATGTTGGGATCGTAGTTAAACGCGAACGAACCCCTAAAAACCCGCTTGGTTATAACTTTGGTAAAACACTTAGAAAACGAACGATAAAACTCGAAGTATAATCTCGGTTCGTAATCGATCGACTTTAGAACTTAAACGACTTAAGTATATACCGAGTGTGGGTACGATGACATGTCGTAATAACGAACAAATGTCGGATCGTATCAGTAATAAAAAGAGTTACACTAAAAGGTGTATAACGAGATAATTCGAAAACGTGTTTCGATTTAAGTGAAGTTATACTTAGACTTTTAAAACGTGTTAAGTGGTTAATCTCGAATGTTCTGATTGTTTATAGATCATCGAGCAGACCTAGGACACGCTATCTCCACCCACACCCGATTATCAGGCAAGTGTTCAAAACTTTGAACCTGTTGTTGTGATAATATATATATGTGATTGCCATTTTACATATATCATAGCATGCATGCCTATTGTCAAATTATATTATGATACATGTTCCCTGAATTGATATTGGCTTATAGACTAGATACGAATTCTCAGTTATAAGCCGGATTGTTTTGGTAAGACCCTTAGCGAAGGGCATATGATATTCATTCTTAAATAGCGAAGGGCAATATTATGATTTAATAATATTCCGTAATTATTATTGAGTTAATAAATATTCTTGGAATATTTATTTAATTCTTTTAAATTCTTTTTTTAAATGATTTATATTATTTGGAGATTATCTTTCACCTCCAAATATTATGTAAAATATTTCGGATTCCTACGATTAATATTATATTAAGAAGGGTCCTCAAGATTCCATTCTTCACTCGAATCTATCTCTTAAATTATAAGGGAACCGTACTTGAGAAAGGTTATTTATCTTATTGACTTCCCGGTCATAATTTATCCTTTTCACTCGCAACTTGGTTGCTATGGACTCATTAAGTCTGTGTGTACCTTCTCATCATTCGAGGGGTAAGATTGTTGGAACAAGTTGATATCCATTAACAAGCAAAAGCTTGGGAAATGTTGTTGAATTTTCCTTTCCAACTAGATACGACTACTTTGTGGAGTCTTATCAACAAGTATTTCACTTGGGAAAGGGAGGACAAACTCTACGTTTCAATGTTGTGGATTTATTCGAACTAGGAGTCGTGTGTAAGAGGCCGAGTCGTGCGGTCCATCACAAGGCCTAACCATTGGCCAGGGAGTTACTATTAAAGGTAATCGATAAGTGGAGCCGTCAGTTATTCCTTCTACCGGTAGTAAACTATATTGGGCTGTACCATCCCCGACTGATCATCGGGGAGTGGGACAGCTGGCGCGTGATAACTCCAGTATTGGTTCATCTCCCAAATTGGGAATTCCCTGCAACACGTATCGAAGAGACTTCTTTCAGGTTGACGGTGTCTTCCGCAACACGTATCGAAGAGACTTCTTTCAGGTTGTAGGACTTCGAAAAATGTTAATAACTGGAATTGCAATATTTTCCTTGCAAGTTCCTCTTTATATGATAAATGATAATATCTGGCTTATCTTTGAGTTACCACCTATATATGCATTTTGAGCAGATATTCCCACCTATATATGCATTTTGAGTTACCTCGTAACTTCATCATTCATGTTATTCTGGCATCATTTCCGTAAATGCATGGCATATGGTTTGAAATATACTTTTGAACTGTTATATATTATCGTTCAGTTAAATATTATTGTTGGTGGGCTATTGCTCACCCTTGCTTTATTATTATATCACAACAACAGCTAGACCAGATGATTCGCACAAGGCGCACTCGATGCTGGCGAGGACGAGGAGACTACCAGAGCCGAAGAGAAAGCTATTGGTAGGATAGATTCATTCTTTCAGTACCAAGTATATGGACTAGTATGACTTATGTAAATGGATGGCAAAGAGTATGTATTCATATTGTAACTCTTTTGGGTTGTAAGAACTCATAATGTGTTTAATAAAATTTGATTGTTACTCTGATTTCATCTCTGGGACTATAACGGGTGTGTTTTATATTGTTGTGTTGGTTCATAAAGATGTAAATTATTTTATGTTGAGGTAAGTTCAAGTATTGTGGACAGAATTGGAGATCGTAACGACCGGATCCCGGACCCCGGATCTGGGGGTGTTACAGGAATGGTATCAGAGCGTACGTTATAAACCCCAGAGATGAGGCGACGTTAAAATAATAAATTCACTAAGATAATAAGAACTCTTGCCAAGTTCATAGTCGGACTACTTAATGTAGTGATGACATATAAAACCCTTATGGGAACTCTTAAGTATCATGATAGTAACTTAGCTCGATATCGTATCGACGAGTAAGGCGACAAACCTTGAGGCATACGAGCAGCAGCGCGATGATGCTTTATATGCTGAAGATCAACAGGTAATTCGATGGAGTACCCTACTGGAGACCCGGAAGAGGTTCCAGCAGATAAGGAAAAATCCTGTTAGGATAAGGAGCTTACCCTTGAGGAATGAGGGCTGCAGCCAGAAAGACTGTGATGATTAAAGTATAGTGCTCAGAAAAGGGAGCATAAAGAACTGAGTTATTAGCAAGAGAACTGAAGATTCATGTTGGATTCGTAGTCGGACTATTGGAGGTAGTACCAGAAAGTACGACAGTTTGAAAGGATCACTTGAGATCTTATACGGGAATAGATGAGAATCCCTAGAGACTTCCATATTAACGAAGAAAGAGCTAGAGGGATGTATGATTATCAAAGACATCGATTTAGGGCGAGGAGCAGAGTCCCTAGGAATAGTTGAGAAGGAGGCAGTAAGTGCCATATCATTTGATAAATGAATTAGATGAATATGGTCAGTAATAATTCTCCATGAGAAGGCAGGTGTCATAGGTTGTAAATTATGGAACCAAATTGAGGTTAATGAGGTGGTTTTATTAAGGGAAATGTTAATTTTATGAATGAATCAGTTAGAAAGTAAAGACATTGGGAAGTGACAGCATGATTGGATAAAGTTATATAAGGAAGTAGTAAGCAAGACAATGATCTCAGAACCTACCGGAAGATAATACCAGTGATTCAAGATGAACTCGTAATGAGACTACTGCCAGAGACTGAGTATAGGGTTAATTTCAACTCAGTAAAATGATGAACCAGAAATGTTACACGCATGTGATTCAGAGGAATATTAAATTTTTTCTTTGAATGGATTATAGTAGTTACATTAAGTTTACTCCGATGCGGAGTTATAATGGATCAAGTAATACAATCACCAGTTGAAGAGAAAAAAAAAATGTAAAAAAATCTTCCTGGAGCTAAAAGATGAAATTGGTAATGACCAAGAGTTGGCATTGTTTAATGGAAAAAGGGAGACTTTGTGCTTTCAACGACGCTTCACATAAAAGATTAGGATGTGTGCTTGCGCAGCACGACAAAGTACTTGCGGATGCATTCGGACAGCACGGTTCACCAGGTTCGGATGGCCTTAGTAGTGCCAATTTTTGTGGAACAACCAACTCCGACGGTAATGTTCCTTCTGAGACTAGTGGTTAAGTACACTGACATTTGGTAATATTGAATGTCAGGACGTATAGGTATCAGGATATTGTGTCAGGTTTCAGTTTGAAACTAATGATTCCCTTCTAAGGGATGTATATAATTGGTTCCTCTCCAGTGGTTAAACTTCCAATCTAATGACGATTATTTCGTAAATTATGACTGCTTATGGTTCTACCTGCTTGGAGGTTCATGGAACCATTCTTCAGGTTTTGAAACTGGTCTCCTTAATGTTACTAGTAGGTGGATAGATTGACCAAAATTTTCCTGATTCTGGAAAGAAATCCGGAGAATTTTGGCAAACCTTGTCTTTCTAATTATCAAAGAACATCATTGAAAAGAATGGAAATTGGAGCGAACCCTGTGGATTGGGTAAGGTTGCTGTCATATGGGTTAGTAGACGGACCCTGAGTATTACAATTGATGGTAGAGATAAAATGATGAAGTGAGATTGGACGGAAACAGGAAATGTAAGTAAGAAACCAGCCGGACTAAGAAACTTCGGGATTGACTTAAGTGAAAAGGTTGTTATGCCAGGAATGGTAAGCTTGCGTCGCACGCGGGATTGATAAGAATAGTTGAAAAGATAAAAGTAGAGGAAAGGTGGCCAGAGACGAGCCGAGTAGTCGATTAAGACATATATGGAAAGGTAAAAAGGTATCAAAGTAGAAGGCACTATGCCAGCAATGGCTAGAAAAGTAATGCTAATTAGCCAACCCCTAAAATCAAATATTTTTATTTTAGTGTGGTCAGTTGAGGCCAAGTCACAAAGGATTATCAAGTGACTAGACCAGCAATGAAAGAACAAAGCAGGGTTGCTTCTAAGTAAGCACCGACTATAAGGGCTTCTGATATAAAGGAAATATCAATGAGATCGTAGGAATCTTCGACTGAACCCTTTGCAACCCATGTTTGGATTGGGAATTTACTATACTTTTTGGAATGGGGTCACCCGTACTAAAGTGATTCATGTGTATATGATTGCCCAAGATTACGAGTAAAAATGTAAGTATAATGACTTGAGATGTATGATGTTAGGGTATTATAAATGCCCTGAATATATTATGACTAAGGGAAGTAAACAATGAAGGTTTATGAAGAGAGTATGGAAATGGTCAGAGATGGATCAGTATGCTGTAGAAATTTTGTCTAAGGCAAGAACCTTTGAAAAGAACGACAAGTACTAAGAGATTCACGTTGAACTCGACCAATATCTTCCAAAACATCCTTGCTACGATTACCAAGTTCGGTAATAAAATAGACAGACATACGTTGTCTTTTGGAAGGTCAAATAGGCTAACAACTATCCGAAAGAAGAGGCTAGCATTAAGCTACCAATTGATTATCAAATGAGAATGATTGAAAAAAGACACTTGTTAAGGATACATGATTTGATTGTCAATTATAGGATACAAGAATTCCTTGGCAGTTGAATTAAGGATAGGATATCCATAAATTAAGACAAACCCTGGGGAATGCACAAGGGATGGCTTTAACCCTAATAACGACAATATGAATTCAGATGATATGAGTTGGACTTGCTAAGGCAACAATGACCGGTAAGGATTATTAAAAAGAGTTCTAGAAAGAACATAGACAGAATTATTAAAGTATTGATCAATGACATTTTGATATACCCTGTACCCAGAAAATACAGGAGGAATGATAAGGATGACCTAAGAAACCTTACAAGGAAAAAGGTAATATTCCGAACTTCAAAATGGAAGTTTGGTAAGGAATGTATGACATAGTAACAATAATGCCAGATAAGGCATGTATGAAACCCTGAGGAAGTATGGATTGAACCTATAAAGGTTGAGATTATCCTAAGATAAGGAAAGAACTAAGAAAAGAAGTATCCTAAGTTGGATTGGGAATAAACGTGATAAAGTTCCCACGGGTAGGTGGAAGCAATGACTCATGGAAAAAGACTGATAGATATATTTTTCTCCTTCAACAGAGCTTAAGGGAGAATGCTTTCACCCAACAGTGATGGGAATGAGGTAGAAAAAATTTGAATTGGAATGTATCCAGAAAACATGGATTACAAGGAATTGTTAGTATCAGGAAAGGCCAATGAGGTGGCAGACAGTCTAAGTATAGAAGAATAATTACAAATATTCATACCGAAGAAACAGAATGATATTTGGAAGGACCTTGATGGTCATATCGGAGTGGAGGAATTTACATTTGATGAATGTGCAAGAATCGACGGTAATAATATTTGAAAGGCATATGACTCAGCCTATTTGTAGTTCGAGGATCCTAATCCAATTAAACTAGATTGTAATAAGTAAATAATATCAACTGTCACAAGAATCTCAAAAGATGATAACCGTCAGAATAAAAATCAACAAGTCAATCTATAGTTTTGATGTTTTACACTGGAAGAAGATTCAGATATCTGATCAGGCCTCAAGGTAGCATTGAAACAAGTGAATTCATTTAAGAAGACAGAGATTTCTGTTAGTGACAAGAAACAATTTCAGTACCGAATGATTGATGAGAGTGAAGAGTATAAAAAGACCACAGTGTTAAAAGTCACGATGAAGAATAGAGATTGGAGTTAATCGTTCATGAACCAGACAGTACATCGAACGTCAACATCATTCCAGTGTATGTTCCTTTATCATAATTACTTGGTTTTCAGCGGAGTATTGACTATTAAAGAATTTATATTAATTCTATTTTAATTGATTAAGTCAAGTAATTAAGTTAATAAATAAATTAATTCTATCAGAATTAATATATTTGTTAAAATGATTATTAGATTAATTAAATAAGAATTAATTTGAAAAAGGATTAATTAGTTAAATGATTTTTAATAAGTCATTTAATTAATTATAAACTGAAAAATATGGTGATATAACTATCAAAATGATAGTTATACCGATAGTCATATTCAGTTTATAAAGGAGATAGTCATATTCAGTTCAAAGGAGATAGTCATATACAGTTCAAAGGAGATAGTCATATTTCATTCAAATGGTAAGTTATACTGAATGTTATATTGACATGGTAAGTTATACCGAATGTCATATTGAGCTGGATTGTTATACCGAAAGTCATATTTAAACTGGACAGTCATATTACATTGATTTGATATCATACCGATTGTCATATTAATGTAAAATGATTGTCATATCAGTTTAAATCAAGTAATATGACTATGGCTGTGTATATAAGGCAGAAGAATGCAGAAGGAAAATAATCAGTCGAGCCAAACACAAGAAAAATACACAGCAGCCATTCTCTCTCTCTCTCTCTCAAGCTCAAGAACACCTACAAATTTAATTCTGTAAATTCAAGTTCATCTCAGTTGTAATATCCTATCCATTGGAACTTGTTTACTTGTGATTCTTGTACTACTAGCGAATTAAGTTTCCTAGTTCACAAATTGATATCTTGATTTTATTAACTAAATTAGCAAAGTTCATGTTGAATTTTCTAATTAGTTATTAATTACTTGATAATCATTTGGACTGATTTTGTAACACCCATCAAGTTAATATATTGTTATATTCAACTTGAAATTTGTGTTATATTATTTCGCACAAAATATTCGTTTAAGTGAAAATTGTTTAACGAATAAATTTTGAGAAAATGGTATAGATTGTATTCAACCCCCCCTTCTACAATCTTATCGGACCTAACAATTGGTATCAAAGCCTATTGATTGATACACAAATCAAGATCCTAATTTTACTCAATCAAAAATCAAGCTCGAATTTTTAACTCTCTTAAAAATTCATCATGTCAGCCAAAGGCAATGTTAAAATTCCTATCTTTAATAAAGATAACTATGATATGTGGAAAAACAAAGTGGAGTTATTTCTTGATGTAGCAAACCCAAGATTTTTGTGGGTTTTGGAAAATGGACCAGTAACTCCCATGCAACATGATACTGAAACAGTTGTAAATGGAACTGTAACAGTCCCTGCCAAATCCTATCCAAAGGACCCTAAGAACTATACCTCTAAAGATAAGGAGGAAGCTGGATTGGATAAAAATTTGAGACTCATTCTATTGGATTCCCTAGATGCTGTAATGTATAGCCATGTGAGGAATTGTAAAACTGCTAAGCACATCTGGGAAACTATTGAGGTCATTAATGAAGGGACTGATGAAGTCAAGGAAAATAGACTACAAATTCTAACTTCTGAATATGAACACTTTAGAGCTGGCCCTAATGAAGGCATTCAGCAAGTGTTCGAAAGGTATAACAAGATAATCAACAACTTGCAAGTTCATGGCAAGCAATATACTGAGAAGGAGATCAACATGAAGTTTTTACTAACTATGCCTACTCACTTGGAGCATAGAATCACTGCCATCAGTGAATCTAGAGATCTAACTCAAGTTGCTCTTGAAAGGCTGTTTGGTGTTCTAAAAACATATGAATTAGAACAAGTACAGCAAAAGGAATTCTATGGCACAGGCAGAATGGAAAATTCTTCTACAGCTCTAGTGGTTGAGGTTCCTAAGGAAGTGGAAACTAAAGTTGTTCAACCCAACAGTTTCAACAAGGAACAAACTGAAGTAGAACTTGGCCAAACACCAGCTACTCAGGATGGTGGAGAATTTTATTCACTTGAAGAGCTGGATCAATTGGAAGATGAATCTATGGCAATGATGGTGAGACAATTTAGTAACTTCAGATTCAGAAGAAATCCAAAGTTCAGGTTTAAGTCAAATAACAGATTTCAGAGAGGAGGTTCTTCATCCTCTAGTAACAGGGGAGGTTATAAAACTGGAACTGTTGACAGAAGCAAAATCCGTTGTTTCAATTGTAATGAGTTGGGACATTTTGCTACTGAGTGTCAGAAACCCAAGCAAGCACAGAAGAAAGATTATGCTTCTGAAAAGAAGAAAAGTGGAAGAGCTTATGTAGCTGCTGGTAAAAGCTGGGATGACACAGATAGCGAAGATGAAGAATATGGAAACTTTGCGTTGGTGGCAAATGCTGAATCTTCAACTTATTATACCACACCGGTAATTCTTACTGATGCTCAGTTAATTGATAGTTTACGTAGTTCCTTGAATAATGCACAAAGAGGGTACGAGAGAATAAGTCTTGTTAACACTAACCTTGAAAATCAAATGTTAGATTTAAAAAAGGTGCAGGTTAATCAAGATAAGAATATAGAAGAAATAGCTCGACTTAACTACAGAGAAAAGGGTCTAGGAGAATACATGGTAAAACAAGTTGATAGGATTTCTGAAGAAGAAACCAAGATTAGAGAACTTGAAACACAGGTTAGAGCTTGTTATAATACTGTTAAAGTTTCTAAAGATTTCTTCAACAAACAAGCAGTAGAACGAACTGTAGGAATAGGATTTGATTACAGTCAAGCTAATGGTTCTTTGAGTAATCATTCTCCTAATTCTATCCCAGCTAAAGAAAGAGGTATACCACATATTCTCAAGAATGTTGAAAAACCAATGTTTACAAAATCTGATGCTGGTCCGCCAGATATTCGTTCTATGGTTATACAAGAAGAAATGAGAAATGAGGATAGTGCAAATGGCACAGTCCTTGTTAAGAATAAATGTGTTAAGGATAAAACTGTTAAGAACTCTAATACAAAGAGTGTGTCATCCAAGAAAAATGTCACAGTCTTTGTTAAGGCTAAATCAGTTGAGAACGTTAACACAACAAATGTTTCATCCAAGAAAGATGTACCTAAAGTACCAGTCAAAGTTGTTGAATCAGCTAGTTCTTCTAAGACTGGATTAGGTAGTAATAAGTTAAAACAGAAAAATACCATGTCTACTATTGATTCTAATCATAAAGCATGTGGTATTATCAACTGTATGTCTTGTGCTTTTAACAGTATGCGTGTTTATTTTAATGATAATTATGCATGTGTTAAACAGAATGCTCCTCGACAGCACATGAACAGGAACAATAATGTTCGATCTAAGACTGCTTTTCCTCCTCAAGTTAGGAGAGAGACATTTGCACCTAAGACTAAACAAAAGATTACCAAGAATGTCTACCAGGTCAAATGTCCAGTCAATGACACAAGTGTTACTGCTGCGAGAGAAACATGGATACCCAAGATTAAACAAAAGATTTTCAAATCTGTTTATAAGGTTAAATGTTTATTGACTAAAGAGGTTAAACTTAAAAATGTTGTTTTGCCTGATAAAGGTCAATACTTTAAATACGCAGGACCCAATCAAATTTGGGTCCCGAAGAAGGTTTAACTCATTTGTCATTGCAGGGTATTGAACAGGTTGATCGAGTAACCTGGATCTTGGACAGTGAATGTTCAAGGCATATGACTGGAGATAGAACCCTGCTGACAAATGTGGTGGAGAAGGCTGGCCCAGTAGTTACCTTTGGAGATAACAGCAAAGGTAGAACTGATGGATATGGCAGACTTGAAGCTGGAAATGTTATCATTGATGAAGTTTCTTTTGTGAAAGGACTTGAGCACAGTTTGCTCAGTGTCAGTCAATTCTGTGATAAAGGTTATGAAGTTCATTTCAACAAGAAGAATTGTCTAATTTCACACAAGAGACATGAAAAGCCACAACTGACAGGAGTTAGAAAAGGCAATCTGTACGTAGCCAATATGAACTCAGGAAGCACTGAAGAAGTCACTTGCTTCTACACTAAAGCATCTAATGATGAGAGTTGGCTATGGCACAAGAAACTTTCTCATCTTAATTTTAAGACAATGAATTCTCTGGTCAAAAGAGAATTGGTGAGAGGTTTGCCTTCAATGGAATTCACTCAAGAAGGACTGTATGATGCATGTCAAAAGGGCAAGCTAAAAAGGGCAAGTTACAGGAGCACTGATACATCTTCAATAACTGAACCATTACAATTACTTCATATGGATTTGTTTGGTCCAGTTAATGTGATGTCTATGTCAAGGAAGAGATATGCTCTAGTGATTGTTGATGATTTTGCAAAATACACATGGGTTCTATTTTTGAATTCTAAAGATGAGACTCCACAACTGGTGATTGATCACATTAAATTAATTGAGCGAGATTCTACGTATCCAGTGAGAGCTATAAGATCAGACAATGGAACTGAATTCAAGAATGCAGTTCTAAATGACTTTTGCACTGAGAAGGGTATAACCAGACAATATTCAGCTCCAAGAACTCCTCAGCAAAATGGGGTAGTGGAAAGAAAGAATAGAACCTTGATTGAAGCTGCACGTACTATGCTAAGTGAGTCAAGGCTTCCATTGTACTTTTGGGCTGAAGCCATCAATACTGCGTGCTATACCCAGAATCGAACTCTAATCAATAAAGATCAAATGAAGACACCCTATGAAATTATGGCTGATAAAAAACCTTCACTCAAATACTTTCATGTATTTGGAGCAAAGTGCTTTGTGCTTAAAGAAGGTGATGATCAAGGTGGTAAATTCGATACCAAAGCATTTGAAGCAATTTTTATTGGTTATTCAATGAGAGCATACAGGGTGTATGTGATTGATGAACAGAAGATGATGGAAAGTGTCAATGTAACATTCGATGACACTAAACTCCCTAGTATCCAAACTGAGAATCCATCTGAGAAGCTATCTTTCGATGACATGACAGATACAGATTCAGATGATGACAATGCACCTGAGATTTTTGCTGATGCTAATGACAACAATGATGATCAGGGTAATGGTGATGAAATCAATGATAGTAGTCAAAATTCCCCTGACTCTAATAATCAATCATCATCTAGTCAACCTAGCAACAACTCAGGGGGAGAAAATGAAGGGTCAACTGGTCACACACAACATCCCAATAAAGGTCAAGGCGAATCATCAAGATCTAATCTTCCCAGACAGACTGTTTAGAATAGAGCTCATCCTTTTGAGCTAATTATTGGTGATCCAGTTGTTGGTGTAAAGACTAGAAGAGCTTTTCAGAATCAGTGCAATTATTCAGGGTTTCTATCTGAAATGGAACCTAAGAAAACTGAAGAAGCTCTTTCTGATCCTGATTGGGTGATTGCTATGCAAGATGAACTCAATCAATTTAAACAACAAGAAGTTTGGAAGCTGGTACCCAGACCTACAGACAGACCAGTAGTTGGCACAAGGTGGGTATTTAGAAACAAACTTGATGAAGATGGCACAGTGACGAGAAATAAAGCAAGACTGGTAGCAAAGGGTTACTCCCAATCTGAAGGCATTGACTATGATGAGACCTATGCTCCAGTGGCTAGACTTGAGGCCATAAGAATATTCTTGGCATTCGCAGCATTTTCAAACTTTAAAGTTTATCAAATGGATGTCAAGAGTGCTTTCTTGAACGGCAAGCTAAATGAAGAGGTTTTTGTAGAATAGCCCCCTGGCTTTGAAGATCCAGATTTAATTGACTATGTCTACTTCCTTTTCAAGGCTGTCTATGGTCTTAAGCAAGCACCAAGGAAATGGTATGACACTCTCTCTGAATTTTTACTTGAAAATGATTTTGTTAGAGGTGTCATAGATAAAACTCTCTTCACAAAGAAACATAAGAATGATACAATTATAGTCCAAGTCTATGTGGACGATATAATATTCGGGTCTACTAATGATCTTTTGTGCAAGAAATTTGCGAAGTTAATGCAGGGTAGATTTGAAATGAGCATGATGGGTGAGTTGAAGTTCTTTCTTGGTTTGCAAATAAGTCAAAGGACAGATGGAATATTTATCTGTCAATCCAAGTATGTCAAAGAGCTTCTCAAGAAGTATCAAATGGAGGACTCTTCTTCAACAAAGACACCATCATCCACAGCTGTCAAATTTGGAGCATGTGAAAGTTCTGCCAAGGTAGATATCACAAGCTACAGAGGTATGATAGGCTCATTACTTTATCTTACTGCGAGTAGACCTGATATTATGCATGCTACGTGTTTGTGTGCAAGGTTCCAATCGGATCCTAGAGATGTTCATCTCATTGCTGTTAAACGAATTCTGAGATATCTTAAGGGTACGCCTAACCTAGGCATCTGGTACCCTAAAGATTCTGGTTTTAATCTTGTTGGATATACAGATTCTGACTATGTAGGAAGTGTTGTGGATAGAAAAAGCACATCTGGGAGTTGTCAATTCCTAGGTGGTAGACTAGTTTCCTGGTACAGCAAGAAACAACAGACAGTTTCCAACTCAACGGCTGAAGCTGAATATATAGATGCTGGAAGCTGTTGCGCACAGATTTTGTGGATCAGGAATCAACTGAGAGACTATGGCTTTGTGCTTGATAAAATTCCAATTTTATGTGATAATACAAGTGCCATAGCAATCTCTAACAATCCTGTGCAGCACACAAGAACAAATCATATTGACATCAGGTATCATTTTATTCGAGAGCATGTCATGAATGGTACCGTGGAGTTATTTTTTGTACCCACGGAAGAACAAACAGCAGATATTTTTACTAAGTCTCTTGACGAATCCACATTTACCAGAATTATTGGTGAATTGGGTATGTTAAATAGTCCTAGTAATTAAACTGGTTAATATCTGAGGTTTGATCTTTAATAATTTACAAGTGATTGATGTGTTAATATTTGTTATTAAATCACTTGTATAATTATTTTATCAACTTATACTCTTGCTTGTTTCATCTTAAATCATTGTTATTATCTTCTGTACATATTTTTAATTACTTATTGTATTTTTAGATTAACTCATTTTCTTTAAAAATATTTTTCTCGAATTTTACAAGCTGTAATTTATGAGAAATCTATTTTTCTTGAAAATGTTATTGTTTTAAATTTAGTTTAATTATTTTTGTTGTTTAAATAAATCATAGTTTCTTTTTGAATAATTTTCTATATGGAAATTGTTTTATTAAAAAATTTTATAGATTTATTAACTCATCAGAAATAATTATGTAAATATTTAGTATGTTAATTGATTTTATTTTATTTGATTTGATTTGTAGTGTTTGTCCTTTTGTTATTAATGTTTGATTTCGTAAAAGGGACTACATATGATCGTTTTTATAATTTTTATTAGATTTTATAATTTTAGTATAAATTAATTTGCTATTTTTTGTTTATGTAAATTATTAATGTAATTTTCTTGTTAAAATTCTGTTAATAAGTTTTTGGTTAGTTATATTAATTGTTTTGTTAGAAGATAACTATCGGTATAACAATCTACTTGATTTTTATATTCGAATTTGTGTTAGTTATATTAGTGATAAGTAGTGTAATATAACTTAGTAATAAAATAGATATAATTTTGTTTTTGTTTAAATATAACTGTTAATTAGTTTATAGTTATATTGTTTGTTTTTCTAGTAATATAACTATCGGTATAACTGTGATTTTATTGTCATATTATGTATTTTTCGATAGTTATATTAGAGATTTAATTGTTATATAACTTACTGCCAAGGATAGTCATATTACGTTTACACGTAATATAACTATCGGTATGACTATCACCCGATAGTTATATCACAGTCATTTGATATTTAAGAGCTAAGTTATATTCAACAGTCATATCTCAGTTTTTGTTATATTGGCGTGTTAAGTCACCCAATACAGTCGAACGATACATACACCATATACACAGATTTCGGTCGAATTGCTGTCGAATTTCTGTCTCAAATCATACTCAAAACACATTCCTAAGGACAATTCTTGATTACCCAGTCAATAATCTTCATAATCAAGGTTAAAATGTAAGATTTGGTCGAGGTTTTAGATTTTGAGTTTTAAAAAGTTCGAATTTATGATCTAAAATTCTGGACAAATGGTGATGATTTTGTAAAATCTAAAAATATATGTGTGTTTGTATTGCAATCAAGATCTTTGCCTAAATTTTTCAGAATTTTTGATAAAGATTTTGATTTTTCGAATTTTTATTTATTTATTAATTCGAATTTGGTGATTTAATTGGGTTAAATTGTTGAATTTTGCAGATTTATTAATTTTAATCCCTGATTTGCAATGGCTGGTGCTTATAATAATTTTGAGCTTGTGAATCACAATTATATTGAATATTTTAATCCCGAGGATTGCCCAGTGGATCGGTTCAAGTCCTGGATAAAATTCCTAAACGAACAAAATCTCTGTAGTCATTCTATAACTGCAAATGTTCCAATGAAATTTGGTCCACTCAAATTAATGTGTACTACAGCTGTCTCAGATGAAAGATCATTTTCATTCGACTTTAATAACAAGACATATACAGTGGATGAATCTGTCTTCAATGCTGCTCTGGGGCTTCCTACTGAACAATTTGCTGAAGTGCCTTCAAATGATGAGTTGACTCAATTTTTCACAAATATCAACTATCATGGTCAACTGAATCTTAAACGACCACTCAAAAGCAGTCTGGTTCAAGAATGGAATATCTTCTTCGAGATCATAGCAAAGGTGTTTGCTAATTCTACAAAGAGTAACAATACTGTCATCACAGGTATGTTACAGTCAATTTGTTTCTCAATTGCTCACAATAGGAGAATCAATTTTGGCAGCTTGATATGGCCTATTCTGCTAAATCGATTGAAGAAGGCTACAAAGAACTTTGGAAAAGGTAAACTGGTTAAGTGTCATTATCCTCGGTTTTTGACACTAATTTTTAATCATCTTATGCCTAAGGATCAACCTGCTCCGTTTCCAAATGATCGAATTCAATGGTCTGGTAAACCAAACAAGAAGTTCTACACCAGGCTGGATACTTCTAAGGTATTGTTGCATGTTCCTGTAGTCATAACACCATATATGTCTACATACATAAATTTGCCAAATGTCATGCCACAGCCAGATGCTGAGATTCCTTTAATTCAACAAGCTCCACAGCCTGAAGCAGAACAAGTTCCAGTACCTCAACCTGATTCTGAACCCTTGAATACTCTTGAACATCAACTTCCAGTGGACCAACCCACTCAGAATGAAGATGATGTACATGTCAATGATCAGGTATTTGACTCAACTCCTTTACAATCTCAATATCTTTCTGATAGTCAAATGATTGTGAGAAGTGACCAAGGGGTTGTAGATCCACAACCTTTATCCCAGGTCAATGCACCAAATACTGATCCTAAATTCTCCAAACACTATCGTAGAAAGAAATTGTCATTCAAAAGAGCTATCCCCAGTAGTGATATCTTGAGTGAAACAGATTTGCCATCACAAAAGAAAATTAAAACCATGTCAAAGGCAATCTTAAACCCATTCATTCCTTCAAGTTCACCCCTGTTACTCACAATGGGGGAAGATATTTTATCACATGAAGCTGAAAACTTTGTTATGCAAGAGGAGCAAGTTACAGTGCCTGCCATTGTTACGGCAGAAGAACCTTCACAGGTTGATCGGGATTTGCGAACTCCCATTGCACCACCACTGACCTTCCAAGAGGAGGCTAGGGTGATCTCTAGTGCAGGTACAATGGATGCAGCTCAGGATTATGAGAGGAGTGATGTGAGAATTACTTCAAATCTGAGTGAAACACTAGCACGTGAGGTGAGTGATACTCAGAGAGCGATTGAGGTGAGAGCACACAATGACACATATACTTTATCTCTCATCGCACAACTCAATCAAATGAAAGAAAGTCTTGCTCAAGCTGAAGAAGACAACAAAAACTTGAGGTTTGATATGGATAACATGAGAACTATCTTCAACAACAAAATCAATGCACTTAAACTCTCTCAACAACAAGCAGTTGAAGACTCTGGAGATGTCACAGTGGCTCAAGATCTTATTATATCATCTATGTCTAATCAGATTGAAGATCTTCAGAATAACATAAATGAAAATCACTTAACCACTGAACATCGTCTCAGTCAGATTGAAAAGCAAAGTGATCATCAAGCAAAGGGGTTGAGACACTTATATAATATCATTAGCAGAACTCACTCACTTACAGCAGAAGAGAAGAAATTCTTTGAAGGTAGTGATGGAAGTGACCCTGGAGCTGGTACAAGTCACAAGACTGTAGAGGATTCCTCAACTAAGGGGGAGAAATCTAGAGGGGGAGGAAGTGCAAGTAAAGAGAAAATTGAAGATAGGAGTGAAGGGAAGAAGAAGACAACTCATCAAGCAGCAGAACAGGAAGATGATGATGTAGAAGGTTTTTACTATACAGGTGAACCTGATATTGATCTGTTTGCTGACTTACAGTTTCCTGATGTTGGTGAAGAATTTGATGAACCAGATCTCAGTTTTTGGGATGATGAAGAGCAAATAATTCCTGATTCTGTTGAAACACAACAAATGAATTTTGAAGCAAATAAAGAACTCGAACAGAATGAAGCTAATCTGGCTATGAGAGAAGAAAGACTCAAGAAGACACTCGAACAGTTAGCTCATAATGAAAGACTTCAAAAGGCAGAACAGGAAGCACTTCAAAAGCAACATGCTCAAAAGCTGAAAGCTAGGAAGATGTACATCAAGTACAAAAATGGTGATAAGTGGGAACGTGCTCAAAAGGTAATTGACTCACCACAAACTTCTGACTATGATGATAGTCGGATGATTGCTATTTTTGAAATCTTTAAAAAGAAGAACCCTATACATGATATGTATTTGAAAGCTTTAAAGACAGAAATTGTGAGAATAACCACTGCATCTGATCCTAAGAATGGTGAGCTACTTATCTTTGTTGAATGTCATAAGCTCGGATCTCACAAAGTATCGCTTCACTTCTTCTATGATAGATCTCTGTCAGAGCTTTGGGTGTTAAGACCAAAAGTAAGAACATCTTCTGAACTAGGCATACTGCTTCATGAAAAATTTCAAGAGTTTGCTGAAAGAGCTGGTCCTGAAGTTATAAATGACCCTCCACAAGTTAAAATTCTTAAGGGAGAAGTTATTCATACTGTTAATCTTCAGACAGACGAATTGTATACACACCTTGCCAGACATTTGGTATATGTTGAATATGCTCTTCGAAATCATGGTTTTGCATCACAAGAAAAGATTGAAGCTGCAAATCATATTCGATCCTATGCTCAGAGCAACATGAAGAAGTACAAGTAGTATCAAGGTGAGTTAAGAAAGAAACTTGGAATACCACTGGTTTATCCTACAGATGTGTCATCCAGAAGGGAATTACTTGTTGACTCCGAGTTGATCAAGAATCTACCTGATATGGATGAACAAGAAGAAGGAGAAATCAACGAGGAAGAAGGTGGTAAATGAAGATTAGCTCTACAAGTTATATCATTAGAGCTTTGATAGAACAAGATAGGATAATTGTCTTATATGATCAGTCTAGAGGATCATCTATCTTGTATTTATCTTCACTGTTTGAATCTGGATAATGTTAATATAAACCAGAACTTTTACATTATTTACTTAGCATTTAAAGTGTTTTCTTTTACTTGTTTAATTGGGATTAGTTGAAGAATCCTCTAGGTATTTGCTTGTTTTTGTATAACAAACAAATAGGGGGAGATTGAAAGGCATATGACTCAGCCTATTTGTAGTTCGAGGATCCTAATCCAATTAAACTAGATTGTAATAAGTAAATAATATCAACTGTCACAGGAATCTCAAAAGATGATAACCGTCAGAAGAAAAATCAACAAGTCAATCTATAGTTTTGATGTTATACACTGGAAGAAGATTCAGATATCTGATCAGGCCTCAAGGTAGCATTGAAACAAGTGGATTCATTTAAGAAGACAGAGATTTCTGTTAGTGACAAGAAACAATTTCAGTACCGAATGATTGATGAGAGTGAAGAGTATAAAAAGACCACAGTGTTAAAAGTCACGATGAAGAACAGAGATTGGAGTTAGTCGTTCATGAACCAGACAGTACATCGAACGTCAACATCATTCCAGTGTATGTTCCTTTATCATAATTACGTGGTATTCAGCGGAGTATTGACTATTAAAGAATTTATATTAATTCTATTTTAATTGATTAAGTCAAGTAATTAAGTTAATAAATAAATTAATTCTATCAGAATTAATATATTTGTTCAAATGATTATTAGATTAATTAAATAAGAATTAATATGAAAAAGGATTAATTAGTTAAATGATTTTTAATAAGTCATTTAATTAATTATAAACTGAAAAATATGGTGATATAACTATCAAACTGATAGTTATACCGATAGTCATATTCAGTTTATAAAGGAGATAGTCATATTCAGTTCAAAGGAGATAGTCATATACAGTTCAAAGGAGATAGTCATATTTCATTCAAATGGTAAGTTATACCGAATGTTATATTGACATGGTAAGTTATACCGAATGTCATATTGAGCTGGATTGTTATACCGAAAGTCATATTTAAACTGGACAGTCATATTACATTGATTTGATAGTCATACCGATTGTCATATTAATGTAAAATGATTGTCATATCAGTTTAAATCAAGTAATATGACTATGGCTGTGTATATAAGGCAGAAGAATGTAGAAGGAAAATAATCAGTCGAGCCAAACACAAGAAAAATACACAGCAGCCATTCTCTCTCTCTCTCAAGCTCAAGAACACCTACAAATTTAATTCTGTAAATTCAAGTTCATCTCAGTTGTAATATCCTATCCATTGGAACTTGTTTACTTGTGATTCTTGTACTACTAGCGAATTAAGTTTCCTAGTTCACAAATTGATATCTTGATTTTATTAACTAAATTAGCAAAGTTCATGTTGAATTTTCTAATTAGTTATTAATTACTTGATAATCATTTGGACTGATTTTGTAACACCCATCAAGTTAATATATTGTTATATTCAACTTGAAATTTGTGTTATATTATTCTGCACAAAATATTCGTTTAAGTGAAAATTGTTTAACGAATAAATTTTGAGAAAATGGTATAGATTGTATTCAACCCCCCCTTCTACAATCTTATCGGACCTAACAATATTTTAAGTAAAGATTCGATTCCTGATATTGTCTTAAGCAAACTACACACCGTAGAAGGTCCCGTTTTGAGGCAAACCAGGACCATGATACAAAATTGATGAAGTAAACCATTAAGTTTCCAGTCTTTTATGGAAGATGTATGAGTGATACTTTTATCAACCTGACTTAGCTGCGATGCTTGAAACTCTTCTGCAATTTTATCTACTTCATGTAATATCTACATCAAGTTCAGGAAGTGTTCCTTACGGATAAGGAATAGTGATTACTTTGTCTCCCTAAAGGATTTGAAACCCGTAGGGTTAGCTATTAACGCATTACGTAAACAACAAGCGATGGTGATTCTTCTAAGAAAGTAGATGACAACGTAAAGATAAAGAAAGTGTTGTTATTGATAAGCTAAATGGCATGTTGATGAATGACAAGCAAGTTGTGTTAGTGTACTTCTGTGCAAACAAAATAGAGAATATGAGGTTGATGATTCATGATGCTAAATGTATTCCCATAGAAAGAATTAATGAGACTTAGAGAGAAGGGCAGTTGAGGCCGAGACTTATTAGGCTACCTGAGAGTTTAAAAGTGTTCGGAAGGTGGCATCAGAGATGCAAAGGTGAAGAATATCCTTCATAATAGTCTTGATGCTGTCATGTAAAACATAGTGATAGCATGTAAAACTGCTAAGGAGATCTGGGAAACTTTTGAAACTCAATGCCAGGGCACTGAATCTATCAAATGGAACAGAAGGGCTCTGTTGATTCAAGAGTATGAACAGTTTGATGCAAAATCTGATGAGAGCCTCACTGATCTGTATGATAGATTTCTTACAATATTGAATAGTCTATCTCTGGTAGGTAAAGAGTATGAACCAGAGGACTCGAACACCAAGTTTCTTAGAGCTTTGCCTGAGGAGTGGGATACTCAAACCTCGATCATTAGGCATCAGTATGATCCTAATGTTGTGTCTCTTGATGAAGTCTTTGGGATGCTAAGAACCCATGATCTTGAGGTTCAACAAAGGAAGAATAAGAAAAGCAAAAAAGCAAAGGCTGTTGCTTTAAATGTTGAATCAAAATCAAAAGGAAATGCTGTGAAGGTTTCAAGGAGAAGAAGTAGAGTAGCTGAGTCCAATATTGATGACTCATCATCAGATCCTGATGCCAATCCTGATACTGATACTGATGATGACTCTATTGATTCTGACATGATGGAAATGGTTTCTATTATAGTCAAAGGCTTCAAGAAGATGAAGTTTAGAGAGGCTAGAAGACAAGGCAACTTTCAGAAGAAACCCTTCAATGCTGATAAGAACAGGTACAAGAAGAATGAAGGCAAAGGAAGCAAGTTTGACAAGTCAAAGGTCAAATGCTACAACTATGATGGAATTGGTCATTTTGCAACTGAATGCAAAAAGGCTAAGACCAAATCTCTTATCTCATCAAGCAAGGATTGGATGGACTCTTCCTCAGAATCTGAAGAGGAAAAGGTGAACTATGCATTGATGGCAAATGTTGATGAGATTGCTGCTTCTGAAAATAAGGTACCTGAAACTGTTTTTTATTTTGATACTGATAATGTTTCTGAGTTAAGATCATTCTTAAAGTCTCTGCATATTAGCTTTAGAAGTCAATGTCTTGAAAATCCTAGAATAATATCTGAGATGTCAGAATTGTCTAAAAGAAATTATCATCTAGAAGTTGAGTTACTCTTTATGCAAGAAGTATAAAATGAATGTGATAGGCTAGGCACATGAAATTAGAAATGGAATTTAAATGTACTGCTCTTGAAAAAGAACTTGAAGATGCTAATGAGAAACTCAGAATCTGGACTCACTCTGGAAGAAAGACACACGAAATAATCACTAACAGAAATTGGAAAGAGTGTCTAGGTTATAAACCAGAAACAGATTAGAAAAAGAATAAAGGAAAATTTTTTTTAGTGAGTCAATAAAACCAAAGATCTATAGACATGTAATAGACAACACCAAATCTGATATTAAACCTGTCAATTTTGTGTATAGTAAAGATTCCAATTCAGTTACTGAAAAGGGATCAACTTCTACTAAACAAAATACAGAGAGTGTGTCTAAAAATGTTAAGTTGACAAATTCAAAGAATGTAGGTCTTTTGTAAAAAACAACTGAGATACAGAATTTGTGAGGTTACAGATAGAAAAAAAACATCTACTGCTAAGAGAAACAAGAATGGTAAAGTTGGAATAAACAAAGAGAATAATTACAAGTATATTCCAAATGCACCAAGAAAAGTGTGTTTCAAGCTATTGATTGTAGGATAAGTAAAAAGAAGGCTACTGTAGTTCCTAAGTCCGACATTAGGAATAGATCAGTATTTTATAAACCACAAAATCCGTGTTTTCACTGTGGCAGTAAATGGCATTCTATTTATACATGTGAAGAATACTATAGTTTGTATTACAATCATTATGATCCATTACCAAAGTTTAATAAAAGTGCAAATTCTAGTAAAACAAAGAGTGTGAATACTAAGCATGCATTTGTTAATTCTGATAATGACAAAGCAAATTCTGATGGATTCAAATCTAACAGGACTGCTTTTGTTAAAAAGACTTCTGCTGCTAAAAATGTTAAATTGCATGCAAAAAGAACCCAACAAGTGTGGGTTCTTAAAAATTCTAACTAAGTTCTTTTGGTTTCTGATTGCATGACAAAAAGAAAAATGTGTTAGTCATGGATAGTGGATGCTCTGTGCACATGACTGGAAACAAAACCTTGCTATCAGAATTTAATGAGAAAGTTGGCCCAACAGTATCTTATGGAGATGGCAACATTGGACAAACTTTGGGATACGGCAAGATAATCATTGGAAATGTCATCATTGATCAAGTAGCTCTGGTGAAGGGACTTAAACATAATCTGCTAAGTGTTAGTCAAATCACTGACAAAGGTTATCATGTCAACTTCTATGACTCTCATTTTGAAGTAATCAGCAAGGCGTCAGGAAAAGTTGCCCTAAATGGTCTAAGGCATGGTAAATATACGAAGCCAACATCTACACCAATACTGATGGTCCCTCTACATGTCTCATCAGTAAAGCATCTGTAGATGAAAGTTGGAATTGGCACAAGAAGCTTTCTCATCTCAACTTCAATAACATCAATGAGTTGGTTAAGAAAGATTTGGTGAGAGGATTACCAAAGGCATTGTATACTCCTGATGGACTCTGTGATGCTTGTCAGAAGGCTAAATAGAGAAGGAAATCTTTCAAGAGTAAAACAGAATCCTCGATTGATGAACCATATCACATGCTTCACCTTGACTTGTTTGGACCAGTTAACATAATGTCCATCAGTAAGAAAAGGTATACTCTAGTCATTGTTGATGAATATACTAGATTTACCTGGGTGTATTTTCTGCACAAAAAAGATGAAACTGCTGAGATACTTTTGGACCATATGAGACTCATTGAAACTTGTACAAAGCACAAAGTCAAGATTTTAAGAAGTGATAATTCAAGAATTCAGTAATGGAAGAGTTTTGCAAATACAAAGGAATAGTTCAACAATTCTCTGCTCCTGGCACACCCCAGCAAAATGGAGTAGTTGAAAGAAAGAACAGAACTCTTGTTGAAGCTGACGGAACTATGTTGGAGGAAGCTAAACTACCTACATATTTCTGGGCAGAAGCAGTTAACACAGCATGTTATACTCAGAACATTACTTTAATCAACAGACATGGTATAACTCCTTATCAAATGATTAAAGAAAAGAAGCCTAGTCTGAAGCATTTACATGTGTTTGGCTGCAAGTGCTTTGTTCTAAGACCTCATCCTGAACAGCTAGGAAAGTTCGAGACTAAAGCTGATGAGGGCATCTTTATTGGTTATCCAATAACTAGAGCCTTTAAAGTCTACAATCTAAGAACAAAGACAGTCATGGAGTCTATAAATGTATCTTTTGATGAAAAAAAGATAACAGGGATTGCTGAAGACTCACTTGACAGTTTGATTTTTGCAAATGAAGCTACCAAGAATCCTGATGAAACCATGTCAGATACTGATACTCCATCAGATCCTGGTGATTCTCTCATTCCTGATGAGACACAAATTACTAATGGTAATGCAAATGTTGAGGGGGAGCAACAGCAAGAAACCATCAATACAGAAATAACTCAAACATCAGGAGGAAATTCATCAGAAACAGATTCAAGTGATAATTTTGACAGTAGATCAGAAAGAAATAGCACTATCTCAGGGGGAGCTTCTAACAATTCTAGTTCTTTTGAAGACAACACCAATCGAGGGGGAGCATCAAATTTAAGAAATGATTTACCACCAGCAAGGAAATGGACTAAAAGTCATACTCCTGATTTAATTATTGGGAATCCTGATGTAGGTGTTAAAACCAGAAGTGCGACACAAAATGAATGTCTTTATCATAACTTTCTATCAAAGGAGGAGCCTAAGAAAGTTAAAGATGCACTCAAGGATGCTGATTGGGTTACAGCTATGCAAGAAGAACTAAATGAGTTTGAAAGAAACGAAGTCTGGAAACTTGTACCAAGGCCAAAGGGTAGGTCAATTGTGGGTACAAAGTGGATGTTCGGAAACAAGACAGATTCAGATGGCACAATTGTAAGGAATAAAGCAAGACTATTTGGAAAGGGGTATTCTCAACAGGAAGGAATAGATTATGAGGAGACTTTTGCTCCTGTTGCAAGGCTAGAAGCTATCAGAATTTTTCTGGCATATGCAGCTCACAAGAAATTCAAGGTTTTCAAGATGGATGTTAAGAGTGCTTTTCTGAATGGAGAATTGGAAAAGGAGGTATATGTTGAACAACCTCCTGACTTCATTGATCCTAAATATCCAGATTATGTCTATAGACTAGATAAAGCACTTTATGGACTAAAGCAAGCTCCAAGAGCCTGGTATGAAACATTGGCTCAATTCTTACTAGAAAGTGGATTCAAAAGAAGTACAATTGATAAAACCTTATTTTATTTAAATCATGGTAAGGATTTGCTGTTAGTTGAAATTTATGTTGATGATATCATTTTTGGGTCAACTAACTCCAAATTGTGTGAGAAGTTTTCCAAGATAATGCAATCTAGATATCAAATGAGCATGATGGGAGAAATGAGCTATTTCTTAGGTCTGCAAGTTAAACAGACTGATGATGGGATTTTTGTCAATCAGTCAAAGTATACAAAGAATTTATTAAAGAAGTTTAACATGCAAGATAGTTCTACTGCTTTAACTCCCATAGCTACAGCTACTAAGCTTGATCCTGATCAAGGTATTGAGGTAGATGTAACTAACTATAGAGATATGATTGGCTCACTTTTATATTTAACTGCTAGTAGACCAGATATCATGTATGCAACCTGTCTATGTGCAAGATTTCAGGCAAATCATATGGAACCACATCTTATTGCAGTTAAAAGGATTTTCAGATACTTGAAAGGCACTCCATCTCTTGGTCTTTGGTCTGCTAGAGAATCTGATTTTAGTTTATGTAGATACTCAGATGCCGATTTTGCAGGATGCAAAATAGACAGGAAAAGTACTTCACGCAGTTGTCAGTTTCTAGGAGGGATACTAGATTCTTGGTTTAGTAAAAAGCAAAAGTCTATCTCCACATCAACTGCTGAAGCTGAGTATAACGCCCTAGAAAATATCGTAATTATTATTATTATTGTTTAATGATTTAATAATAAATGTGGTTTATAGGGTATGAAAAAATTTTTTAAGAAAAAATATATGTGATATCGTGATTACATGCTTATATGATGGTTTATGTGTGCTATGTAAGTTCGTGTAATTTTATTTGCATTTTTGGTGATTAGAATCTGTTTAAAGTGTGCATTATTGATTTTTTGGAATTTTATAAAAATCATCGGAATTATTAAAAATCATGAAATCTTTTGTAATATTATCTTTGTATAATTATTTAGTTTTTAAAATTAGTGAGAGAATTATTTTGGGTGTTTTAGTATTTTAAAATGATTTTAAGAGTTTTACGTATTTAAAGGGACAAATTTGTAAAATTCATATTTAATTCATTTTTTATCCTAAAATTATTTTAAAAATATGTGGGTGCTTGTAATTTTATGCTTTTGATTTTAAAATTTTAAAATTTAATTTTTCAACTAATTCCCTTTTAATTTCAATTTTTAGAAGTGTTTTAATCTATTTTGATTGTTTTTCAGCATGGTAAAAGTACAAAAGATGCCCCTCCCCTACCAATCCCTAAATTGACAGTAAATTCCCAAAACAAAAAAATGAGTCAACTTGCTCTATTTTTCAGTGGGTTTTCTCGAGTTTTTACTAGAGGCTTCCAGTTCTCTCTCGTTCTAATCAATCTCTCTTTTTCTCGGTTTTCTCTCATCTCTCGATATCTCTCACTCCACTTCTCTCTTTGATCCCTTTTCCCCCCTGTGATTTGCCGCGTCTGGATTGCTAAGTCTGGGTTGTAGCTGTATGTATTATATGGGTGTGTGCGTATGTGTGTAGTGAGTCGAGTGGGTGATGTGTGTGTCGATTGTGTGGGTTCAGCCGAGTTATTGTGTGGGTAAGTGCGTGTACTATCTGTGTGGTGGTGTGATTATATGTGTTTGCTAGAGTGCGTGTGTGGATTCTTCACTGCAAATTCATGTTCCCCTGGTCGGAGTTCGAGTCTGAACTTAGTAGTACAGCTTTGGGTAATGTTTGGTCGGTATGTGCCGCTGTTGTGTTAATGGTGAAATGGCAGTTTGCTTGTGTGATGTATGTGTATACGTATGCGAATAAATTGCTATGTGAGTGTGTGTGAGTTAGAGGTGTATGTATATGGCGTTCGTGTGTGGATGTTGCTGCGTTTGTGCGCAAGAATTGTGACCGTGGGCGCGTGTCGAGTAGTGGCGTGTGTGTGGCTAATTCACTGCATCGAAGAAAATGGGGGCTTCTAATTGTTACATGACCTCTTGTTGTTATTGTGTTAAAAGTTTGGGGCCTGTTGTTGTTTGGATTTGACTGTGCTGCGATTATTGTTATGTTGAATTACTCTATGATTTTTAATTGCTGTCAATCTAGTACTCTGTTGATTTAATCGGAATAATAAGCTGTAAATTGCTCGAACGTAATTATATGATAATTTTTGGATCGTGTTTTAATTTTCGAAATTTATATCCGGTTGGAATGATTTAATTAATTTAAGGATTATTCGGATTGAAGTAATTTTAGCTCGAATTGTTAGTATGTGGTTAGTTTTGAATTTCATCTGGAATTTGGTTATTGTTGTTGGTTTTGTGTTAATAGTATTTTTGTTAATAGTTCGTTCTCAGGGAAGGACTAATATGTAGAATCAAGTTCAAGTAATTTATCTCTCACAATTTAGAAGTATAGAAGAATGTTTGGTTTGTTTATAAACTAATTAAACTAATTATCAATTGAGAACAAAATCTATGAGGAAAATAATCCAAGAACTGCGGTTCTTCACTTGGTTTCAATGCACATTCAATATCTATGTGACTTCTACGTTCTTACTCTGCTGAAAAAAATTCTTCTAAGGTTATAATGTTCCCTTCCAAGATACACTATAATGTCTACAACTACACCTTAATTGTCACTTCCGTGATACAATCAAAGTACAATCATAAACTATTACGCACCAAGAATTATAAGTCTCACAACTCTCCTATTAATCTTCCAATCAAAAATTCGAGTTATGTCTGTTAAATCGTGTACTAAAATTGCAACTCCTCTTCCAAGTTATCATAATTCCTAAAATCCAATCAAAGGTTCATGACTCCCCTAATTGTAGTAAGCCCTCAATAACAGATCAGCAAAGCAAGAAAATCACAGATAATTAAACATACATGAATACCAAGGAATACTACCCAATCCTCAGATTAGAGAATTAGTTACACATAATTAAGGAAGAAATCAAAACACATGGATTAATAGAAGAACTCATGATTATAAGAATATAGAAAAAACCTTTAATCTTTGATCTTCAAGGAAAATAAGAGTTCTCCAGAAAAATCCCTAAAAGCTGCGTACAAAATTGGATCTCTACAATAATGTTTTTCCCTAGAAGTGTTTATATAGACTCTAGAAATCTTGCCCATCAAGGAAACATCCTAAAATACAATTAGAATTCAATTTAGGTGCCAAAAGCTGCCCAAAATACAATTAGAATTAGAAAAAGAGCAAAACTGGAATTTCTCTGCATGGCTTATCATAGAATACGTGCGCTATTTTATTCAGCACGTCTCCAGCACCTGATTTCTTCCTAAGGTTGTAGAAAATCTCCCAAGCTTCGCGTGAGCTGTAAGATCACTGAAAACGGACTTCTAGAACTCCAGATATGGCCAAAACAGTGTTGACTGCGCAACCTTCCCGGAAAATCCGAATTTAAATCAATTAATCCTCCAAACACGATAGAAGCATCAACCTTAATCAACATTCTCGTAAATCTGCACAACTAAGCAAAACACATCAAAACTACAAGAAACTTGAGTCCAGTACAATCAATTTAAGCCGATTTAGAATGCTTCAAGTAGATATAAAATCCACTTATCAAACACCCCCAAACTTAAACTGATGCTTGTCCTTAAGCATTAACAATTACAACTAACTAATTAGTACCACTTCCGTAGGTGATCACGGTTGCATTTGGCATATGCAACAAGCCCTTTAAACCCCTAGGCAGCCCCAGTGGACGAGTAAGGTCTCGTGAGGGCCTATAGCGAATGTACCCACAAAATCCATTTAACCTAATGCAATGCAATGCATGAATGCAACTAGAATGAAAATGCAACGATCCCCTTCAAACTAACCAAAACCAACTAACAAGCAAATATCTCAAAAAATGCAACTAAATCCAAATAGAGCTCGACCAAGTTCCCGTATACTAACATTACATGAACAGAAACGTGCGTGTGTGCAATGCTCATCAGAAATACTCCCAAAACTAGTTCAAAAATCATACATGTTCTTCGCCAAGACAATCACAGGTTTATAAATAGAATAGACTGTAGACACTTCATAACCTAAGAACACCTTCATCCTTATCCAAGGTAGACAGAAATTCATGCTTTATTACTACTACTACGACACATATATACAATCATGCTTATTTAACCGTGCAATGGATGAGACCCCGAAAGGCTTATTCAATAATACCCATGTAACGAGCGTTGGGTTAATGGATCCCAGACTATAAAAGCCTTAGGTCACTAGGCACAAAGTCCCCTAGAACTTAATTGCTCGAGTATTAAAGAGCTCACCCTAGTTAATTTTGCATATAAACAATTGAAACTTTTGACTCTTTTTTTTTTTAACTCTTTTTTTTCTTTTTTCTATGCAATCTGGAATGAGAATTCTCAATTCCAACCCTAGACTACTCATATAAATATGAGCTGGCTACTAGCCATTTGTTTCTAGCAATTATTGACAATTATTTACAATTTAGCATGAAATCCCTGTTTTCCCCCAAAATTAGACTTAAGTGTTACTACGCTATCAAGGGAATAACGAAAATTCTAAATATAAACAAGTGATTAAATCTCAAAACATCCAAACAAGCATGACCCTAACCTAGCCCAAAAGCACCCAATGAGACTGTGTAATTGTTTTGTTTCTGAAACACATAAGTCAATTTCTTAGAAACTATAAGTCAACCCTCTATTCATCATTACCACACTCAATTAGACACCTACCTACCAATCAGAATTATCTCGTTCTAAGGGATCATGAAATATGCATGCCATGAAAATGCAACTAGAATGAACTCACATTGTATACGAAACAAAAAATAGAATGTCCTATATGAAACAAACGTAGATAACACGAACATATATGCATGAATTACTACTACTAATATGCAAAACATGAAATCCTACATGAACACATAATACAACAACAACTACTAATCCCTCAAACCACCCCCAAACTTAAAATATTCAATGTCCGCATTGAATGGAAGTAAATACGAGGGAAAGCAGAAAACATACCTACAAGGCGCTTCACATATCCTCCCCCATCACAACTCAACATACTTGTTCGGCAAAAATCCCCTTTCTGTAGCAATACCCAACTCACAAGAAGCTCCACTAATAATCTCCAAGCAATATCACACCAAAAATAGCCCAAATTCCTAGAATAATACAAAATCCCAAATTTACAAGATCACAAATTCGTAATAAAAATAAGATTAGAGAAGAGATAAACCAATTACGAATCAAAGAGGTTAACTTGCAATTAATTCCTCTTTAGAATTGAATTTTTAGAGATTTAAAGAATTAGAAAAGGAATTGGATTTGTATGTAGAGGTGGGTATATATATAAGATGATGGATAAGAATTTAAGTGTGTAGGAGAGATTTGGAGAGGTTAGGATTTGATGTAGGATAGATATAGGAATTAAGAATTGAAGAAATTTGAGTTAGGATAGAATTTGGGGTTGATTTTGTAGGCAAAAAAAGAATTTTCGGGAAAAAATCTGGCAGAACAGGTGTAACGCAGGCGCATGCTGCGTTTCTCCTGCGCAGACTGTGCTGAGTACAGTAACGCAAGCGCAGCCTGCGTTACAGGGGCGCAGTCTGCGTCTAATGCAGTAACGCAGTCCTGTCCTGCGTTTCTAACATTTTTTTTTTTTGCACAACAATACTACTTTTTTTTTCTTTTCTACACTAATGCGTGGGTTGCCTCCCACGAAGCGTTCATTTTCGAGCTGCACAATTTCATCAACTATGTCAACGGTTAAACAAGTTGCTCCAAAAGGAGGCATCTTCATTGCTTTGTTCAGATCAAATTCCATTTTGTCCTTGCCAACATTCAATGTCAATTTTCCAACTTTAACATCGATTGTAGTGCCAGCAGTAGCCAAGAATGGGCGACCCAAAATAATGGACATCTCGACATCTTCATCCATCTCTAACACCACAAAATCACAAGGTATGATGAATTTATCCACTTTAACAACCACATCTTCAATAACCCCCAATGGATACTTAACAGAACGATCCGCCAACTGAAGTGAAATCCGTGTCTTTTTAAGTTCTCCAAGACCAAGCCTTTTGCCGATTGAATATGGCATCAAACTCACACTTGCCCCTAAGTCGCACAAGGCTTTCATGTTTTCCATCTTCCCAAAAGTGCAAGGCAAAGAGAAGCTTCCCGGATCTTTCAATTTCTGAGGAATAGCCTTCTGGATGACTGCACTGCATTCTGCATTAAGAGTAATAGTTTCTGCATCTTCAAGTTTCCTCTTCTTTGTCAACATCTCCTTAAGAAATTTAGCATAAAGTGGCATTTGATTCAAAGCTTCAGCCAACGGAATATTAACATGCAACTGCCGGAACATAGTCAAGAACTTCTCGTACTGCTTCTCTAACTGCTTGTTGTGAAGTCTCTGTGGAAATGGAATAGGAGGAACATATGGTGGTGGAGGAACATATGGCTTTTCTGGCTCTTCTTCCTTTTTCTCTTCATCTTCTTTTTCTGACGTGTCTGCAGCAATCTCTACTGGCTTATCCTCTTTCTCAGCATCACTCTCTTTAGGCTTAAGAACCTCAACCTCGGGCAACTCTTTTCCGCTCCTCAAAGTAATTGCTTTGCATTGCTCTTTACCAGTCTGGTCGGGTTGATTAGGAAGAGACCCTTGCTCACGAACACCCATCTTTGAGGCAATCTGTCCAATCTGTGTTTCTAGCATCTTTTGTGATGATGCCATCTGATCTATTCTTGATTCCATATTAGCCAATGCCCCAGAAGTCCCTTGCATAATCTTATTTAGTGCAACCTCCGACTCAGTTGGTTCTTTCTTTGGTGGAGGTTGATACTGCTGCTGTGCTTGATATGGCGGTCGTGACCTAAAACCAGGAGGTTGATTCTACCTTGGAAATGCATAGGAAGGGTTAGCTGCATGATTATTGCTGTAAGAAAGATTGTTGTTTGGCCTTTGATTCGGATTGTAGTAAGAATTATTCTGCACAGGCCAAGGCTGTCTTCCTTGAATAAAAGATGGTTCTTCTGGAAATTGTTGCACATAAGAGTTCTGACTAGCACCATAATCATGATACCCTTCCATAGGTGAAGAAATAGCATTCACATTTACCTTTTGTCCTCGCACCTCCTGAGTTAGAGTATCAACTTTTGAGCCAGCATGTTGATCATCTCAGATTCTTGTGCTGCTTTTGCTGAGCTCGTCCCACTAGGTGCCCATGAATAATTATTAGATGCTAATTCCTCAAGGAGTGCTTTAGCCTGTGTAGTTGGTGCCTTCTTGAAATTTCCACCAGCAGCCACATCCAAACTCAAACGAATATCTGCATTCATGGCCCCATAAAAAGTACTAATGATCTGCCAATCTTCTAAGCCATGATGTGGACACTTCCTCAATAGTGCCTTGAATCTCTCCCATGCCTGAGATAGACCTTCACCCGGTTGTGCTTTAAAACTCATAATCATAGTCCTCAACTGTTGCGTCTTGTCAGAAGGATAGTATTTGGACAAGAATGCAGTAGAAAGACTCTCTCATGTAGCAACTGTAGTGTTTGGAAGTTGCTGAAACCATTCCAAAGCTCTTCCCTTAATAGAGTAGGGAAACATATGGAGACGAATCTAATCAATCGTAACACCAGTGATTCTGAATGAGCCACACATCTGCACAAAACGCTCTAGATGTCTGTGTGGGTCTTCTAATTCAATGTCTCCTTCAAAAGCTTGATTGCTGATCATCTGAATTAAGCTCGGATTAATATGGAACTGAGCTGCACCAATCTCTGGAGTTTTGTACATGCAATTGGCTGGATTCGGTGTCTCATGGTCCCAAATAGAAGACTGATCAACATTAACAGCTTGATTCTCCGCATCTCCCATCTTAGATTTCTCTTTTCTGATCTTTCTCAAAGTACGTTCGATTTCAGGGTCAAATTCCAATTTTCTAGCGCACGAAGAACGTCGCATACACCTGAAAATCACCAACAAAACAACTTGTGGAACAAATTAAAACCTAAACAATAAGAAACAATTAACCTAAACTCAACTATACTGCCTTCCCCGGCAGCGGCGCCAATTTGTTAATAGTTCTTTTTTGTTAATAGTTCGTTTTCAGGGAAGGACTAATATGTAGAATCAAGTTCAAGTAATTTATCTCTCACAATTTAGAAGTATAGAAGAATGTTTGGTTTGTTTATAAACTAATTAAACTAATTATCAATTGAGAATAAAATATATGAGGAAAATAATCCAAGAACTGGGGTTCTTCACTTGGTTTCAATGCACATTCAATATCTATGTGACTTCTACGTTCTTACTCTGCTGAAAACAATTCTTCTAAGGTTATAATGTTCCCTTCCAAGATACACTATAATGTCTACAACTACACCTTAATTGTCACTTCCGTGATACAATCAAAGTACAATCATAAACTATTACGCAGCAAGAATTATAAGTCTCACAACTCTCCTATTAATCTTCCAATCAAAAATTCGAGTTATGTCTGTTAAATCGTGTACTAAAATTGCAACTCCTCTTCCAAGTTATCATAATTCCTAAAATCCAATCAAAGGTTCATGACTCCCCTAATTGTAGTAAGCCCTCAATAACAGATCAGCAAAGCAAGAAAATCACAGATAATTAAACATGCATGAATACCAAGGAATACTACCCAATCCTCAGATTAGAGATTTAGTTACACATAATTAAGGAAGAAATCAAAACACATGAATTAATAGAAGAACTCATGATTATAAGAATATAGAAAAAACCTTTAATCTTTGATCTTCAAGGAAAATAAGAGTTCTCCAGAAAAATCCCTAAAAGCTGCGTACAAAATTGGATCTCTACAATAATGCTTTTCCCTAGAAGTGTTTATATAGACTCTAGAAATCTTGCCCAGCAAGGAAACATCCTAAAATACAATTAGAATTCAATTTAGGTGCCAAAAGCTGCCTAAAATACAATTAGAATTAGAAAAAGGGCAAAACTGGAATTTCTCTGCATGGCTTATCATAGAATACGTGCGCTATTTTATTCAGCACGTCTCCAGCACCTGATTTCTTCCTAAGGTTGTAGAAAATCTCCCAAGCTTCGCGTGAACTGTAAGATCACTGAAAACGGACTTCTAGAACTCCAGATATGGCCAAAACAGTGTTGACTGCGCAACCTTCCCGGAAAATCCGAATTTAAATCAATTAATCCTCCAAATACGATAGAAGCATCAACCTTAATCAACATTCTCGTAAATCTGTACAACTAAGCAAAACACATCAAAACTACAAGAAACTTGAGTCCAATACAATCAATTTAAGCCGATTTAGAATGCTTCAAGTAGATATAAAATCCACTTATCATTTTGTGTCGTCTGTGTCCGACTGGTAGGCTACCTGTACAAAGGGAATGCTGCCCGAACTTTCTAAAATTATAAACTTTCTAAAAAAAATAGTATTTTCATATTTAGCAAGTATTTATAACTATGTTATTATTTAATATTTAAGCGATGGCTATAAATTATGAATTGATTTGGTTTGACAGTGGATTAGAAGGTAAGTTGTATATTATTATGTGTCATATAATTATTATTTAAATGTTAATAAGTAGTGGACATGTTATCTGCTTTATGACTCGTACATAGTGGTTGTAATAATAATTATAATTGCTATTAAGAGTAGTAGCGGGATTTTAAGTACTAAAGTGGAATGTACGTGTGGTGACATGGTTTGTGAAAGATACCATTATGTACGTTGTGAATTAAGTTTGTGGATTGCCAGAAATGTACAATTGAGGTATATTAGTATGAAGGGATATGATTGTGTATGAAGCCAGAGATATTTGGTTGTTGATTTGATTAATAGTATTTTTGACAGGTTAGGTCATATTTTAGAGGAAGTGATGTCCAATTTTTATTAGAATTATTTAATAATTATTATAGTAATTTAATAAGAATTATGTGTAAACTGATGTGATATACGTAGTAGAAGATATAGGTGTAAGATAATAATACGTGCTCAGTGCTTATGTGATTATGTGATTATATGTTACTATTTCGAGAATATGATTTGTATGAACTATATGTGTTATTTGTAAATCGTATTAGGACGCGTTCGGGTAGAACAGAGTTAGACGGTTACGGTTATAAGCGTACTGAAGTAGTACTTTATTTTGATATAGGTACCAGTAAAAGGCCGATTTAGAGCCAGTGTATGTAAAGGTGGAAATTCTGAGGATTGAGTTATTCACCGAAGTAGATGAGTGTGTGCGCATGTAGAAGCTGACTAGTGATAAAGAAAGAAGAATGGATGACCGAGTACAAAGCCAGACAATGAGAAATAGAGACTGATGTACAAAGAGAGTAAAGAGTTGACATATTCGAATTGGAAATTTCATGTATTGAGGAAAGTGTACTATCCCTCACTTATCGTTCATGTGATGTGAAACTGTTTTCTATTATCTATCTGATATTTCTTTCAAATCATTTTGCTTGTATCTATACCCCATTCTTTTGTTACCAATGACTTGAACCTTGTATTTAAATTCAGATTTCTTGAACTACTTATGAATTTTGTTTAAATTTTCATACCTTAATGTCATTCCTTTTTAATTATTGTTGAACCCTTTATACCTTATTATTTATCTCTTATAAATTATTATTGAAACACCTGTACCTTGCTTATCTTTATAAATACCCTATTATTTACCCTGTTTCTTGTTAAACCATAAACTTGACTTATAATGTATGCCTTGCTTTATCTTAATCTTTTTCCTTATGCTTATTCCTTTAAACCATACCAACGAAACCAGATTTCATAAACCCCGAATTAAATTCTAGAACCCTAACCCTTGTTTTGTTCTTTATTAACTAATGACTCTTCATTGATTTATAACCAGGACAGTAATCTAATTTCTCATTTGAACTTCAGATTCCTTTATTTCATGCATTCCTTATAAATTGTTGTGCAAATTCTAGTATCTTAATAATTGCTCCGTTAAGTTTCCTTGTTGATATACAATTCTGTTTTGCTGAACCCTACCATGTTTAGTTTAAATCCTATTGCTTTATTGTTATGATTCTTTATATCAACTACTTCTCTGTCCCTTAATCTTATAATGCTGCTTCCTAAAATGACTTAATTAATTAAAGATGTTTCTAAAATTGCTTATACTAGGCTGATCTGTTATCAGTGAGTATAAAGGACTTAAAAATGAAATGTTTAAAAGATTTTAAAGATTTTATTGTGGGGGTTCTTTCAAAATGTTTTCAACGGATTCCTTCAGATTAGAGGCGTAAGAGGCCGGGTGACGCCAGTCCAGCATTTTTTAGCGTAAGAGGCTGGGGAGTGCCTAGTCCATCAATTAAAGGGCCAATGTGTTGCCTAATTGGGAACCCAATTTCAAGGTCCAGAGGGACTTCGTGTCCGGTATGGGGACTTTACGTGGCTGATCACCCGTATTGTCCGGAGTCGTGAATAAACTCCAATCAATGAAAATTTTTTTAAAAAGGTTTTATGCAAAGTATGTTTCAAAGATGAAAGGGTTTTAAAGAAAGGAATGTTTTGATAAGATATATATGTTTCAAGGTAAATGGTCATTAGTTTCGAAATTGTGGATATTAGAGTTAATTGTTTTCTATATCTTGATTAAAAATTTGAAATTCAGTAAAATAATGAGATTAAGGATGGATAGAAGTTTCCCAGTTATTCCCTTCGCGAGTAACATTGTACGTTAAAAGTGGAGTAAGAATGATTGGGGGAATTCTTGATATTCTTTTTCTCAAAGTTTTATCTGAGGTAGTGATGGTTTGTAGTAAATGGAAAATTTTTACTCTATGATGGAAATTGATTGATCTTTTGAATAAAGTATTCATTGATATTGTTAATCAATGAATTATCGTAATATCGTTGTTTCACTATATTATTAACTTGCTGAGCGTTCTTTGGCTCACTCTTGCTTTGTTTTACCTAACCCTTTTCAGTTAGGTTTAAGGATGATCTACTACTTTTATCCCTGCGAATAAGTGCAATGAGGCATTCTATACAGGATAGATTTCGAAGCTGGAGCGGGTAAGCAAAGATTGGGATTGAGCTGCGAATTATATGGTATAGTAATTTGTATTAGAGTAGAGAAAGAAGTTATAATAAATTGTATTGATTAGATTCTTGTTTCGTACCATAACCTGGAATCGATCCTCGGTGAGGAATAGTTGGTGTATTAAGTTTTATTTGTATTCGTTAAATTGGAATTTGTTTTTAGGTTGAAAAACAGGTGGATAGTCCAAATTACGAATACTTCATGCCGAAGTTTTCTAAAATTCCCCTGTATCAAAGTCTATTTTATTATAAAAGTATATCTTCAGTATTGGGAAGTCGAGGCGTTATAGGTTGGTATCAGAGCGACAGGTTATGGTCACTAAAACAAGTTAGGATGATTAGGTATACGTATTTAAGTGGGACGTTAGATAGGACGATTTAGGATAAGATTCGCTTTAGGATATTAGGATGACTGTTGCGACGTTTTGATATTCCCACATCACTCAAGCATGAGTTCATTTCGTTAGAGACTCAATTTAGGACAAGGTAGATAATTCGGAAGAGCATACGCTAATTAGACGACAGGAGCTATCAGTTTGGAAGACGTTAGGTGCAGACTTTCGTGTACTAGAGTTTCTTTTGCGACTTTAGTTACCCCGCGAGCGATATAAAAAGTGCGAAAGGATTGTAAACAAGGTGCAAAATGCGATTACTGGCATGTGTTGGAGGAATGGCGTGATTACTCACTACTAGCCATTGATTTCATTTAATTTATCGACTAAGGAGAGTTAACCTTCGTTTCTGTTCCTTTTTATTTTGTCAATACCCTATCACCTTTGATAATCAATTATACTTCAATTGATGATGAACTTCGTATGTCAGATTCGATTACACACATTTTTATTCTTTTAGAGATACCTCTATTTTTCAGGGGATCACTTGATTCTACATGATGCATATAAATTATTAAGATCCTTGAATTCTTTCTATTTTCCCCGAATATTTGCTATTCCTTATTCAACGTTGTAAATATATAAATTTTTGAAACTTTTGAATTCTTTTTGTTCTCTCTGAATACTTGACCTTATTAATTCTGACTGGGATGAACAACCCTATGTATATTGGGGATTCAGGGACATCTTATCTATGTGATATAAGTCTGGTGGGACGCCACTGATTGCGTTTGTCATGAAAGTACAGAAGGCTGGCCCCCTTCTTGTGCTATGGCGGTTGACCTAAGTGACAAATGCAACCTGAAATTAGTTCAATGATCATATTGATCTCTCAGTTAAATTCTTTTATAAAGTTTTTATCAAACAAAATTCATCTTGTATTCATACATGTTAATACATGTCGCTTCTATTGATCCCTTTTGTTATAAACTCTTGTGATTTCTAAAAGTTATCAATGATTATGAGCAGGAAAGATGGAGATGATGAACTTTTGAGTGGTGTAAGCTACATTTACGTCGAATGAAAAATTGGATGAGCAGGTTTGAGAATTTAGGTTAAAGCAAGTTTTGACAAGGAGCAGATAACAAGGACACGAGATTATTAATTTTCTTAAGGTCGAAAATCTAATAATAATGGATATATTTAGTAATTGATAGTTATGTTATAGAAAGATTGCTGAAGAACATTTTTTATTGCATATTTCACTTTGGATATGGAAATAGGAATATTATAAGATTTTATATGATTCGAGACCAATTGTCGGGTATGAATTTTAGAACTGGGATGGGATAACTTGAGCGAAGCAGAGTAAAGCTAGATGGGAAGTAAAGTGGTTGTATATGAGTTAATGATTTATGCGAATATAGTTCAGAGGATCATGAATATTAAGAATAAGAGTGAGTTTACGCAGATGGAACGAGATGGTAAGAAAAGGAAGACAGAGAACCAGGAAATTTTCAAGAATGGTGTTAATAGGAAATGTGAGATTTAACTAGAAAGGGATTTGGGATCTAGAAGATTTTGAAAACCAGGATAACGAGGCATGATAGCCACCCAAGGAATATGAATTACTGAGACTAGCAGGACTGCCACTGTTAGAAGACGGGATTTACAGAGGAAGTATATTGTAATTGTACTAGGATAAAGATGGAAAGCTATAATGGGTAGGTGGAAAGAATAGTATTGTTAGTAGTGACAGAACTAGAAGCGACAAGTTTAATATAACGATGAATGATGATATTAAGGATATGGATGTGATGGCAATTAAAAGAGTTAAGTGTGAGTTTGGACTGGATCAGTTAGTTAACCACTAAGTACAAACCAAGTGTGAAGATAAGAAGGAGAAATTATGAACTGCAAGAGATATGTAAGTTGTGTTTCGAGTCAGGAGGTGGATAAAGGAGTTTTAACGGCTAGGTAGACTAAGTGGTTATAATAAGATTTTAAGGTTATTGTATAAGATTTTAAGGTTATTGTATACACGTGAGAGATATCAGTAATGAGATAATTAAAGTGAAACAGATTTCAGTGGTCAGGATTTCTCGGATATGTGGCTTGATGAATTACCAGGATTATCACCAGATAGAGAGATAAAGTTGATTAATTTATTTTACAATCAGGAATGTAATCAGTTTCGAGGATTCAAGATCGGAAGACATAGCAAGATATTTGAGGATATAAGAAGAACATGCATGAGATTTCTAAGTACGAGCTTTGGATGAGATTTCTAAGTACGAGCTTTGGAATTGGAAGAAATATAATTGTCGGGATATGACGAAAAGACCGAAGTGAATGTCCTGAAGACGAAGCAGTAATGAATCGGGAAAGGCCTAAGACGCCTACAGAGATTGAAAACTTTGAAGGACCAGTTAGGAATTTTATATTTCGGTTATTCAGTTGTTGATAAATGTTAGAATCAAAATGTGCAGAGTTTAAATAAGTTTTGAAGGTTTTAAATTAATTATTGATGAAGTATACTTGGTTTTACGTATGTCAAGTTAAGTGTTGATTTTATCAGATGCTAGAATTGTTAGAGTTTAATTTGTGAATGGTATTGGAGGGTTGTGACCTCGGGATAGTTTGTGTTCCAAATAATATATATATGTTTTAAAGTAAATGGTGCCTCAGTAAAACAATGGGACTAAGGATAGATAGAAGTTTCCTAAATTATTCCCTCCTCGAGTAACATTGTACGTTGAAAGGGGAGTAAGAATGATTAGGGGATTTCTTGATATTCTCTTTCTCAAAGTTTTATCTGGGGCAACCTGAACTATGAGTAGGAGCGTGGAAGTGGTATTAATTGTTTTAGTTGCGTGGAATTCCTTTTAAAGATCTAATTATTTACCCATTTATTTCAAGTCAATGGATATTTCTTCGTTAATATGTTGCTGCAGATTAAGAGGCTCTGTTTTATTATTGTAACAAACCAAAGGATTAAGATATGTTAGAAATTCGAAGGGCCTACAGGGTGAGCCTATCCATATGTGAATTGATATACAGGAATTGCTAGTGTGGAAGAAATGACATGGAAATTGAAAGAGGAATGGTTGAGTAATACTGTCATTTCATTTTCTTAAGATTGATTCTGAAGACAGAATCCTATTAAGGGGGGAAGGATATAACGCCCTAGAAAATATCGTAATAATTATTATTATTATTTAATAATTTAATATTAAATGTGGATTATAGGGTGTAAAATTTTTTTTTAAGATAAAATATATGTGATATCATGATTACATGCTTATATGATGGTTTATGTGTGCTATGTAAGTTCGTGTAATTTTATTTGCATTTTTGGTGATTAAAATCTGTTTAAAGTGTGCATTATTGATTTTTGGGAATTTTATAAAAATCATCGGAGTTATTAAAAATCATGAAATCTTTTGTAATATTATCTTTGGATAATTATTTAGTTTTTAAAATTAGTGAGAGAATTATTTTGGGTGTTTTAGTATTTTAAAATGATTTTAAGAGTTTTATGTATTTAAAGGGTCAAAATTTGTAAA
The DNA here is from genome assembly GCA_036435485.1 of Saposhnikovia divaricata. Classification (NCBI taxonomy): domain Eukaryota; kingdom Viridiplantae; phylum Streptophyta; class Magnoliopsida; order Apiales; family Apiaceae; genus Saposhnikovia; species Saposhnikovia divaricata. Next base: position 42,468,882 of record CM071601.1, read on the forward strand.
ATTCATATTTAATTCTTTTTTTATCCTAAAATTATTTTAAAAATATGTGGGTGCTTGTAATTTTATGCTTTTGATTTCAAAATTTCAAAATTTAATTTTTCAACTAATTCCCTTTTAATTTCAATTTTTAGAAGTGTTTTAATCTATTTTCATTGTTTTTCAGCATGGTAAAAGTACAAAAAATGCCCCTCCCCTACCAATCCCTAAATTGACAGAAAATTCCCAAAACAAAAAAATGAGTCAACTTGCTCTGTTTTTCAGTGGGTTCTCTCGAGTTTTCTCTAGAGGCTTCCAGTTCTCTCTCTCGTTCTAATCAATCTCTCTCTTTCTCGGTTTTCTCTCATCTCTCGATATCTCTCACTCCACTTCTCTCTCCGATCCCTTTTCCCCCATGTGATTTGCCGCGTCTGGATTCTAAGTCTGGGTTGTAGCTGTATGTATTACATGGGTGTGTGCGTATATGTGTAGTGAGTCGAGTGGGTGCTGTGTGTGTCGATTGTGTGGGTTCAGCCGAGTTATTGTGTGGGTAAGTGCGTGTACTATCGTGTGGTGGTGTGAGTATATGTGTGTGCTAGAGTGCGTGTGTGGATTCTTCACTGCAAATTCATGTTCCCCTGGTCGGAGTTCGAGTCTGAACTTAGTAGTACAGCTTTAGGTGATGTTTGGTCGTTATGTGCCGCTGTTGTGTTAATGGTGAAATGGCAGTTTGCTTGTGTGATGTATGTGTATACGTATGCGACTAAATCGCTGTGTGAGTGTGTGTGAGTTAGAGGTGTATGTATATGGCGTTCGTGTGTGGGTGTTGCTGCGTTTGTGCGCAAGAATTGTGACTGTGGGCGTGTGTCGAGTAGTGGCGTGTGTGTGGCTAATTCACTGCATCGAAGAAAATGGGGGCTTCTAATTGTTACATGACCTCTTGTTGTTACAGTGTTGAAAGTTTGGGGCATGTTGTTGTTTGGATTTGACTGTGCTGCGATTATTGCTATGTTGAATTACTCTATGATTTTTAATTGTTGTCAAACTAGTACTCTATTGATTTAATCGGAATAATAAGCTGTAAATTGTCCGAATGTAATTATGTGATAATTTTTGGATCGTGTTTTAATTTTTGAAATGTATATCCGGTTGGAATGATTTAATTAATTTAAGGATTTCGGATTGAAGTAATTTTAGCTCGAATTGTTAGTATGTGGTTAGTTTTGAATTTCATCTGGAATTTGGTGATTGTTGTTGGTTTTGTGTCGGCTGTGTCTGACTGGTAGGCTACCCGTACAAAGGGGATGCTGCCCGAACTTTCTAAAATTATAAACTTTCTAAAAAAAAAATAGTATTTTCATATTTAGCAAATAGTTATAACTATGTTATTATTTAATATTTTAGTGATGGCTATAAATTATGAATTGATTTGGTTTGACAGTGGATTAGGAGGTAAGTTGTATATTATTATGTGTCGTATAATTATTATTTAAATGTTAATAAGTAGTGGACATGTTATCTGCTTTATGACTCGTACATAGTGTTTCTAGTATTAATTATAATTGCTATTAAGAGTAGCAGCGGGATTTTAAGTACTAAAGTGGAATGTACATGTGGTGACATGGTTTGTGAAAGATACCATTATGTACGTTGTGAATTAAGTTTGTGGATTTCCAGAAATGTACAATTGAGGTATATTAGTACGAAGGGATATGATTGTGTATTGTATCGAAGCCAAGGATATTAGGTTGTTGATTGGATTAATAGTATTTCTGACAGGTTGGGTCATATTTTAGAGGAAGTGATGTCCAATTTTTATTAAAATTATTTTATAATTGTTATGTGTAAAATAACTGCAAGCGCACATTGTTTAGTTGTAGCAATCACAGATCGATCCTCAGAGACTATGAATTCTCAAAACCCTAACAATTAACTCAGGCGAACTAGACAATACGATTTGAGATGGGATTTAATTAACCTAATTAACCTAATTAGCAAAGATTATCAAATAATATGGAAAACCTAGGAATCCGAATCCATTAATCAATCACAATTAATATCAACTCGCCCTAAAATTAATCCTCTTTCTTCACAAATAAGATATATCAATTAACGAGACAAGTATATACTATGAAACTTGTTATCTAACAATGACCTATCAAAACTTCAAGGAGCAAGCATAGACTATGAAAAATAGATCCGGTAACAATAATATATCAAAATCACTTTGTCAATTGATTAATTAAGCACCAAGAAAAATCATGAGAATCAATTAATAGGAACAAGAAGAAATCAAAAGCAATTAAATCAACTTCATCTTCATTCTAGGACAAGAAAATTAGATAGACATAACTATTTTATTAATAAAACAAATAATATAATAACATAAAGTAATAAACATGGCACCCAAACGATTTAATAATAATGAAACAGGTGACAATTAATACGATTACTTAATAAACAAGACTAAAACATGCGTGACACTTAAAATATCATATGGCAAAAGAAAGTTATGTTATTAAACTTAATAAAGACACGGATGGACCAATTATACTAGCTGAAACTCAAGGTATAGCGCACAGAAAGGAAAAAACAAAGCTGAATGGAGAAAGCTACTGCTACAAAATTGAATTGCGAAGAATATAAAAACTTTGAAACATAAAATTTAAAAACTGTATTAATCTATTCCTACTCCTAAATTATGAATCTAGATTGGTGTCTAGATTGGTGTCTAAATTGTTGTCTCAAATACAAGAGAGAAGCCCTATATATAGGAAAATATTGGGTTTGGGTCCTATGATCACAATCCGATCTTGAATATAATTTCTTCAATTTCCTTTTCTTCTCCGATAAGTAATCGATTTTTCCTCCAATGTCCTTGGCTTCAAGTATTTTCCACCTCCTTGCCTTTTTTCACCTTTTCCTGCTCAAATTTTGTTTTTATTTATTTTCCTACGAAACAAAATAAATAATTTATTAATTAGTAAAATTACGAAAACGGACATAAAATAGGTATTAAAATTATGATGAATCATGGACCTATCAAATGCCCCCATACCTATCTTTTGCTCGTCCTTGAGAAAAACATAATATAAAAACTATCTAATAAATAATACCACTTCCGTAGGTGATCACGGTTGTATTTGGCATATGCAACAAACCCTTTAAACCCCTAGGCAGCCCTAGTGGATGAGTAAGGTCTCGTGAGGGCCTATAGTGAATGTACCCACAAAATCCATCTAGCTAATGTAAAAGATTGCTCAATGCAACACCACACATATAAATCATCTCATGCTACATCAACTTAAGAAATCAAAGTGAATTTACAATGTCTTGGTGTGTAAGGTGCAAGTATTCACATAGTCTACTCAAAGAAATATGCATAGGTCATCAAAAGTCCACGTCAGGTGTAAAAATAAGTTGGTAATCATGCTAAGACCACAAGAGTACACGTTAGAGTCAAAACTTGGGATCTCATATGTAGAAATAAGTAATAACTCACCTTTCACTCACAAAAGAATATTCACTCAAGAACAAGGGTAAGTGTATCACTCCATTCCAAAAAAATGATAAGCATGCTTGACATTTGGTATCAATCTAACTTTGACACAACATACATTAATGATGATAATCAAAAGGTCTTTATTTGGGTTGTAACGGGGCTAGGGACAAGGTATGTCAAGTAAGGTCAAATAAGGTGAAGTGTCAAAAGCTAGTAGGAACCATAATAAATCATACACAACACCATACATCCTCCCCATACATGGATTTCTAATTTATTTATTTTTTCTTCAACAAAATTCCTGAATAGTCAAATGAAGAAGGATCACACAAACACATAAACATAAGTATGCTATCATATAATTTTTTTTTTCTTTTTTTTCTTTTTCTTTTTCTTTTTCTTTTTTTTCTCTTTTTTTTTGGAGAGCTAAGATAAATATATACGCAACCACAATCCTTCTTCAAAAATTTCTTGAACGACTAACAAGTAAGCAACAAAATCAAATATTTCCCTAAAATTAATGAACAAAAGTAAATCCCATCTCACACACATTATACCTTATTACTCCTCAACTTCCTACTAGCTTTTGACAATTGGGATCAAGTATACGTGAGGCTACACAAGAAAAAGGTCTAGGCAAGTAATGTGGCGTGTCACCGAAAAAATAGGATAAAGCTCAAAGGGGTAACTAATTGATCATATATAAAGGGTGTGGTAATTTGGATTATAATAGGTTATTCCCAAAATGCCTTTATCATCTTATCATCAAATAATGTCATGCATTTTAAGAAAGATCTAAAATAAGTGCTAGCAATGCAAACAACATGTGGAGACTCAAGCAAACGAATATAAAATGCAAAAGATATGCATATAGGCTCAAAATCTCAGTGGGTGGCAAAAACATAATTAATCCCAAGCAAAAATCTCTTTAATGCAACAACTTGTACTCAAAGCATGCAAACCAAATCTTCTTGCACATATTCATGTCATTTTAATTACTTACAATATTCAATAAGTCTACTAGTTTCAACTTGCTAGTGTATATGTGTGCATAAGAACTTTGCATATCACTTCTCAATCAAAAGAATTAGAAACACAAGAGTACTATAGCATATAAGGGTGCATCAAGCCTACTTATAACAAGTAATCATTTCACATGGCTAGAATAATTTTTTGATTTTTTGATTTTTAATTTTTTTTTGGATTTTTTTTTAAAAATAATAATACTACTAAATCCCTCCCCCATACCTAAATCATGCATTGTCCTCAATGTATGTAAATGAGAGAAAAATGATAAAGTAAAAGGACGAGAATACCTGATAAGGGAATGGCGGAGGAGACATTATTACCTAGAACACACACACACACACACAAACTCCCCCATACCTAAACTTGACTATATGGGAGACACATTACGAACATATATATTAACCAATACCAGATCGAGGGAAAACAACATTCGTAACACAATCATCAAACATATGAAACACACCCATAAAAACACCATTATCCACTAGAGAAATATGATCATATACCAGAATAAAACTCATACCACTAACATCATTCATAGACCAATTAGATGCTTCTTTATGTTGTTTAAGCAGATTGATTACTATAAATTCTTGGTTATGAACTAAGTCACTAGAAAGAACATGATGAGTTTTATTATCAACTACCAAAGACTTATCAAGAGTGGAAAAAGATGGATTAGGATCGAAAGTGGGTGGCTCACCTACAAAAGTCTTAACAACAGACTTAAGATCAAAAGAAATATCCTCAAGTGCTCTAACAGAGATGAAATATCCTCAAGCACTTTTATTTTTCCCGAGATTTCCCTAGATACTGAAGGATCTAAGGATATAATATTGATTTAAGGAATTGTGCCACAGTAAAGCAATGGAATGCTACATATAAGTCGTAACGTATTGATTTTATTAACGAGACAAAGGGAATCTAATTGTGGAACAAAGAGAGACCAAAGTATTTTACATGTAAGTCAACTACAAGTGAAGTGATGAAGTTGCACTTGTACAAAAAGGGGTATGCTTAATGTAATGGCAACAAGTGGACCAATGAGGTACTAGCAACACAAAGTAAAGGATGCATCCAAGTGATATATCAATAATACAAGAGTTAAAAGATATTTGTTCATAAAGCAAAAAGCAAGCAACCAAGAACACCAAAGAATGGAGCTCTCGGCTTCTTGCTCTTTTTGAAGATCAAAACCCAAGCTTCCACCCTTCATTAATTCTAAGATTAATTAGGTGAGTTCCATAATTCCTAACTAAGATATCCTATGAAATTGAGCCATGGATTTTAAGTCTTTCATGGTGAATAAAATCATCAAAGTGGAGGATGAATAGTAACTTCAAGAAACTAACTTTGATTTCTTGATTTCTTTGGATGATCCAAGGTAGCTTAAGCGTATACAAGGGCTATACAAGGTCTAGTAAGGCTTATACACGCTCCAAGGAAGGTATAACACTTGAAACCTTTGGTTAAATCTTGAGTTTTTATGGAGTTTAGTAGTTATATGCATGCTTAAGATCTTAGAGAAGTGATTAGGCTTTGATATATGTTAAAATGGCTTAGATGAATGGAAAAGCATTGTTGGCCTTAGTTCAATGTTAAATAACATGTAGGTGTGGTTTAGAGTGGAAACTATGATTATTGGAGGATTTTAATTTTGGAAATATCCGCGTTATAGCTGTCATAATGCCGAAATTTCCTTAACACTTAAAAAACTGTGCATAACAGTAGGGTTAATTTTCTGATCTTGATGACTATATGACCTGTCCTTATAGATCTCGAATCATAGATTGTTTTTGCGTGAGAATCGAAACAATTGGACTTAAAGTTTAGGAGATATGGTCGATTTAGTAAAAGTTGTTCGGAAACGTAAGTGCGAGTTCGTAATTTCAATTGAACCCCCTTAGTAAGAGAAATTCAGTTATGAATCTTGGTAATTAAATATTAGGGGTCATAGGGAAGGCATGAGAGAAGACGTCATGTAAAAAGGATCGTTTTTCAATTTTAGAAAAACGTTCGAATCAAGGTTAAGTACGAAGGAACCCTTTAAAAGAACACTTAGTTATAACTGTGAAAAACCACTTAGAAAACGAACAATGAATTTTGAGGTATAATCTTTTCAAGTAAACGACCAACCCTAGAACTTATACGACTTAGGTACCTATCAAATGTAAAGTATAATGACATGCCTTGATGACAAGCAAGTGTCGGATCACAACAGTGTTAATAAGAGTTAACTTGAAAATGTGTTTTACCATAAGTAAAGTATGTACTTAGCTTTTAAAAGATTTAGGTGATTAACCTTGAATAATTTTGGTTATTTATAGATCACCAGACTGACCCGAGACACACTACCCCTACATCACTTCCAGGAAAGTTTTCAAACCTTTTTACTAAACTGTTGTTGTGAATAAATATGATTTCTGCTATATATGTTCATAGCATGCATATCAGTTTTCGACAATATATTGTGATACTTGATTTATGAAGATTTGATATTGGCTTATAAGCTAGATACGAGGTATTAGTTATAAGCTGGATTTTGCAAATGCCCTTGGTATATGACGTATGATTCTTATTCTTGATTATAGACCGGGAGTTGAAATATTTCTGTATATCTGTGGCATTATTTTCTGATAGTGATATTGAATAAATATTATTCGATTGTTATATATTAAATGAATATTATTTTTGAATATTCATTTAAGGTTTATTTATTTAATGAATATTATTTTTGAATATTCATTTAAGGTTTTATCTATTTACTGAATATTATTTTTCTTAATATTCATTTAAGGTTCTATTTCTTTATTGAGTATTATTTCCGAACATTCATTTAAGAATTTATTATTAGTTGAATATTATTTTATATAATCATTTGAGGATTAATTACGAATGATTATTCTGTCTCAAGATATTCTTTAAACAATTACGATTTAATAAATATTATTTGAATATTTATTAATTACTTTTAAATTAGTTTTAAAAATGGTATATATTATTTCAATTTATCTTTGACCTTCAATAATTATGAGGAGTATTTCTGAGCCTCATAATGATTATTGTATCAAGGGGAGGTTCCCATAACTCTGTTTTTCATTTAAATCTATACTCTAAGAAGATTTAAATGTTCGCTCAAACTTCCAAAATATAGGGAACCTTACTTGTGAGACTATTATTTATTATGGGTGACTGCCCGGTCATAAACTTTTGAAAGTACTATTTTCATTCGCAACTTTGGTTGTCATACATCAAAATGAGTCTTTGTTACTTCCTCAACACTCGAGGAGTAAGATTGATGGAACAAGTTATAATCCATTAACGAGCAATAGCTCGGGAAATATTGGTGAATTTTCCTTTCCAATCAGATACGACTACTTTGTGGAGTCCTATCAACAAGTATTATACTTGGGGAAAGGAGGACGAACTTTACGTTTCAGAGTCATGGATTCTATTCGAACTAGGAGTCGTGTAAGAGGCCGAGTAGCACCGGTCCAACCCAAGGCCCAACCGTTGGCCAGGGAGTTACTAGAAGGTGGTAGACAAGTAAATCCGCCAGTTCTTCCTTCTACCGGTAGTAAAACCATATCTGTGTTGTACAATCTGCGACTGATCATCGTAGGTTGGGACAACTGGCGCGGTGAATACTCCAGTATTAGTTCATCATCCAAATTTTGATATTTCCTGCAACACGTATCGAAGAGACTTCCGATTAGGTTGGCAGGGGTTTAAAAAGTGCTCAAAACTGACGTTACAATGAATTACCTTGTAACTTCATCTTTCATCATATGTTTTATGACTCTGTTGATACCTTACACAACGGGAGTTGTGATAAGGGGTTTATTGATACTAAATTACCTTATAGCCTTATTTTATAAGTTATAGGTCGGTATACTGCTGATATACTTTATATAGCAGATATTTTACGGAAAGGTTATATTGAATTGCCTTGTAACTTCATCTTTTATATTATCATAGAATTTGTTTCACATCATGCATAGTAAATGTTTACAAAGATATTATGAAATGTTATATACTATCTATGAAATGCATATTTTGGTGGGCTTCATAGCTCACCCTTGCTTTATTTATATATATCATAACAATAGCTAGATCAGATGGCCCGACCAAGGCGCACTCGGTGCAAGTAGGTGTCATCCGTCAGAGGTTTACCCGCGGATGTCATAGCCGCCATTGCTGAGGTGGGAGCAACCAATAGGCTAGGCTGGCAACTTTTGTGTATCGAACTAATGTATAATTATCAATTATGTTAAACAACGGCAAGAAACTAGTAAACTTAATCTGTAATCATTTTGGGTTTGTAATAACTTATAACTTGTGGATCCAATGACTAGATACTTATTCCAATTTCATCTCTAGGACTATAACTAGTTGTGCGATGTGTTATTATTGCGGGATCACAGCATGCAATTTATTTATTTTGATTCAAGTGCAAGTATTATTTATGGACATTGAGACCGTAATGACCAGGTCCCTGACCCCGGATCTGGGGCTGTTACAGACGGAACCAGCATTACCCGTATGCCCCGTCTCTCCAATCGTCAGGAATCCGTGGAAACCATTTAGACGGAGTTCCTAACATTTTATTAAAAATCTCATTTTAAAAACATTAAGATTTGCAAAAATCTTTTTAACTTCGTAAAACATTTTAATACTTAATCTTTTCAAAAACCTTTACTTCGAAGTACCTTCGAATCTCTGATAACAGATCAGCCCAGTCTTAGTAACTTCAAAGTATTTTAAGAAAATAACTCATTTTGATTTACAATGATAAAAGTCAAATGGTTTGATTAAGTTATCTGATATCAATGAAATAGGGATACAAGTCTGAATCAAGAAGATATAGACTCAAACAGCATCAAGGCAATTGATCAGATTACAAGTTTAAAGTATAATATTATGAGTAATTAAGTTTTTGAATCAGTGTTTTGGTCATAAAGAAGTTTATATGTTTTTAGGGTCAACATAGGTTTAACTGGTCATGGATATAGGGCAAGTAGAACACTGGTTTATCTGTCAATCAATATGGTTTAATTATGGCAAGCTATATGACATATGTGGTAGATAATGTAGTCGATCTGCATCTGTTTTGGAGACACTCCGTGATGTAGTAATTCAAGCTGTTATGCATCTGATAGAAACTTTTGGTTGTGCACAAGCGTACGTAGTTAATTCTAGTGCCTTGACAGTTTGGTATCTTGTAATTAAGTGATATAGTTTGGTATCTTGTTAAAGTAACAGATGGATAATGTACATGTTGGTGGTGGTTGGATGTATTTTGTGAATGGTTTAATATAAATGGTTGGATATATTGTGAATGGTCCGGTTTTTAATTTTTTGGTATGCATTGAAAGACAACGGTTTATTTAATTGCCTCAGAAACAAATGTCTAATTGTAACAAATACATCGAAAGTTTTACCAAATAATGATGTCTAAAACAAAGATATACATCACATTTTTTCTACAATGTCTGATGTCTAAAAAACAAATAGAAATCACTTTTTATTTATAAAATCTGATGTCTAAGAGACACATATAAATGAGTTGTTTTCAGAAAAAACTGATGTTTATACCTACATTAGACATCAGTATAGGATGATGTCTAAGATAGCTATAGACATTGGTCTTTTCTGGAAAAAAACTGATGTTTATAAGAACATTAGACATCAGTCTAGGGTGATGTCTAAGATAACTATACACATCAGTTTTTTTCTAAAAAAAAAACTGATGTTAAGAACATTAGACATCAGTCTAGGATGATGTCTAAGATAACTATAGACATCACTTTATCTGCTAAAATTGTGATTTCTAATATCCAAATAGACATCTCTTCCAAAAAAAGAAAGTGATGTGTATGTGAAAAATCACTTAGTTTATTATATGTTTTCTAAAATATAAGGCAAGCAATTTGTTTATAAAATTAATTATATCTAAGCTATTTTGTAGAACAACCGATGTGTATTGAAGGAAATATCGATGTCTATGCTAGCACAGACATCGGTTTCTGGCCGATGTCTAGAATAGACATCACCGACAAAGACATCACTTGCAAAATAACATAGACATCGGCCAGAAACCGATGTCTGTTGACCCTTTTCTTATAGTGAATCTAGGTTTATTTAATGCCACATTAAATGTGCCTCATTAATGGGCTTTAACCTTGGCCCATATCATTTGCCCCCCAACTTCAAAAAAAACTGACAAGTTACAATTGTCCTATTGCCAAGATTAGGGGTCCAATTTATCCCGTACCTGGGACTACATACCCTAAGTTACGGATTTTTGTACACTAGTGTTTCACGTGTATCATCTTGATTGTAAAGTGTGGAGTGACCTACACAATTACGACGATTTGCCTTATTCGAGGCTAAACAACAATTCTATGTCTTACAGAAAATTATTTGCATTACGCCATAAGTGAGCATACGCAACCCCAATTTAGTGTTACAAAAGGCCTGAAAAGCATTGCCTAAGGTCATAGGCAACACAACAGCAGCGTTGCTAATATTGACGTTACGTAAGACCCCTAATTCAACGTACAATGTTACTCGATGATGGAATAATTAGGAAACTTCTATCTATCCTTAATCCCATTGTTTTACTGAGGCACCATTTACTTTAAAACATATATATCTTATTAGCAATTCAAACTATTCCCGGGGTATTTTCAATCTTTCCTTGTTCATCCGGTTGCACTAACACTGGGACGGTTTTCAATCTCTTCCTTGACTCCTAAAAGCTTTGTCCACTTTCATCCCTTCATTTCCTGATTGGTAGGATTGTCTACTATTGTTGCTATCTTGGTAATATCTTTGACAACCTTCGATAATTGGTAGCTGGTCCTTCAAAGTTTTCGATCCCCGCTAGCGTCTTAGGCCATTCCCGATTCATTACTACTTTGTCATCACGGCATTCATTTTGATCCTTTCGTCATATCCTAAAAATTATAGTTCTTTCAAGTCCAAAGCTCGTACTTAGAAATCCTACGCATGTTCTTCTTATATTCTTAAATTTCTTGAGATGTCTTCCGGTCTTGAATCCTTGAAACTCATTACGTGCTTGATAATAAATGAATAACCGAATTTATATCTCCGTCCGGTGAAAATCTTAGTAATTCACCCATATATACATCCAAAAGTTTAAACACGGGGATTTGCTCCAACCTAATCGCCTCCTTATTAGTATCTCTCACATGTATAAGATAATCATAAATCTTGTCAGAATAACCTCTTAGTCTGCACGATCGTTAAGACTCCTTTGTCAGCTTTCGACTTCACAATACAACTTACATATCTCTTGATCATAATTTCGCCTCCTTGCCCTTACCCTTCACCTGTATTTTATAGTTAACTAAACAAACCAATCCTAGCTCATACCTAATTCTTTTAACTACCATCACATTTGTATTTTTAATATCATCACTTATAATCATACTGAACTTCTAGTTTCTAATTCTGTCATTTCTCACAACATTGTTCCTTTCTCTTACACTTACAGCTTTCCATGTTTATCCTCGTACAATTGCAACATACTTCTTTTCGAAATCTTACCTTCCAATAATGGTGGTCTTGCTAGTTTCAGTAATTCATATCCTGTAGATAGTTATCTTGCCTCCTTATCCTAGTTTTCAAAATCTCCTAGTTCTTACATTCCTTTCCAGCTAAATCTCACATTCTCGGCTAAAACAATTCCTGAAACTTCCTGATCCTCTGTCTTCTTCTTCTTACTATCTCGTTCCATTTGGGTCAATTTATTCTCACTCTTAATATTCATGATCCTCTGAACTATATTCACCTAAATCGCTATCTCCAACACAATCATTTTTCTCCTTTATCTAAAGTTCCAATTTTTCGTTGACATTTCCTAAAACAACTGTCTAACTTTACTCTGCTTCGCTCAAATTATTCCATTTTGGTTCTAAAACTTCTATATCCAACAATTGGCCTCAAACCTTTAAAATCTCATGATATCTCTTCTTTTATATCCAAAGTAAAATGAGAAATTAACAAGCATTCCTCAACAACGTTCACTCAACAATAACTATCACATACCACTTATTTTCATCACCGTTCCATTTTCGACTTTACCAAAATTAATAACCTCGTGTCTTCGTTCTCGTACGTGTGTTTCCAATCCAACCAGAAATCTAACTCGAGATACAATCTCTGCTTTAATATCAATTTCTCAAACTTGATCGACCAATTCTCTTATGACGTAATCGTATCTTAGACCACTTAAAATGTCATCATCTCCATCTTTACTTTTTTCCATCACTGGTAACTTTAGAAATCGTAAGGGTTCATAGCAAAAGGGATCAATGAAATAGACAGGTGATAACATGTATGAATATAAGATGAGTTTTGTTTGATAAGAATTTTATAAAAGTATTTAATTGAGAGATCCGTATGATCATTGAACTAATTTCAGGTTGCATTTATCACTTAGGTCAACCGCCATAGCACAAGAAGGGAGCCAGCCTTCTGTACTTTCATGACAAACACAATCAGTGGTGTCCCACCATACTTCTATCACATAGATAAAATGTCCCTGAATCCCCTATATACATAGGGTTGTTCATCCCAGTCAGAATAAATAAGGTTAAGTGCTTAGAGAGAAACAAAAAGCGTTCAAAAGTTTATATATATATACAATGTTGAATAAGGAATAGCAAATATTCGAGAAAAATAGAAAGAATTCAAGGATCTCAAAAATTTATATGCATCATGCTGAATCAAGTGATCCCCTAGAAAATAGCGGTATCTCTGAAAAATAGGAATGTGTTTAAATGAATCTGAAAAATTCATCATCAATTGAAATATAGTTGATTATCAAAGGTGATTGGGTATTATCAAGATAAGAAGAAACAGAAAGAATGGTTAAATCTCGTTAATCAATAAATTAAATAAAATTAACTGCTAGTAATAAATAACCATGTTCTTACTCCATCACATGCCAGAAATCACATTTTGCATCTTGTTTACCATCCTTTCACACTTTCTATATCGTTCACGGGGTAACTAAAGTCCCAAAATAAATTCTAGAACATACACAAAGGTCTACACGTAGCATTCTCTAAGCTGGTAACTTTGGTCGTCTATTTAACGTTGGCGGCGCCGAATCAACTGCCTCGTCCAAAGTCGTACCTTCGAATGAATAGAATTCTAGCTCGCGCGATATGTCGAAATACTAACAAACGTCGCAACCGTTGTCCTAATAACCTAAGGCGAATCTTATACTAAATCGTTCTATTTAACGTCCCACTTAAATACGTATACTTAATCATCCTAACTTGTTTCAGTGACCATAACCTGTCGCTATGATACCAACCTGTAACTCCCCGACTTTCCAATACTGAAAATATACTTTTTATAATAAAATAGACTTTGATACAGGGAAATTTTAGAAAATTTTGGCATGTAGTATTCGTAAATAGGACTATCCAGTTGTAATTAAACCCAAACCAAATTCTAATTTAACAGATACAAATAAAACTTAATACACCAACGATTCCTCACCGAGGATCGATTCCAGGTTATGGTATGAAACAAGAATCTAATCAATACAATTTATTACAACTTTTATCTCTGCTCTAATACAAATTACTATACCATCTAATTTGTAGCTCAATCCCAACCTGTGCTTTCCCGCTCTAGCTCCAAAATCTATCCTGTATAGAATGCCTCATTGCTCTCATTCGCAGGGATAAATGTAGTAGATCATCCTTAAACCTAACTGCAAAGGGTTAGGTAAAACAAAGCAAGAGTGAGCCAAAGAACGCTCAATAAGTTAATAATATAGTGAAACAACGGTATTACGATAATTCATTGATGAATAATATCAATGAATAATTTATCTCAAAAGATCAATCAATTTCCATCATAGAGTAGAAATTTTCCATTTACTACAAACCATCACTGCCTCAGATAAAACTTTGAGAAAAAGAATATCAAGAAATCCCCCAATCATTCTTGAAAGATAACCATTGTTAGAGATCTTAGCACACAATGGTATTAATCATCCAAAGCATCATTTTTATTTGATTCACACTGTGGTTTAATTTAAACTATTTTCCAATTTTTATTCATAAACAATGATCTACCAAAAGAGGATATTTCATCAAGTACCAAAAGAGGTCATAAAGAAATATCCTCAAGTTGGGTTTCATGCTTAGAACAAATGGCATTTAATTCATCTAACATTTCATCATAAGTAAAATTTCTATAAAGCTCATGAAGTTCTTTATTACACTCATACTCTAACAAAACATCTTCATCAAGAAAAGACTCAATTGCACTATCCTCAAGATTTGACCAATAAACAACCTCATCTATCAAATGAACTCCTACGCGTTGTTCAAAAAGCTCATTAGGTTGATTTCCTACATTAAAGACATTAAGATCTATCGTCATATTACCAAAAGTGAGTTTCATCAAACCATTCCTTCAGTTAATCAAAGCATTAGAGGTAGCAAGAAAAGGCCATCCTAAAATGATAGGAATTTGATTTTTGAAATTTTTGACTGGTTCGGTTTCTAGAACAACAAAATCAACAGGGAAGACAAAATCACCAACCTTAATCAACACATCTTCCACTATACCTGTTGGAGTTTTAACAGAACGATCAGCTAACTGAAGAATGACACTAGTCTTCTTAAGTTCACCTAAACCCAAGGCTTGATAAACAGATAATGGAAGAAGATTCACACTAGCTCCTAGATCGAGTAAAGCTTTATCAATGAAAGTATCACCTATGACACAAGAGATGGTAGGACAGCCTGGATCCTTATACTTCACAGGGATTTGATTTGACAAAATAGAACTAACATGAGATGTTAGGAAAGCTTTCTCAAGAACATGAGTGGTTCTTTTATGAGTACACAAATCTTTTAGACACTTAGCATAAGAGGGAACTTGTTGAATTGTATCTAAAAGAGGAATGTTAATATTGACTTGCTTAAAGACTTCCAAAATCTTGTCTAACTGAGCAGATTGTTTGTTTGAAGTAAGTCTTTGAGGAAACGTGGCTTTCGGCTTAAAGACTTTTTCAATAGACACATCAGGTTGGGGTTTCGAAGGTGGTTCATCGGATGGTGATGACTCATCATGTTAGGAATAAATTCATAAGTTGTGATATGTAGAATAGAATGAAATAACACTTCTTGTAATACCCTGATCTTATAAAGGGTTTAGCATTTGATTAAGGAGATATCAGTTCTTCAAGATCTGCAGAAACTGTGAATAGTACTTGATCAGAGACTAGAGTCACGGACTATGAGTTTCCAGGGACTATGACAGACCCTGACTGAAGCTGCAGAATTTGAAAGTGCTATTCCATAGGATCTGATATTCAGAAAATGGAAAGAAGTGTGCATGAAGAAAGGAATCGACTATCAGTGGAAACTATCAACTAGACGGCAGAACAGTAACATGTATTAATCATTACTTTCTGTTATTAGTTGATAGGTAGCATTCTAAATACTCTCTCTATAATATTGTAATATGTGTGAGATTTGTGATCATCGTGAGTATACGAGTGAACAAACAGAGAGAGATTTGTATTGAGAACAGCTGCTAAAGGTATTGTACACCTTTGGTAAAGTTTGTATTTAATTTTATTAATATAAACAGTTTGATTTATTCGTTTGTTCTTGTTTATCTAATCAAGTAAAAATCAGACACGATTACATAACTTGTATTCAACTACATAACTTGTATTCAACCCCCCTTCTACAAGTTATTCGAGTTAACAATTGGTATCAGAGCAGGTTGATTTCGAATAATCATAAAGATCTGCAATCATGTATGGTTATAAGGATGGTAATAGTAAGATCCCTATGCTCAAGAGAAACGAATACACTCTATGGGAAGTGAAGATGTTACATCACCTGGAGGCAACAGACCCTGATTATCTTGATAGGATAAGAGATGGACCTTTTGTTCCAACAAAGGTTGTTCCTCAAGCAACTGTCGAAGAAAAAGTAGTTCCAGAGCACATGGAAGAGAAGCCTAAATCTGAATGGTCAGATAAGGACAAGGAAAACGTTCTTAAGGATGCTAAAGTGAGAAACATACTGTTTAACAGTCCTGATTCTATTCTCACTAATTATGTTCTTTCTTGTAAAACTGCTAATGAGATATGGGACAATCTAAAAGTTCACTGTGAAGGAACAAAACCTGTCAGGAAGAATATGAGGACACTTCTCATACAACAGTATGAGTTTTTTTAATTCAAATCTGGTGAGTCACTTACTGATACCTTTGATAGGTTTACTAAACTCATCAATGAGATAGCCATGCATGGTAAATATTATGACTTGGAGGATATGAATACTAAGTTCATGAAAGCCTTGCCTGATTTCTTCAATGAGAAGATATCTGCAATTGAGGAAGCTAATGATCTAGATGTAATATCATTAGAGTCAGTTTATGGAAAACTAAGGGCTTATGAACTGGACAGGCAGCAAAAGAAGAGCAGAGGTGAAGGAAATATGAAAACTGTTGCACTTACTGCTCAATCTGAATCAAAGAAGCTTCCAAAAGAACAAAATATTGAGCCTACTGTAAAGGACTCAAGGAAGAAGAAAAGCAAAGAAAGTTCTGAGTCAGAGACTACATATATAGACTCTAACAACAGTGATTCTGAATCAGAGATGCAGGAACTCTTTGCTATGTTTGCTAAAGCTTTCAAGAAAGGAAGATTCAACAGGAAATGATTTAGCAAAAGACCTTTTCAAATGAAAGAGGAGAAGAAGAATGACAAGGGCAAAAGTACAATTGTCAAGCTTGATAAGGCAAAGATCAAATGCTTTAACTGTAGCGAGCTTGGACACTTTGATAGTGAGTGTAAGAAGCCTAGGAATTCAGGAAAGGGTAATGCACTCATGGTCACACAGAAGGATTGGGCAGATTCCAGTGATTCTGAAGATGAATTGGATTATGACAACATTGCATTGATGGCAAATACTTCAGACAAACCTGGATCTCCAAAGAAAACTTCTCCATCTTCTGTTAAGCTATCACTTCACTCTCTTGATTCATTTGATAGCTTAGACTCTGAAGATATTAGATCTATCCATGCTGAATTTAAAAATCTAATGACTAATTTAAGAATTCTTACTAGTGAAAGAGATGAACTTAAGATTAAGAATGATAAATTAGTTGATAGAAATAATATTCCTGAATCTGAGTTAACTCAAATGGAACATTATAGGTTAGATTCTGATAAAGCTAGGCATGATTATAGTATTGTTCTTGAGGCTTATGACTATGTCAGAAAAGAACTAGAGGAAGAGAGAGATAGGTTTCACATATGGAATACCTCTTGCAAGAAGACTCATGACATTATTAACTATCAGAATCTTGGTAAGGTTAATGGATTAGGTTTTGACAAGGCTAATGAAGTAGCTATTGTCATTGATGATAGAAAAGTAGAAGCTAGCACATCTAAATCTGAAGGTAAGAAGATAGTTTCTGAACCTAAAAATGTTAAATTTGTTGATTCGAGTGGTACCCAGTTGTGCACAAGAGAATTGACAACACTAATTCAGATAGTAAAGTGTTAGATAAACCTAAGAATGTTAATATATGCTTTCTGTCTAAGTCTCAGTTGAAACAGAGACTAGAAGGTCGTTCAGAGTCTAGCAAGACCAAAAGAAATAGGAATGGAAAAGAAGGTATTAACAAAGAGAATACAAGAATGTACCTGATGCACCTAGGAAGAAATGCTATAAGTGTGGAAATCATAATCATTTGGCCCAAGATTGCAATCAAAAACCTTCTTGGAAAACTGAGTTTAGATTCCCCAAGACTCAGAAAATTCAATACCAACCACAAAAAGCTTGTTATCATTGTGGTAGTTTACTTCATTCCATTTATATGTGTAAGGAATATCACGAACTGTATTATGACTATTATTCTCTGAAATCTGAAACTCCTAGTCACAAACAGTTTGTGAAATCAGAGTCTAAGGTTGACTCTGCAACAGGTAAATCAAAAGCAAAATCTTCAAAGCCTGTTGTTTCTAAAGTTAATAAGAAAGGATCCATTCAAAGTTGGGTCCTAAAAATTTCTAACTAATTACTTTTTTGTTTGCAGGGCACAGGAAGGAAGCATTCAATTATCTTGGATAGTGGATGCTCTGGACATATGACTGGAAAGAAGTCCCTGCTTACAAAGTTTGAGAGGAAAGCTGGCCCAGTAATATCTTTTGGAGATGGCAACAAAGGAGAAACTCTGGGATATTGTTCAATTGTTTTGGGGAATGTCATCATAGAAAACGTAGCACTGGTTGAAGGCTTGAAACACACACTTTTAAGCATAAGTCAACTAGGTGATAAAGGTTACCAATCAATCTTTGACAGTGAAAGATGCAAATCTTGAATATGAAGAATGGAGACATTGTTTTAACTGGTCAGAGACATGGTAACATTTATGAAGCCAGCTTGAGTGACAAATCTAAAGGAATTTTCAGATGTCTTTATAGCAAGGCATCAAATGATGAAAGCTGGAATTGGCACAAGAAACTCTCACATCTTAATTTCAAGAAGATTAATCAACTATTAAGCACAATCTAGTGAGAGGCCTACCTCAGGCAAATTATGTGCAAGATGGACTTTGTGATGCTTGTCAGCTTGGAAAACAAAGAAGAACCACTTTCAAGAGCAAGACAGAAAATTCAATTACTGAACCATTTCATATGCTGCATCTTGATTTCTTTGGTCCAGTAAACATTATGTCTATCAGCAAGAAAAAATATGCTCTAGTTATAGTGGATGATTACAAAAGGCTCACATGGGTATTCTTTCTACATAAAAAGGATGAAGCTCCTCAGCAAATCATTGAACTTGTCAAGAATATTCAGAATAGCTCTGAGTACAAAGTCAAAGTACTTAGGAGTGACAATGGTACAGAATTCTAGAATTCTACAATGGAGGAGTATTGTGCAGACAAAGGAATCACTCAACAGTTTTTTGCACCTGGAACACCTCATCAGAATGGTGTAGTAGAAAGAAAGAACAGAACTCTCATAGAGGCAACAAGAACCATGCTTGCAGATGCAAAGTTTCCAACCTATCTCTGGACAGAAGCTATCAACACTGCATGTTTTACTCAAAATTGCACCTTGATAAATAGTCATGGAAAGACTCCCTATGAGATGATCAAAGGAAAGAAGCCAAGTGTGAAATACTTTCACATCTTTGGATGCAAATGCTATGTCCTGAAAGTTCTTCCAGAACAACTTGGAAAGTTTGAAGCCAAATCGGCTGAAGCAATCTTTCTAGGATATTCAGCATCAAAGGCCTTCAAAGTTTATAATCTCATAACTCACATTGTCATGGAATCAATTCATGTTGCATTTGATGACAATAAATTCAGAATTTTGCAAACTGATGAAAGTCATGACAAATTGGAATTTGAAAATCTTAAGGATTCTGAGATTTTCTCCAGTGATGATGAAGGTTCTCCAGAAGAAATCTCTATTGCTTCTCAAAGGAATGCTTTTTCTGAAGGGGAGCAAATCAATCAAGGAGAACATAGTACTAGTCAGGAGCAGACCAATCATTTAGAGTCTACTTCATCAGGGACTAATTCTTTAGGGACTAATGGAGAAAGTTCAAGTACTAGTAGCAGTATGGAGTCTATTGATTCTAATGATCAAGGAGGAGCTTTTGAAGGAAATGAACACTCTTCTACAAGAAATACCACTAACATAGGGGGAGAGTCTAGTAGGAGTAATCTACCACCTGTTAGAAAATGGACAAGGGATCATACTGAAGATTTGATTATTGGTGATCCAAATAGTGGTGTTCGAACTAGAAGATCAATTCAAAATGAATGCTTGTATAGTTGTTTTCTCTCAAAGAATTAACCTAAGAAGGTTGAAAAAGCCTTACAGGATCCTGATTGGGTAATTGCAATGCAGGAAGAACTAAATGAGTTTGAGAGAAACAAAGTTTGGAAATTAGTACCAAGACTTAAAGACAGATCTATTGTTGGTGCAAAATGGGTTTTCAGAAACAAGCTAGATGAATCTGGTATGATTGTAAGAAACAAAGCAAGACTGGTGGCCAAGGGATACTCTCAGGAGGAAGGAATTGATTATGATGAAACCTTTGCCCCTGTAGCAAGATTGGAAGAAATCAGGATGTTTCTTGCATTTGCAGCTCATTCAAAGTTCAAGGTATACCAGATGGATGTAAAGAGTGCTTTTCTAAATGGCAAGCTTGTTGAGGAAGTATATGTGGAGCAACCACCTGGTTTTGTTGATCCAAAGTTTCCAAATCATGTCTACAAACATGACAAGGCACTCTATGGACTAAAGCAAGCACCAAGAGCATGGTATGAGACTTTGTCTAAATTTCTTCTTGAAAATGGCTTCACAAGAGGGTGTAAAATAGACAGGAAAAGCACAACAGGTACATGTCAATTCTTGGGAAATAGATAGATCTCTTGGCGAAGCAAGAAGCAACAATCTGTCTCAACCTCAACTGTAGAAGCTGAGTACATTGCAGCAGGAAGTTGTTGTGCTCAACTCCTTTGGATAAGAAATCAGTTGATGGATTATGGTATGACACTTAGTAATATTCCTATGTTTTGTGATAATACGAGTTCTATCAAAATTGCAGAGAATCCAGTTCAACATTCAAGGACTAAGCACATTGATGTCAGGTATCATTTTATTAGAGAACATATTGAGAATGGTACTATGGAACTTCATTTTGTTCCTACTGACAAACAGCTTGCAGATATCCTAACGAAACCACTTGATGAGTCTACATTCATTAAATTGGTTAGTGAGTTAGGAATGTTAAATTTCTAGATCTTTAACATCTGCATAAGTAGCAAGGTATGTTGTTTAGCTTATAGATTTGATATTCATATCAGTATCTATATATGTCATTTAGACACTGAAGCTAATAACATTTTGTCTTGATAAATTATAGTATGAATAAACAAGACATTAAGAACTAGACTCTGAATTCTTAGTCCCTGACTTAGTAATTTAGGTTCTGAATTACTTAGTTGTTTCGTTCTAAATGATTGTTGCATGTTTTTATAATTCAACATATTCATACTCATAAATGACTTCAATAAACAGGAAATAGACAAGATAGATCAAAAGAAAAGCTTGTATTTTCATTAATCAAAAGCAATACATACATGGAAATGAAATACAATTTTTCTTTTTGCCTAATAGTTACTACTAATCTTGTTCTTGTCTAATGTTGTGACTGCTGGAGTTTTCTCTTCCATGAATCTTCCACAATCAATTCGTCAACTCTCCAGATATGCCAAAATCCATTTGGGGGATGCTGAGTACATCTGCTCTTGAATTTCTCCTCTGAGCAATTTCAAGCGGTAAGAACCGACTTGAATGAGAGCAGCTGACTCCTGGCATCTTAGAAATGAATTGCATCTCCGTCAAGATCAATCCTAGACTCTTTACCAAATTTTTCATCCTCAAGGTGTGAAGAGATTAGAGGGAGATTTTGTTCAACTGGTAGATGTTCTAGAAGAGGATTTTCTACATTATATGGATCGATTCCTGCAATATCAAGTTCGATGAGAAAAGTCATCTCTTCAAAGAGATAGTTTATTTGCTCTTGACCATCAAGATCGTTGAACTTCTCAGAAGAGAGCAATCGAAAGTTAGGGTTCATGTGAATATCTGGGTTAAAAGCCATTGTGTTTGGAAAGCTCTTTGTGTCTTTTGCAGAGAGTGTTTGAATGGTTTTTAGAATGGAGTAAGGCAAATGACACCAGGTTATTATATAAAAATTCGTGAGAAGCTGGACAGTCTTTGGAAGTATTCCAATGCAGCTATATCATTATTACTTCGCGCGTGACTGAACTTCTCATATTTCCAAGATACTTTAAAATCTAATCAAAATATTTTGCTTGGATTACTGGTGTTTATTTTCAGGAAAATATCTGACATGCCACATATGCAACTCCATTTTAGTCTCTGAAAATCGGTTCAAATTCAAATTAGACCCTGATTTTAATTAAAATCAATTTTGGATTTTATTTCGAAAAATCGTGGGTAATTACACTTTTTCAGGGACTGCCACCTGTCAATCTACGTGTGGACGTGGATTAGTGGGTCTGAAGGACTTTTGAGTATATTATTATTTTGAGACTCTGATTGTTATTGCTTTCTTCATATTTGAATTTTCTAAAGCAAAAACTGATTCAATCTCTCAAAATCTATAATCAGTTTCAAAGATTTCTCAAGTTCTTCTCAAATTCAAAATCAATGGCTGCTCAAAGAAGATTACCCAAATCAGTTGCTTTCAAGTTTGGTGACTTCGACTTTATGACAAACAACCATGTTGCTGCAATCACCAACAAGGAAGTGGTATCAACTAATTTTCACCCAGTGATGGATTTTATGACAATTGGACCTTTGCGTTATGCACTGACAGCATCTCCAGTGATTAATCAAGCTGCTGTTTCACAAGCTTGGGAGAATGCTGAGGTAGTTAATCATGTTCAGGGTCAACCAGGTAAGATTGTTCTAAACCTAGGACAAGATTCTTTTGATATTACTGAATTTGTTGTCAATTCAGTACTTCACTTACCCGTTAATGTGCCTTATGTTAGTGAACCATCTGATGATAATATTAGAACTATGTTATCTTCACTAGGATATAGTGGACCTTTAGATAACATGAGCCAGTTAAGGAGACCTTTTCTTAGAAAAGAATGGTCTTTCTTCTTTGATCAATTAGCTAAATGCTTTACTGGTAAATGTGGTTCTTTTGAACAAATTACTTCTGTTACTTCTCACATTTGATATAATTTGCTTTATAACAGAGTAATTAACATTGGTCACATTTTATTGAATCAGATGAGTATCAAACTTGGTTCTAATAAAAATGGAAGGAATATGGTTTATTATCATATATTTATGCAATTATTTATCAACCATTTTATTCCTAATGCTAATACCAGGTTTGGTAGACAACATTGTGTTCCTTCTTATGTACAGCAAAAGATAATTTTCTCTGATATTACAAAGAAGGACAGTGAGAAGAATTCAGAGGAATTACCTGCAATGCATTATCCAAATCATGTTCAGGTACTTCTAAGAACTCATCTTCCTACTCTCTATAATTCTTCTTTCTTTGGTGGTGAAATGATTCAGGAACCTCAATTGGAGGAGGACCCCCCTGTATAACGCCTTAGAAATTTTAGTAATAATAATTATTTATTTAATATTAAATGTGAATCATGTGGCGTATAAAAATTTGTTGAGGAGGTGAAGTATCTGTGGAATAATATTTGTGGGCCAAGTTGATGATTTATATGTGATGTGTAAGCCCGGATATTTTTAATTATATTTTTGGGAATTTATTTCCTATTTAATTGTGTTATATTTATCTTCTATGAATTTTATAAAATCCTCGGGATTAGCAGAAATCCTGAAATCTTTTGCATTATTAACTTTATTAGTTTATATGACTTTTTAAAAATATTTGGTGAATTATTTTTGGGTTTCAAGGATTTTAAAATGATTTTACGAATTATTTTTCCAATTTAAGGATTCAATCTTGTAAAATCCATATTTAATTCGTTTTTGATTCTAAAAATATTTTAAAAATATGTGGGTGATCGTAATTTTGTGTTCTTCATTATATAATTTTTAAATTTAAAATTTCACCTAGTTTCCTATTAATTTGAATTTTGGGAATTATTAAATTATTTTTTTTGGTAAGTATGATAATTATTCCTCTAAAAATCATTTTCCCCCTTTTGTACTAGAAATCCCTAAATTGAGAGTTCATTTCCACATTAACAGCAATCTCACGAATTCTCTCGAGCTCTCCCGATAAATCTCTCTGGTAATCTCTCTCCCTCGCTCAAATATCTCTCCAATCTCATTCCTTCCATTCTCTCTCTCAATCTCTCTTTCTCTCTAATCTCACTGTCCTATCTCTCTCTTCAATTTCCTCTCCAGTCGCGCACATAACTCTCCTCTCTGTTCGTACGGTTTTTGTGGGTGTGTAGTTGTATGCAAGGCTCCTGATTTTTACTCCACGAATTATCAAAGTCGTGCTATTGTACTTTTCTGTGTGGATTTCTGCAGTGGAGTGTGTGTGTACTGGTGTATGGATGGGTGTGTGTGTCGAGCTATTGTGTGTGTTAATACGTGTGTGTGTGTGTTAAGTAATAGTGTGTGTGTGTTTATTCAAGGCGTGGGTTTACAGTGGAGGTATTGTGTGTGTGAGTTTTGGTCATTGGTTGGGGTGATTGGTTCGTATGGAACCGGCGGTTAAATTGAGTTATGTTGTGACTTACAACTCTGTGATGTTGCAACTAGTTCATGTTTAATTCCTATCGTGACTTGTTGGTTTCAAGATGATGTACAATATGATTAATTCCGATTTCTGCCTCTGTTATTACTCGGCTTGTTCGACCTTACTCAGTTACTTGGTTTACTGTGATAGTTCAGTTTATTGACTATTTTTGCAAACATATGTATACATTCTGTGACTATTAAATCGATTTTGTTATTGATTTGGTAATGTTGCAGTTGTGGAACTGAATTATCCGGAGAATTAAATGATGATTACAGTCAGAGTTTTATTGGATTATTTACGGAAACTATAATCGTTTCCACGATATTTTGTGCGGAGTTTTGAGTTGGAAACCCGATACGGGCACCCTCGAAACTTTGCCCCATCGACAATGATATTAATAATAAATTGAGTCGATGGTAATTGGCGATGATGATGATTTTCTGAGCCAAGTATTTAAATTTAATATTTACATAATAAATTGTAATTATTATCGATTTAGTATTAATTATTTAAACTGTATTGGATTGAGATTATAGTGAATTGGAAATGTGAGTTTGAGATATGGATTTGATTAGTAATGATGATTGTGTTGGTTGTGTCGGTTGTATCCCGACTGGCAGTCACCCGTATAAAGGGGATGCCGTCAAAATTTTCTAAAAATCTTAAATAATTTCTTTGTATATATATGTGCATATAATTACACAATTTGATCGAGGTGTTGGATTATTTACCGTATTATCTATTTAGTTGATTTTGTGAGTAACGTTTGTTGGCTATAATTAAATATCTATATTTGAAGCTTATTAATTATTGGTGTATGATTAAATAAATGCAAATTAGGAGATTATTCGCGGGGGTAGATTAAGTTAAATTTTGATATTGATTAGCGAATATTAAGTAGAATTCTAAAATAGTGTTATATTGTGTGTAGATCCCGCGGATAAAGGGAAAGCTAAAGCTGAGGACGTAAAGACTCTTCGAATCCTGTGATTTCCTGGTTAAGGCAAGTAAATTACTTCACTTATCTTTCAAGTGAATTATGATTATTATAACTTGATTCATATGCTCGTTCGAATTATCCTTGTTATAATTGTTCCGTTAATTTCCCTTAATTTCGAATATTAAATTGTTATACCCCAAATCGATTATATTGATTTCGTTGATTCTTTTAGTGGCTTGACTTACATCCATACCCCTTGTATATATATCAAACTTGTTGATATCTAGGTTAGAAATTACCCGACCTTATTTCATTTTGCGAGATTTGAGATGTTGACCTGGAACGAAAGTGTCCAGGGTGTTTGGCAGTTGAGGTGGTCGATTGTTCCGACACCTGATGTCTAGTTATAGGATTGGACTGTTAGTTTTTAAAAATGTGGACCGTAAGGGTCGGACCAGATTCGTGGTCAGAAATTATTAAGGCCAATGTGTGCCGTGGATCCATTAAGGACATTGCTGTGTGCGTTTGTCCGGGGTTAGTACGTGACTGATCAGCAGCCTAACCTTATGATTGTTTTTATCTATAAAATGCATGATAGTCCAATCCTCTTCCATTTTATGATTCAGTCAAAAGACGTATCTTTCAGTTGAGCTTTTATATTGTTGATTGTTAGTTCTTGACAGACTTGCAAACATTTCAGTTTGTTTATGCTTTTAATTATATATATACTTGCTGAGCATTTTAGCTCATTTGCTTGCTAATTCTGTTTCCTCAGCTAAGCACGAAGATGTCTAGAAGGAGTGGACCGTCTGGTTGGGGCAGCCATAGGGGCAGCCAGAGAGTCGAGGTGGCGGGATGGGTAGTGAGCTTATAACCCTATTTCATGTCATTTCTGTATTAGTAGACAGATTATTTATCTTATGGAGTTGTATATTATTTTATTCAGTATTGGGTTGTAATAGTTAATTAGTAGTTGTTTCATACTGTGGCCTGTGAGTGGTCTTGGTTGGTGTAGTTATATTTCTCTATGGTTTTGTTATTATCACGCAAGTGATCTGTTTTAGTATTAGTTGGTTGGTTTCGTTGGTTTGGACAGGTGGATAGTCATATTTATGAATATATCATGCCAAAATTTTCTAAAATTATCCTATAAAAATATATTTATATGATTATAAAATGTATGGACATTATTGTTGGATAGTGAGGGTGTTACAAGTTGGTATCAGAGCTACAGGTCACAGTCACTGAAACAATTAGGTGGGAAAGTCGGGGTAGAGTTATAAGAAAGGTTAGGATCGTTTTGTGAGAGCACTACGCCATAGATGGGCATATGTAACGCCTCTCTGATGTTACAATAGGCCCGAAAAACGTTACATTAGATCTATTGTAACACTAGGAGGCGTTACGTTTACGAGCATTACAATAGATACCCTAATGTAACACTTTTCTTCTCTATTGTAACAGTAGCAAAAGTATTACAATAGGCACCTATTGTAACACCAGGGGCCCAATTGTAACACATTTTGAGTGTTACAATAGCTCAGTTCAATTTTTTCAGACGTGGCACCATGTGCATACGTGGCATTACGTGGCACCATGTGGCCACGTGGCAACACATGTGGCGCCACGTGGCACACTGTGTACACGTCACCAGCCTCTATTGTAACACTATACTGGGCAATTGTAACACATATTAAGTGTTACATTTGACTTGGTAAATATTTTATAGGGGGCCCACATACCCTATTGTAACACCATTTTTATCTGTTGTAACATTATTTTCTATTTATTGTAACACTATATATTAACAATTGTAACACTACAATAAGCAAACGTAACGGTAAATTTTTGAAATTTTGAAATGTAGGCTCTGCATTAATAATATTCCCAGCCAACACAACAAGATCCACTACATTAATTCCAAACTACATAATAAACCAAAAGCCATCTCCATACTACTCCAACCAAACCTCCAAAAGGAATCCAACATAATTCTAAACCAACAAGCACATACGATTAAGTCTAAATTTTAAAAGTACGAAACCATTACAAGAACACATAATTTCATTAGAGTACTGGTACACAGAGTAAATCTGATGTTTCTCCGCCAGAATAATACCAGTAAAGATAGAAAATAGAAGCAGTAAGGTATGTTACATAGAGTTCATTCGACAACAGGAAAAGCTGATCCAATATTGTTTCTGAGTCGATAGCACTTGATGTTGATTGGGTAAGGTCCAAGCTCCACATAATTGTTCTCCCCACCCATGTAGAAACACAATGTGTATAGAGCTATTTCAAATTCTGGGCTCACTCCAACCAGTGTGCTCGACACTGATTTCATCACACCGTTCCATTCAAACTGAATTGTCAGCAACTGGGTCTCTGAATCTAGCTGCAATGTGATTATACATACACATCAACAAATTTACTCAGACTGACTGAACAACAAAAAGTAGTCATTATCAAAAAAAACTCATACTAGTACATAAAAGCCTCGAGTATCTCATCTCACTGCAATTGAACATACAGTCTGTTAGCCGTTCTATCTATTGCACAAGACTTCCGAACCAACATGAACTGAGAAAGGTCCCTTGTTTTTTTCATAGTATCAATTATGAATTCGTTTATTGAATAACAACCAGACATTCAACTGTCATGCCAAGCTCGACTTTCCGTGGTCGTACCTAGTGCATGAGGCTCCTGCATAGCAGGCTCTAAGGAAGGTCGCAATCTACCTCACCTTACCCTTTATTTATCAACAGACTGTTTCATGAAATTCGATATTTTCTTCAAGAACAGGAGCATTATTTTAATAATCACGCTTACAGTTTTTTAATATGTCCCAAGACGAAGCCAACCATGAAGGAGACTTGCCTCTTTAGGAAAAAAACTCACTTTCATAAAAAAAACTAAAATCAGGTTTTGGCAATCAAGTTGCCTCTTAATGTGTATGTACACTAATATCCAGCTCCAGTGTTAGCATTAGCTTATTTGTCAAGCTTCACAATTCTTTTAGCTCTAGGTTTTGCATAGCAACAAGTGGAACCATCTTCGCTATATTTATTTTGCTAAATCATTTTCTAGAATATTAGAACTTCTTTTATAATAATGGGAAGTATTAATCCAAGAATCTAGAAGGTTGTGAATTTAGTGAAGTTACGACCATTGAAGTAGCACTGATTTCAGCAAGAAATATAGAATCATGCAATCAGTTGAATATAATTTACTCAAAAACAGGCACAAAACTACAGGTGTTGACAAGCCTTATTAGGCGAGAAACATAAAACATTCAGAATAATAATAATAATAAACTTTAGCATAGTTATATTAAGCTACATTGCTAGATCAATAATAAAATCAGATCACTTACAACTTGTCCACGCCTTCTTGGGTAAATATAACCTTGGTAGTCCACCCTTCCCTTCAGTTCTTCCAGGTAAAACTGCATAAAGAGAATGTCTATAAATATTTATACTTGGACCTCTTCTGGACAAGATTATGTGATCCCAGGAATGGACTGGGTAGTAATACAGACAAATTATGAAAAATAAATGGCTAGACAAAGACAAGCAAGTATTTTCACAATTAAAAGTAACTAGTGTCTTTGGCATATGATATCCACAGAGTAAAGTCACCCAAATACTTGCATATTAATTTAGATAAGAGGCACAATTATACAACCATCTAGAGAATTAATTACTTTATAGGCACTAAAACAATTTATGCATGCAGTACAAGTTATAATGTTTTATTTGAATAAGATTTCCCAATAATATTGTCTAATGAAAGTTTGACTCATTTCAGTTTCAACTGTGTGCATGTGCCAGGAAAGCATAAATGGAGATAAAGAAGCTATGCGATATACACCTGAAGCCAGTTATGGAAACCTGAAACTGATTGCTCTCCTTGTTGTTTGATTTCTCCGACAAAAACATGTTCAAAAGCGGACGAGCTACTAGATGAACCGAGCGGACCATATCCATATCCATCTCATTAAAAGAACATGCACTCCCAAATTTATCTATTTATTCCACAACAACAAAAAAAATCACAACTTCTCATGACTAGACAACATGTACAAATGTAAGGCCAGAAGAATACAACATGCACATATATAGTGATCAATACAGGAGGTTATAACAAATTAATCAAGGAAAAGGAAACAATATTAATTGAAGCTGATTAAGATTTAATTAAAGCTGTAAAATAATAAAAGCAAACACCCTGGCAATATCTTAGTATGAAGATAGAGAAACAACTCCTCCAAAAATATCAGAAAATGTATTGCCCTATTTCAGATGGTGCACATATATATATATATATGATAATAATTTCAACAAAAGAGGGTATAATAATGCAGTCTTTTGGTTCTTGGATCACATGCAGCTAGACATAGATAAGTAAAGACAAACTTATAAAACATAAAGTAATATCCTGTTTTTGCTAATCAGTAGGAAAGCTTTAGTGACAAGTCAATAGAATTGGAAGAAGAAGCACCACCAAAGCCAGCACTTGTATTTGTTGTAGAGAGACAAGAATTAGCTTCACCATAGCCTCCTGATGCTGCAACTGAAGAAGATTCTGTGCCCAGTCTAATCCAGTCCTTGAAAATAGAGCTTTTCTCTCCTTTCTCTTTCTCTGGAAAAAACTCACATTCCATCAACATGTTTCTGCTTCCTCTCATTGAACTTCCTTTAGCCTTACATTCATCAACAGGCCCACCATCCTACATATAATGCCTCAGTTAAAAATCACAAACTATGTGCAAGTCAAGTGAAATCCGAACTCAAAAACGTAGATTAATTTTTCCTTCGAAAAAATATGAAAAAAAAGGATGTCATTATCGTGTCGATCTCAAGAAAAAAGAAATCCGGGCCGGAGCCAAACATATATGTACATATCTAACAGAATATTGAAAAAGCAAACACACAGTACACACATATATATTAAACTACTTAAGAATAGAAATATCAATAGTATTGATCTACAATGAAAAAGAAAACTTGCAGATGCATATAGATTTAAATTTGTAAGGAATGGCAATGGTACGTGATAATGTAACATAATAATGAAAACGAAAACACACACATAATTAATGGAATCTGCGGACCTGAAGTTCGATCTTGGGACCAGGAAAAGGGTGATGCATAGATAGTTTGGTACCAAAATCTTGAGTTTGTCCAAGATAGTTGTGTTTATAATTTCCAGCACTGATTATAACAGATGATCCACTGAAATTTCCATAGTTATCTTTCCCACCAGTTATCTCTCCAGAACCTCCAGTGCTCTCAGAAATTTTTCCATTGTAACACTTCTTCTACAATCGAAAACAAAAATCAATAAACACAAAATAGCTCCATCACAAAGTACAAACAAGGGTCAACAATCCAACATATCTACCTAGCTACACACATAAAATAAATACATATCTCCAGTACCAAATCTTATACATCAAAATACAATTAAACTTTAGGATTTTTGAACACATACATGAAAGAAAAACACAAGAAATTATACCTTATGGCAAACACGAGTTGCAGGGCGACATTGAATGTTTGGAACATAAGAGATCATATCTTTGGACATATCACAACTCACATTAACATTCCCTGCAGCAGTACTATTGGGTTGATAACATTCCCCGCGACCATATCCATATCCATCTCTTGTCCAGTAGGGACAAAGGTCCGTGTCCGATACTTTGTTGCCCCCTCATCACAGTCAGTATGGTTGTAGAGTACAAACTGCAAAGAAAGATATACATTAGCCAAATGGACAGTTATGTACAATCACCCATTCAAAATGTGTGCTCACAAAGCTTTACCCTCACCATCGCCAAATAGGCTGTTCTGGAGCATCTCCTCGGCCGTTCGCACACCCCTTCCAGATCTATCAAACTCTTCACCATCAGAAAGTCCAGAATGATGATCCCTCTGAGCTTTTTTCAAACTCTTAAACTTTTTGCTTTCCTGTTCAATCAAAACACGACCATTTCAAGGATGAAGGCAACTAATTAAGTGTCGGGAGAAAACCATCCAAGAATATGATTGTCTGAACCCACCTCTGGACGTCGGAAACCCGTGATATTATTATCCTCGAGCAGCTCATAGTCATCTTCATCAAGAACGTAGTTCTTCTGGGAATCCCTGTGATTTCAAAGACAAAAAATAATTAGCTTAATAGAAATGCAAATTTATGTGAGGGCTCAAAAGAAATCACTAACCTTTTCTTTCGCTTTTTCTTCTTTTCCTTCTCCTCATCACTGTCTCCGCCGTCGTCTTCTTCTTCATCATCCACTATAAAACCATCATTCTCATATTCATCCTGTCCTGCCTCTAATCAAGATACACAATAATCCAAATATGAAATACCATTAGCCTCCTCTTATACACAGTCTACAATTAAAAACACACAAAACACATTAATACGAAAATATATACTAAATTGATTGCAATAACCACAAATTAAAAGCAATAAGTTGAAATCGAAAGCGATACCAAGTATTTTCCATGGCCAATTGCTTCGTATATGTGAAAGTGATTCATAATCTAGGGTTTCAAATTGTGAGTAACAAAATTAGATGCAAATTTACAGATGGGAGAGATCGAGATATGGATTAGAAAATTTGTTACCACAGAAACCATTTCTTGGAGGGCTTCTTTCGGCCGAGAGAGTCGAGAGAGAGAAAGAGCTAGAAGAGAGGAATGTTTTGTTTAGATATGTGTATACTTTTGTTTCAGGGGGAAATGAAAATGTTTAGTTTTCATTTGGGGGGAAAAAGCCCGCCCCATTTTTCACCTCGGGCAACACACTTTACTACTACTTATATCTTTTATAATTTAATTTAATTATTAAATTTATTATAATATAAAAATAAAAATATATCACATGTATTAATATATAGTATAAATTAAAAAAATTATCACTTAAACATACATAAATATCATGTTCATGTAAAAAAATATAAAATCGTCGAAGAAATCATTTTTACATATAATTTTATATGCAAAAATATAAAATCGTCGAAGAAATCATTTTACATGTAAATAGAGATAGGGATGAGTGTTTGACTGTTTGGATAAGTGGGTTGTGAGGGTAACGAGCGGGGTTATCTATTTTCGTTTTGGGGGGAAACGAATGTACTCCACGCTGGCAGTTCTAATATATTATTAGTTTTTAATTTATTTTTTAATCATTTTTCATAATTTTTAAAAAGTCATACAAAATATATGTTATATATTTATATATAAATTTTAGTGATAAAAATATTCCAAATTTTTTACTATATTAATTCTTATATTTTAGTGAGAGAAACCATCTAAATATATTATATTATTTTCATAACATATTTATTTTATTTAGTACTTATTATTATTATATGAATTTCTAAAATTAATATTTAATCCAAATAAGGAGTTCGTTAATTTAAAATCAAAGAGGGTTTTCATTTTCCGGAAATTGGGTTAAAGAGTAATAGATTTATTAATTAAAAGTTATTAAAAAAATAAATATTAGTATTAAAAATTTTAAAAAAATAGTAAAATTCAAAAACTAGTATTACCTATTGTAACACCACGGTGTGGTGTTACATTTCACGTAACACCGTAATTTTAGAGTAACACTAGATATATGGCTAATGTAACACCAATCGAGCGGTGTTACAATAGGTATGAACTTTACTAGCTATTGTAACACTATTTGTGTAACGCTTACAAAAAAGCATTATAGTAGCCCACTTATGGCGTAGTGGAGATAGGATGTCTAACTATAAGATATATATATACTACAGGCACCTGTTTCTGGTTCCGATTCAGACCCGGACGAGGATCCAGAAGGAGAGGCTTCCGTACCGCAGCAGGTTTCCCCAGGGGCTATGCAGCCATACGCAGGATCTCAGGGCTCGGTGAATGGGCCAGCATATCATTACACTCCTCAGCCTGTTCCATACCATGCGTATGAGCGAGTGGCCAGAGAGAGGGACTATCTCTTAGGGCAGGTGGTAGAGTTGAGGGCTATGAGGTCTGGAGAGGCGGATCTGGCTAGACAACGAGATAGAGCGGTAGCTGAGTTGGAGGATGTTCGGAGGCGTGTACGAGCGGTTAGGCATGTTATCACTAGGCGGGGACGGATTAGGTCCCAAGATGAGCCGGCGTTCATGACACAGCAGGTGACTCTAGGCCTGGTGAAGGCGGAGCTGGAGAGCATTCTTGGATCAGCTTGGCGGGGAGAGTCTGATGATGATGACGACCAGTGATGGCTAGGATAGTACGATGATGTATGTAGTATATAGAGGCATGTTATAGTAGTAGTAGTAGTAGTATATCAGGATTTACAGTACGACCAGTTTTGTTATAGGTATATATCAGTTGTGCTGTGACTAGATGCTAGCAGTTTTCTTTACAGTTTTTATTGTATCCCTATCGAAGCGTTGTTCTTACGCTTGTATCGGATCCACATATATATCATTATCACTTTTGCAGAATTGTTGTTAAATTTCCTTTATACATTGTTGATTACTTTTGCGCACCATATTTACTTTTCCTCACTCTATTTCTTCTCAGTACCCCATTTATTTTCGGCATCATATTTATTTTTCAGCATTGTGTTTATTTTCAGTATCATTTCTTTTTCCAGCACCGTATTCCTTTCAAGTACCACGTTTAATTTCGGCATTATAATTATTGTTTCGATTAATGTATCTACCAGATATTCATGAATACCTTATGTAACTTTGATTTTTGTATTCTGTTACACCTTGTAAACCAATTGCTGACCCGAGTAATGACTGGGAACCTTGAATTATATTTCAATAGTATATTCACGGTTGGTTTAAATTAGATTCTTTTGATTTATTGACTCTTGAATTTGAACCTAATGAGTGTCCGTTGATTTCAGAAATATGCCTCCAAGAAAGAAGAAACAAAATACTCGAACCACCAATCAGGGTGAACAAGCCAACCCACCTCCTGTAGGTCAAATAGACCCTGCTTTGGCTCAAATATTGCAGACTCTTGTTCAGCAAACTGCTACTCTAGCATAGCAACAACAACAGTTACAGCAGCAGCTGTTGGCT
Source organism: Saposhnikovia divaricata (assembly GCA_036435485.1). NCBI lineage: Eukaryota > Viridiplantae > Streptophyta > Magnoliopsida > Apiales > Apiaceae > Saposhnikovia > Saposhnikovia divaricata. The sequence goes on from CM071601.1 coordinate 42,503,729, forward strand.
CAGCAACAACAGCAACAACAGCAACAATAGCAACAGCAACAACAGCAACAACAGCAACAACAGCAACAGCAGCAGCAGCAACAACAACCTGTTCTTCCGGTAGTCACCTTTAAGTCCTTCCAGGCAGTTAAACCTCCTGAATTTAAAGGAACAGCGGACCCAGTAGAGGCGAGATCTTGGCTGAAAGAGATGGAAAAGGCTATTGAACTGGTGGGGGTCCCAGCAAATAAACAGATCGAATATGTAAGTTACTTCCTGAAGAATGAAACCACTTATTGGTGGGAGTGGTAAAGATGCTGGAAGCTATGGAAGTGATTTCTTGGGAAAGGTTTACAGAGTTGTTCTTAGAAAAGTATTTCCCAGACTACATGAAAGATCAAATGGAGATGAAGTTCTTAGAGTTGAAACAGGGAAGTATGTCAGTGACAGAGTATGAAACAAAGTTTACTGAACTAGCTAGGTTTGCTCTGGCTTATGTGGACACGGAGAGGAAGAAGGCAAAGAGGTTTCAACAAGGATTGAAACCATGGATTCGTAGTAAGCTAGCAGTTTTGGAACTGGATACCTATGCAGCTGTGGTGTAGAAGGCCATGATAGCCGAAGGAGAAAGTGAATTGTACTTTAAGGAAAAAGAGGGAAAGAAAAGAAAAGCTGGGTCAATGGAAGGACGACAAGTGCAAGGCAGCTGTAAGAACCCAGATTTTGGGTGGAATTAAAACTTTTATGTATTTAATGATGTAAGAATAAATAGTGGATACGGCTACAATGTAATAATTGATATTTGGAAAGAATGAATGGAATTCGACTTTATTATGTTTATGTCTTGAAGAATGCTAAAGGGTGACAACATAGGTAAGAATAATCTATCTTCTAAGGGAATAAGATATGGCAACTTCAAGCAAGAGAATACTCTCATGTCATCCAGATCGATAACGATTAATCCAGTAGTTCCGTAAAAAGGTTAAGGAACGATCGAAAGAGAATACGGACAATTATACAACCCTAAGAGAACAAGTAAAGAATACAGAATGAATAGTGTTTTGGTGGGAGTATAGAATAATATGAGACGACACTATATAGAAGTATTCGGAACGGATTTCCGAGTTCGTATTAGTGATCCAGGGGGAAAATAAGTGTATGTAAAAGCTGTCGGATTCTGAAAAACCGCACTTTTATTTTCTCCGAGAGTTCCCTGGACACTGATAGCCTTAAGTATTTAACGAATGGATTTAAGGAATATAAATTGGAAAGTTAGAATGAAAGATGGAGAATGAAAGTATTAATATTAAAAAGGATTCCCGGTAAACCCTAATTATAAATCCGTGAAATATTCCTACGAACGATCAATCGAAACGGGTAATAACCGGACACAGAAATAAGCAGAGGGAGCAAGAGTCTTGTGCAAGCTACTAGTATAAAATATCTAGTAACTAAACTAGAATCAAGGAACTAGCACCTTAGAGGAAGAACTAAGTACTTAGCAAAGTAACTACCTAGTTAAGCTCTAAACCACCATAAAACCAACACTTGTCTTGCCATTTCATCATCCAACACCTCATCACTTTAATAAAGTGACTTTTTGCAAGATATTATGTTGTAAGTGGATGAGAGTGGATGAGATTAAATCACAAAAATCAAAAGAAACCAAGCAACTCTCTCCCCCCCCCATGAACCTTCCATTCGGCCAACACCTTAATTCCAAATCCAAACTCAACCTTCCCACCATTGTTTGCTCTTGAAATTTTTAAGGTGAGACTTATATTTCATAAAAATTATCTCCTCAAAATCTTAGCACCAAACTCCTTTGTTTCCATTTTCAAAAAAATCAAACAAGAGGAGGGTGAATAGTGTTCATCATGTACTAACTTTGTTTTCTTGATTTTTCATGGTTGATCTAGCAAGCATAATCACTCCTAAGGACCATACAAGGCTTAGTAAGGATATATCACTATCTAAGGAAGGTATAAAGCTCTTGAAACCCTAACCCTTGTTTGAGATTTAAGTATGTTTATGATAGATATAGCTTAGTTATGGTTATGTTAAGATTATAAGCATGATTATGTATGGATCTTGGATAAATGATGAAAATAGCTAGATGAATGGAAAGGCATTGCTTGGCCTCAGTTCATGTATATAAATCATGTATATGTTGTTTGGGTTGGATACTATGTTTATGGGAAGATTCGAAATTAGTAGATATTCGAATTACAGCCGTTATAATGCCCGATTTTACAATACCATGTTTTGTATGCCATTTTCCATGTCGAACCCCTACTGTCCAGAGACCTTATCTGCCATGATAGGATAGGTAATGTTCTAAGCTTCGTTTTGATATAAAAATCACGTGAAACAGACTTACGGTTTAGGAATTATGACCAAATTACTAAAAGTAGTTCGAATCCGTAAACGAAAGTTCGTAACTGAAATTGAACCCTCGTAAACTATGTAACGTCATGGCGAATCTTGGTAAATAAATACTAGGGGTAAGAAGGAAGGAGTGAAAGAAAACCGTATGTCAAAAAGATCATTTTTCGATTTATTAAAAATGTTCGAGTCGAGGTTAAACGCGAACGAACCCCTAAAAGACGACTCTTTTATAACTTCGGTAAAACACTTAGAAAACGGGCGATAAAACTCGGAGTATAATATTGGTTCGTACCGATCGACCTTAGAACTCATATGACTTAAGTATGTCCCAAGTATAAGTACAGTGACATGTCGTATTAACGAACGAATGTCGGGTCGGATCAGTGATAAAAAGGAATCCACTAAAAGGGGTATAACGAGATAACTCGAGAACGTGTTTCGAATTAAGTATAACTTAACTTTTAATATGTTAAGTGATTAATCCCAAATGCCTTGGCTATTTATAGATCACCAAGCTGAACCGGGACCCCCTACCACTACCCCTTACCGTACTCGACTACCAGGCAAGTTTCAATTCCCTTCTTTTAGGCTGTTGTTGTGATTGAATAAATATATATATATATGTTTTCTCATATACATATGCCATAGCATGCATGCCTACTTTCAAGTTATATCATTATGCTTGTTCCCTGATTGTTATTGGCTTATAAATTAGATAGCTATCGTATCAGTTATAAGCCGGTTATTGTAAGACCCTCATAGAAGGGCGTATACATCTTATTCATCATTATAGACCGGGAGTCAATATTTCTTGATATATCGAGATTACCTCGGAGGAAAATATTTAAGTAAATATTTTCCATTATTCGGGCGACGAATATTATTTGAATATCCGTTCGAGCCTAATTATTTTAACGATCCTTACTTCAAATAATTATTTGAACGTAACTATTCAACGAATAATATTTATTTTAATATTCATTCAGAGTCGAATTATTTATCGATTATTATTTCGAATATTCTTCTAAAGATGAGACTGTTAAATCAATATTATTTGGATATTCATTTAGAATATTATTTTATTCAATAAATATTACTTTTGAATATTCATTTAGGATATTAATTACTTGATGAATATTATTTTAATATTCATCTGAAACTTTATTTATTTATCGAGTCTTATCTCGAATATTCCTTTAAAGCTTGGATTATTAAATGAATATTACTTGATATTCATTTAGAATATTATTCATTAAATAAATATTACTTTTTGAATATTCATTTAAATTCTTAATTAATTATGAATATTGTCTTAAATATTCCTTTCAGGTCCTATTAATTAATGAATATTATTTTGAATATTCATTTAAATATTTTTTTATTCAATAAATATTCTCCTGATATTTCTTCAGGGATTATTTTGGAAAATACTCTGATTAAAGATATTCTTTCATATTCCTAAATATTCTTTAAATATTTTTAACTCAATAAATATTCTCTGAATATTTATTCCATACTTAGAATAATCTCAATAAGGTTCATCTTCTTCGATTATTACAAAAAATATTTCGGAGTCATATTATTATTAATCTTATATCAAGAAAGGTTCTCAGATATCATTCTTCTTTGAGTCTATCTCCCTAATAATAAGGGAACCTTACTTGGAAAATGTTATTTATCTTGTCGACTTCCCGGTCATAAAGTATTCTCTTCACTCGCAACTCGGGTGCTGTTGACTTATTAAGTCGTTGCTTACCTTCTCATCTTTCGAGGGGAAAGATTACTGGAACAAGTTGATATTCGTTACCAAGCAATAGCTTGGAAGTGATTGGTGAATTTTCCTTTCCAACTAGATACGACTACTTTGTGGAGTCTTATCAACAAGTATTATACTTGGGGAAAGGGGGACGAACGTTACATTCAGAATCATGAACTCTATTTGAACTAGGAGTCGTGTAAGAGGCCGAGTAGCGCCGGTCCATCCCCTTTGGCCCAACCGTTGGCCGGGGAGAGCTAGTAATGCGGTATACAAGTAAAGCCGTCAGTTCTTCCTTCTACCGGTAGTAAATCTAAATTGAGCTGTACGATCTCGACTAATCATCAAGATTGGAACAGCGGGCGTGGTGAATACTCCATCATTGGTTCATCATCCAAATTTATTTATTTCCTGCAACATGATTACTGTTGGCAGAGTTGGAAAAGTGTTCATAACCGGAATTGCAACCTTTTCTTGCAAGTTCCTCTTCTTGATAACAATAAGAATATCTCGCTTACTTTGATGTAGCAGATATTTCTACAAACAAATAGTTTCAGTTACCTTGTAACATCATCGTTCATATTATACTGGCATCATTTCCGTAAATGCATGGCATATGGTTTGAAAGATAGCTTTGAACTGTTTTAAATTATCGTTCAGTTATATATTATTGTTGGTGGGCTTTCGCTCACCCTTGCTTTGTTCACATTATGTCACAACAACAGCTAGGGCAGATGGCTCGCGTCAGGCGCACTCGGCGCAAGCAGGTTACCCGACCCACCGGACTACCCACTGAGATGCTAGCCGCCATTGCTGAGGTAGCATAATTAGACAGCTTTTGTTTCCTGTTTAACTATATGTATAATTAATGTAATTAACGGCAAAACTTTTAAACCTATGATGTTATCCTTTTGGGATTGTAATAACTTTTATTCGTAACCCTTTAATGTAAGACTTATTTCAATTTCATCTCTGGGACTATAACTGTTGTGGGTGAGTGGTAATTATTGTGGGGTCACAGCATGTGATTTATTTATTGTGGACTCAAGTCAAGTATTATGAATGGATGTAAGACCGTAACCACCAGATCCCTGACCCCGGATCTGGGGGTGTTACAGCAGCTCTCAGAGTATGCCCAATAAAAAGCCAGGGTTTCAATCAGGAAAGAATGGGAATTCTAAGAAGCCGGGATCGGGGAATGGAGGGCAAGGAAATAGACTTCAAGATTCAAATCAGCAGAAACTGGTTAGGCCACCCTTGGCAGAGTGCAGGACTTGTGGAAAGAGGCATCCAGGAGTGTGTGCAAAGTTGGAGGTAACGTGCTACAAGTGTAACCAGAATGGTCACTATGCTCGAGAGTGCAAGGTAGGGATTGTATGTCACCGTTGTGGGAAACCAGGGCATGTAATGAGAGACTGTAAAGTACCTGTGGCGAAACCTCCGGTTCTGGCTAACCCAATGCTTCAAGCGATTGAGGCACCCCCAACAAATGTCAGACCAGTGGCGAGGACCTTCAATATGACTCTGAATGAAGCTATTAAGAATTCTGATGTGGTAGCAGGTACGCTCCATGTAAATTCTGTTCAAGCTAAAGTATTAATTGATTCCGGGGCTACAAAATCCTTTATATCTAAAGAATTTGTTCAAAGGTTAAATTGTGAGGTATGCATGTTACATGAGGCTATAGTTATAGAAATAGCTAATTCAGAACGAATTCCGATTACTCAAGTATGTCCTCGTTGTAAGATCGATATCTCAGGGCATTGCTTTTACGCTAATTTGATACCCTTCCAGTTAGGTGAATTTGATGTCATCCTAGGAATGAATTGGTTAACAGAGAATAATGCACAAATTGACTATAAGAACAAAAAGGTGATACTTAAGCCCTCCGATAATGTAGAAGTTACCTTTAGGGGTCAGAGGCAGACTAGGAGATTTTTAACGATCATGCAAACTAAGAGGCTGTTGAGGCAGGGATGCGAGGGCTATATGGCTTATGTCTTGTATACCAAGCAAGAGGTACCTAAGATAGAGGAAATACCAGTGGTGAATGAGTTCCTCGATGTTTTTCCAGATGAACTTCCCGGGTTACCTCCGGATAGAGAAATAGAATTTACCATCGACTTAGCCCCAGGAACCGAACCCGTGTCGAAAGCTTCATATCGTATGGCACCGGTAGAGATGAAAGAATTGGCTATTCAATTACAAGATCTTTTGGAGAAAGGTATTATTAGACCTAGTGTTTCGCTGTGGGGAGCTCCGGTATTATTTGTAAAGAAGAAGGATGGAAGTATGAGATTGTGTATCGATTATCGGGAACTAAATAAGTTGACCATTAAGAATAAGTACCCTCTGCCAAGAATTGACGATTTATTCGATCAGCTGAAAGGAGCAACTTGTTTCTCGAAAATTGATTTGCGATCAGGATATTTCCAATTAAAGATTAGACCGGAAGATGTTCCAAAAACAGCATTTCGGACTAGATATTGGCACTACGAGTTCTTAGTGATGGCCTTTGGGCTAACTAATGCACCAGCAGCGTTCATGGACCTAATGAAAAGGGTATTCAAGAAATATTTGGATAAGTTTGTGATTGTGTTTATAGATGATATTTTGATATACTTAAAGACCGAGGAAGAACATGCTGGGCATTTGAGGATAGCTCTAGAAATGTTGAGAAAAGAGAAATTGTATGCAAAGTTTTCCAAGTGTGAGTTTTGGTTGAAAGAAGTGCAGTTTTTAGGGCATGTCATCAGCAGCGAAGGGATTAAAGTGGATCCTGCTAAGATTGAAGCTGTGATGAATTGGAAAAGACCTAAAACACCAACAGAAGTTCGAAGTTTCTTAGGATTGGCGGGATATTATCGAAGATTTGTTCAAGACTTTGCGAAGATAGCCACCCCACTAACAAAGTTGACAAGGAAGAATGAAAAGTTTGTGTGGAATGAGAGGTGTGAAGAAAGTTTCCAGGAATTGAAGAAAAGATTGGTGACTACACCTGTATTGACACTTCCAGACGAAAAAGGAAATTTTGTGATCTATAGTGATGCATCTCACAAAGGTTTGGGATGCGTACTAATGCAGCACGGTAAGGTAATTGCTTACGCTTCGAGACAATTGAAACCTCAGGAGCAGAAATATCCTACTCATGACTTAGAATTGGCCGCGATTGTTTTCGCCTTGAAGATTTGGAGACATTATTTGTATGGGGAAAAGTGTGAAATTTACACGGACCATAAGAGCTTAAAGTATATCTTCACCCAGAAGGAGCTAAATATGAGACAGAGAAGATGGTTAGAATTACTCAAGGATTATGATTGTACCATTAACTATCACCCTGGGAAGGTAAACGTGGTGGCGGATGCTTTAAGTAGGAAGGAGAAAATCAACATGTTGACAATGCCTGAGGAATTACACAAAGAGTTTGAAAGATTGGAGATAGAGGTATGTATGCCTGCAAGTAGTACAGATACGGTGTACACTATGACGTTTCAGCCAGAATTGTTAGAAAAGATTCGCAGATGCCAGGAGGAAGTCATGAGTGGAGATATAAACAAGTTAACAGGTGAGGAAATATGCACACAAGTAGATGACAGTGGGATATTGAGATTTTCTTCACGTATTTGGATACCTAATGTGACAGAGTTAAAGAATGAGATTCTACAGGAAGCCCACAGTTCGAAAAATTCGATTCATCCTGGAAGTACGAAGATGTATCGAGACTTGAAAAGAAACTTCTGGTGGCCGGATATGAAAAGAGATATTGCCGAATGGGTAAGTAAGTGTTTAACCTGTCAGAAAGTAAAAGCTGAACATCAGAGACCAAGCGGGATGCTACAACCATTAGAAATTCCCGAGTGGAAATGGGAGCATATTGCGATGGATTTTGTAGTAGGATTGCCAAGGACGAGAGATAATCATGATGCTATCTGGGTAATCGTTGATCAATTAACGAAATCTGCACATTTCCTTCCGATAAATGAGAGGTTTTCATTAGACAAATTGGTTCACCTATACATAAAAGAGATTGTGGTGTGACACGGAGTTCCAGTATCAATAGTCTCAGATCGAGATCCAAGATTTAATTCGAGATTCTGGAGAAGTTTTCAAGAATGTTTGGGCACCGAATTAAAAATGAGTACTGTTTACCATCCTCAGACTGATGGTCAGAGTGAAAGAACGATTCAAATAATTGAAGACATGCTCCGAGTTTGTGCACTGGATTTTGCAGGAAGTTGGGATGAACACTTGCCATTAGTGGAATTTTCATACAACAACAGTTTTCATGCTAGCATCGGTATGCCACCGTATGAAGCACTATATGGGCAGAAATGTCGATCTCTGGTATACTGGGAGGAAGTTGGCGAGCGAAAGATACTCGGACCAGAATTAGTACAGCAAACCAAGGAAGTAATTCAACTTATTCAGAAACGGTTGGTGACAGCTCAGAACCGACAGAAGAAGTACGCTGATTTGGCCAGAAAGAATATGGAGTTCGAAGAAGGAGAACAAGTTTTGTTAAAAGTATCTCCGTGGAAGGGGTTAGTAAGATTTGGTAAGAAGGGAAAATTAAGTCCAAGATTTGTCGGGCCTTTTGAGGTATTAAAGAAGGTTGGAAAAGTTGCCTACGAGTTAGCCTTACCGCCTCACATGCAGCATATTGACAACGTGTTCCATGTATCAATGCTTAAGAAATACCACCCGGACTCTAAACATGTCATTGAATATGAGCCGATAGAGATTCAGCCAGATTTATCTTATGTGGAACAACCCATCAAGATACTAGATCGTAAAGAGAAAGTCCTACGAGCTAAGACGATACCTTTAGTAAAAGTTTTGTGGAGAAACCCTAGAGTGGAAGAATCAACTTGGGAGCTTGAAAGCGATATGCTTGAGAATTATCCTCATTTGTTCACTTAGGTGAGATTCTGGGGACAGAATCCTTTTAAGGGGGGAAGGGTATAACGCCTTAGAAATTTTAGTAATAATAATTATTTATTTAATATTAAATGTGAATCATGTGGCGTATAAAAATTTGTTGAGGAGGTGAAGTATCTGTGGAATAATATTTGTGGGCCTAGTTGAGGATTTATATGTGTTGTGTAAGCCCGAATATTTTTAATTATATTTTTGGGAATTTATTTCCTATTTAATTGTGTTATATTTATCTTCTATGAATTTTATAAAATCCTCGGGATTAGCAGAAATCCTGAAATCTTTTGTATTATTAACTTTATTAGTTTATATGACTTTTAAAAATATTTGGTGAATTATTTTTGGGTTTCAAGGATTTTAAAATGATTTTACGAATTATTTTTCCAATTTAAGGATTCAATCTTGTAAATCCATATTTAATTCGTTTTTGATCCTAAAAATATTTTAAAAATATGTGGGTGATCGTAATTTTGTGTTCTTCATTATAGAATTTTTAAATTTAAAATTTCACCCATTTTCCTATTAATTTGAATTTTGGGAATTATTAAATTGTTTTTTTTTTGGTAAGTATGATAATTATTCCTCTAAAAATCATTTTCCCCCTTTTGTACTAGAAATCCCTAAATTGAGAGTTCATTTCCAGATTAACAGCAATCTCACGAATTCTCTCGAGCTCTCCCGATAAATCTCTCTGGTAATCTCTCTCCCTCGCTCAAATATCTCTCCAATCTCATTCCTTCCATTCTCTCTCTCAATCTCTCTTTCTCTCTAATTCTCTATTTTTGCAAACATATGTATACATTCTGTGACTATTAAATCGATTTTGTTATTGATTTGGTAATGTTGTAGTTGTGGAACTGAATTATCCGGAGAATTAAATGATGATTACAGTCAGAGTTTTATTGGATTATTTACGGAAACTATAATCGTTTCCACGATATTTTGTGCGGAGTTTTGAGTTGGAAACCAGATACGGGCACCCTCGAAACTTTGCCTCATCGACAATGATATTAATAATAAATTGAGTCGATGGTAATTGGCGATGATGATGATTTTCTGAGCCAAGTATTTAAATTTAATATTTACATAATAAATTGTAATTATTATCGATTTAGTATTAATTATTTAAACTGTATTGGATTGAGATTACAGTGAATTGGAAATGTGAGTTTGAGATATGGATTTGATTAGTAATGATGATTGTGTTGGTTGTGTCGGTTGTATCCCGACTGGCAGTCACCCGTATAAAGGGGATGCCGTCAAAATTTTCTAAAAATCTTAAATAATTTCTTTGTATATATATGTGCATATAATTACACAATTTGATCGAGGTGTTGGATTATTTACCGTATTATCTATTTAGTTGATTTTGTGAGTAACGTTTGTTAGCTATAATTAAATATCTATATTTGAAGCTTATTAATTATTGGTGTATGATTAAATAAATGCAAATTAGGAGATTATTCGCGGGGGTAGATTAAGTTAAATTTTGATATTGATTAGCGAATATTGAGTAGAATTCTAAAATAGTGTTATATTGTGTGTAGATCCCGCGGATAAAGGGAAAGCTAAAGCTGAGGACGTAAAGACTCTTCGAATCCTGTGATTTCCTGGTTAAGGCAAGTAAATTACTTCACTTATCTTTCAAGTGAATTATGATTATTATAACTTGATTCATATGCTCGTTCGAATTATCCTTGTTATAATTGTTCCGTTAATTTCCCTTAATTTCGAATATTAAATTGTTATACCCCAAATCGATTATATTGATTTCGTTGATTCTTTTAGTGGCTTGACTTATATCCATACCCATTGTATATATATCAAACTTGTCGATATCTAGGTCAGAAATTACCCGACCTTATTTCATTTTGCGAGATTTGAGATGTTGACCTGGAACGAAAGTGTCCAGGGTGTTTGGCAGTTGAGGTGGTCGATTGTTCCGACACCTAATGTCTAGTTATAGGATTGGACTGTTAGTTTTTAAAAATGTGGACCGTAAGGGTCGGACCAGATTCGTGGTCAGAAATTATTAAGGCCAATGTGTGTCGTGGATCCATTAAGGACATTGCTGTGTGCGTTTGTCCGGGGTTAGTGCGTGACTGATCAGCAGTCTAACCTTATGATTGTTTTTATCTATAAAATGCATTATAGTCCAATCCTCTTCTATTTTATGATTCAGTCAAAAGACGTATCTTTCAGTTGAGCTTTTATATTGTTGATTGTTAGTTCTTGACAGACTTGCAAACATTTCAGTTTGTTTATGCTTTTAATTATATATATACTTGCTGAGCATTTTAGCTCACTTGCTTGCTAATTCTGTTTCCTCAGCTAAGCACGAAGATGTCTAGAAGGAGTGGACCGTCTGGTTGGGGCAGCCAGAGAGTCGAGGTGGTGGGATGGGTAGTGAGCTTATAACCCTATTTTATGTCATTTCTGTATTAGTAGACAGATTATTTATCTTATGGAGTTGTATATTATTTTATTCAGTGTTGGGTTGTAATAGTTAACTAGTAGTTGTTTCATACTGTGGCCTGTGAGCGGTCTTGGTTGGTGTAGTTATATTTCTCTATTGTTTTGTTATTATCACACAAGTGATCTGTTTTAGTATTAGTTGGTTGGTTTGGTTGGTTTGGACAGGTGGATAGTCATATTTATGAATATATCATGCAAAAATTTTCTAAAATTATCCTATAAAAATATATTTATATTATTATAAAATGTATGGACATTATTGTTGGATAGTGAGGGTGTTACACCCTGTGTCTACCCAAGTAACCAAGGACATCACAGTCTCTGAAACAATTCAAGAACCAAATTTTGATCCACTACCTATTGTTTCAAAGAAACCAACCTCTAGTGTTTCTCAAAAGGCATCAGTTGTAAAGAAGAGAAGATATGTAACCCCTAGTTCTAGTAGTTCTAGTAGTGAAGATGATGATATACCTCTTGCTGAAAGAGAAGAGTTGAAGGCTGCAATTCAACTTTCTAAGCTAGGTGAAAGAGGTGAAGGACCTAGTCACAGCCAGGCTGCAGTCTCCCAAAAGACTGTAGTTCTAAAAAAGGGAAAACAGTTACTAGGTACAGTCTCTCAAAAGGCTGTGTCTATTGAAAAAAGATCTCTACCCAAGATCACCACTAAGTCTGCACCACTTGAGTCTTTTCAAGATAAATCTGTTGCTCACTATACCAGGAGAACAAGGAGAAAGATTCAATTGTCACCTACACACAGAGTCTAGTCCAACTAACATTTTGCAGGTCTCTAAGCATAAAGTTGTATCCAAGTCAGAATCTGACAAAAGAGGCCCTGATATTGATTCAAGTTGGGAAACCACTTTGACATACAGGATGGCTATGAAGCTTATTTCTAACAAAGTCAAGCTTTCCAGGCCTGTTCTAGACTTTCTGATTGAGAGAGTACCCAAACTTTCTCATCCTCAAGAATATGGAATTCTATGTCAAAGACTTGATCTTATGAAGATGTATTTCTATCAATCAATAAGAGGAGAATTGAGAAAGAATTTTTGACTTTCTAAGCATGGTGCACTTCAGTCACTTCACACGTACTTGTTTCACAAGGATTTCATTGTTGAAGATGCTCCAGCTCAGGGTGAACAAAAGGAGGTAGTAGATAGTAGAATGCAGTCAACAGAAGATACTATTGCACCAGTGGTGGATAGTAGGATAGATCATATCACAGTCACTTCAACTCAAGAACCATCTAGTCCGAGGTTGGATTACTTAGGAATTGTGATTGCTGATATTGAAAGGTCTTCTGTGATGACTGAAACTGCAAGTGGAACCAAAAAGGGGGAGATAAAAACAATTAAGAGGAACCAAAAAGGAATAGTCATCAGAGATACTTGCAAGGCTGATGCTTCTGAAGACAAGTCTGATAGAGGAGATAAGGGTGATGGTGGTGGCAGTGGTGGTCAGAATGTTAGGAGAGGAAAAAGTAAAGTTGGTACAGGCACTGATACTGGTAGATCTACTCAGTCGAGATCTAAAGACAAGCAAGTTTTTGGACAGTCAGAGTTTGTAACAAAGAAAGCTAAAACTCTTCAAGTACCAGATACTGCATCAATTCTTCTACAGGAATAAGTTGTAAAAGATGTAGTGTCAGAGACTACTATAAATTTGAAGAATGTAGGATTTACACAGGAGGAAGTGATGAAATCATAAGATGTTCAATCTACTTCTTCTGGTGTTGAGAAGCAAGTTCATTCAAGATCAAAGGAACCATCTTACTAGACTATGAGTCAAAATTTACAATCTCTAATTCCTAGAAAAAGGACTGGACTTGGTCATAGTGAGATTGGAAAGCATACCACAGATGTTACAAAGCTACAGGCTGATCCTCATTCACTCTTGGACGAGTTTATTGAAAAGATAACTCAAAGACATCTTAATAAGTTGATTTCTGCACAGCTTGTTCAGAGAGTGAAGACATATCAAGAATATGATAGAAGAAGAGGAATGGTTGATAAAGAAGAAACAGAAGTTTTTCTTGTATACTTCTTATCTGATGGTAGAATGAGGTGGATGGATTTGTCTACGTTCTTATATCACAAGAAAGAAGAAGAGTTATCATATGTTCGATTCTTGTTACACAAAAATACTGAAGTTACTCAAAACTATAATGCATCACTTATGCACTGGACTGGTGAAATTGATAAATTTTTGAAGAGATTGTATGGAGCAAAGAAGGAGAATGTACCACTTTTCAAGCTACATTATGTTGATGATGATGGTAAAGACAACGAGATTGAGTATAAGTCATTAAAGATCAATGTTGATGATGGGGGATCTTTTGTCTTTTATCAAACTATGGAAGGGAAGTATGATTCTGTTTCTATTGAAAATCTTAATTAGTTCAGATACAGGCCAGACAAGTTAAGAGCTCTGCATTATCAAATCATTAGTGATAATGATGACATGTTAGATCTGAAACAGAGTGTTGGTGAAGTCTTAGCCAAAACTAAAGATGCTTTGCTTGAAGAATTTCTCAAAGACACTTCACAGTTCAGAAGAATTAAGGCATATTGAGTAATTGAGGTACTTATGTGACTTAACTAAATGTAAATATTAGATTTATGAATATTCTATTCTAGTTGCATTGTTAGAGGTTTTGACATCAACAACTCAGATTTATGCTTCATATTATAAAGCATAAATAGGGGAGATTGTTAGGAATAAATTCATAAGTTGTGATGTGTAGAATAGAATGAAATAACACTTCTTGTAATACCCTGATCTTATAAAGGGTTTAGCATTTGATTAAGGAGATATCAGTTCTTCAAGATGTGCAAAAACTGTGAACGGTACTTGATCAGAGACTAGAGTCACGGACTATGAGTTTCCAGGGACTATGACAGACCCTGACTGGAGCTGCATAATTGGAAAGTGCTATTCTATAGGATCTGATATTCAGAAAATGGAAAGAAGTGTGCATGAATAAAGGAATCGACTATCAGTGGAAACTATCAACTAGACAGCAGAACATTAACATGTATTAATCATTACTTTCTGTTATTAGTTGATAGGTAGCATTATAAATACTCTCTCTATAATATTGTAATATGTGTGAGAGTTGTGATCATCGTGAGTATACGAGTGAACAAACAGAGAGAGATTTGTATTGAGAATAGCTGCTAAAGGTATTGTACACCTTTGGTAAAGTTTGTATTTGATTTTATTAATACAAATAGTTTGATTTATTCATTTGTTCTAGTTTATCTAATCAAGTAAAAATCAGACACGATTACATAAACTGTATATAACCCCCCTTCTACAAGTTATTCGAGTTAACAATTGGTATCAGAGAAGGTTGATTTCGAATAATCATAAAGATCTGCAATCATGTATGGTTACAAGGATGGTAATACTAAGATCCCTATGCTCAAGAGAAACGAATACACTCTATGGGAAGTGAAGATGTTACATCACTTGGAGGCAACAGACCCTGATTATCTTGATAGGATAAGAGATGGACCTTTTGTTCCAACAAAGGTTGTTCCTCAAGCAACTGTCGAAGAAAAAGTAGTTCCAGAGCACATGGCAGAGAAGCCTAAATCTGAATGGTCAGATAAGGACAAGGAAAACGTTCTTAAGGATGCTAAAGTGAGAAACATACTATTTAACAGTCTTGATTCTATTCTCACTTATTATGTTCTTTCTTGTAAAACTGCTAATGAGATATAGGACAATCTAAAGGTTAACTGTGAAGGAACAAAACCTGTCAGGAAGAATATGAGGACACTTCTCATACAACAGTATGAGTATTTTGAATCCAAGTCTGGTGAGTCACTTACTGATACCTTTGATAGGTTTACTAAACTCATCAATGAGATAGCCATGCATGGTAAATATTATGACTTGGAGGATATGAATACTAAGTTCATGAAAGCCTTGCCTGATTTCTTCAATGAGAAGATATCTGCAATTGATGAAGCTAATGATCTGGATGAAATATCATTAGAGGCAGTTTATGGAAAACTAAGGGCTTATGAACTGGACAGGCAGCAAAAGAAGAGCAGAGGTGAAGGAAAGATGAAAACTATTGTACTTACTGCTCAATCTGAATCAAAGAAGCTTCCAAAAGAACAAAATGTTGAGCCTACTGTAAAGGACTCAAGGAAGAAGAAAAGCAAAGAAAGTTCTGAGTCAGAGACTACAGATATAGACTCTAACAACAGTGATTCTGAATCAGAGATACAGGAACTCTTTGCTATGTTTGCTAAAGCTTTCAAGAAAGGAAGATTCAACAGGAAATGATTTAGCAAAAGACCTTTTCAAATGAAAGAGGAGAAGAAGAATGACAAGGGCAAAAGTACAATTGTCAAGCTTGATAAGGCAAAGATCAAATGCTTTAACTGCAGCGAGCTTGGACACTTTGATAGAGAGTGTAAGAACCCTAGGAATTCAGGAAAGGGTAATGCACTCATGGTCACACAGAAGGATTGGGCAGATTCCAGTGATTTTGAAGATGAATTGGATTATAACAACATTGCATTGATGGCAAATACTTCAGACAAACCTGGATCTCCAAAGAAAACTTCTCCATCTTTTGTTAAGGTATCACTTCACTATCTTGATTCATTTGATAGCTTAGACTCTGAAGATATTAGATCTATCCATGCTGAATTTAAAAATCTAATGACTAATTTAAGAATTCTTACTAGTGAAAGAGATGAACTTAAGATTAAGAATGATAAATTAGTTGATAGAAATAATATTCTTGAATCTGAGTTAACTCAAATGGAACATTATAGGTTAGATTCTGATAAAGCTAAGCATGATTATAGTATTATTCTTGAGGCTTATGACTATGTCAGAAAAGAACTAGAGGAAGAGAGAGATAGGTTTCACACATGGAATACCTCTTGCAAGAAGACTCATGACATTATTAACAATCAGAATCTTGGTAAGGTTAATGGCTTAGGTTTTGACAAGGCTAATGAAGTAGCTATTGTCATTGATGATAGAAAAGTAGAAGCTAGCACATCTAAATCTGAAGGTAGGAAGATAGTTTCTGAACCTAAAAATGTTAAATTTGTTGATTCGAGTGGTACCCAGTTGTGCACAAGAGAATTGACAACACTAATTCAGATAGTAAAGTGTTAGATAAACCTAAGAATGTTAATATAGGCTTTCTGTCTAAGTCCCAGTTGAAACAGAGACTAGAAGGTCTTTCAGAGTCTAGCAAGACCAAAAGAAATAGGAATGGAAAAGAAGGTATTAACAAAGAGAATAATTACAAGAATGTACCTGATGCACCAAGGAAGAAATGCTATAAGTGTGGAAATCATAATTATTTGGCCCTAGACTGCAATAAAAAACCTTCTTGGAAAACTGAGTCTAGATTCCCCAAGACTCAGAAAATTCAATACCAACCACAAAAAGCTTGTTATCATTGTGGTAGTTTACTTCATTCCATTTATATGTGTAAGGAATATCATGAACTGTATTATGACTATTATTCTCTAAAATCTGAAACTCCTAGTCATAAACAGTTTGTGAAATAAGAGTCTAAGGTTGACTCTACAACAGGTAAATCAAAAGCAAAATCTTCAAATCCTGTTGTTTCTAAAGTTAATAAGAAAGGATCCATTCAGAGTTGGGTCCTAAAAATTTCTAACTAATTACTTTTTTGTTTGCAGGGCACAGGAAGGAAGCATTCAATTATCTTGGACAGTGGATGCTCTGGACATATGACTGGAAAGAAGTCCCTGCTTACAAAGTTTGAGAGGAAAGCTGGCCCAGTAATATCTTTTGGAGATGGCAACAAAGGAGAAACTCTGGGATATTGTTCAATTGTTTTGGGGAATGTCATCATAGAAAACGTAGCACTGGTTGAAGGCTTGAAACACACACTTTTAAGCATAAGTCAACTGGGTGATAAAGGTTACCAATCAATCTTTGAGAGTGAAAGATGCAAATCTTGAATATGAAGAATGGAGACATTGTTCTAACTGGTCAGAGACATGGTAACATTTATGAAGCCAGCTTGAGTGACAAATCTAAAGGAATTGTCAGATGTCTTTATAGCAAGGCATCAAATGATGAAAGCTGGAATTGGCACAAGAAACTCTCACATCTTAATTTCACGAAGATTAATCAACTATTAAGCACAATCTAGTGAGAGGCCTACCTCAGGCAAATTATGTGCAAGATGGACTTTGTGATGCTTGTCAGCTTGGAAAACAAAGAAGAACCACTTTCAAGAGCAAGACAGAAAATTCAATTACTGAACCATTTCACATGTTGCATCTTGATTTTTTTGGTCCAGTAAACATTATGTCTATCAGCAAGAAAAAATATGCTCTAGTTATAGTGGATGATTACACAAGGTTCACATGGGTATTCTTTCTACATAAAAAGGATGAAGCTCCTCAGCAAATCATTGAACTTGTCAAGAATATTCAGAATAGCTCTGAGTACAAAGTCAAAGTACTTAGGAGTGACAATGGTACAGAATTTTAGAATTCTACAATGGAGGAGTATTGTGCAGACAATGGAATCACTCAACAGTTTTCTGCACCTGGAACACCTCAGCAGAATGGTGTAGTAGAAAGAAAGAACAGAACTCTCATAGAGGCAGCAAGAACCATGCTTGCAGATGCAAAGTTTCCAACCTATCTCTGGACAGAAGCTATCAACACTGCATGTTTTACTCAAAATTGCACCTTGATAAATAGTCATGGAAAGACTCCCTATGAGATGATCAAAGGAAAGAAGCCAAGTGTGAAATACTTTCACATCTTTGGATGGAAATGCTATGTCCTGAAAGTTCATCCAGAACAACTTGGAAAGTTTGAAGCCAAATCGGCTGAAGCAATCTTTCTAGGATATTCAGCATCAAAGGCCTTCAAAGTTTATAATCTCATAACTCACATTGTCATGGAATCAATTCATGTTGCATTTGATGACAAGAAATTCAGAATTTTGCAAACTGATGAAAGTCATGACAAATTGGAATTTGAAAATCTGAAGGATTATAAGATTTTCTCCAGTGATGATGAAGGTTCTCCAGAAGAAATCTCTATTGCTTCTCAAAGGATTGCTTTTGCTAAAGGGGAGCAAATCAATCAAGGAGAACATAGTACTAGTCAGGAGCAGACCAATCATTCAGAGTCTACTTCATCAGGGACTAATTCTTTAGGGACTAATGGAGAAAGTTCAAGTACTAGTAGCAGTATGGAGTCTATTGATTCTACTGATCAAGGAGGAGCTTTTGAAGGAAATGAACACTCTTCTACAAGAAATACCACTAACATAGGGGGAGAGTCTAGTAGGAGTAATCTACCACCTGTTAGAAATGGACAAGGGATCATACTGAAGATTTGATTATTGGTGATCCAAATAGTGGTCTTCGAACTAGAAGATCAATTCAAAATGAATGCTTGTAAAGTTGTTTTCTCTCAAAGAATGAACCTAAGAAGGTTGAAAAAGCCTTATAGGATCCTGATTGGGTAATTGCAATGCAGGAAGAACTAAATGAGTTTGAGAGAAACAAAGTTTGGAAATTAGTACCAAGACCTAAAGACAGATCTATTGTTGGTGCAAAATGGGTTTTCAGAAACAAGCTAGATGAATCTGGTATGATTGTAAGAAACAAAGCAAGACTGGTGGCCAAGGGATACTCTAAGGAGGAAGGAATTGATTATGATGAAACCTTTGCCCCTGTAGCAAGATTGGAAGCAATCAGGATGTTTCTTGCATTTGCAGCTCATTCAAAGTTCAAGGTATACCAGATGGATGTAAAGAGTGCTTTTCTAAATGGCAAGCTTGTTGAGGAAGTATATGTGGAGCAACCACCTGGTTTTGTTGATCCAAAGTTTCCAAATCATGTCTACAAACTTGACAAGGCACTCTATGGACTAAAGCAAGCACCAAGAGCATGGTATGAGACTTTGTCTAAATTTCTTCTTGAAAATGGCTTCACAAGAGGGTGTAAAATAGACAGGAAAAGCACAACAGGTACATGTCAATTCTTGGGAAACAGATAGATCTCTTGGCGAAGCAAGAAGCAACAATCTGTCTCAACCTCAACTGTAGAAGCTGAGTACATTGCAGCAGGTAGTTGTTGTGCTCAACTCCTTTGGATAAGAAATCAGTTGATGGATTATGGTATGACACTTAGTAATATTCCTATGTTTTGTGATAATACGAGTGCTATCAAAATTTTAGAGAATCTAGTTCAACATTCAAGGACTAAGCACATTGATGTCAGGTATCATTTTATTAGAGAACATATTAAGAATGGTACTGTGAAACTTCATTTTGTTCCTACTGACAAACAGCTTGCAGATATCCTGTAACACCCCCAGATCCGGGGTCAGGGATCTGGTGGTTACGGTCTTACATCCATTCATAATACTTGACTTGAGTCCACAATAAAATAAATCACATGCTGTGACCCCACAATAATTTCCACTCACACACACAATAGTTATAGTCCCAGAGATGAAACTGAAATAAGTCTTACATTAAAGGGTTACAAATAAACGTTATTACAATCCCAAAAGGATAACATCATAAGTTTAACAGTTTTGTCGTTGATTACATTAATTATACATATAGTTAAACAGGAAACAAAAGCTGTCTAACTAAGCTACCTCAGCAATGGCGGCTAGCATCTCAGCGGGGAGTCCGGTGGGTCGGGTAACCCGCTTGCGCCGAGTGCGCCTGACGCGAGCCATCTGTCCTAGCTGTTGTTGTGGCATAATATGAACAAAGCAAGGGTGAGCGAAAGCCCACCAACAATAATATAACTGAACAGTGATACATATATACAGCAGTTCAAAATATCCGTTGAGATCATATGCCATGCATTAATGAAGTTATTGCCAGTATAATATAAAGGATGAAGTTACCAGGTAACTCAAAGTATTTGTTTGTATAAATATTTGCTACGTCAAAAGTAAGCGAGATATTCTCATTGTTATTAAGAAGAGGAACTTGCATGAAAAGGTTGCAATTCCAGTTATGAACACTTTTCCAGATCTGCCAACAGTAATCATGTTGCAGGAAATAAATAAGTTTGGATGATGAACCAATGATGGAGTATTCACCGCGCCCGCTGTTCCAATCTTGATGATCAGTCGAGATCGTACAGCTCAAATTATATTTACTACCGGTATAAGGAAGAACTGACGGCTTTACTTGTCTACCGCCTTACTAGCTCTCCCCGGCCAACGGTTGGGCCAAAGGGGATGGACCGGCGCTACTAGGCCTCTTACACGACTCCTAGTTCAAATAGAATTCATGATTCTGAATGTAACGTTCGTCCCCCTTTCCCCAAGTATAATACTTGTTGATAAGACTCTACAAGGTAGTCGTATCTAGTTGGAAAGGAAAATTCACCAATAACTTCCAAGCTGTGGCTTGGTATCGAATATCAACTTGTTCCAACAATCTTACCCCTCGAAAGATGAGAAGGTAAACAACGACTTAATAAGTCAACAGCACCCGAGTTGCGAGTGAAGAGAATACTTTATGACCGGGAAGTCGACAAGATAAATAACATTTTCCAAGTAAGGTCCCCTTATTATTAGGGAGATAGACTCAAAGAAGAATGATGTCTGAGAACCTTTCTTGATATAAGATTAATAATAATATGACTCCGAAATATTTTTCGTAATAATCGAAGAAGATAAACCTTATTGAGATTATTCTAAGTATGGAATAAATATTCAGAGAATATTTATTGAATTAAAAATATTTAAAGAATATTTAGGAATATGAAAGAATATCTTTAATCAGAGTATTTTCCAAAATAATCCATAAAGAAATATCAGGAAAATATTTATTGAATAAATAAATATTTAAATGAATATTCAAAATAATATTCATTAATTAATAGGACCTGAAAGGAATATTTAAGACAATATTCATAATTAATTAGGAATTTAAATGAATATTCAAAAAGTAATATTCATTTAATGAATAATATTCTAAATGAATATCAAGTAATATTCATTTAGTAATCCAAGCTTTAAAGAAATATTCGAGATAATATTCGATAAATAAATCAAGCTTCAGATGAATATTAAAACAATATTCATCAATTAATTAATATCCTAAATGAATATTCAAAAGTAATATTTATTTAATAAAATAATATTCTAAATGAATATCCAAATAATATTCATTTAGTAGTCTCATCTTTAGAAGAATATTCGAAATAATAATCGATAAATAATTCGACTCTGAATGAATATTAAAAAAAATATTATTCGTCGAATAGTTACGTTCAAATAATTATTTGAAGTAAGGATCGTTAAAATAAATAATCTCGAACGAATATTCAAATAATATTCGTCGCCCGAATAATGGAAAATATTTACTTAAATATTTTCTTTCGAGGTAATCTCGATATGTCAAGAAATATTGACTCCCGGTCTATATTTGATGAATAAGATGTATAAACCCTTCTCTGAGGGTCTTACTGTTAGGTCGAATACACAATATATAATCAAGTATTGTATGAATAAGTAACAAGAACACACGTTTTAACTCTTAAAACTGTTTGGAATAGATAATTCCTCTCTCGGTGATGTAAAGTATCACAGAGAGCTGCTTAGGTTACAAGAATGTTATTCGTTCACGATGGATACCCTTCTAGGGTTAACCTAACTGTATTTATAAGATATACAGCTACGTACAATCGTAAATTGATTCTCCTAAAATTAATCTATACAATTGATATCAATTACGATTGCTACACGTCTTCTAAGTCAACTCAATCTCTTTGATAGCTATCCAATCTTCAAAGATATCGCTTCCATATTAATATTAAATTAATCTTCAAACTCTGTTGACTTGTAGACGCTCCCAGTAGACAGACTTTAGCAAACTCTGTTCTCTCCATGCTAACATTGTTTGCGCTTCCATGTATTCAGCTATCAGTGTTTACGCTTTCCTCTGTCAGCGTTTGCGCTTCCAGCAATCAGCGTATACTCAAACTCTGTTACAACTGCTTTCAATAACAAGTTAAACTCTCTTTACCTGTAACACTTAAACACTGACATTAAATCACATCAATTATATCTAACAATCTCCCCCAACTTGTTCATTAGAAAAATGTACAAGTTCATAATAATTGATGATGTCAAAACTAACAAATAAAAACACAATGTTTAACATATAATCAGAGTTTAAACTTGACTTAGCAAAATTTACAGAAAATTTGAATTACTTACAGATTCTGTCTACCTAACCTCCTCAAGATCTGGAGTTGTTCTGAGATAATCAATCAACAACCTCCTCTCAGCATTCTCAAGTTCAATCTCCATAGCTACCTTGATCTCTCTTAAATCTGGATCATTCTCATCAGTTTGAAAAATAGCAGCTCTGAGATCATAGATCTTGTTTCTTCTCATTTCATTTCCCAATCTGATAAACTTCATTTCTTCAGACTTTACATTAAAATCTAGAACAGTAATCCCAAGATCAGTCTTCAGCTTCGTAGTTCCCTTCTGCATTTCAATCAAATTCCCATTCCAGTCTCTGTACTTTGGAACATACTTGCTGTATTTCATATGTCTATTTGCAAGATTCTGTATCATCTTTTGTCTGAGCACATTTGCAACTGATTGAGCTCTTTGATTTCTTACTCTGAAAATGTACAGAACATACTCTAGTTCTTCCCAGAATTTTAAGTCAATATCATTCTCAGCAATCTTGAACACCATTCCATCAGTCATGAAGTATAACAAGAAATCCTTCCCTAAACTTTTCTGATGAACAAGCTGTACTGACTCCAGTCTGTCTAAACTCTCTTGAGTGACACCACGACCTGGAACAGACAATGAAGAAGGATCTCTGGGAGCAACATTCTGTCTTTTATCTCTATGTGAGCCAATGCCTCCTTTGTTATATGCAATTTTACCAGATAAAGCTCTACCATCAGTAAAATCCATTGAAGCTGTAGCTGGAGCTGTAGCTGCAAGACTCGAATCATGAAGAGCACCTTTTCGAAATCTTGATTTCAACTGAGAAGACAGTATCGGTGTAGTCACAACTTGTGTAGCAACAGAGGTTGTGTCTTTATTCTTCTGAACAACATGTGTACCAACAGAGGTTGTAATTATCATTTTATTCTTGCTCTCTTCACCCATCACTCCTTTTAACTTCAGCTTGGCATCAATAGAAGACTTTCTAATCAGCTTTCCTTTATCCTCTTCTTCTTCTTCTTCTTGAATATCAGATAATCTCTCTTTGATCTCAATTCCTTTCATTTCATGCCTTGAAGACTTTGAAGCTTTAACAACTTTATTCACTTTCTTAGACTTTTGAGCTTTTAAATGCTCTTTCTGCAACAGCTTTTCTTCAGCTTGAATATCCTCAAGTGTAGCTTCAGCATTCTCTTCACGAAATAATTTCACAGCCAATTCTTCATCTGTTTGTGGATTGTCAGAGAATGACAAATCCTTTGGCTTTGAACCAGAAGTACTCTGAGCATTTGTATCTATCACCAAATTAGGCTTTGACCTTGTAGACCTCCCATGTCCTTGTCTAGAATTTACATTTCTTAAGCCCTTCTTAGCATTGGTACCTTCATCATCAAGATGATCTTTATTTGGCAGAGTTTGAGTTTGCTTACACTTGGTTTTAGCAATTCTCTCCCCCTTTTTGACATCATCATCATCATCTTGAATCAGAATTGAAGTGATTAATTCAAGAGAGTTTGCAATTGAATCAACCTTCTCATTTAGTAAAATCTGATTCTTTTCAACTGTGCTCAGTCTGTCATTTATATTTGCTTGAGCTTTGGCAAATTGTTGAAATAGCTTAGCATTAGCTAGTTGAGCTGTCTCTTCATGAGTAGCAACTTCTGTTCGAAGATCAACAATAGATTTCTGAGTATCATCAAATCTATTATTCAAAGTTTTGATTTGAATCACTGTGCCTTGCAAACAAGTGAAAATTTCTGGATTTTTAATCTTCTTAGAATTGACTTCAAGAAACTTTTCTGCCCTTCCAGGAGGAAAAATACACTCTGACTTGTACCAATCAGCAGTTTGCTTGGCCAAATAAACAGCATCAATTTCATTATTAGAAGGGCCAGCAAAATCTGGTTTTTCTCCTGTTTTCTGACCATCAGTCTGATTTTGTGGTTGTGCAACTCCTGTACTCTTAGCTTCAACTGAATCACTGATTGACTCACTAGTAGAGGCAACAGAAGCAATAGGTTCTTGAGCAGAAATAGGTTCTTGAGCAACCTATTTTCCTTTATCAACTGGAGTTTGCTCTGAAGAAAGAACCTTTTCTGGTTTATCAACCTCCTCATTATGAGCAGAACCATGATTAGCATCAGAGTTCAACTCAGTGTGTGATGCAACCACAGTGTCTTCAAGAACAATAGTAGGCCCATCAGCAACACCAGTATCAATAGAAAGTGTAACCTCCTTGAGTGGTGGAGTAGATGCTGCATGATTAAAAGAAAGTGGAGTTTCAGCAAACTCTTCCATTGGAGACAAAACATCTCTAACAGCTTCATTTTCTTGAACCTTAACAACTTCTGGTTCAGAAAGCTTGACTTCAGATTCTGGTATTATAGATTCTATGATAACCTCTGGCTCACCAGTAGGAATATCAAAAGAGATTTTCTCTTGAGCCTCTTCAACATGCTCATCATCAGAATCAGTTAAAATAAGCCTTCTCCTCTTAGCTTGAGGTACTACAACAAATTCTTCTTCTGCACTAAAAGGTCTATTTGCCCTTTGTTTGAATCTTCTACCATGTTTGGTGTTGATTGCAGTATGTATCTTCCTTTTTGGCTTTTGTGATGATTGTGGATGAGTGGTAGTGACAGGGTTTGTTGATTCAGTAGTCATGTGGTCAGTTTGTTGTTGAGGTTCTGTTTGTGTTTGAGGTGATATAGGTTGATCAGTGGTTGTTGGTATCGGCTCAGGTGATTGAGTAGGTTGAGATGGGATGTTTTCTGTACGATCAGTGACTAAAGGTTCAGGCATAGATTGTGGTTCTGGTTGATGTGGTTCATGTGAGTCATGGTTTGATGATGAAGAATCTTGTGGTTGATTGACAAAGTTCTGTAAAGCAAGTGGCAATACTAAAGGAGGTATGTCTTTTCCAACATCTTTGTTAGTCATATCAGAGAATATTCTCTTAGTGACTCGAAAAGGTTGAATTTTATCAGCTTCATCAGTAGTTAACCCAGAGACACATGCATTGAACAGAAGTTGACAAAATCTAGCAAAGTAAACTGTAGTAGACTCTGACAACTTATCACCCAAATTCATTAAAACATATCTACCAAAATCAAAATTACTGCCATAGAGTAGAGAATACCCAATTTGCAGACTGTCCATTGGAATAGCATCCCAGTTGGTGATCTTCTTTTGGAATGTCCTGGTGATACAATCAAAGAAAAAATTCCACTCTTTTCTCAAGTTTGGCCTCTTCACACTGCCCAGCTTGGCAAGTGATTCCATGTACCCAATCTCTGTTAGCATTTCCCTCAGATTTTCGTCAGAGACAATTTCATATGAAGTGTGTGTGTCGAAATCCATGACATCACGAACAGTTTGTGGAGTAATCACAAACTCTTGGTCTTCATGAGAGAAGATGATAGACGGAGTTTCACTCGCTCCTCCTTCTATATATCTTGAATTTTGCCAGAAACTAACAACTTGGGAAGCAGATAGAGTAGCAGGTTCAACCAGTGCTTGCCCAATCTCAGAATTTCGAAGAAAATTTTGCATTAGATGGAATGCCTCTGGAGCCCGGCCGTTCTCAAGTAAAGCTGCATAATTGTTAGGCACAAAACGTAGACCAAAGACAGTGAAAGGTTTAGTTGCCATTGAATCAAGAAATAAGCAAGAAGCAACTGTGAAAATGTTTTGTAAGAAAGGTGTTTGTGAAAATGCCACAGTGAAGAACAAAGATGTTTTCTGTTTTGGTAAAGTGAATACGAGTGGGTAAAAGTGATTGTGAGAAAAAATAATTTGAGTTTTAATTAAAAACTAAACTCAAAAGATTTTACTTGAAAACACACAACTGTTCCCTTGAAAAGTGTAAAAAATGAGACACATTGATGAGTGAGTGAGACACGTGTCACACATGCAACGGTTCACTTAATACAGGCGCAGTAAAAGCCATTATTACCGCTGTCGTTCCGTTTATCAAGACACGTTACCACTGATTACACCAATTAACAGTTGTCACTTACTCCATTTACTCCAAAATTTTCAATTTATCTTAATGAAAATTTACCTTAGAGTACATAACACAATCAATCAGTGTTTGTCCAATATTCAATCTTTATCACAAATACCCTTTCAAAAATGCACAGTCGTGATTTTCGTGTGTGAGTAGCAGAGTTTACCAAATCAATTTTTATAGCATCTAATATTTCATAAAATCCATAAATCAAAACAATAAACACTGAATGCACAAACTCTCATATTAAACACAGAGTATATGATGAATGCTAAACTCTGTAGTTCCTTAATTACAGAAATCTGAATATCCCTGTTCCAGTTTATGTTCATGATTATCCAAGTAAGCACACAGTCATTATAGACAAAAATAACAAGAGATAAACATCAAAGCATCATTCAGTGAGTTACATGTCAAGGATTGTCTCACAAACTCTCACATCACACAAGTGTTTAGGTGAAGTGTTTACTCTCAGATTCATTCAGTAGAAGCAGATGCTACCATAAGCTTGAATGTCCACCAAATCTACACCACTTCGATTATATTTATGCACAAATCAAAAGGACTTTGTTCAGGGTTATAATTGAGTGAAATCAAACAGATGAGAAGAGATGAGAATTTCTAACTGAACAATTTATTTGATCAAAATATTCAGTCAAATGATTAGTACATATTTGTACAAGATGATCAGTGTATATACCCCCTTTTTTTTTTTTTTTATATACACTGAGTAAGATATCTTTTCTTAAGAAATACTCACCTGCTTGAATTTGATTTAACAAACGAATATAACTGCTCTTAATACTTCAGTATTCAAGAAAAATGAGCAGTTAATTTGGCTCAAAGGGGTTTACTAAGGGTTATGTTTTATGAACAGTGTTTATGATCAGTGTTCAAAGATGTTTTGAACAGTGTTTGAAGAAAGATGGTTAATCCTAATGCCTTTATCATCTTCATGCACACATATATCATGTAGTCCCAAAATGGTTTAATGCAAGTTCTAGAGCAACATACTTACTGATGAACATCACACAACAATAAAGTCTGATTGATATAAAATGTATCAATCACTTATTCAGCTCAAAATCTCACAGGGTTCAGACATGAACTGTTTCTCACCAAAATAAACAATGACACATCTCAAGTTTTAAAATTTTCACAAGTGCAAACAAAGAATCATCAAGAATCAAGTATGACTTGAAAACAGAGTGTCACTAATCAGAGTTTAGAGTTCATCAATATCAGAGTTATTCATGAGAGGCAATGCATGCAGTATTCATAGATTCAGAGTTTAGGATCAAATAAACTAAGAGATGCTCTAAATATGAAACAGTATCATGCTGTGTTAACTTACTATGCAGTTTCTGATTAGATTACAGTGACTCAAAAAGAATCTAGATTCACTGAAAATCATGCTCTATACATTTTTCTTCATCGGTATTTTCATTCAGACAAAAATCAACTCAGAATTCACAGAGTTTAACAAACGTATTAACAGTGTATGACCAACAATCATGCTGACAGAATTTAATTAATAAGGTTCACAT
Organism: Saposhnikovia divaricata; assembly: GCA_036435485.1. Lineage (NCBI taxonomy): Eukaryota > Viridiplantae > Streptophyta > Magnoliopsida > Apiales > Apiaceae > Saposhnikovia > Saposhnikovia divaricata. The sequence goes on from CM071601.1 coordinate 42,532,019, forward strand.
AGCACTTTAGCAATTTACAGAGATATGAGCAACACATTTTATTTGAAAGAGTTTGAGTCTAACCAACATGTTTAGTCAAAACCAGATACCATCCCTAGTTCATTGACCAATCTTGTAAATGTTGCTTCACTTAGAGGCTTTGTGAAAACATCTGCAAGTTGTTGATCTGTAGGCACAAAGTGAAGCTCAATATTGCCTTCCTCTACATGCTCTCTGATAAAGTGATACCTTATGCTGATGTGCTTGGTCATTGAGTGTTGTACTGGATTACCTGTCATTACAATAGCACTTTGATTATCACAGAAAATAGGTATTTTACTATACCTCAACCCATAATCCAGTAGTTGATTCTTCATCCATAAAATCTGTGCACAACAGCTACCAGCAGCAATATACTCTGCTTCAGCTGTAGATGTAGATATTGACTTCTGTTTCTTGCTGTACCAAGACACTAGTCTGTCACCAAGAAATTGACAACTTCCACTTGTGCTTTTTCTGTCAATCTTACAGCCAGCAAAATCTGCATCAGAGTAACCAAGTAGCTTAAAATCTGATTCTCTTGGGTACCACAGTCCTAAGGTTACAGTTCCCTTGAGATATTTGAAAATCCTCTTCACAGCTGTTAAATGTGGTTCCCTTGGATCTGCCTGAAACCTTGCACACAGACAGGTGGCATACATGATATCAGGTCTACTAGCTGTTAAATAGAGTAGAGAACCAATCATCCCTCTGTAACTTGTCATATCCACTGATGAACCTGTATCTTTGTCCAGTTTTGTTGCAGTTGCCATGGGAGTTGTTGCAGATGAACAGTCAAGCATACCAAATTTCTTGAGAAGATTTCTGGTATATTTTGCTTGATTAATGAAAATTCCATCATCTGTTTGCTTCACCTGTAAGCCTAGAAAATAGCTTAACTCTCCCATCATACTCATTTGATATCTAGACTGCATGAGCTTGGCAAATTTCTTATAGAGTTTATCATTAGTAGATCCAAAAATGATATCATCTACATATATCTGAACTAAGAGCAGGTCATTACCAGATTGAAAGTAAAACAGAGTTTTGTCAATAGTACCTCTGTGAAACCCACTTTCTAGTAGAAATTTAGCAAGTGTTTCGTACCATGCCCTAGGTGCCTGTTTGAGTCCATAGAGTGCTTTGTCTAACCTGTAGACATGATCTGGATATTTTGGATCTACAAAACCAGGTGGTTGTTCAACAAATACTTCTTCTTCAAGTTTTCCATTCAGAAAAGCACTTTTCACATCCATTTGAAAAACCTTGAATTTCTTGTGAGAAGCATAGGCAAGAAACATCCTTATTGCCTCCAACCTGGCAACTGGTGCAAAAGTCTCATCATAATCTATTCCTTCCTGCTGTGAATAGCCTTTAGCTACCAGTCTTGCTTTGTTCCTTGTGATCACACCATCACTGTCAGTTTTATTTCTGAAAACCCATTTAGTACCAACAATAGATCTGTTCTTTGGCCTTGGTACAAGGGTCCACACCTCATTTCTCTCAAATTCATTTAGCTCTTCTTGCATTGCTGTTATCCAGTCAGCATCTTTCAGAGCTTCTTCTACTTTCTTTGGCTCAGTTTGTGACAAGAATGCATGAAACAGACATTCATTTGTTGTTGCACTTCTTGTCCTTACTCTTGCATCTGGATCACCAATAATTAAATCAGGTGTATGTGACTTAGTCCATTTTCTTGCAGAAGGCAGATTGCTTCTGTCATCATGTGATCCTCCCCCTTGATCCATGCTCTCCTGATTTTCTTGGTGCCTTTCTTCACTTTCTGATGCTCCCCCTGAATGTGACTGCTCAGAATTTGAATGTTCAGAGTTTGAATCAACAGTGTTTGATTCAGAGTTATTAATTGAGTCACTATCAGTGTTTGAATTATCACTTTGATGTGACTCTTCATGCTCCCCCTCAACTGGTTCTTCCCTTGTTTCTGATTGAAAAGTTTCTTCAGTGTATACCAGTAGAGGTTCAGAATTGACCTCAACAGTGTTTGTCAGATCTGTATCATCCGAGTTTAATAAATCTTCATTTTCAAAGTGCAATTGATCATGCTCATTAACATCTTCAAGTCCAGTTATTTTCTTGTCATCAAATGACACATGAATAGACTCCATGATCACTCTGGTTCTCAGATTATAAACTCTGAATGCCTTTGTTGACAGTGGATAGCCAACAAAAATTCCTTCATCTGCCTTTAGGTCAAATTTGGTCAACTGTTCAGGATGAGTCTTCAACACAAAGCACTTGCATCCAAAAATATGAAAGTATTTTAGATTTGGCTTCTTCTTCTTCACCATTTCATATGGTGTTTTACCATGCTTGTTGATCAGTGTTGCATTTTGAGTAAAACAAGCAGTTTGAACTGCTTCTGCCCAGAAATAAGTTGGCAACTTTGCTTCATCTAGCATGGTTCTAGCAGCTTCTATCAAAGTTCTGTTCTTCCTCTCCACTACACCATTTTGTTGTGGAGTGCCAGGTGCAGAAAACTCTTGTTTGATCCCTTTACTCTTGCAAAATTCTTCCATAGATGAATTTCTGAACTCAGTTCCATTGTCACTTCTGATTATCTTCACTTGATGCTCTGACCCTTTGTCCAGTTGGATTATATGTTCTGTCAGTGTTAATGATGTTTCATCCTTCTTTGCAAGAAAATATACCCATGTGAATCTGGTATATTCATCAACAATGACTAATGCATATTTCTTCTTTCCAAGAGACATCACATTCACTGGACCAAAAAGATCAACATGTAGTAGATGATAAGGATCAACAATTGAAGACTCAGATTTGCTTTTGAAGGAGACTTTTCTCTGTTTAGCCTTTTGACAAGAATCACACAGTCCTTCTACATTCAACAAGGACTTTGGTAGACCTCTTATAAGATCATTCTTGATTAGCTCATTGATGTTGTTCAGGTTCAAATGAGAGAGTTTTTTGTGCCATTTCCAACTCTCTTCACTGGACATTCTTGTAGACAGACACACTGCTTTTCCATCTGAGTTGGTTGACAATTTTATTTCATAGATGTTGTTGTGTCTGTTTCCAACTAGAGCAACTTTCCCTGTAGATTTACTGATCACTTGGCAATATTCAGGCTGAAAATCTACATGATATCCTCTGTCACAGATTTGACTCACAGATAGCAAATCATGCTTGAGTCCTGGAACCAGAGCTACATTTGTGATGATGACATTTCCAAGATTAATATTGCCATATCCCAGTGTATGTCCTATGTTGCCACCTCCATAGGAAACTTCTGGGCCAGCCTTCTCCTCATACTCTGATAGCAGGGCTTTATTTCCAGTCATGTGTCCTGAACATCCACTGTCCACGACTAGGGTACTGACCCTGGTGCCCTGCAATCACAAACAATCACTGATTATTAGTTTTAAGGATCCAGACTTGCTTGGATCCTTTGGCTTTCTTAATTCTGTTAGCTTTTGCAGCGGAATTCACATTAACAGAGTTTAAGCTAACTTTTTCAGAGTTTACATTTGCAGAATTTACTTTAACCCATTTCAAATTTGGTTTGGGTTCATAGTAATTATAGTAAATAGCATGATAATCTCTGCAAGTGTAAATAGAGTGCCAAGTACTTCCACAGTGTTTGCATAAAGTCTGTGGTCTTGTTCTCACATAATCACTCTTTACTGCAGTTTTAGAGGGCAAAGAATTAATGTTTTTATTCTTACTGCAGAAATTAGCAAGATGATTAGTGCTACCACAGTTAAAGCATGTTTTCCTAGGAGCTAATGAAGCAAGCATTGGCTTTATTCCTGATGTTATGCCTACCTTACCATTTCTGTTTTTCTTAGGCATTCTCTGTTTGTTGACAGATTTTATCTCCTTAAGCTTATGCTTGAGTTGTTTATCTGTCATTAAACCAATGTTAGCCTCTTTAACAAAAGTTTTAGCATATGACTCTTTAACAGCCTTTTTCTGTGCTTCAGTCTTAGGTCCACCTGTTCCCATGACATTACCCTCAGATGAACAATGTGGTCTAACCTTTACCTGATTTTCAAATCTAAGTTCATCTCCTACAGAGTAACCTAGACCTACTGTATCTGACTGAAACACTTCTTGAGTGTCTTTACCAGAGTGTGTCCATGTTTTAATGATGTGTTTAGTATCCTCCAATTCAGATTCTAGTTGCTTATACTTACCTAGCAACTCCTGTTCAATAAACACTGCATCATCTCTCTCTTTTTGAATTTTATTCATGTTCTCTAGCTGTTCCTCAACAAGTTTATTTCTTTCTTTGAGTTGAGAACACTCAGACTTTATCCTCTCATTTTCTAAAGTCTGATCCCTATAACTGATATGCAATGCTTTAAGATAAATTCTCAATTCAGTTATATCATCAGTGTTATAAGCATAGGTAGTTGGAGGTACCTTGAGATCATCATTTTCATTCTTAGTAGTAGCCATGAGAGCATAGTTGACTTCCTCATCTGAATCTGAAGTGTCTGCCCAATCTCTGCCTTTGGTGTAGAGTGCCTTTTCAGTTTTACCCTTCTTGCACTCAGGAGCATAGTGACCCATCTCCTTACACTTGTAGCATTGAATCTCAGACTTATCTTTCTTACCAGATTTGAAGTCCTTTCCCTCAGATTTCTTGAAATTCTTCTTGTCAAACTTTGAGTAGTCCTTGGAGAATCTCTTTCCCTTCTTGAAGTTCTTGTATCCCATCTTCTTGAAGGTCTTTACCATCAATGCAGCCATTTGCATCATCTCCTCATCATCTTCAGAATCAGATGATTCATCTGTGTTTGAGTCAACATCAGTGTTTGATGACTCATTCTCTGAATGAATGACTAAAGCTTTTCCTTTTGTCTTTCTTCTTGATGCTTCCTTCTTTGATGGTTTCTCCTCAGCCTTAAGAGCAACAGACTTTGACTTTCTACTAGATCTTTTGTTTCTCTGCTCCAATTCCAATTCATGGGTTTTGAGTAGTCCATAAATTTCATCAATTTCTGTTTCACCAAGTTCATAATTATCTCTTATAGTGGTTGTTTTCACATCCCACTTTTCAGGTAAAGAGAGAAGAAACTTGAGATTTGAATCTTCTAAATCATACTCTTTGTCCACCAATGACAAATCATTGAGCAGTTTACAGAATCTGTCAAATGTTTCTGTCATGGTTTCATCAGATTTTGCCTCAAAATGCTCATACTCCTGAGTGAGTATGTTCCTTCTGTTCTTCTTAATTGCAGGAGTTCCTTGACATCTAACCTCAAGTGCATCCCATATCTCCTTTGCAGTTGTGCAGTTTATCACTTTATTAGACATAACATTGTCTAACGCACTGTGAAGTAAATGCCTTACCTTCGCATCCTTTGCAATAGATGAAAGATCCTCAGCAGTTAGATCTTTCTTCTCTTTTGGAATAACTTTTGATTCCTCACCGGCAGCAGCAGTAGATAACTTTGTAGGTTTGTGAGGACCTTCATAAATTCTGTCCAGATATTCTGGATCTGTAGCCTCCAGAAACATGGTCATCTTCACCTTCCAAATTGCATACTCTAATGGCCTTAGTATAGGAACCCTAATTGTTTCATACCTACTAACAGTAGTAGGAGCTTTCTCAGATGGTGGAGGTATCTCTGCCATTGATTACTATTGCGTTTGGATCTTTAACTGTAATAAAGTAACAGATTTGGCTCTGATACCACTTGTTAGGTCGAATACACAATATATAATCAAGTATTGTATGAATAAGTAACAAGAACACACGTTTTAACTCTTAAAACTGTTTGGAATAGATAATTCCTCTCTCGGTGATGTAAAGTATCACAGAGAGCTGCTTAGGTTACAAGAATGTTATTCGTTCACGATGGATACCCTTCTAGGGTTAACCTAACTGTATTTATAAGATATACAGCTACGTACAATCGTAAATTGATTCTCCTAAAATTAAGCTATACAATTGATATCAATTACGATTGCTACACGTCTTCTAAGTCAACTCAATCTCTTTGATAGCTATCCAATCTTCAAAGATATCGCTTCCATATTAATATTAAATTAATCTTCAAACTCTGTTGACTTGTAGACGCTCCCAGTAGACAGACTTTAGCAAACTCTGTTCTCTCCATGCTAACATTGTTTGCGCTTCCATGTATTCAGCTATCAGTGTTTACGCTTTCCTCTGTCAGCGTTTGCGCTTCCAGCAATCAGCGTATACTCAAACTCTGTTACAACTGCTTTCAATAACAAGTTAAACTCTCTTTACCTGTAACACTTAAACACTGACATTAAATCACATCAATTATATCTAACACTTACAATAACCGGCTTATAATTGATACGATAGCTATCTAATTTATAAGCCAATAACAATCAGGGAACAAGCATAATGATATAACTTGAAAGTAGGCATGCATGCTATGGCATATGTATAACAGAAAACATATATATATATATATATATATATATATATATATATATATATATTCAATCACAACAACAGCCTAAAAGAAGGGAATTGAAACTTGCCTGGTAGTCGAGTACGGTAAGGGGTAGTGGTAGCGGGTCCCGGTTCAGCTTGGTGATCTATAAATAGCCAAGGCATTCGGGATTAATCACTTAACATCTTAAAAGTTAATTTATACTTAAATCGAAACACGTTCTCGAGTTATCTCGTTATATCCCTTTTAGTGGATTCCTTTTTATCATTGATCCGACCCGACATTTGTTCGTTAATACGACATGTCACTGTACTTATACTTGGGACATACTTAAGTCATACAAGTTCTAAGGTCGATCGTTACGAACCAATATTATACTCCGAGTTTTATCGCCCGTTTTCTAAGTGTTTTACCGAAGTTATAATAGAGTCGTCTTTTAGGGGTTCGTTCGCGTTTAACCTCGACTCGAATATTTTTAGTAAATCGAAAAACGATCCTTTTGACATACGGTTTTCTTTCACACCTTCCTTTTTACCTCTAGTATTTATTTACCAAGATTCGCCATGACGTTACATAGTTTACGAGGGTTCAATTTCAGTTACGAACTTTCGTTTACGGATTCAAACTACTTTTAGTAAATTGGTCATAAATCCTAAACCGTAAGTCTGTTTCACGTGATCTTTATATCAAAACGAAGCTTAGAACATTACCTACCCTAACATGTCAGATAAAGTTTCTGGACAGTAGGTTTTTGACATGGAAAATGGCATACAAAACATGGTATTGTAAAATCGGACATTATAACGGCTGTAATACGAACGTTCCAAAATCACAATCAACAACCCAAGCCACACCGGGCATCTAAACAACTTATACACATAATAAGCATCTCACAAGTCCAGAGGCTACTGATCTTAGCATCAAAACCATCATGCATCTTAAATCATATAACTAATTACATAATCATGCTTATAACTATCACTATAATCATACCAAGCTAAATCCATCAAGAACATGCTTAAAACTCAAAGTAGATCTAGGGTTTTCAAGTATTATACCTTCCTTGTAGTATGTACCAGCCTCACAAAGCTTGGTATTGCCCTTGGATAACCTTAACTTAGCTAGGATCAACCATGAAAACAAGAAAAACAAAGATTAGTTCTTGAAAACACTATTCATCATCACCTTTGATGATTTATTTGAAAATGAAAGAAAGTGAATTTGAGGCTGAAATTTCTAGGGGATCTAAGCTATGATATGTAGTACTTACCCTAAAAATTAGAGGATCAAACAATGGTGGGAACCGCCTCTTCTAGCTCCTTGGCCGAGAGTTTGAAGACAAAGAAAGGATGGAGAGTGTTTGCTTGGTTTCTTGCTTTTCGTTGGTCAATTATGCATAAAGTGAATTTGGATAGATAATATCTCATCTTAGTTGTGTTAGTGGAGTGTGATGTCATGGATGAGGCAATTTGGAGGGACAAGTGTTATGTTTTGGATGGTGGAAGGCTAAGTATTGGTTGGTTTTTTCTAATTACTACTTCCACCTCCAAGTATGCTAGTTACTTTAAGCCACTTGGTTGCTAGATATTATACCTTAGTAGCACATGCATGAATCTAGCTTCCCTGCTTGTTTCTGTGTCCGGTTATTGCTCGTTTCGATTGATCGTTCGTAGGAATATTTCACGGATTTCTAATTAGGGTTTACCGGGAATCCTTTTTAATATTAATACTATCATTCTCCATCTTTCATTCTAACTTTCCAATTTATATTCCTTAAATCCATTCGTTAAATACTTAAGGCTATCAGTGTCCAGGGAACTCTCGGAGAAAATAAAAGTGCGATTTTTCAGAATCCGACAGCTTTTACATACACTTATTTTCCCCCTGGATCACTAATACGAACTCGGAAATCCGTTCCGAATACTTCTATATAGTGTCATCTCATATTATTCTATACTCCCACCAAAACACTATTCATTCTTTATTCTTTACTTATTCTCTTAGGGTTGTACAATTGTCCGTATTCTCTTTCGATCGTTCCTTAACCTTTTTACGGAACTATTGGATTAATCGTTATCGATCTGGATGACATGAGAATATTCTCCTGCTTGAAATTTCCATATCTTATTCCCTTAGAAGATAGATTATTCTTACCTATGTTGTCACCCTTTAGCATTCTTCAAGACATAGAAATAATAAAGTCGAATTCCATTCATTCTTTCCAAATATCAATTATTACATTGTAGCCGTAACCACTATTCATTCTTACATCATTAAATACATAAAAGTTTTAATTCCACCCAAAATCTGGGTTCTTACAGTCTCCCCTCCTAAAAAGGATTCCGTCCCGGAATCAGTTTGAAAACAAGTGGGGGTACTTCTCTTGCATTGCGCTTTCAAGTTCCCAGGTTGATTCTTCTACATTGTGGTTCTGCCACAAAACTCTGACTAGCTGAATGACCTTGTTTCGGAGCACTTGTTCTTTCCGGTCTATGATTTCCACAGGTTGCTCTACATAGGTCAAGTGTGGTTGCATGTCCACTTGCTCATACTCTACAATATGCTTGGCATCCGGATTATACTTCCTCAGCATCGAAACATGGAACACATTGTGCACCTGCTGTAGATTCGGGGGCAATGCGAGCTCATAATCTAGTTCCCCAATCCGTCTCAAGATCTCAAATGGTCCAATGTATCTGGGACTCAGCTTTCCTTTCTTCCCAAATCTCATTAAACCTTTCCAAGATGACACTTTCAAGAACACTAGGTCCCCTACTTCGTATTCCTTGCCTTTCCGAGCTAAGTCGGCATATTTCTTTTGTCGATCCTGGGCTGCTACCAACCGTCCTCTAATTAGATCTACTGCATCTTTAGTTCGTTGGACCACTTCGGGCCCGAGCATCTTTCGCTCTCCAACTTCATCCCAATACAAGGGAGATCGACATTTTCTTTCATAAAGGGCCTCAAAAGGTGGCATCCCAATGCTCGAATGATAACTGTTATTGTAGGAGAACTCAATCAATGGCAAGTGATCATCCCAATTTCCTTTGAAGTCTATCGCGCAGACTCTCAACATATCCTCTAGCGTTTGGATGGTCCTCTCGCTTTGCCCATCTGTCTGGGGGTGGTAGGCTGTGCACATGTTCAGCCGGGTCCCTACACATTCTTGAAAACTTCTCCAAAACCTGGAGTTAAATCTAGGATCTCGATCGGATACTATTGCGACTGGGATTCCATGTCGCGCCACTATCTCTTTTAAGTAGATGTCCACTAGTCTGTCGACCGTGTACCTTTCGTTGATCGGGAGAAAGTGAGCTGACTTCGTCAGTCGATCTACAATTACCCATATGGCGTCATGATTAGCCTTGGTCCTTGGTAAACCTACTACGAAATCCATGGCTATGTGTTCCCATTTCCATTCTGGAATCTCTAAGGGATGTAGAAGTCCGCTGGGCTTCTGGTGCTCTGCTTTCACTCGTTGGCAGGTCAAGCATCTGCTTACCCATTCTGCTACGTCCTTTTTCATGTTGGGCCACCAGTAATACTCCTTCAAATCTCTATACATTTTGGTACTACCGGGGTGCACTGAGTATCTTGAGTTGTGTGCCTCATTTAAAATCTCATCCTTGAGTTCCTGAACGTTTGGGATCCATATCCTGTATGTGTACCTCATGATCCCTTCCTTGTCTCTTTCACACTTAATTTCTTCCCCGGTCATTATCTCTTCTGTGGAGTTCTCTTCTTCCTCCATCATCCATTCCTGGCACAGTCTAATCTTTTCTAACAATGGAGGTTGGATTCTAATTTCCATCAACTTTTCTTGGCCCTCTCCAGGTAACTTAACCTCAATTTCCAACTTCTCAAAATCTTTCACTAGTTCTTCCTCTGAAGTTATCATTTTGAGCTTTTCTTTCCTACTAAGGGCGTCAGCCACCACATTGGCTTTGCCTGGGTGATAGCGAATTTCACAGTCATAATCCTTGATTAACTCTAACCATCTCCTCTGGCGCATGTTAAGCTCTTTCTGAGTGAAAATGTACTTGAGGCTCTTATGGTCAGTGTAAATCTCGCACTTTTCCCCATACAGGTAGTGTCTCCAAATCTTTAAAGTGAAGACTATGGCTGCTAGTTCTAGATCATGCGTGGGATATCTGACCTCATAATCCTTCAATTGCCTAGACGCATACGCTATTACCTTGCCGTGCTGCATAAGCACGCATCCCAGTCCTTTATGCGAAGCGTTACTGTAAATCACGAAATCTCCTTTTCCATCAGGTAATGCCAGCACTGGGGCTGTCACCAGCCTCTTCTTTAACTCTTGGAAACTCTTCTCGCATTTCTCAGTCCATTCAAATTTCTCAGTTTTACGGGTAAGTCGAGTTAATAGAGCTGCGATTTTCGCAAAGTCTTGGACAAATCTCCTGTAATATCTGGCCAGTCCAATGAAGCTCCTCACCTCGGTTGGAGTAGTTGGCCGTTCCCAGTTCGAAACTGCTTCTATCTTGGAGGAGTCAACCAACACTCCTTCTCTATTGATCACGTGCCCTAAGAATTGTACCGCATTTTTCCAAAACTCACACTTGGAGAACTTGGCATATAACTGCTCCTTCCTGAGTATTTCTAAGGTTATCCTTAAATGTTCAGCGTGTTCTGCCTCTGTCTTTGAGTAGATGAGAATATCATCAATGAAGACTGTCACGAATTTGTCCAAATATTCCTTGAACACTCTATTCATTAGGTCCATGAAGGCTGCTGGGGCGTTGGTCAATCCAAATGACATAACTAAGAACTCATAATGTCCATATCTGGTACGAAATGCAGTCTTCGGGATATCTTCAGGTTTGATCTTCAGTTGGTGATATCCCGTTCTCAGATCAATCTTAGAGAAGTATTCAGCGCCTCTTAGCTGGTCAAACAAATCGTCTATCCTGGGCAATGGATATTTATTCTTTATGGTTAGTTTACTTCAATTCTCTGTAGTCGATGCATAACCTCATACTCCCATCCTTTTTCTTAACAAACAACACTGGTGCGCCCCAAGGCGACACACTGGGCCTTATCATGCCCTTATCCAACAATTCCTGTAATTGTTTAGCTAGCTCCTTCATCTCTACTGGGGCTAGTCGGTACGGGGCCTTCGAAACCGGCGCCGTCCCCGGGGCTAACTCGATGGCAAACTCAATTACCCTATCAGGTGGTAGTCCGGGAAGATCTTGTGGGAACACGTCCTCGAACTCATTAACTACCAGAATGTCTTTCAATCTTGGCACTTCCTTCTGAGTGTCTATAACGTAGGCTAAATAAGCCTCGTTCCCTTTTCGTAACAATCTCTTGGTTTGCGCCATGGTCAGAATTTTCTGGGTCTGTCGCATCCCCTTAAACACTATTTCTTTCTTCCCTGGGGTTTTCAATTTAACCTTTTTCCCTTTACAATCTATCCGCGCATCATTGCAAGACAACCAATCCATACCCAAAATGACATCGAATTCCCCTAGCTTAAAAAGAATTAAATCGACATAGAAGGATCGTCCTCCTATTTCTAGCTTACAATCGGGGTGAATTTGATTAACCGGTACGATTTCCTGATTAGCTATTTCTACTAGTAAGGAATCTCTTAGTTGCTGGGTTTTAAGTTTAAATTTATGCGCAAAATCTCTAGATATAAAGGACTTAGTTGCTCCTGAATCAAATAAGACATTTGCACTGACTGAATTGAGAGAAAATGTACCTGCTATCACATCTGTGTCCGTCACGGCATCTTGTACTGACATATTAAAAGTCCTAGCAGTTGGTGGCCTATTTGAGGCAACCTTGCTTGCTCCAGATGCTGCTGGTTTGTTCCTTGGGCAATCCTTCCTCATGTGCCCTCGCTGTCCACACTGGAAACAGGTTGTGCTGTTAGGGATGACCGTGGTGCAAGAGGTAGCATAGTGCCCAGCTCGCCCACACTTATAACAGTTTATCTGCTTCAGGTTGCACACCCCGGAGTGCCTCTTCCCACAAGTAGCACATAATGGCAATGGAGGTCGAGAAGGGTTAGAACGGGACATTCCTGATTGATGGCTGCCCTGGCTCACACTTACACTTGCAGATGGTTTAAACCCTACATTCCTCCCAGGTAGGGAAACCGCTCCTCGATTAAACTTGGTTGGGGGTTTTCCTCCAGCGGATCTTCCGCCCATGCTAACATGCTTTCTCTTTATCCCCCCTTTCTCTCTCTCTCTCTCTCTGCATCTGATCACTACCAGCCTCCACAATGGTTGCCTTCTGCACCAAGGTGGCATAATCTGTAATCTCTAAAACCGCCACCCTATTCTGGATCCACTGCTTCAGCCCTTGTTGAAACCTGTTAGCTTTCTTTTCTTCTGTGTCTACAAACTCTAGCACAAATCTCGATAGCTCAGTAAATTTGGCCTCATAGTCAGCCACTGACATGTTGTTCTGTTTCAGTTCCAAAAACTTAAGTTCCATCTGGGTTTTCATGAACTTCGGGAAGTACTTCTCCAGGAATAATTGTTTGAACCTTTCCCAGGCTATGACATCATCAGTCTCCATATTCTTCTTGGCTTCCCACCAATAATTGGCCTCTCCCTTTAGTAGGTAAGTAGCAAAAACAATCTTCTGAGCCTCATTGATACTCAGAATCTCGAAAGATTTTTCCATTTCCTTGATCCAAGCCCTCGCCTCAACGGGATCAGCCGATCCGTGGAACTCTGGGGGCTTAAGGGACTTAAAGGCCCTAAAGGAATTTGCCACTGAAGTGTTGTTGCCTGGTGGTGGTTGGGGGTATTGGTTCAAATTCTGCCTAAGTAGATCCATAAACTGGCCCATGGGGTTTCCGCCCTGGTTATCCCCTTCCTGTTCTACTTCAGTTTCTCCACCCTCTATTTCCCCCTCAAATTCTTCAGAGTACAGGGGTTCATCCTCTGCTCCATACTGGGAATCTTCTTGCTCATTATAGTCCTGATCTTGTTCTTCACTACTTTCATGATTTTCCTTGTGTTGGTTGTGACTCTCTTGGTCAGTAGATTCTCGGGGGTTAGCCCTAGTGCCCATTCGTCTTGGAGGCATCTTACTGAAAATTTGGAAAATTGTACATTAGGTTCACTTACCTGTTTTAAAGGATTTTTTTCCTTGCATAATTCTTTACATGATTGGGTTTAAGATCCCACAGTTTTATATCTCATGGCAACTTAATCAAAAAAATAATACATATGCTAATAAACTCGTGATCACATCCCAACAAAATTGAAATGACTGAAAGGGAAACAAATATATACCAGGTACCGAAAAGGTACAACATCCGAGTTACAACAATAGTTTAAAGTACAGCCATCCTAAGAACAACAACAAGTCAAAAGTGAAATACGCTGTCTATCTGTCTAGTCTGCAAAAAGGGAAAACAAGTACAAGAAAACCATCCCTACAAAAGCCGGCACTACTACGTCCGTACATGACTAGACAACTAGACCACTGCATCACTACATCTGAAATCAGCCGCCACGACGAAACATCCTCCGAACCCTCCCCACGGCGATGCGGAAAATCTCCTCAGCATCTGTTCTGTCTACCCTACCACGCCCATCAGTAGGCAACTGTCGCACCCTCACCCGAGCCCTCAGCTCGATGCGGGTCACAGCCCTATACCCAACCCTGTCACTGATAGTCCTCTTGCCCTGCAACCTCATCCGGGCGGCTCTCTCTGTTGCTAACTCCCTCCTAGACTCTGCCAACCTGGCATCCGCCACAGACAACTCTCTATAAAGCCCGTTCACAATCAAGTTGTGAACACATACTGGGACTCCTCCTATCGGGGCATGAGGTGGGGTGGATGGCTCAGCTGGAGCGGCAGTCTCTGTCTGCTGGGGCTCTGGGGTAAGCTCCTCAAACTCATCGGGGAATGGGCTCACAGGTAGTGGTGGTGGGGTAGGGGCTCTCTCAACAGAGAGGGGTGGCACTCGTAGTCCGGAACTCCCTATTGCATCCTCCACTGGCTCAACCTCATCCACAGCCTGTCCAACAACAGCAGCCATGACCTGCTCAGTGGTCATATCAGTATCCTCCTCCATGGTCCTAATCTCAGATACAACCCAATAATCCTCATCCTCAGCAACTAACTCAGCATCCTGTCCTGTCTGGATCCCCTCCGGGTCCTCCTCCCCCTCAGTCTCAATAACATCTATGTCAGCATCAACCTGGACCTCATCAAGGTCCTCCTCCTCAGACTCGATCAAATCAGTATCAGCATCAACCTGGACCTCCTCAGCGTCCTCTTCCTCAGGCTCCGTATCCTCCTCAGGCAAGTGCTCATAGTATGGGTCCCTAGACCGGAACATGTCCTCATCATGCTGTCTCGCAGCTGCCTCCTGGGCCGACATGTCGCTCGCCTACACAAGATGAACTATGTTACTATCATGATACTTAAAACTTCCCGTAAGGGTTTTAGGTGAACCTGGCAAGGGTTCTTATTATATTATTGAATTTATTATTATATAACGTCGTATCATCTCTTGGGATATATAACTCTCGCTCTGATACCATCTCTGTAACACCCCCAAATCCGGGGTCAGGGATCTGGTGGTTACGGTCTTACATCCATTCATAATACTTGACTTGAGTCCATAATAAAATAAATCACATGCTGTGACCCCACAATAATTTCCACTCACACACACAACAGTTATAGTCCCAGAGATGAAATTGAAATAAGTCATACTTTAAAGGGTTACGAATAAACGTTATTACAATCCCAAAAGGATAACATCATAAGTTTAACAGTTTTGCCGTTGATTACATTAATTATACATATAGTTAAACAGGAAACAAAAGCTGTCTAACTAAGCTACCTCAGCAATGGTGGCTAGCATCTCAGCGGGGAGTCCGGTGGGTCGAGTAACCCGCTTGCGCCGAGTGCGCCTGACGCGAGCCATCTGTCCTAGCTGTTGTTGTGACATAATATGAACAAAGCAAGGGTGAGCGAAAGCCCACCAACAATAATATAGCTGAACAGTGATACATATATACAGCAGTTCAAAATATCAGTTGAGATCATATGCCATGCATTAATGAAGTTATTGCCAGTATAATATAAAGGATGAAGTTACTAGGTAACTCAAAGTATTTGTTTGTAGAAATATCGGCTACGTCAAAAGTAAGCGAGATACTCTCATTGTTATTAAGAAGAGGAACTTGCATGAAAAGGTTGCAATTCCAGTTATGAACACTTTTCCAGATCTGCCAACAGTAATCATGTTGCAGGAAATAAATAAGTTTGGATGATGAACCAATGATGGAGTATTCACCGCGCCCGCTGTTCCAATCTTGATGATCAGTCGAGATCGTATAGCTCAAATTAGATTTACTACCGGTAGAAGGAAGAACTGACGGCTTTACTTGTCTACCGCCTTACTAGCTCTCCCCGGCCAACGGTTGGGCCAAAGGGGATGGACCGGCGCTACTCGGCCTCTTACACGACTCCTAGTTCAAATAGAATTCATGATTCTGAATGTAACGTTCGTCCCCCTTTCCCCAAGTATAATACTTGTTGATAAGACTCTACAAGGTAGTCGTATCTAGTTGGAAAGGAAAATTCACCAATAACTTCCAAGCTGTGGCTTGGTATCGAATATCAACTTGTTCCAACAATCTTACCCCTCGAAAGATGAGAAGGTAAACAACGACTTAATAAGTCAACAGCACCCGAGTTGCGAGTGAAAAGAATACTTTATGACCTGGAAGTCGACAAGATAAATAACATTTTCCAAGTAAGGTCCCCTTATTATTAGGGAGATAGACTCAAAGAAGAATGATGTCTGAGAACCTTTCTTGATATAAGATTAATAATAATATGACTCCGAAATATTTTTCTTAATAATCGAAGAAGATAAACCTTATTGAGATTATTCTAAGTATGGAATAAATATTTAGAGAATATTTATTGAATTAAAAATATTTAAAGAATATTTAGGAATATGAAAGAATATCTTTAATCAGAGTATTTTCCAAAATAATCCCTGAAGAAATATCAGGAGAATATTTATTGAATAAATAAATATTTAAATGAATATTCAAAATAATATTCATTAATTAATAGGACCTGAAAGGAATATTTAAGACAATATTCATAATTAATTAGGAATTTAAATGAATATTCAAAAAGTAATATTCATTTAATGAATAATATTCTAAATGAATATCAAGTAATATTCATTTAGTAATCCAAGCTTTAAAGAAATATTCGAGATAATATTCGATAAATAAATCAAGCTTCAGATGAATATTAAAACAATATTCATCAAGTAATTAATATCCTAAATGAATATTAAAAAGTAATATTTATTTAATAAAATAATATTCTAAATGAATATCCAAATAATATTCATTTAGTAGTCTCATCTTTAGAAGAATATTCTAAATAATAATCGATAAATAATTCGACTCTGAATGAATATTAAAAAAAATATTATTCGTCGAATAGTTACGTTCAAATAATTATTTGAAGTAAGGATCGTTAAAATAAATAATCTCGAACGAATATTCAAATAATATTCGTCGCCCGAATAATGGAAAATATTTACTTAGATATTTTCTTTCGAGGTAATCTCGATATGTCAAGAAATATTGACTCCCGGTCTATATTTGATGAATAAGATGTATACACCCTTCTCTGAGGGTCTTACAATAACCGGCTTATAATTGATACGATAGCTATCTAATTTATAAGCCAATAACAATCAGGGAACAAGCATAATGATATAACTTGAAAGTAGGCATGCATGCTATGGCATATGTATAACAGAAAACATATATATATATATATATATATATATATATATATATATATATATATATATATATATATATATATATATTTATATATTCAATCACAACAACAGCCTAAAAGAAGGGAATTGAAACTTGCCTGGTAGTCGAGTACGGTAAGGGGTAGTGGTAGCGGGTCCCGGTTCAGCTTGGTGATCTATAAATAGCCAAGGCATTCGGGTTTAATCACTTAACATCTTAAAAGTTAAGTTATACTTAAATCGAAACACGTTCTCGAGTTATCTCGTTATATCCCTTTTAGTGGATTACTTTTTATCATTGATCCGACCCAACATTTGTTCGTTAATACGACATGTCACTGTACTTATACTTGGGACATACTTAAGTCATACAAGTTCTAAGGTCGATCGTTACGAACCAATATTATACTCCTAGTTTTATCGCCCGTTTTCTAAGTGTTTTACCGAAGTTATAATAGAGTCGTCTTTTAGGGGTTCGTTCGCGTTTAACCTCGACTCGAATATTTTTAATAAATCGAAAAATGATCCTTTTGACATACGGTTTTCTTTCACACCTTCCTTTTTACCTCTAGTATTTATTTACCAAGATTTGCCATGACGTTACATAGTTTACGAGGGTTCAATTTCAGTTACGAACTTTCGTTTACGGATTCGAACTACTTTTAGTAAATTGGTCATAAATCCTAAACCGTAAGTCTGTTTCACGTGATCTTTATATCAAAACGAAGCTTAGAACATTACCTACTCTATCATGGCAGATAAAGTTTCTGGACAGTAGGTTTTTGACATGGAAAATGGCATACAAAACATGGTATTGTAAAATCGGACATTATAACGGCTGTACTACGAACGTTCCAAAATCACAATCAACAACCCAAGCCACACGGGGCATCTAAACAACTTATACACATAATAAGCATCTCACAAGTCCAGAGGCTACTGATCTTAGCATCAAAACCATCATGCATCTTAAATCATATAACTAATTACATAATCATGCTTATAATTATCACTATAATCATACCAAGCTAAATCCATCAAGAACATGCTTAAAACTCAAAGTAGATCTAGGGTTTTCAAGTCTTATACCTTCCTTGTAGTATGTACTAGCCTCACAAAGCTTGGTATTGCCCTTGGATAGCCTTAACTTAGCTAGGATCAACCATGAAAACAAGAAAAACAAAGATTAGTTCTTGAAAACACTATTCATCATCACCTTTGATGATTTATTTGAAAATGAAAGAA
Organism: Saposhnikovia divaricata; assembly: GCA_036435485.1. Taxonomy (NCBI): domain Eukaryota; kingdom Viridiplantae; phylum Streptophyta; class Magnoliopsida; order Apiales; family Apiaceae; genus Saposhnikovia; species Saposhnikovia divaricata. The sequence continues at coordinate 42,550,503 of CM071601.1, forward strand.
AGTGAATTTGAGGCTGAAATTTCTAGGGGATCTAAGCTATGATATGTAGTACTTACCCTAAAAATTAGAGGATCAAACAATGGTGGTAACCTCCTCTTCTAGCTCCTTGGCCGAGAGTTTGAAGACAAAGAAAGGATGGAGAGTGTTTGCTTGGTTTCTTGCTTTTCTTTGGTCAATTATGCATAAAGTGAATTTGGATAGATAATATCTCATCTTAGTTGTGTTAGTGGAGTGTGATGTCATGGATGAGGCAATTTGGAGGGACAAGTGTTATGTTTTGGATGGTGGAAGGCTAAGTATTGGTTGGTTTTTTCTAAGTACTACTTCCACCTCCAAGTATGCTAGTTACTTTAAGCCACTTGGTTGCTAGATATTATACCTTAGTAGCACATGCATGAGTCTAGCTTCCCTGCTTGTTTCTGTTTCCGGTTATTGCTCGTTTCGATTGATCGTTCGTAGGAATATTTCACGGATTTCTAATTAGGGTTTACCGGGAATCCTTTTTAATATTAATACTATCATTCTCCATCTTTCATTCTAACTTTCCAATTTATATTCCTTAAATCCATTCGTTAAATACTTAAGGCTATCAGTGTCCAGGGAACTCTCGGAGAAAATAAAAGTGCGGTTTTTCAGAATCCGACAGCTTTTACATACACTTATTTTCCCCCTGGATCACTAATACGAACTCGGAAATCCGTTTCGAATACTTCTATATAGTGTCGTCTCATATTATTATATACTCCCACCAAAACACTATTCATTCTTTATTCTTTACTTATTCTCTTAGGGTTGTACAATTGTCCGTATTCTCTTTCGATCGTTCCTTAACCTTTTTACGGAACTACTGGATTAATCGTTATCGATCTGGATGACATGAGAATATTCTCCTGCTTGAAATTGCCATATCTTATTCCCTTAGAAGATAGATTATTCTTACCTATGTTGTCACCCTTAAGCATTCTTCAAGACATAGAAATAATAAAGTCGAATTCCATTCATTCTTTCCAAATATCAATTATTACATTGTAGCCGTAACCACTATTCATTCTTACATCATTAAATACATAAAAGTTTTAATTCCACCCAAAATCTGGGTTCTTACATATCCTAACCAAACCACTTGATGAGTCTACATTCATTAAATTGGTTAGTGAGTTAGGAATGTTAAATTTCTAGATCTTTAACATCTGCATAAGTAGCAAGGTATGTTGTTTAGCTTATAGATTTGATATTCATATCATTATCTATATATGTCATTTAGACTCTGAAGCTAATAACATTTTATCTTGATAAATTATAGTATGAATAAACAAGACATTAAGAACTAGACTCTGAATTCTTAGTCTCTGACTTAGTAATTTAGGTTCTGAATTACTTAGTTGTTTCGTTCATGATTGTTGCATGTTTTTATAATTCAACATATTCATACTTATAAATGACTTCAATAAACAGGAAATAGACAAGATAGATCAAAAGAAAAGCTTGTATTTTCATTAATCAAAAGCAATACATACATGGAAATGAAATACAATTTTTCTTTTTGCCTAATAGTTACTGCTAATCTTGTTCTTGTCTAATGTTGTGGCTGCTGGAGTTGTCTCTTCCATGAATCGTCCACAATCAATTCGTCAACTCTCCAGATATGCCAAAATCCATTTGGGGGATGCTGAGTACATCTGCTCTTGAATTTCTCCTCTGAGCAATTTCAAGCGGTAAGAACCGACTTGAATGAGAGCAGCTGACTCCTGGTATCTTAGAAATGAATTGCATCTCCGTCAAGATCAACCCCAGACTCTTTACCAAATTTTTCATCCTCAAGGTGTGAAGAGATTAGAGGGAGATTTTGTTCAACTGGTAGATGTTCTAGAAGAGGATTTTCTACATTATATGGATCGATTCCTGCAATATCAAGTTCGATGAGAAAAGTCATCTCTTCAAAGAGATAGTTTATTTGCTCTTGACCATCAAGATCGTTGAACTTCTCAGAAGAGAGCAATCGAAAGTTAGGGTTCATGTGAATATCTGGGTTAAAAGCCATTGTGTTTGGAAAGCTCTTTGTGTCTTTTGCAGAGAGTGTTTGAATGGTTTTTAGAATGGAGTAAGGCAAATGACACCAGGTTATTATATAAAAATTCGTGAGAAGCTGGACAGTCTTTGGAAGTATTCCAATGCAGCTATATCATTATTACTTCGCGCGTGACTGAACTTCTCATATTTCCAAGATACTTTAAAATCTAATCAAAATATTTTGCTTGGATTACTGGTGTTTATTTTCAGGAAAATATCTGACATGCCACATATGCAACTCCATTTTAGTCTCTGAAAATCGGTTCAAATTCAAATTAGACCCTGATTTTAATTAAAATCAATTTTGGATTTTATTTCCAAAAATCGTGGGTAATTACACTTTTTCAGGGATAGCCACCTGTCAATCTACGTGTGGACGTGGATTAGTGGGTCTGAAGGAATTTTGAGTATATTATTATTTTGAGACTCTGATTGTTATTGCTTTCTTCATATTTGAATTTTCTAAAGCAAAAATTGATTCAAGCTCTCGAAATCTATAATCAGTTTCAAAGATTTCTCAAGTTCTTCTCAAATTCAAAAATCAATGGCTGCTCAAAGAAGATTACCCAAGTCAGTTGCTTTCAAGTTTGGTGACTTCGACTTTATGACAAACAACCATGTTGCTGCAATCACTAACAAGGAAGGGGTATCAACTAATTTTCACCCAGTGATGGATTTTATGACAATTGGACCTTTGCGTTATGCACTGACAGCATCTCCAGTGATTAATCAAGCTGCTGTTTCACAAGCTTGGGAGAATGCTGAGGTAGTTAATCATGTTCAGGGTCAACCAAGTAAGATTGTTCTAAACCTAGGACAAGATTCTTTTGATATTACTGAATTTGTTGTCAATTCAGTACTTCACTTACCTGTTAATGTGCCTTATGTTAGTGAACCATCTGATGATAATATTAGAACTATGTTATCTTCACTAGGATATAGTGGACCTTTAGATAACATGAGCCAGTTAAGGAGACCTTTTCTTAGAAAAGAATGATCTTTCTTCTTTGATCAATTAGCTAAATGCTTTACTGGTAAATGTGGTTCTTTTGAACAAATTACTTCTGTTACTTCTCACATTTGATATAATTTGCTTTATAAGAGAGTAATTAACATTGGTCACATTTTATTGAATCAGATGAGTATCAAACTTGGTTCTAATAAAAATGGAAGGAATATGGTTTATTATCATAGATTTATGCAATTATTTATCAACCATTTTATTCCTAATGCTAATACCAAGTTTGGTAGACAACATTGTGTTCCTTCTTATGTACAGAAAAAGAGAATTTTCTCTGATATTACAAAGAAGGACAGTGAGAAGAATTCAGAGGAATTACCTGCAACGCATTATCCAAATCATGTTCAGGTACTTCTAAGAACTCATCTTCCTACTCTCTATAATTCTTCTTTCTTTGGTGGTGAAATGATTCAGGAACCTCAATTGGAGGAGGACCCCCCCAGTGTCTACCCAAGTAACCCAAGACATCACAGTCTCTGAAACAATTCAAGAACCGAATTTTGATCCACAACCTATTGTTTCAAAGAAACCAACCTCTAGTGTTTCTCAAAAGGCATCAGTTGTAAAGAAGAGAAGATATGTAGCCCCTAGTTCTAGTAGTTCTAGTAGTGAAGATGATGATATACCTCTTGCTGAGAGAGAAGAATTGAAGGCTGCAATTCAACTTTCTAAGCTAGGTGAAAGAGGTGAAGGACCTAGTCACAGCCAGGCTGCAGTCTCCCAAAAGACTGTAGTTCTTAAAAAGGGAAAATAGTTACTAGGTACAGTCTCTCAAAAGGCTGTGTCTATTGAAAAAAGATCTCAACCCAAGATCACCACTGAGTCTGCACCTCTTGAGTCTTTTCAAGATAAATCTGTTGCTCACTATACCAGGAGAACAAGGAGAAAGATTAAATTGTCACCTACACACACAGAGTCTAGTCCAACTAACATTTTGCAGGTCTCTAAGCATAAAGCTGTATCCAAGTCAGAATCTGACAAAAGAGGCCTTGATATTGATTCAAGTTGGGAAACCACTTTGACATACAGGATGGCTATGAAGCTTATTTCTAACAAAGTCAAGCTTTCCAGACCTGTTCTAGACTTTCTGATTGAGAGAGTACCCAAACTTTTTCATCCTCAATAATATGGAATTCTATGTCAAAGACTTGATCTTATGAAGATGTGTTTCTATCAATCAATCAGAGAAGAATTGAGAAAGAAGTTTTGACTTTCTAAGCATGGTGCACTTCAGTCACTTCACACGTACTTGTTTCACAAGGATTTCATTGTTGAAGATGCTCCAGCTCAAGGTGAACAAAAGGAGGTAGTAGATAGTAGAATGCAGTCAACAGAAGATACTATTGCACCAGTGGTGGATAGTAGGATAGATCATATCACAGTCACTGCAACTCAAGAAACATCTAGTCCGAGGTTGGATTACTCAGGAATTGTGATTGCTGATGCTGAAAGGTCTTCTGTGATGACTGAAACTGCAAGTGAGATACCCTATGATATGGGAGGAATGACTTTGATTGATTTTCCTGAAGATCAAACAAATATTGTTCAGTCAGAGTCTATCCACCTTGAGGGTGAGTCTTAGCAAACAACACTTAAAGACGGTGACATACTAACTATGGTGTCTAATGAAGTTTTAATGAAGACATCAGAGTCTAGTATAGACCCTGAAAGTGGTATACTGGAGCCTGTAGTCTCTGAAAAGATAGTAGATGTTTGTGAGGGTTCAGAGACTGTAGCAGCTCACTCCATGGAGAAAACCTCAAGCTCCATGCCATATGAGGAACCCTCTCTCCATGTGAGTTCAGGTATAACAACTTCTCCTAACCCCTATTTTTCTGTAGGTCATGAGAGCACTTATCCAAATTTGAGTGATACACTTGAATAGATGGACATAGATCCACAAATTGAGAGGTTGGCTCCTGACCAGGCAAAAGGAGAGGTAGAAAGAGCGTTGTATTTAGTAAGTCAAAGTGAGAATGAGGGTATGGATGATCAACTCCATAGTGAGGGAGAGAAAACTAGGATACAATCTTTTGATTTCTGGGATCAAGTATTTCCTGAATCTTGGTCTGAAAATCTTGGTATGGATGCTGGTACTTATTCTTTCATAAAGATGTATGAGAAACGGGACTTAGCAAAGCATAATTCAAAGCTTGAAGTTAGAGCGCAGCAATATCAACAAAGGCTTGTAGATGCTATCAATCGAAGAGGACATAGGCTAAGGGAGTCACTTTCTCAGAATATGCCAGAAGATTTACCTCATGATCCTAGTGTCCCTCTGAATGTGTTACCAATCTCAGCTAGGATTGAGACATTTTCAGAAGTTGATCACTCTATGGAGGAGTCAGAGTCTGTAACTGTTAATACACAGGATACTAGTGAAGGTAAGGATGTGAGTGCTGTTGGAAATTTCGCAATAGTACCCTTTATTTCAGTTTCAAATACTCCAGTTGCAGTTGTAAGTCATTCTACTCAAGTACCTTTACTTGAATATCATTCTACATCTGTAGTTCTTGATTCTTAGGCAACATCATTTATAAAGGTTAAAGACCCTTCCTTTGGTTATTTTGATCAACTGTGGCCTACTAATCTAGTAGAAGCTCATGATCTGGGTCTTGATTCTCTAAATTTCACGTTTATTCAACTGCTTCAAGCAAATGACAGAGAACATGCTCTTGAGAAAGCTACACCTTTGCATCTTGATTTCAACAATCAGATTGATGATACTACTTCTACTCATTCTGATGCTGAATCTGAAGAAAAGGAGACATTTACTTATTGGGATCAAGATTTTCCTACTGAAGTTGCTCATAGTCAATTTGTTACTGATCCTGACTCTTTCATACTTATCAGACACATTGGTAAAATTGAGAGAACTAGAGCTAAGGACAAACTGGAATTCCTTAACAAGTATGGAATCTATCCAAATGAAGTATCAGATCCTACAACATTAGCTCATGCTAAGGGAATTGCTGAATTCAGTTATCAAAGTGAGTTTCTTGTTGATTCTCATAGAATTTTGGATGCTGATCTTTCTTCTGTAAATCGGTCTGTTCAAGCTCTTGCTACTCAAGTTGCATGTATTGATACTGCAATTCAAGCTACCAATGATTCTATGAAATTTGTATCTTCCGACATTGAAGTCAATCTTTATAAGCACAAGACACTTATTGAAGGTGTTCAACAAACTTAAACAGATGTTCAACATCGACTTCAGATATTAGAGTATAACCAGGTCACTATCATGGAAAATCAGGCTGTTTTGATGAATCTTATTTGTTCTCTTACTGAAACTCTTGGAGTGCATGTTGTTGATGTCAAAAAGGGGGAGATAAAAACAATTAAGAGGAACCAAAAAGGAATAGTCATCAGAGATACTTGCAAGGCTGATGCTTCTGAAGACAAGTCTGATAGAGGAGATAAGGGTGATGGTGGTGGCAGTGGTGGTCAGAATGTTAGGAGAGGAAAAAGAAAAGTTGGTACAGGCACTGATACTGGTAGATCTACTCGGTCGAGATCTAAAGACAAGCAAGTTTCTGGACAGTCAGAGTCTGTAACAAAGAAAGCTAAAACTCTTCAAGTACCAGATACTGCATCAATTCTTCTACAGGAATAAGTTGTAAAAGATGTAGTGTCAGGGACTACTATAAATTTGAAAAATGTAGGATTTACACAGGAGGAAGTGATGAAATCACAAGATGTTCAATCTACTTCTTCTGGTGTTGAGAAGCAAGTTCATTCAAGATCAAAGGAACCATCTTACTAGACTATGAGTCAAAATTTACAATCTCTAATTCCTAGAAAAAGGACCGGACTTGGTCATAGTGAGATTGGAAAGCATACCACAGATGTTACAAAGCTAAAGGCTGATCCTCATTCACTCTTGGACGAGTTTAGTGAAAAGATGACTCAAAGACATCTTAATAAGTTGATTTCTGCACAGCTTGTTCAGAGAGTGAAGACATATCAAGAATATGATAGAAGAAGAGGAATGGTTGATAAAGAAGAAACAGAAGTTTTTCTTGTATACTTCTTATCTGATGGTAGAGTGAGGTGGATGGATTTGTCTACGTTCTTATATCACAAGAAAGAAGAAGAGTTATCATATGTTCGATTCTTGTTACACAAAAATGCTGAAGTTACTCAGAACTATAATGCATCACTTATGCACTGGACTGGTGAAATTGATAAATTGTTGAAGAGATTGTATGGAGCAAGGAAGGAGAATGTACCACTTTTCAAGCTACATTATGTTGATGATGATGGTAAAGACAACGAGATTGAGTATAAGTCATTAAAGATCAATGTTGATGATGGGGGATCTTTTGTCTTTTATCAAGCTATGGAAGGGAAGTATGATTCTGTTTCTATTGAAAATCTTAATCACTTCAGATACAGGCCAGACAAGTTAAGAGCTCTGCATTATCAAATCATTACTGATAATGATGACATGTTAGATCTGAAACAGAATGTTGGTGAAGTCTTAGCCAAAACTGAAGATGCTTTGCTTGAAGAATTTCTCAAAGACACTTCACAGTTCAGAAGAATTAAGGAATATTGAGTAATTGAGGTACTTATGTGACTTAACTTCATGTAAATATTAGATTCATGAATATTCTATTCTAGTTGCATTGTTAGAGGTTTTGACATTAACAACTCAGATTTATGCTTCATATTATAAAGCATAAATAGGGGAGATTGTTAGGAATAAATTCATAAGTTGTGATGTGTAGAATAGAATGAAATAACACTTCTTGTAATACCCTGATCTTATAAAGGGTTTAGCATTTGATTAAGGAGATATCAGTTCTTCAAGATCTGCAGAAACTGTGAACAGTACTTGATCAGAGACTAGAGTCACGGACTATGAGTTTCCAGGGACTATGACAGACCCTGACTGAAGCTGCAGAATTGGAAAGTCCTATTCTATAGGATCTGATATTCAGAAAATGGAAAGAAGTGTGCATGAAGAAAGGAATCGACTATCAGTGGAAACTATCAACTAGAAGGCAGAACATTACCATGTATTAATCATTACTTTCTGTTATTAGTTGATAGGTAGCATTATAAATACTCTCTCTATAATATTGTAATATGTGTGAGATTTGTGATCATCGTGAGTATACGAGTGAACAAACAGAGAGAGATTTGTATTGAGAGCAGCTACTAAAGGTATTGTACACCTTTGGTAGAGTTTGTATTTGATTTTATTAATACAAACAGTTTGATTTATTCATTTGTTCTTGTTTACCTAATCAAGTAAAAATCAGACACGATTACATAACTTGTATTCAACCCCCCTTCTACAAGTTATTCGAGTTAACACATCAGATTTATCTACTTCAGAATTCTCGGGATTTGAAGATTGTTTAAGACTAGGATTCAAGAGCAAAGGATTTGGTTCAGATGTTAGCTTATCTTCTTCTTGAGTATTGACACCACCATGATTATTGAATTGATTACTAGATCTTAGAGAGATAACAGAATTCACATTTTCATGAGAATTTTGATTTGGATGAAATTTAGGATTAGTGTCAGGTTGACTAGGAAATCGATTTTTCTCTCTCTCACCGATTGTGTTTGCCAATTGACTAACTTGGATCTCTAGCTTAGATATGGCTTGAGTGTTGGAATTTAGTAACTGCCTATCTTGGGTCATAACTTGCATGAAAGATTGTTGAGATTTGAGTAATGCCTCCATACTCTTTGATAAGTGGATTTTATATCCACTTAAAGCGTTCCATATCGGCTTAAATTGATTACTTGGCCTCAAGTATGTGGTGTGTTTAATGTGTTTTCATTGAATTTTGCAGAGCTAAGAGAGTTGGAGGTTAATTTGATTAAAATTCGGATTTTCCGGGCCGGCTGCGCAGTCTACACTGTTTTGGCCATATCTGGAGTTCTACAAGTCCGATTCTGACGATCTTACAGCTCACGCGAAGACAAAGCAATTTTCTTCAATATTGGACAGACCCCAGGGCGCGCTGCAGTGTGGATTGGGCGCTACGGCGCGGAGATCATTCTGCCAGATGCTGATTCACTGTTTTGGCCATATCTTGAGTTCTAGAAGTCCGAATTCAGCGATCTTATAGTCCACGCGAAGATAACGGAATTCTCTTTCATTCTAAAGTGGTTCAGATGTCCGAATACAACTGGAACAGCCTAGAAATACTGAAGAAAAGTCAGTTACGAATTTTCCTTCAAAACCGAATCAGTTTAGGAAACGTATTATGTGCCGAACTGTAGAAATTCAACTTTGACAAGGAAATTGCTATAATTCCTACTTCTAATAAGTATGGTAATTGCTTTGTGCTGCTAGAAAATTCGAGAATCAGATCTACACATGGAATTTGCAATTCTATTCTCATTCAAGAACGTAAATTGCCATACTCCTATTCCAACTCTAAAACGGCAATTGCTTGATGGAGAGGCAAATTGGGGCTATAAATACACATCTTGGGGGACAGAAAAAAACACATCATTACATATCAATTACTTAGGTTTATTTGTATCTTTTCATACTTTGTTTTTATCATGGTTTCATCAGATCCCATGATGACGAGAGGTTCAATTACGAACTAATCGTTGTCATGGGATTCTAACGGATTTATTTATGGAGCTTTAGTATTTTGATGCTTTAAAGATCTGTGTGTGATGTATATTTGATATCCTTGTATGGTTATTCTTAATGCTTTTAGATGCATAGCTAACATCTAAATTGAATTGTAATCTCTTGTGAAGCGAGAGTGGATCTTGAGATTTAGAACTTGCCATGCTAGCATAGGATAGGTTAATGTTTTAACATCATGATTTGTGGCGTAAATAGAGATATTATGCTGCCCTATGTGATCAATATGGATAACTTGTGCTTAAACCGTTATGTTTTCAAATCTTATAGAGATATAGGGTCTAAACATAATTGGTGTCTATTCATCTTCTATCTCTTTTATGGATGTATGGGTAGTTTGGTGTTAGTATACCGAGAGGTAGCTTATACTTGTTTCGTGTTGTCCGATCAGATATCATAACCATTGCATATAGTGATTAAAGGCGTCAGATCTAAGTGAAGTATTTAATGAAGTTAGGATCCCATGTTTACTCTTGTAGAAGTAATTCGATTCCAATTCTCATTAGTTAAGTAATTCTTAGTTTGTTAATTTACTGTTTAGTTAATTTTAGTTCATCAATCCCAATCTTGTTAATTGTCTTAGCAGTGAGTAATAATCATACATTGTTGCATAGGTACAATAACTGAATTAAAACCATAACCAGATCTCTGTGGGAATGAACTCGACTTATTCATATATTACTTGTGTCCGCGTACGCTTGCGTGTATTAGTGACCTCCAACTCTCTTAGCTCTGCAAAACTCAATGAAAACACATTAAACACACCACATACTTGAGGCCAAGTAATCAATTTAAGTCGATATGGAACGCTTTAAGTGAATATAAAATTCACTTATCACACCCCCAAACTTAAACCGATGCTTGTCCTCAAGCATAAACAACTAACACTAACTAGTACCACTTCCGTAGGTGATCACGGTTGCATTTGGAATATGCAACAAGCCCTTTAAACCCCTAGGCAGCCCTAGTGGACGAGTAAGGTCTCGTGAGGGCCTATAGCGAATGTACCCACAAAATCCATCTAACTAAACAATGAAAAAACAATGCAATGCATGAATGCAACTAAAATGAAAATGCAACGATCCCCTTCAAACTAACCAAAACCAACTAGTAAGCAAATATCTCAAAGAATGCAACTAAATCCAAATAGAGCTCGACTAAGTCCCTGTATACTAACAATACATGACAGAAACGTGCGTGTGTGCGATGCTCATCAGAAATACTTCCAAAACTAGATCAAAATCATACATGTTCTTTGCCAAGACAATCACAAGTTTATAACTACAATAGACGGTAAACACTCCATAACCTAGAAACACCTCCATCCTTATCCAAGGTAGACAGAAATTCATGCTTTATTACTAACTACTACGACACATATATACAAGAATGCTTATTTAACCGTAAAATGGATGAGACCCCAAAAGGCTTATACAATAATACCCATGTAGCGAGCGTTGGGTTAGTGGATCCCAGACTATAAAAAGCCTTAGGTCACTAGGCACAAAGTCCCCGCGAACTTAATTGCTCGAGTATTAAAGAGCTCACCCTGGTTAATTTTTCATTTAACAATTTAACTATTGACTCTCCCTTTTTTCTCTTTTTCATTTTTTTTTCTGTTTTTTTTTCCTTTTTTTTCTTTTTTTTCTTTTTTTTTTCTAAAGAAGTAAATCTTTTGTTAGATTCAGCAAAACCAGGAGGATTCATGGGGATTGAGTTTGGATAATGACCAATATTTTGAGGAGGATATGAATTAGGATTTTGAGTTGGGTATGGACCAGGATTGGATTTTGGAAAAGCAGGTTTAGGATTTTGATTGTACTGATTGTATTGACCTTGGTTCCATGAGAAATTTGGGTGACTCTTCCAACGAGGATTGTATGTGGGTGCATAAGGATCATTCCTAACTCTAGATTGAAACATGGCATTGACTTGTTCAATTTCATGGTAATTCTCTACCACATGATTAGGAGAACTACAGTTTGCACAGAGAGACATTTGAGATGACACATTGTTGGTTTCTAAGGCTTCTAGACGTCTAGTGAGTGCAGCTAACTTAGCTTCGTGCAATAGAATTACCAATTGCGTGTAAGCCCTTAGATGAGTTAGGCTTTTCAGCTTCCTGATTAGGTTCCCTAGTTGACTCCCACATCATTATTCCTTCAGCTAACTCCTCAAAAAATTCCCAAGCTTCATCTTCAGTTTTATCCATAAACATACCATTACACATAGACTCTAACAAAGCAGTGGTTTGGCTATCTAAGGCTTCATAGAGAATTTTGCAAAGTCTCCATTTTTCTATACCATGTTGAGGACACTTAGACACGAGCTTTTTAAATCTTCTAAAATATTTCCAAAAAGACTTATTCCGATTTTGTTGAAATTGGTTGATTTCATTCCTAAGTCTGTTTGCCTTATGGTTTGGAAAATATTTTTTAAGAAATATAGCAACAAATCCCTCCCATGTGGAAATAGAATTAACGGGTAGACTATACAACCACTGTTTAGCATCTTCTTTTAAAGCAAAGTTAATAAGTCTGAGCCTAATGGAATCCTCACTTAATTGTTGAAGTTTTTGTAAAGCACACACTTCCTCAAACTCTCAAATGAAAAGATATGGATCCTCTCCCTCTACCCCAGCAAACCTAGTTAACAAGCTAATGTTGTGATGTTTGATTTCAAAATTATTCGCGGTTACTGCGGGTAAGACTATGCATGAGGGGATTGAGTGAAACAGCCATGACTACGGGTTGAACTTCTAATTCTTTTGACTCAATTCTAGTGGTTAAAGAAAACTCGAGTTGTCTTACAACTTTAGGAGATGAAAGATTGGTTTGTCATACTAATCTAGATGTAGTGTCTCGAACCCAAGCACTTTGCATACAAGAGAAGTAATCAATTAAGCACGTAAACACCTAAAAAAATGGAAAATTAAAAGGAAAAATCTATATTATCCTAAGAAAAATCTAGACCTTGCTCCTAACAATAAGATACTACTAAAAGTCACAACTCAAAAAGCATTCGTCCTGACTGGCCAAGCAGGTGCAAGCATTGCCAAGAGGCTAAACACCTTTCTAGACAAAAATCCAAATTAGCCAGGTAAGCGTCACGCTTGCCTAGACACCAAACGAAAGAATACTTAGTGATTTGTTCCTCCTAGATTCACTTCATAATTGAGCGCGAGATCCTAGGGGCCAACGTCTACTTAATTTTATTAAGGAAGGGGTATGCAAGATGAACGAATTAGTGATTTTTGGGCCAAGGAAAGGGTGATGAAATTCCTCACCTTATCTTGTAGTTGGGTGGCACCCTTAAGATTGATTGAATGATGAAACACACAAAGAACAAGAAAATAAACACTTATGGATGCACTACACTACGTGGGAAATCAATAAATACAATAAAGAAATCTAGATGATGTGATCCCATGTGAGAGAATGAATGATGCAGCAAATTGGTTTTTAACAATTAACTAACAAATATTTTGGATTTTTTGAACATTTAATTTTTTTGTGTTTTTTTTCAATAATGAGAAAGAAAAGAAAAATAGAGAGAGGTGATACGGAATACCGAAAAGCGCTTCCAAAAATTTCAAAATAAACAACGAGGCCTTCCAACGATCTTCTTGTCCAAGCTTTTCTCCGCTTCACTATTCCCTAAAAAAACAAAAGAAAACAAGAAACTAATCCGAAGAATTAATATAAAGGAGTGAAAAATACTAATAGTCCCCGGCAGCGGCGCCAAAAACTTGATGTGTAAAATAACTGCAAGCGCACAGTGTTTAGTTGTAGCAATCACAGATCGATCCTCAGAGACTATGAATTCTCAAAACCCTAACAATTAACTCAGGCGAACTAGACAATAAGATTTGAGATGGGATTTAATTAACCTAATTAACCTAATTAGCAAAGATTATCAAATAATATGGAAAACCTAGGAATCCGAATCCATTAATCAATCACAATTAATATCAACTGGCCCTAAAATTAACTCTTTCTTCACAAATAAGATATGTCAATTAACGAGACAAGCATATACTATGAAACTTGTTACCAATAACCTATCAAAACTTCAAGGAGCAAACATAGGCTATGAAAAATAAATCTGGTAACAATAATATATCAAAATCACTTTGTCAATTAATCAATTAAGCACCAAGAAAAATCATGAGAATCAATTAATAGGAACAAGAAGAAATCAAAAGCAATTAAATCAACTTCATCTTCATTCTAGGACAAGAAAATTAGATAGACATAACTATTTTATTAACAAAACAAATAATATAATAACATAAAGTAATAAACATGGCACCCGAACGATTTAATAATAATGAAACAAGTGACAATTAATACGATTACTTAATAAACAAGACTAAAACATGCGTGACACTTAAAATATCATATGGCAAAAGAAAGTTATGTTATTAAACTTAATAAAGACACGGATGGACCAAGTATACTAGCTGAAACTCAAGGTATAGCGTGCAGAAAGGAAAAAAACAAAGCTGAATGGAGAAAGCTACTGCTACAAAATTGAATTGCGAAGAATATAAAAACTTTGAAATATAAAATTTAAAAACTTTATTAATCTATTCCTACTCCTAAATTATGAATCTAGATTGGTGTCTAAATTGGTGTCTCAAATACAAGAGAGAATCCCTATATATAGGAAAAATATTGGGTTTGGGTCCTATGATTACAATCTGATCTTGAATATAACTTCTTCAATTTCCTTTTCTTCTCCGATAAGTAATCGATTTTTCCTCCAATTTCCTTGGCTTCAAGTATTTTCCACCTCCTTGCCTTTTTTCACCTTTTTTCTATTCAAATTCTATTTTTATTTATTTTCCTACAAAACAAAATAAAATAATTTATTAATTAATAAAATTACGAAAACGGACATAAAATAGGTATTAAAATTATGATGAATTATGGACCTATCAAACTGTTATAGTAATTTAATAAGAATTATGTGTAAACTGATGTGATATACGTAGTAGAAGATATTGGTGTAAGATAATAATACGTGCTCAGTGCTTATGTGATTATGTGATTATATGTTACTATTTCAAGAATATGATTTGTATGAACTATATGTGTTATTTGTAAATCGTATTAGGACGCGTTCAGGTAGAACAGAGTTAGACGGTTACGGTTATAAGCATACTGAAATAGTATTTTATTTTGATATAGGTACCAGTAAAAGGCCGATTTAGAGCCAGTGTATGTAAAGGTGGAAATTCTGAGGATCGAGTTATTCACCGAAGTAGACGAGTGTGTGCGCATGTAGAAGCTGACTAGTGATAAAGAAAGAAGAATGGATGACCGAGTACAAAGCCAGCCAATGAGATAGAGACTGATGTACAAAGAGAGTAAAGAGTTGAGATATTGGAATTGGAAATTTCATGTATTGAGGCAAGTGTACTGTTCCTCACTTATCGTTCAAGTGATGTGAAACTGTTTTCCGTTATCTATCTGATATTTCTTTCAAATCCTTTTGCTTGTATCTATACCCCATTCTTTTGTTGCCAGTGACTCGAACCTTGTATTTAAGTTCAGATTTCTTGAACTACTTATGAATTTTGTTTAAATTTTCATACCTTAATGTCATTCCTTTTTAATTATTGTTGAACCCTTTATAACTTATTATTTATTTCTTATAAATTTTTATTAAAACACCTGTACCTTGCTTATCTTTATAAATACCCTATTATTTACCCTGTTTCTTGTTAAACCATAAACCTTGACTTATAATTGTATGCCTTGCTTTATCTTAATCTTTTTCCTTATGCTTATTCCTTTAAACCATACCAGCAAAACCAGATTTCATAAACCCCGAATTAAATTCTAAAACCCTAACCCTTGTTTTGTTCTTTATTAAATAATGAATCTTCATTGATTTATAACCAGGACAGTAATCTAATTTCTCATTTGAACTTCAGATTCCTTTATTTCATGCATTGCTTATAAAATGTTCTGCAAATTCTAGTATCTTAATAATTGCTCCGTTATTTAATTGATTCATGTTTCCTTGTTGATATACAATTCTGTTTTGCTGAACCCTTCCATGTTTAGTTTAAATCCTATTGCTTTATTGTTATGATTCTTTATATCAACTACTTCTCTGTCCCTTAATATTATAATGTTGCTTCCTAAAATGACTTAATTAATTAAAGATGTTTCTAAAATTTCTTATACTGGGCCGATCTGTTATAAGTGAGTATAAAGGACTTAAAAATGAAATGTTTAAAAGATTTTAAAGATTTTACTGTGGGGGATTCCGTCAAAATGTTTTCAACGGATTCCTTCATCTTGGAGGCGTAAGAGGCCGGGTGACGCCGGTCCAGCATTTTTTAGCGTAAGAGGCTGGGGAGTGCCCAGTCCAACAATTGAAAGGCCAATGTGTTGCCTAATTGGGAACCCAATTTCAAGGTCCAGAGGGACTTCGTGTCAGGTATGGGGACTTTACGTGGCTGATCACCCGTATTGTCCGGAGTCGTGAAAAAACTCCAATCAATGAAAATGTTTTTAAAAATGTTTTATGAAAAGTATGTTTCAAAGAGAGTTTTAAAGAAAGGAATGTTTTGATAAGATATATATGTTTCAAAGTAAATGGTCATTAGTTTCGAAATTGTGGATATTAGAGTTAGTTGTTTTCTATATCTTGATTAAAAATTTGAAATTCAGTAAAATAATGAGATTAAGGATGGATAGAAGTTTCCCAGTTATTCCCTTCGCGAGTAACATTGTACATTGAAAGTGGAGTAAGAATGATTGGGGGAATTCTTGATATTCTTTTTCTCAAAGTTTTATCTGAGGCAGTGATGGTTTGTAGTAAATGGAAAATTTTTACTCTATGATGGAAATTGATTGATCTTTTGAAATAAAGTATTCATTGATATTGTTCATCAATGAATTATCGTAATATCGTTGTTTCACTATATTATTAACTTACTGAATGTTCTTTGGCTCACTCTTGCTTTGTTTTACCTAACCCTTTGCAGTTAGGTTTAAGGATGATCTACTACATTTATCCCTGCGAATAAGAGCGATGAGGCATTCTATACAGGATAGATTTTGAAGCTGGAGCGGGTAAGCACAGATGTAATAACCCTAATTTTAGCAAAGCTACAGTGACCCCATGAATAGTAAATTTTGAGGATTTAAAGAAATGGTATGTAAGTACTCAATACTTGAAACAGAAAATGAGTAAACAGAAACCATATTAGGGATATACTATAAAAATAAGTGACTCGAAATGACGATAGATTTCAGAAATTCCTGAATATGGATTTTTGAGGATTTTGGTTTCGAATGAGTTTCTATTGGATGTCAAGGAGCATGGAGATATTAACAGAATTATATATTGAGGAGTTAGGGAATTAGTATAAATTAAGGGATTATTAAGTTAAGGAAATATCAAAGGAATTTGGATTGTTAAATGATTTCAGAACCAGTGAGATAATGAGGTATATTCGAGACGAATCACAATTAGACGATTAGGGGAACCAAGCAACCAAGATTAGCAATATAACAAGGATACATACCACATTGTTAATTACCAAAAGTGTTAGTACAATACTTAGGAAAAACAATAAAAAGAGAATTATCAGATCATGAACATGACATCACATTCCACTAATACTTTTAAGGGTAAATTAGTACATTAGCAATCCTTTAATCAAAAATATCTTCCAAGGCTTCTAAGACAAGCTAGGATTAACAAATATCAACAAGATTAGAGTGAGATAAGATCAAAAATCAAGAGAAAATCTCTCCCCTTCCATTCTCCAATTCGGCCAAAACAGGAACAGCCCAGTAAAACGAGCATAACTTCTTCGTTTCTCAGCCAAATTTTGCGTTCTATAGCTTTTTAGAAAGCCCATGCGATAACCTACAAGTCGTATTTCACAAGAGTTTTCCAGAAAAGCAAGGTAAGGGGGTCGTTTTTCATGTTCTTTCAGCTGATGAATAGTAACTCCGAATTGTTAACTTTGTTTTCATGGTTCCTTTAGTTGATTCAAGCTATATTGAGGTTGTTTAAGGAGTACCCAAGGTTTATTAAGTGATGTTGAAGCTACAAGGAAGGTATATTACTTGAGACCCTAACTTGAATTATGAGTTTATGGTTGATTATGCTTAGTTTAGAAGTTAAGTGATATAAACCATGAAATCTTGATTATATAGTTGTGGATATGTGTTTTGATTTAATATGAAAGGAGTATGTGCTTGTAACCATGGTTGGTAAGATGACCACATGGTGTAGGTGATGGTGTATAAGGTGGATGATGGATTTGGAGGAGTTGAATTTTGGAAAGTATGAAAATATAGCCGTTATAATGCCCGATTTTCGGTAAACCAAATAGATACCCTGTTTTTGGTCCCCATACTCGTACGGTAGGTTTCTGTCCAGAGCACCCACTGATCATGAGAGGGTAGAGCTTGGTTCATAGATCGTTTTGATATAAAGTACGTTAAAATCTGATGAACGGTTTAGGAGAAAAGTCAGTTTTAGTGAAAGACGTTCGAGAACCGAGAAAATGTAATTGTATCAAATTGGAGGCTATGAATACCATACTTAAACATTTTTAAAAATTATAAAATTTTGGGATATTGTAGTGGAGTGGTCAAAGAGTCATTTCCAGTTGACCTTATATTAAAATTCGAAATTGAGATTTTCTGAGAATTTTACAGTCGGGTATGGCTGTTAAGGGAAATGGTGAATAAGCACCGAAACCTTGATTTAACCTAAAATGGTTAGGGTTTTGGAACACTTGGGTTATGAATAACATGTGAAACATATATTAAAGTGTCAAGGGTATTGTTATGCAAGAGTGAGGTGAGTAAGAGATGTGGTATTCTAACGACGGTCCTTTTCGTGTTTATAGAAACTCCAGGAGAGCCACGAGCCATACCTTCAGGACATCGAGATCGAGGCAAGATCTTTTCTATCCCTACTTGGAAAACTATTTATCTTCAAAGAAACTTGATTTCATGGAATATATATATGTGATGCTATTATTACTATATTGTGAAGAAATTGTCTTCCTTGAGTATTGATATTGAAAAGAAAGGTATACGAAGATGTATATGAATATGGATATGGATATGAGTACGAAGATGTATATGAATATGGATATGAGTATGAGATGGATATGTATAGAGATGATTATGCATGAAGTGAACATGCCTTATGATTAAGAGAATATGAGAGAATGGTAGCAGTTGTTATCTAAAGTAAATAAAAGAATGGTATCAGTTGTTATCTAGGGTTATATGATTTATAATATTTTGCTAAAGATATTCTTTTTAAATATTGTGATTTAATCAGTGTTATTTGATTATTATCTACTATTTTTAAAAGTAGATGGAACAACATATATATATATATATATATATATATATATATATATATGTGTGTGTGTGTGTGTGTGTGTGTGTGTGTATATAAAAGAGCAAGATTTCTTCTACTCTTACTTTAGAAAACTATTTTATTTTTTTTAAAGTTAAATGATTTCTTGGAATATATATGTTTTTCTACGATGCTATATTGCTAAGGATTTATTTCCTGATTTTGAGAATTAAAGAAAGATAGATATGAATATGGATAGAGCGAATATACTTTATGTTCTAAAGGCATATTTGACTTTAATAATTATAGAAAAGATGTATGAGTCATAATTAAAGTATTATGACATATGATTTAAAGGTGATGATAAATGTGAATGGAAATGTGAATGGAAATGTGAATGGAAATGGAAATGGAAATGGAAATGATAAATGTGAGTACATAAATGATTTGACAAAAAGGGGGATTGCAACAGACTTGCGTAAGTGGCTGTGTCAGGGCTGTGTGCGACACGGTCCAGCATTTATTATTTTATTACGGCACGAAGATGCCAAGGGAGGATGTTAGCAGGTGGCCTTCCTCCAGGGATGATCTTCATTCCTTCTACCGGTAGTAAAAAGAAAGCAGGTACGATTAGGCGACTGATCATCGTCCTAACGTATCAGGCGACAGCAGATATCCCCAATGTTTTTGAAAAGAAAGAGTTGATAATGGTTTTCAGATTTATATGCTGAAACCTAGAAAATGAGATAAGGTGATGGAATTATTTATATGGAATGAAGAGAAACTGATTTTATATAAGTGTTATATACAAGGAAATGGAAAGATTTTATTAAGAGATCTGATTCAAATAGTATATATTATTTTGAAATATTATACGGAAATGAAGTATGGATTATTATAATATTTTAGAAGAGAAACTCATATTATATTATCCTAAATTTCTTTTCCTATCAAGATGAATAGATGGTGTATTTAATAAATAAAGATTTTTCTTTCTTAATAAGTATGATGAATTTCCACCTATATATATATGTGTAATGGTCTATTTCCTTTGATGGTAGTCGATAGAATTTATCTTGCTGAGCTATTTTAGCTCATTCTTGCTATTTATTTTATACAACAGCTAGGCATGCCGATTCTACGCACTACACCCCGCAAAAGGATAAGGGAAAGGCGACCTTTTGAGCGAGTGCTGGCGACCATCCCCAAGGTAGTGACAAGCGAAAGGGGCTTAGTAGACTTATGTAAATTAAGTGTGTAAGTTTGTAATAAACTTTTGGTTGTTGAAATGCTTCCTGTAGAAGTATTATTCAACAATGTACTTAAGTATGATTCTGGGTTGTAATAACTGTTTAACTCTAAACTTTTAATATTGTGGATGTTGTTCTATGAGCGTATGACTGGTGTGTGATGATATTAGTGTGGGGTCATTTATGAAAGTATTAATTTGTATTAATTATATATATATATAAAAAAAGGGATCCAAGAAATGTTGTTAATGAATGGAAATTGAACCTTGACGGCCCGGATCCATGACCCCGGATCCAGGGGCGTCACAGATGGTATCAGAGCTTAGAGTCATATTGCTCAGGAACAAAAGTGATAATAATATACGCATATAGATATATATGTAATGATATAAGATATGAACTCACATCGAGTTCAAGGGGGGTTTATCGAACGAAGTGTTCATTCTAAGTAGTGATTATAATTTTATAGAGTATTACTAATAAAAGTTTATGTTTTAGTATAGGTAGAGGAGATTGGTGAGCCAAAGTTAAGGGTATTTAAAGTCTTCTTGTGTTTAAGGGAGTTTGAAGAAATATTGTAAGTGGATTGGTGAACAGACACTGATGGTTTCAATTGATTGTGGAGATGAAATGGTGAAACTGAGGATTAGTCGATAAAGCCAAGATACACCTTAAGGACCAAGACAGACTGAGACATTCCGAGATTGAATTAAATGAAAAGGTTATTATGCCAAAAGTGTTAAGCTTATGTGGCACACGGAATTGATATGAGAAAGGGAATATTTGATGTATCGGGAAGTGTACGTTAGAGAATCTCGTGAGTATACGGGATATGTTAGAATATACAAATATAAAGTATAGTTTGAAGGGTTCTTGATACCGGAGCAATGTTAGGCCAAGACGATCAATATTACGTAAGTATATTAATCAGAAGGTTGTGTTTTATTGTGGATAAAGGCAACGAGTATCGAGCCAAGTCACGACTAGGTAAATGAAGATAATTGGGAATAGCAGACGATAGGTTGAGGCTACATGGTGAGTGCCAAATTTAAGAAATTTTGGAAAATACGCAGTCTAAGATATAAATAGTATTTGAGGAAATCCTTCCATTATTGGGATTTTCAATTGGGCAGAGGATATTAACAGTAACTACTTTCAAATTTCCTAAAGCCCTGCTAAATTATATTATTGAGTTTCAAATTTTCCTCCACTGGTGGGTAATTATTCATTAAGGGCCAGTATTTTTTTAAAAAACTCTCTGGTACCCTTGAAGTGCGTTTCAAAACTGTATCTATCTTAGCCAAAATATTCCTCTAAGATTATTTTCGGAAGATGGTATTTATCATCGCGATTTATATTTTCTTTATATTTCTTACTCCAATTAAGAGGAACAATCCTATATGTATACACAAGGACGATCTGTCTGTGTGATTGAAAGTCGAAGGGGACGCCCTCACTTGTGTGATATAGGGGTTCTTCCATCATATTGATTTCCCAAATATTCTTTTGTTTCGAATAAGAGCTATTTATAACTATTAATCTTATAAATTATTGTGGGACCCTTGCTTGTTTCTGGGTTCGTTTCAATTCAAAGTCTCTTAAATTCTATTAATTATTTCGAATATAAAAGATTTCCTTACTGGATGGAATAATGGAAGCAAGGTTTAAGGTATACGTGATTATACGAGGAAACTTGAGATTCCAAGGGAAATTTCAATAAGAGATAATTAGAGCTAGAAGCGTTTCAATATAAGAGAGGAAGGAAATTCGTGAGAAGAAATAGGTATATTTGATGATAAGTAAGAGAAAAGAATATGAGGAATTTTAAGGTATAATTGAGATTTACTATTGAGAGCAAGGTATATTTTGAGGATAGAATTAGAATAAGGATAAACAAAGGAAGTGGGGATAATTAATGAAGGATTTCGAGGTGCAATAACTATTAGTAGGGGAAGACCAATATTGTGACTAATACCCTAAGTAGCAGAGAGAGATTAAAGATGTTAAGTATTCAAAGGATTAATCCAAAAGGTGTGAATGAGTAAAACTTGAGGTAAAGATTTTAATGAGAATAACAAAGGGAAATTTCAGAGGTGGAGTAGATAGTATATAATGAAGGAACTAAGGTGGATCAGCAAGATGTAAAGAGGGTATAGTGAGCAATAGACATATGGGATAAGGTATCCGGAGGAAATTGCAGGTACGCTCTAATTTAACTATTTAAGTGTAAATGTTTGGTTAGGGATCGACTAAGTCAATGAATGGTGTAAGTAGGTTGACAATCTAGATAAGGAAAATCAATATCTGTTAAGGGTCAGAGAATTCTATAGAAAGGAGATTAAGAGTATGAGGGAAAGTGTGAAAACATATTTTTCAAGGATAAAGGAGAAGTACGTTCTTGTTTAAGTACGAACAGGAAATATATATTATAAGTAATATTTTCTTACAATTGTTTTAAAGAATATTATTAGAGCTTATTTTCTGGAAAATTTTACAAAGATGATATATAAAAATGTTGAAGTATTGATATTTTATGTCATGATAGAGATCATAATATCGCCAAACCATAGTGAGATACACTACCATTCAGGGAAGGCCAATGTGGTGGCCGATACCCTTAGGCAAAAGAGGAAGGAGAGGTGAGACAAAATAGAATGACGGTATATCAGGAGGAGATTTTCAAGGAAGGATGGTGAGAGTACTACTAATGATAAGCTAAATGGCATGTTGATGAATGACAAGCAAGTTTATGTCGGTGTATTTTTTGCGCAAACAAGATAGAGATATTATGAAGGGAAAAAAGATAAAGGAAGAAGTGTGGAATTAGAAGGTGTGGATGAAAAAGGTACCTATGGACATTTCCAACATGATTCCGGGACGGAATCCTTTTAAGGGGGGAAGACTGTAATAACCCTAATTGTAGAAAAGCTATAGTGACCCCATGAATAGTAAATTTTGAGGATTTAAAGAAATGGTATGTAAGTACTCAATACTTGAAACAGAAAATGAGTAAACAGAAACCATATTAGGGATATACTATAAAAATAAGTGACTCGAAATGACGATAGATTTCAGAAATTCCTGA
This sequence comes from Saposhnikovia divaricata, assembly GCA_036435485.1. NCBI lineage: Eukaryota > Viridiplantae > Streptophyta > Magnoliopsida > Apiales > Apiaceae > Saposhnikovia > Saposhnikovia divaricata. Next base: position 42,573,908 of record CM071601.1, read on the forward strand.
ATATGGATTTTTGAGGATTTTGGTTTCGAATGAGTTTCTATTGGATGTCAAGGAGCATGGAGATATTAACAGAATTATATATTGAGGAGTTAGGGAATTAGTATAAATTAAGGGATTATTAAGTTAAGGAAATATCAAAGGAATTTGGATTGTTAAATGATTTCAGAACCACTGAGATAATGAGGTATATTCGAGACGAATCACAATTAGACGATTAGGGGAACCAAGCAACCAAGATTAGCAATATAACAAGGATACATACCACATTGTTAATTACCAAAAGTGTTAGTACAATACTTAGGAAAAACAATAAAAAGAGAATTATGAGATCATGAACATGACATCACATTCCACTAATACTTTTAAGGGTAAATTAGTACATTAGCAATCCTTTAATCAAAAATATCTTCCAAGGATTCTAAGACAAGCTAGGATTAACAAATATCAACAAGATTAGAGTGAGATAAGATCAAAAATCAAGAGAAAATCTCTCCCCTTCCATTCTCCAATTCGGCCAAAACAGGAACAGCCCAGTAAAACGAGCATAACTTCTTCGTTTCTCAGCCAAATTTTGCGTTCTATAGCTTTTTAGAAAGCCCATGAGATAACCTACAAGTCGTATTTCACAAGAGTTTTCCAGAAAATCAAGGTAAGGGGGTCGTTTTTCATGTTCTTTCAGCTGATGAATAGTAACTCCGAATTGTTAACTTTGTTTTCATGGTTCCTTTAGTTGATTCAAGCTATATTGAGGTTGTTTAAGGAGTACCCAAGGTTTATTAAGTGATGTTGAAGCTACAAGGAAGGTATATTACTTGAGACCCTAACTTGAATTATGAGTTTATGGTTGATTATGCTTAGTTTAGAAGTTAAGTGATATAAACCATGAAATCTTGATTATATAGTTGTGGATATGTGTTTTGATTTAATATGAAAGGAGTATGTGCTTGTAACCATGGTTGGTAAGATGACCAAATGGTGTAGGTGATGGTGTATAAGGTGGATGATGGATTTGGAGGAGTTGAATTTTGGAAAGTATGAAAATATAGCCGTTATAATGCCCGATTTTCGGTAAACCAAATAGATACCCTGTTTTTGGTCCCCATACTCGTACGGTAGGTTTCTGTCCAGAGCACCCACTGATCATGAGAGGGTAGAGCTTGGTTCATAGATCGTTTTGATATAAAGTACGTTAAAATCTGATGAACGGTTTAGGAGAAAAGTCAGTTTTAGTGAAAGACGTTCGAGAACCGAGAAAATGTAATTGTATCAAATTGGAGGCTATGAATACCATACTTAAACATTTTTAAAAATTATAAAATTTTGGGATATTGTAGTGGAGTGGTCAAAGAGTCATTTCCAGTTGACCTTATATTAAAATTCGAAATTGAGATTTTCTGAGAATTTTTACAGTCGGGTATGGTTGTTAAGGGAAATGGTGAATAAGCACCGAAACCTTGATTTAACCTAAAATGGTTAGGGTTTTGGAACACTTGGGTTATGAATAACATGTGAAACATATATTAAAGTGTCAAGAGTATTGTTATGCAAGAGTGAGGTGAGTAAGAGATGTGGTATTCTAACGACGGTCCTTTTCGTGTTTATAGAAACTCCAGGAGAGCCACGAGCCATACCTTCTAGACATCGAGATCGAAGCAAGATCCTTTCTATCCATACTTGGAAAACAATTTATCTTCAAAGAAACTTGATTTCATGGAATATATATATGTGATGCTATTATTACTATATTGTGAAGAAATTGTCTTCCTTGAGTATTGATATTGAAAAGAAAGGTATACGAAGATGTATATGAATATGGATATGGATATGAGTACGAAGATGTATATGAATATGGATATGAGTATGAGATGGATATGTATAGAGATGATTATGCATGAAGTGAACATGCCTTATGATTAAGAGAATATGAGAGAATGGTAGCAGTTGTTATCTAAAGTAAATAAAAGAATGGTATCAGTTGTTATCTAGGGTTATATGATTTATAATATTTTGCTAAAGATATTCTTTTTAAATATTGTGATTTAATAAGTATTATTTGATTATTATCTACTATTTTTAAAAGTAGATGGAACAACATATATATATATATATATACACACACATATATATATATATATATATATATATATATATATATTACTTTAGAAAACTATTTTATTTTTTTTAAAGTTAAATGATTTCTTGGAATATATATGTTTTTCTACGATGCTATATTGCTAAGGATTTATTTCCTGATTTTGAGAATTAAAGAAAGATAGATATGAATATGGATAGAGCAAATATACTTTATGTTCTAAAGGCATATTTGACTTTAATAATTATAGAAAAGATGTATGAGTCATAATTAAAGTATTATGACATATGATTTAAAGGTGATGATAAATGTGAATGGAAATGTGAATGGAAATGGAAATGGAAATGGAAATGGAAATGATAAATGTGAGTAGATAAATGATTTGATAAAAAGGGGGATTGCAACAGACTTGTGTAAGTGGCTGTGTCAGGGCTGTGTGCGACACGGTCCAGCATTTATTATTTTATTACGGCACGAAGATGCCAAGGGAGGATGTTAGCAGGTGGCCTTCCTCCAGGGATGATCTTCATTCCTTCTACCGGTAGTAAAAAGAAAGCAGGTACGATTAGGCGACTGATCATCGTCCTAACGTATCAGGCGACAGCAGATATCCCCAATGTTTTTGAAAAGAAAGAGTTGATAATGGTTTTCAGATTTATATGCTGAAACCTAGAAAATGAGATAAGGTGATGGAATTATTTATATGGAATGAAGAGAAACTGATTTTATATAAGTGTTATATACAAGGAAATGGAAAGATTTTATTAAGAGATCTGATTCAAATAGTATATATTATTTTGAAATATTATACGGAAATGAAGTATGGATTATTATAATATTTTAGAAGAGAAACTCATATTATATTATCCTAAATTTCTTTTCCTATCAAGATGAATAGATGGTGTATTTAATAAATAAAGATTTTTCTTTCTTAATAAGTATGATGAATTTCCACCTATATATATATGTGTAATGGTCTATTTCCTTTGATGGTAGTCGATAGAATTTATCGTGCTGAGCTATTTTAGCTCATTCTTGCTATTCATTTTATACAACAGCTAGGCATGCCGATTCTACGCACTACACCCCGCAAGAGGGTAAGGGAAAGGCGACCTTTTGAGCGAGTGCTGGCGACCATCCCCGAGGTAGTGACAAGCGAAAGGGGCTTAGTAGATTTATGTAAATTAAGTGTGTAAGTTTGTAATAAACTTTTGGTTGTTGAAATGCTTCCTGTAGAAGTATTATTCAACAATGTACTTAAGTATGATTCTGGGTTGTAATAACTGTTTAACTCTAAACTTTTAATATTGTGGATGTTGTTCTATGAGCGTATGACTGGTGTGTGATGATATTAGTGTGGGGTCATTTATGAAAGTATTAATTTGTATTAATTATATATATAAAAAAAAAGGGATCCAAGAAATGTTGTTAATGAATGGAAATTGAACCTTGACGGCCCGGATCCATGACCCCGGATCCAGGGGCGTCACAACAGATTAGGATTGAGCTACGGATTAGATGGTATATTAATTTGTATAAGAACAGAGATAGAAGTTGTAATAAAATGTATTGATTAGATTCTTGTTTCATACCATAACCTGGAATCGATCCTCGGTGAGGAATCGTTGGTGTATTAAGTTTTATTTGTATTTGTTAAATTGGAATTTGTTTATGAGTTGAAAAACAGGTGGATAGTCCTAATTACGAATACTTTATGCCGAAATTTTTTAAAATTCCCCTGTATCAAAGTCTATTTTATTATAAAAGTATATCTTCAGTATTGGGAAGTTGGGGCGTTACACTGAGTACATTGTTGCTGGAAGCTGTTGTGCTCAGATAATGTGGATGAGAAATCAGCTAATGGACTATGGTTTGTCATATTCAAAAATACCTATTTATTATGATAACCAAAGTGCTATTGCTATGACAGGAAATCCAGTTCAACACTCTCTTACTAAGCATATCAGTATCAGATATCATTTCATAAGAGAGCAAGTACTGGAAGGGACAATTGAGTTAAACTTTGTTCCTACTGATCAACAGCTAGATGATATATTCACCAAGCCACTTCCTGAAGCTATTTTTACAAAATTGGTGAATGAATTAGGAATGGTGAATTATAAGAGTTTCTGAAAACAAGGGGAGATCTAATACTGATGATCAGAAGATCCTGATGCATATCGAATCCTGACGAAAAGTCAATCCTGACTTTAGTCAAACATCGAATCCTGATGCAACGGTTCGTTTATTAGTATAATGATCAGGATCTAAATGCTTCCTTTTTGTTCTGTTTCCTTGATTTATTTGTGGCTATTGTTAATGAATTTGTGAATTATGTGATTACTTTAATTAGTTTTTCATGATTACTACTCTGATTTCTTACTTCACAGATTAGTTCAATAACATAAAAAGTACAGAAAATAATGAATAAGATTAGAGAAACAAGGTTTTTCATTGATAATAAGAAAGAGATTACATGCATACATCAATTTTTTTTTGTTTTCTCTATCTACTAATCTATTCAATAGCAAAAGAAAAAGGGAAGTCCAAACCACTCCATTGCTAGCAACTATACCAGATCCCATCTTTGCCACTTTGTTTGGGTGGAAGTTGATAGGGATAAGGTTATTTTTTCTGACATATTCATTAAAAATGGTTGGTGGTTTTGGATGAGGATGCCTTAGAGGAAAGCCATTCGAATGTTGCTTGGAGAGCAGCATCAATGTCGATCACTTTTGCAGGTTTTTCCTTCTCGATCTCTTCAAGACTGGCGTCCATCTCAAGTTGTCTTTCCCAGTCAAAGGCTTCAAACTCTTCACGAGTATAACTAAAGATATCTCTTTTCTCTACGAGATGGAGATTCTTTTCTTTGATAAACAGGTTTGACATCTTTTCACCAAGGTGTTCTCGTTGAAAGGGTTTTTAGATTTTTCTCAGGAGAGTATGAAGGGTTCAAGGTTAAAGAGATAGTGGACAAGTCTCAGCGTGTTAAATAGAGGTAGGAGACTAACGAGGACATGAAACGCTTCGTATTCTTATTTTTACCGGTACCAAGTATTTTTAGATTGTGATATTTGATTTCTTAAATTAAATATTTTATTGCCATATTTCTTATCATTATCACAATTGTATTTCTTGAATAAAAGGTACGAGCGTGTGTGTTTCACTCACAAATACATATAGATACACATTGTAAATCGTGTCGCGTACGATATCATCACTCTCTCACGTATATCAGTCCACTACTTATGTTTGCACAAATCAGAGACTGACACCTGTTTTGAGAAATAATTTGTTTTGTCTAAAATCAATTTAGTTTTCTAAATTGTTCATTATTCTCAAACGATCGGTATTACATCTTCTTTTTCTCTCTGTGCGAACATAAACCCTAATTTTTCAAAATCTCAATTTCCCACACATTCTTAATAATAATGGAAGCCTCACCATTCATAAACAGTAAGGTTGTAATCAACGAAGTTACTTTTGCTACTAACAACTTCGTTGCAGTTCTTGATCATGAAGCTTTTCCCAATGATTTTGACATCATTCAGGACTTTATGGCCTCAAGCCCAATCAACTATGCTCTAACCCAACCTGCCAAGATCTCTTTTAAGTCTATTATGCAGGTATGGAATACTGCTGTCTTTGGGAAAGGATCTACATCAAGAAAGCCTCAAATGAACTTTGAATACAATGGTGTTACATATTATGTGACTCCTGAAGTTGTAGTTGAAGCTCTTCACTTACCATCTCTCAATGGTAAGACTCCTAACAATATTTCTGATTCAGCACTTCTTGAGTTTGCCATAAGTCTAGGTTACAATTGAGAGCCAAAGAAATTTGGGAGCCTTTACAGAACCAAGCTTAAGAAGGAATGGAATTTCTTCTTTGATACAATCAGTAGATGCTTCCTGAACAAAGTTTCAAACTTTGATGCACTACCAACTGGCTCTATTAAAATTGGGTACTCTCTAATTCATGATCTTTCTTTTGATTATGGGACTTTTATTCTGAAAGCATTAAGTGATAGAAAAGAAGAAAAATGTGGTTATGTCTGTTTTCTTAGATATCTTCAATTGATATTCTCTCACTTATGTCCAAATACTACATTTGAAAATGATACAATATTACCTATCTATAGAATTTCAGAAAATAACATAATGTCCTTAGTCAATTCTGATAAGGCAAATGGCTTTGAGGGAAATCCTTACATTCCTGATGAGGTCTGGCTTCTCTTGGAAAAGAGATTGTCTGTTCTTTATGGCTCAGCAACAAGTGCTATGGGACAGGACCAAACACATCATGTTCCTGACACAAGCACATCACACAAACAGCAATCCAAATAGTCAACCATTTCTGGTGTCTCCCAAAAGGCATCAGTTGTAAAAGAAAAGAAATCATCTAGATCTGATGTGTCTGGAAGATAATCAGGATCAAAGGATATCTCCACTCCTACCCTCTAGTGTCTCACTTAAGAAGAAACCTGGTCTTAAGGTTGATGATTCTTTAATTAAAATGGGTGTGTACAAAGAAACAGGAGAGAAAAGGAAGTTTTTACAGTCAGAGGATTCTACTTCTGATTCTGGTGATTATACATTGCCTTTATGTAATAACCCTAACTTTAGAAAGGCTACAGTGCCCAAATGAATAGTGATCTTGAGGAATCCAGGGAAATGGTGTGTAGGTACTCTATATTAGGGATGGAAAATGGGTAAACAGAAACCATATTAGTGTTGTACATTGAAAATAAGTGACTCGAAATGACGATGGATTTTAGAAATTACTGAATTTTGATTTTGAGGATTTTGAGCTCGAACGAACTTCTATATCTTGGATATTAAGGAGTATAGAAATACTAAAGGAATTATATATTGAGGAATTAGTAAATTTAAGTTAAACCAAGGGATTATTAAGTCAAGAGAATACCAAAGGAAATTGGATTTGTAAATGATTTCGAAAACCACTGAGATGGTGAGGTATACTCGAAACGAACCACAATTAGACGAGTATGGAAACCAAGCAACCAAGATTAATAATATAACAAGGATTATATCACATTAGTAATTACTAAGATTAATTAGTATTGTACCTAGGAAAATCAAGAAAAGAATAAAAAGAATGCATCCAATGACATCATCCTCTGCATCATCTTCCACTAACACAAATTAAGGGCAAATTAGTCTTTAAACCATGGGATTTTTCTACAAAACTCTAGAATTAGGATAAGATGAGATGAGGATTATCAAATAAACACAAAAATATCTCTCCATCTTGTCCAATACTCCATTCGGCCACTTAGAAGAAAAAGGAAGAAAGAAAAAAAAAATAAAAACACAAACCTTGCTAGCATCAACATTAAATCAAGGGATAAATCATGGGTGTTCTTGGAGATTAGGAAGGAGCATATACAAAGTTTCAAGGCCAACCATCATCATTTAGCAAGGTAATAAAATCATGGAAGTTGTTAGAAAAGATGATGAATAGTGTTTTCAAGTGTTAACTTTGTTTTAATGGTTTCTCTTAGTGATTCAAGCTAGTATAAGGTTGATTAAGGATATATCAAGGATTGTTAAGGGTTACCAAAGCTTCAAGAAGGTATAATCATGCTTGCTCTTTTATATTTATGGTGGATATTGTTTGGTTTAGTGATTAAGTAGTGTAAATGTTAAGATTATGATGTTATATGTGTTTGTAAGTGGTTTGAGTTAAATATGGAAATGTTTTGGATTGTAACCATGGCTGGTGAAGAAGACCACATGGTGTAGGTGATGATTATGGTGTTTGATAATTGATTTGGAGGAGTTGGATTTATGGAAAGTACGAAATTATAGCCGTTATAATGCCCGATTTTCGTTAGGATGTAAGTTGCCCTGTTTTGGACCCCCTGCATCCGTACGGTACCCTACTGTCCAGGTTCCTAATTAACTATGAAATGATAGAGCTTAGTTCATAGATCGTTTTGATATAAGGTGCGTTAAAATCTGATGAACGGTTTAGGAGAAAAGTCAGTTTTAGTGAAAGCGGTTCAGAAACCGAGAAACTGTAAATGTATCAAACTTGAGGTTACAATTACCATACTTTAACATTGTTAAAAGTCACGAAATTTTGGGATATGGTAGTAGTGTGGTCAAAGAACTATTTCCAGTTGACCTTGCAATAAAATTCGAAATTTAAAAATTATAAGAAATTCTGCAGTCGAGTGTGGTCGTTAAAGGAAATGGTGAAAACCCCTGAAACTTCGATTTAGGTTATAAATGGTTAAGTTCTTGAACCTTTGGGGTAACAGGAATACGTTAAACATATATTAAAGTTTCAAAAGGTAATGTTATACAAGAGTGTAGTGAGTAAGAGATGTGGTTCTAACGACGGTCCTTTTGTGTTTATAGAAACTCCGGAAGAGGGACGAGCCATACCGTCAGGATATCGAAACCGAGGCAAGATCTCTTCTATCCCTATTTGTAAAACTACTTATCTTCACAAAGAAACTTGATTTCGTGGAATATATATGTGATGCTATTATTACTATATTGTGAAGAAATTGTCTTCCTTGAGTATTAATATTGAAAAGAAAGATAGACGAAGATGTATATGAATATGGATATGAGTATAAGATGTATATGAATATGAATAAGAGTATGAGATGGATATGTATAGAGATGATTATGCATGAATTGAACATGCCTTATTATTAAGAGAATAAGAGAGAATGGTATCAGTTGTTATCGAGGGTTATATGGTTATAATATTATATTAAAAATGTTCTTTTTGAGTATCCGTGGTTTAATAAACATTATTTGATTATCATGCATCACTCTTAAAATAGATGGAATATTTTACAAATATAAAAGTATATTTGATTTCTGAATATGAAAGAGAGGTCTAAATCATAATCAGAGCATGATGATATCTATGTATATTTTATAGAAGTAATGTGCGAGAATGGAATTGATATGAGAGAATGATATGTGGAAATGAAAGTGAGAAAATGGAAATGTGGAATGATATTTTAAAAAGAGAATAATGATGTGATAAAGAGGGGGATTGCAACAGACATGCGTAAGTGGCTGTGTCAGGGCTGTGTGCGACACAGTCCAGCATTTATTATTTTTATTACGGCACGAAGATGCCAAGGGAGGATGTTAGCAGGTGGCCTTCCTCCAGGGATGATTTTCATTCCTTCTACTGGTAGTAAAAAGAGAGCAGGTACGATTAGGCGACTGATCATCGTCCTAACGTATCAGGCGACAGCAGATATCCCCAATGTTTTGAAAAGAAAGTGTAGACAATGGTTTTCAGATTTCTATACTGAAAACATAATAATGATATGAGATGATAGTATTATGGTTGCAGATGAAGAAAAACTGATATTATATTAATATAGATTTCTTTCTTATAATAGTGAGTGGATGATGTATTATTAAATAAGAGCTTTACTCTTCCTTAAGGATTTTAATTGTTTCCTGCTATTACATATGCATATACATATATGTATACTTGTTCACATTTTAAATTTTAGTTACAGTATGATCTTGCTGAGCTATTATAGCTCACTCTTGCTACTTATGTATATAGCAGCTAGGTCCCATGCCGATACTACGTACCACACCCCGCAAGAGGGTAAGGGAAAGGCGACCTTTTGAGCGTGTGCTGGCGACCATCCCCGAGGTAGTGACAAGCGAAGGGGCTTAGTATACTTATGTAAATTAAGTGTGTAAATTGTAGTAAACTTTAGTTGTTGAAGTGCTTCCTGTAGAAGCTTTGTTCAACAATGTACTTAGTAAATTATGGGCTTGTAATAACTGTTAACTTTAAAACTTTTAAATATTGTGGTTGTTGTTCGATGAGCATATGACTGGTGTGTGTGTGTGTATTAGTGTGGGGTCAACTGCTTACTTATTTAATTATTTATTTATAAAAAAAAGACTACAGAGATATTGATATTGATCGGAAATTGGACCTTGACGGCCCGGATCCTTGACCCCGGATCCCGGGGCGTCATAGATGGTATCAGAGCTAAGAGTCATAATGCTCAAGAACAAAAGTGATAATAATAAATGTATCAGTTATAATATAAATTGTGAACTTCCATCAAGTTCAGGGGTGGTATATCGCAGGTAGTATTTACTTTAAGCATATATTATAATTTATTAGACTGTTACTAATAGAATTTTATGTTTTATTATAGGGAGCGGAGATGGGTGAGCCGAGTCAGGACCCCCAGTGGCTAGGGATGTCAGAGCAGGAGCTATTAGATCTTCAGCTGGCCGGGGTAGAGGTCCCCGAGTATGCAGTTGAGGACCTCAGGGAGAGACGCTGGGCGGCGGCTAGAGAGCGATTAGAGAGAGAGGAGGCAGAGGAGCAGAGACGAAGAGATGCTGTGGCCCTAGTGCCATATATGGGTAGACCTTCTACAGGATCTGACGAGGCAGGTCCTTCCAGAGTGAGATCGGAGATCCCTGAGGAGGAGAGGCCACTGCGTAAGAGGCCTAGGTTGTCAGTTATACCTGAGGAGCCGATTGAGTGGAGGGATATTCAGATGGTTCCCACTCCTGTCCGACCCGTCCCAGTGCCGTCACCAGTTCTATCCCCTCTACCTAGTCCTGACCCTATAGATGATCCTTTCGAGCAGTTTACCCCTCCAGGGCATTTTGGGTTTTTTGAGGAGGAGGAGGATCCTTCAGAGGATGCTGAGACAGAGTCGGTTCCTCCATCCCCACCCTTTGCACCTCCACCACCTCCACCTGTGGATGCACCTCCCCTAGCTGTACCCCCTCAGGAGGCACCCTTACCGGCGGGTGACCCACTTTCAGCTACCTTATTGACCGAGTACTTTGCCCTTCAGGGACAGTTGGAGGAGTCCCGCAGGACTATAGACACCCTTCTACAGAGGTTAGAGAGAGGGAGAGGAGGGGTTATCCCGGATGGGATGTCTCTGGGGATGATCAGTATTGAGCTACGAGCATTAGGAGATATTAGGAGGTTGTTGGGTGATAGAGGAGACCCGGCATGGAGGGCCCAGATAGTTGATACGGTTACTACCATGGTAGTCCAGATACGGGATGTTGTCAGGGCAGGGTTGTGAGCCGGGATAGTAGTTTCGTCACTAATCAGACTAGTCATCTTGTTGATGTCATTTTGGGGATTAGTTTAGTTGTTCACTGTTTTAATCCCAGTCTGATTAGAGGACAGTTAGTAGTACTTTTAGTGATATCGGATTAGTATGTACGACTATGTTTTGGGTTTCGAACCTTGTATTAGATGATGTATATTATTAGCAGTAAAAGATGTTGTACCCAAATTGTAAAATATTTATGTACATTAATGAAGTTTATGCATTTCTATCTAAATTTTTGCTGCATTTTTTCTATATAATAAATGTTGAGACTCAGAAATTTTGATGTATAAAAGGTGATTGACTTAATGAAAAGGCTATCGTGTTAAGGGCGATACAACTACCTACTAAAGTTATGGTATAACTAGATGTAAATCGCGTGATAAAGATATTGTGATGTGCAAATGAGCTAATTAATGATATAATTGTGTATAAAGAAATGATGTATATAGTAACCCAAATTCGGGTAATTAATAACGACTATCGTTATGTACAGAGCTATGCCGCCTAGACGTGACAGTAGAGCGAATGCAAGGGAAAATGAGAGAGATGAAAGAAGTCGAAATATCGAAGGTACTAGACTGAACGAAAATGCTCATAATGAAGAAAATCATGAGGAAGGAGAAGAGGAATCAACTGGCCAACAAAGGAATCCGGGAGGTGATCCCTTTGCCCAATTCATGGACTTATTAAGGCAGAATTTAGCAAATCCACAGAATCCTCAACCACCACCTGTTCTCCCCAATCAGGCAGCTAATTCCTTTCGTGCCTTTAAGTCATTAAAGCCCCCAGAATTCGAGGGAACCACTAACCCAGTAGTAGCTAGGGCATGGCTAAAAGAAATGGAGAAAGCTTTCGAAATACTGAGGATAGAGGAAGATCAGAAAACAGTTTTTGTAGCCTATCTCTTAAAGGGAGAGGCAAATTACTGGTGGGAAGCTAGGAAGAACCTAGAGGAAGCGGGAGTGATAACCTGGGAGTGTTTCACTAGGGTGTTCCTAGAAAAGTATTCTCCTAGGTATTTAGAAAACCAAATGGAATTAAAGTTTTTGGAGTTAAAACAGGATAACCTAACAGTGGCAGAGTATGAAAATAAATTTACAGAACTGTCGAGGTTTGTTCCCGAGTTTGTGCGTACTGAAGAACAACGAGCAAAAAGGTTTCAACAAGGGTTGAAACCCTGGTTATGAACGAGAGTGGCCCCATTTGAGTTGACTGATTATGCTGCAGTGGTTCAAAAGGCATCAATTATAGAGGCCGAGAGTGAGCAGGCTCAAATAGGTCGAGAGAATAAGAAAAGAAGATTTGAGGGCCCAAAAGGAGGTTCAAGTGAGGGAAGCTACTTTAACAAAGGAGGTAAAGGACAAAAATCTCAATTTGTAAGAAAGTCGGGGGGTAACAAGACTACTAGTGAGACGGTGAGTCAGGGTGGAAAATCTTCAGGAACATTTCAGTCCAATCAATCACGACCACCATTACCAGATTGTGACACGTGTGGTAAGAAGCATATAGGAGTCTGTAGAGTGCTGGGAGTAACTTGTTTCAAGTGTGGACAAAAAGGACACTACCTTAACCAGTGCCCATCAACTGATGCAAACCCTAAAAGAGATGTTAAGTGTTACCAGTGTGGGAAACTAGGACACATTGCTAGAGATTGTCGTTCAGGTGGGTCATACGCGTCAGGACAGAGTGGGGCTGCTTCAAATAGGCCTACTGCTAGAGTGTACAACATGACCTTAGGGGAAGCGTTGACGAAACCAGATGCGGATACAGGTACTTGCTTTTCGATTTAAATTTTGTGTGTAAGTCTTTGGCTAAGGATCGACTTAATCAATTAATGGAATAAATAAGTTAATAATATAGATAAGGAAAATCAGTATCTGCTAAGGGCTAGGAAACGTTATGAAAAGAAAAGTAGGAGTGTTTTGGGAAAACACAAGCTCGTTGAGACGAACAGGAAATATATATTATAGGTAGTATTTTCTTACAATTGTTTTAAAGAATATTATTAGAGCTTATTTTCTGGAAAATTTTACAGAGAGGAGCTATAGGAATATTGAGGAATTAATATTTATGTCATGATAGAGATCAGAAGATGGTCAAACCATAAGTGAGATACACTACCATTCAGAAAAGGTCAATGTAGTGGCGGATATCTTCGTCAAAAGAGGAAGGAGAGACGAGATGACATGGAATGACTTGAAACAGGAGGAGATTTGTGAGGAAAAGACAATAAAAGGACTGCTATTGATAAACTAAATGGCATGTTGATGAATGACAAGGAAGTTATGTTAGTGTATTTCTGTGCAAACAAGATAGAGATATTACAACAGGAAAAGGATAAAGGAAATAGTGTGGAAGTTAGAAGGTGTGGATGAAAAAGATACTTATAAACATTTTCAACATGATTCCGGGACGGAATCCTTTTAAGGGGGGAAGACTGTAATAACCCTAACTTTAGAAAGGCTACAGTGCCCAAATGAATAGTGATCTTGAGGAATCCAGGAAAATGGTGTGTAGGTACTCTATATTAGGGATGGAAAATGGGTAAACAGAAACCATATTAGTGTTGTACATTGAAAATAAGTGACTCGAAATGACGATGGATTTTAGAAATTACTGAATTTTGATTTTGAGGATTTTGAGCTCGAACGAACTTCTATATCTTGGATATTAAGGAGTATAGAAATACTAAAGGAATTATATATTGAGGAATTAGTAAATTTAAGTTAAACCAAGGGATTATTAAGTCAAGAGAATACCAAAGGAAATTGGATTTGTAAATGATTTCGAAAACCACTGAGATGGTGAGGTATACTCGAAACGAACCACAATTAGATGAGTATGGAAACCAAGCAACCAAGATTAATAATATAACAAGGATTATATCACATTAGTAATTACTAAGATTAATTAGTATTGTACCTAGGAAAATCAAGAAAAGAATAAAAAGAATGCATCCAATGACATCATCCTCTGCATCATCTTCCACTAACACAAATTAAGGGCAAATTAGTCTTTAAACCATGGGATTTTTCTACAGAACTCTAGAATTAGGATAAGATGAGATGAGGATTATCAAAGAAACACAAAAATATCTCTCCATCTTGTCCAATACTCCATTCGGCCACTTAGAAGAAAAAGGAAGAAAGAAAAAAAAAAATAAAAACACAAACCTTGCTAGCATCAACATTAAATCAAGGGATAAATCATGGGTGTTCTTGGATATTAGGAAGGAGCATATACAAAGTTTCAAGGCCAACCATCATCATTTAGCAAGGTAATAAAATCATGGAAGTTGTTAGAAAAGATGATGAATAGTGTTTTCAAGTGTTAACTTTGTTTTAATGGTTTCTCTTAGTGATTCAAGCTAGTATAAGGTTGATTAAGGATATATCAAGGATTGTTAAGGGTTACCAAAGCTTCAAGAAGGTATAATCATGCTTGCTCTTTTATATTTATGGTGGATATTGTTTGGTTTAGTGATTAAGTAGTGTAAATGTTAAGATTATGATGTTATATGTGTTTGTAAGTGGTTTGAGTTAAATATGGAAATGTTTGGGATTGTAACCATGGCTGGTGAAGAAGACCACATGGTGTAGGTGATGATTATGGTGTTTGATAATTGATTTGGAGGAGTTGGATTTATGGAAAGTACGAAATTATAGCCGTTATAATGCCCGATTTTCGTTAGGATGTAAGTTGCCCTGTTTTGGACCCCCTGCATCCGTACGGTACCCTACTGTCCAGGTTCCTAATTAACTATGAAATGATAGAGCTTAGTTCATAGATCGTTTTGATATAAGGTGCGTTAAAATCTGATGAACGGTTTAGGAGAAAAGTCAGTTTTAGTGAAAGCGGTTCAGAAACCGAGAAACTGTAAATGTATCAAACTTGAGGTTACAATTACCATACTTTAACATTGTTAAAAGTCACGAAATTTTGGGATATGGTAGTAGTGTGGTCAAAGAACTATTTCCAGTTGACCTTGCAATAAAATTCGAAATTTAAAAATTATAAGAAATTCTGCAGTCGAGTGTGGTCGTTAAAGGAAATGGTGAAAACCCCTGAAACTTCGATTTAGGTTATAAATGGTTAAGTTGTTGAACCTTTGGGGTAACAGGAATACGTTAAACATATATTAAAGTTTCAAAAGGTAATGTTATACAAGAGTGTAGTGAGTAAGAGATGTGGTTCTAACGACGGTCCTTTTGTGTTTATAGAAACTCCGGAAGAGGGACGAGCCATACCGTCAGGATATCGAAACCGAGGCAAGATCTCTTCTATCCCTATTTGTAAAACTACTTATCTTCACAAAGAAACTTGATTTCGTGGAATATATATGTGATGCTATTATTACTATATTGTGAAGAAATTGTCTTCCTTGAGTATTAATATTGAAAAGAAAGGTAGACGAAGATGTATATGAATATGGATATGAGTATAAGATGTATATGAATATGAATAAGAGTATGAGATGGATATGTATAGAGATGATTATGCATGAATTGAACATGCCTTATTATTAAGAGAATAAGAGAGAATGGTATCAGTTGTTATCGAGGGTTATATGGTTATAATATTATATTAAAAATGTTCTTTTTGAGTATCCGTGGTTTAATAAACATTATTTGATTATCATGCATCACTCTTAAAATAGATGGAATATTTTACAAATATAAAAGTATATTTGATTTCTGAATATGAAAGAGAGGTCTAAATCATAATCAGAGCATTATGATATCTATGTATATTTTATAGAAGTAATGTGCGAGAATGGAAATGATATGAGAGAATGATATGTGGAAATGAAAGTGAGAAAATGGAAATGTGGAATGATATTTTAAAAAGAGAATAATGATGTGATAAAGAGGGGGATTGCAACAGACATGCGTAAGTGGCTGTGTCAGGGCTGTGTGCGACACAGTCCAGCATTTATTATTTTTATTACGGCAAGAAGATGCCAAGGGAGGATGTTAGCAGGTGGCCTTCCTCCAGGGATGATTTTCATTCCTTCTACCGGTAGTAAAAAGAGAGCAGGTACGATTAGGCGACTGATCATCGTCCTAACGTATCAGGCGACAGCAGATATCCCCAATGTTTTGAAAAGAAAGTGTAGACAATGGTTTTCAGATTTCTATACTGAAAACAGAATAATGATATGAGATGATAGTATTATGGTTGCAGATGAAGAAAAACTGATATTATATTAATATAGATTTCTTTCTTATAATAGTGAGTGGATGATGTATTATTAAATAAGAGCTTTACTCTTCCTTAAGGATTTTAATTGTTTCCTGCTATTACATATGCATATACATATATATATACTTGTTCACATTTTAAATTTTAGTTACAGTATGATCTTGCTGAGCTATTATAGCTCACTCTTGCTACTTATGTATATAGCAGCTAGGTCCCATGCCGATACTACGTACCACACCCCGCAAGAGGGTAAGGGAAAGGCGACCTTTTGAGCGTGTGCTGGCGACCATCCCCGAGGTAGTGACAAGCGAAGGGGCTTAGTATACTTATGTAAATTAAGTGTGTAAATTGTAGTAAACTTTAGTTGTTGAAGTGCTTCCTGTAGAAGCTTTGTTCAACAATGTACTTAGTAAATTATGGGCTTGTAATAACTGTTAACTTTAAAACTTTTAAATATTGTGGTTGTTGTTCGATGAGCATATGACTGGTGTGTGTGTGTATTAGTGTGGGGTCAACTGCTTACTTATTTAATTATTTATTTATATAAAAAAAAAGACTACAGAGATATTGATATTGATCGGAAATTGGACCTTGACGGCCCGGATCCTTGACCCCGGATCCCGGGGCGTCACACTTTATCAATTGCATTAAAGAAAAAGGAAGTTACTGCAGTTGCTACTGAAGAAATGGCTATCTCTGAAAAGCCAAAGAAAAGATGAAAGATTATCAAGAAAAGTAGTTATTACATTCCTCTAGAAATACAAAATCTTATTGATGATACAGAGACAATTGCTGAAGTCGCTACCAATCCTGACAACTCATCAGTTCCTGACATAACTGTCGATCTTAACACTTCTACTCATGATAATTCACCTGTGAAGACTGTTGAGATTTCTGATTCTCCAGCACATGCTTCTCCAAAACAAAGAATAGTTGAGATGTCAGTGGAGCAAGTGAATGATATTGTTGCTCAGCTTGGTTTAGAACCAACACCACTTCAAAAGAAACATGCTGAAGCAAGGGTTTTTCATAGACAGAAGAAATAGAGGGTCACTTCACCTCTGAAAGGATTTAATCCACAAGAACCTGAACTTCAAAGGAGTTAAGAAGCTATTGAAGATCCAGTCACACAAGAACCACCCACTCAAAGTGTGGGTGCAGGCATTTTTGAAGGAATAGTCCCACAAGAACCATTTTCTCAAAGGGAAGGTGAAGATAAGAACATTCCTGCCCCACAAGAACCAACTTCTCAAAGTGAAGATGCAGGCAAGCTCACACTAGCACAGGAGTTTCCTGACACTGCTCAAGGGATTCCTAAAATTGAATTTGACTTAGCGCAAAGTCTGGCAGATAAAGCTGCTCATGATTTGGACATTGCTGAATGTGATGAGGTACTTAATGACACTGCATTTTAGGGAAGCATACAAGAACCTTTGACTCAAAGTGTTGAAGCAACTTCACAACCTCAGACTACACAAGAACCATTGGTAGCACATACTGATGCAAGTCATTCTCCAGTTGCAGATATCAATCCTGATGACAGTATTTCTGATCCAAATATTCCAGTGCTCATTGAACCAATTTCTTCAAGACCAATGGAATCTATCTCAACTTCATCAGGTAACACTTATATCTCTACTTCTTTTACTACTGATAGTATGATTACAGATAGACCTGATACAAGGGATACCTCTATTTGTATGACTTCAGTCCACTCCTCTCAGCCCTCTCTTATTTCTTTGAATTTTTTTTAGCAAGAACCTTTCTTGTGAGGATGAGAGTGAACAATTAGAGAAAAAGAAGAGTGAAGAGAGGCAGTCTCCTGAACTAGAAAAAGGAGAGGTAGAACAGAGTGAGAAGTTTCAAACTTCTAGTGAGGTAGCAGTCACTATTGAAAGTGACTTAGGAAAAGCAATGAGAAGTGATGAGATCACTTTAAAAGAACAGAGAGATTTAGGAATTGTTTCTGTTCCAAATTCAGGTCCTCAGAATATTTCAGCTTCTTCTTCTGTTGATTTGAAATTAAAGGGTATTTTGAATCCTGATGATAATCAAAGTTATGATGTTCCTGATGCTAATGATAGTGATAGCTCAGATGATGATGATGATGATGATGAGGATGATCCTGAGACAGTACAGCTCAAAGAGGCCATTCATGCTAGTCTTAGTGCCACTCATGGATCTTCTAGTAGATTTATGGAATCTGTTGGTAAAACTACAGAGGGTTCAGTTTCACATAAAAGAGGCTTGATACATCCTGAAATCATTCATGATACTGGCACTGGAGAGAATGCTGAACGTGTTAGCAGTTATGAATGGGATAGTAGCTGGGCTAGTCCTAGAGAAACTATTTCTTTTGAAAATGCACAAGGTCATGCTCGCTCTATTGCTAGAACTTTGACTGATAATGTCCCTCTACGAGATGTTGTGAAGATGTCTACTATTCTTTCTAAAGGTCTTCAAACTGAAATTACTTCTGTTAAGGATTTTCATGCGCATACTCGAGCTGAGTTACTGTCTAAACTTGAATTATCTGCAGATTATCATGCAAGTGCTAAGAAGCTGGAGAAATTGTTGTACTTCATGAAAGACAAGACTGTCAAGAAATTAACTATTGATGAGTTGTTATGCGAATCTACAAAGGAACTGAAATATGTTCTTTATCTGCTCAAGGGTAAAAGAATCAAAGTTAAAGAGATTGAAGTCTACAAGAACTGGTATAGTATGATTCTCAGAATTATCAGACAGAGATTTCTGGATGGAGGAACAAGGTATGATGGTAACTATACTCCCATGTACTTAAATTCTAGAGGAAGAGAAATTGAAATGCTGAGAGGCACTTCTGTTAAGGAAGAATGCCTTGGTGTGGAACAGTTGTCTCTTAATCCTGATGGGAAAGACTTTGCATATATACTATTAGGAGAATTAGATTTACCTAGAAGCTCAATACAGAATCTCAGGGCAGCTATTTATCAGATTAATGAGGAAGTTGAAGAACTCAAGAATCTGAAGAAGAAACTGGTTCAAATTCTCGAAAGCAAGGAAGAAGAGTTGCTATCAGATTTCTTGAAGTTGAATCTTTTCCATCAAAGAATTTCTGAAACTGTTCCTGATGATTTTTAGAAGATATTTTGTTTTGAGTTTTTGACATCACTGAATCAATAAATTTGTGCTTTATTTTACAAAGTATAAATTGGGGGAGATTGTTAGATATTGATTCAAGTGATATCAGGATCTGGACTGCTGATCAGATACTAATGCTGACGTCATCAGTAGTACAACGTCAGTATTAGGGGTTATTAGTATTGGAAGCTGGTCAGGATTAGATGAAGATTTATATTAGTCCAGAGATCATGGAAGATTGATTTATCGACTCCTATTTTATAGGATCGTAGCTATAAGTTAGGATATTTATTGTAAACAGTTGTTAATTGATTTGACATATCTTGTAATTGATAGGGCAGTTGTGTGATGTATATAAACACAGTTTAGGTTTTACATTTTAGTAATCGCTTACACGAGATATCTTGTGACCTAGCAGCTCTCAAGAACATCAGAATTTCTTGAGAGAGTTTGTAACAGTTTTATATCAGAGTTAATAAAGCTGTTATTTATTCATAGTTGTGTTATTATTTCTGTTTAAGTCGAAAATCTTATACAATTGTATTCAACCCCTCTTCTACAATTGTTAATTACTGGGTAACACAGATAAGGCATCAGCCTTGATGTTTTCCTCCCTCGAATGTGCTCAATGTAGCACTCATCGAATTGAGTCATTACCGCCTTCACAAGCCTTAAGTACTTTGCCATGGTTTTATCCCTTGCCTCAAACTCTCCATTGACCTGGGCCACAACTAACCTTGAATCTCCACAAACTTTAAGATTTTTGACCCTTAGTGCTCCTGCCAAACCAAGACCAGCTATCAAAGCTTCATACTCTACCTCATTATTGGTTGTTGGGAAGTCCAATTTCAGGGCGTATTCAATCATGAATCCGTCGGGACTTTGTAGGACAAGACCTGCACCACTTGTTTTTGTTTTTGATGCCCCATCAAAATAGAGCATCCAGAATTCCTTCTCTTCAATTATGGGTTCCTTGTCTTCCTTATTACCTTCTTGAGGTATCTCCTGCCCCCCGACTTCTTGGTTGTCAATGGTGCATTCAACCATGAAGTCAGAAAGTGCCTGAGCTTTGATGGCTGTCCTTGGCTTGTACTTAATATCGAATTCTCCCAACTCAATCGCCCACTTGATGAGCCTACCACCGGCTTTAGGGCTGTGTAAAATATTCCTCAATGGTTGTCCTGTAAGGACTTCGATCTTGTGTGCCTGAAAATAGGGTCGGAGTTTCCTTGAGGCAGTTACCAATGCTAAGGCAAACTTCTCAATAGTGGAGTAGTTCAACTCTGCTCCGTGTAAAACTTTGCTCACATAGTATACGGGTTTCTGAACCTTGTTTTCCTCCTTTACCAGCACCGCACTCACATCTTGATCCGAAATCGCCAAGTAAAGATAGAGGATTTCTCCCATACTTGGCTTGGCCAATAGTGGGGCTTCAGCCATATACTTCTTCACCTGCTCAATGGCCTTTTGGCTTTTCTCTGTCCACTCAAAGTTTTTTTACCTTCTTCAAGGTTTTAAAGAACAGCAAACACTTGTCCCTGGATTTGGAGATGAATCTCCCCAATGCATCAATCCTTCTGGTTAGCTTCTGTACATCCCTTAGGGAACGTGGTGGTTCCATATCCAGGATAGCTTTGATTTTGTCGGGGTTAGCCTCGATTCCCCGTTTCGAGACCATGAGACCCAAAAACTTTCCTGACCCAACACTAAAAGCACACTTGGCCGGGTTCAACATCATCTTATGGTGCCTCAGCACTTCAAATGCCTCGCGTAGGCGTTCAATGTGATCCTCCTTGTGTAGGCTTTTCACCAACATATCATCCACATAAACCTCCATAGTCTTTCAAATGAGATGAGCAAAAATCTTGTTTACCAACCTCTGATATGTAGCTCCTGCATTTTTCAATCCAAAGGCCATGACTAGGTAGTAGTACACACTAAAGTCGGTGATAAATGATACCTTGGGAATATCATCCTTATGCATCTTGATTTGATTGTAGCCACTAAAGCCATCCATGAAGCTTAACATCTCATGCCCAGCCTTGGCATCTATCAACATATCGATCCTTGGCAAGGGAAAATAGTCCTTTGGGCATGCGTCATTCAGATCAGTGAAGTCTACACACATCCTCCACTTTCCATTGGCTTTTTTAACCATTACGGGATTGGTTAACCATTCCGGGAACTGGATTTCCTCAATGAACCCTGCCTCTAGGAGTTTGTCAACTTCCTGTTTTATGGCTTCTTGTCTCTCAGGTGCAAAATTTCTTTTCTTTTGTTTCACCGACTTCTGGTGTGGATCCACATTCAAGCGGCCACATAACAACTCCTTGCCATCTTTTGATCTCCTTTCTCTTCTCCCACACCATTTCTGGTTGGGAACTTAACTTTCAAGTGGTAGGTGGAGGCAACTGCCTTAAAAGCATGAAGTCCTGTTCTTCCTAAGATAGCATTGTAGGTAAAAGTGGCCTTGATAAACAAGAAGTTTAACATCTGAGTGGCCTCCCTTAGCTCTTGCCCTATAGTCATGGGTAACTGAATTGTCCCCTCAACTTTCGACTCTACTCCATTGAACCCATATATGGGCATGTTTGATGGTGTCAACTAAGACTCAGTATATCCCATCTTCAAAAAGACATCATGGAACAGAATGTCCACTAAGGCTCCATTGTCAATCAAGACTCTCTTCACTTGGGAGTTGCCTATCACAGGTGAGATAACCAGTGGGTCATCATGGGGAAACTTTACCCATTCAAGGTCTGAATCATCGAATACAATTGAGACTTCCATATTTGCACGCTTCAGTGCTTCCCCTACGATGTGCATCACCTCTCGTGCATACGCCTTTCTGGAATTTCTACTTGTCCCGGCCGCCGTCGGGCCACCAAAAATCATGTTTATTACCGGCTCCCATGCCTGTGGATTGCGGTTACGATCCTCATCTTTCCTATCATAATCCTGCCGTGGGTTTCCCCGATCCCCATCTTTGCAGAATTTATTCAATTTTCCCTTGCGGATCAGGAACTCAATCTCATCTTTCAATTGTCTACAATCGTCGGTATCGTGCCCCACATCTTTGTCGAACCGGCAGTACTGATTCTTGTTTCTTTTCTCAGGATCAGTCCTTAGTGGCTTCGACCATCTCACGTCCCTATCCTTTTCTATCTCCATTAGGATTTGGCTTCTTGGGGCGTTCAACCTTGCGTATTTCGTAAACCTTTGCCCTGGACTCCCCTTTTTAGGAGTTGAATCAGAATCCCTGCCCGTGCGTGGGTATTTATCTCTCCCATCATATTCTTGCTCCGGCTTCTGATTCTTGGAATTGTCACCGTTCACGGTGTTTCCCGTTCCTGACTCCTTCTTTAGACTATCCTCGGCTTTAATATACTTATCAGCCCTATGCTGGACCTCAGCCATGTTCTCAGGGGGATGTTTTGCTAGTGACCTCTTAAATAAGAGGTCAGTGGTTCCATGCTCCAGGGCTACCATGGCCACCTTATTCTCCAAGTCAGTGATATTTAATGTCTCTTTGGTGAATCGCTTGAGGTAATCTCTCAGATTTTCATTCTTTCCTTGCACCACATACATAAGAGATGCAGAACTTTTCTCATGAACTCTCCCACTAATGAATTGGCTGACAAAAGCGGCACTCAGCTCCTTAAAAGATCCAATCGAATTCGGGGGTAGACGGCTATACCAACGTTGTACCATGCCTGACAGGGTTTGAGGGAACGCCCTACACTTGAGAGCGTCACTAGCCGGTTGCAACAACAGCGCGTTTGAGAATGTCCTAACATGATTGGCGGGATCACCAGTTCCATCAAAAGCCTTAATAGTGGGCATCTTGAACTTTCTTGTAACATGAGCATTCATCACCTCCTCAGTGAACGGGGGTGTGGGATCGTCAGGATCTCCTAGCGGCATCAAATCCTTGGGGTCACTCCTGGGAGTTTCCACTCTTGTTGATTTTCTAGTAGGGGTATCTACCGTTCTTTGTCTCCTTGAAGACCTCTCCAAATCGATTAGGGGAATCTCCCTTGAAACCGAAGGGGGTCGATTCTGATTTTGTCTGGCTTGCTCTCTTGCCATGTTGTCCTTCAGCTTTAGGATCTCGGCCTCGCGTGCCTTAATTCTCTCAGCAACTGTTGAGGGGGTCCATCATGGATTCTTCGACGAGTTTGTCCTACAGGCTCCTTGCTCGGACGTCGCCTCCTTAGGGCTTCATCCCTATCTTCCTCCGAGGATGAATCATCAGAATACGGACCTGAGTAGTCGTGGTATTGTTGGTCTTGATTGGGTCATAAACCCTTAATTTAAGGTGGGTTATATTGCTCACATATCTGGAGGGCATTACCACTTGGTCCAGCCTGATACGGGGGATAGTTGGGCAACCCATACATCGGGTTCGTGCTTGCTGGAATCACTATAGTAGAGATCTGAGCGATGGGAGGAATGGATTGGCCTCCCAAAGGGGAGACTACCATCTGTAGGGGATTTGTCCCTTGAGTAGAGGGATTCGTCACCAAGGGTAACGACCCATGACTTTGCGTTTCAGTGCCTTGAGGTTGAGTGGTTAATGTCTGGGAATCCGTCCCTTGGGTTACCTGTTCCCCAATCGGGGATGCGGTGGTGCTGGTAGTGGTTTCAGAAAGTGTTAGTGTTCTTCGGGTGGTAACCATGGTTGATATCCGGTTCCCACAGACGGCGCCAAATGATGTGGAATAAAAACTAGGGTGTATTTATTGCGTATTGAATGCTAGGGTTAGGAGAGCTTCGAGCTTTAATGGCTAATCAAGTGTTTCGTGACTTAACTCGGGTCCTCACAAGATGCCTACGTATCTTGCAAATATCAAGAATCTAGCCAATAAAATGTAGTTCTGGTTGTGTGGAATCAGATCCTTATATAGGCATTGGGTGCCTTTGAATTAGGGTTTGGTATCTTGCTGGGCAAGATACCTGTTTTAGGTAGACTTCTGGATCCTTCCTAGAGGAAGGCTGATCCGTATTGGACTCATATGACTTAGGGATTACTCCTTAAAGAATTCGGGTTTCCATTGGACTCAATAACGGAGTCCTATCTTGGCTGATTTATTTAATTACGAAATTATTATCATAATTAGGGTTTTGGGCCTCGTAATTGGGCTTTGACCTTGGACCATCTTAGGTTCATTTAATATATCATTAAATGTGTCTTTAGGGCTCACTTTCAACCCATATCAATATTCATTAAATAAATAAAACTCTAAATGAATATTCAAAATAATATTCCTTAAAGAAATAAGGAAAAACATTTACCTAATATTTTCCTCAGAAAATAATCACAAGATATACAGAAATACCGACTCCCGGTCTATATTTAAAGAATGAAAATCATATGCCCTTCACTAAGGGTCTTAGCGAAACATCCGGCTTATAACTAGTATATCTCATATCTAGCTTATAAGCCAATATCAATTCGTAAAACAAGTATCACAATATACTTTCAAAAACAGGCATGCATGCTATAGCATATGTATAACAGGAAACATATATATATATTCACAACAACAGTTTTTAAAAGGTTTTGAAACTTACTTGGAAGTGTCGTAGGGGTAGTGTGTCTCGGATCGGTCCTGTGATCTATAAATAACCAGAATAATTCAAGGTTAATCACCAAACACTTTGAAAAGCTAAGTACGTACTTTGCTTATGCTAAAACACGTTTTCAAGTTATCTCTTACTAACACCGTTGTGATCCGACACTTGCTTGTCATCAAGACATGTCATTACACTTACACTTGGTAGGTACTTAAGTCATATAAGTTCTAGGTTCGGTCGTTTACTTGAAAAGATTATACCTCAAGATTTATTGTCCGTTTTCTAAGTGGTTTTTCAAAGTTATACTAAGTGTACCTCAAAGGGGTTCCTTCGCACTTAACCTCGATTCGAACATTTTTATAAAATCGAAAAACGATCCTTTTGACATGAGGTCTTCTCTCACACCTTCCTTATGACCTCTATTATTTAATTACTAAGATTCGCAACCGAATTTATCATGTTAAGGGGATTCAATTGAAGTTACGAACTCGCACTTACGGTTCCGAATAACTTTTACTAAATCGACCATATCTCCTAAATCGTAAGTCTTCTCGACAGCATTTTTATATGGCTACAAACTACAAGACAAGCTCTTTACAGTCATGACCAGTGGTGGTTATAACCAGTGGGGGTTTAAGTCCGAAAGTTATGCACAAAATAGGGGATTGAAAAATCGGGCATTATAACGGCTATGTTTACACACTTTTCCAAATTTTTCCATTTTACCAAGATCACACCATGATCAAACCAACAACTTATATCCATAACATACATCTTAACAACCCAAGAACATCTCAATTAACCATCATCTGAATCATATCTTTTAGATCTACTAAAACAACTACATAATCATGCTTATGTGCTTATAATAACATCATATCTCATCTAAAACCATCAAGAACATCCCTAAAACTCAAAGTAAAACTAAGGGTTCATGAGATTCATACCTTCCTTGATGTGTGTATATACCTAGTAAGCCTTGTATATCCCTTAGAATACCTTAATAAAGCTTAGATCATCCAAAGAAACCAAGAAAATCAAAGTTAGTTCTTGAGGTTACTATTCATCATCAAATTTGATGATTTTATTAACCATGCAAAACTTGGAATCTATGGCTCAAATTCATAGGATAACTTAGTTATGAATTATAGAACTCACCTAAATAATCTTGGAATTGTTGAGTGGTGGCAAGTTGGATTTTGATTCTTCAAAAGAGCAAGAAGCCGAATGCTTCTTTGGAAGAGGAAATGGTGGAGTTGCTTGGCTTGCTTTCTTGGTTAATGTGCCTACAATGTATTATTGAGATAATATCTCAATAAAGCTACTTTAATAAAGTGATGATGTCATGCATGATGCTTATCAAGTGACAAGTGTTGGTGTTTTGTGGTGATGCTGAGACAACTAAGCTAACTAGCTTGGTTAGCTTCTAAGGTTGCTTGTTCCTTGGTAACCAACTTAGTTCCTTGATTCCATCCACTTGCACATGTTTGTCTCTTGGTGCTCTGCTTATTTCTTTGTCCAGTCATTACTCAATTTCATTGATCGTTCGGAGGAACCTTTTTGGTATTTTCACTAACATCTTCCATCCTCCTTTATGATCTTTGAATTTAAATTCCTCAAATATTTTTATTAAATCCTTAAATCATTCAGTGTCTAGGGATATCTCGGAGAAATTAAAAGTGCTATTTTTCTAAATCTGATATCATTTACATACACTTATTTTGTCCATTGATCATCAATACGAACTCAGAAATCTACTCCGAATACTTCTATATAGGGTCGTCTGACAATATTCCAAAATCCACCAAAAACACTATTCGTTGCTTAGTCTCTTTTTCTTCCTTGTACTTAGAAAAGGTCCTCGCGCTTTCTCGAGCGTTCTCAATCTCTGTTATGGAGTTACTTAGCTTATACCAGATATCGATTTGGATGACATGAGAATATTTCCTTTCTTGTAATACCACAGCTTACTCTTTTGGACGATAGATTATTCTTATATAATTTTGTCAACCTATTATATCATTCATAGCATATAAACACTAGAACCCACATCCATTAAAATATTCGTTTATTACAACCACTGATACAATGTAGTCATCACCAATATTCATTCCTACACCACTACATAATAAAAGTTTTAATTCTTTCAAAAATCTGGGTTCTTACAATAATAAGGGTATAGTGAGGGAGCTTAAGGGTTTAGGGTGGAGGGAAGGTAGTGAAAGGGTGGTTGTTGTTGAGAGGTGGGTTTGTGAACATAGTGGTTTCTGTGTTCAGGCAAGGAGCCCTATTCAGTGATTCGAGCATGAAGCTCAAAGGGTTGAGTGGTTTGGTGCTGGGAAAAACTCTCCCAATTAACACTTCTTGATTTAGACAAGTGTTGGTGTCTTGGTACTTCAGCAGGAGCCCATTTTTGACTAGCTCAGCGAGTTCTGAAATCCCTTTCTTCACCTCTTTATTGTCACGCGAGAGAGATTCAAACTCACTCTTCAAGAGAGGGATCTGTTCTTGAGCAAAAGATTGCCTTCTTCAAACATACTCATCTTTTCAGCTATAGTAGAGATAGAGCTTTCATATCTTTGAGCCAAAGTTTTACCAGCCATACTAAGATCTGTTTTTGTGTTGTTTTTCATGTTTAGGTTGGGGTTAGAGGTTGTTGGCGGCCAAGGA
Source organism: Saposhnikovia divaricata (assembly GCA_036435485.1). Lineage (NCBI taxonomy): Eukaryota > Viridiplantae > Streptophyta > Magnoliopsida > Apiales > Apiaceae > Saposhnikovia > Saposhnikovia divaricata. Next base: position 42,601,687 of record CM071601.1, read on the forward strand.
AGGTCTTGCTCTGATACCAGATGTCAGGAGTTAGGGTTTGAGGTTAGTGAATTAACTGAAGGACAAGAAAATAAAGAAGAACAGGACAAGAAAATAATGGTTTTAACTCCTGCATAAGTCTCAGCATTACATTCCTTCCCATATAAAGGGGGAGCAAGCATGACAAGGAACCAAACGACAGTGTATCAAGACAACTAGTAAAGATTTTAATTGCAGAATACGACACCGTTTGTAATATTGTAGATTTCCCTCCATCCCAATCATGACAATGATGCAAAAGGAGTTGTAGCCATGTACTTTGTAAGTTGTTCGTGTGTTGGTTTCTTCAGTACATGCAAGGTTTTTGAGATTTTATGTCTTTTGGGAGCCCTTGTTTTCTTCATCAAAACTAATAGTTACGGACCTTGAAAGAAAATTCAGTACTACTAATCCATTAAGTTTCATTCAAACTTTCTCTTATAAAGCACAATCTGTTTGTGAACTATCGGTATCCCATAAATAAAGAGAAATTTGCCTTGACAGCTTCTTTTTAGTTCTGTTCTTGTATAAATTATAGATGTGTTGTTTTTCTGGAAAGTTCTTGTATTTAAGTACTGATGATATCTAGCTACTGAAAATGTCCAAAGTATATCAGATAACAATGTAACATAGTTTGCACATGATACATTATTAATCCTTTTTTTCGCTTTATTCTTTGCAGCTTGCTTCAGCTTTCATATCAGAGGGTCAGTAAACATTCCTCTTCCCGGATTCAAGGATCCCTTGTAGTGATGTCTGACCTTGAGCAATGAAGTCAGTCCGCATCTGGTATAATTTATTTTCCTTTGGTGATTGGATATTAAATGATCTTGGTATGTCGATGGCTCCAAGGAACTTTGTATAACCTCACATTTTTGGAACCTAACACAGTATGTGATTTTGCAAATTTGACAGATTTACAAGTTTGTTCATGCTACTGTATTTAAAATGATGGAACTCTCATTCACCATTGTTAAGGCTTGTAGCTGCAGAGATCAGATTTGGTCATGTTGTGTTCACCTTTTTCTCTGAATTGAAACTTCTTAGTGCAAAGAATGTTTACACAATGTTTTAATTTGTACTCTTTCCTAAATACGGAAAATGGTGCAGCCCACAACATGCTTGTCTGCAGCTGGACAATCAAAGTGATGCAAAACCCTTTTAAACAAAAAAAGATCTCTCACAACAAAACTTATATTACATTTCACGAAAATGCATACCATGGTACAACAGATGAGACTACTCGTGCCTCGCACTAGTAGTTGGTTTCCCTTGAGGTTGATTGCTAAGAACGTAGCCAGACAAATTCAACTTAAGGACAATGTTGATGCATGTCAAGAGACTCCTACTCTCTCACAAATTCTTGGGTTTGCTTCTCATATTCTCTTACAGGTTTTTCCCCTGGTTCCAAGGTTCATCTGTTGAGATGGTCATATGCACGACATGGCAGACCTTAAATTATTTATTTAAATGCTACCCAAATTCTGATCTAGGATTCATCAGCACCTCGAAATATTTGTATTTGTATTTTCCGGTAAGAAGATGAAGTAATGAAACAAATCACGTTTGTCAAAAAATAATGTAACAAATCACTTATTTCCTTTGTATCCAAATTAAAATATAAACTAAGAAAAAAATGACTATCATTTTTCTGTAAAACTAGCAAACTGACTTTTCATATATCATAGTGTTGATTTGGACAACCCAGAACAAATGTCGAGTTTGATCAACATTGGGGGAAAATTGTGTCCCTTGTCAACAAGCCTGTAACATGAATGCATGAAGCATCGGGATCCCCCTCTCCTTGGCGACGGAGATCTATATTTTGCATCAAAATCCTTCGACATGGGATACTCTTGCTGCAGTCCAATTTTATGGCATCTTTGGTAGCACTTGTCCCTTTGATGTTTCGGTATATTACATCTTCAACTTGTACTGCTGACTTCTATTAATTTTAATTGGGACATGATTTGTTAGACATAATATGAAACTTAAGAATATAATATATATTTGGAAGTTTAAATATGGTGTGAAACTTGTTTTTTATTGCAATTGTACTTGATGAAATATATGATATGATTCGCAAAATAAAAAACATATACAGTTAGTTATCAACTAGAGGTCGAATCTGTCACCTGTTCCGGGCAGGATCCTTCCTTGTCACAGTAATTTTGATCAATAATTATTGGATTGCTGACATTGTGCATTACAATATTTTGAAATCTGATGTTCTTTGCAAATCCAGATCCTCCCTGTACAAAATAACAGGAAACATAATCTGTTATCTAATTACTTAGTGTGAGATCTATTGCATGACAGATAACACATGTACACGTCTCGTGTACCTGCCATGTTTTAATCCTGACACCATTGGTGGTTCCTTTTAGTCTAGCTCGATCCACCAGTACATTGGAAACATGATCAGAAGAATTGCCTTTTCCTAAGCTTCCGATGCTAGCATTCAAAATTGAAAACACAATAGTTAAGTAAATCATTTGCTTAAGACCTATACATTACTTATCATTTGAGGTGAAGAATATAAACCTGATTCCATGCCCTGGTCCGCATGTCAGATCCATGATTAGAATTTTCTTCGACCCACTTACTATCGAAACACAATCATCACCTTCAACAAATATGAACATGCGAAAAAATCATTCAAAATAGAACAAAATACTTCTTTGCTGTAGATGATTTTCTTTTCCGTAATCAGTTTACTTGAGGAAATGTTATTAATAATTACCTGTTCTTATAACAGAACTGAATATTTGAACGTTCTTGGTGCCAGTAATATGAATTCCATCAGTGTTGGGGCTAGTCCGGGGTGCAATTACTCTGAGATTATAGGCTTGTATATTTCTACTGTTCTTAAAGGCAAGATGCATCTGCTGTGCATTCTTTATCCTCAGATTTTCAACTTTTATATTCTTGCACTCATCGAATGTTACTGCCTGAAAACAGAGCAAAACTATTTCACAAAAGAAGAAATCTATAAAACCATATATTTCTCTTTTCATGTCAATCAGCTTGATTTTTAAGTGTTGGCAAATGCCAATCAATTTCTATATAAGAGATATTACATAGAAATTTTATAAAATGATTGTTTCTATTAAGAATTGGAACATACCGTTGGTGCATGGGTGCAAGGCTGCAAATAAAAAAAAAGATAAAGAAAAGAATAATTTAGTAATTTCCTAATTAAGATTTATATAAATAAAAAATAGTACAGGAGGCATTTATTAATATAACTTTAGAGAATGTAACGGAATCAAAAAATGAATATTAATTCAGGATAATAAACATTATTACATACCAAGGTTATGTTAATTTTGCAAGACTGTCGCCACCATTTTTTTCCATTTCCGTTGATTGTTCCTCCACCTCCTACTAGTACATCAGTTAGATTCTGAAAAGCAAGCCATTCTCTTGTGTTTTCTTTATAATCTGATCGGTGCGGAGAAGCTTTGATTGTCCCATGTATCTATATCACATATTACATATTTAAAAAATGTAGGTAAATATCAAGTAATAAATCTTTGAATTTTGAGAATAATATGTACCTTGCACAATATTTTCCCTTGTTTTACCATTCGTTCATATTAAATACAACCATTGTTTTAAAAATCGGCTGAGGCGGCGCCTAGGCGACCGTCTAGGCGTTAGGCGCCACCAAAACGCCCCTGAGGCGGGGTTAGGCAGAGATTTATGCGGTTTTTCGTATAAATCGGCCAAAAAACGAATAAAATCTGTCTAGACGGTCAAAAATCTGTTGAAAGGCGGTCAAAAAGCGGTCAAGGCGGTCAAAAATCGGTAAAAAATATTGAAAATTTTAAAAATCGGCAAAAATATTTGGTAAAAATATTTAATAAATAAAATATTAAAAATAATATTTAAATACAACCGATTAATGCTCCGATTAATCCATCCGATTAATTCCCACCTACCCGATTAGGCGTTAGGCGGTACCCTGATCACCCTGGACCGCCTAACGATTTATGGAACACTGAATACAACACTTGAATACAACACTGAATACAACACGTATTTAATTTTTAACTTAATGACTGGTTTTATTGCATCAAATCGATACATATCTCATGTAACTGTAAATATAAATTGCAAGTTATTACAAACACATTATGTATAGTATGTAAATTAGTCTTCCTTACCATGATACGAAGATGTGGTTTACATGGGCCTTCAAATGAATTAGGCTTAAGGTGATACACCCTCTTGGGAGGAACAACAAATGCAGCTCCATTTGTAGAACATGCCTCTTTCCAAGCTTTTTGAAATGCCTAGGAGAGTACCATACATACATGAAGTTCTTTTTCATTAAATTATTATAATAAAGGGTCAAGTCGTTGCACATGTATGTTGTAACATATCATAATAGGACCACTTGTTAGGGTGCTTAATCTGTATGACAACATACGTCTTTTTGTTTTTGTGGACGTGACCCGTATAGTAATAACAACACCATGAAACAAGGTTGTGAAATTATAAACAAAGTCGGAAATCATCATCTAATAAAATCCAAGTGAACATTACCTCAGAATCATCACTTGCATTGCCTTTAGCTCCGAAATAATCGACATTCACAATTTTTCGAAAGCTTTGAGGTGCAACGTTCGAAGTATGTTTGGCTATTGGATGACTTCTCCTCTTCATGAAGTTGTGAATGCCATCATCAGAATGTGATGAATCTCTCTCCTGATAACTACTAACTAAACACAAGGGACAACATACAAAAATGATGATGTAGCATACTATTAAAAAGTAGCTTTGAGGTGCCATTCTCATGTTATGATAGATGGTATGGGTTTGGAGTATGATGGTAGCGCGAGAGGGGGGTTATTTAAATTGAGACAAAATTATTAAAAAGGTTGATTGGAGAATGTTTGTGATGATGAGAGGTATGGATATTCAAAAGAGACTGAGAAGAAAAGATTTCATGGGGGTTAGCCAACTTTAGGTGCAAAAAAAAAAAATTTCGCTAAATTAGGTGCAAAAGTTTTCTTCTGTCAACGGAATGAGAATATCATATACTATTCGCTTTTAATATGATGCATTTTTACCAATATTTAAATATACATATAATATCCCTTAAAATATGAAAAATCTAAAATTTAATAATTTAATCAGTTGACTTGAAACAGAAATTATACTTTTTGGTGTTAGTATATTGTTTTTGAAATTCATTATATTGACCAACTGCACTCATCTTCCATATTTCTCCCACTAAGATTTTGGTATTCAGTTAGTACTTTAAATATTATTATATATCTTCCACCAAGATTTTGGTAATTTGTTAGTGTTTACAAAATTACTCAAATTTATTGATTATAGATAATAGATAAGGATCTCTATGTCTGTTTTTAATCTTCTTTTCTTTTCTTTTTTTTTTTTTTTGTTTTACAGAATAGTCATGTCTGTTACTAAAAACTAAATGATACATTTTGTGTCAAGGAAGGTCAGCAATATGTAAGAAAGATGATTTGCAAGTTAGTTTATTGAATCTCACGTGTAAATATTACAATAAGCCTCGTTAAAAATACGTTAACGTGCAGTTGATGCAACTAAGGTTTCCACTATATATCCCATTTTCACAGAAGTTTATTCATGGGAGTTCAAGTATCACTTTTGCAATGCTTGTGTGATACGGACGTTGACTCAAGTTTTTCAATTAAAATACAAAAATTTGGCAGTTTGTTTGCTATCTAGCCTATCTTATAACCTTGACCATATCAATTTTTGCTTCCTCAACATCTATTATATGTGCATTTGGGTACCCATAGTTTACGAAAGAGTTGTTTTGAAATGCATTCCAAAATTTTAAGTAAATTCGATACAAATGGTACCACCGTACCAGGCAACATAACATTTTTGAAGGGAAAGTCAGTTGGAAAAACAAAAATGATCTGAAAAGTCAAATAATATTGGTTATAGCAGGTAAGATTCTGATTAGACGGCACACTCAAAGATAGTATGTATGTGCGATCTATTTCGGATCTAAATCAGATGTTTTGTTTTGCATGTCATAGATGTATTTTAAGGGGATTTGTCTCGTGAAGTACTTGTTATCAATCTTGTAGGATATAGATAAATTATCTATACTATTATATTAAAGCCGGAACAAGACAAATTATCTATACTATTATATTAAAGTCGAAACATTGAAAGTTTTGGTTTTCGGTTTGGTTATCCTATTTATTTTGGTTTTCACCTTTTAAATATAAAATAAATCAATTTTAATTCGTTAAAATTAAAACCAAAACACGTCTACAACACGTCTCATATACAACACGTCTTATTAATCCAAGAAAACACGTCTTATATGCTTTTAAGGGTCAAGAATTTTGCAGGTTCGTAATTAAAGCCGAAATATTGAAAGTTTTGGTTTTCGGTTTGGTTATCCTAAGTTTTGGTTTTCGGTTTGGTTATCCTAATTATTAAAATAAATAATTAAATTACAAAAACAACTCAAAAAACTAATTACTAATGTTAACGTAATTATATTCTGATTAAAATTCCTTCATCCACTTCTACTTGGACTCTTTTTTCTGCTCCAACAACTCAATTATTCATTTTTTCTAAAGATTTTACTTCTAATTAAACCCCTTTACCATTTAATTTAAAACTAATATTACAATAATTAATATATATCCAAAATATCACACCATATCTATACTATTATATTAAAGCCGAAACATTGAAAGTTTTGGTTTTCGGTTTGGTTATCCTAAGTTTTGGTTTTCGGTTTGGTTATCCTAATTATTAAAATAAATAATTAAATTACAAAAACAACTCAAAAAGCTAATTACTAATGTTAACGTAATTATATTCTTATTAAAATTCCTTCATCCACTTCTACTTGGACTCTTTTTTCTGCTCCAACAACTCAATTATTCATTTTTTCTAAAGATTTTACTTCTAATTAAACCCCTTTACCATTTAATTTAAAACTAATATTACAATAATTAATATATATCCAAAATATCACACCATATCTTTCCGTAATTATTTTTAGTAGTAATTTTTGTAATTAAAACACGGAGTACTTTTTAATTTAAAATTAATCTTGCGATCACTAATATACACCCAAAAATATCTCACCATATATAAAAATCATTATTTTTATTAATAAATAACAATCGTTAGATCTAATAATAAGATATATTATATGATTAAATTAATTTACTAAAAATTCAAAGTTTGAACCCGTCAATGACATTTTTAATTTAGAATTTTACAAAATAAAATTTAAACCATGCATTTCATTATATAAATTTATATTAAATTAAAATTAAAAAATTATTAAAAATAAGGATTATATAAAAACATAATTATAATGTTAAATAAATTTTATAACCTATCAAATATCAAATATCTATCTATACAATTATATTAAAGCCGAAACATTGAAAGTTTTGGTTTTCGGTTTGGTTATCCTAAATTTTGTTTTCGGTTTGGTTATCCTAATTATTAAAATAAATAATTAAATTACAAAAACAACTTAAAAAGCTAATTACTAATGTTAACGTAATTATATTCTGATTAAAATTCCTTCATCCACTTCTACTTGGACTCTTTTTTCTGCTCCAACAACTCAATTATTCATTTTTTCTAAAGATTTTACTTCTAATTAAAACACTTTACCATTTAATTTAAAACTAATATTACAATAATTAATATATATCCAAAATATCACACCATATCTTTCCGTAATTATTTTTAGTAGTAATTTTTATAATTAAAACATGGGGTACTTTTTAATTTAAAATTAATCTTGCGATCACTAATATACACCCAAAAATATCTCACCATATATACAAATCATTATTTTTATTAATAAATAACAATCGTTAGATCTAATAATAAGATATATTATATGATTAAATTAATTTACTAAAAATTCAAAGTTCGAACCCGTCAACGACCTTTTTAATTTAGAATTTTACAAAATAAAATTTAAACCATACATTTCATTATATAAATTTATATTAAATTAAAATTAAAAAATTATTAAAAATAAGGATTATATAAAAACATAATTATAATGTTAAATAAATTTTATAACCTATCAAAAGAAACCCGTGCTTCGCACGGGTTATAAGCTAGTATAAATTAAATCTATACTATACTAAAAATAGGGTATAATTGGTTGGTCGGTCGGTCGGTTAACACCTTCCCAAAAAGTTTGTTAACACCTTCCAAAAATGAAAAAATAAATTAAAATATATATAAAAACTCTTTCAAACCACATATATTACTTAATGACAAACTCTATTAATTACACTTCAATTAATATTCAATTACATACTATGTTAGTTATATTTAAGTTAAAATCCATTTATATTTATATTATTATGACAAAATATAATCATAATTCGAATAATATATCATATAATTAAATGATTATTATTTAATAATAACTCTTTCAAACCACATATCTATACTATTATATAAATTCCGAAACATTGAAAGTTTTGGTACCTGTTTTTTGGTACTTAGTGAATTTACTTATTTACCCTTCATTATAAAAAACATAAATACACCTAAAATAAATAATAACATAATATAATTAATGGTAATTAGTCTAGATAATACCTTTTATAAACACCTAAAAACATCAATCGTATCATATCTTTCTATCATTTATATTTTCTTTCCAATTAAAACACGTTATAATTAATGATAATTAGTCGATTAAGATAATAAAATTAATGGTAATTAGTCGATTGCCTTTTTCACATTAATATAATAAAATTAATGGTAATTAGTCGATTGCCTTTTTTCACATTATTTTTAGATGAACATATTACCTTTTATAAACACCTAAAAACATCAATCGTATCATACCTTTCGATCATTAATATTTTCTTTCGAATTAAAACACATTATCTTTTTAATTTAAAACAAATCTAAATTAATGGTAATTAATCGATTACCTTTTTCACATTTACTTTTAGTTGAACATATTACCTTTTATAAACACCTAAAAACATCAAGCGTATCATATATTTCGATCATTAATATTTTCTTTATAATTAAAACACGTTACCTTTTTAATTTACAACAAATCTTACAGTCATTAATATATACCCGAAAATATCACATCATATTTCTCAATTATTAATAAAATATATTAAAAATCGTATACATTGTTTATAATAAGGAAATATTAATATAATCTGTAAACATGAGTATATTAAATTATATTAAATAAAAATTAAAAAAATTATTAAAAATAATGATTATACAAAAACATAATTATAATATTAAATAAAATTTATAATATAATACAAGAAACCCGTGCGGGTTATTGTAGCGTAGAATCCAACAAGATAAACTAGATTCAAGCTAAACAAAACTAGCAAATGAAAGATATAGTCGAAAAAAACAACTCATAACATCTATACTATTGTATTATATTAAAGTCGAAAGATTGAAAATTTATCAGTTTAATTTTCGGTTTGGTTATCTTAACTATTAAAATAAATAATAACATAATATAATTAATGATAATTAGTCGATTGCCTTTTCACATTTATTTTTAGTTGAAAATATTATTTTTTTAAACATCTAAAAACATTAATTGTACCCTATCTTTCAATCATTAATATTTCCTTTCTGATTAATACGTTATCCTTTTGATTTAAAACTAATCTTACAATCATTAATATATTCCCAAAAATATCACACCATATTTTCCAATTATTAATAAAATATATAAAAAAATCATAAATAAACATTAGTATAATCCGTAAACATAAGTATATTAAATTAAAAATTAAAATAATATTAAAATAATGATTATATAAAAACATAATTGTAATATTAAATAAAATTTATAACACAATTATAAAAAAAACCCGGGCATCGCACGGGCATTGAAAGTTTTTCGGTTCGGTTTTCGGCACTATCATCCTAATTATTAAAATAAATAATAAAGAAATATATTTAATGATAATTAGCCGATTGCCTTTTTTAATTAAAAGATATATTTACTTTTAATTTATAATATTACCGTTTATAAACACCTAAAGTATCGTATATTCCAATCAATAATATTTTTTTTATAATTAAAACACATTAACTTTTAATTTAAAATATAATCTTGCAATAATTAATATATACCCAAAAATATCACATCATATCTTTTAATCACTAACAAAATATAATAGAAATCCTGAAAAATGATCGTTAGCTTTTTAGTAAAAAATAGAATCGTTAGATCTCATGATTAGATATATTATATGATTAAATTAATTGGCTAAAATTTCAAGGTTCATATTTCGTCAACGACAAATTTATTATAAAATTTTATAATATAAGTTTTAAACCATGCATATCATTAATTAAATTTATAATAAATTATTTAAATTAATATTTAAGTAAATTATTGAAAATAATTTATTATATAAAATATAATCATAACAAAAATTAAAATTTATTATATATCAGAAGAAATCCGTGCATCGCACGGGTTATAAGCTAGTATATAATTATAAATTGTAAGAAATCAATTAGTTCACGTAACGATATAAATGAACATACAATTACAGAATTAATTATAACTAAAGGAGAAGGGTTTGAGAAAAACAAACAGAGATTGGATTTAATCTCGAGTCCAGAAAACCTGTCTCCTTAAAGCAGTTTCGTCCCTTACCGTCTGGCTTAACGACCTTCCTCCCAGGATAAAACGAGATACTAGTATAATCGATAAATCGAAAATACTTTCAGCGAACTTGAATCGAGCCCGAAACTATCACCAGGATATTTTGAAAGTTTAAAACTGAGGAGAGTGATATTATATAGATGGCTATAATTTTCACGACTTAATAAAACTGATGCCCTAAGACTCTATTTATAAAGAGAGACTTGAAAGGACTTGTTATTCTTTCCGATGTGGGACAAGGTATTTATAATAAAACACAAGGAATAAGTTTGTACTACTCTCGATGTGGTACACTTCTAAATACCACTTTAAAGGATCGTACTTTGGAATATCAATTCTCATTCAGCCTTTATCCATTTTGAGCATGTAAATATGCTTTGGATTCCTCTTGCAGAATAGAATAAAATCCAGCCAGTACACAACACTAACATATAGTGTTTATCACTCAAATTGAGTCTCAAAATTATCCACAACTTAGTCTAAAATACTAAGTTTTTCCAACAATCCCCCACAAATGAGATTGATGGTCTAGTAGTACACACCATACAGACAGACAGACAGACACGGAGTTTGACTTGGTGATAGTTTCAACGGTCAGATATAGCATACGGTAGGTAGAGGTATGCTCCTTGAACCTCCGCTCGAGTAAATATACCGACCTTACTGGTAGATAGTAGACGCGAGTGTCCTTGAACTGTTCGACCGTTTGTGTAAGCGATGCTATACTTATCACTATACCCTTCCTGACTCATTCAGTTCTCATGATTATGTCCATTTTTGGCCATGGAACATCGTCCTGGTTTTACAGGAGTTTATAAAGAATTGTACCTCACAATTCTCCTTTAAAGCGGCCCCACTTCTCTCCCACATAGGTGATCTTTATCTTATAGAGTAACCCGCGTTTACTCAATTGAATTTCATGCATTCAAACTTGAATTCCATGTATTCGTCAAAGATCATTAAAAGCATAGAGCTTAACCTCGTACCTTACGGGTCTCACTGTTTCCTAATCATAGAAATAGGCCAAGGGTTACCCCCACAGTGATTTGGTCATCATGATTTAGTTGGTCCATTGAACCAAGTTCTTGGGATCTCTAGTCAGCAATGGTTGGGTGTCCACCATGACGCCGTTAAGCAATAGGCTTAAGGCCCATCCCTTTCGATGATTTTACAATTATCTCTCAGTATAACCAGATTCTCTTGGTTTAACCAGATTATCTAAGTTTAACCATCTTGTTAATGGATCCACAACATTATCATTTGACTTTACTTTACCAAGTCAATCTTGATAATTCTCGTCGAGAGTAATTGTTTTAATGGTATTATGTCATCGTCATAGAGGCGAGACATACCATTTCATATACCACTATATGATCTCCCAATTTGCAAATTATTTACCTAATAAATGCATATTGAAGACACATTTTCTTTCATTAGGAATATCCTTTAAAAAGTGACTACCAATTCACCCTCTTACATGCACGTATATTATGCAATAGACTCGTATTCCATCATGAATCGAGCTATGTTTAATCGTCCATTTACGATTTCCATGACATGGCTGCTTAAGTTAATGTGAACTAAATTCACTAATGACTTTTAAGTTCTTAAAGTCAAACATCTAACATTCATACTATATCCACATAGTACAATTAGATATCATTTGCAATGCAGCCCAAACTCACGAGTATATCTCAAACACCTTAGTCTCATTGCAATCACTTTCAAGACACCAATTTCGAGTTGACTCGTGCAACTACTCAGTTTACCAACTGTGTAGCCTATGTATGATTTTGTACAATTTTAAAAATGTACAATAGACTTCGAGTCATTCTTAAGAGATCCTTGTTAACCTACACTTGGATATATACGAATTCATTCTAGCTATACTAGATTAAGTTACGTTGATCTCTTCAAGATTTACATCACCAACGTGTGACATTGTTAACACTAATACACGCAAGCGTACACGGTCACAAGTAATATAGAATAAAGTTGAGTTCGTTCCCACAAAGATCTGGTTTAGGTTCAATTCAGTTCATGTAACTATGCAACAATGTATGGTTTTTATTCACTGCTAAGACAATTAACAAATTTGGGTTTAATTAACTAAATTAACTAAGAAGTAAATTAACAACTAAGAATTAATTAACTAACGAGAATTAGAATCGAATTACTTCTACAAGAGTAACATGGGATCCTAACTTCATTAAATACTTCACTTAGAGTTGACGCCTTTAATCAATACATATGATGGTTTTGATATCTGACCAGACAACACGGAACAAGTATACGCTACTTCTCAATATACGAATACCAAACTAAACATACATCCACAAAAGAGATAGAAGATGAATAGACACCAATTATGCTTAGACCCTATATCTCTATAAGATTTGAAAACATAACGATTGAAGAACAAGTTGTCTATTAAGATCACATAGGGCAACATAATATCTCTATTTACGCCACAAATCATGATGTTAAAACATCAACCTATCCTATGCTAGCATAGCAAGTTCTAAATCTCAATATCCACTCTCGTTTCGCAAGAGATTAACAAATTAGATGTTCGCGACGCATCTAAACACATGAAACACAACCATACAAGGATATCAAGATTCACCACACATAAATCTTTAGAGCGATCAAACTACTAAGCTACAGATATAAATTCATTAGAATCCCATGACAACGATTAGTTCATAATTGAACCGTTCGTCATCATGGGATCTAATGAAACCATGATAATAAACAAAGTATTAAAGATTAAAAATAAACTAGAGTAATGAGTTAAGAAAACAAATCCCAAAAACATCCAAGAGTATCGCCTAATTAGAAGAAAACAAAAGTAGATCTAGATCTCCGTTGCTTGTCACGAGCGTAGGAATCCTTTTCCAAGTCTGAATCTCCGTCTTCGACTCTCTCTCTCTATGTTATGATGAGAATTGGTCATGTTTTATGATGACAGAATGTGTTTATATAGGCCCCCATGTCTTGTCCATCAAGAAACTACCAAATCAGAATTAAAATAGAATACGTTTCCTAAACTGATTCTGTTTTGAAGGAAAATTCGTAACTGACTTTTCTTCATTATTTCTGGGCCGTTCTAGTTGTGTTTTGACATCTGGACCACTTTAGGATGAAAGATAATCCCGTTAGCTTCACGTGGACTGTAAATCATCCAAAACGGACTTGCAGAACTCAAGATATGGCCAAAATATTGCATCAGCAATGCTGTCAGTGACCGCGCGCGCTGCCTGCGCCCAGCAGTCTGTCCAACGCGCTGCCTGCGCGTGCCACGCACAGCCTGCACCCAGAATTCTGTCCAAGGTTGTAGAAAATTTTTTTGTCTTCGCGTGAGCTGTAAGATCGCTGAATTCGGACTCTTAGAACTCCAAATATGGCCAAAACAGTGTAGACTGCGCAACCTACCCGGAAAATCCGAATTTTAATCAATTTAACCTCCAACTCTTAGTTCTGCAAAACTCAATGAAAACACATTAAACACACCACATACTTGAGGCCAAGTAATTAATTTAAGCCGATATGGAACGCTCTAAGTGGATATAAAATCCACTTATCAGACATGTATCCTCTAAGACTTTCAAAGTTATTAAGATTTTAATCTCCAAAATCAAAACTTTAAGTCTCATCTAAATTGCTAGAGATGATCATCTAGTCATTATTTCTCGTAATGATCCGATCACTCACGTGCAATCACAATATCATCTCATGTATAAAAAACATATACACACTTGTCAATTCACTGATTTTCTATCAATTTGATATCTCAAAATTGGCATATGTCACATTTTGGTTATTACTTTACCAGTCATTAGCTAAGGCTTCAATTCATAATTGACATTACCAATTTTTAGCGTCCCAAAAATTAGTAATTTCAATTTATCTCATTACTAAGTTTAAGCGTCCCTAAATTGGCAATACTCATTCATTCAGTTACCAAATTTGAGCGTCCTCAAAGTGGCAACTATATCGTTTATTATGAAGTCATAACATCTCGCAACAATATCAAATATTATATTGCAAATTTTCGTATCTATGTTGTTTCAAACAACATAATCACCGAAATACAGACTTTCTACTCTTGCCTTAGCCAGAGAAACCAAGAAAGACTGTTCCAAAGTTCATTGATGTACTTCTAAATTTCACACTACTGACAATTTAAGTATCATCTTGATGAACCATATTCTCGTAACTCAAGAATATATCATAAATTAAGTTAGGTCTTCACTCTTGACTGTAACCTTTTAATATAAGTCTGACCTGACCTTTTACTTTTCTTTGACCCATATATGATCTTTTCTAATTTGAAAATTCGTTCAGGTTTCTTTTCTAATTTGAAAATTTGTTTTGGTCCAAATGGCATCTATCTCGCAAGAAGATCCATATGTTATTAAACATGATTCTGTCACATAGAATCATTTCTCTATTTCTTAACACCCTTTTTTCCCCCACAATGGATATAGAGAGATCATATTTATTTGAAAAATGTCACAGTCCATTTTCTAACATACGTGTTAGAAATCTTGATTTATTGACTTTTTACTCGAAGTCAATTTCTCTACTGATATCCTTTTTTCTCGTAGGATCATCAGAAAATTCTCATAGCTTCTCTCAAGTTTTGAGGTTTACTTTCAAGTAAAATTTTAGACATTTTTGGATTAACAAATTTTCCAAGTCTTTTGCTCTGTCTAGGTTCAATCTCACATTCATCCAATAACTCATAAGTTTATTCGGATAAATTTTAATTACAGATTTACAAGGAACTACTAACTCATCATAGAAGCATTCCTAGATTCCGTTATTACAAGCATTCCTAGATTCCGTAATTACATTCTTATGAATCTCACAAATAAGATTCATATACATGATATTATTAGACTCAATCGTTGTCTATATATCCATCCAAAATAACCCAATTGCTTTTGGATCTCCTTTAACCTTTATTGGTATAGGTATCAAGACATCTTCAAGATACCCACACATTTTAAATATATCTAAGAATGTCATTATAGAATTCGCAGAAAATTTTAATATTTACGCTTCAAGATACCCCCACATTTTAATATTTCTAAGAATATTAAATACATTCCAGAATTGATAGAAAATTCTATATTTCCTTTAATGGTATCTTGTTTAAGGTTTGAACTGATCACAATCATTTTGCATCTCCACTTAGAGCGCAATTCAACTTGCAGCTACTCCATTCATCTGATGCAAGTAAAGTGCAGTGGCCATATGAATATTCACGTTGTGAACAAAAATCACCCAGTGTGTTTACCACGAAAGTCATTCTTTACCATCTTAATTTTCTGTATTAAGTTGGTTTTCAATCTCGAGCTTATAGAGTATATTTTTCTCAATAAAGCTTCATTTTTACTCTTTAACGAGTACACGTAATCAATGTATTACTATAACGTAATCACATAACTTATTACCACCTCTCACTAGAGCAGGATTCACGTCATTCATGGTTTTAATATCATGGTCAAAGAACTTTCATGTTCTTGTCATTGAAAAATTCATTAATTGAATTTCTCTCAAATTTTAATTTGGTTCAGAAGAGAACCTAATTTTCTGGCTCATCACTGGTACAACCAGAAGAGACCAGTGGAAGAACATAAACTTCCAATAAACCCACATTCAACGATCCTTGATGAACTGATGTGTTAGGGTTAACTACATTCTGGATTTCTCCAAATTTCAGCATACGAAGTTGACCACAATGTTGTATTAGGTATCACATGGATCACCATAATAGGTTCGTGTGTCACTGCCTCAGCAGACCAACACCAATACGAGATATCATAATTTTTTTTTTCTAGAAGAATGAATTCAAACAGAAAATATATAAATCTCATATAGACCTTTAACCTGTACTCAATACGTAACAGGTCCGTTAGGTTTTTAACGTCTAAAAACATCCACGAAGGATTTTAGTTCATATAAATTTTTTTCCCGCAATCAATGATTAACGATCCAACAATTAAATAATTAATACAAATTAAATATTTAAAATGCTCTCTCCGAAACAAATCAATAATTGCGAAAAACGTGTAACGGAAAAGGCTCCACCATATTTATTCCAGATACAAGCATCACCATGCCAACACATATTACATATACATTCAATACATATGAACTATCTCACGGGCAATCTAAATTATAATATCTCATTAACAAATATAATTTATGTAAATATTGTCATATTGTGAGATAAAAGAATATACCCTACTATCAAATAATCTTATTCCATAATGAACATTAGTGATCGTACAAAATCATATATATATATAACTTTGCTACACATACAATAATAAACAGAATGTAGACCACAAATTTTAATTTCTATTTTATATTAAATAGAAATATATCATGTTATAGCTAAGTCAACATAGATTACATAAGTGAATTCAGCCTATAAGTATCTATTTATATTATAAAAGCTGTTACCATTTTTAAGCTAAATTTACCATAATAACCTTATACTCTTTCTCTATTTACTGTATTTTGCCACTTGATTACGTTCATCTCTACGTATTTTGTTTATCTACATATTACAGCCTTATTACTTCTTCTTACACCATTAATTAGAACGTATTTGAACAAAAGAGATCCTCATACCGAGATAAAGCTTCTCCAACACACCTCTGTTTCATTCTTCTTTTCTAATTTTGAATTCCTAATTGACTTATTCCGCTTTCAATTGTTGCCGCTCTTTCGAAAACAAATTTGCTGTTTTAGAATGATTCATACTTGAATGAGGTTTGCTTGAAATCACTCTGCGATCAACACTACTCTGCGATAAATACTTCATCATGAAAAAGGTTTCTCTTCTATTGTTGAGGATTATGTTTATTTATGATCCGTAATTAAATTCCACGTACTCTTCTTATTTATGACGAAATAATTATGGATGATTGTATTTATTATGTCTGATTGTCTGATTTGTGTATGGTTGTGGATTGTAGTTGTTTGAAAAACATAAAGACATAGACAAGGCTGACAATATTCTTTCTTCTAATCTGTTTGTGTCGGATGAGCCTTTATTATCTTCCGTTTGTGAGTTATGTTGTTGTGTTGATTTCATTGTTCTCATTTTCTTATATTTCTTTGTTACTAAAATTTTCTTATCGGTGTAGTTAATTATGAACTTGGAATGATGAAAGAACATGTGCGTCCGACTAACGTTATTCCTTCAGAGTCACATGAGATTTGTGAGAATGTTGATGAAGAGATTTGTAAGTTGGAGATTTTTTGCTTAAATTTCGCAAATTTTCAGCTTCTGAATTTGTGACAATGTTCATCTTCGAATGTAGTTGATCATACGTTGTCTCCTGTTCCTTTGACCAACCATAAGAAATTACCCGCATGTGCTACTATGTGTGAGTCAGAATTCTTTAAGTTTTATTAAATAAGATTCTTATTTGCTGTCATGTAATGTTTTTACATGTGTATTACAGATGAAGATGATTTGATAGATTTAAAAAAAAGGAAAGCAGCAGGAGATCGAACTGCTACAATCCCAATATTGTTTGATGTTTGTGAATAATATCCTATATTAAAATCTTAAAATATTGTTGATTTTAATTTTTTCGTGGCATTGTATGATGTTAGTTTCATTACTTACAGTTAACAATGATCTAAGCATGATGAAGGTCCAATCTAAGAGAAAAAAGATTGTCATGAAAGAAAACATTAATCCTCAACATTCTCCCGTTAAGAAGAATGGTCAGGGTAATATTTGATCATTTTTTTAATGTTCATTATGGTTAGTTATGTAGCATCTTTTTCTGGTATAAAAATTACAGTTAACTATTGTTTTGCAGTTGGCCCGATGAAAGAGAATGTAAACCATCAGATGAAAAGTTCTTCAGAAGTCGTTCATACTCCAAAAAGGAAAATCACCCCTTTATCATTGCGAAAACCAATCCAAACAAATAATGGCCAGTGTAAAATGTTAAATTTTTTACCATTTCTTCGATACTATTAATTTTATAACAATTTTTCTGACATATTAAAGGTGATTCTAATAAAGTTAATACAAGCAACTGCAAGAAGAAGAACAGGGTCTTCAATTTGTTAGAGCAAACACCAATTTCGACTTTGGATAATGTTTGTAAGTGAATCCCATTAATAGATCATTATGCTTTTGAAGATAATTTCAAAAATATTTGATATTAAATTTGTTGATGTGATTGATGTCTCTAATGTTTATAGTTAGCTCATCTGTTGGAGCTTCTACTTCTATGGATAAAGATTTTATTAAACGGTTTCAAGACAGTCCGCAGAACTTGAATTTTGAGATGACTGAAAATTTTGATTCTTATGTTCGTACACTTGAAGATGTCGGTATGTATAATCCCAATTCATACTTTCTGCACATTTTTCCCGAATATGAAATTAATTATGCTTCTAATATATGTGCAGAATTTTGTAGAGTTGGTGATGTTCAGGATGATGAGACAGATTTGTATGAACATGATGGTATAGTCTTTGACATGGACAGTTTTGAAATTATAGGACTTAATACCTTATTTGTTTTCATCAAGGAAAGAGTTATTCAATCTTCTTTTGCAGAGAACATGGATGACGTAGATTGTTGGTCAGATGAAAATTGCAAAAAAACTCACCAAGGTAATTCTCAACATTTCAAATATAGTTTACGAAATGCAAAATTGTTTAAATGTTTCTATGATATATACTGCAGTTCCAACTGAGTACGCCAGCTTAGGGTCTCCTAATGTGAAGTGTAGTAAATGTGAAGCTTGGATGTGGAAGGAAGAGCGTGCAAACAAAAATGTTACACGTGGAACACCAGAGTTCTCTTTGTGTTGTGCAAAAGGTCAGATACAACTCCCGAAGGAAAAACCAACTCCTTCATTCCTATGGCAGTTACATAATGACAAGAAGAAGGGTCCCAAATTTAAGGAAAGTATCCGTCTTTACAACAGTATGTTCGCTTTTACATCAACTGGTGGTAGGGTTGATCATTCTATCAACTGTGGTGGGGCACCTTATATTTATAGATTAAATGGCCAAAATCATCATCTTTTTGGTTCTCTTATTCCTGATGATGGCAAAGATCCCAAATTTTGTCAACTCTATATTTACGATACCGAGAATGAAGTTGAGAATAGAATGAAATGGGTCAATGTTCATGATGGTCAAATAGTTCATGCAGAAATTGTTGAGGGATTAATGAAAATGTTGGATGAAACCAATGAGTTGGTAAAAGAATTCAGAACACAACGTGATCGCTTTGAAGAAGGACAAGTTACTGATCTTGAAATTACATTGAAGATATCCAGGGCAGAGAATGGTCGGGAGAATCATATTGTTCCTGCAGACAATGTTGCTGGTATAATGGCAAGTGACCTTGATGACAACTGTGGATACCGTGATATTGTTATTCATTCTAAAGAAGATGGATTGGAAAGGATATCTGACATTCATCCTAAACTAATGGCGTTGCAATATCCCCTGCTATTTCCCCATGGAGATGATGGTTTTCATATACATCTATCATATGGGAACTCTGAGAAGAAGTCCTCAAGGAAAAGAAATATGATCTCACAGAAGGAATATTACTCTTATAAGTTACAAGTGCGACACAATGAAGGTAAATTTTCCACAAAAATACTCTTACATTAATGTTACAAGTCTACACTATATTAAGTTTTAATAGTGAAAGTGTATGTGTGTACTTAAGAAGACATATGACTTATCTGGGTTTTTAACATTAAATAATTATACACAGGTATGACACCACGTTTAGGTGGTCGCTTATTCCAACAGTACATTGTCGATGCTTTTTCCACAATTGAACAAGCCCGTTTGTGGTGGTTCCGAACTCATCAGACAACAGTACGTAATGAACTATATGCACAAATCTATGATTCATTGCATACTGGAAATGTGGATGCGTCAAATGTTGGTAAAGGCATTATACTTCCAGCTGGTTTTGTTGGATCAAGAAGATATATGCAACAAAACTTTCAAGACGCACTTGCAGTTTGTCGGTATATTGGCCATCCAGATATTTTTCTTACAATGACAACAAACCCCATGTGGGATGAGATCATGCAAATGATGAATCTTCTACCTAATTGTTTGCCTCAAAATTCACCTGATATAATTGCACGGGTATTCCGATTGAAGCTGGATCAACTAATTGATGACATCAAGAACAAATCATTTTTTGGTAAATGTCTGGGAGGTAAAAAAACTACGTTTAACTAACTGTTATATTATTTTACTAGCATTAATATTTTAACTTACTGAAATCAGTTTTTGTTTTATGATTTGTAGTGATGTACGTTGCCGAATTCCAGAAGCGTGGATTGCCTCATGTTCACATGTTAATATGGTTGGATTCATCGGCAAAGAAAAATTTGAAGCATAATGTTGACAAGTATGTTTCTGCTGAAATTCCTAATCCTGATGAAGATCCTGCAGGTTACGCTGCTGTTAAGGCTTTTATGATTCACGGGCCATGTGGTGTTGATAATCCAAAATCACCATGTATGAAACAATATCAATGTATACGCCATTTTCCTAAAAAGTAAGTATTTTAATTTTTACTAATAATTTATAAGATTCATTTCTGATGCAATTCCTTCTATAATTTTTGTAAACATCAATATCTAAATTAATTTTCGTAGGTATTCTCCTTCCACGACATTTGATGAATCTGGATTTCCTATTTATAAGCGTCGAAAGACCAATGTTAGTGTTAATATACGGAATCAGGATTTAGACAGTAGGTGGGTTGTTCCATATAACCGAGACCTATTGGTTAAGTATCAATGCCATATGAACGTGGAAATCTGCTGTCATGCAAGGAGTATTAAATATCTTTTTAAGTATTGCCTGAAAGGTCACGATCGAGCAACTGTGGAGATTCGAGGCAGGAAAAAAGATAATGGAAATGGGAGTAACGATGGTCCTATAGACGAGATTAACCAGTACTTTGATGGTAGATATATATGTGCAAATGAAGCAGCCTATCGAATATTTGGGTTTAATATTCATTACAGGACAACATCAGTACAACGCCTTTCCTTTCACTTGCCAGGAAAAAAAAACTGCACTTTCAAAGCTCATGAACCGCTGCCAAAAGTGATTGCAAGAAAGAAACGTAAGTCCAGTCAACTAGAAGCCTTTTTCATTTTAAATGCGACTGATCCTGAAGCAAGGCAATATACATATGATGAGATTCCACAACATTATGTATGGAATGATGCAGACACCATATGGAACACAAGGAAAAGAGGCACGCAGATTGGAAGATTATTTTATACTCATCACAATACTGGTGAGTTGTGGTACTTGCGTCTTTTGCTGACAAAGGTTCGTGATCCAACATCATATAAATGTTTAAGAACTGTAAATGGCACGGTTTATTCAACCTTTCAAGAAGCCTGCAAAGCTTATGGTCTTCTCGATGACGATAAAGAGTGGCATCAAGTGCTGCAACAATGTTCAAGTTTTGGATTTCCTCCACAAATCCGTCAACTCTTTGTTCACATCATGGTGAATTGTAGAGTAACCGATCTGAAGAAATTATGGAATGACCATTGCCAACACATGATGGATGACATTTTGTTCAAGCGGCGAAAATTAACCAAAAATGAAAATTTGGTTTTGAATGACAAGCAATTGGAATATTATGCTCTTGCAGGTTATTATGTCTGCGAGTCATTACTCATTCTGGATTAATTTTATAATGTTTAAAGCAAGTCATATTAACAATTTTTTTGTAAATTTGCAGAAATTGATAATTTGCTTAAGTCAATTGGAAAATCACTGAATGATTTCCATCAGATGCCCCAACCTCCAAAAAATTATCTGTATTATGGTGCTGATAATCTCATCATGGAGGAAACAAGCTATGACATCGAAGAAATGGAAAGGGAGCATAAAAGTCTTATTTCCAGTTGCAATGAAGAACAGTTGAAGGTATACCATTCTATCATAAATTCTGTTGAATAAAATGAAGGAGGTCTATTTTTTGTGAATGGAAGCGGGGGTTGTGGAAAGACTTACCTATGGAAGACTTTAATTTCGAAATTAAGATCTGAAAGTAAGATAGTGCTCCCAGTTGCATCTTCTGGCATTGCAGCAACCCTTATGGCAGGTGGTCGAACAGCTCATTCGAGGTTCAAAATACCAATTGTTTTAGATGATCATTCAATGTGTAGCATATCACAACAGTCTGATATAGCAGAGCTCATTAAAAGGACATGCCTTATAATATGGGATGAAGCCCCAATGCAACACCGATATGCTTTTGAATGTCTTGATCGATCATTACGAGATATTATGAGGTCCGTTGACTCTAATCGCTTTCATATGCCTTTTGGTGGAATTACAGTGGTTCTTGGTGGTGATTTCAGACAAATCTTGCCAGTTATCCCTAGAGCATCTAGAGGTGAAGTTGTGTCAGCGTCGATTACAAGATCAAAGCTGTGGGATATCGTTAACATGCACCACCTTATACACAACATGCGCATCAATAAAGGTAACAATGCAGAAGAAGTGGAGCGTATGAAACAATTTGCACAGTGGGTTCTCGATATTGGAGATAGTAAGATTGAAAGAGCGAGTGATGGGGAGTTTGAAGAGGATATAACCATTCCTCCACAGTTCTGCAATGTAGGGAATGTTAATTGTATCGATGACATGATCGATAGTACCTTTCCTGATTTATGGAAGAATTACAAGGATCCTAAATACTTGAGCGAAAGAGCAATTTTGACTCCAACCAACAACACAGTCTCTCATGTGAATGCTCTAATTGTTGAAAGACTTCCTGGCGAAACAGTTTCCTATTTTAGTGTGGACCATGCAGAGGACTTCCCCGGTACTGAAAGTGAGTTAAACAATAGCTTCCCCCCTGAATATTTGAACTCCATAAATATTCCAGGTATGCCAAGCCATGAATTGAAATTGAAAGAAGGTGTAGTGGTTATGCTCATTAGAAATTTGAACCAAACATTGGGTTTATGCAATGGTACAAGGATGATGGTTACAAAGTTGCTTCCACAGTGTGTTCAATGTGAAGTTATTACTGGAAATTATGTTGGTACTAGACATTTCATCCCACGGATGGAACTTTTTCCATCTGAAACAAGACTCCCTTTCAAGCTTATGAGGAAACAAATGCCGTTGCAAATATGTTACGCAATGACTATCAACAAATCACAAGGCCAATCTCTAGAAAATGTTCGTTTATTCTTACCAAAACCTGTTTTCACCCATGGACAGTTGTACGTAGCTGTTAGTCGTGTCACATCTCCTGAAGGCTTGAAAATATTTATAGAATCTGAAATGGGGAAGACTACAAATATCACTCAAAATGTAGTTTACAAAGAAGTATTTTACAATTTACCCTGTGTTTAGGTTGTTGAGCATTCGGACTTAGAACAACCTATATGTACTACAACTTTCATAAGAAAGGGTCGTCTTTTAATTACTAACTTTGTTTATATTTAGAGTTGTGTTTTAATTATGTGTTTGTATTTTACTAACTTTGTTTATATTTAGAGTTGTGTTTTAATTATGTGTTTGTATTTTACTAACTTTGCTTATATTTATAGTTGAAAGAACCTAAATTTAACATGGAACTAGAAGAACCTACTAATATTACTTGCAACTGAACTAGAAGAAAAAAGAATATAACGATTATTGAAATTGGTTCTAAACTACAAGAAAAACAAAACAATAAGTATTTATATGTGTAAACCAATTTTGTTACTGGATGATTGCGAAATTTAAATAAAATCGATGACTAATTTATTATGAAAAAACAATTACGTTATTTACATAATAATGTACAATTTTGATACTGGATGATTGCGAAATTTAAATAAAATCGAACGTACACTTTCATTATTTTATTTTTAATTAATGGTATCATTTCGAAATTTTGAAAATAATTTTTAACCATTATTAGAAGTTTAGAAACTTTAAGTTTACAAACACTTTCACAATTGACACAAAACAATACGTTTAGAAAGTGGAAGTACAACCTATTATTATACTGTAAAGTTAGAAACTTATCTTCACTTTCTGTGGTCAAGATAACAGCTTCAGATCTAACGCAATTACTAAAGCTTCAGACAAGAGGTATGATGATTTTCAATGTAATGAATATAAGCATTTATATCTTTGTTCCAACCATATTAAAGTCCAACCATATTTGTAGACTACAGCTATCATGTCTTTCAACAAATATGCTACATTGGATAGTTTGGATGAGTCAAAAAATCAGTGGAAGATTCGGGTACGAGCTCATGCTATTTGGCAAGGAGTGAATATCAAGACAAAAGAATTTCGTGGTTTGAATGTCATCTTTATTGACGATTGTGTAAGCTGTTTTTTATGCGAATAATTTAGTAAATTTTTGTTGTTTGAGTTTGTATGTTTAATGAAATCTTTGTCATGTAGAATTATAGGATCCATGGTTTTATTGCTGCTCCACTATGTCCTAAACATGAAGCAGATCTCCAGGAAGGAGGAATTTATATTGTATCGAATTTTTCGGTCAAATATTACAACGGTGATGAAACATATAGAGCCATAAGAACTGTAAAACATATCTACTTTAACAATGACACAAAACTTACAAAATATTCGGGCAATGGGTTGAAAATACAACCACAATGTTTTGATTTATTCTGTTTGACTGATATTGACAAAGTGAAGAATGATAATCGATTTTTAATTGGTGAGTATCATTATTGCACTTACTCCATATTTATTTTAAGTTGGTCCCCATTACATATTATTGACTACTAACATATTATTATGCTTGCATAATAAACTATATGTGCCTAGATGTGGTTGGAGTGATAGATGATGTACCAACCAAGTTGGTTTATAAGAAAGAAGATGGGGATAGGTTCAATGTAAAGTTCAACATCACTGATGGAAGGTATAATTTTACAATTCTTGGCAAAATATCACTCTTACTATTAAGTTTATCTGATTAAAACTTGGTTGGTAGCTATTATGTAAATGTGACTTTCTTTAACGAGTTTGGACAAAAACTTCTTAATGCTTTGAATGAGAAGTTAGAAGAGCCAGTCATAATCATAATAGCAAGTGCAAGGATAAATGAATGGAATGGTACGTAAATTTAACAAATTTACATGTACAAATTCACTATATGCCAATCGTTAACATTGTATGTATCTGTTCCTTTAATGATTCTTTTCCATTCTTCTATTCCAGATCAAGTTTCTTTAATCAACTATCCTGCTACAAGATTTTATCTTAACAGTACACACCACAGTGTGAAGAAAATTAGGAAAAGGTAAGAATGTATTATTACTACGACGTACTTAATGCAATTGTTGTAATGCATTGATATAATTTTTTAAGGCTTCTTGATGCATCATTCTATGCATCAAACTTGGACGATGAAAAGGAAGAGGAAGTACCATTTCTTACTGTGAAAGAATTGTTGAAACTGAATGAGAACTACATTGAGGTAATATTGTAGCACATTATTCACCACATTGTACCTGTAGCTCTATTAATCCTCTGTCAAATTCTTTTCTAATACAGAAACAAGTTCAATGCAAAGTTACGATAAAAAAAATTGACCAAAAGTTGAAGTGGTATTGTAACTATTGTATCAAATGTGATGTTGATCTACAATTGGTGGATGGAAATTACAAATGTCCAACTTGTGGAAAAGCAAAGCCATATCCGGACAAAAGGTACTGTATTGTTCTAATATAGTTCTAATTTTTACAAGAATTGGAAAAAACAATGTACATTGTTACAATACAACATGTTCTGACAACATGTGTAGGTATCAGCTATCCACATTATGTTCTGACAACACCGCTACTATTCCGATTTTGTGGGAAGATGAAGAACTCATACGCCTTACTGGGAAAACCGTTTACGATCTCCTAGCTGACGAAACTCAAGTATGATATAAAAATACAAAACCATTGCATGTACTTTTTTTCCTTCAAACCTTTTATAATAATCTCCTAATCATTATGTATGACAGGTTGGTGATGGTGATAATTTCCCTCCTCTACTCAAACAATTTGAAAAAAAATGTTACAATATCATTATAACAGTGAAAGAGGAAAATGTGAAACAAGGATCAAATGTGTACACAGCGAAAAAAAATTCAAACCCGGAAGAAATGTCAGCAACTCATTCACCAAATCAAAAAACGGAAATACAAGTTAAACAGACTGAAATTTCAAATGTAAGTTCGTAAATTGTTTAAGATTATAAAATTATAGTATGAATCTTCCAATTACTTATAATATTTACTGTTTTTACAGGAAAATAATACAGAGAAAACAAGTCCACCAACTGGAAAGTCCACTAACAAGAATAGAGCAAGGAAATATCTTGATCCTGTAGAATGTGAAATCAGTGACAATACCCCAGTTACCAAGTTTAAAAGGATCAAGACTGAAAAGTGAAGTTAGGATAATGTTTTTGTACTTGAATTTCTCAATCAGATATATTTGTCTTTTGTAAGAACCGAACTATTGGTTGTAATATTGTTGCAAGATTGCATCTTATTTGGAATGTTGTGCTGATGTATTTCTATTTGCACATTATGTTATGGGCCTATATTTAACCAAGTATTATGAAATTAATGGTGTATAACCAACTACAAATGTACTGGTTTTGAAATTGATGTCCCTGTCTTAAATAAAATGGTTACACATCAAATCATTGTCAAAAGAACCAACTCTCTTAACTCAACTAATATTGTGAACATAGAAATCATTAACACAACAACGTTTGGCTACAAAACACAACCAAAAAATTACAAACAATGTCCTCTAACAAGTTTGACTACCTAAATGATGTGCAAAAAGGAAGAACGGATTGGAGGATAAAAGTCCGAGTAATTCGTGAATGGAAAGTAAGAACTCTAAGTGGACAACCATTCAAAAGGTATAATTTACTACTACTTGATGGAAAGGTATTGTCCATTCCTTAATATATCAATTTAGATCTACAAAGTAGTCAATTCATACTAACATCTAAATATTGTTATCCACACTCAGAATGTCCGAATGCATGCTTTTGTGCCACCATTTCTTACTGACAGAATGCAAAAGATGTTTACAGTGGAAAAAATGTATATCATCACAAACTTCCAAGTCAAAGATTACACAGATCTGGATAAATGGAGATGTATTCACATGGATAGACAAATCCTATTCACTAATCAGACAAAAGCAAGGGAAATCAAAGAAAATGAGTATTTCATTCCTAATAATAGTTTTGATTTCTATGAAATTGCAGAACTCAGAAATCTAGCAAACCAAAATATTTATTTGGCTAGTAAGTAGTGCAGACTATATTTACTTTTCAAAACCTTTGTTTATATGTTAAATTTATGTCTTAAGTTTACTATTTTGTATTATGTGTAGATGTGGTTGGAGTTGTCACTAAGAGAGATCCTTTAAGATTGGTACACAACTCTAAGGGAGAAGATCAATTTCAAGTGCGGATGAAAATGACTGATGGAAGGTAAGATTGGAATAAAACATTTTGTTCAATGAATAACGTTAAGACTAATTGGTACTAAAAAAAATTTATAGGACAAATATCAATGTCACTCTTTGGGACAAACTGGAAGAAGAATTTCAAGAGGAGATTAATACCAAAAATTTTGAACAACCTCTTATTGTTATCATTGCAAGTGGGAAAGTTGGTCTTTGGAAAGGTACTATTCCTCTATTTACTACTTCTAAATTTTGACTGTATATTCTTAGAACCACTTTCAAACTCTGAATTTTCACCAACAGATGAATTAGATATTTGCAATTTCTCACCAACAACTTACTACATCAACTACAACCATCACAGTGTGCTGCAGCTACGAAAAATGTATGTCATTACATAACCTTTCCAAATTTATATTTTATATATAGAATAATGAAACCTAATAGGATTTATTTCTCCCAATATTAGAAGTGCAGAACCACAATTTACCCAAAACAACTACTCCTTGCCACAACGCAAAAATGAATTAAAGTTGTACACAGTGGCTGAAATCAAAAACTTGACTGAAGACTATATACTGGTAAGTAAACAAATTGTCTAACTATTAGGTATTGGCTGCAAACTTTATAATTCAATAAGAAGTGCTTTTCAGGAAGAAGTGATTTGTCAAGTTCAAATTCAATCTGTTGCACAAGCTGAAGCTTGGTTTTACATTGAATGTACCTCATGTTACAAACAAATAAATATTGAGAATGGGAATCCCTTTTGTGAGAGATGCAATAGGATTGTACCTGAACCAGATAAGAAGTATGACTCACATTTGTTTACTCATATATCTTATATTTTTTCTATCGCTTCAATTAATATTTAGAATATATAAAATCAAGTTTGGGATATTTGTCAATTGTGCCGACGACACAGGTCATATCGAGATTATGCTAATGGATAGACCAATGCGAACAATATTTGGGAAAAATGTCTTTGATATGGAAGAGGAGGTATAAATTATATTGTCATTTATAACAATATAAGTTGTACACTTAGTAATCACAAATATCCTGTTTCCAGGAGAATGGAAACTTTCCTTCAGTTGTGAAGAGTTTGGAAAAAGGGGACTACACTATGAAACTTATAATACTTGAAAGGAATATAAAGAATAGGGACTCGATATATCTGGCTAACGATATTTATCCCGGATTCAATATCGAAAAGGAAATAATTATAGAAGAAGAATCAAGGCAACAACCTACAGAACAGTCTATTGCACAGGTACAAAGAATTATGTTTCTTATATCCTACATTTTTTTTCTTAATTTTTATCACGAGAACTAACACTAAACTATCTTCCATTCAATTGTTATAGACGTCCGAGACATCTTTCCACCTAGACAACATATCACAAATGAACTAGGACGACAAATGATCAAGCATAAGCTATGAGTACTAAGTTAATGTACTAACATTTCAAGCATGGTATTATCATCACTACTATTCAGTACTCCCCATAAGAAATTGTTGTACTACAACATTAATGCATGAATCCTTCCACTGCTTATGTAAATTAGTTCTTACATACGAAATTACTACTACATTCTCAAACAGAAACTACTAATATCCAACAGTAGATGTTTCTAACAACAAACTTAAAACCTTAATTAACATAACATACTCAGTCAACACAGATTAAGCAATTCAATCAAGGTACATTACCAACTTCGGAAGCCCTCAACACGTCAACAATGAATTTCTGACAACAGCCATCTTGCCATTTAAAAATACATTTGTCACCAATTGTCAACTCCAAATCATCTCGAAATTCAAGCCATCCATCATGAATTGTAGTTCGCCTCGAATCCGGTCGTTTTCTCACTTCAAGTACCCATGACTGATTCTCTTTATAAACAACAATCTGATCCCTTGGCTTCCACAAACGACGCAAACCTTCAAATTCACCACGTACATCCTAAAAGAAACAAACAAATATATAAGTTAACATAAGAATTAGACAACCAAACATGTGCAAAAGAATTTACACATACCACTCCATGACAATAACTTAACATGTGGAACGGCTGCACTTCCACTAGAAATTGAAGAGGACAACTAAGATAATCTGATAACCAACCTACACAAAATTAAAAACATGTGGAACAATTACTATTGGTTAACACATCAAACATTTTTTAAACAAATTTCCTGACTCTTTGCATACCTACTCCAATTACACGTCCATCAAGCACAG
The DNA here is from genome assembly GCA_036435485.1 of Saposhnikovia divaricata. Lineage (NCBI taxonomy): Eukaryota > Viridiplantae > Streptophyta > Magnoliopsida > Apiales > Apiaceae > Saposhnikovia > Saposhnikovia divaricata. The sequence goes on from CM071601.1 coordinate 42,632,154, forward strand.
TGTCAACATTACAACAATCGAACATCGAAACAGTAAAGCTTTTGAAATCATAGGTGAATATCAACACATCAAATGAATTGAAATTTGATAATCCTAAAGCATGACATATCGCAGTTACGTTCACGCCGATCATAACGACCAGAAAACACCTCCCCATTGCTAAGTACATATTTAACTCGCGGGGACATAAAAGGAGCAAATTGAGCACGAAAGGTCTTAGGAGGGACCTAATATTGCAAACAAAATTAATACTATAACAACAAATTATTTTAATAATACACAATATTTGAAATTATGTTGAAAGATACTAACAACTTCATCAATCAATTCTTCAGTACAGATGACGGACTTCACAAATTTCCAACCTCCTGGAATCACTTTAACTGTAGAAAAAACAATGAGAATATACAATCCAAATACATTACCTGTAAAACAATAAAAACTGCTATCACATTACCTGTCCGAGGATTACAATTTTGAGAAGCATGAACTATACTAGGATACTTAATTTCAGCACCATGCCTACCAATGATGTAGACACGAAAACACGTACTGTCACGATGCTCAAAGACCAGTATTTCCCCTCCAACTAATCCAAAGTCAATGAAGAAGCTTCTCATGCCCAGAATCATGCATTTCATTTTATCGAAACGAACCCAGATTTTATAACCATTCCGAATCTTAAGCTTGACCGTCTCAAGAAATTGGTTTTGGTATTCATCACAAAACTTCTGAGGAAAAGTCTACAAACAAATACACAAAACCTATCCATTTGATTGAAAATTTACAAATTGGGGAACAAGTGCAAAAAACTATTGAAAGATATTACATATAAATTTCACAATTTGGGAAACAAGTGCGAATAACTATTGAAAGATATGCTCAAACTAACCATTAGATCCGAAGCACAATCGTCATTGGTAAGAAATTTAACAAATTGGGGAACAACTCTAGACGAAGCCATCTACATGCATATACAAAAAATTGAGTCAGTTAAGACATTGAATCAGATGAAAACGAAGAATGAAACGAGATACACACAGTACTGATAACTTGATTTTGGAAAGAGATGCAAAAAATTAGCTTTTCATTGTAAGATTTGAAATTTTTTGGAAAAATTACCTTTTGATGGTTTTCTCACTCAACTGCAATAACACTTAGCCTTTACTATCACTCTGCCCAATTTAGTATCGGGAGTAACATAGTTGACTTAGCACGTAAAAATATCCAAACATAAGTATAAATATTTTATTATATTTATAATTATTAACATAAGTATTTCTTTCACACTTTTTATTTTGTTCGTCCCAAAAATATTTATCATATTTACTTTAACTTATCTGAAAGGTGATTTTTTATTTGTAATTTTGAAAGGAAAATTGAATTTATTTTAACTTATTTGGTCATTTTAACTTTAATTTCTATTTTAAAATTTGCTTTTTATTTTTAATTTGACAAAATCTTGATTTTTAGATCAGAGGTGTTAAAATTCTTTATTCGAATCTATTGAATTTAAATATTTATCTTCGGATATAATTACAATTGACGTTAGATAGTATGACATATTGTTTGTTGCAAATAATAAAATGTTTCATGTAATTTAAATGATTGTTGGATAGTCCAAGGTTATTAATAATTTTTTTTCACTACAAATGTATTTATCATTAAAAATGAAATATTAAAATAACAAATACGATTCTTGATATACTTTTTTTAATAAAAAATTATGGGAAAATAATAATATACATTACCACATAAAAACAAATATTTCCTCCGTCCCTTTTGATTCTTAATACTTTTTTTTTTACTTTCTGGCACGCATTTTAAGGTGTAATTTAAGGATAGTTCCATAATTTATTTTAATTTTTTTTGTATAAAAGTTTAAACATTATACAAAAAAAGAATTTTTTTATTAAAAAATGATGAAACAACACTTTTCCTACCCGTAAGCGCATATCAAATTTTAAACAAATATGAAAAATATTAATCTATAACATAACAACACTCACTTTCAAAGTTTCAAATAACAATCTTAAAACATCGTTATGACAAAGCCTGTAAGAAGTATCTCTTTTTAAAACATTTTTACTCTTTTCTTATTCTATGTTTATAAATAAATCATTAATTTATATATTTCTATTTCGGACCATATATTTATATATTTTTATCAAAATGGGTCATTTTTTGAAATCATCCAACTTCAGACCAGAACAAATGTTTAATTCGGAGGAATTATGAACAAAAACTGCACTCAACAATTTAACTAACTAAAAGCAGAACACAAAATTTAATTAGCAATAAGAGTATTTCATTTTGATTTAAATTACAAAATATATTCATAATAATTAATAAAAAAAAATAAAAATTTTCGCCCATGCGTAGCGGGCAAACATTCTAGTTAACTATAACGTATTAATTATAACATAAGTTTGTTCTATGTATTAAACACAAGTACACAACCCACTTTATCGATCAAAGTTCATGTTTTAAAACAACATTGACTCACCCGTTAATCAATTTAATAACTAATACTCCCTCCGTCCCAACAGGTTCTTTACAGTTACTATTTTGAGATGTCCCACCCATTTCTTTACATTACCAAAAATAATAATTTTTAACAATAAAATACATTATTACATCTACTACTTCACTCTACTTTTTCAACACTTTACACTATTACATCCATTACTCCACTATTTCACTCTACTTTTTCAACACTTTACACTATTACACCCACTACTTTACTTATTTTAACAATAAAATCACTATTACACCCACTATTTAAATTATATTCCTTGATCTCCGTATCCCAACCGTCTGTAAAGAACCAGCTGGGACGGAGGGGGTATATATATATATATATATACAAATTATGGGTATCATTTATTTATGATCACAAATCATAAATTAGAAATTACTCCCTCGTCCCAAAAAATTTTTCCCATTCATCATTATCACGTTTGCCAATGTACATTTTTAATTGTTAATATCTTCAATTTTGTATTAGTATTAAATATAAAACTTTACTGTATTAAAGTACTCACAAATACGAATCAAATAAAATCACTTATGACTATATTTTATCTTATAAATTATGCGTAAATTAGTAGTCAATCGCTTAGAATGGACAGTACCAAAAATCAAAACGGGAAAAATATTATGGCGCGGAGGGAGTATATAATACAATATTCATACACCTTGAATATTCACGCATGGACTTAACTAGTATAACATGTGCAGACATTCATTCGATCACAAGCATTAAATTATTTTAATAATAAATCCAACAAAAACACTAGCACCGCGTATAGCCAACTAACATATAGATGTATTATAGAATGGGAAGCAAAACATGTCAGGATTTGGTTTATCAGGAACTCGCGGACAGGTTTACAAACTTAACATCGATTTAATACCTTACTAAATCGTTACATCAAACAAACAAATAAGCTGCTTTAAGATTGTTGTCAATCTTGTATAATATAGATAAATTATATAAATCAAATATATAATTATAAATTTTAAGAAATCAATTAATTTACGTAACGATATAAATGAACATACAATTACAGAATTAATTATAATTAAAGGAGAAGATTAAAGGAGAAAGGTTTGAGAAAAACAAATAGAGATTGGATTTAATCTTGAGTCCAGAAAATCTGTCTCCTTAAAGTAGTTTCGACCATCACCGTCTGTGTTTAGCGACCTGCCTCCCAGGATAAAACGGGATACTAGTATAATCGATAAATCGAAAATTCTTTCAACGAACTTGAATCGAGCCCGAAACTATCACCGGGATATTTTGAAATTTTAAAACTGAGGAGAGTGAAATTATAGAGATGAGTATAATTTTCACGACTTAATAAAACTGATGCCCTAAGACTCTATTTATAAAAAGAGACTTGAAAGGACTTGTTATTCTTTCCGATGTGGGACAAGGTATTTATAATAAAACACAAGGAATAAGTTTGTACTACTCTCGATTCACTTCTAAATACCACTTTAAAGGGTCGTACTTTGAAATATCAATTCTCATTCACCCTTTATCCATTTTGAGCGTGTAAATATGCGTTGGATTCCTCTCGCAAAATAGAATAAAATCCAGCCAGTACACAACACTAACATATAGTGTTTATCACTGAGTCTCAAAATGATCCACAACTTAGTTTAAAGTACTAAATTTTTCCAACACTACTTACTTCAATTCATATGGTAAATTTAGCTTGATAATAAGTCTCTGTGTGGTGAAAAAGCAAAATGAACTTATTATTTCAAATAAATTAATATAATAGAACCCGAACGGTAGGAATAACGAACAAGAAAAAGACAACGTATATTTATCGAACAAGAAAGACAGTATATGATTGATATCTCAAGTTCTTGGCATCATTTGCATTCTTATAAGATTACTAGTTATATGGAGTTTGTCAATAAGAGATAATGTTGCTTTTTTTTTTTTTTTGTGTGTGTGTATGATGAATTATACCGAAATATAATATCGTAAAAAGAGATTTTTTTCACTCAATAAAGTTTATCATCTAACCAAAAGTCATGCGGAGATGTCCCCGAAAATTTAGTCAATAAAATTTTAAAGTTCGAAAAGAGAACACCTAGAGAAAAAACACTAGTATTGAGAATACTTCGCGAGGTCCATCTCATCTTTATGCGCCACATTTGTTTTTGTAACATACTCCTTCCAACCAAAAATCCAAGCGTTCCTGCGAAAATGAATAAAAAAAAATGATAAGAGTAAATTAGTCTCTAAAATTTATTTATCAAATATTTTATAACTATTATTAACATAATATATGAACAAATATATAGTTTGACAACAATTATAAGAAATCTAGATCAAAGGGATTTCTTTGGTTAAATACTTCTTTAATCGCAATTTCCATACCTAATCCATTTGATACTGCCGCAATTTACGTACCTAATCCATTTGATACTGCTGCTATCTTAGTAGTTAGTAGTGGCGGTGTAGTCCAAATCTTGTGAAAACTTAGTAGGTACAATTGCTAATGGCTGCACATGAATAACTAATACAATGGAGGACATAGTAGAACATTATATATTATATAAGAAAGGGAAGACCAGCGCTCTCACCTCTCAGGCCAAAACCCAAAAAACTAACAAAAATAACTAAATTAATGACTGTCTCATATGGATTGAACAACATTTCCCTGCTCAGGTACAAGAATACTGTTAATAGCATTCGGGAATACAACAATCTGGTTACACTAATCTACTAGTTTAGTTTTACCAAGATCCTCAAGTTGTAACTATTCATTATTTTGTTCCAAATAATTCTTCACACTCCATATTATTTTGTGCACACAAGCTTGGGCCTTTACAGATTATATTTCCACTCGATTGTGATAAATTATTTTGTGGCACTCAAAACAATCAGCTACAAAAAGGATGAGTAGGAATTTAAAATCAATCCGGCCACATTACTGTGTTTTATTCACCCACTGAGGTGAAACATTTAAAACGTTTTGGATGAATACATTTTAAAATCGTAGCATCATTCATTTATCCCCTTCCCATTCTTAACAGAGAAAAAAATAAACAGTTGTCCAAAGTCAAATTAATCCTTAGGTTGAAATTTATATTTTAAACATATGATTCTCAATCATATACATAATAGATTCAGCACTAGCTACTAACTTACTGTTAGAACGCTCTGATACTACTAATATCACATCTATAGAACTACCGCACCATATCAAACTGCTAACATCTTCTTTCAACCATTACCTGCTTTCTAATAGTAAATTACCACTTGCTTTCTAATACTTTACTAATTGCTCGTATCAACGGAAGCGCAAAACTATTGAATCAACATATTAAAACAATACCAAATAGTAAAACTGTAACCCCAGCATAATTACGTACATATAAAACTCATACAGCTCACCTCACAAGTCCCACTTAGTTACTTAGAGCATCTCCAATGGTATTAGCTAAAAATGGTTTGCTAAATCAGATAAAATATTGATTATGTAAAATTTGCCGAACCTGTAAGAAGTTGTGCTCCAATGGTATATTGGCTATAATGTTATATATATTGTAAATATAGTATGTTATTATTATTTCAGGTTGTTATTAATAGTATCTATTTTTTTAAGGTAATAGATCATGTAAAATCTTCCTTACAGCCAAATATAGCCAACGAAAAGAGATTATGTAAATTTTTTGCTAACACTAATGTTCCATTGGAGTGATGTTTTTTTTTAACATAATTTCTATAAATTTTATTTTTGGTAATATATTTGTGATTTAAGCTAAGGGGTCTTCTCCATTGGAGATGCTCTTAGACATCTACATAAGTTGGCTGCCCACTCTGAAAGGATAGCAAAATTTTGAATAAGCTCGCTAGCAAAAGAAAACAACTCATTCTCACACTTAAATATTAATTCTGATTTGTTGTAATAGTAAATGGATCTCTTGCATTCACATCAACAATACCAATCAAAAAATTACATGTTGCCACATCATCTATGCCATGTCATTTGAGAATAATTTTTTGTAACTAATTTTGTCCATGTAGCACTACTCATTTATTATATAAATCCTAGGACTCAAATCATTAAGTTTGTGATAAGTGTGATTTGCATCACGTGTTCGTGGCAGCCCGTCTTAAATTTTCGAAAGGTCCGGTGTTAAGTTTAAAATGTGGTCTCAATGTCTATAGAAAACATAACAATAACAGAATAAATTAACTAAAAAGAAGACAAAATTATGCAAATGATGGAAGTTTCCAAGTACATATGGTAAATAATATTGCAGATCTCCCAACAATCTTGAAAAAATTAAGGATTTTAGGTCTATTTACTTGTTCTAAAATTATACATATAGATATACATATGCGTAAGTTTGGAAATTTGGAACCCTCCAAATTTTGAGATCTTGTACTGTAGAGGTTTTTGCACACCTTCACAAACAGTCCTGGTTTGTGGTTGCAAGTATTTTTTATCTGCATTATTCCTTGTCATATCACTAATAAATTAACAATTACAGATCACAAGGGTACCTCTTCATTTAGTATTAACAATTAAAAATAAGACTGAGAACTGGTCATCCTCTGTTGCAGTATAAAACTTAGCTTACTCAGTTATAATACCACTCAAAGTGGTGTCTGAGGAGGGTAGCTGTACGCAGACCATGCCCCTATACAATTGGGAGGCTGTTTCCGAAGGATCCCCGGCCATTACAAATACAGAAATACAAATACAGAAAGGAAACCTAATACAAACTAAGAAACTCACGCACACGCAGGAGTCGAACTACCCCTGACTTCTTTTCTAAAAGAAGCAAGTGCTCTGGAAAATGTCACATGAATCGTCGTAGTATATGAGATGGAAAACTGTAGTAGCTTAAAGAACATTACTATCACAATGGAAGGGCTAGGAGGCTCAAGCATCGGCTGACCTCCAAATATGGGTAGAATTTTTTTCTTGTCCCCGGCCGATCTTCAGAAATCTCTGGCAATTCAAAAATCAAAACAGAGTAGCCCCGAGACCTTCAATACCTGGTTCCGCCACTGCATGTAATTAACTCTCAAGAATTATCACCTTGTGTTGCTCAACATCTAAACATGGTCCAGTTCCACTTCACATAAGTCTTGTATAATTTTCTGCCCAGAATAACCTTTCTCCTTATCACCTTGTGACACAGTGTTAAGTCCTGTCAAGTGTCAACCCCTCTTTTAACTGAAAACAAGCCTTGCTTTGACAAGAACTATAATTTTTGAAGAGTACATAGTTTTCCTTTTGAGCCTCCAATACAAAATCTCTGACCAAAATATATTCTTTTAGGAGCAATATATCTTCTTAAAATTTCTCATGAGTTTTATGAATCCTGTACAATGCTCGTTGATCTTCATTACATTTTTCTTTTTATTAGTCGGTTTTTGTTCTCTTGATAAGTAGCTATAAATAGGGTAGTTATACGCAAAATTCCATATTATTGGTTCACATTTAACAATTTTTAAAAGATAAATGAACAGAAATCTTAAATTTAGTGAATTACATTCATTTATGCGACAAGCTTAATCTTTTGATTTCAATTGAAGTAATGGTGACCTCTGACAAAATAGTACAAGGGACATTGACAGAGTAAGCATACAGGAAATTAAGATGCAAGCCCTATTATTCATGCTAGAAGGCAAACTTAAGGATGATGGTAGCTGACAATATTAAGATTAAAAATTTTAATATTCTAGTTCTTTAAAAGATTGAAGAACTAATTTGTCGATATTAGGGAAAGATGAGCCATCAGCACCACAGGATTTATCTGCCGCCATTTTCTTCCACTCCATAGCCTTGTTATGCATAGATGAATTTCCAGTATTCTAGTTCTTCAAAAGAAGAACCAGTTTATCCAAATTAAGAGAAGATGAACCATTAGGTCCACAGGCCTTCTCTGCCATTTTTTTCCACTCGGTAGCCTTCTTTCTCATTTTCTTACCCTCAATTCCATCCATCAATAGTCTAACAAGCTTCTCCACATCATCTCTCTTCGCGTTATTAGGAATCTCCAGTCCGCACTCCCATTTGTCACACATGAATTTGCAGTTTATTGTTTGATCCGCAAAAAAAGGCCAACAGAGCATTGGCACTCCAGCGGAGATGCTCTCTATGGTTGAGTTCCACCCTCCATGTGTCAAGAACCCTCCTACTGAAACATGGTTGAGAACATCCTCTTGTGGACACCAACTTGAAATGAAGCCTCTATTCTTGATGGCATCCATGAATTCAACTCCTAAAGTATTTTTAGACCCCCCTACGATCAAATCGGGCCTGATTATCCATAAGAAGCAGAAGTTGGAATTAGCAAGCCCCCAACCAAACTCCATCAGCTGCTCTGCAGACATAACTGTTATGCTTCCAAAGTTAACATAAACAACAGAATCAGCTTCTTTGGAATCCAGCCACTGAAGACATGTTTTTTCCTCTTCCCAAAGACTATATCCGATGCTCTGCAGACCCTCTTTCTGATCTAATGGTATTTGGTTGAGGAGTAACTGTTTAGGGCCTATTGTGTATACAGTGGTAAACATAGATAAGATGACGTTCACAAGTTCTTGTTCCAAATCATCGAAGGTATGAAGTACTTGTGCTGTACCATTCTTTGCTCTCTGAGTAGATTCCAGAAAGAAGTTGAACATAATATCATTTGGATCCATGACTCTGATGTGACTTGGGAGATCCCTCAAACAAATATCTTGCATTCCAGGGATCCAGTCTAAAATGGTGTCCAGATACCCATTGGTTAGGTAGCTCTCATCTGCATCGACGATAGAGTTATTACACATAAGTACCATCACCTAGAAAGCAGGGATTCTTCGGTCACCCAACGAATCCCCGTGTCCCCACTCACCCCCGTATCCGATACTCGGATTCTTGGGGATACTTGGAAGTTCAAAATTCTGAATTAAAATTCATCTTTTTTACAATTTATACTACAGATATAAGTGATTTTGGTTCAAATTCTTGTGTTTTAGATGCTTATATCATGTATCTGATTCAATTTGCATAAAACTAGTAGTTTTGTTAATGGATTTCATCATTCACAACATCAAATATATATTTATAATATTAATATTTATGTCGTATCCCCCCGCACCCGAATCCCCATATTATTTTATTTACCGAATCTATGTATCCCCGCACTACGCACCCGCATCCCCGCACCCGTATCCTTGCTTCTTAGACCATCACAATATAGTTATTACATGCACATATTACCAAAGCTTACCCTTAAATGGTACAAGACCTCTATCAAGGGCATTTTTGAATTGATAAAATCCCATAAATCCACAAGCAGCAATCGTCCAAAGCAAAACTACAGGAATTCGGAGAGAATGTGCAGCATCGGCTGTGAATGGCATGAAACCATCAGAGAGGATTGAAGTGACTGGATGGGTTCTAGAGTTGATTTCTGTGATGAGATTCTGAAATGGAGGTAACAAGTTGTTGTTTATGATAGAGTGACAAAGTTCAGGTATGTCTTGAGTGGCATCAGCATCAGACGGAGGGAGGCCGTCAGGGATGGTTTCCAATCTGAAACCAGGCAGGCTTTCAAGTGAATGAAGAGCTCCTGATTTAAGGAAGCGTCGGTGATTGAACTCTGTATTTACAAATGTAATAAAAGCACCTTTGCTATGAAGCATCTTTGCCATTTTCATCATTCCTTTAATGTGGCTTTGAGCAGGGTAAGGTATGCAAACTACATGAGCCTGCTTCTCTGCTGCTCTTGCGGGTGAACTCATAACTTTTTCTGTTATGTTTTTTTCTATTGGTACGATGCAAAGAGCAAGAGCCCGGGAATTGTAGCTTTATACCGACATTTTTTTAGAGTCAGCAGAGAAACTTACAAAAATGTTCTTGATTGTTAAGTTATAGTCTAGTCGGGAGAGATGCGATATTGTAAATTTTTGCATGGGACACATAATATTCTCAAATACTTGACCGGCCTTTGAATAAAATGACCGCCTAGGACACAACCTTGACTGTTACGTTCAATAGTAAATTTATACCTAAATACAGCAGGCCACTAATCTGTAAAAAAACACAATGACATGAAGCAGGCCATAGACGTGACCTTCTAGTGACTGCATACAAAATTCACGGGCGATCAAAATTGACATTATGCTTACATAGTTAAATCCGTTAAATTTATATTTTTTGGAGTCGAAAAAAATTATTGTTTTACCAAATTTATTAATGTATCAATATAATAAATGAAATAATATTTAATCACTGTAAAGAAATTTGTAAGTATAAATTTTTATTTACCTTTTAGTGGATAGAAATTTTTGATGTAAATTGAAATCAATTTATGTTACCATAAGAAACTACAACAACTAGATAAATAAATTTTAACAAATATTAATTACGAATACATATTAAATGTATTATATTATTTATAAATTAAAATTTGTAGTGATTATGAAATCACTTATAAGATAAAAGTTAATTCAAATTAGTGGAACATATATTTATATGTTAAAACTTGTTAGTCGTATTTTTCTACGGGAGTTGTCATCTTAATAGTAAGTAGTTTTTCCAAGATTTGTTTGAGAATAATTGAAATGAACAATTGCAGGCATGAAAGTTTTCATCAATGAAAGCTTTATTTCCTACGTTGACGAACAATATTTATATTTTCAAAATCAATAATGAAAGTTTTATATTGTTTAATAGCAATAATATTATTAATAATTATCAATAAGGAAAGTTTTATGGTATTGTAAGCGAGATTAGACAACATTGTGTAATTAAAATGATTATCCTTCTAACCATTTCATCAAAATTTAATTATAATGAATTATACTTCGTGTGATATTTTCAGAATTATGCATAGACATAGTTGTGTTATGATTTTAGGTACTCAATGAATCCAAATAATCGTTATCAACTCATTCAGTAACAATAATGTAGAGGGTGTGAGAATGGCGTCTGTTGTGAGAAAAATCTGCACCAATACCCAAGTAATTCTTGCTGGAATAACGAAATTTGCTTTTGAATCTCGGACAGGTGAGTAGGTCCGCAAACCTTAGCTATAGCTCCAATTACCGGAGCGGGTGAAAATTTGTGGTGTGTTAGGACTGAATTAACAAGGTCATCGAACGAAAATGGCTATGAAATCCGGCCAAAACCACCCGATAAATGTTTCACTAAGGGTACACGTGCCTTACGCGTGTAGAACTGAATATCCGAACCCCCTTGCCAACTGCCTAATTATCTAATTTATAGGAATCAAGCCTCGATGTAGTTCTCTAGGTTATGGACTCATTTCCTTGATCAATAAGCCACGAAATTGATAAGTTTTTTTTCCTCCTGATAAGGCTGATCTTGTTGTATTTCAATTGTGTAGGAAGAGTCCTAGCTTCCTTAGGACTATGTGGAAGCTCATCCAAGATGGTGTCCTTGTATATATCATGTATATAACGTATTTATCCCACTTGTTGTGGTGGAAGTTAGCTTAAAGTCCATTTCTTGAAGATATTTCCGTGCTCCTTAAGTGTAGGATATTGAGTCCTTATCCAACCTTACTTCTGTTAGGTGCAGGCGGAGCTACAGCTGTACCCGTACCTCACAGCTACGGCTGTACCCGTATCTCGCAGCTACTGCTGTACCAGGACCTGCTCCCATCCTTGATAAATTCGTCGGGCTGAGTTGACTCTTTATCCACACAATAGCCGCGGCAGACAGAGGTGGAGCTGCAATCGTACCTACACCTCCTCAGCTACCCTCGTGCTCGTACTTCCACACCTGAACCTTCAAAAAACCGGACCTCAAACATTATTCAAACCAACTTGATTGGGCCTCTTAATATCCATGGGCCTAAAATTAAGCCCATTGTAAATTTTGGGCACAAAAACTACCCCCCCGGTTCCTTGATGTCATGAAATGCGAAAGGAACCAATACAAAAGAAGAGGTCCAATCCTTCCTTACCTTCTCAGATAAACACATAGCTTCTGCACCGTACTTCCAAGCTTACATGAGCTAACTTGGCGTAAGAAATAGAAAACACAATGCTTCCGCATATGTACCTCAATCTGAATCCTTAAATGAAACCCTTCCGTATACCTTAGAACACGTACGACATTCCAGTTCCACTTATAAGCTTCCTCAACTTCGTACCTGAACCTACTAGCTCCTGACATTTTTAATAAGTGGATTTCATATCCACTTGGATCGCTTCATTTCGGCTTAAATTGATTCACTTGGCCTCAAGTTTGTTGTAGTTTTGATGTGTTTTGTTTAAATGTGCAGGCTTGTAGAAATATTGATTAGGGTTGGCATTTTCCGTCAATTTTGGAGTTGAAAGTTAGCATTGGAATTAAGAATGGGAACTTGTTTAAGCTTCCATGAAGATTAATATGATAAAGGATTGAGGACGGATGTAAATGCAAAAGAAAAGGGAGTAAACGGCGCAAAAATGAAGAAATAAGAGCGAAATCAGGAAGCCGGTAGAATTGGACTAGGCAGACTGCGACCCTGCTAAGCAGTCTGCGCAGCAAACAGATTGGAGTTGCGCAGTCTGCGTCCTTGCTAGGCAAACTGCGCCCTAATTCGATCTGAAATTGTATTTTAGGTAGTTTCTTCGAATTCTAATTGTATTATAGGGTATTTTCTTGATGGGCAAGACTTCTAGGGCCTATTTAAACACCTTGTATCATTGTAATTTGTATCATTACATAGCATAACTTAGAATTGCAAGGGAGAAAAGGGGGAGAAAAGTTCAACGCTCGTGACAAGCAACGGATCTGGATCTACTTCATCTTTTGTATTCTTTTCTTAGGCGTTATTCTGGATTCTAGATTTGTTTTCTCAACTTTTCGTTCTATTAATATTATTACTTTCATTCATCCTTTGTTTAATATCATGTTTTCATCAAATCCTATGGTGACGAACGGTTCAATTATGAACTAATCGTTGTCATGGGATTCTAACGGATTTATCTATGTAACTTAGTAGTTTGATTGCTTTAAAGATTTATGTGTGGTGTATTCTTGATATCCTCCTATGGTTGTGATTCATGTGTTTAGATGTGTAGCTAACATCTAATTTGTTAATCTCTTGCGAAACGAGAGTGGATCGTAAGATTTAGAACTTGCCATGCTAGCATAAGATAGGTTGATGTTTTAACATCATGATTTGTAGCGTAAATAGAGATATTATGCTGCCCTATGTGATCTAAATAGAAAACTTGTCCTTCAACCTTTATGTTTTCAAATCTTATAGAGATATAGGGTCTAAACATAATTGATGTCTACCCATCTTCTGTCTCTTTTGTGGATGTATGAATAGCTTGGTGTTCGTATACCGAGAGGTAACCTATACTTGTTTAGTGTTGTCTGGTCAGATATCAAAACCATCACATGCATTGATTAAAGGCATCATCTCTAAGTGAAGTAGTTAATGAAGTTAGGATCCCATGTTTTCTCTTGTATAAGTAATCCGATTTAAATTCTCATTAGTTAATTAATTCTTAGTTTTTTTAATTTGTTTTTAGTTAATCTTAGTTAATCAACCCTCAAATTTTTTAACTGTCTTAGTAGTGAATAAATACCATACATTGTTGCATAGGTGCATTAACTGAATTGAAATCTAAACCAGATCTCTGTGGGAACGAACTCAACTTAATTCTATATTACTTGTGACCACGTACACTTGCGTAATTTTGTGTTAACAAGTTTTTGGCGCCACTGCCGGGGATCATCGGTGTTTTAATTTTAGTTTATGTGCTTGTCATCAATGGTCGTTAGATTTCACTGACTCAGATTTGTTTTTCTCATCTATCTTGTTTAGTTCGGTGTGTTTCAGGTACTTGAGTGTTGAAAATGGCAGGCGAGGAGTTGCCATGGTGGGCATATTCGAGGACATCCATGCCTCAGCAATGTGAGCAATGTTTGGGCGTTCATGAGACCTCACAATATTGTTACTACGAAGGAGTTGATCCATATGTCACTTATGAGGAACAACCATATTTTCAATACCATCCTCAACAATACCAGCAAGATGTTCCAAATATGTCATATTTCTTTGGTAGTGAAGAGTTTCAACATCAGCAACCTACTCCTACTTTTCAGTCAGATGAGGTTAAAGTTATGGAGGAGATTAGGATGCTTGCAAAGAGTAATGAAGGGTCTATCAAATCTTTGGAGACACTAGTTGCTTAAGTTTTGAGTGCCTTGGAACAAGAGAGACAACAATTCATACTAGAGGCAATTCCAGAAAATAACGGTGACTTGGAGCAAGGTACTGCATGCATAATTGAGGAAGACAAATTCCTAGGTGAGGTGAGCGTTCACAAGCCATGTGAGTAATTTGATCATGCTAGTATGGTGGATGATTTGGAAAGGGCACTATTTGGGATAGACACTGGTGAGCTACACAAATTTCAAGAAATGGTATGTGCATACCAAGAGGCTGATGACCATGGGAAAGATGCAGGCCTTCTACTTGTCTCAGAGTATAAAGATAGAGGTAGCGCATTAGAGCCAATGGAGGAAGTTCTCTTTGAGGAACCGAAGGTTTCAGCAACTTACATTTACCCTCCTCCATTATATTCAAGCGAAGCCCGCGAATGTGTGTTGTTCTACAATTTGACAGATTTTGGGTCAACCAATGAAGGCATTGGAATAGGACATAGTTGTTATACGAATATGCCAAGCGAGGAGAAGGGGCAGAAAGTGTGTCGCCGTGATGACGATGAAGTCTCACGAAGAGATGACCAGACCAACTATTATCATCCTTAATGGAGGCTTGGACGTAGTCAAGCTAATTGACTCTAAACAAGCGCTTTGTGGGAGGCAACCCATGTGTTAGGTATGTAGTAGTATGTAGTAGTGTGTCATTTGTTCATGTAGGAAATCATATTTTGCATAATAGTAGTAGTTCATTCATATTGTTCGTCTTATTGCATGTTTGTTTCATATAGTACATTCTGTTATTTTGTTGTATACCATGTGAGTTCATATAGGTTCATTTACATGGCATGCATATTTCATGATCCCTTAGGATGAGCTGATTCTGATTGGTAGGTCGATGTTTAATTGAGTGTGATTATTGATGAATAGAGGGTTGATTTATAGTTCCTAGGAATTGACTTGCATGCTTCAGAAACAAAATTTTTACACAGTCTCGTCGTTTGCTTTTGGGCTAGGTTGAGGTCATGCTTGTTTAGTAGCTTTGAGATTTAATCACTTGTTTATATTTAGAATTTTCGTTATTCCCTTGATAGCGTAGAAGCACTTAAGTCTAAGTTTGGGGGAAACCAGCAATTTCATGCTAGTTGTAAATAGTTGTCAATAATGGCTAGGTGTCAAATGGCTAGTAGCCGGCTCATATTTTATGAGTAGTCTAGGGTTGGAAATGAGAATTCTCATTCCAGATTGCATATATATGAAAAAAAAGAAAAAAAAAAGAGAAAGAAAAAAAAGAGTCATGTAAATAGTTTAATTGCAAAATTAACCAGGGTGAGCTCTTTAATACTCGAGCAATTAAGTTCAATGGGGGCAATGTCCTAGTGACCTAAAGCCCTGTGAGGTTTGGGATCCGCTAACCTACCGCTCGCTACATGGGTATTATTGTATAAGCCTTTTGGGGTCTCATCCATTGCACGGTTAAATAAGCATGCGTTATTGTATATAGTATTCTGTGTCATAGTTGTAGTAATAAAGTATGAATTCCTGTCTAGCTTGAATGATGTTGGAGGTGTTCCTAGGTTATGAAGTGTTTACCGTCTATTTTATTTATAAACCTGTGATTGTCTTGGCGAAGAATGAGTATTATTTTGATCTAGTTTTAGGAGTATATCTGATGAGCATCGCACACACGCACATTTCTGTCATGTATTGTTAGTATACGGGGACTTAGTCGAGCTCTATTTGGAGTTGGTTGCATTCTTTGAGATATTTGCTTGCTAGCTGGTTTTGGTTAGTTTGAGGGGATCATTGCATTTTCATATTAGTTGCATTCATGCATTGCATTGTTTAGTTAAATGGATTTTGTGGGCCTTACTAGTCCACTAGGGCTGCCTAGGGGTTTAAAGGGCTTGTTGCTTATGCCAAATGCAACCGTGATCACCTACGGAAGTGGTACTAATTAGTTAGTGTTTAGTTGTTTATGCTTGAGGACAAGCATCGGTTTAAGTTTGGGGGTGTGATAATTGGATTTCATATCCACTTGGATCGCTTCATTTCGGCTTAAATTGATTCACTTGGCCTCAAGTTTGTTGTAGGTTTGATGTGTTTTGTTTAAGTGTGCAGGTTTGTAGAAATATTGATTAGGGTTGGCATTTTCCGTCAATTTTGGAGTTGAAAGTTAGCATTGGAATTACGAATTGGACCTTGTTTAAGCTTCCATGAAGATTAATAGGCTAAAGGATTGAGGACGGATGTAAATGCAAAAGAAAAGGGAGTAAACGGCGCGAAAACGAAGAAATTAGAGCGAAATCAGGAAGCCAGCAGAATTGGACTAGGCAGACTGTGCCCCTGCTAGGCAGTCTATGCAGCAAACAGATTGGAGGTGCGCAGTCTGCGTCCTTCCTAGGCAGACTGCGCCCTAGCCGGCCAGAAATCCTGAAAAATTACTGTTTTGCCCTAATTCGATCTGAAATTGTATTTTAGGTAGTTTCTTCGAATTCTAATTGTATTATAGGGTATTTTCTTGCTGGGCAAGACTTCAACGCTCGTGACAACGCTCGAATTCTAGGGCCTATTTAAACATCTTGTATCATTGTAATTTGTATCATTACATAGCATAACTTAGAATTGCAAGGGAGAAATGGGGAGAAAGGTTCAACGCTCGTGACAAGCAACGGATCTGAATCTACTTCATCTTTTGTATTCTTTTCTTAGGCGTTATTCTGGATTCTAGATTTATTTTCTCAACTTTTCGTTCTATTAATATTATTACTTTCATTCATCCTTTGTTTAATATCATGTTTTCATCAAATCCCATGGTGACGAACGGTTTAATTATGAACTAATCGTTGTCATGGGATTCTAATGGATTTATCTATGTAACTTAGTAGTTTGATTGCTTTAAAGATTTATGTGTGGTGTATTCTTGATATCTATGTAACTTAGTAGCTTAGCATATCATCCATATGCTTCCAACTCCTTAGCACATCATCCATGTGCTTAGCATATCATCCATATGCTTTCAATTCCATAGAACATCATCCATGTGCTTCCAATTCCTTAGCACATCATCCATGTGCTTAGCATATCATCCATATGCTTCCAGCTCCTTAGCACATCATCCATGTGCTTAGCATATTGATGTAGCCGAAAACATGTCAATTAAATATCGCAAGCGCACGATCTCGTTTTAGTATTTATGATTCGATCCACAGGGAATAATTTTATTTCGCGTTCCTTAATTTTTAACTTAGGCGAATTAGGACAATTTGGTTTTGAACTATTTTGATTTGAAACTAATTAATTTCTAAAAGAAAACCACTATTTAAAAGAAAATTTTATTATTATTCTATTTTTTTTAAACTAATTAATTAAAAGCTAAATTATTTAAGGATTAAAACTAGAAAAAACTATTTAATTCGTAAAAGGAAATTTACACTATTTTTAGGAAAATTTAATCTACTAAAAAAACTGAATTTTGCATTTTTACTATTAAATTTGAATTGATTTTTATTTAAAAGAAAATTAATCTATTTTTCTATTTCTAATTTAACTTAATTAATGAATCATTCTAAAAATTCTAAAATCAAATTAAAATTTGGGTTTTGAAATTTTTTTTGATTTAACTAATTTAGTTACTACAAGAAAATAAGAGAATTTAAACTTAAACTTTTCTAAATTATTCTAAACAATTCTATATTCGAATTAAAATTTTTATTCTAAAACCATAATTAAAACTTTTATTTGTTTTTGTGAATTTAAAAATAAACGATTAATAGCAAACAAATAAGTAATGAAAACAAGTTTAAAAACTCAGAACAACAACTATATATCACACAACATATCGAAAGCAACAATGATTCAAAAGACTGCTAAAACTTAGAACAAAACTAACTCAAAACCATCAAGGACGACACTCAAATAATACTACAAACCGAGACAGCAATGCGACAAAACCAGAATTCAGAACTAACACAGAAGTACAAAATCTCGGAATACAAGCTCAAAGTCCAGTGATTAACTCAGCCAAACAGAATTAAAGAAAATTTAATTGAACAAGAAAATTTAATAAATCATTCAACACAACAATACATTACACATCAATTGGGACTAAAAAAAAATCAACCAAGCAAGAACTCTTAAACAACAGAACTCATAACTGCAACTGCAACTCCACGAATACCGACTCAGATTTTGAAAACAAAATAAACGGCAATGAAAACCAATAAAACCCACAACCGAGATCATCAAATCACATTAGCAACCCATGAAACGAAATCATTAGCAAACGAGATCAACGGCAAGACCACAGCCAGAATTCGAACTCAAAAACAAAACAATAACAAGAACAAAAACTCGACTGCAATTTTAACACTTACAAAAACGCAAACTCAATGTAACTCCGTTACACAACCTCAAGAACTTAATTAAAAGAAACAAAACCGAAAACGGCCACAACTCGGAACTCAAACAGAATTAACAGCAACTTGGATTAATAGAGCTACAACAACTCAGGCAATACGACTCAACAAACCGCTTTTTAGTACAACCTAAATAAACAAACAAAGCTTTAATTACAATCTGTGCAACCACCAGCTACGAATCTCAGTAACCCAGTACTCGGCATACAACTCAATAATTACAAAATAAAACAACCAGCAAGAACAGGCAGCACTCCGTTCATTGCAAGTCGAACTCGCAAAAATAAAAATAGAATTCGAAGCAACCAGGAGAAGGGGATTTTCGCGCGTATAAATTGAAAGAGGTGAAGAGAGAGAGAGAGAGAGAGAGAGAGAGAGAGAGAGAGAGAGAGAGAGAGAGAGAAGAAAGAGAGAGGGACTGGGTTTTGATATTGAAAACGACGAAGAACGAAGTAGGGGAGGAAGGAGAATAGGCTGGTGGATCGAAGAGAAGGCAGGGTAGTGTTTTGTAAGTACAAGACGGGTGTGATGTGGTTGCAAAGAGTCGAAGAGGGGAGAAAAGATAAGTGAGTTTGTGAGAAAAAAGAATGAAGAATTGAGAGAAGAGTTGGGTTCGCTGAATTAACAAGAAGCAGGGGAAGGGATTTATGCGAATTGAAAACGGAAAAGGGGAGAGGGGTTTTGTGGTGAAAACGGAAAAAGGGGGAAGAGGGAAGGATAAGTAAGGAGATGGTTTTGAGGTTTGGATGGACTAAAACAGGGGAGGTGAGTTTTATTCAAAGAAAAACTGGGAATGAAAAATACCGGGCATTCGAATTAATCGATAAAATTACAAAAAATAACTACTGAAATTTAAGCGAATTAATATTTTTGTGTATATATAACTTTTTTTTTATTTATTCTAACAAATAAAATATGAAATTTAAATTTGTAATTAACAATAATAATGCCACAATAAAATGAAAATTTAAAGGGCCAGATTATGAATTAAAAACGAAATTAAGACTACGAACATAAATTCTTCAAATCGATACTTTCAATCCCGTGTGGTTAGCGTCGCTACTTTATCCACCCGAGAATTTACGAAAATAACGAAATAAAGAACAAGGAAAATAAAATGAAAGAGGGATGCAAGAATTAAAATGAAACTGGAAATTGCATAAAATAAAGAGTGTTTACAAGAAAAATAGGAAATTACAACTATAATTTTTGGAGATGAACTAATACAACATAATTCTAGTATATGGCTAATTGGTGTGTTTACAAGTGAAGAAATGAAGCCTATTTATAGGAAAATTTTAGGGTTTTAGGTAGGTGTGGGTGAATCTTGGCCCTTGATTTAGTTTAGTGTTGGCTAAATCTTGGCCATCCATTTTATTTGGTGAAAATATGCACCACCCCCCCTTGCTTTTCCTTTTCTTCTTGTTTTGGTCCTTCTTCTTCTTCTTCTTTTTCTCTTTCTTGACCTTTATTTCTTTATTTTGCAATTTCTTCAATTTTTCTTGAATTTCCTGAAATACAACAAAATAATTTATTAAAATACGAATTCAAACAATAAATAGGTAATAAAAATATGCAAAAATATGCACTTATCAAATGCCCCCATACCTATCTTTTGCTCGTCCTCGAGTAAAACAAAAAAGAAAAAATGCAGAATTAAAAACCTATACTCACTGTCGTAGGAATCACGGGGTATTTTAGGTTTACCAACCCGTTAAACCTATAGACGATCTCTACAGGAGGAGTGTTGTCTCCTAAGGGTTTACAGAAGATATACCCATAAAATCTTTGAGATAAGCCAGCAAGTATCCAACTTTCCTCTTTTACTCCAGCTTTCATTGGTGTCAACAAAACAATTTTGTAGGAAAATATATGCCTTAAAGATTATTCTAATAATAGCCAAGTTATAGGTTCCCACAATCCACATGATTAGACTAAAAATTTACAAAAAATCCCAAAGTGTGTAGTGAATTTAAGGCCTTTGATGGATTAACTGCATACGAACATTTTCTCTTTTTCAACCAATATTGAACTGACCCAATCTCTATCAAAACAAGGTTCTAGCCAAACTTCACGCTCTTAGTAGTTAGACCGACTATGCAATGGTTGAGGTCCCAAAAGACTTTTGCATCAATACCCATTTAGCGAGTTTTAGGTCAACAATCCCAGATCACAAAGGACCTTAGGTTGCTAGGCACAAAGTCCCCTCGGACTTACTTACTCGGGTTATCAATGAGCCCAACCTAGCCGATTTCCCTACTAAGAATTTATTATTACAAAATCATACTAGCATTCAACAATTACAAACATTTATTGACTTTTTTTTTGTTAATTTTTTTTGACACTATAGGAGCAAAATCTCGCAAAGGTTTGATTCGACATTGTTCTAACATGTGGGTTCTCTCTCAGGTATCGAATAACATTCCTATACAATTCTTCCATCGGAGGTCTTGTGCAAATGTGCTGTCTTGGACTTTTAAGCAAAAATTTGTTCGACACATGTTTCATGAGGAAAACCTTAATTGACTACGTTCAAATTATCTAAAGGCATTATACATATAATTTTCGAAAAATAGTCAACACCAACTAGTTCTAGAATTTAAAGAGTGGGAAGGACAACTAAGCTAAAATATCTCGATTTTTGGATTTTTAAAATTTTTCAATTTTTTTGGATTTTTCATTTTTATGTATTTACACTAAAACCCCCCCATACCTAAATCATGCATTGTCCTCAATGTATGCAAAATGAAAGATAAATGACAAGGGAGAATGGTGAGAAAATACCTGATAAGGATGAAAGAGAGTTTACAATTACCTACTGAAGAAACTTACTTGAATCATGGATCGATGAGGTAGATAACTTCTTCCTCGGGATCAATTGGCAGCTCTAAAAATGGTTTGAGTCTTTGTCCATTAACTTTAAATATATCACCATTTTTAGGATTTTCAATTTCAACAGCACCGTGAGGAAAAACGACCCTAACAACATAAGGACCTTCCCACCGGGATCTCAATTTCCCGGGAAACAAATGAAGCCTAGAATTGTACAAAAGAACTTTTTGACCAGGAGAAAAAGATTTTCTCAAAATAGATTTATCATGAAAAAGCTTAGTTCTTTGTTTATAGATTTTAGCGTTCTCGTAGGCTTCATTTCTCAACTCCTCGAGTTCAGACAATTGCAACTTCCTATGACTACCGGCGGTTGGTAAGTCAAAATTCAACTCTCGAATGGCCCACATGGCCCTATGTTCGAGCTCAACAGGCAAGTGACAGGCCTTTCCAAAGACAATCCGATAAGGGGACATGCCTAAAATGGTTTTAAAAATGGTCCGATAGGCCCAAAAGGCATCTATCAACTTAGTTGACCAATCCTTCCTATTTGAGTTGACAGTCTTCTCTAAAATTTGTTTAATTTGACGATTCGAGACTTCAACTTGCCCACTAGTTTGAGGATGGTAAGGGGTGGCTAGCCGATGAGTTATTGAGTACTTTTTCAAAAGAGACTCAAATTGACGATTCTTGAAATGCTTGCCTTGGTCACTAATGATAGCCCTAGGTGTACTGAAACGAGAAAAGATATTCTCTTTGAGGAATTTAAGAACAACCTTGTTATCATTGGACTTAGTAGCAATGGCTTCCACCCACTTAGACACGTAATCGACCGCTAATAGAATGTAGGTTGCCAAAGGAACTAGGAAAGGGGCCCATAAAATCGATACCCCATACATCGAAAATCTCAATGATTAAGATGGGGTTCATTGGCATCATGTTTCTCCTAGTGATCTTTCCTAAGTGTTGACACCTATTACACGCGGCACAGTATTCAGCAGCATCTTTGAACAAAGTGGGCCAATAAAAACAACTTTGGAGGATTTTAGCGGCTGTTTTCTTAGCACTGAAATGCCCTCCACAGGCTTGGTCATGGCAGAAAGAAAGGATATTCTTGAATTCATGATTTGGGACGCACCTGCGAATGATTTGGTTGGAACAGTATTTAAAGAGATACGGGTCATCCCAAAAGAAGTGTTTGACCTGTGAGAAAAATTTCGATCTATCTTGAGAGGACCAATGAGAGGGAATGTCACCGGTTGCAAGATAGTTGACAATATTGGCGAACCAAGGGGGAGTAGAGATGGATAGAAGTTGCTCGTCCGGAAAAGATTCGTTTACAGGAGAGTCAATTGTGGACTCCACTATCAAACGAGAAAGATGATCGGCGACAACGTTCTCAGAACCCTTCTTATCCCTAATCTCTAGGTCAGACTCTTGAAGCAAGAGAATCCACCTAATCAATCGGGCTTTAGAGTCTTTCTTAGAGAATAGATAACGAAGAGCGGCATGATCGGTGTAGACAATGATTTTTGAACCGATAAGATAGGACCGAAACTTGTCGAGAGCAAAGACTACGGCTAGAAGTTCCTTTTCGGTGGTAGAATAGTTAAGTTGGGAATCATTCAAAGTCTTGCTTGCATAGTAAATGACATGGGGCATCTTATCGATTCGTTGCCCTAAAACGGCTCCCACCGCATAATCAGAAGCGTCACACATCAACTCGAAGGGGAGATTCCAATCGGGAGATCAAATGATTGGGGCAGAAGTCAATTCTTTCTTAAGATGCTCAAAAGATTGTAAACAATCGCTATTGAAATCGAATTTGACATCTTTCCCGAGAAGATTTGTTAAGGGTCTAGCCTTCTTGCTAAAATCCTTAATGAAACGCCTATAAAAACCTGCATGGCCTAGGAATGAACGAATGGCTTTGACCGACTTGGGTGGGGGAAGATTTGCAATGAGGTCAACTTTGGCTTTATCGACTTCTATCCCCTTTTCAGAAATTTTATGACCAAGAACGATCCCTTCCTTAACCATGAAATGACATTTCTCCCAGTTGAGAACGAGGTTGGTTTCTTTACACCTTTTTAAAACTAACTCAAGATGGTTTAGGCACTCGTGAAAAGACGAACCAAAGATGGAAAAGTCATCGATAAAGATCTCGAGAAAATCCCCTACCATGTCAGAAAAGATGCTCATCATGCACCTTTGGAAAGTGGCTGGAGCAGTGGTTGACCAAAGGCTAAACGTCGATAGGCAAAGGTTCCAAAGGGACATGTGAAAGTGATCTTTTCTTGGTCTTCAGGAGCAATGGGAATTTGAAAATAACCAGAATAACCATCTAGAAAACAATAGAACGAATGACCAGCTAACCTCTCTAACATTTGATCGATAAAAGGCAAAGGGAAGTGGTATTTTCTAGTGGCAGAATTGAGTTTCCTATAGTCTATGCATACCCTCCACCCAGATTGAACACGGGTGGGCACTTGCTCATCATTCTCGTTGGTGACAACGGTGATACCAGACTTCTTAGGAACTACTTGAATGGGGCTGACCCAAGAGCTATCAGAGATGGGATAAATGATCCCATTATCGAGACACTTAAGAATTTCTTTTCGAACGACTTCCATCATGGTGGGGTTCAAATGCCGTTGAGGATCTCGAACGGGTTTCGCATCATCAACTAAGTGAATTCGATGTTGGACAATGGCCGGACTAATTCCTTTAATATCAGAGATACTCCAACCTATGGCCTCCTTATGTTCTCTAAGTACCCTAACAAGCTCATCCTCTTATGACTCGGTCAAATCAGAGGCGATAATAACGGGAAGAGACTCGTTAGGACCTAAAAAGGCGTAGTTAAGAGTGTCGGGAAGAGGTTTGAGTTCTAAATCGGGCGGCGTTGACTCAACGGGTTCACTAGTTTCGAGAAGAGACAGGGGAGATGGTTCAACATCATGATTATTTGTAGGAATGGTGGATTCTAACATAGCATTGACTTGTTGAAAGTCTTAAGGATTTTGTATCCCTTGACTGGTTGAGTTAAAATTTGAGCACATGGATACTTGGGAAGGGGGCCCGTTGGTTTCTAAGGCTTCTAAACGTCGAGTAAGAGTGGCTAATTTAGCCTCTGTCGCGATAGAGTTACCAACCTGATGTAGCCCTCTTTGATGCATGGTAGCTATTGAATCGTTTGATTTCTCGGGCTCTCGAGTGGGCTCCCTAGTTGATTCCCACAGCATAGTCTTTTCCGCGAACTCTTCGAAGAATTCCCATCCCGCGTCTTCGTCTTTCTCCATGAACTTCCCTTGGCACATAGATTCCAACAATGCGGTTGTTGAACCATCTAAGGCCTCGTATACAATCTTACAGAGCCTCCATTTTTTGATTCCGTGGTGGGGACATTGGGATAAAAGATTTTTAAAGCGGTCAAAACACGTCCAAAATGGTTCGTTGAGTTTTCGACGAAATTGATTAATCTCATTAGTGAGTTTCGTAGTCTTATGGCTTGGAAAGAATTTTTTTAGAAAAATGACTACGAAACCCTCCCACGTGGAAATCGAATTGACAGGTAGACTATACAACCATTTTTTTGCATTATCTTTTATAGCGAAGTTGATTAGTCTAAGACGTATGGAGTCCTCGGAAAGCTGTTGGAGTTTTTGCAAAGCGCAAACCTCCTCGAATTCATGTAGAAAAAGATAAGGATCTTCACCGTCACTCCCACGAAAATTAGGTAGCATGCTAATTTGATGACCCTTGATTTCGAAATTGTTAGCACTTACGGGAGGTAGGGTGATGCAAGAGGGTTGGGCTGATCTGGTGGGGTAACAACGATCTTTTAACGAGACTGCCATGGTTACTACGGGATCAAGAATTTCTACGGGTTCGGATTCTGAAGAGGATGAGCACTCAATTGGTCTCACTAACCTAGCAGAATTATCTCTAACCCAAGTAGTGCGCATGAACAGGAAGAAAACACTTAGCAAATAATTTGCGAAAAATTAAGCACACAAAATAAAGGGTGAAAAATCAAAAGAAAGATCTAACCTAGGTTCCCTAAATAACGTTAAGACACACTAAAAATTCCATAAATTAAGAATTATTCAGACCGATTCGGCCAGATTAGAGCAGGCATTGCCAAGAGGCCAAACTCGTCACTTAGACACCAAATCTTAACAGCCAGGCGAACCTTAGACACTGAAGGTCGTGAATAAGTCTTAATTACGTTTATTTTTAGGCACCTTTCTAATTGAACGTGAAATCCTAGGGGCAAACGTCTAATTAATGCAACAAACAACGATATATATACAAAACTATAAACAATTATGGATGCTTACACTACGTGTTTTAACTAAAAGAAAGAAGAAATTTAACGTACCTTTGGGTCCTCCAGCAATCACCACAATTTATAAGGTACGAAAAATTAAAAACAAGAAAATAAAAATCTAAATGATGTGCCCTAAGTGATTAAATGCATGATGCAACAATTATGTATTTACAAATAATTTTTTTTTTGATTTTTTTGATTTTTTTTGTGATTTTCTAAAAAAATGAAAAGCGGGAGATACGGGTTACCGAAGCATGCTTCCAGAAATTCCAATTTTTTCACGCTCCGTGAGAATAGTCCCGAAATTTCACACTTTCCTGTTGACAAAAACGAAATAAAAAATTAAGGCAAGAAATAAAACTAATCCGAAAAATTAAATATTAAGGCGTGAAAAATAATTAAGTTCCCCGGCAGCGGCGCCAAAAACTTGATGTAGCCAAAAACATGACAATTAAATATCGCAAGCGCACGATCTCGTTTTAGTATTTATGATTCGATCCACAGGGAATAATTTTATTTCGCGTTCCTTAATTTTTTACTTAGGCGAATTAGGACAATTTGGTTTTGAACTATTTTGATTTGAAACTAATTAATTTCTAAAAGAAAACCACTATTTAAAAGAAAATTTTATTATTATTCTATTTTTTTTAAAACTAATTAATTAAAAGCTAAATTATTTAAGGATTAAAACTAGAAAAAACTATTTAATTCGTAAAAGGAAATTTACACTATTTTTAGGAAAATTTAATCTACTAAAAAAACTGAATTTTGCATTTTTACTATTAAATTTGAATTGATTTTTATTTAAAAGAAAATTAATCTATTTTTCTATTTCTAATTTAACTTAATTAATGAATCATTCTAAAAATTCTAAAATCAAATTAAAATTTGGGTTTTGAAAAATTTTTTGATTTAACTAATTTAGTTACTACAAGAAAATAAGAGAATTTAAACTTAAATTTTTCTAAATTATTCTAAACAATTCTATATTCGAATTAAAATTTTTATTCTAAAACCATAATTAAAACTTTTATTTGTTTTTGTGAATTTAAAAATAAACGATTAATAGCAAACAAATAAGTAATGAAAACAAGTTTAAAAACTCAGAACAACAACTATATATCGCACAACATATCGAAAGCAACAATGATTCAAAAGACTGCTAAAACCATCAAGGAAGACACTCAAATAATACTACAAACCGAGACAGCAATGCAACAAAACCATAATTCAGAACTAACACAGAAGTACCAAATCTCGGAATACAAGCTCAAAGTCCAGTGATTAACTCAGCCAAACAGAATTAAAGAAAATTTAATTGAACAAGAAAATTTAATAAATCATTCAACACAACAATACATTACACATCAATTGGGACTAAAAAAAAAAAATTCAACCAAGCAAGAACTCTTAAACAACAGAACTCATAACTGCAACTGCAACTCCACGAATACCGACTCAGATTTTGAAAACAAAATAAACGGCAGTGAAAACCAACAAAACCTACAACCGAGATCATCAAATCACATTAGCTACCCATGAAACGAAATCATTAGCAAACGAGATCAACGGCAAGACCACAGCCAGAATTCGAACTCAAAAACAAAACAATAACAAGAACAAAAACTCGACTTCAATTTTAACACTTACAAAAACGCAAACTCAATGTAACTCCGTTACTCAACCTCAAGAACTTAATTAAAAGAAACAAAACCGAAAACGGCCACAACTCGGAACTCAAACAGAATTAACAGCAACTTGGATTAATAGAGCTACAGCAACTCAGGCAATACGACTCAACAAACCGCTTTTTAGTACAACCTAAATAAACAAACAAAGCTTTAATTACAATCTGTGGAACCACCAGCTACGAATCTCAGTAACCCAGTACTCGGCATACAACTCAATAATTACAAAATAAAACAACCAGCAAGAACAGGCAGCACTCCGTTCATTGCAAGTCGAACTCGCGAAAATAAAAATAGAATTCGAAGCAACCAGGAGAAGGGGATTTTCGCGCGTATAAATTGAAAGAGGGGAAGAGAGAGAGAGAGAGAGAGAGAGAGAGAGAGAGAGAGAGAAGAAAGAGAAGAAAGAGAGAGGGACTGGGTTTTGATATTTAAAAGGACGAAGAACGAAGTAGGGGAGGAAGGAGAATAGGCTGGTGGATCGAAGAGAAGGCAGGGTAGTGTTTTGTAAGTACAAGACGGGTGTGATGTGGTTGCAAAGAGTCGAAGAGGGGAGAAAAGATAAGTGAGTTTGTGAGAAAAAAGAATGAAGAATTGAGAGAAGAGATGGGTTCGCTGAATTAACAAGAAGCAGGGGAAGGGATTTGTGCGAATTGAAAACGGAAAAGGGGAGAGGGGTTTTGTGGTGAAAACGGAAAAAGGGGGAAGAGGGAAGGATAAGTAAGGAGATGGTTTTGAGGTTTGGATGGACTAAAACAGGGGAGGTGAGTTTTATTCAAACCAAAACTAGGAATGAAAAATACCGGGCATTCGAATTAATCGATAAAATTACAGAAAATAACTACTGAAATTTAAGCGAATTAATATTTTTGTGTATATATAACTTTTTTTTATTTATTCTAACAAATAAAATATGAAATTTAGATTTGTAATTAACAATAATAAAGCCACAATAAAATGGAAATTTAAAGGGCCAAATTATGAATTAAAAACGAAATTAAGACTACGAACATAAATTCTTCAAATCGATACTTTCAATCCCGTGTGGTTAGCGTCGCTTCTTTATCCAACCGAGAATTTACGAAAATAACGAAATAAAGAACAAGGAAAATAAAATGAAAGAGGGATGCAAGAATTAAAATGAAACTGGAAATTGCATAAAATAAAGAGTGTTTACAAGAAAAATAGAAAATTACAACTATAATTTTTGGAGATGAACTAATACAACATAATTCTAGTATATGGCTAATTGGTGTGTTTACAAGTGAAGAAATGAAGCCTATTTATAGGAAAATTTTAGGGTTTTAGGTAGGTGTGGGTGAATCTTGGCCCTTGATTTAGTTTAGTGTTGGCTAAATCTTGGCCATCCATTTTGTTTGGTGAAAATATGCACCACCCCCCCTTGCTTTTCCTTTTCTTCTTGTTTTGGTCCTTCTTCTTCTTCTTCTTCTTCTTCTTCTTTTTCTCTTTCTTGACCTTTATTTCTTTATTTTGCAATTTCTTCAATTTTTCTTGAATTTCCTGAAATACAACAAAATAATTTATGAAAATACGAATTCAAACAATAAATAGGTAATAAAAATATGCAAAAATATGCACTTATCACATATCATCTATATGCTTTCAGATCCTTAGCACATCATCCATGTGCTTTCAGCTCCTTAGCACATCATCCATGTGCTTCCAGCTCCTTCATACCTAAAAAATTTCTACCTAGAAGGTCCATATACCTACTACCCCTAGTTCTTTAGCATACGACTAGTTATGTTGAAGAACTAAGCCTAAACATTTAAGTACAAAGTCCACACATATCCAATACTAAAAATGTATATTCCAAATCCATACAACAAGCAAATACTAAACACATTAGCATGTAAGCACACAATTCACATGAACAGAATAACATGTACTTCATCCTTGATATGACAGTAAATTCGATAATCATTTATTTGGTGAGGTGTATACACATTATCCCCCAAGAAATCATCAGAAAGAAAAGAATAAACTAGATGGATCCATACCTGGACTCGCGCGTGGCAATCGTAGCTAACAAGTTGCTTCATTTATTTTTGAACCTAGATGATGTTAAACCACAAACCAGTATCCTTCACTCCAAAGACAAGACTCATAGGAGGATGAAAATGTTTTAATGTTGGATGATATTTGACTCTTCTGTTGAGGACCTCTCTAGCCAGCTTCAAGCGTGACCACTGACTTTCTTTACTAGCTTCATAATCACTCCTTTTTCTTAGCACAGATGCAACCCTAACCTTGTCGTGGTTCCCATTCACCATCTCATTACTGACATTCCGAGAAGGCATTCCCTCCAACTCTCTAACCATTTTTTCTTGAGGAGAAGTTGGAATAAACATCCCTGAAGCTGGGCCTTGCACTACTCGTCGTAGCTCCAATAGGTGCTGATATAGCCGTAGCTCCAAAAAGTGTCGATATAGCTGTAGCTCCTCCAACATGTGCCGATATAGCTATAGCTCCAAAAAAACTTTGCAACTTGTACGCGTAGCTGCACCTCTCCTTGTTTATGGGAGGTTTTCAACATTTTATTTTTCCTGACAGAGATCCTTCTTCATCTGACCTTCACTTGGTTGCTTCCACCAATATCGTCAAGTATATTTTTTACCAAGTATTTTAGCCTTTCTTCCATCCTCTAAATAAGAAAGTTTCCAATGATAGTGCCTTAGGGGAAGCTACATCATGATAGATAACAGCCTCCTTGTAAGGTTCACCTTCGAAATTAAGGTGAATATTTCGCTCATGTGCGACCCAGGTTGCCTTTCGATCCTTCAGATTTTACTAGGATTACTAACCTCTACCAATATTGAGATGGTATCCTCGGTCGTACCTGATTTTTTTCATTGCCTCAACATACAAAGATCCAAATCCTCTCCAACCGAGATTCCATTGTCAGCTCTGTTGTTTTCCTAAGCTTTCATAGCTTCTGATGATTTTTCCCTTGAGAGGTTCTTACTTACATGCCTTTAACATAGATTTCCATTCTGCATTCGTCGATAGGTAGGTAGCTCTATATGTGAACCTCGCACCACTTCTATTAATAATCGAGAGGTCATTTGTACCTCCTTCTTTATCCAATAGCATCTTTTCCAGAATTTGATTGAGATTATTATCATCAGCTCCATCTGAAATTCCTTACATGAGGTATCCCTAGATCCCAGCTTCCAGTATTCGAGGGGCTTATAGCAGGAGGACCTCTTTGCGAGACACCTTCCAACTTATCATGCCTAAGGGGCTTACAGTATGTGGACCTCCTCGAGATTCTTTATCATGAAGATTACCATAATTATACTGCTCTTAGCTTTCACGAGCTGAGATGGTTCCTTTCCAGGTGCTTCCTCTTTTAATCTTAGTGTTGGCTTTTATATCAGTTTGATCACCTTAGAAGCTTCATATGCCCCTCTTGCTGTATTTTTCAGAATAGGTCTCTCGCCTCTTCAATTTATGAGAGGTAGCAATTCCTTTTCAGCTTCCCTGATGCTTTTTTGTTGGAGCTTCAACGTCACCTAATCATATCTTGGCACCTTTTGCTCGATGCCTTCAACTAGATATTTTGAGCTTCCGCCTTTCACTATTGGCAAAGCTTCCGTTATGAGCACCCCTATAAGTTGCTTTGACTTACTTTTGTAGGTGCTGCCACATGACCACCAAAGAATTCCTCAAGGTTCCCTTATAAGTTTTTTTTAAAAAATCCTCAGTCATAACTTCCACATGGTGTGCCTTGCCTTCATTATCCTTCATTAGAGCAACCATTTGCATCAATGCCATGGGTGGTATTACCCCCCGAAAAACTGGAACCTTCATCATGAGGTTCCTACATTAAGGCTACTAGTAACATGATTCCTTCATTATTCTACATTGAGCTTCATATATTGAATTTTGTCATGGCATAAGGTGGATCCTTTACTGAACCTCAATCAATTGTAGTAGCTTATTGTAGTAGAAAAACTACCATAGTCATCCCTGCTGCTTGGATACCTACGCTTACTCATCCAGGAATGCCATTTAGATAACTGGCCTTTCTTAATAGATCCAGGTATAACCATATTTGAACCTTTGCAATAGGTCCAGGTACGACCATAATTGAACCTCTGTAATAGGTCGAGGTACGACCATAATGGAACCTCTGTAATAGGTCTAGGTACGACAACAATGGAACCTACATAACCATGAGGAGCTTCCTGCTAGACAAAACCTCCCTTTCAATGCCCCGAAACTAGGTCCATGACTGCCCGTCAAGTTACACCCTTTTATCACTTCCCTTGTGACGGTCATGAATTATCGGTATATCTTTTATTCCTCTTTTATTCTTTTGTAGGTCTTTTAGCTGGACCTCTTTGTCTCAATTTTCTTCCTTAGGAGCCTTCTCATCAGATGTGAAAGCTAGATGTTTAGAGAATCCTCCATATAAATGGACCTTTTCATCATCGAACCTCTCGCCTAAGAACCTCTTTTCTATGAAGCTCCTTCTTTAGAAAGCTATTTTCACCAAACTTTTGAGGCAATACTTCATTATTAAGCCTTCAGCCAAGTTTATCGTTGATGTCAGTGCCTTTGGTAGGTGAAGCTTCTAGATGTTGAGACTTGTCTTTTGGAACCTGCCATCATGGAACCTTCATTCTAGTTCCTCTTCATTACTCTAGAGATACACATCTTCATGATTTTCCATGTTAACATATACCTCCTCGATCAAGAGGTTCGCATCCTCATATTTATCCAGTGCCTCCTTATTAGAATCAAGCCCAACTTTGAGGTCCTTGCATAACTCCACCTCTATCAGGTGAAGGTGGAACGACAATTGTACCTATACCTCCTCAGTTGTACCTACAACATCAAGAGATTGGTACCTTCATTCCCACGCAAGGTGCAACCTCGAAATTGAGGTCTCTCCTATCTTTGCCACTAGAACCTCTCCAGATAGTTGTACCTCCTTTAGTAGGTGGACGTTCAGCTCCAGCTATCCAGTCAACCATATTAGCGCTCTTGATGTGAGGAGCTGCCGGGTCATAGAACTCCCATTCTGGAACCTCATTTCTGGATATCTTCGACGGAAATTAACATCAAAAAACTTGATTTTTCGGCCATTCTTTCTAGGCCTACTTCATCAAGATAAAAGTATGTGCATCTCGAAGCCATATATCGTCCTTTATGCCTTTTAACCACCAAATGACTAGAATGAAGGTGATTACCTCCCTACTTCTTTGCCTTTTCTCCAACAAGCCATGACTTCTCCTCTATTTTTCCATTTTTACAGATTTCTTTTCCAGAATAATGATTCTCCTTCCTATACGTGGAATTAAATACGTGAAATCCTTGTTCAAGACTTCATTTTCGGGCTCATTTTCATGATTATATCAGTCGTTCTTCAAGGTACGACCATCGCCGGAGCTTTTAGACATTGTTCCTCTCAAAAGATCGGAGAAACCCCTCCATCTAGCGCCAAAAATGTTGTGAGAAAAATATACACCAACACCCCAAGTAATCCTTGCTGGAATAACGGAATCTCCCCTTGGATCTCGGATAGGTGAGCAGGCCCGCGAACCTTAGTTGTAGCTCCAATTGCCGGAACGGGTGAAGATTTGTGGTGTTTTGGGACTGAATTAGCAAGGTCACCGGATGGAAATGGCTATGAAATCTGGCCAAAACCACCCGGTAAGGAATCAAGCCCCGATGTAGTTCTCTAGGTTATGGACTCCTTTCCTTGATCAATAAGCCACGAAATTGATATGTTTTTTTTCCTCCTGATAAGGTTGATCTTGTTGTATTCAGTTGTGTAGGAAGAGTCCTTGCTTCCTTAGGACTATGTGGAAGCTCATCCAAGATGGTGTCCTTGCATATATATATATATATATATATATATATATATATATATATATATATATATATATATATCATGTATATAACGTATTTATCCCACTTGTTGTGATAGAAGTCAGCTTAAAGTCCATTTCTTGAAGGTATTTCCGTGCTCTTAAGGTGTAGGAGATTGAGTCCTTGTCCAACTTTACTTCTGTTAGGTGCAGGCGGATTTACAGCTGTACCCATACCTCACAGCTACGGTTGTACCCGTACCTCATAACTATGGCTGTACCCGTACCTCATAGCTACGGCTGTATCAGGACCTGCTCCAATCCATGATAAATTTGCCGGGCTGAGTTTACTCTTTATCCACACAACAGTCGCGGCAGATAGAGGTGGAGCCGCAGTCGTACCTGCACCTCCTCAGCTACCCTCATGCTCGTACCTCCGCACCTGAACATTCGAAACCGGACCTCAAACATTATTCAAACCAACTTGATTGGGCCTCTTAATATCCATGGGCCTAAAATTAAGACCATTGTAAAGTTTGGGCACAACAATGTCTATAATGTCTTTCTGGTTACAATAATGTAGAGGGAATAAGAATGACGTCCTTAATGTCCTTAGTTACAAGAATGTAGAGGGAGTGAGAATGACGTCCATAATATCATTCTAGTTATGTTGAGGAATGATGTATGGGATAAGAAAATGTCAGATGTATGGGATAAAAATTTTGAATGTCTTTTTGGGTTGAACAATATCAGTTGTATGGAATAATAATATTGATAAATTCATATTTTATCATATTTTTAATACCTATTTTATGTCCATTTTCGTAATTTTATTAATCAAATAATTGTTTTTTTGTAGGCAATTAAATAAAATCAGAATTCAAGCAGCAAAAGTTGTAAAAAAGTAAGTAGGTGGAGAACACTTGACGAAAGAATTGGAGATAAAATCGAAAACCTATTGGAAAAGAAATTGAAGTAGGTAGAGAATGCTTGAAGACAAAATAATTGAAGATAAAATCGAATATTTATTGGAAAAGAAATTGAATACTCCTTCCATTTAAAATTGTTAGTCCACTTTCTAAAAAAATTAGTTTCAAAATAGTCGTCCCACTTTTACATTAAAGGTAATTTTTTACTTAAATTTCTCGTATTACCCTTTAATTTTATTTTCCAAGATTAATTTTATATACTTATTTTTGTAATCACTACAATAAATATGGTTATTGTTGTGACCAAAATCTTGCATGGGTCAGATTTAGGCCCACTGGAGGATTAGGGTCCAATTCATTAAGAAAATAAGTGATTTAGTGGGCTTCCGAGGGCCCATGGCAGCCCTAGGGGCTACCATGTACAGCGCATTGAACGAATATAAGGCTTAGGGTCCCAAGGGTAGTCCCTTATGGATAACCTATAACAATTGCCAACCATCAAGTAAGGCTTCCAGAGTAGCTTCCGTGGTGGGGGTACCGTAGGGGTTACCAGAGCCAGGCTACCGGGCGGTATCCCCAGCTTCCACCGGAAGCTTAATAGGGCCGCAGATTAAGATAAGGCAGACCTCCTATTTTATAGGAGCACGTCTTTACAGTTGATTTACACTTCTAAATAGATATATATATTTAGTTGTTAGAGGATATATGTTTTATATACTTGATTAAATCACATAAAATTATGATAAATACAAAGGATAAACATCCTAAACTCCTAAAACAGCTTGGTAACGTGATTATATACATCACACACGATTTATATCAGAAATATCAGTCATAATCCCTTTAGAAATGGGATAATTCATCACAAATAACCGAATATATCATTTCAAGAACTACATGCGGGCTTGATCTCCTATAAAAAGGAGTATGTAGGCAGTTTACGGGCTTCTTAGACACATTTACACCTTGAGTAAGCATAGAGCACGAATACTCTTGTGTGACACTTCATAATTATGGTTCTTGGCAGGCCAACATTCGGTCCTTGAGCTCTAATTCCCG
The DNA here is from genome assembly GCA_036435485.1 of Saposhnikovia divaricata. Taxonomy (NCBI): domain Eukaryota; kingdom Viridiplantae; phylum Streptophyta; class Magnoliopsida; order Apiales; family Apiaceae; genus Saposhnikovia; species Saposhnikovia divaricata. The sequence continues at coordinate 42,667,916 of CM071601.1, forward strand.
TGAATCCAATCCGATCCTCCGAGGAACCACCTCCCGTGTTCTTTGGTAACTCCTAGTCGTGAGCTTTTCTGGGCGGCTATTCTCTAATCTCTAGCTGTGAGCCTTTCCGGGTAGTTAGACGATTCCATATTCATTGGCGCTATTCCAGCAACAGCCTCCTAATTTGTTGTGACAAATTCCTCCCACAATAATTGGCACCGGAAGGAGGGGCCTCAAAAATTGTCGTTTGGAGGAGATATGGTGAGTGATAATTCTGATAGTGATAAGACACCGTCTCAAGATGGCAATGGACAAAACAAAGGTGACAATTGTGATGTTAGCAACAAAGATATCATGGATCATTTTGTCACTATGGCTGGGAGAATCGACCATTTGGAGAAAAGTTCCGAGAGAATGAAAAGATGGTGTAAAAAGCACAAGTCGAGGTCAAAAAAGAATGTGACTCCAACAAAGCTAGACTTCGAATCTGAGGAGGATGTGGAGGAAAACACTGATTATGTCCCAACAAAAGAAGAAGAGGTAGAGGAGCCTGAAGGTGAAAAGTATGGGGGTGACCAATCTGATGACCCTGAAGCCCAGGGTTCCGAGGGCTCACCCACTAGAAGCCTGAGCGTTTTTGATAGAATTGGCAAGAGGCTGACCAATAAAGACCTTCATCATAAACTGGGAAATACTGGAGATAGAGATCGAAAGGATGGTAATGGGGGTTCGCACATTCAAGGTTCCCAGGAGTACTAGGAGAGATCCCACTCGGTACCCCCAAGGAATGATTCTAGAAGGTCCAAATCTGATGGCAGGAGGAGTTATAGACTATGTGGTCATACTTCTGGACATAAGAGCAGAAAATCCCACTCTACCAGAGTCTCTTCCGATGGGGGTACCAACCAGGATTCCAGCTCTCATCAAAGTTCGATTCCCAGGAAGAGTAAGACAACTTATGATGATGATGATTCTAGAAGTGATATGTTCTCAGATGGTGAGAATGGACAGTTCAAAATGTTTGACTGGAAGAAAGTTTTAGAGAAAATCAAAGAGGAGAAAAAGTTCAAATCTGGAGCCATTGTCGGTTCACCATTCTCTAAGAAGGTGAAGATGGCACCCTTACCAAGGTTCTTTAAGATGAATACTGACCTAAAGTTTGATGGTAGCACAAATCCTATTGAGTATTTGAGCCATTTTAACATGGAGATGAATGTATATCAAGTGGAGGATTTTTCTAGGTGCATATTACTAGCCTCCACTCTAGGTGGGAATGCCCACCAGTGGTTCAAAAGGTTGGTTGAAGGATCAATTAAGTCCTGGAGGAAGATGGGAGACCGGTTTATCTCTCAATTTAGGGCTACCGTGGCGTATGCCCCACCAGTTAACACCCTGGCCAATATCAAGCAGAAAGAGCATGAAACTCTAAAGCAGTATTTTGAGAGATTTAATGAGGAAGTGCCCAAAGTGAAGAAGGCTTCCGATGAAACCCTAAAGAATTTCCTGATAGTCGGGGTTAGGCCGGGAACCAAATTCTGGAAAGAAATTCAAACTGAGGAGCTTGGAACACTGGCAGAATTCTACGAGCAGGCAAAACGCCACAAGGTAATTGAAGAGTCAATGGTGAAACTGTCCAAGGACTCTAATTCTAGGAGTTGGAACAGAAACAAGAGAAATTGCTCCTATAGCCCTGGAAACCGAGATTCCAGCAAGAAGGCTTCCGGGAGCGGTACCGCCAGAGTGGGAGCCCACCGTTATGATGATAAGACTGCCCCAATTGCTATCAACGCAACAAAGGACAAAGTTTCTGTCAAGGACAGACTTACCCCGAGGATGAGTTTCTAACAGTATACTGAATATACTCCTTTGACTGTCCCAATTGGCCATATTCTTGAAGTAAATGAGAAGAGTGGACTGTTCCAAAAACCTTACCGGGTAGGACCCCCAGGAAGGAAGGACTAGGGGAAGTATTGTGCTTTTTATGAGGCAAATGGCCATGAGATGGCCAATTGCAGACACTTGAAAGATCAAATCGAAGAATTGATTAGAAATGGATACCTGACAGAATTTGTAGTCCAAGAAGCTAAGAAGTATAAGGAGGGAAAAGACAATAAGGATAAAGCACCGGGAAACCAGGAAAGGACTACCCGGGCTAATAGCATCCATACCATCTTTGGTGGCCCTTACTTGGGGGGTTCCAGCCGGAATGGCAGAGATAGGTACGCCCGGGAGGCCAGGGGGAAGCCCCTAACGAATGTTTTCCACCTTGCAGAAAGGCCCCCTAAGCTGTTCAAAGGGGAAACCACTGATATTTCCTTCACAGAGGAGGATACCAAGTGGGTCCACCATCCTCATAATGATGCTTTAGTGGTAACTGTAGGTATTGGTGGAATGAATGTGCACAGGGTGCTGATTAATAATGGAAGCTCAGTAAATATCTTGGCGTATACCACATTTCAGAAACTGGGGCTCCTAGATAAAGAGTTACTTCCTACCAATAATGAGCTATATAGGTTTATCGGCAACCCGGTTCAAATTATGGGAAAGATTAAGCTGCCATTGACAGTAGGTGTGGATCCTTGCAAGGCCACCCAAATGGATGTGTTTATGGTAGTAGATGAAGATATCTCTCACAATGCAATTCTTGGGAGACCGGTACTGAAAGACATGAGAGTGGTAACCGCAATATACCACTTTGCAATGAAGTTCCCTACCCCAAATGGCATTGGGTGTGTGAAATGATGTCAATATGAATCAAGGGAATGCTATAACAAAGCAGTGCAGGTAGCTGAAAAGGTAGATAAATCTATCCAAGTTGAGGAAAAGGCTGACGGGGAAGCCCTAATGAGAAGCCACGAGTTAGAACCACAGAATTTTAAAAAGGCATCATGCAATGCCATCATGATAGTGGAGCTACCATAGGAACCTACTGAAGAGGTTCCAGTTTTTCGGGGGGTAGTACCAGCACAAAATTTGTTGTTGGAAGCTGCCGAAAATAAGAACAATATTCAAAACATTCCATTGGAAGGCACAGTAGAGGATGCCTTGGATGGTCATTTAGATGATGTGATACAGGAAAATGAAGATAGGGTGCCCGCTGGTACGCCCTATGTCTTGCGGACTGCCGGGGTTACCTATCATCTAACAGATGGAGAGTGGAGAATTGCCCCAAAGGAGTTCACAGGGAAGCCCGTAACCCAGAGTGGAAGCCAGGAATTTGTATAGGGGCTCCTGGTTGAGATTGATATGGATCCCAGGATGCCGGGTACCCTGGAAAACGCAGGGGCTGCCGAAGATACTATTCCCATACTGGTAGATGTTGAACATCCTAATAAAGTCATGAAAATTGGGAAACAGCTTGATGAAAGGACAAGAGAAAGGTTGACCTCTTTCTTTAAAGGTAACCTGGATGTGTTTGCATGGTGTCACTCAGACATGGTGGGGATTGACCCAAAAATCATGTGTCCTCACTTGAATATTGATCCCGAGAGAAAGGGTATCCGGTAGAAAAGGAGGCCCATTAGCGGTGAAAGGCCTACCGCCCTTCAAGAAGAGGTAGATCAGTTATTAAAGGCTGGCTTGATTAAAGAATCCTTCTACCCAACATGGCTGGCAAACCCGGACTGGTCCAGAAGCCCAATGGGAAATGGAGGACATGTGTTGACTTCACTGATCTGAATAAAGCTTGCCCTAAGGATAGCTTCCCGCTTTCCAGAATTGATCAACTGGTGGATGCTACGGCAGGCCATGCCTTGCTGAGTTTTATGGATGCCTACTCTGGGTATAACCAGATACCAATGTATGAGCCGGACCAGGAGCATACCAGCTTTATAACTGATAGAGGATTGTACTATTATGTGGGGATGCCATTTGGGCTGCCGAATGCTGGGGTTACCTACCAAAGGCTAGTAAACATGATGTTCAAGGAACAGATTGGTAAAACTATGGAAGTCTACATTGACGATATGTTGGTTAAGTCAAAGGTGGCAGCCGACCATGTGTTGCACCTATCTGTAATGTTCGATATTCTAAGGAAATACCGGATGAAGCTGAACCCCCAAAAATGTGTTTTTAGGGTGATGTGTGGAAAATTTCTTGGATTCATTGTGAATCATAGAGGGATCGAGGCAAACCCTGCAAAAATCAAGGAATTTCTGGAATTGAGGTCCCCAATGAATCTTAAGGAAGTCCAAGGACTTACCGGAATGGTGGCAGCCTTAAATAGATTTGTATCTCAATCTTCCGACAAATGTAAGGAGTTTTTCAAGGATATTAAGAAGGGCCAAAACTTCGAATGGACCCCGGAATGTGAGGAAACCTTCAAAAAGCTAAAGGAACAATTGTGAAGCCCACCACTTCTCTCCAAACCTCTGGAGGGTGAGGTACTCATTCTGTATTTATCCGTTTCTCAACATTCTATAAGTGCTGTATTGATCCGGGAGGAAGTGCAAGTACAGTACAGTATCCAGTGTATTATGTGAGTAAAAGGCTATTGGATGCGAAAACCCGGTATCCCAGCATGGAGAAGCTGGCGTATGCCTTGATACTGGCTTCCAGAAAGCTAAGGCCCTACTTCTATGCCCTTAAAATTGAAGTCAAGACATCCTTCCCACTAAGGCAAATAATGCACAAGCCAGAAGCCTCCAGTAGAATGATGAAATGGGCTGTCGAACTGAGATAATTTGATATAGATTACAAGCCACGAACTACTATCAAATGTCAAGCACTGGCTGACTTCTTACTGGAGTTTACCCCGGATTTTGAGGTTACCGAAGAAGAGTGCATACTAGTACCCCCAGCTACCAAAGGGGATACCAAGGGTCCCCACTTATGGTGGAATCTGTATGTTGATGGAGCTATAAAAAACAATGGGGGAGGTGCCAGAATAGAGTTGGTAAGCCCAGAGGGGCACCGAATACAGAGTGCCATACACTTTGGTTTCAAGGCTACCAACAATGATGCCAAATATGAGGCCTTGATTGCTGGACTGAAATTGGCCCTGGAAATGAAGGTAGAATACTTAAATGTTTTAAGTGACTCTATGTTGATTGCGTGGCAAATCAAAGGGATCTTCTAGAACAGGGGTCCCCGTACTGAACTCTACATGAGGTATGCCCAAGAACTCATTAGTAAGTTCAAAGTACTAAATCTGAATCAGGTCCCAAGGGTTGAAAATGCCAATGCTGATGCCCTTGCTAAACTGGGATCCCAAAAAGAAGCTATTCTGTTGGGGGTGATACCCCCCGAAGTTCAGATCCAACCAAGCATCCATCAAGAGGAGGTCATGGAGATAGAATTTTTAGTGGAAAGCCAATGGACAACCCCAATATATGAGTACATCACCAAGGGGGTGCTTCCGGAAGACAAAGATGAAGCCCGGAAACTCAAATACAAGGCTTCCCGCTATGTAATCTAAGATGGCATCCTATACAAGAGAGGTTTTAACCAACCCTTTCTTAGATGAATATCTGGAAATTAATGTGAATATATCCTAAGGGAAGTTCATGAAGGTATCTGTGGCAATCACTCGGGGGGTACCTCCCTTGCCTACAATGTGCTTTGACAAGGCTACTACTGGCCTACCGTGAAGGCTGATGCTTATGACTTTGCTAAAGCTTGTGATCAATGTCAAAGGTTTGCTAACTTTAATAGCAATCCAGCTGTGGAGCTAAGACCTATTGTGAGCCCTTGGCCCTTTGCAATATGGGGAATCGATCTGATTGGGGAGCTCCCAAAGGGTAGAGGTTATGTGAAATATGTTGTGATAGCTATTGACTACTTTACCAAGTGGGTTGAGGCGGAACCCTTAGCTACCATAACCGCCAGTAAGCTGAAAGAGTTTGTTAAAAATGCCATCATATGTATATATGGGGTGCCATACAAGCTTATTTCGGAGAACGAAAAGCAATTTATAGTAAGGAAAAGAGAAGCCCATGTGAAGATTTGGGAATAAAGAAAGATTTCTCAGCCGTTTGCCATCCCCAAAGCAATGGGCAGATGGAAGCTGTGAACAAAATCATTAAGCCCACATTAAAGGCAAAGTTGGAAGACAGAAAGGGAAGCTGGCTAGAGGAGCTCCCAATGGTCTTGTGGTCCTACAACACCACTCTCAGGTCTACCACCGGAGAGTCTCTCTTTGTCTTAGCCTACGACTGTGAAGATATGGTTCCCGTGGAGGTAGGGACAACATCCTACCGGAGGGATAACTTCAGTCAAGAATCAAATGAAATAAATCAGAGGCTGGAACTTGATTTAGTGGAAGAAATATGGGCTACCGCACAGTTGAAACTTGTGGCTTACCAACAGAGAACCTGCAAATACTATAACAACAAGGTACGCCCTCGGCCCCTTAAGGTTGGCGACCTGGTACTAAGGAGAATAATGCCCAATATGCGGGTTCCCGGGCATGGAGACTTTGGAGCAAATTGGGAAGGGCCTTACAAAATAAAGTCTATTTTTTGGGAAGGCACCTACCACCTTGAAGACATGGATAGGAACACCATCCCTCGTGCTTAGAATGTCGAGCACTTGAAGAAGTATTATCAGTAAGAATTTCTTTCAAGCAAATGCAGATGTAGGCCTCTTTCAGGCTCAGGATGAATAAAGGCAACCTATTAGTTGTGGTTGTGTCATTTCCCTTTCAGTTCTTAGGATTTCATGATTCCTAGTAGATGGACACCTCTTTCGGACAAGTTTGATGTAATCGTACTTTTTCAATTTTCAGTGATAGTAGAAGTTGATTGTTTCCTTTTACATTTATCACTAGTAAATATTTTAGAAAAGAAAGGCATGGAAGCCTCGATCGGCCGAAGTTCGGTCGGCTAAAGCCTCCCGGGTGCCCTGGTCGGCTGGCCCCAATCGGCTGAAGCCTTCCGGGTGCCCCGATCGACTGAAGCCTTCCGGGTGCCCCGGTCGGCTGGCCTCGGTCGGCTGAAGCCTTCCGGGTGCCCCGGTCGGCTGAAGCCTTCCGGGTGCCCCGGTCGGCTGAAGCCTTCCGGGTGCCCCGGTCGGCTAAAGCCTTCCGGGTGCCCCGGTCGGCTGAAGCCTTCCGAGTGCCCCGGTCGGCTGGCCCCGGTCGGCTGAAGCCTTCCGGGTGCCCCAGTCGGCTGTCCCCGGCCAGCTGAAGCCTTTCGGGTGCCCTGGTCGGCTGAGGCCTTTCGGGTGCCCCGATCGGCTGGCCCCAGTCGGCTGAGGCCTTCCGGGTGGCCCGGTCGGCTCACCCCGGTCGGTTAAAGTCTTTCGGGTGCCCCCGTCGGCTGGCCCCGGTCAGTTGAAGCCTTCCGGGTGCCCCGGTCGGCTGGCCTCGATCGGCCGTTGCCTCCGGGACCGTCTTCGTGACGATCTTGGCTCCAGGACCGTCTTCGTGACGACCTTGGCTCCAAGACCTTCGCTTCCATCTTGAATATCAACCTTCCACATCGATGCTAGAACATCAACGTCAATATTTGAACATTGAATTTCATTACTTTGAAGCCAACAATATGGTCATTCATGACTTCTGTTTAAGACTCTACTAATATTTTGATTAGCACTGTTAATCCCATACTTAGTACTAACTTCTTGATTAAGCTTTCTTAAGCATAATTAACTTTCTAATATCCTTTTTCCGGATACTCACTTATGTTCTCTGTTTCTTTTCCAGAATTCAGGAGTTATAACGATTCTTTCCATCCCATGACAGATAGTTTTTTGTCCTCTTTTTGCATTTAATCGATACATTACCTATAAATGTGAACCAACCTGTATTTCAATCTGTGGTAGCAGGTTGCACTTTTCCTATAAAAGAAGGGGAGTATCCTTCATTTCTCTTCACTTCTTCGTTTCTCAAACTTCTCTCAAATCTTCAAGCTCTCTAGCTCTCAAGCTCTCAAGCTCTACAGCTTCAAGTTCGAGTTCAAGTTCAAGTTTGACATGGCTGACACTAACCGTGCACCTGCCCCCCGGTCTCCATGGCGGAAGTGATGAGGAAAAGGAGCATGGCGAGAACCGCTAAAGGTATGAACAAACTCAAGCCTCCTACTTGTGCTTAACATCAATTTCAATCTTTACTAGAGTTATTAAGCATTATGGGGGAGACATTCCCCAATAGTTCGAGCTTGGACGCCTTTCATTGTCCTTGCAAGTTGAAGGAGATTAACGTCGAGATGATTAGAAACACATATAGCTTTCCAAGCCTGATCAAGGTTCGCCTTCCAAGCTCAGGAGACAGAACTTTCAACTGGCATCCTGAGAAACTCTATGTTTTCAAAGGTGCTTTAGAAGCCGGGTTGAGGTTCCCTGTCGACCCATTTATCATCAGGTTATTGGCGGAGCTTCAAGTCCATCCTTGCCAGCTGTATCCCAATGCATGGAGGTTCATCAGCATCTTCATAATAAGATGCCGTGAGTTGAACATCCCATTGAGCACTACCATGTTCAGAAGCATCTTCATGACCAAGAACTCCGCTGAATCTAAGAAAGGGTGGGTTGGCTTCCAACTTTGAAGCGGGCTTCCACACATAGTGAACTCTTTCTCCTTCCCTGACTGTCACCATTTCTGGGAGAGGGAGTTTGTAGTTCTGAAATGGAAAGGTGGTGACTGGGGTCACTTCTTTGTTAAGAGATTCGGGTATGTGAAAGATAGTTCACACTTCGTATGCGACCTTAACCACCAAGAATTGCTAGACAGAGATAGGCTGCTTGCTAACGATGGCCGCACCCATTACAAAACTATTCTGACTTAGAAGAAACTTATAGAAGCTAGCCTAAGCTTTCTTTCTATTGGCGGTAATTTTTCTTCATTGTTTATTATGAACTATGTTTGTTCTTATCCTGATATCTTTCCTTTTTGTATTTCAGCTGCTGAGGAGTTGGACAGTCATCCCGAAAATCGGCCGACTGTCACCAAACGGATGATGAAGAAAGCTGAAGCACAGCTAAACCCTACTAGTCGAAAGGTTCCTCAGTTCCTAGAGGGATGCTCTAAGGGGGGAAAGAGGTCCCGAAATGCTGACGGAGATACTAGGACCCTTTTCATCCCCTCCTGGGGTATTTGTGAGCAACATTCCGTCCTGGGGAGTCCTGACCTTGCCTTGGATTGGACTAAGCTTTCCATCACTCCTCCTGACATTTTGACAGTGACTGCGGGGGACAAGATTGAAGAGTTTGAGCTCCTTGGAGCTCAAGCTTTATATCAGGTATGACACTCCTTCTTACGGATTCGGTGTTCTCGCTTGTTTTGACATTATAATTGCCTTATCAATTTCTTTACTGCAGGCTAATGCTTACTTTCAATCCGCTGCCCATCAAGGCCGGGCCTATAGGGATAGCAATGTGGCCTTGATGAAAGAGAAGGTAAGGTTCGAAGAGGAAACTCGAGACCTACATTCAAGAGCTATCCGTGCTGAGGCGGATGTTCATTCTTATCAGAGGCAACTCTCCTCACTGGCCAGAAAGAAATCATCAGAGGTTGACAAGGTGATCGATGCCTACCATAGGTCGGAATCTTTTTTGAAGTTCATGGATTATCATGATGATGAGGTGCGCCCTTTCAACATGTCTGCTGGCTGGGACAAAGCTATTAGTGTTGTAAGTCACAAGTATCCAACTGTTTTTAACCCGATGGACTTCCCTTGCCCTAATTGGGATGTTGGCGGTGGAAGCCATGTGGATCATGCTTCCGGCTCGATGCATAAAACTGTTCCTCAGACATCGGGTTCTGGCTCTGGAGGTAGCCGTCGATCTTCTGGATCTGGCTTAAAGAAGGAAGCCCGTGCTGCTAGCTCTGATTCGACTTCCTCAATTTCCAAGGGGAAGAGGCCCATGCCAAAGGGGAAAAGGGAAGTGGTCGTTAGGCAGCCTCTTCCCGGCAAAGGGATACGGAACGAGCCTAGAGACACGACTGAGACCTCTGATGATGAAGAAGAAAAGGTGGAGAGGAGGGAGGAGCAGCCGATGGAGGTGGCAGCCGAAGAAGGGAATGGTTCTGATGAAGACGATTCTGATGATGATGACTCTGACGAGGAGGGAGAGGGAGAAGAGATGGTGGATGAGTCTTTTGAAGAGTAGATGAGTCTCGTCAAGGGCCTTGCATGGCCTTAGTAGCCGTATGTGGCTTTTATCTTTCAGTTTTTATTCAGGATCCTTCGAGACTTAACTTTTATTTGCTTAAGTTTGTAACTTAAACCGTGGCCCTTCGGGGTGTTTCTTTATTTATGCACTTGTTTCCTTATTCATATGTTCATTTATTTTCGGTACTTAGTCGTTCTAGACTTACACTCAACAGGTGCTCAGTACATAATTAAAATCACAGAATCATAGAATGGAAAACAAACTTGCATTAATAATTCAGAACGGGTTCAACCCTTACATAGATTGCTACTGTCCTACTCGGGGCGGTAAGCCCTGGAATGGTTTCATCAAACCTTATTTCTACTTCTCCTAATAAATAGATAAAAAGCTAAATCCTTACAAGGATAGCTTAAACATAATAAACCTTCAGGTTCTAAGGTTTCCACCTTGTAGGATCCTAGTCCTAGCATCTTCCTGACTCGATACGGCCCTTCCCAATTGGGGGCTAGCTTTCCCTTATTATGTGTTATGTGTTATTGGATAAGATCAAAATGTCTTTTTCGTAATATGTGCCAATGAGTTGTCTTTATCTTTTAAACCTCTTTTTCAAAACCTTTGGAGCTACGATTTAAAATCATTTTCTTGTTAAAATTGATCAAAAAAATTTCAAAATATTCGAAACTCGTATTCTATTTGCCTTATAAATTTTACAAATTTTCCGTATCGGATTCCTTATATTTTTCTCAAAAATATTTTATTCGTTATCGGACCCGTAATGTAACTAATTGGTACTTTCGAGACCAAATAAAAGTTAATTAGGGTTTCGATCGTTCTAGGGGGTATTATTACTTTTCAAAAATATAAACAGCCAATAATTATTTTATTTATTTAATAAAATCATAAAAATCTTTTCAATTAAAAGAAAATTTTAATTTTCTCTCTCCAGTTCTTGAAGATCAAACGCAATTTTGAAGGTGTTATCGACTTCCAATTTCGACGTACAAGTACTCAAAACAAAGCCCTCGATCTCTAGTTTCATCATCTACAACCAGAATTTGTGTGGGGTAATTTCTATATTTTCTGTGAATTTTGTTTATTTTCAAATTATTAGGGTTCTTGGAGCTAATTTGGGGATTTTTGATTGAATGATTGTTTTATGATTTTGATGATTTCTTAAGTTGTATCTAGTTCCCAGTAATCGATTGGTATATTTAATTAGGTGGATTGTGTTAGTTTGATAGTAGAATGAGTTAAAGTTTCTTTTTCATGTTTAATTTCGTTCATTCCTTATTATTGAGAGATTGTTCGTGTTAATGACAGTTATAGATAGATTGTACGTGTGTTAAGCTTCGATTTGGTACCCATAAGTTAAAGTTTCATTCTGTTTCTAATCAAAACGAATTGTTGCCGGAAATTATTTGAAGCTCGCCGAATTCTTGTGTTTAAGTTCAGTTTCGGTCGGATTATTCGTTTTTTTGCTATGTTTTTGTTGCTCAGTTGACAAACCATGATTTCGGTCGGATTTTGTGTTGATTTGTTGTACAAAACGGGATCACCGGCCTGAGGTTGGGGTTACCGGATTTTCTTGTCCGCCGATGGCGGTGATCGGAAACTGGGGGGGGGGGAGGTGATGTTCTTGGTGTTCTACAATTTTCCATTTTCTTTTCTTATAATTACAAGTTTTTGATCTGGAAAATGGAGTTGTAGTAAGAAACCCAAAGTGTTTTTAACTTTAACCTTTTTTACTTTTAAAAGGGTAAATTTTTAGTTTACTTTTTTGTAAAATTACTTTTAATTTTTAGTTTTATTTCAAAGTCTGAATTTCATTTTTAAAAATTCAGAATTTAATGTATTATTTATTTACTTACTTGGTTTTGAAAATCATTTATTTAATTACTTTTTTAGTTCAAAAATGATTAAGAGTAAATTATTTTAATTACTTTAATTAATTTCGAAAAATAATTTAATTAATTTAATTATTTGATAAATGTAATCATTAATTGAACAATTTATTATTTAGTTATTAGTTGATTTTAATTAATAAAATTTGAGTTATTTAATTCTTAATTAATCTATTTTCTTTTTTAAATGATTTAAAAATAGTGTTTAATTGTTTAAAAATCTAGAAAAGGTTTTAAAAATTCTTTAAAATGTTTTGTATTGAGTTTTATCCCAAAACCAAGATTTAAGATGTTTTAAAAATATTATCTTAGTCCAATTAATTTTTAGAGTGAGTTAGATAGATTATTTTGTGAGAATTACACGCTTATGTGCTATGTGAGTTATGTGAATTACGTGCATTGCGTGTTAGTGAGTCGTAAAAGTGAGTAATTGTTGATTAAGTGTTTAAATGCTCCATTTGAATCCAGTGTGTTGCAGGAGGTATTTAAAGTTGGAAAAGGTCGGTCAGAGGTATTGACGTGAGATAAGGGTAGTACAATCGAGTGGAGGGGACGTGTGGAAGTCAGTGGTTGAGTGTGACGATCAGATAGTTAGGCTGCTTAAGTTGTAATATCCAGGCAAGTACTTTCCCTTCACTTCTTGTTCACGTGAAATTATTTTAATTATTCTGATTATGATGTTACCCCAATTACTCGTATCGATCTTGTCGATACTTATTGAAATTATTGTTTTTTTATCGTTATCACCCCATTTATTGTCGATCTCGTTGACATTTATTGTTATTGTTGTTTATCAAATTATCACCCCATTTATTGTCGATCTTGTCGACATCTATTGATATTTTTGTTTATTTATTTATCACCCCCTTTATTGTATCGATCTCATCGATACCTAGTGACGTTACTGTTGTTACTTCCTTATTGACTTTAATCATGAGTTGTTCTTTTGGAATGTGAGTTTCCCAGTTATTTGATGTGGCAAGGTTGTCGATTGTTCAGGCACCTAGTACGTGATTATAGAATTGGAATGTTTTTAAAAGAAGACCTTTTGTGGGTAGAGTCCCTTCGGGGAGACCAGATTAATGGTTAGCAGTTAAGGCCAATGTGTGACGTGGATCCATTTAGAGGGACTTTGTTCTGTGCATTGTCGGGGGTTAGTGCGGGACTGATCAGCCACCTAACTCCGTTGTTTTTTAAACGTATATAGAAATCCAATTCTAATCTCAATATTGAGTTTGAATTGCTTTAAAGCCTGATTCCTTTCAAGCCTATGATGATTATCTTTTGTTATCGGAACTTTTTCAGTTCTCATTGTTGATGCATTTTATTTTAGCGGAGCACTGTTGGCATATTTGCGTACGATATTTAATTTCTTCAAATGTTTTCTTTCGCAGCATATGATGATTATTCTAGTTGATCAGAATTTGTGATTGTTCTTGATATTGGCATATATATATTTATGCTTGCTGAGCACTGTTGGCTTACCCTTGCTTTGTTGTGATTCTATTCTCCAGTTATAAGAGAAAAAGGAGTAGTTCTAGTGATTGAGCGAACGTTCCTATTTTTGCAGCTAGAGGAGGTGTTCGAGATGTTGTCTTTGGTCCTGTATTGGATTGTTTCATACCATAACCTGTATGCGATCTTGGATCAGGGTTATTTTTAAGAACCCAGATTTTTGGTAGTAATTAAAACTTTTATTATGTAATAGAGTATAAGTGTAACAATGGTTCTAGTGAATGAATATTTAATGAATTTGGATTCAAATGTTTATATGCCATGAAATTGGTTGACAACTTAGATAAGAATAATCTATCTCCAGGAAAGTAAGATATGGTAAATTCCAAAGAGGAAGGTTATTCTAATGTCATCCAAATCGATATCTGTTATAAGTCCAGTGGTTCCGTAAAAGGGTTAAGGAACGCTCGGGAAAGCGCGAGGACATTTTTTCTAATTATAAAAATTGAAGAGAAAATAAGCAATGAATAGTGTTTTTGGTGGAAATTTGAATATTATTAGACGACGCTATATAAGAGTATTCGGAACGGATTTCTGAGTTCGTATTAATGACCGATAGGCAATATAAGTGTATGTAAACGATATCAGATTCAAAAAAATAGCACTTTTATTTTCTCCGAGATTTCCTTGGACTCTGAAGGATTTAAGGATTTATAAAAAAGATTTAAGGAATTTAAATTCAAGAATTATAAAGGAGGATTGAGAATGGTAGTATAAATATTAAGAAGGTTTCCGGTAAAACCCTAACGAGAAATACTTGAGATATTCCTCCGAACGATCAATGAAAATGAGCAATAACCGGACAAAAGAACAAGCAGAGAGCCAAGATGCATGCATGTGCAAGTGGATAATATCAAGTAACCAAGCTAGATACAATGCTAACTAGTAACATTAGAATCAGACCAAGTACTTAGCATAATCTTCTCATCTTACCATTAAACATCAACACTTGTCCCTTGATTGACCTCATGCATGACCTAATCCCTTTAATAAAGTATCTTTATGCCAAGATATTATCAAGACATAACAATAATTCATTCTAGCATCACCAAGCAAGACAACAAAGCAAGCAAAACACCATCTCTCTCTTTTTTCTCCCATTCGGCCTTCACCATAATTCAAAAACCAAAATCCCACTTCCAACCATTGTTTAATCTCAAGATTTTAATGGTGAGTACTACATTTCATATCATAGTTATCCTACGAATTTGAGCCTTAAATTCCAAGTCTAGCATATTTAATAAAATCATCAAACACTATAAGAAAATAGTCAATAGACATCACCCCTTTAACATCGGTTGCATTAATGACCGATGTTAAAAGATTGTTTTACATCAATTTTATTAGAACCGATGTTAAAGTAAGTTTTAGACATCAGTTATAATTAAAACCGATGTCTCAACCTCTTTTTAAAAAATAAAAAAACTTGCCGAGATACAATTCCCTCTAAACTTAAAAACATTTCCCCCCTTAACATAATTCCCCCCTTTCTTTTTTTGATTTCCCCCTTCTTTTCTCATTTCCCCCTTCGACACTCTCGCAAACCCACATCCGATTCCTCCATTTTCTCCCCCAAGAACCCTAACCCCCCTTTTCTCTCATTAGTAATTAACCATAATTAGCTCTTAGATCTTGATGGTCAGCTTGTATATCAACTTGTGGTGTCCATTCTCAGCTTGTATACCCCTCGCCTCTCTTCTTCCTCTCTCGAGTCTCGACTCTCTCACCCCTCTCACTCAAAGAACCCTAATTTCTAGTATGGGTTATGAAGCTGCTCTCTCTCACCTGCTGAATCTCTCTCATACCTGCTGAATCTCGCTACAAAGCTACTCTATCCCTCTCTCTACAAAGCTATTCTCTCTCACTACAAAGCACGAAAGCTTGAAAGTCGTTCTCTTTCACTACAAAACTCGTATCTCTCTCCCTACAAAGCACGAAAACTCGATTTGGTAACCGGGTAAGCAACATTTGATTTTGAAATCGAAACCCTAATTTTTTTAATTAATTACAAATTAGGGGTTTCTTTACATGCTATAAATTAAAAGTTTCGATATTAGAAATTGGGGGTTTTGATATTATTTGTAGTCATTAATTTTTTATTTTGTTTTTCTGCATTGTTCGAAGAGCAATATTTTTAATTTTAGTTATTTGCTCGATTTTATTTTACTGATTGTTATTGCTTCTGGATCTTCCTCCTCACAAGGTTACACCTTTACCTGGTATTCTGTTTTACAAAAAATCCTTGGGAAATTATGCAAATATAACTCCGGTATACAATGTTACTAATATGGTATTCTTTGATTGTCACTACGAACAAGCAATAAGTATTATCGGAAAACCCTTGGCATCTTGTGGAGACAGATAGGCACACATACACACACTACCCTGCCAGGTCACCATTTCAAGCCCATGCTGTACAGGTTTAACCATCGTCTAGTTCTAGTCATGCTTATACTTCATGATCAACTTAACATTAAATTACCAACTAATCTCTCTGCTTTTCGCTTTTAAGTTCATAACATCTGATCAACTTAACATTCAATAACCAACTAATCTCTCTACTTTTTGTTTTTAACTTCATAGCATCTGATCAACTTAATAATAATCCCTCTGTTTTTCGCTTGTAAGTTCATAGCATCGCAGTGTTTATAGAAATTACCATTTGCCACCATTAGTTTGACTGATCTTTACTTCTATAGAGAGTTACATTACAATAAAGCTTATAGTCTCACTTTACTAGAGAATAATGTAACCTTTAATTTTAATATACTAGATGTGGTTTTTGTTTACCTGTATAACTTATCTAAATGCAAAAACAAAGTGTAGGGAGCTAGATCTACTAGATGATAAACAGTGCAGGACAATTCCTTGGACTTGTGGGATTCCTTCTAATTCCTTGGACTAGATTTTAGCGATGGTATCTTTCTTTTAGCACAGATTCTGTATAAGAGAATATCAATACAGTAGTCGGACAATATATCTAACTATGTCATTTTGGTATCTGAAATTAATTTCTTCAGTGCATGACCAAGATGTCTTCGGCTTTTATCAGGATAGATTTTGTAATGGATTTGAGAAAGTATTGAGTCGGTACAAGGAAGTTGTCCCTAGTCTTAGGCTTGCAGGTTAAGAGCCTTTTTAGCTACTGTCTGTTTGCTGTTTCACTGCTTAAGTTGAGGCATTCTCGCTAAACATTGCATGTTATCATTGTAATCTGCAGGACCAACGTCCTTTGCTCCCATAATTGAAATGGCAGATGGACAGGTATGTATCGGTGTATATCAGATTTATTTTCACAAGGTTGTGATGGTTGTCTCAACTAAACTTTGAGTCCCTGGAATAAATCTGAATAATTGGCCCTCGTAATTGAATATATTTTTAAATGACCCTTTCAACTTTGTTACTATTTTGTGTAGAGCTAAACCAGCATTATCCCCTTCAATATAGTGTGCTCTTTGACACATGGTTCCAAAGTTAGAGATACGTTAATAGCTTACAACTTAAAAATTACTTTTACATAAAAGTCATTAACAAACTTTAGGTAACAAATAACTTTTAAAAAAATGTAACCTGTGTACCAATTATTATACCCATATCGGTGGCTGGTTGATATGATAGGTAGGAAGTTTACTAGTAGTTTACTAGTGGTTTACTAGTAGTTTCATTGCTGTGACTATAGATGATTCAGTTGTGCTTCTTTTGGTATTCTGTTTTGCTTTCTTACTCTCTATCTCTCCCTGTAGGTATGACTCAGAGGCTGTCTTCTTTGATGAGAGTGTAAGAGATTCTAAACGGAAAGATTTGGAGTTGAAATCATTGCAAGTGAGACTGTAAACAGCAATAATAATCATATCCTTCAAGCCAGTAAAGTTTTGCAGCATCTTGAAGTTGTTTCCATTACTTGATAATTTTATTAGTTCCATTCCTTGATATATATATTTCTAAAGAGAATGGCATTACTAGCAAGATTGACATAGTCTTGCTGTTGCAGTATTAGCTCAAATTGCAGTGTCAGTCATCCCACTATAGTAATTCCTTGTTCGGTTTTATAACTTCCCAGATACTTTTGATGTGGTTTCAATGCAAGAGACCGTAGGGACCGGAGCAACCGATGATTATGCACTTGGAGGGATTATTGCGAGAGACTGCTAGTTTTAGTTTGGTTTTTCGGATAATGTAATGAAAGCTTGTTTTTCGTATATAGGCTCATGTAGAGTAGGCCAATTTAGTTTTACTCAATGATGTAAGAATGTTGTATTTCTTTCGTTAATGAAAAAATCAATTTTACTTACTTTTTAGTGTGATTTAGTTTTGGTAATTGTAGTGTGTTACTTACTTTCTAGTGTGATATAAATTTGGTAATTATAGTGTGTAAATTTATGGAGCTATTTGACATCGGTTAAGAACCGATGTGGTATACAATTTACAACATCAGTTTTCTATTTAAAACCGATGTGCTATACCATTTACAACATCAGTTGTCTATCTAAAACCGATGTAGTACAGGAGTTGAGACATCGGTTCTTTTCTATAAACTGATGTTGTTGACCACTATTTTACATCGGTTTAAAACTGATGTCATAAGTACTTTTTAACATCGGCCCAGAACCGATGTAAAACACATGGACTTTTAACCTCACCCACCTAGACATCTGTTTTTGAAGTTTTTTACATCGGCCCAGAACTGATGTCTATTGACTAATTTGGCATAGTGAAAGATGATGATGAATAGTGATGTCAAGAAACTAACTTTAATTTCTTGTTTTCTTTGGTTAATCTAAGTTATGTTAAGGCTATACAAGGACTAGATCAAGCTTAGTAAGGATTTTACATACTCCAAGGAAGGTATATCTCTTAATAACCCTAGATCTTACTTTTAGTTTTATGCATATTCTTGGTGGTTTTTAGCTTAGATATGATTATGATGTTATATTAAGCATGTAAGCATGATTATGTAGTTGATCTAGTTGATTTAAGAGATATGATGAAGAAGTGAGATGTTCTCTTAGATATGATTATGATGTTATATTAAGCATGTAAGCACGAGAATCGAAGCAAACGGACTTACAGTTTAGGAGTTATGGTCAAAATCGTAAAAGTGGTTCGGAACCGTAAGTGCGTTTTCGTAACTGAAATTGAACCCCCATAATATTACTAATTCAGTGGCGAATCTTAGTAATTAAATATTAGAGACGATAAGAGAGGTGTAGGAGAAAACCTCATGTCAAATGGATCGTTTTTCGATTTTATAAAAATGTTCGAATCTAAGTTAAGTGCGAAGAACCCCTTAAAAGAGCACTTGGTTATGACTTTGGAAAGTCACTTAGAAAACGATCAATAAATCTCGCGTTATAATCTCTTGTAGTAAGCGACCAACCTTAGAACTTATATGGCTTAAGTACCCACCAAGTGTAAGTGTAATGACATGCCTTAATAACGAACAAGTATCGAACCATAACGGTGATTAATAAGAGTTACACTAGAGGGTGTATAACGAAATAACTTGAAAACGTGTCTAACCCAGGACACGCTACCCCTACCCGAGTACCAGGCAAGTGATTAATACCAGGGTGTATATACTTAGCCTTTGAAAAGCGTTAAGTGATTATTCTCGAAAATTCTGATTGTTTATGGATCACCGGACTAACCCAGGACACGCTACCCCTACCCGAGTACCAGGCAAGTTTCCAGTACTTTGGAACTGTTGTTGTGATAATATATATGATTGATTGTTGTTATAGCATGCATGCCTGTTTTCAAATTATATTGTGATACTTGTTCCATGATTTGATGTTGGCTTATAAGTTAGATACGAGATATACTAGTTATAAGCCGTATATTTCTAAGACCCTTAGTGAAGGGCATATGATCTAATTCTTCTAATATAGACCGGAAGTCAGTATTTCTTGATATATTTTGAATATTTTCTGAGGAAAATATTTAAGTAAATATTTTTCCATTAATTATTTATTGAATATTATTTGAATGTTCATTCGAGATTATTTATTTAATAAATATTATTTTGAATATTCATTTGAGGTTATTGATTTAGATGAATATCATTTTGGAATATTCATTTGAGATTATTTATTTAATGAATATTATTTGGAATATTCATTTGAGCTTTATTTCTCTAAGGTATATTATTCTAAAAACCCATTTAAGGTCTTACTTATTTCTTGAATATTATTTAGAATATTCATTCGAGGAATTATTTATTTAATAAATATTTTTATATACTTATTGAGGGTAATTTATGACCAATATTTTATATTAAGAATATTCTGAAAATATTTACGATTTAATAAATATTCCTTGAATATTTATTTAATTCTTTTAACTAGTTCTAAAAATAATCCGCCTTATTCAAAAATTATCCTTGACCTTCAAATACTATGTAAATTATTTCTGAGTCTTATTATTATTATTATTATTATTATTATTATTATTATTATTATTATTATTATTATTATTATCAAGGAAGGTTCTCAAAAACTCCATTATTCATTCGAATCTATCTTCCAAATTATGAGGGAACCTTACTTGAGAGCTGTTATTTATTTGTTTGACTTCCCGGTCATAAATCTTTTAAAACTATTTTTTTCACTCGCAACTTGGTTGCTATGTATCTGTGTTACTCCCTCATCGTTCGAGGGGTAAGATTGTTGGAACAAGTCGATATCCATTAACAAGCAACTGCTTGGGAAATACTGGTGAATTTTCCTTTCCAACTAGATACGACTACTTTGTGGAGTCCTATCAACAAGTATTACACTTGGGGAAAGGGGGACGAGCTTTACGTTTTCGAGTCATGGATTTATTCGAACTAGGAGTATTTGTATAATGTGTAAGAGGCTGTGGGACAATCCATCATTGAAACTGGCATAAGAGGCTGTGGGACAGTCC
The DNA here is from genome assembly GCA_036435485.1 of Saposhnikovia divaricata. Taxonomy (NCBI): domain Eukaryota; kingdom Viridiplantae; phylum Streptophyta; class Magnoliopsida; order Apiales; family Apiaceae; genus Saposhnikovia; species Saposhnikovia divaricata. Next base: position 42,688,267 of record CM071601.1, read on the forward strand.
ATCCTGGAAATAGGGTCTGAGTGGCGCCGGCCCCGACTAATCCCAAAGATGGCTAGGAGATCCGACGTATGGTGGTGTCCATATGTTCTTCCTTCTACATGTAGAGAAACAAGTTTTAAGATGCACGACCTACGATCATCGTAAGGTGGTGTCATTCGGCGCGACATACTCCAGCATTGGTTCATCATCCAAATCTATTCATTTTCTACAACATGAAGTATCACTCGTGCTGACAGGGTTTGAAAACTGTTCAGAACTATAAGTACTCTGAGATACCTCGTAACTTCATCCTTTACATTATATTGGCACTATGTTCGTTAATGAATGACATATGGTTTTTAAAGATATTTTTGAACCATTATATATATTATTGTTCAGTTTTATTCTATTGTTGGTGGGCTATTGCTCACCCTTGCTTTATTTATTATTTCACAACAACAACTAGGTTTGATGGCCCGCGTAAGGCGCACTCGGCGCAAGCAGGTGACTCCAGTCGTAGGACTACCCGCTGATATTGTTGCTGCAATTGCTGAGGTAGACTGGCAGCTTTTGTTTTCAGCCATAATTATATGTATAATTAATGTTAATCAACGACAAGAACTTTTAAACTTATGTTGTGATCATTTTGGGTTGTAATAACTTATATTCATGGATCCTATAATTAGAAGACTTATTTCAATTTCATCTCTGGGACTATAACTTGTTGTGTGTGATGTGATATTATTGCGGGGTCATAGTATGTTGTTTATTTATTTGGATTCAAGTTCAAGTATTACGGATGGAATTAAGACCGTAACGACCAGGTCCCCCACCCCGGATCTGGGGCTGTTACAAAAATGGTATCAGAGCGAGAGTTATATATCCCAAGAGATTATGCGACGTTATATAATAATAAATTCACTAAGATAATAAGAACTCTTGCCAAGTTCACCTAAAACCCTTACGAGAACTTTTTAAGTATCATGATAGTAACATAGTTCGTATTGTGTAGGCGAGTGACATCTCCGATCCAGAGGCTTTTGAGACACAGCAAGACGAGGCGATCCAGGCTGTCGAGGATAGGGCGGTGGTTGATTCTAATGACTTGCTCAGGACCACAGATCCGTATTATGAGCATCTGGGAGATGAGGATTCGGAGGAGGAGGACCCGGAGGAGGTCCAGGTAGCCGAGGATATAAAGGTCGTTGAGTCTGAGGAGGAGGACCCGGAGGGGGTCTAGATAGTTGAGGATACCTAGCTTATTAGTGAGGAGTCTGATGATGAGGATCCAGAGGGGATCCAGGCGATATCTGATGTTAGGTTTATGGAGGAGGACACTGATATAATGACTGAGCAGGTGATGGAGGCGGTTATGGAGCAGATAGTGGATGATGGTATTGAGGGAGATATTGATGAGCCAGTTGATGATGGTATTGGGAGTTCAGGACTCCGTTTACCACCACTCTCCACTGAGAGGACCCCTACCCCACCACCCTTGCCTGTGAGCCCTTTTTCTGAGGAGTTTGAGGAGCTTACCCCTGAGCCGCAGCAGGCAGAGGCCGCACTTCTAGCAGAGCCATCTACCCCACCCCATATTCCGATAGAGGGGATACCAGTGTGTGTGCATAACTAGGTTGTGAGCAGACTTTCTACAGATTTAGCAATGGCTGAGGACGGGTTAGCAGATTCCAGGGCGGAGCTCGCAGCTGAGAGAGTTGCTAGGTTGGGATGCCAGGGCGGCGGGAGGCGTGCTAGAGCTCGAGAGATGCATAGGGCAGTGACCCGTATTGAGCTGAGGGCCCGGATGAGGGTCCGAACTTTACCTACCGATGGACATGGCATGGTATCCAGGATAGATGCTGAGGAGATCTTCCGCACTGCTATGATGAGGGTTAGGGCTTTAGGCTCCACTGGTGGCTGATTTCAGAGACAGTGATGTAGTATTCTAGTCTTCTAGTCATGTACGGATATAGTAGTACCGACTTTTGTGGGATAGTTTCATTGTATTTATTTTCCCTTTTACTGACTAGACAGATAGACCATGTATTTCACTTTTGACTAGATGGTGTTAGGATGGTTGTACTTCTAAACTATCGATGTGACTCGGATGATGTATCTTTCAGTACCATGTATATATTTGTTTCCTTTCAGTCAGTTTAGTTCTGTTGTGACGCGATCACTAGTTTATTAGATTATTTTCTGCACGTACTATTTTCGGTTAAGCTGCCATAAAATATAGAACTGTGGGATCCTAAATCCAAATATGTAACGATTTAGCAAGGAGGAATCTTTAAAACAAGTGAATTAGCCTAATGTGTAATTGTCCAAATTTTCAGTAAGATGCCTCCATGAAGAATGGGGACTAGGGCTAACCCCCGTGAGTCTACCGATCAAGAAAGTCACAATCAACATAGGGAAGATCCCGAATATGATGAAGCGCAAGATGAGGATTATAATGAGCAAGAGGATTCCCAGTATGGGACAGCAGACGAAACCTTTTTCACTGGAGAATTCGAAGAAGAAGTAGAAGGGGAAGAAATTGAAGTTGAGTAAGAAGGGGAGAACCAGGATAGAGACCCCATGGGTCAGTTTATGGATCTTCTTAGGAAAAATTTGAACTATTACCCCCAACCACCCCAGGGAAACAACAGTAACGTGGCAAACTCTTTCAGGGCCTTTTAGGCCCTTAAGCCCCAAGAATTCCACGGATCAGCTGACCCAGTCGAGGCAAGAGCCTGGATAAAGGAAATGGAAAAGTCATTTGAGATTCTAAGCACTGAGGAGGCGCAAAAGACTGTTTTCGCCACTTACCTTTCGAAAGGAGAGGCCAATTACTGGTGGGAGGCCAAAAAAAACATGAAGATGGATGCTATAGTAACCTGGGATAGGTTCAAACAATTGTTTCTGGAAAAGTACTTCCCGAGGTTTATGAAAACTCAGATGGAGCTCAAGTTTTTAGAACTAAAATTGAACAATTTGTCAGTGGCTAAGTACGAGGCTAAGTTTACCGAGCTATCAAGGTTTGTGCTAGAGTTTGTGGATACCGAGGAGAAGCAAGCGAATAGGTTTCAGCAAGGGTTGAAGCTGTAACGCCCCGACTTCCCAATACTAAAAATATACTTTTTATAATAAAATAGACTTTGATACAGGGGAATTTTAGAAAATTTCGGCATGAAGTATTCGTAAATCGGACTATCCACCTGTATTTTAACCCAAACCAAATTCCAACTAACAATTACAAATAAAACTTAATACACCAACGATTCCTCACCGAGGATCGATTCCAGGTTATGGTATGAAACAAGAATCTATACTGTACAAATTAATACAACTTCTATCTCCAATCCAAATACAAACCTTTATACCGTCTAAACCAAATCGCAAGCCAATTGGTATATGCCCGTGCTGTCTCTGTATCTAACCTTTAAAACATTTCACTTTTAAGTCCTTTATACTCACTGATAATAGATCAGCCCAGTATAAGGAATTTTAAAAACATCTTAAATTAATTAACTCATTTTCATTTTCAATTATATAAGACTGAGGGTCAGGGAAGCAATTGATATAAGGAATTATAAACAGCAAAGCAATAAGATTGAACTGAGCAGGGTACAGTTCAGCGAAATAGGATAATATATCAATAAGGAAACATTAATCAATAAAAAACAGAGCAATTATTCAGGGTCTAGAATTGAACAACTTATAAAAAAAATCATGAAATAAATGAATCTGAAGTTCAACTGAAAATTTAAATTAATTGCACTGACTATAACCACTCATTTCAAATATTATCAATTAATGAAAATCCGTTGCAAAGTTTAAACTAACATGAAAGATTCGAATAGTTTAAAATGATAATTTAAGAAATTCCTAATTACTCAAATCTCACTCTTGTCGGCTAAGCAAATCATAGGCTTTAGCTACCAAACCGGCATGACAATAATGAGTTTGAATAATTAAAAAGATCTCAATTCATTCTCGGTTTTAACCGTCACTGAGCAACACATGCTTCAACAACAGTATAAACCTCGAATTATTCTACAATTATTTGAAGAAAAATGCTCTTTGAAAAATATTAGTAAAGACGAGGAATATTGAAATAATTAATTTTAGAAGAAATCAACACCTGAACAATAGGTGAGGAAAATAACAATGATAGAATAATTTGAAAATGATTGTTCGTAAATTAATAGAAGAAGAAAGTCACTGGCAATAAAAATGAAGAGTTTAGGCACTAGCAAAATGATTTGAAGGAAACATCGTTTAATTGGCAAGACAAGTTCACATTATTTAAAATGACAATGAACGGTACAGATGATTACAAAAAAGGAATGAGAAAGGAATGGAAAGAACACATATATACATAACAGAAACAGTTTCATATCACTTGAATGATAAGTGAAGGATAGTAACTTGCCTCAGTACACAGGGTTTCCATTTCCACTACTTCAACTCCTTATCACTTTACATCCAACTCTACTTCTGTATACATTTGCCTTTTCTCGATAATACTCGTCAACTCCGAAGCTTTTCCTTCCTCTCCAAATTTCCCTTTTATACTCGTACTGGCTCCCAACTGACCTCTCACTGGTACCTATATAAAAATAAAGTACTACTTCAGTACTCTTATAACCATAATCGTCTATCTTTATTCTACCCAAACGCATCCTATAACGCTTTACAATTTATCACATATAGCTCATATAGATCATATTCCCAAAATAATACAATAGTACAGTATACCACATAGGCAATTAGCACGTAATATCGACTTACCCTTATACCCTTTTAATACGTATACCACATCGATTTAAAAATAATCCTTACCAAATTACTACAAAGATTGCAAAATAATTCTAATAAAATTTGGACAGCACCTCCTTTGTACGGGTACACTTCCCGTCGGAACGTAACCGACACACAAACAACATTTACCGTATATAAAATTTAATTAACACCAATCCATAATCATGAATACTACTAAATCACAATTCATCGATCAAGTAGTAGATAACTCGAATCAAACATTTTATCAAATCCTAATACATATTTCAAAAAAATTGAATACACGAATACAAACGTCTTAGAAGTTGGTAAAATAATAAATTTTATTTTATTTTTATTTATCTATTTTTTATAACGATTTGGAACCAAATTATATCACGAAAACCGAATCAAACCGATCCCAAGAATCGAACCTCAAATAAATAAGCTCGAAATTACAATCGATTATACTAGTAACCAATACATATGGTAACCACAATCTCAGAACCAGTACACAGCACATTGTTCGAACCATAACTACAACAACACAAATTAGTAACAATTATACCAAAACAGGGGATTCACAAAACAGGGGAAAAGAGGGTGTTCACTGGGCACATCAGCACACATATACCGTGAGTTACACACACGGGGATACAAACTCGGCCACGCAGAGACATTCACGCACCGCAAAGAATACACTCACAATACACACACGAACTCCAGGACCCCGTGACCCATCAAAATTAGTTCAAGAACTGGGGAAATGGGGGAGACAAGACAGAGACACTAGAAATCACACACACACAGCTTCGATTGTACACACACACAACGCCCATTTACACACACACCACTGCCAAGAAACAAACACATAGCAGCAGTAGTATATCAACGCAGAGAACGGGGGAGGAGGGGATTAAACTCGTAGCAAGAATCGTTAAGTACCAGCTTTGAATCATTGTCAGAATTCAACCACACATACAACACAGCCAGGAACACGCATACACAACAATATACATACACACCCACTCGACTCTACACACACATATACGCACGCGGGTAAAGAAGAAAACAGAGGGGAGAGATTTTTTTTTGAGAGAGAGAAACGGGAGAGAAGAGGGAGATTAGAGAGATTTATAGAGACAAAGAACTCTCCTGACAAATCAAGAAGAATCGAGATAAATTGGGAAAGAGGCAGTGGGTTTCAACAGATAAAAGCAGGGGCAAAAATGGAATTACAATGCTGAAAATCCATAATTTTAACAATTTAAATCATTTTAAAATCAAAATTAAACAGGGAACTATTAAAAAAAATAATTTTAAAAATTCTAAAATAAAGTTTATGAAATTACGAACATCTCCATATTTTTAAAATAGTTTTAGGATCAAAAATTAATTAAATATGAATTTTGCAAGTTTCGATCTGTTAAATACAATAAAACTCTTAAAAAATATTTTAAAATACTTAAACACCCAAAATAATTCTCCCAATAATTTTAAAAACTAACTAATATCATAAAGAGGATAACACAAAAGATTTCATGATTTTTAATAACTCCGATAATTTTATTAAATTTTTCGAATATCAATAATTCATAATTTAAATAGATTTTAACCATAAAAATTCAAATAAAAAATACACGGACCCACACGTCAAACATACATCACCATATAAACATGCAAATATGACGTCACATATACTTAACCTAAAAAAATTCACACCATATATTCCACATTTAATATTAAATAATATTATTTATAATTACAAATTTTCTAAGGCGTTATATCATTCCCCCCTTAATAGGATTCTGTCCTCAGAATCGACAGTAAGAAAACATATGACGGTATTCCCAAACATTTCTCATTCAAATTTCCAAGTCATTTCTGTCATTCTAGAATTCTTTTATATCATTTCATATCTCGCTAGGCTCGTCCTGTAAGCCCGCCGATTTCAACATAAACTTAAACCTTTTGTTTACATGTCTCGTTAATTCTAGATATTGATCACTCGTACGTGACTATCCTTTTCTACCGAAATTCGGACATGACCTATTCGTATAATGAACTATGCCCTGTACGAAAGTACCTCATTTACTGATCTAATCATCCATAAACAATTTATTTATATACAATACTAAAACAAATCCTGCCTTAACTTGCAACAAACATATAAGCGAAGAATCTGCCTTGACTTGCAATAAATAGGTAATAATTAAATCTTTAAAATGAAATCCACGTGACTAACCATTGATACCACTTCCACGCTCCTACTCATAATTCAGATTGCCCTAGATAAAAATTTAAGAAAAAGAATATCAAGAAATCCCCCAATCATTCTTACTCCCCTTTTACGTACAATGTTACTCGAAGAGGGAATAACTAGGAAACTTCTATCCATCCTTATTCCTATTGTTTTACTGAGTAACCTTTTCGAAACTAATAATTGTTTACCTTGAAACGTATTTATCTTATTCGCGATACAAACTACCCAAGGTCACAACCTTCCAATACCATTCACAACAATCTAGACATTTGGATTTTCCATCTATAACTTCCGAAATTCTTTGAAAATTTACTTGAGCATTGTATACCTATTTAATCTTTCCTGGTTCATCCGGTTGCATTGAAACTTTAGCGGTTTTCGATCTCTTCTTTGACTCCTAAGAGCTCTCTTCACCTTTATCCATTCGTTTCCTGATTTGTAGGCTTGTTTACAGTTGTAGTTATCTTGGTAATACCTTTGACAACCTTCAATAATTCCTAGTTGGTCCTTTAAAGCTTTTGATCTCTGCTGGCATTTTATGCTTTTCCTGATTCATTGTTTCTTCGTCGTCTCGGCATTCACTTCAATTCTTTCGTCATATCCTAAAAATTTTAATTCTTCCAATTACAAAGCTTGTACCTAGAAATCATATATATGCTCTTCTCATGTTCCTGAATTTCCTGAGATGCCTTGCGATCTTGGCTCATAACGTAACAACCTCTTGGTCTGCGTGACCGTTAAAATCCTTTGTCCGCTTGCGGCCTCGAAACACAACCTCTACATTCCTTGGGAATCATAACTTCACTTACTTGTCCTTACAATCTTTCTTGCACCTCGTAGTCGATCAATTGATTCGATCCTAGAATCGCACCTTATTCTCTGTACTGTCACCATATCCATACTCTTAGCAACATCACTTATAATCACATAAACTTCTAGTTTCTAATTCCGTCACTTCTTACAATATCATTCCTTCTGCTTATACTTACAGCTTCCCCCAGTAATCTTAATACAATTAAAATACGCTTGCTCTTGAAATCTTATCTTCTGATAATGGTGGTCTTGCTAGTCTCCTTAATTTATATCCCATAAGTAGTTATCTTATCTCGTTATTTTGGTCTTCAAAATCTTCTAGATCCTACATTCCTTTCTGGGCAAATCTCACGTCCTCTGCTAACACAATTCCTGCAAGTTTCCTGGTTCTCTTTCTTCCTATTCTTGCTATCTTGTTCCATTTAAATCAATTTTTTCTCACTCTTAATATTCATGATCCTCTGAACTACATTCACCTCACTCGCTATCTCCAACACAATCCTTTTTTTTTAATCCAAAGTTCTAATTTTCATTGACATTTCTTAAAACAACTGTCTAACTTTACTCTGCTTCGCTCACATTATTCCATTTTGATTCTAACTTTTACATCTGACAATTTATCTCAACATCCAAATTCTTGTAATATTTTATCTACTGTATCCATAGTGAAAATATGTAATAAGCAATTGTTCTTCAACAATCTTTCCTTCAAGATAACTATCACATACTAACTATATCCATACTCACTCTACTTTCAACTTTAAGAAAATTAATAATCTCACATTCTTGTTATATGCTCCTTGTTCATATTCAGTTCTCCATAATATCGAATCTTTTACGCGTGTTGTCAACCCAAGAAGAAATCTAACTTGATATTCAATCCTTCTTTTAGCATCAATTCTTAAACCTGACAAACTAATTCTTCGTTGACGTATTTATAATTCGGACCACTTAGAATGTTATCGTCTCCATCTTTACTACTTCCCGTCACTGGTAACTTTAGAAATCATCAGGGTTCATAGCAAAAGAAATAAATGAGATAGACAGGTGATAACATGTATGAATATAGGATAAGTTTTGTTTGATAAAAATTTTCTAAGATAATTTAACTGAGAGATCAATATGATCATTGAACTAATTTCAGGTTGCATTCATCATTTAGGTCAACCGCCATAGCACAAGTAGGGGTCCAACCTTCTGTACTTTCATGACAAACACAATCAGTGGCGTCCCACCAGACTTCTATCACTTAGATAAGATGTCCCTGAATCCCCTATATACATAGGGTTGTTCATCCCAGTCTGAATAAAGGAGGTTAAGTATTTAGGGAAAAATTGAAAAAAAATTTCAAGAGTTTCAAAAGTTCATGAGTAAAATTTTTAAAATAAATAACCCCCGGAAAAATAGAGGTGTCTCTGAAAGAATAGAAATGGGTGTTATCGAATCCGATATACGAAGTTCATCATCAATTGATGTGTAATCAATTATCAATAAGATCTGGTACCAACAAAACAAGGAAGAATTGATATAAAGGTTCAGTCTCTTCGGAGATGAATAAGATCAACAGCTAGTAGTGAACAACCACGCCCTTACTCCAACACATGTCAGTAATCGTGTTTCACATCTTATTTATAGTCTTTTCGTACTCTTTATAACGTTCACGAGGTACTAAAGTCGTAGAAGACATTCTAGAAGTTACGTGAAGGTCTACAAATATCGTCCTCCAAGTTGGTAGCTCCAGTCGTTCAATTAGTTTACGTGGCTCCGAATCAACTGCCTCTTCTAAGATCGAATCTTCGGATGAATCGAACTCCTGCGTGCGCAATATCGAAATACTAAATAACTTCGCAACCGTCGTCCTAATAACCTAAGGCGAACCTTATCCAAGATCGTTCCATCCAACGTCTAACTTAAATACTTATACCTAATCATCCTAACTTGTTTCAGTGACCATAACCTGTCGCTCTGATACCAACCTGTAACGCCCCGACTTCCCAATACTAAAAATATACCTTTTATAATAAAATAGACTTTGATACAGGGGAATTTTAGAAAATTTCGGCATGAAGTATTCGTAAATCGGACTATCCACCTATTTCAACCCAAACCAAATTCCAACTAACAATTACAAATAAAACTTAATACACCAACGATTTCTCACCGAGGATCGATTCCAGGTTATGGTATGAAACAAGAATCTATACTATACAAATTAATACAACTTCTATCTCCAATCCAAATACAAACCTTTATACCGTCTAAACCATAGCGCAAGCCAATATTCCCGTGTTGTCTCTGTATCTAACCTTTAAAACATTTCACTTTTAAGTCCTTTATACTCACTGATAACAGATCAGCCTAGTATAAGGAATTTTAAAAACATCTTAAATTAATTAACTCATTTTCATTTTCAATTATATAAGACTAAGGGTCAGGGAAGCAATTGATATAAGGAATTATAAACAGCAAAGCAATAAGATTGAACTAAGCAGGGTACAGTTCAGCAAAACAGGATAATATATCAATAAGGAAACATTAATCAATAAAAAATAGAGCAATTATTCAGGGTCTAGAATTGAACAACAACTTATAAGAAAAATCATGAAATAAAGGAATCTGAAGTTCAACTGAAAATTTAAATTAATTGCACTGACTATAACCACTCATTTCAAATATTATCAATTAATGAAAATCCGTTGCAAAGTTTAAACTAACATGAAAGATTCGAATAGTTTAAAATGATAATTTAAGAAATTCCTAATTACTCAAATCTCACTCTTGTCGGCTAAGCAATCATAGGCTTTAGTTGCCAAACCGGCATGACAATAATGAGTTTGAATAATTAAAAAGATCTCAATTCATTCTCGGTTTTAACCGTCACTGAGCAACACATGCTTCAACAACAGTATAAACCTCGAATTATTCTACAATTATTTGAAGAAAAATGCTCTTTGAAAAATATTAGTAAAGACGAGGAATATTGAAATAATTAATTTTAGAAGAAATCAACACCTGAACAATAGGTGAGGAAAATAACAATGATAGAATAATTTGAAAATGATTGTTTGTAAATTAATAGAAGAAGAAAGTCACTGGCAATAAAAATGAAGAGTTTAGGCACTAGCAAAATGATTTGAAGGAAACATCGTTTAATTGGCAAGACAAGTTCACATTATTTGAAATGATAATGAACGGTACAGATGATTACAAAAAAGGAATTAGAAAGGAATGGAAAGAATGCATATATACATAACAGAAACAGTTTCATATCACTTGAATGATAAGTGAAGGATAGTAACTTGCCTCAGTACACAAGGTTTCCATTTCCACTACTTCAACTCCTTATCACTTTACATCCAACTCTACTTCTTTATACATTTGCCTTTTCTCGATAATACTCGTCAACTCCGAAGCTTTTCCTTCCTCTCCAAATTTCCCTTTTATACTCGTACTGGCTCCCAACTAACCTCTCACTGGTACCTATATAAAAATAAAGTACTGCTTCAGTACTCTTATAACCATAATCGTCCATATTTATTCTACCCAAACGCATCCTATAACGCTTTACAATTTATCACATATAGCTCATATAGATCATATTCCCAAAATAATACAATAGTACAGTATACCACATAGGCAATTAGCACGTAATATCGACTTACCCTTATACCCTTTTAATACGTATACCACATCGATTTAAAAATAATCCTTACCAAATTACTACAAAGATTGCAAAATAATTCTAATAAAATTTGGACAGCACCTCATTTGTACTGGTACACTTCCCGTCGGAACGTAACCGACACACAAACAACATTTATCGTATATAAAAATTAATTAACACTAATCCATAATCCTGAATACTACTAAATCACAATTCATCGATCAAGTAGTAGATAATTCGAATCAAACATTATATCAAATCCTAATACATATTTCAAAAAAATTGAATACACGAATACAAACGTCTTAGAAGTTGGTAAAATAATAAATTTTATTTTATTTTTATTTATCTATTTTTTTATAACGATTTGGAACCAAATTATATCACGAAAACCGAATCAAACCGATCCCAAGAATCGAACCTCAAATAAATAAGCTCGAAATTACAATCGATTATACCAGTAACAATACATATGGTAACAACAATCTCAGAACCAGTACACATCACATTGTTCGAACCATAACTACAACAACACAACTTAGTAACAATTATACCAAAACAGGGGATTCACAAAACAGGGGAAAAAAGGGTGTTCACTGGGCACATCAGCACACATATACCGTGAGTTAACACACGGGGACACAAACTCGGCCACACAGAGACATCCACGCACCGCAAAGAATACACTCACAATACACACACGAACTCCAGGACCCCATGACCCATCAAAATTAGTTCAAGAACTAGGGAAATGGGGGAGACAAGACAGAGACACTAGAAATCACACACACACAGCTTCGACTGTACACACGCACAACGCCCATTTACACACACACCACTGCCAAGAAACAAACACATAGCAGCAGTAGTATATCAATGCAGAGAACGGGGGAGGAGGGGATTAAACTCGTAGCAAGAATCGTTAAGTACCAGCTTTGAATCGTTGTCAGAATTCAACCACACATACAACATAGCCAGGACCACGCACACACAGCAATATACATACACACCCACTCGACTCTACATACACATATACGCACGCTGGTAAAGAAGAAAACAGAGGGGAAAGATTTTTTTTTTGAGAGAGAAACAGGAAAGAAGATGGAGATTAGAGAGATTTAGAGAGACAAAGAACTCTGCTGACAAATCAAGAAGAATCGAGATGAATTGGGAAAGCGGCAGTGGGTTTCAACTTTCAATTGGTAAAAGCAGGGGCAAAAATGGAATTACAATGCTGAAAATCCATAATTTTAACAATTTAAATCATTTTAAAATCAAAATTAAACAGGGAACTAGTAAAAAAAATAATTTTAAAAATTCTAAAATAAAGTTTATGAAATTACGAACATCTCTATATTTTTAAAATAATTTTAGGATAAAAAATTAATTAAATATGAATTTTGTATGTTTCGATCTGTTAAATACAATAAAACTCTTAAAAATATTTTAAAATACTTAAACACCCAAAATAATTCTCCCAATAATTTTAAAAACTAACTAATATCATAAAGAGGATAACACAATTTCATGATTTTTAATAACTCCGATAATTTTATAAAATTTTTCGAAGATCAATAATACATAATTTAAATAGATTTTAACCATAAAAATTCAAATAAAAAATACACGGACCCACACGGCAAACATACATCACCATATAAACATGCAAATATGACGTCACATATATTTAACCTAAAAACATTCACACCATATATTCCACATTTAATATTAAATAATATTATTTATAATTACAAATTTTCTAAGGCGTTATAGAAGCAGTGGATTCAGAATCGTGTAACAGTCTTAGAGCTTACAGACTATGCCACCTTGGTGCAGAAAGCAACACTTTTGGAAGCAGAGAATGATCAGATGCAGAGGGAAAGAGAGAAAGGGGGAATAAAAATGAAGCATGCCAACTTGGGCGGAGGTTCCGCAGGAGGAAAACCCTCGAATAAGTTTAACCGAGGGGCAGTTTCCCTACCTGGAAGGAGCATGGGATTCAAACAATCTATGAGCGCAAGTGTGAGCCAGGGCGGCAAGCAATCAGGAGCAATCCACTCCCACCATTCTAGACCTCCAATACCCGTGTGTGCAACTTGTGGAAAGAAACATTCCGGTACAGGTCACCCAAACCCGGTAACCTGTTTTAAGTGTGGACGGGCAGGCCACTATGCTACCTCTTGTACCACAGTTATCCCTAGTTTCCTATTGCCCAATGAACAAGCCAGAAGCATCAAGGGCAAGCAAGGCTGCCTCGAATAGGCCACCAACTGCTAGAACTTTTAATATGATAGTGCAGGATGCCGTGAAAGACACAGATGTGATAGCAGGTACCTTTTCTCTTAATTCAGTTAGTGCAAACGTCTTATTTGATTCTGGAGCAACTAAGTCTTTTATATCGAGGGATTTTGATCATAAATTGAAACTTAAAACCCAATCACTAAGGAATTCCTTACAAGTAGAGATAGCCAACAAGGAAGTCGTTCTAGTTAGTCAGATTCACCCCGATTACAAATTAGAGATAGAAGGACAATATTTCTATGTTGATTTGATTCCTTTTAAACTAGGGAATTTGATGTTATTTTTGGAATGGATTGGTTGTCTCGCAATAACGCTCAGATAGATTGTAAAGGGAAAAAGGTTAAGTTAAAAACCCAAGGAAAGAAGGAAGTAGTGTTTAGGGGGATACGACAGACCCAGAAAATTTTAACCATGGCGTAGACCAAAAGATTGTTACGAAAAGGGAACGAGGCTTACTTAGCTTATGTTATAGACACCCAGAAGGAAGCACCTAAGTTGCAGGACATTCCGGTAGTTAATGAGTTCGAAGATGTGTTTCCACAAGATCTTCCCGGATTACCACCTGACAGAGTAATTGAGTTTGCCATTGAGTTAGCCCCGGGGACGGCACCAGTTTCAAAGGCCCCGTACCGATTAGCCCCAGTAGAAATGAAAGAGCTAGCTAAGCAATTACAAAAACTGTTGGATAAGGGTATGATAAGAGACAGTGTGTCACCGTGGGGGGCACCAGTGTTGTTTGTTAAAAAGAAGGATGGGAGTATGAGGTTATGCATCGACTACCGAGAGTTGAACAAGCTAACCATAAAGAATAAGTACCTGTTACCCAGTATAGATGACTTGTTTGACCAGCTAAAGGGTGCTGTGTACTTCTCAAAGATTGACCTGAGAACTGGATATCACCAACTGAAGATTAAACCTGAAGATATCCCAAAGACTGTATTCCGTACCAGATATGAACATTATGTATAACGCCTTAGAAAATTCTTAATTATAAATATTATTATTTAATAGTAAATGTGGAATTTATGGTATGAATTTTTTAGATAGAATATATGTGATATCATGTTTACGTGCTTATATGATGATGTATATGTGAAATGTGGGTCCGTGTGATTTTATTTGAATTTTTGACGATTTAAATTTATTTAAATTATGCAATATTGATCTTCGAAAACTTTTATAAAATCATCGGAGTTATTAAAAATCACGAAATCTTTTGTGTTATTATCTTTATGATATTATTTAGTTTTTAAAATTATTGGGAGAATTAATTTGGATGTTTAAGTATTTTAAAATGATTTTACAAGTTATATTGTATTTAAAGGATCAAAACTTGTAAAATTCATATTTAATTCATTTTTGATCCTAAAAATATTTTAAAAATACGAGGGTGTTCGTAATTTTATATTCTTTATTTTAAAAATGTGAAAATTTTATTCTTATAACTTTTCCATTAAATTTGGAATTTTAAAAGGGTATTTAATTATATTAAAAAGTGTGTTTTCAGCATAATTAAATTATCATTATGCCCCATCAGTTTTTCCCCAATTTTATTAAGCTCGGTAGTTAGCTGGGTTTCTCTAGAGCACTCGTGAAATGTCTCTATAATAATCCCCGATTCTCTCTTGTCAATCTCTCCTCTCTCCCATATCTCATTCCATCTCTCTCAATCTCTCGCTATCTCCCTTTGCACCCTCTCCGTAAAAGAAAAAAAAATTCTCTCCCTCTATACACTCTCTAATTCCCCTCTCTGTTCTTGTAAGCTCCACTTGAGCTTGTACCAACTATCTCTCCCCTATTTGTGATCTGTAAAGGAACCGTGTATGTGGTATGTACAGTCGAGTTGGGTCGCATTTTTCGGGGTTTAGTCTGTTATCAGCAGTGTGTATATGTGATGTATACGGCGTTTGTGTGTGCCGCGTCTGTGCAACTGTGCCATCGCGAAGGGTGTGCGTGTACCAAAATGAGGCCGGTAAGAGCCAGTGCACATGTAGATGGAATATTGAGGAATGGAAAGATTATCAGAATTGACGAGTGTGTCATGAAGAGGATGACAAGTTACAGAAGAAGGACAGATGTATGATCCAGTAGGGACCAATGAATAAGAAAAGAGAGATGGATGTAAAAAGAGTAAAGAGTCGAGATATTGGAATTGGAAACTTCTTGTATTGAGTTAGGAATAAGGGTGGATGTTTACATCGTACGAGTCATATGAGAGCAATGAGGCAGCCTTTACAGGATAGATCTCGAAGCTAGAGCGGGTAAGCACGGATTGGAGTTAAGCTACAGATTAAACGGTATAGTTATTGAAATCAGAATAGTAGAAGAAATTGTAATAATTTGTATGGTTTAGATTCTTGTTTCATACCATAACCTGGAATCGATCCTCGGTGAGGAATCGTTGGTGTAGTAAGTTTTATTTGTAATTGTTAAATGAGAATTTGGTTTGGGATGAAATACAGGTGGATAGTCCGATTTACGAATACTTCATGCCGAAATTTTCTAAAATTCCCCTGTATCAAAGTCTATTTTATTATTAAAAGTATATTTTTAGTATTGGGAAGTTGGGGCGTTAAAGGTTGGTATCAGAGCGACAGGTTATGGTCACTGAAACAAGTTAGGATGATTAGGTGTACGTATTTAAGTTGGACGTTAGATAGGACGATATGGGACAAGGTTCGCTTAGGTTATTAGGACGACGGTTGCGACATTATTTGGTATCCCAACACATCGTGTGCGAGCGGGAGTTCGATTCATCTGACGATTTGCTCTTGGAAGAAGCAGTAAATTCGAAACCGCGTGTGCTAATTAGACGACTGGAGCTACCAGCTTGGAAGACACTACGTGTAGACCTTCGTGTACCTTTTAGAATCTCTTTTACGATTTTTGTTACCCCGCGAACAATATAAAAAGTGTGAAAAGACTGTAAACACGGTGTGAAATGTGATTACTGGCATGTGTGAAGGAATGGCGTGGTTACTCACTATGAGCCGTTGATTTCATTTAAATTTATCAATTAAGGAGATTCAACCTTTCTTTCTGTTTCTTCTTATTTTGATAATACCTCATCACCTTTGGTAATCACCTATACTTTAATCGATGATGAATTTTTCAGATTCATTTAAACACATTCTTATTGTTCAGAGATACCTCTATTTTTCAGGAGATCACTTGATTCAACATGATGCATATAAATTATTGAGATCCTTGAATTGTTTCTATTTCCCCGAATAATTGATATTCCTTATTCAACATTGTATATCTATAAACTTTTGAATTCTTTTTGTTTCTCTTTGAATAGTTAACCTTAATTATTCTGACTGGGAAGAACAACCCTATGTATATAGGGGATCCAGGGACATCTATCTATGTGATAGAAGTCTGGTGGGACGCCACTGATTGTGTTTGTCATGAAAGTACAGAAGGCTGGCGACCTTTTTGTACTATGGCGGTTGACCTAATTGACAAATTCAACCTGGAAACAGTTCAATGATCATTCTGATCTCTCGGTAAATTCTTTTATCAAATCCATATCAAACAAAATTCAACTTATTCAAACTTGCTAACATATGTCCATTGTATTGGTTTCTTTTGTTATAAACCCTTATGAATCCTAAAGCTATCAGTGATTGAGAGTAGTAAAGATGGAAACAATGACATCTAAGTGGTACAATGTACATTTACGTCGAATAAAAATTTGATGAGCAGGCTTGAGAATTGAAGTTAAAGTAGAGAGTGAATATCAAGTTAAATTATGCAGTGGATTGACAAAACACGTACAAAATTCAACAATACGGAGATACTGATTATGGTTAAGGAGTAGATGATAAGGACATGAAATGATAATTTTGTTAAAGTCGAAAATATAGTGAGGATTGATATAATTGGTATGTGAAGGTTATCGTGGAGGAAAGATTGTTGAAGAATACTTGCTTATTATATATTTTCATTATGGATACAGTAGATTAGATATTACAGGAATTTGGATGTTGGAGATAAACTGTCAGATATAAAAGTTTAGAGACGGAATAGGATAACTTGAGTAAGACAAGGTAGAGTGGGACGGTTCATTTGTAAGGAATTTTAGCAAGAATTGAAGCTTTGGATAAGGAAGTAAAGTGATTATGTGGAATTGATAACTTGTGCGAATATAGTCAGAGGATCACTAATATTAAGAGTAAGAGTGAGTTTATGCAGATGGAACGAGATGGTAAGAAAAGGAAGACAGAAAACCAGGAAATTTTCAAGAATTTTGTTAATAGAGGATGTGAAATTTGACTGGAAAGGAATGTAAGACCTAGGAGATTTTGAAATCCAGGAATGTAATCAAGTTCAAAGATTTAAGATCGAATACATAACAAGATATTTGAGGATATAGAAAGTACATGTATATGATTACTAAGTATGATCTTTGCAATTGGAAGAAATACATTTTCAAGATATGACGAAAGGATCGAAATAAATGTCGTGATGACGAAACAGAAATGAATCAGGAACAGCCTAAGATGCTAGCGGAGATCGAAAACTTTGAAGGACCAGCTAGGAATTATTGAAGGATTATCAAAGATTTTACCAAGATAGCTACAACAGTAGACAAGCGTACCAGTCAAGAAATGAATGGATAAAGGTGAAAGCTTTTAGGAGTGAAAGAAGAGATCGAAAACCGCTCAAGTATCAGTGCAATCAGATGAACCAAGAAAGATTAAATAGGCATACAATGCTCAAGGAAATGTTCAATGAATTTGGGAAGTTATAGATGGAAGATCCAAAGGTCTAGATTATTGCGAATGAATCGTTAGAGGAAAGTAGGAAGTATCAAGTGGAGTTGACGGAAGCAGAACGTGAAGCGGATGAATGTAGAAGATGAAATAGTTCAAGGAAAGGAGTTATTTATAAATATGGGAGTTATAATGTGTAGAGTTTAAATTTTGACGATCTGTAAAATATATATATGTCAAGGTAAATGGTTATTAGTTTCGAAAAGGTTACTTAGTAAAACAATGGGATTAAGGATGGATAGAAGTTTCCCAGTTATTCCCTCCTCGAGTAACATTGCACGTTGAAAGGGGAGTAAGAATGATTGGGGGATTTCTTGATATTCTTTTTCTCAGAGTTTTATCTGGGGCAACCTGAATTATGAGTAGGAGCATGGAAGTGGTATGACTTGTTTTAGTCACGTGAAGTTCGTTTTAAAGATTTAATTATTTACATGTTTACTTCAAGTCAAGACAGAATTCTTCACTTATATTTGCGGCAGGTTAAGGCAGGTTTTGGTTCAGTATTGTATATGAATGAAATATGGATGATTGGGTCAGTAATGGAGGCGTTGTATACAGGATATAGTCCATTATACGAATAGGTCATGTTCGATTTCCGGTAGAAAAGACGTTCACGTACGAGTAGTAAGTGCTTAGAGTTAATGAGACTTGGAAACCAAAGATTTAAGTCTATTTTGAAATTCGAAGGCCTACAGGATGAGCCTATCGATATGTGAATTGATATAAAGGAATTCTAGAATGAAAGAAATGACTTGGAAATTGAAAGAGAAATGATTGAGTAATACTGATTCTGAGGACAGAATCCTATTAAGGGGGGAAGGATATAACGCCTTAGAAAATTCTTAATTATAAATATTATTATTTAATAGTAAATGTGGAATTTATGGTGTGAATTTTTTTGATAGAATATATGTGATATCATGTTTACGTGCTTATATGATGATGTATATGTGAAATGTGGGTCCGTGTGATTTTATTTGAATTTTTGACGATTTAAATTTATTTAAATTATGCAATATTGATCTTCGAAAACTTTTATAAAATCATCGGAGTTATTAAAAATCACGAAATCTTTTGTGTTATTATCTTTATGATATTATTTAGTTTTTAAAATTATTGGGAGAATTAATTTGGATGTTTAAATATTTTAAAATGATTTTACAAGTTATATTGTATTTAGAGGATCAAAACTTGTAAAATTCATATTTAATTCATTTTTGATCCTAAAAATATTTTAAAAATACGAGGGTGTTCGTAATTTTATATTCTTTATTTTAAAAATATGAAAATTTTATTCTTATAACTTTTCCATTAAATTTGGAATTTTAAAAGGGTATTTAATTATATTAAAAAGTGTGTTTTCAGCAAAATTAATTTATCATTATGCCCCATCAGTTTTTCCCCAATTTTATTAAGCTCGGTAGTTAGCTGGGTTTCTCTAGAGTACTCGTGAAGTGTCTCTATAATAATCCCCGATTCTCTCTTGTCAATCTCTCCTCTCTCCCATATCTCATTCCATCTCTCTCAATCTCTCGCTATCTCCCTTTGCACCCTCTCCGTAAAAGAAAAAAAAAACTCTCTCCCTCTATACACTCTCTAATTCCCCTCTCTGTTCTTGTAAGCTCCACTTGAGCTTGTACCAACTATCTCTCCCCTATTTGTAATCTGTAAAGGAACCGTGTATGTGGTATGTACAGACGAGTTGGGTCGCATTTTTGGGGGTTTAGTCTGTTATCAGCGGTGTGTATATATGATGTATACGGCGTTTGTGTGTGCCGCGTCTGTGCAACTGTGCCATCGCGAATGGGTGTGCGTGTACCAAAATGAGGCCGGTAAGAGCCAGTGCACATGTAGATGGAATATTGAGGAATGGAAAGATTATTAGAGTTGACGAGTGTGTCATGAAGAGGATGACAAGTTACAGAAGAAGGACAGATGTATGATCCAGTAGGGACCAATGAATAAGAAAAGAGAGATGGATGTAAAAAGAGTAAAGAGTCGAGATATTGGAATTGGAAACTTCTTGTATTGAGTTAGGAATAAGGGTGGATGTTTACATCGTACGAGTCATATGAGAGCAATGAGGTAGCCTTTACAGGATAGATCTCGAAGCTAGAGCGGGTAAGCACGGATTGGAGTTAAGCTACAGATTAAACGGTATAGTTATTGAAATTAGAATAGTATAAGAAATTGTAATAATTTGTATGGTTTAGATTCTTGTTTCATACCATAACCTGGAATCGATCCTCGGTGAGGAATCGTTGGTGTAGTAAGTTTTATTTGTAATTGTTAAATGAGAATTTAGTTTGGGATGAAATACAGGTGGATAGTCCGATTTACGAATACTTCATGCCAAAATTTTCTAAAATTTCCCTGTATCAAAGTCTATTTTATTATTAAAAGTATATTTTTAGTATTGGGAAGTTGGGGCGTTACATTATGAGTTCTTGGTGATGTTATTTGGATTGACCAATGCCCCAACAGCTTTCATGGATTTAATGAATAGGGTGTTCAAGGAGTGTTTGGACCAGTTTGTTATAGTTTTCATCGATGATATTCTTATCTACTCAAAGACAGAGGTAGAACATGCTGAACATTTGAGGATAGCTTTAAAAATACTCAGGAAAGAGCAGTTTGTATGCCAAATTCTCGAAGTGTGAGTTCTGGAAAAATGAAGTGCAATTCTTAGGGCACGTGAACAATAGAGAAGGAGTGTTGGTCGACCCCTCCAAGATAGAGGCAGTTTCGAACTGGGAATGACCAACCACTCCAACAGAAGTAAGGAGTTTCATCAGACTGGCAGGATATTATAAAAGATTTGTTCAAGATTTTGCAAAGATCGCAGCCCCGTTAACTCAACTTACACGTAAAACTGAGAAATTGAATGGACTAAAAAATGCGAGAAGAGTTTCCAAGAGCTGAAGAAGAGGTTGGTAACGGCCCCAGTGTTGGCGTTGCCGGATGGAAAATGAGATTTTGTGATTTACAGTGATGCTTCGCATAAATGATTAGGATGCGTGCTTATGCAGCACGGTAAGGTAATCACGTATGCGTCAAGGTAGCTAAAGGAATATGAGATTCGATATCCCACTCATGATCTAGAATTAGCAGCAATAGTTTTCGCTTTAAAGATTTGGAGGCACTACTTGTATGGAGAGAAGTGCGAGATTTACACGGACCATAAGAGCCTCAAGTACATTTTCACTCTGAAAGAGCTTAATATGCGCCAAAGAAGATGGCTGGAATTAATCAAGGATTATGATTGTGAGATTCGTTATCACCCGGGTAAAGCCAATGTGGTGGCTGACGCCCTCAGTACGAAAGAGAAACTCAAAATGATAACCTCATAAGAAGAATTGGTGAGAGACTTTGAGAAGTTGGAAATCTAGGTCAAGATACCAGGAGATGGTCAAGAAAGGTTAATGGAAATTCGAATCCAACCCCCATTGTTGGAAAAGATTAGACTATGTCAAGAACGGATAATAGAGGAAGAAGAGAACTCAACAGAAGAGATAATGACCGGAGAAGAAATTAAGTGTGAAAGAGATAAAGAAGGGATCATGAGATACACATCAAGGATATGGATCCCATATGTGCAGGAGCTCAAGGACGAGATTCTATATGAGGGACACAACTCAAGGTACTCAGTGCACCCCGGTAGTACCAAGATGTATAGATATTTGAAAGAGTACTACTAGTGGCCTAACATGAAAAAGGATGTAGCAGAGTGGGTAAGCAGATGCTTGACCTGCCAACGAGTGAAAGCAGAGCACCAGAGACCCAGTAGACTCTTACACCCCTTAGAGATTCCCGAATGGAAATGGGAACACATAGCCATGGATTTCGTAGTAGGTTTACCAAGGACCAAAGCTAATCATGACGCCATATGGGTGATCATAGACCGACTAACGAAGTCAGCTCACTTTCTCCCAATCAATGAAAGGTACAGTCGACAGACTAGTAGATATCTACTTAAAAGAGATAATGGCGCGACATGGAGTCCCAGTCGCCATAGTATCCGATCGAGATCCTAGATTTAACTCTAGGTTTTGGAGAAGCTTTCAAGAATGTGTAGGAACCAGGCTAAACATGAGTACAGCCTATCATCCCCAGACAGACGTCCAAAGTGAAAGGACCATCCAAACGCTAGAGGATATGTTGAGAGTCTGTGCTATAGACTTTAAAGGAAATTGGGATGATCACTTGCCATTGATTGAGTTCTCCTACAACAATAGTTTTCATTCAAGAAAAGGAATGCCGCCTTACGAGGCCCTTTATGGAAGAAAATGCCGATCTCCCTTGTATTGGGATAAAGTTAGAGAGCGAAAGATGCTCGGGCCCGAAGTGGTCCAACGGACTACGGATGTAATGGATTTAATCAGAGGACGGCTGGTAGCAGCCCAAGATCGACAAAAGAAATATGCCGACTTAGCTCGAAAAGACAAGGAATATGAAGTTGGAGACCTAGTGTTTTTAAAGGTATCTCCTTGGAAAGGTTTAATGAGGTTTGGGAAGAAGGGAAAACTGAGTCCTAAATACATTGGACCCTTTGAGATCTTAAGACGTATCGGGGAACTAGCTTACGAACTAGCATTACCCCAAAATCTGCAACAAGTACACAATGTGTTCCATGTTTCGATGTTGAGGAAATATAACCCGGATGCCAAGCATATTGTGGAATATGAGCACGTAGACATGCAACCAGACTTAACCTATGTGGAGCAGCTTGTGGAAATCATAGACCGAAAAGAACAAGAGCCCCGAAACAAGGTCATCCAGCTAGTTAGAGTTTTATGGCAGAACCACAACGTGGAAGAATCAACTTGGGAGATAGAAAGCGCAATGCTAGAGAAATATCCCCATTTGTTTTCAAACTGATTCCGGGACGGAATCCTTTTAAGGAGGGGAGACTGTAAGAACCCAGATTTTTGGTAGTAATTAAAACTTTTATTATGTAATTGAGTCTAAGTGTAACAATGGTTCTAGTGAATGAATATTTAATGAATTTGGATTCAAATGTTTATATGCCATGAACAATGCAATTGGTTGACAATTTAGATAAGAATAATCTATCTCCTGGAAAGTAAGATATGGTAAATTCCAAAGAGGAAGGTTATTCTCATGTCATCCAAATCGATATCTGATATAAGTCTAGTGGTTCCATAAAAGGGTTAAGGAACGCTCGGGAAAGCGCGAGGACATTTTTTCTAATTATAAGAATTAAAGAGAAAATAAACAATGAATAGTGTTTTTGGTGAAAATTGGAATATTATTAGATGACGCTATATAGGAGTATTCGGAACGAATTTCTGAGTTCGTATTAATGACCGATAGGCAATATAAGTGTATGTAAACGATATCAAATTCAGAAAAATAGCACTTTTATTTTCTCCGAGATTTTCCTTGACACTGAAGGATTTAAGGATTTATTACAAGTATTTAAGGAATTTAAATTTAAGAATTATAAAGGAGGATTGAGTATGGTAGTATAAATATTAAGAAGGTTTCCGGTAAAACCCTAACGAGAAATACTTGAGATATTCCTCCGAACGATCAATGAAAATGAGCAATAACCGGACAAAAGAACAAGCAGAGAGCCAAGATGCATGCATGTGCAAGTGGATAATATCAAGTAACCAAGCTAGATACAATGTTAACTAGTAACATTAGAATCAAACCAAGTACTTAGCATAATCTTCTCATCTTACCACTAAACATCAACACTTGTCCCTTGATTGACCTCATGCATGACCTAATCCCTTTAATAAAGTATCTTTATGCCAAGATATTATCAAGACATAACAATAATTCATTCTAGCATCACCAAGCAAGAGAACAAAGCAAGCAAAACACCATCTCTCTCTTTTTTCTCCCATTCTGCCTTCACCATAATTCAAAAACCAAAATCCCACTTCCAACCATTGTTTGATCTCAATATTTTTATGGTGAGTACTACATTTCATATCATAGTTATCCTATGAATTTGAGCCTTAAATTCCAAGTCTAGCATATTTAATAAAATCATCAAAGATGATGATGAATAGTGATTTCAAGAAACTAACTTTAATTTCTTGTTTTCTTTGGTTGATCTAAGTTATATTAAGGCTATACAAGGACTAGATCAAGCTTAGTAAGGCTTTTACATACTCCAAGGAAGGTATATCTCTTAAGAACCCTAGATCTTACTATGAGTTTTATGCATATTCTTGGTGGTTTTTAGCTTAGATATGATTATTGATAAGTGCATATTTCTGCATATTTTTATTACCTATTATTTGCTTGAATTCATATTTTAATAATTTATTTTGTTGCATTTCAGGAAATTCGTAAATAAATAAAGAAATGGCAAAATAAATGAATAAAGTGCAAGGAAGGGAAAAAGAGGAAGAAAAAGGACCAAAAATGAAAGAAGGAAAAGAATTAGGAGCTTGGAGCAAAAGGAATATTTCAAGACAAGTGGAAGGTGGAGATCATCCCAACACATTAGAAAAGTGTATGGCCAAGATCAACTCTTCAACGCTTAAGGGGGAAGGAAACAAATAGATGGCTAGGATTTCACCACCACACAAACCAAATGTATGGTGGGGATTTACCCAACACCCCCCTTAACCCTAATTCCTATCCTATAAATACCCCCTCACCCCCCTTGTATTTAGTAACTTAGATTTTAGGGTAGATTTAATTTCTTGTATTTTCTTTAGTTTCAAATCTTGTAAACACTCCTATTATAATTAATGCAATTTTTATTTTCTTTACTTCTTGTCTTGCTCTTTCGTTATTGTTGCCTTGTTTCGTTATTTTCGTAATTCCGTTTAGTGGATAAAGTAGCGAAATGCTAACCATTAGGGGTTGAGAGTAACGAAACAATCTTTAATTTCATATTCGTAGTTTAATTTAGTTTTTAATTCATAGTAAGCCCCTTTAAAAAATCAATTTTATTGGTGGCCATTTAATTCCAAAACATTGTCTTAGAATAATTTTAATTTCGTAATTTTTTCTTTTATTTCATTTTTACTTTTTTTTCAAAAATTAAAAAAAAAATTTACATTAGTTTTATCGGTTTTTCCAACTTTTAATTCCCATGTTCCTCATTTTCTTTTGTTCGAAAATCAACTTAGTTTTTTTTTCTGCAAAAACGCAGCCTCTTGGTGTTGCTTTGTTCTCACAGACTGAATCTTTCCTCACATTTCTCTTCAACAATTCGCAGCAAGCACCAGCCACATCCCTCTCCCATCTCTCCCCACGAACAAATCTCTCTTCCCCCTTCCCCCTGTTTTAGATTAATTCTCCAAATTCTGTTCTATTCTTCGCGTTTTAAGACTAGCGTACTGTTCGTTTTCAAGTTGTTTTTGAAGTCGTAATCTGTTGGAGTTAGTTGTTTGTGAGATTAACCGGTTTCTGAGTAGCCTCGTTTGTGGAGTTTTGTTGGAATTTGTTAATGTGTAGGGTATTACTGTTAATGTGTTTTGTTAATTTTGCTGGAGTATAAATGTGGAGTTTTGATCTTTT
Source organism: Saposhnikovia divaricata (assembly GCA_036435485.1). Lineage (NCBI taxonomy): Eukaryota > Viridiplantae > Streptophyta > Magnoliopsida > Apiales > Apiaceae > Saposhnikovia > Saposhnikovia divaricata. The sequence continues at coordinate 42,714,338 of CM071601.1, forward strand.
TTTTCCGCGTTACTGATTCTGCTGTATGTTGCCAAGTTCTGTGTTTCTAATTCGTGCAATGGACTGAGTTACTTGTGTCGATTGTTTTTGTTTTTTTTAGTGCTGTGAAGTTCGACTGATTGTTGTTCGAGTGTTGTTTTAAGTTGGAATTCTTTTGGTTTGTTTTTCTGTGTTGAATTGAAGATACTACTTCGTTCAATTTTCTGCTGCATTCTATTTTTTTCCGTTCTGCTTTTGTGCTTGAATCATCTGTCCTTGAGTTGACCTGGATGGGCTTCATTGTATAGTCTGTTTCTGGGATTTTTTTTTTCATTTTAAATTGCCCTTTTGTGTCACCGAATTGCTGTGTAGCTGCTGTATTTGCGAGTACTGTTCCGAGTTGCTGCAGTTTTGTACTGAGTCAAATGGAATTGGACTGAGTTAGATTTAGTCATTTAAGATTGTGTTTTCAAAAATTTTGTTCTGCTGCATTGGCGTTTTTGTTATTTTGTTGTCTTTGTGTCATGGTTTTAAAATTAAAATTAAAATATTTTTTAAATGGTTTTATTTCTGTAAATAAAATAAATTTTAATTTCAACTTTTAAGAATTTTTCTAGAATAATTTAATATTTGTTCTTCTCATTTTTTATTAATTAGTGTAGAATTAGATTAATAATTTTAATTTGCTTCTAAATATAGTTTAAATTTTAGGAATTAATTAGTTAAAATTCTCAAAAACTAAATTGTTCTAATTCGATTAAATTATGAATTAAGGATCGCGAATAAAAATAGTCCCTGAGGAACGAATCATTAAATATTACAACGAAACGAATTGTGCGCTTGCGATTCAAATTTAAATCATAATTTCTAGCACAACAATTATGATTAGGGGTGTGCATCGGGTGGTTTGGGCGGTTTGGGACGGTCAAACCAACCAAACCATAAATTTCGGGTTTTTAATTTTTCAAACCATAACAAAACCAAAAACCATATCATTCTAAAAAAACCAACCAAATTATAACGGTTTGGTTTGGTCTGTTTCGGTTTAAAACCGTTATTAAATATATATTTATACTTGATGTTATTTATTTTCTCCAACACTAAATACAAGATTCAATTTTATTTTAAAAGAGCCAACAAAATAAATGCACAAATAATAGCACAAAATATCATCAAAAATAGTTATAAAATAAATTATACTCCTCAAATATTTTCATTAAATCATAAAATAAGTCTCAAAAGTCTTATATATAGCTTTCTGGTACTTTCTTCTTTTAACTGGTTTTTGACATGAAATAAAACAAGTTAACCACTATAAATCTAACTAAATACAAAACACACGTGCACACACGTAAGCATGGTTAAGGCATATAATATTATAGTCTATAAGTGTGTTGAAGATAGGTGTGTTGAAGAAATAACCACACGAAAAACCCAATATATATATATATATATAATATTTTTATACGACTTGATGGTCGGGTTGGTTTAATCGGATGGGTAAACTAGTGAAACCAAACCCAAACCAAAATTTTCGGTTTTTAAAAATATAAAACCATAACCAAACCAAACCAAAAAAAAACCTAAATTTTCGGTTTGGTCGGTTTGGTTTGGTCGGGTTGGTCGGTTTTTGGAAAACCATGCTCACCCCTAATTATGATGTTATATTAAGCATGCAAGCATGATTATGTAGTTGATCTAGTTGATTTAAGAGATATGATGATGAATTGAGATGTTCTTGGACTTGTTAATATGAATATCATGTGTATAAGATTGATGATATGCCCGGTGTGGCTTGGTTGTGATGTAATGAATTTAGAAACGTTCGATTTATAGCCATCATAATGCCGAAATTTCGTTAAACCCTTAAAATTCGAGCATAACAGTAGATATAAAGGTCTGGTCTTGATGAATATATGACCTACCCTTGTAGATCTCGAGTCATAGATCGTTTTGGCGCGAGAATCGAAGCAAACGGACTTACAGTTTAGGAGTTATGGTCAAAATCGTAAAAGTGGTTTGAAACCGTAAGTGCGAGTTCGTAACTGAAATTGATCCCCCATAATATCACTAATTCAGTGGCGAATCTTAGTAATTAAATATTAGAGACCATAAGGGAGGTGTGGGAGAAAATCTCATGTCAAACGGATCGTTTTTCGATTTTATAAAATTGTTCGAATCTAAGTTAAGTGAGAAGAACCCCTTAAAAGAGCACTTGGTTATAACTTTGGAAAGTCACTTAGAAAACGATCAATAAATCTCGCGGTATAATCTCTTGTAGTAAGCGACCAACCTTAGAACTTATATGGCTTAAGTACCCACCAAGTGTAAGTGTAATGACATGCCTTAATAACGAACAAGTGTCGAATCATAACGGTGATTAATATGTGTTACACTAGAGGGTGTATAACGAAATAACTTGAAAACGTGTGTTAACCTAAGTTAAATATATACTTGCCTTTCAAAAGCGTTAAGTGATTAATCTAGAATATTCTGATTGTCTATAGATCACTGGACTGACCTAGGACACGCTACCCCTACCCGAGTACCAAGCAAGTTTCCAATACTTTGGAACTATTGTTGCGATAATATATATGATTGATTGTTGTTATACATATGCCATAGCATGCATGCCTGCTTTCAAATTATATTGTGATACTTGTTTCATGATTTGATGTTGGCTTATAAGTTAGATACGAGATATACTAGTTATAAGCCGGATATTGCTAAGACCCTTAGTGAAGGGCATATGATCTCATTCTTCTAATATCGACCGGAAGTCAGTATTTCTTGATATATTGTGAATATTTTCTGAGGAAAATATTTAAGTAAATATTTTTCCATTACTTATTTATTGAATATTATTTGAATGTTCATTCGAGATTATTTATTTCATGAATATTATTTTGAATATTCATTTGAGGTTATTGATTTAGATGAATATTATTTTGGAATATTCATTTGAGATTATTTATTTAATGAATATTATTTGGAATATTCATTTGAGCTTTATTTCTATAAGGTAAATTATTCTGAAAACCCATTTAAGGTCTTACTTATTTCTTGAATATTATTTAGAATATTCATTCGAGGAATTATTTATTTAATGAATATTTTTATATACTTATTGAGGGTTGTTTATGAGAAATATTTTATATTAAGAATATTCTGAAAATATTTATGATGTAATAAATATTCCTTGAATATTAATTTAATTCTTTTAACTAGTTCTAAAAATAATCCGCCTTATTCAAAATTATCCTTGACCTTCAAATACTATGTAAATTATTTTTGAGTCTTATTATTATTATTTTTATCAAGGAAGGTTATCAAAAACTCCATTCTTCATTCGAATCTATCTTCCAAATTATGAGGGAACCTTACTTGAGAGCGGTTATTTATTTGTTTGACTTCTCGGTCATAAATCTTTTAAAACTATTCTTTTCACTCGCAGCTTGGTTGCTATTTATCAAGACGAGTCTCTGTGTTACTCCCTCATCGTTCGAGGGGTAAGATTGTTGGAACAAGTCGATATCCATTAACAAGCAACTGCTTGGGAAATATTGGTGAATTTTCCTGTCCAACTAGATACGACTACTTTGTGGAGTCCTATCAACAAGTATTACACTTGGGGAAAGGGGGACGAGCTTTACGTTTCAGAGTCATGGATTTATTTGAACTAGGAGTATTTGTATAATGTGTAGGAGGCTTTGGGACAGTCCATCATTGAAATTGGTATAAGAGGCTGTGGGACAGTCCATCCTAGAAATAGGGTTCGAGTGGCGCCGACCCCGACTAAGCCCAAAGATGGCTAGAGAGATCCGGTGTATGGTGGTGTCCATATGTTCTTCCTTATACATGTAGAGAAACAAGTTTTGAGATGCACGACCTGCGACTGATCATCGTAAGGTGGTGTCATCCGGCGCGACATACTCCAGCATTGGTTCATCATCCAAATCTATTCATTTTCTGCAACATGAAGTATCACTTGTGCTGACAGGGTTTGAAAACTGTTCAGAACTAAAAGTACTCTGAGATACCTCGTAACTTCATCCTTTACATTATATTGGCACTATGTTCGTTAATGCATGGCATATGGTTTTCAAAGATATTTTTGAACCATTATATATATTATTGTTCAGTTTTATTCTATTGTTGGTGGGCTATTGCTCACCCTTGCTTTATTTATTATATCACAACAACAGCTAGGTTTTATGGCCCGCGTAAGACACACTCGGTGCAAGCAGGTGACTCCAGCCGTAGGACTACCCGTTGATATTGTTGCTGCCATTGCTGAGGTAGACTGGCAGCTTTTGTTTTTAGCCTTAATTTTATGTATAATTAATGTTAATCAACGGCAAGAACTTTTAAACTTGTGTTGTGATCATTTTGGGTTGTAATAACTTATATTCGTGGATCCTATAATTAGAAGACTTATTTCAATTTCTTCTCTGGGACTATAACTTGTTGTGTATGATGTGATATTATTGCGGGGTCATAGTATGCTGTTTATTTATTTTGATTCAAGTTCAAGTATTATGGATGGAATTGAGACCGTAACGACCAGGTCCCCGACCCCGGATCTGGGGCTGTTACAGTATTCTATTATTATATTTGGCTTATGTCCAGGTATGTATTGTGTTAATTGAGGTCTGTTGTCCCAAAATCTATACCCCGGATTATGGGATGTCATAGTTAGTATCAGAGCTACAGGTTATTGTTAGGTCCAATTTAGTTTGTAGATGTGGGGGTTGAATACAAACTATGTCGTTTAATCGAATTTGCTCTTTTCATAAAATATTAAATCAAGAACAAATTGATGCGGAATAAAATGAATACCAATATTTCAAGTTAAATATAAAATTATATTAAATTTGGATGGGTGTGTCTAAATACATGGTACAAATTACAAGGTTTGATGATCAAACTAATTATTACAATTCTACACAAAATTTGACATGAACTTTTGTATATTTGTAATAAAAAGATCGAATGCTAAAAAGCAGTTCGAGATAAGTTCTAGAGATAAAGATCCGCTAGATAGTTCCAGAATTACAAGACTATAAACTCTTGTGGCTAAGATATTACAATAAGAACTAGAGAAGAAATTTCTTGTAATAATAAACCTCATTTAAGCTTCAGAGGGGAGAAGAAAATATTTCTTGGTTTCTCTCTTTCCTTCCCTCTGTTTCCCTCTGTCTTGATCTTTCTTAATTTTTGTAAAGTGTTTGTCTCTTTTGTTTTTCACTGGCCGCCTGTGTCTATATATGCAATACTTGAGTTGAAAAGTCATTGCCTCTTTTGTTTCGTTAAACAAGACTATTCAAATGACTTAGAAAAGCTTTACAAACTATCCACTTAACTCTTCAGACTTTCGAGTTCTTAGAATGGAAAGAATTCACCTGATATGCATTAAAATCCTCATAAGAATTGAATTGTTGGTGAGGACTGAAGTCTTGATATCGTTCCTGATTGTCGGAGAAATTTTGAGCGTTATTCCAACCAAAGTTGTTATCCATATTGTCTCTCTACCTCAAAAGCTTGCTCTAGGTTCCTCAAAAAAACCCGTAGACACACCAAAAAAACAAAAGAAAGGAAAAAAATATGTACAAAGATAAAATCCAAACTACAAGAAACAATTAACTCAAAATTAATATTGGTGCCTTCCCCGGTAGCGGCGCCAATTTGTTGAAGTGTATTTTTACGAAGTTCGTTCACAGGGAAGGACTGATATCAACTACCAATTCTGAGTATATTATCTCTTACAATCTAGAAGTGGGAAGAATTTGTGGGTTTTTCAATTATCAACTAATTAACCTAATAAATAAATAAAAACTATGTAACAAGTATGAGAGAAAACAATCCAAGAATTAGGATTCTTCAATTGGCTATCATTAATGTCTAATTTGTGCCTCTTATTTTGTTAAAAACAATCCTTCTAATGTTTATAAAATCCTCTCCCAAGGTAAATTATAGTGCCTACAATCATCCCTTAATCGCCACTCCCATGGTCAATCAAAGTATGACTAAAGACTATTAAAACCAAGAATTATCAGTTTCACAATTCGCATATCAATCTCCCGATTTAATACTTAAATTATGTCTATCATATCGTGTACTAAAATTACAACTCCTCTCCCGATTCGTTATAATTCCTAGAGATTCAATTAAAAGTTCGCGACTCTTCTAATTGTATAAAGCGCTCAATGACAGATTAACAATAACAAGAAAACCACAACACAATCAAACAAACTAATTAATATAACGCCCTAGAAATATCGTACTAATAATTATAATTATTATTTAATATTAAATGTGGATTATATGTGTGATATTTTTTTTATATATAAAATATATGTGACATCCTGTTTACATGTTTATATGATGATGTATATGTTAAATGTGAATCAGTGTATTTTTATTTGAATTTTTATGATTAAAATTTATTTAAATTATGCATTATTGATCTTTTCAGAATTTTATAAAATCAACGGAGTTGTTAAAAATCATGAAACCTTTTGTGTTATTATCTTTATTATATTATTTAGTTTTTAAAATTATTGGAAGAATTATTTTGGGTGTTTTGGTATTTTAAAATGATTTTAAGAATTTTATTACATTTAAAGGATCATTAATTGTAAAATTCATATTTAATTCGTTTTTGATCCTAAAAATATTTTAAAAATATGTGGGTGATCGTAATTTTATATTCTTTATTTTAAAATTTTAAAATTTAATGTTTCACCCATTTTTCTGTTTAATTTTATTTTAGGAGTAATTTTGTGAAATTTCAGCAAAGCAAATGTACGAAAATGCCCCTATTATTTTTCCCCCAAATCACCTTAAATCCCTAATTCCCAAATTAGGTAACCGAGCAGATTTGTTTACAGGTGGTTTTCTCTTCGAGCTCTCCAGAAAATCCTCACTCTCTCCCGAATGTTCTCGCCATCTCTCTCCCGAAATCATTCAATCCCTCTCAATCTCTCTCGTTTAAACACTCTCCCTTGGATTTCTCTCTTTCTCTCTCAGCATCTCTCGCAATCTCTCGCTCTCTGTCTCGCGAGTCTCTCCCTCCCTCGCCCCCAGTTTTCTCTGCTTGACAGATATACGGTGTGTATGTAAGTGTGTGTATACAGCCTTTGTGCGTGTGTGTGTACTAGCAGTGCGTGTGTGTGTGGTATGTAGTGTGTGTGGGTGTGCAGCGATTTGGGTGTGTGTGTATAACCATTGCTGGGTTTGTGATGGTGCTGTGGTTGCTGTGTTGCTGTATTGGATATGGTCCTCGAGATTAGTAAATTGGGTATTGAAATTATGTTCCTGAGGTTCCTTTGTAGCTAGTGAGTCATTTGGTTTGAATTTTTATGTTCGAATTTATGTTAGTCGAGTGTTGTTCATATGGCTGAGTTTTTAAACGTTTGAAACAGGAATTTAAATGTATGTTCATTGAGTTTGGTAATTTGGCGTGTTAATTTGGAGCTTGAGTTATTTGAGTAAATTGTCGAATCTTATAAAGTTTATTTGGATTTTATGTATTAAATTTAAAACATTATGAATTTTCTTCGATTCGATTGTCAATTAATTATTATGTTATTGTTGAGTTGTATTTGGTGGAATTTTTAGAGTTGTAGTGTAATTTTCAGATTTATGTTTATGATTACTCGATAGGATTTCGAGGATTAAACGTAGTTGTAAGAGTAAGCTATTTGATATATGTGTAATAAGGGTTGTATGTGATATTTTTTGGATAATTAGAATTTCATTATTAATTTATATTTGAACGGTTATTTCAAGTTGTCAGTTAGACTTGAGATTGGATTATGGAAATGATTGATTGATTGTTTGGGTCGGTTGTATTCCGACAGTTAGTGTGATTTTACAAAGGAGGTGCTGTTCAAATGTTGTTAGAATTATTATATGATTCTTATAATGTTTTGAAAAGAATTATTGGTGTGTAAATGTTATACTTGTGATATAATAAGATATAAGTATAAGTCAATAATACGTGCTAAGTGATTATGTGATTATGTGATTTTATTTTATTATTTTGAAAATATGATCTGTAAAAGCTATAGGTGATAAACTGTAAAGCGTTATAGGACGCGTTTGGGTAGATTAGGATTAGACGTATAAGGAATATAGAATTCTAAAATAGTGCTTTTATATGTGTAGATTCGAAGGACATAGACTCAAGAGATAAAGGAAAAACAAAGGTGGAAAGGTTTTTGAGCTAGGTGACTAGAGTGAAAGCACCTTATTAAGGCAAGTGATTTGAACCTTGTATTTAAATTCGGATTCATTCAACTGTTTATAAATTGTTGTTTAAATTCTTATAACCCACTGCTTTTCCTTTTAAATTATTGTTGAATCTCCCGTACCTTGTTATTTATTACTTGATATTCATTGTTGAAACTCGTGTACCTTGCTTATCCTTTTTAATAATTGCTTAGCTTTTGTACCTTAGTACTTGCTCTTATGATTGATGTTTAAACCCTTGTACCTTCCTGTTTGTATCTTTGAATTATTAATTAAACTACTGTACCATAATGTTGCTCTAATTCTAATTGAACTATAAACCTTGATTTATAATTTATACCTTGCTCCAACTTAAACCCTTCCTTATGCCTATTTTCCTAAACCATACAGATAGAAACACTACTTATAATCCCGGGAACCCTAATTCTAAAACCTTAGTCTTTACCTGATTCATTATTAGCTCATGACCCCTTTTTATTTGATTTAACTTTATTTTTCTGAAACCCACCAAATATAACCAATTATCTCTTTCACATAACCTCCTTATATGATTTTGTGCTTGACAAAACCTTAGTCGTAAATACTCTTAAATCATACTTGAATCCCTGCTTTATATACCTGTTGTAATTATATTTTAAATGCTTCCATAACTCCCAATCTCTATTTATTGCTTATTAAAAAGGCTTAAATATTTAAAAATATTTTAAAATTCCTTATACTGGGCTGATCTGTTATCAGTGAGTTTAAGGACCGAAAAGTGAAATGGATTAAAGTTTTTAAAGGTTTTATAGATTGGAGAAGCGTAGTTCCCCTAGTCCAGCACTTTTTTTTTATTTAGCGTAAGAGGCTAGGGGTGGTTCCCCTAGTCCAGCATTAAAGGCCAATGTGTTGCCTAATTGGGAACCCAATTTATGTCCAGACGGACCGAGTGTCCGGGCTGGGGACTTTACGTGGCTGATCACCCGTATTGTCCGGAGTCAGGAAAAACCTCCAATCACATTTAAATGTTTTAAAAATGAAAGTTTATTTAGAAAGAGAATTGATGATTTTCTGCCTTCAATAAAAAGGTTTTAGAAACTTTTAAAGGATGATTTTGAAATATCATGAGCAGCATACTGTATAGCCAGACAGACTTATCTTGAGATTATGAATTGAAATCAGAATATCCTGAGTATTCTTTGACACCTTTATATTATTGTATTCAGCATACAGTTGTGGATTCTCTATTTCCATTTTTATCACTTGCTGAGCATTTGGCTCACTCCTTGCTATTGTTTCTAACCCTTTTTCAGTTAAAGAAGAGAAGAATACAAGCTAGAAGATATATCCGAGAAGAACTTGTTGTGGACCTTAGGCAGCCTAGTTGCACTCTGCTAGATGGTTGGACTTTTGGGTATCAGTAAAAATTTGTGTAATCTAGTTGGTTGTATTTATATTTGTGGAGTATATGTATTATTTAATTAAGGATTTAGTGTTGGAATGTAATAACTTAGTTAGTAGTTGCTTATTTCATACCACTACCTGTTAGAGATCCGGGTTAGTAGTGGGGTTGTATTTATTTCTTATTATTTTGTTAGCAAGGTTTATGTTTTTAGTTGGTATTGTGATGCCCCGATCTTTGCTCTGATCGGGAGGGCATTTTGGTATGGTTCACCTGATCAGTTAGGACAGGTTGAACATGTGTTTGTATCATTTCTTTAGTAGTTGAAATTGTTGTTGGTGTTGGAATGTATTGGTTTGGATTCAAATTACAGGTGGATAGTCCGTATTACGAATACTACATGCCGAAATTTTCCAAAATTTTCCTGTATTAAAAATCCATTTTATCTTATTAAATCCAATAATTTATTATAAAAGTATATTTATGGTATTGGGAAGTCGGGGCGTTACAATTAAGCCAACGAATACTACCCAACTCTTGGATAAAGGGATTAGTTACTCATGATAAGATAAATAAAATATGAATTAAAAACGCAAACCATGAGTTTAAAGAATTGAAGTACGAAGAATACAACTTTAAAGGCTTCTCGAAATCAGGATGAATCCCTTCACTCCTTCTTCCAATCTCCCTCTCAAGGTGCTTCTCTCCCTTTTCTCTCCAAAGTATGACTATCCTATTCTATTCTATAATACAATATGTTATGGCATGTTGTTCTCTACAATATATGTATAAACCTAATATAAAGTAATTTCCCAAAACAAATTGAATTCGGAATGTAAAATTCGTAGTCTATCTTCCAGGCCAGTTTCTGGGCTGCTCCAGTTAGAATATAGATGTTGGACCACTTCTAAGTTGTAGATAATTTCGTTAGCTTCGCATGGCCTGTAAGATCGTCCAATTCTGATGTCTGAAACTCGAGTTAGGGCCCAAACAGTGATGTATGAGCATGCAGCCCAATAAATCCGAATTTTCTTGTAATTTAAGTCCAAATAAGCTCAATTCCTTCCAAGTTTGAGAATTCTTTATTTCCTGTCATAAAACATTAAACTCTAATTAATAATATCCAATTATTTATAGAATACAATAAATATGAGAATGAAATCATATAAAATACATATAAATATATACTCTATTATTCAACCCTCACTCAAATGAAATCACAAGGGGGTGTGAACAAGGGGTCCTGGCTGTTGATAAAGTTGTGCCTAAGGTTGCTGAATCTCTGATTGAAGCTGGAGTGTATAAAGAGACAGGGGAAAAGAGGAAATTTTTGCAACAGGTGGATTCTGATTCTGATGGTGATGATACTCTACCTATCTCAACAATCATGAAGAAAAAAGAAGTTGTTGATACTGCTACTGAAGCTTTGGCTAGCTCTGAAAAGCCAAAGAAGAAAAGGAAGTTAATCAAAAGCAAGTGTCACATTCCTTTGGCGATACAGAATCTTACTTATGATACAGAGCATATTCCTTACATCTCTGTGAATCCTGATGGTACATAAATTCCTGTTGCCTCTGCAAATCCTGATGTCTTCACTCCTGATAACTCACCTGTCAAGACAGTTGAAGTTTCTGATTCTCCTGCTTCTGTTTCTCCCAAAGGGAAAATTATTGAGATGTCTGTGAAGAAAGTAAATGTTATTGCTGCTCAGCTTGGTCTAGAACCAACACCACTTCAAGTGAAAAGACAAGCTGAAGCAAGGGTCTTTCAAAGACAAAAGAAGCAGACGATTACATCACCTTTGAAAGAATCAAGCCCACAAGAACCTGAATTTCAAAGGAATCCAACAGCTACTGATGATTCAGCCCCACAAGAACCACCCACTCAAAGTGTGGGTGCAAGCATTTCTGAAGGAATGGTCACACAAGAACCACTTTCTCAAAGGGAAGGTGCAGACAAAAGCATTCCTGCCACACAAGAAACATCTTCTCAAAGTGAAGATGCAGGCATTGTCACATCAGCCAAGGGATTTCCTGACATTGCTGAAGGGATTCCAGAGTCTATAATGGTGGATGTAGCTCAGAGTATTGCTGATAGAGTAGCTCATGAGAAACAAATTGCAGCTGTGGATGTCGTGCTTGAACAAACTGACTTTGAGGAAAGCACACAAGAACCTTCAACTCAAAGGGTTGAAGCATCTTTGACACCTCAGGCTCCACAAGAACCATTAGTAGAAAATACTAATGCAAGCCCTATACCTAATAAAAGCTCAATTCCTGATGATAGTGTTGCTGCTATTTCTGATGCTGATCAACCAATTCTGGTGCAACTACTCTCATCAAGGCCAATGAAATCTATTTCTACTTCATCAGGTAACACTTCCACTTCTACTCTTTTTAATACTGATAGCATGATTGTGGATAGCCCTGTAAGGAATACCTCTATCTATATGACTACAGTCCACTCTTTTCAGACACCTCTTATTTCTTTGCACTTGTCGAGCCAGAACCTTTTAAGTGAGAATGAGAGTAAACAATTAGAGAAAAAGAAGAGTGATGAGAGGTAGTCTCTTGTACTGGCAAAAAGAGAGGTAGAAATGAATGAGAAGTTACACACTTCTAGTGAGGTAGCAGTTACTATTGAAAGTAACTTAGGTGATGCAGTGATAAATGATGATATCATTTTAAAAGAAAAGAGAAATTTAGGGTCTATATATGTTCTCAATGCATGTCATCAGGATCCACCAGCAACATCTAGTGCTAATTTGAAATTAAAAGGTGTAATGCTTCCTGATGAGACTAAGGAGGATTCTATTCCTGTTGCTGATGCTGAGGATAGTTCAGACAGTGATGATGATGATGCTGATGATTCTGTTGAAGCAGCACAGCTGAAACAAGCCACGTTACTCAGTAAGGGATCTACACATGGATCATCCAGTCATTTTATGTCTGGTGCATCTGATCCTGACAAAACTAACCAAAACAAAGGTTTCAATGCTGTTGGTTCTGAAAGATCAGAAGAGTTGTGGAGAAGATCACAATGGAATGATGAATGGCATCTACCCAAAGCTTCTATTGGAATGGAATGGGCTCATGTTCATGCTAAACATGCAGTCTCACAAATATCTAGCTCTGATCATAAGGATCATCTGAAGGCTACAACCATTTTATCAAAAGGCTTACAACATGATATCAACTCTGTCAAATTTGTTAATGAATAACTTCATACCGAGTTAGCTAAAATCATGAATGCAACTGCAGTTGACACTGCAACTCAGCTCAGAACTCTAACCACTACTGTCTACACAAGGATGGATACTTTGGAACTTAAAGTTGATACTTTGTCTCCAAAGTCAATAATATTGAAGACTCTCTACAACTGATTCTCTCTTTATTGGATGTCAAAAAGGGGGAGAAGGGAGATAAAACAAAATGTTCATCTGATCCAGTATTAAGAAAGGATGATGATACTTCTGGAAATGATGGTGGTGCTCAGACACATGGAGTTGGAACCTCTGATGCTGCACTGGTAATAAGGAAAAGTCGATCTCAAACTCAAACCAGTCAATCAACTCATGTTTCTAGGTCTGGAAAGAAGACAGTGAGAACAATGGTACAATCTCAAACCTTGACAGAAGAGCAAGTCCTGACACCTGGTCTGGGTCAACCTTTATAAAAAATTCCTGAGGATGATGTGTACATTGATAAAGAAGAAGATGCTGCTAATCTATTTTATGAGCTTGATACTGAGGATGGTCAAGTTCTTCATTTGTTTCATAAAGCCAAAAGAGTTGAGCTAAGAAATGCTAAATCAGCTCTTTCTGTATTAGTTGAAGAAGACTTTCCAACTCTGTCCAAAGAAGAAATCTTGATTGAATAGAAGAAACTTATGAAGAGTTTTGAGAAGAAGGCAAAGACTCCTGCTGCAGGTAGAGGAAGAGGCAGAGGAGGTAGAGGAAGAGGAAGGAAACTTGTTCAAAGTAGTCCTAGACAGACAAGGTCTAGTGGAATAAAAATAACTAAAGATTCTCAGAAATATATAAAGAAGAAAACTCCACTAACTCTTGAAATGACTCTAGCCATCAGATATGATGTTAGTGAAGAGACAGAAGAGGAAGGTCAACTTGTACAGAGAGGGAAAATTAATAAAAAATAGGATGAAGAGAATTTAGAAATCTCTATTCCTGATACAGTTTAAGTCACAGCTCCTGACACTACTCAAAGTGATGCTCCTGATTCTGATGAAGCTGATATCTTGAAAGAACTTAAAGTCATTATTCTTACTGTTGTGGCTGAATTTCACAATCAGAAAGTTAATGAAGAGGCACTAAGAATTGATCAAGAAAGATTCAGAAGATTTGAAAAAGAAAAGGATACTGAAATTAAAGCAACCAAGGACTATGAAAAGAGTATAAAAGAGTCTAGTAGGAGGTTGTGGTATGATGTCACAAGACAAGTTCAGGAGCAACAAAACGGTAACTCACATATCAATAAGAAAGAAAATAAATGGAAGAACATTGATGTAATAACCCTAACTTTTGCAATGCTACAGTACCTAAATGAATATGATTTTGAGGATTTAAGGAAATGGTATGTAGGTACCCTATAATTGAAACAGAAAATGAATAATCAGAAACAATAGTAGTATAGTACTATGAAAATGAGTGACTTGAAACGACGACGGATTTCAGAAATTCATGAGTATAGATTTTTAAATTGTTTGATTTCAATGGAGCACAAGTGTATTGGATATTAAAGAGTATGGAATATAAAAAGGATGGATACTTTGAGGAATATGTGAAATTAGGGAATTATTAAGTTAAGGGAATTTAGATTGTTAAACGAGTTTGAGAATGCTTGAGAACCAGAGAGATAACCGGGAGAGTAACTTCTGAGAAAAAGAGAATATACCAAGGATATTGGATCTAATACCTACTTGAGGATTAGAATCACCCTAGCACACTAATATATTATGTGGGAGAGGATATTATATATCCAAGGAATTTACAAAGGAAAAACCACTGAGACGATCACAGAAATCATTCGATGAATCAAACGACGAGAGAACTTTATCCAAAACCCAACCCAAAAGCCCTAAGGCCCAAAACCTAAGCCATGCAGGTCCAAGAGGCTCCAAGGAGCTGTAAATACAAGTAATTAAGTGAGTGTCTTATGGAAATATTGAAGGGGCAAGGCTAGAAGAGCAAATAGAGTGAAAGGGCAAGGTTAGACTAGTAAATACACCATCAAGTGAATAAATCTTCTAAAAGAAGCTAAGCAAGGAGTTTTGTGATTGGTGGACTTCAAAGCCACTTGATTAAGAGATAAGGAGCTAGTGTTAAGAGATAGATATCACATTGGTGGTCATTATCCAAGTTAAAAGCAAGCAAAATACAACCTCTCCAAAACTGCCCAGCAAAAACCCACCTTAAAGAAAAATTCATATCTCCCAATCTAGAGCTTATAAAATCACCAAATTTTAACCATAGCTTCTTCACTCCATGGGTAATATTCGTTCAAAATTTCATAGCAATCCAAGTAGTATAGGCTAGTCAAATCCATGCTCAAAGTTGGGGAAACAAATCTGTCCAGTTTCTGTCCAGTGGAAAGATGGGGCTTAAAACCCTAGCTAGGAAGCTTCAAATCTGATGAACTAGGACTCAAAACAAAGCTTATGAAGAGGTCAAGATGTGGTAAAAATTTGAGAGCCAAACTCCTATTTTTCGATTTTATATGAATTTTACAAAGTGGTAGATGAATAGTAACTTATATGAATCTTGTGTTTTGTTTTGAAAGATTAAGGTATATTAAGGTTGTATCAAGGTGAATCAAGGATTACAAGCCCTTATTAAGAGTTTTAAAGCTTCAAGGAAGGTATAAATGTTCTCACCCTTTTGAGTTTATGGTTGATCTTGGGTTAGTTTAGAAGTTAAGTAATATAAACCATGAAATCTTGATTATATAGTTGTGGATATGTGTTTTGATTGAATATGAAAGGAGTATGTGCTTGTAACCATGGTTGGTAAGATGACCACATGGTGTAGGTGATGGTGTATATGGTGGATGATGGATTTGGAGGAGTAATATTTTGGAAAGTATAAAAGTATAGCCGTTATAATGCCCGATTTTAGTTTAACCTAAAGATGCCATGTTTTTGAGAGTCATGTCCGAAGGGTTAGTGTTCTGTACAAGGTACCAACTGACCATGAGGGGATAGATCTTGGTTCATAGATCGTTTTGATATAAAGTACGTTAAAATCTGATGAACGGTTTAAGAGAAAAGTGAGTTTTAGTGAAAGTCGTCCGGAAACCGAGAAAATGCAATTGTGTCAACTTTGAGGCCTTAATTACCATACTTAAACATCTTTAAATATTATGAAATTTTGGGGAAAAATAGTAGGTTGAGCAAAGAGTCAAACCCCACTGACCTTTTGTCAAAATTCGAACTTTATATTTTATGAGAAAGTTTACAATCGAGAGTGGTTGTTAAGAAAATGGTGAAAAGACGGTGAAACTTTTATCGAGTCTAAAAATGGATAGGTTCTTGAAACTTTTGGTCTGTAAATGGTATGTTAAACTTATATTAGGAGTCAAGGGTGTTATTATATATGTATCTAAGGGTTAAGTGGAATATGTTTTGATGGTGATCCTTTTCGTTTCTATAGATACTCGAGACGAACACCGGGTCATTCCTCTTGGGATAAGAGATCGAGGCAAGATCCTTCTATCCCTACTTTGAAAATTATTTATCTTCGGAATAAAAATGATATCATGGAATATATATATATGTGATGCTATTGTTGCTATGTTGCAAAGAATATATTTCCTTGATTTTGGGAAATTAAAGAGAGATGGATATGATTTATGAAATATGGATATAGAGATGATTACGAATGGAGCGAATATGCTCTATGGTAAAAGAGATATGAAAGGGAATGGTATCAGTTGTTATCTAGGGTTATATGGTTTATAATACTATATTAAAAATATTTTTTTTGAGTAACAGTGGTTTAATAAATATTATTTGATTATTATTTACTACTCTTAAAAATAGACGGAATATTTTATGAATATAAAAGTATATTTGATTTCTTGAATATGAAAGAGATGTCTGGATCATAATCAAAGCATTATGATATATATATATATATATATATATATATATATATATATATATTATAGAAGTAATGTGCGAGAATGGAAATGATATGAGTGAATGATATGTGGAAATGAAAGCGAGAAAATGGAAATGTGGAGTGATATTTTATAAATGGAATAATGATTTGACAAAAAGGGGGATACCAACAAAAAGCGTAGGAGGCTGTGTGCGGCACAGTCCAGTAATCAATATTTTATCTCGGCCCAAGAGTTGCCGAAGGAGGATGTAGTGGTGTACCTTCCTCCAGGGGGATGTAGTGGTGTACCTTCCTCCTTCTACCGGTAGTAAAAAGGACGGGTACGGAGGGCGACTGATCATCGTCCTTACGTATTCGGCAACAGTGAAAATCCCCAAAACTTAAAAGAAAGAATTGATAATGGTTTTCAGATCTGTATTCTGAAAAAGGAAAATGGTATGAAATGATGGAATTGTTTTTACAGTAAGAAGAGAAACTGATTTTATATTATTTTTATATAATTGTTGTATAAAAAGGGAAATGGAAAGATTGTATTGAGAGATGATGTGCAGATGATATATTATCTTGATATATTATGCTGAGGTGGTGTAATGGTTTTTAATTAGTATAGAAGAAAAACTGATATTATATTATTTTAGAAGAAAAATTGATATTATATTAGAAGAGAAGCTGACATTAGAATGCTATATATTTCTTTTAGTATAAAAATATTTGGAAGGAGTAGTTATCAAATAAAAATAAATTCTTTTTATAATAATTATGATTTGTCTTCTGTTTATTATACAGATATATTTATTTTTCTTTTGGAAGCTAGTTTATAAAATTTATCTTGCTGAGCTATTATAGCTCACTCTTGCTATTTATTTATATAACAGCTAAATCAGGTGCCGAAACGTCGCAGTGCAACCCGGAAGAGGGTAAAGGGGAAGTCTACCTTATGAGAAAGTATCAACACCTGTTCTCAAGGTAGTATATACTTTTATATGGGTGTAATAGATGGTATTCTGAGATTGTAATAATAGTTTATCTTTAATTGCTATCATTAATGGATGTTGTTCTCTGAGCATATGACTGGTGTGTGATGATATTAGCGTGGGGTCATTTATGAAAGTATTAATTTGTATTAATTATATATATATATATATAAAAGACCAAGAGATATTGTTAATGAATGGAAATTGGAGTATGATGGCCCGGATTCCTGACCCCGGATCTGGGGCTGTCACAATTGATAAGTGGAACTATAATGGACCAGTTGTTTTTCGATCTGGTGCTCCGATTACTGAACTTCCTTTGATTGCTGAAGCTGAATCTTCTAGATCTGAAACTTCATAAACACTTCAAAAATCCAAACTACTTTTGGTAGACATTTAGTCTAGTTTGAAGGGTTTGGAACCTAAAACCAGAGGGGGTATTGGTTTTGGTAAAGCTCAAATCATTTCTACTGCACAAACAGAGCAACATGCTCTAGTTGACAGGATTGATGAAAAATTAACTGCTGGTCATCTATGGAAACTTGAAGCTGTTGAAATTTGTTAACTCGAATAACTTGTAGAAGGGGGGGTTGAATACAAGTTATATAATCGTGTCTGATTTTTGCTTGATTAGATGAACAAGAACAAACGAATGAATCAAACTTTGTTTATATTAAATAAATCAAATACAAACTCTACCAAAGGTGTACAATACCTTTAGCAGCTGCTGAGAATACAAATCTCTCTCTCTCTCTCTCTCTCTCTCTCTATTTGTTTCGAACTCTCGAATACAAACCTTATACAGAGCTTCACACGATATGCACTCAAAAATCCACTCCTTTACAATGATATAGAGAGAGTATTTATAATGCTACCTATCAACTAATAACAGAAAGTAATGATCTATACATGACAATGTTCTGCCGTCCAGTTGATAGTTTCCATCAATAGAGAATTCGTTTCCTTCACAATATCTTCTTGCTTGTTCTCCAAACAAAGATCCTGTTTTATAGCACTTGCCAGTTTCTGTAGCATCCATAATGACATCATCAGTAACACGACTGATATCAGGATTCCACCTTGCATCAGGATTCGACATCCATCAGTATTTGACTTGGCGTATCAGGATTTGATCTCAGTTCCTGACATGTAGTCCTTGATGCATTGTTGTTCCTGACTAAACTCTATAGATTACTGTCTAACGCATATATCTTATAAAAAGTGCTAAATCGTTTATGAGATTAGGATTTACAAGAAGTATAAGCAAAATTCTATTCTCAACATCACAACTTATGAATTATTCCTAAAAATCTTACCCTATTTATGCTTTCGAATGTGAAGCATAAATCTAAGTTGTAGATGTCAAAACATATGACAATTCAACTAAAATAGAATTTATGAATTTAGCATCATGAAGTAAGTACCTCCTTCTTCAGATGTAGACATAGTATTCAGTACTTAGAAGAAAGAATTCAACTATTTGATGCTTCCACTTCCTTGTTGAGATTCACCTCTGTCACTCTTAGTTCTTCCTTTATATCCAGTCTATTCATCTCCCCCAGTCTGTTGCCTCTGAATTGTTTTTATCTCCCCCTTTTTGACATCAGCAACATTGATTTTGAGAGATTCAGTAACAGAAGAAATAATATTCATCAGAACTGCTTGATTTTCCATAATAGTGACTTGGTTTTCTTCAAGTGTTTGAAGTCTCGATTGAATAGTAATTTGAGATTTCTGAATATCCTTTAGAATTCCAGAATTAACTTCAAAGTTGGAAGTGCTTATTGTATATTCAGACTCAGATGCAGAAATAACCTTATCTTCAATCCTTGTAGAAGAAGTTGCCTGTGTAGCATGCTCTACTGGAGTAGAATGATATTCAAGTAATAATACTTTAGTAGAAGTACACATATCTTCACTTTTCTGCTCTGAAGCTGAAACATGATCATTCTGTCCTTCACCAGTATTCTGTGTACTAACATCTACAAATCCTGACTCCTCCTTAGATTGATCAGATACTTTTGATGTCTCAATTCTAGCCGATATTGGAAGTACATACAAAGGAATACTAGGATCATTAAGAATATCTTCTGGTACATGTGGAGTAAGAGATTGTCTTAGCCTTGCACCTCTTCTGTTGATGATTCCTACAAGCCTTTCTTTCTCCTTCTGAGCTTTAACTTCTGGCTTTACATTATGCTTTGCTAAGTCATTCTTCTCATACATTTTGATAAAAGAATAAGTACCAACATCCATACCAAGATTCAGGAAAAACCTGTTCCCAGAAATCAAACGATGGTGGTTTCCTAACTTTCTCTCCCTCACTATGGAGTTGATCATCCATACCCTCATTCTCACTTTGACTATCTAAAGTCAACACTCTTTCTACCTCTCTTTTTGCCTGGTCAGGAGCCAGCCTCTCTGTGTGTGGATCTATGTCCATCTTTTTAAGTGTATCACTCAAATTTGGATAAGTGCTCTCATGACCTACAGAAAAATAGGGGTTAAAAGAAGTTTTTATACCTGAACTCACATGGAGAGAGGGTTCCTCATATGGCATGGGGCTTGAGGTTTTCTCCAAGGAGTGAGCTGCTATAGTCTCTGAACCCTTACAAACATCTACTTTCTTTCCAGAGACTACAGGCTCTAGTATACCACTTTCAGGATCTACACTAGACTCTGATGTCTTCAGTAATACTTCATTAGACACCATAGTTAGTATGTCACCGTCTTTAAGTATTAGTTGCTGAGACACACCCTCAAAGTGGATAGACTCTGAAAGAACAATATTGGTTTGATCTTCAGGAAAATCAATCAAAGTCATTCCTCCCATATCATAGGGTTTCTCACTTGCAATTTCAGTCATCAGAAGACCTTTCAGCGTCAGCCATCACAGTTCCTGAGTCATCCAACCTCTGACTAGATGGTTCTTGTGTTGCAGTGACTGTGATCTGATCTATCCTACTATTCACCACTAGTGCAATAATATCTTCCGTTGACTGCTCCCCTCTTTCAACTACCTCCTCTTGTTCACCTTGAGCTGAAGCATCTTCAACAATGACATCCTTGTCAAATAAATATGCATGAAGTAATTGAAGTGCAACATGCTTAGACAGTCTAAATTTCTTGTGCAATTCCTTTCTGACTGATACATAGAAGTACATCTTCGTTAAATCAAGTCTTTGATGTAACAGTCCATATTCTCCAGGAAATGAAAGTTTGGGAACTCTTTCAATCAGAAAATCTAGAACAGGCCTGGAAAGCTTCACTTTTAGACAAATAAATTCCATAGCCAGTCTGTATGTCAATGTAGTTTCCCATGAAGAATCAAGATTTAGATCTCTCTTGTCAGATACTGACGTGGATATAGCCTTATTTGTAGAGACCTGCATAATGTTAGTTGGACTTGACACTGTGTGTGTAGGTGACAAATGAATCTTTCTCCTTGTTCTCCTAGTATAGTGAGCAACAGATTTATCTTGAGAAGACTCAAGAGGTGTAGACACAGAAGTGATCTTGGGATGAGATCCTTTTTCAATAGACACAGTCTTTTGAGAGACAGTATCCAGTAACTGTTTTCCCTTTTTAAGAACTACAGCCTTTTGGGAGACTGCAGTTGGCTGTGACTAGGTGTTCCATCTCTTTGTCCTAGCTTAGAAAGTTGAATTGCAGCCTTCAATTCTGCTCTCTCAACAAGAGATACATTATCATCATCTTCACTAGAACTACTACTATAAACAACAAATTTCCTCTTCTGTACAACTGATGTCTTTTGAGAAACACCAGAGGTTGGCTTCTTTGAAACAATAGGCTGTGGATCAAAATTTTGTTCTAGAATTGTTTCAGAGACTGTAATGTTTTTGGCTACTTGGGTAGACACAGGGGGGTTCTCCTCCAATTGAGATTCCTGAGTCATTTCACCACCAAAGAAAGAAGAATTATAGATATTACGAAGATGAGTTCTTAGAAGTACCTGAACATGATTTGGATAGTGTAATGCAGGTATTTCATATAGATTCTTTTCACTGTCCTTCTTTGTAATGTCAGAGAAAATTCTCTTTTGCTGTACATAAGAAGAAACACAATATTCTCTTCCAAATCTAGGTTCAACATCAGGAATGAAATGGTTAATAAACAGTTGCATGAATCTGTGATAATAAACCAAATTCCTGTCATGATCTCTTGACCAAGATTAATACACATCTGACTTAAGACAATGTGACCAAAATTAATTACCCTGTTATAAAGCAAGCCATATGCAATGTAAGATGTAATAGAAGTAATTAGTTGAAAAGAACTACATTTACCATTAAAACAATTAACAAGTTGGTCAAAGAAGAAAGACCATTCTTTCCTAAGAAAGGATCTATTTAACTGGCTCATGTTATCTAGAGGTCCATTATAACCTAACTCAGATAACATAGTTCTAACATCATCATCAGATGGTACATTCTCAAAATTCGTACTAACAGGTAAGTGAAGTACTGAATTAACAACAGATTCAGTAATATCAAATGAGTCTTATCCTAAGTGTAGAACAATCTTACCTAATTGACTCTGAGTAGAATCAATTACCTCAGCATTCTCCCAAGCTTGTGAAACAGCTACTTGATTAATTTGTGGAGATTCTGTCAAGGCATAACTTAATGGTCCTTTCGCCAAAAAGTCCATAATTGGGTGAAAATCAGTTGATACACCTTCCTTGTTGGTGATAGCTGCAACATGATTGTTCATCATAAAATCAAAGTCACCAAACTTGAAAGCTACTGATTTGGGTAGTCTTCTTTGAGTTGCCATTTTGATTTGAAAAGAACTTAAGAAACCTTTGAAATTGATTAGTGATTTTGAGAACTCAAGAGTGTTTTTGCTTTAGAAAATGAAATTAGAGAGAGCAATTACACGATTAGAGTTTCAAAATAATTATATTTCAAAAATCCTTCAGACCCATTATCCCACGTTCACACGTAGGTTGACAGGTGTCAGTCCCTGAAAAATTACAGTTACCCACGATTTTTGGAAAATAAATTCAAAATTGATTTTAATGAAATAAATCAGGGTATTATCAAAATAAAACATCAGTACTGATCAGCCTTCTTTTCCTAATGTGATCTTCTCACCAAGATAATCACAAATTTCAATGTGATTTCTGAATAGAAAGTATTACTAATCCTGATGTGAACACACTTGTATTCCTGATCAATATCATCCTGATTCCAGAGACTAAATGGAGTTTCCACGTGGCATTTTCTTTTACCTGTAAAAGAAATAAATAAAATCTGAACAAAATCAATTGGTTAGATACGTTCAACATTTCTTGAAAATACAAGAAATACAGTCACACATAATTATGACTGACTGCATTGATAACCCCCAAACAACTGTTCAGCTTCCCACGTCTCTCTATAAAAGAAACTAACGCCTTATGCCATACTCCAAAACCTTTCATTCTTTTCTCTTTACACCATGGCTTTCAACCCAAATCTTCATATGAACCCTAGCTTATGGTTCATTACCACTGAGAAGTTCTTTACTCTTGATGATCATGAGCAAGTAAACTATCTCTTAGAAGAGATGACTTTTCTCATCGAGTTAGATAAGGTTGGTCTTAACCTAGATGATTTCCATGAATCTCCTCTAAAACATCTACCAGTTGGATACAATCCTCCTCTAATCTCTTCACACCTTGAGGATGAAGAATTTGGCGAAGAGTCTGAGGTTGATCTTGATGGAGATGCTATTCATTTTCTTCAATAAGCATGAAGATGAGTCAGCTGCTCTCATTCAAGTCGCCCAGACAAGGAATCTAATCTTGAGATGCTCCTTTTCCTGAAGTCGATCGTTGAAGATTAAAGCAGCAACAACTTTAGACAAGAATAGGATTATCAGTAAAATTTAGACAAAAAGAAGAATTGTATTTCATTTCTATTTATGTAATGCTTTTGATTAATGAAAATACAAGTTTTCTTATTATCTACTTGTCTATTGTTGTTTATTGACTGATCTGAATAATGATATAAATTATCAGTATGCATGTGGTAAAACTTGTTAACATAGACTTAACACAACTCAGAATTGAACCACTGTAAAGAATGATCTTTAGGATTTGAAATAGTAAGACACACAAATTTCACAATCCTGATACTGACGATACAATCCTGATGTCAATACTGATGACGTCAGCATCCTGATAGCAATCCTGATCCTGATGTTTATTAATAAGTCTATCATACTGAAATTTATCAAAGTAAGAAGTTATAGCTTAAGCATTTAACCATCAATTATAGATCCTGACAAAGATATAGAGTCTATAAGATGAAACAACATACCTTGCTACTTGTGCAGATGTTAAAGATCTAAAAGTTTAACATTCCTAACTCACTAACCAATCTAATGAAAGTAGCCTCATCAAGTGGTTTAGTTAGAATATCTGCAAGCTATTTGTCAGTAGGAACAAAATGAAGTTCCACAGTACCATTTTCAATATGTTCTCTAATAAAATGAAGTTCCACAGTACCATTTTCAATATGTTCTCTAATAATATGTCCTCGAGTGTTGAATTGGATTTTCTGCAATTTTGATAGCACTAGTATTCACAAAACATAGGAATATTACTAAGTGTCATACCATAATCCATCAACAGATTTCTTATCCAAAGGAGTTGAGCACAACAACTGCCTGCTGCAATGTATTCAGCTTCTGCAGTTGAGGTTGAAACTGATTGTTGCTTCTTCCTTGCCCAAGAAATTAATCTTTTTCCCAAGAATTGACATGTACCTGTAATGCTTTTCCTATCTATTTTACACCCTGCATAATCAGAGTCTGAATAGCTAATTAGGGAGAAATCAGATTCTCTTGGATACCACAAACCAAGATTTGGAGTTCCCTTGAGATATCTAAAAATTCTCTTCACAGCAATTAAATGAGATTCCTTAGGATCACTTTGGAATCTAGCACATAAATAGGTAGAGAACATTATATCTAGTCTACTTGCAGTTAGATATAACAATGAACCTATCATGCCTCTATAGCTAGTGTTATCAACACTCTTTCCCTTAGAATCAGAGTCTAGCTTAGTGGCTGTTGCCATGGGTGTCTTTGCAATTGCACAATATTGAAAGTCAAACCTATTTAAAAGATCTTTAATATACTTTGACTGATTAATGAAAATACCAGTCTCGGTCTGTTTGACTTGCAAGCCTAAAAAGTAATTTAGTTCACCCATCATGCTCATCTGATACTTAGACTGCATAAGCTTGCTAAACTTAGCACATAACTTTTCATTAGTAGAACCAAATATAATATCATCAACATAAACTTGAACTAAAAGCAATTCACCTTTAATCTTTCTAAAGAATAGAGTTTTGTCAATTTTACCTCTTGTGAAGCCATTTGCAAGAAGAAATATAGACAAAGTTTCATACCATGTTCTTGGTGACTGCTTTAGTCCATAGAGTGCCTTGTCAAGTTTGTAGACATGATTTGGAAAATTTGGATCAACAAAACCAGGTGGTTGCTCCACATACACTTCTTCATCAAGATTGCCATTTAGAAATGCACTCTTTACATCCATCTGGTA
Source organism: Saposhnikovia divaricata (assembly GCA_036435485.1). Lineage (NCBI taxonomy): Eukaryota > Viridiplantae > Streptophyta > Magnoliopsida > Apiales > Apiaceae > Saposhnikovia > Saposhnikovia divaricata. Next base: position 42,739,636 of record CM071601.1, read on the forward strand.
TACCTTAAATTTTGAATGAGCTGCAAATGCAAGAAACATTCTGATTGCTTCCAATCTTGCTACAGGTGCAAAGGTTTCATCATAATCAATTCCTTCTTCCTGAGAATAACCCTTGGCCACCAGTCTTGCTTTGTTTCTTACAATCTTACCAGATTCATCTAGCTTGTTTCTGAAAACCCATTTAGCACCAACAATAGATCTATCTTTAGGTCTTGGTAAAAGTTTCTAAACTTTGTTCCTCTCAAACTCATTCAATTCTTCCTGCATTGCTATTACCCAATCAGGATCCTATAAGGCTTCTTCAACCTTCTTAGGTTCATTCTTTGAGAGAAAACAACTATACAAGCATTCATTTTGAATTGATCTTCTAGTTCGAACACCACTATTTGGATCACCAATAATCAAATCTTCAGTATGATCCCTTGTCCATTTTCTAACAGGTGGTAGATTACTCCTGCTAGACTCTCCCCCTAAGTTAGTGGTATCTCTTGTAGAAGAACTTTCTCTGCCTTCAAAAGCTCCACCTTGATCAGTAGAATCAGTAGATTCCATACTGCTACTAGTTTCTGATCTTCCTTCATTAGACTCTGAAGGAGCAGTTCCTGATGAAGTAGACTCTGAAAGACTAATCTGATCCTGACCAGTATTGTGTTCTCCTTGATTGAATTGCTCCCCCTCAATAGTAACATTCCTTTGAGAAGCAATAGAGATATCCTCTAGAGAACCTTCATCATCACTGGAGAGAATCTCAGAATACTTAAGATTTTCAAATTCCAGATTATCATGGCTTTCATCAGTTTGCAAAATTCCAAACTTCTTGTCATCAAATGCAACATGAATTGATTCCATAACAATGTGAGTTCTGAGATTGAATACTTTGAAGGCCTTTGATGCTGAATATCCTAGAAAGATTCCTTCATCCGATTTAGCTTCAAATTTTCCAAGTTGTTCTGGATGAACTTTCAGGACATAGCATTTGCATCCAAAGATGTGAAAGTATTTCACACTTGGCTTCTTTCCTTTGATCATCTCATAGGTAGTCTTTCCATGTCCATTTACCAACGTACAATTTTGAGTGAAACATGCAGTGTTAATAGCTTCTGCCCATAAATAGGTTGGAAGCTTTGCATCTGCAAGCATGGTTCTTGCTGCCTCTATGAGAGTTCTGTTCTTTCTTTCTACTACACCATTCTGCTGAGGTGTTCCAGGTGCAGAAAACTATTGAGTAATTCCATTGTCTACACAATACTCCTCCATTGTAGAATTCTTAAATTCTGCACCATTGTCACTCCTAAGCACTTTGACCTTGTACTCAGAGCTATTTTAAATATTCTTGACAAGTTCAATGATTTGCTGAGGAGCTTTATCCTTTTTGTGTAGAAAGAATACCCATGTGAACCTTGTGTAATCATCCACTATCACTAGAGCATATCTTTTCTTGCTGATAGACATAATGTTTTACTGGACAAAATAGATTAAGATGCAGCATGTAAAATGGTTCAGTAATTGAATTTTCTGTCTTGCTCTTGAAAGTGGTTATTCTTTGTTTTCCGAGCTGACAAGCATTACAAAGTCCATCTTGCACATAATTTGCCTGAGGTAGGCCTCTCACCAGATGGTGCTTAACAAGTTGATTAAGCTTCTTGAAATTGAGATGTGAGAGCTTCTTGTGCCAGTTCCAGCTTTCATCATTTGATGCCTTGCTGTAAAGACATCTGACAGTTCCTTTATATGTGTCACTCAAGCTGGATTCATATATGTTACCATGTCTCTTACCAGTCAAAACAATGTCTCCATTCTTCATATTCAAGATTTTGCATCCTTCACTGTCAAAGATTGATTGGTAACCCTTATCACCTAGTTGACTTATGTTTAAAAGTGTGTGTTTCAAGCCTTCAACTAGTGCTACGTTTTCTATGATGACATTCCCCAAAACTATTGAGCCATATCCCAGAGTTTCTCCTTTGTTGCCATCTCCAAAGGATATTACTGGGTCAGCTTTCCTCTCAAACTTTGTAAGCAGGGACTTCTTTCCAGTCATATGTCCAGAGCATCCACTGTCCAAGATAATTGAATGCTTCTTTCCAGTGCCCTGCAAACAAAAAGTAGCTAGTTAGAATTTATTAGGACCCAACTTTGATTGGATCCTTTCTTACTAACTTTTGAACCAACAGGCTTTGAAGATTTTGCTTTTGATTTACCTGTTGCAGAGTCAACCTTAGACTCTGATTTCACAAACTATTTGTGACTAGGAGTTTCAGATTTCAGAGAATAATAGTCATAATACAGTTCACGATATTCCTTACACATATAAATGGAATAAAGTAAACTACCACAATGAGAACAGGGTTCTTGTTGTTGGTATTGAATTCTCTGAGTTTTGGGGAATCTGGACTCAGATTTCCAAGAAGGTTTTTGATTGTAGTCTAGGGCCAAATGATTATGATTTCCACACTTATAGCATTTCTTCCTAGGTGCATCAGGTACATTCTTGTAATTATTCTCTTTGTTAATACCTTCTTTTCCATTCCTATTCCTCTTGATCTTGCTAGACTCTGAAATGCCCTCTAGTCTCTGTTTCAACTAAGACTTAGACAGAAAGCCTATGTTTACATTCTTAGGTTTCTCTAACACTCTCTCATCTGAATTACTATTGTTAATTCTCTTGTGCACAACTGGAGTACCTTTCGAATCAACAAACTTAACATGTTTTGGTTCAGAAACTTTCTTCTTACCTTCAGACTTAGATGTGCTAGCTTCAACTTTACTTTCATCATTGACAATAGCTACTGTATCTTCTTGCCTAGCCTTATCAAAACCTAAACCATAACTTTACCAAGAATTTGATTTTCAATGATTTCTTGAGTCTTTTTACCAGAAATGTTAATGGTTTTAATCACATCTCTCTCTTCCTCTAGTTCTTTTCTGACATAGTCATAAGCCTCAAGAATAACACTATAATCATGCTTAGCTTTATCAGAACTTAATCTATATTCTTCCATTTGAATTAACTCAGATTCAAGAAAATTATTTCTACTAACTAATTCATCATTCTTAGCCTTAAATTCATCTTTTTCACTAGCAAGAATTTTGAAATTAGTCATAAGATTCTTAAACTAAACATGAATAGATCTAATATCATCAGAATCTAAGCTATCAAATGAATCAAGAGAGTGAAGTGATACCTTAACAGAAGATGAAGAAGTTTTCTTTGGAGATCCAGGCTTGTCTGAGGCACTTGCCTTCAATGCAATGTTGTCATAATCCAATTCATCTTCAGAATCACTGGAGTCTGCCCAATCCTTCTGTGTGACCATGAGTGCATTACCCTTCCCTGAATTCCTAGGCTTCTTGCACTCACTAGCAAAGTATCCAAGCTCACTGCAGTTAAAGCACTTGATCTTGGCCTTATCAAGCTTGATAATTGTACTCTTGCCTTTGTCAATCTTCTTCTCCTCTTTCTTCTGAAAAGATCCTTTTCTAAATATTCTCCTGTTGAATCTTCCTTTCTTGAAAGCTTTAGCAAACATAGAAAAGAGTTCTTGCATCTCTGATTCAGAATCATTATCTTCAGAGTCTATATCTGCAGTCTCTGACTCAGAACTTTCTTTGCTCTTCTTCTTCCTCAAGTCTCTTTCAGTAAATTCAGACTTTTCTTCTGGAAGCTTCTTTGATTCAGATTGAGCAGTGAGTGCAACAATTTTCATCTTTCCTTCACTCCTGCTCTTTTTCTACTGCCTGTCAAGTTCATAAGCCCTAAGTTTTCCATAGACTGCCTCTATTGATATTTCATCCAGATCATTAGCTTCCTCAATTGCAAATATCTTCTCATTATAGAAATCAGGAAGAGCTTTCATGAACTTAGTATTCATATCCTCCAAGTCATAATATTTACCATGCATGGCCATCTCATTGATGAGTTTGGTAAACCTATCAAAGGTGTCAGTAAGTGACTCACCAGACTTGGATTCAAAGTACTCATACTGTTGTATGAGAAGTGTCCTCATATTCTTCCTGATAGGTTTTGTTCCTTCACAGTGAACCTTTAGATTGTCTCATATCTCCTTAGCAGTTTTACAAGAGAGAACATAGTTAGTGAGAACAGAATCAAGACTGTTGAATAGTATGTTTCTCACTTTAGCATCCTTAAGAACGTTCTTCTTTTCCTTATCTGTCCATTCAGATTTAGGCTTCTCTGCTGTATGTTCTGGAACAACTTTTCCTTCGACAGTTGCTTGAGGAACAAGCCTTATTGGAACAAAAGGCCCATCTCTGATTCTACCAAGATAATCAGGATCGCTTCCAGGTGATGCAACATCTTCACTTCCCATAGAGTATATTCGTTTCTCTTGAGCATAGGGATCTTAGTATTACCATCCTTGTAACCAGACATGATTGCAGATCTTTATGATTATTCAAAATCAACCTGCTCTGATACCAATTGTTAATTCGAACAACTTTTAGAAGGGGGGGTTGAATACAAGTTATATAATCGTGTCTGATTTTTGCTTGATTAGATGAACAAGAACAAACGAATGAATCAAACTTTGTTTGTATTAAATAAATCAAATACAAACTCTACCAAAGGTGTACAATACCTTTAGCGGCTGCTGACAATACAAATCTCTCTCTCTCTCTCTCTGTTTGTTTCAAACTCTCGAATACAAACCTTATACAGAGCTTCACAAGATATGTACTCAAAAATCCACTCCTTTACAATGATATAGAGAGAGTATTTATAATGCTACCTATCAACTAATAACAGAAAGTAATGATCTATACATGACAATGTTCTGCCGTCCAGTTGATAGTTTCCATCAATAGAGAATTAGTTTCCTTCACAATATATTCTTGCTTGCCAGTTTCTGTAGCATCCATAATGACATCATCAGTAACATGACTGATATCAGGATTCCACCTTGCATCAGGATTCGACATCCATCAGTATTTGACTTGGCGTATCAGGATTTGATCTCAGTTCCTGACATGTAGACCTTGATGCACTGCTATTCCTGACTAAACTCTACAGATTACTGTCTAACACATATATCCTATAAAAAGTGCTAAATCCTTTATAAGATCAGGATTTACAAGAAGTATAAGCAAAATTCTATTCTCAACATCACAACTTATGAATTATTCCTAACAAAATTGTTGCTGATTGTCATGCTGGTGCTAAGAAGGTTGAGAAATTATTGTATTTCATGAAGGATAAAAATGTAAAAAAGCTATCTATCCAGGAGCTCTTGTGCAAATCTACAAAAGAGCTGAAATATGTTCTTTATCTGCTCAAGGATAAAAGAGTTCATACTAAAGAAGTTGAAGTTTAAAAAAATTGGTCAAGCATGATTCTCAGAACTATTAGACAGAGATTTTTGGATGGAGGAGCAAGGTATGATGGCAATTATACTCCCTTGTACTTAAATATAAGAGGTCAAGAAGTTGAAATGCAAAGAGGCAGTGCTGTTAAAGAAGTGTTTTTTGGTATGGAACAATTGTCTCTTAATCCTGATGAGGAGGAAATTGCATATCTACTGTTGGAAGATCTACATTTACCAAGGAGTTTAATACAGAATCTCAGGGCCGCTATTTATCAGATCAATGAGGAAGATGAAGAACTCAAAGATCTGAAAGGGAAACTGATTCAAATTCTTGAAAGCAAAGAAGAAGAATTATTATCAAACTTCTTGAAGATGAATCTTTTCTACCAGAGAATTTCTAAAACTATTCCTGATGATTAGTAAAACATTTTGTTTATGATTTTTGACATCATTGAATCAAGAAATTTGTGCTTTATTTCACAAAGTACAAATTGGGGGAGATTGTTAAATATTGATTCAAGTGATGTCAGGAGATACTGATGCTAACGTCATCAGTAAAGCAACATCAGTATTATGATTGCTATCAGGATTGGAAGCTAATCAGGATTACATGGAGATTTACATTAGTCCAGAGATCAAGGAAGATTGATTTATCGACTCCTATTTTATAGGATCGTAGCTATCATTTAGGATATGTTTTATAAATAGTTGTTAATTGATTTGACATATCTTGTGATTGATAGAGTAGCTGTGTACTCTATATAAACACAGTTTAGGTTTTATAATAGAGTAATCGCCTACACGAGATATCTTGTAACCTAGCAGCTCTCAAGAACATCAGAATTTCTTGAGAGAGTTTGTAACAGTTTTATATCAGAGTTAATAAAGCTGTTATTTATTCATACTCATATTACTATTATTGTTTAAGTCGAAAATCTTATACAATTGTATTCAACCCCCCTTCTACAATTGTTATTTACTGGCCAACACTACGGTCTCCTGAGGGTCTGGAACCAGACTCCATTTGCATAGAAAAAATACATCAATTTCAACCGGGATTCCAGCTTTAAGAATATATCACTTTGCATTTCTTTGTGATAATTCTTTTTGTCATAGCCAGTCCATTTGATAATAAAATCCTTGTGGTTAATGAATTTTGCACTTTTATTGCTTGCACAATGATTTTCCCTTTGTACCAGTCTTGATAGCTTGACCCACTGAAGTTAATGACGAACAACCACTGTTTAATGTTGACACTCGATGCACGGTCTGGTTCATGAGTGACCAAACCGCAATGACTGTTCTTCATATATTGATTTTAAAGCTGTGGTTCTTGTCATCCATTTCTTCACTCTTTATTCAAACCTTTCTAACCTGTATTCTACCACTGTAAGAACCTCTTGTCACTATAAATAGAACCACTATCTTGATTATTCCATTAACGCTTGATCAACTGAATGAACTTCTTCAAGTGTAGTATAACTCAAAATGGTAGATTGACTTTTTCTTCTTTCTCTTGACAGCTAATCATTTGAGATCCCTGTGACAGTACATATATTATTTAGTATTACATTCTTGTTTAAGTTGATTTGAATCCATGATGTTTAGAAATAGGGTAAACATATGACTTTCAGTTATGGTCACTGAAATAGATTAGGAGGGTTAGGTTATGTGTCTAAGATAGACATTGGGAAAGACGATTTAGGATAAGGTTCGCATTAGGTTATCACGACGAGTATTGCGACGTTATACAGTCTTTCGACCTATCGCACGAGTAGGAGTACGATTCGTCTAAAGGTTTGGTTATGGCGAGGCATTTAATCTAGATCCGCATAAATTAATCGGGCAGTGGGAGCTACCACTTTGGAGGAAACTATCTCGAGATTTTTACGTATCTAATCTAAAACTTTTCTACGACGTTAGCTACGATGTGAATGTTATAGATAGAGTAAGAGAAGACTATATACACGATGTGGGAGGCGATTATTGGCATGAGTTGGAAGTTAGGGCGTAGCTGTGCACCCCTTGCCATTGATCTCATTCAATTTATTGTCCGAGGGAATTGCCAAATGTTTTGAAATGGAATGGTTTAGAAAGAATTTTATTCTTATTCTCGCTATAAATTGTTGTAAATTAATTACCAATTTATGTCGGTGCTAAAGCATTCGTTGCGTAGTGACGGTTAAAATCGAGAATGAATTGAGATCTTCTTACTTATTCAACTTATTATTGTCAGGCCGGTTTTGGTAGCTAAGCATATTAGTGCTTAGTCGACAAGAGTGAGATTATGAATAATTATGAATTTCTTGAACGTTTGTTTAATCGATAGTTGATGCATGCGTTTGGTGTTCAACTATACCTTCAATTGATGATGAGCTTCGTAAGTCGGATTAATTTACACATAGTCCTATTCTTTCAGAAATATCCCTATTTTTCAAAGGATACTTGATTCAACTCTATACATGAAAATTTTGAGACTCTTGAAATCTTTCTATTTTTCCTAAATACTTGATCTTTTTATCCAAACTGAGATGAACAACATATGTAAATAGGGGATTCAGGGACATTCTATCTCTATGATAGAAGTCTGGTGGGATGCCACTGATTGTGTTTGTCATGAGAGTACTAAAAACTGGCCATCTTTTTGTACTATGGTGGTTGACCTAAGTGACAAATGCAACTTGATAATAGTTCAAAGATCATATCGATCTCTCGGTTAAAATCCTTTCACAAAATGTTTTATCAAATAAAATCCAGTGTATATTCATTCATTCTGAAGCCTATTCAGTTTATTTCTTCTGTCAGAAATCCTGCTGATTTTGGATTACCAGTGATGAAGAGCTACGAAGATAGACAAGACAACATCTTAAGTGGTTGAAACTATATTTACGTCGACTGAGAATTGGTCAAGTAATTTTGAGAACAGAGATGGCATATCAAATTGGATTATTTATTGAATTGAGAACACATGTACAAAGATTCCAGATTAATGAAAATTGAGTCAAGTAAGGAGTAGGTATCAAGGGCACAAGATTATAGATTTTGTTAAGGGTTGAACAGAGAATGATGATGGAGAAGTTGGGTACGTGATAGTTAGTGTTGATGAAAGATTATTTTGGACATCTGTTTAATTTTGAAAGTAGTAAATGGAATTTCATAGGATACTAGAGGATTTGAGACTAATTGTTGGATATAAAAATTTTTAGAACCAAAGCGGGATAACTTGAGTATAGCATAGTAAAATAGGACGGATTTATTGTAAGAATTATCAGGAGGAGTTGAAACTTGAATGAAAAGTGAAGTGATTGTGTTGAAGTAAATAACTTGTGTGAGGCCAGGTTAAAGAGTCGTGATGTTAAGAATATAAGAGAGTTGACCAAGATGGAACAAGATGATAAGATGAGGAAGTCAGTGAACCAGGAAGTTTTAGAAGCGATTTAACGGAAGACTTGTAATTTAGTTAAAGGGAAGAAGGTAGAATTTGGAGGATATGGAGTCGGAAGAGTGGGGGCATAGTAGTTGCCTAGAAAATGAGAATTAACGGAGATTAACAAGATCCCATGATCGAAAGATAAGACTTCGAGACAAAGCATACTGAAATTGTGCTAGGATAAATACAGAGAGTTGCAAGTGTAATTTGAAAGAATAGTATGGCAATAAGTGAGAGAGTCAGAAGTCAAAAGTTGTGTGCCATAAGCGTAGAAAGATAGGACATTTTGCTAGAGATTGTATCATATCAGTCTCATTGGACCCTATGATAAAGAGTAACAGAACCATTTTCTATAAATCACAGAAGCTAGAAATTCAATGTGATTATGAGTGACGTTATTAAGAATATGAATGTGATGGCAGTGAAAAAATCGATTTAAGAGTGGTGTAGGATTGGATCGATTAGCTAACTACAAAGTACAAGCAAATTCTGAGGACAAGAAAGTGAGATTATGATTCTTAAGAGATATAGAAGTTGTGTTTCAAAGCCGGAAGCAGACGAAAAAGTCTTAACAATCATGCTGACTAAGAGATTATTATACCAAGCTTATGAAGTTGTTTTGTACAGAGGGAGATATCAGAAAGGAAATAGTTAAATCGGAGCAGATTTCAGTGGTTAATAATTTTTGAATGTATACTTTGATGAATTACTAGGATGGTCATCAGAAAAAGATGTGGAGTTGTTTGTTATTTATTTCCAAAAATAGAATCAGTTTCAAGGAGTTCAATATCGGATGACATCAATGGAATATGGAGTTAACAATTTAATTAAAAGATTTTCGCAAGAAAAGGAGTAGTATTACTCAGCGTATCTCAAGAGGATGCACCAGCATTGTTAGTGAGAAGGAAGAAAGGTAATTTGAAGTTATACATTGATTTTTTTAAAATGGAATAAGTGGACAAGTAGTAATGGATTTTTTTTACCAAGATTGGGTAAGTTGTTTAACCAGTTGAAAGGTGTATGTTTTGCCTAAAGTTGATCTATGAATAGTTTAAGATCATTGGGGGATGGAACCTTAAGATATTCTTGAAGCAACATTTTGAGTCGATGTGGGCACGATGAGTTGTTAGTGATGGTGTTTGGTTGAACGAGAGCGCTTACCGCTTTATGGATACAATGAATAAGATTTCAAGAAGTATTTAGATGAAATTTTAATTTTTTTTATTGATAACATCCCAAGATATTCGAAGGTTTGTGAGGAGTTTGTAGATCATTTTAGAATAACCTTAAAAAATTTTAAGAAGAGGAAAATTATGCATAAGATTTCTAAATATGAATTTTGGATTGAAACGAATATAATTTTAAGACATGTGGTTAGTAATGAAAGAATCAAAGTGGAGTCGTGAAGATGAAACAATAATGAATTAGGAAAGACCCATAATGCCAACAGAGGTCGGACGTTTTGTGAGATTAACCAGCGACTAGTAAAGATTATCAAAGGCTTTTATCCAGATAGGCACAACATTAAATAAGTTTACCAGTGGGAACAAAAAGTGTGAATGAACGGATAGACGTGAAGAGAGCTTTTAAGAGCTAAGGAGAATTGATAACCGCTCTAGAAGAAGTGAAACCAGGTGAACAAGGAAACTTTGTGACTTACTGTGATGTTTCGTACATCACAAAGAACGATCTATAGGATTTGGATTTGTATTCGCGAGTAGAAGTGTACAACACATGAGTTGGATTTGGTTGTGATATTTTTCGCTTAAGAATTTGAGAAATTAAAAGTAAATGTTCGAATGCCTAGTTCTACAAACGAAGATGATCTATAGCATGAGATGAGTCACTAGAGAATTTTAGAGGTAATGAGATGAGGTGATGAATCAGAGTTTAAAAGAGTTGATTGGAGAGGAATTCAATGGTTCAAAGGAGATAATTGGTGGACATATATTGTGTTTTATATGTTTCGAATGCAAATTATGTATAAATGTCATAATTTCTGTATTTAATTCGATTATTATCAAATGTTAGAATTGTGATGATCAGAGTTTAAATTTGAGACCTTGTTGTTATGTCTCGGAAGTTGATTTCGAGAACTCGAAATAGTGGAGTTTAGATGATTTTTGAAGATCGCGAGTTATTTATTGGAGACGTATAATTGGATTGACGTATGGCAAGTCCAATTTTTATATTAGTAAAAGTTAGAGTTGTTGGATATAGTCGGAATGACAGTTGTGTTGTGATTGGTATCGAGGGGGCTGTGACCTCGAGATGGTCGATGTTATAGACAGAATATTTTAAAATTTTGTTTTGTGGTGAGATTATATTTCAAAGTCGAGATTACGAAGATTATTAGTTTGTTTACTACAAGTCAAGGCAGATTGTTCATTAGCAGTGTACATAAATGAATTAAGATTGTGAATGGTTGGTGTATGGAAATGGATTGCTTATGTGTTATTGGGTTGGTATTGAAAGTGTTTACGCAAGGTATAGTTCGTCATACGAAAAGGTCATGCCCGATTTTCTTTGGGTAGGACATTGATTTATGACTAGTAAGCGTTTCGAATTACCAGGACTTATAAACGAAAGGTTCAAGTTTATAATGGAGTATTATGGCTTATAAGAGACACGAGATTCAGCTAGAGAATTTTAGAGAAGTTTTCAAAATGCTTAGGCACCGAGATATATATGAATACTACATATCATTCTCAGATTAACGGCCAAAGCGAAAGAACGATTCAAACCAGTGCAGACATGTTTAGAGTAGATATACTTGATTTCGATGGCGATTGAGACGGTCATTTGCCACTGAAGGAATTCTCATATAATGATAGTTTTAATTCCAATGTTGGATTACCGCTTTACAAAGCACTATACGGAAGAGAGTGTCGATTTCTGGTATGTAGGGAGAAGTTGATAAACGGAAAATGTTAGGACCAGAGTTGATGCCACAGAGGAAGGAAGTAATCGAGTTTGTTTAGAAGGGTTGATGGCAGCTTAAAGTTGATAGAAAAATATACACTAACTTAGCCAAGGGAAAAGTAGATTGGAATAAGAAGAACTAAAATTTTGTTGAGACTATTTCTGTAGAAGGGATTTGTGAGACTCGATGACCAAGAAAATTGAATTCAATATTCGTTAGATCTTTTGAGGTTTTGAGGAGAGTCGAGATAGTCGCCAATGAGTTAGCTTTACAGCCTCATGATGTACAACATATCCATAACGTGTTTCAGGTAGTGATGTTTAAGAATTATCGTTCTGATTTTGTTGTATCACAGAATATGATCTGGTAGGGATTCAGAGAGAGAGTATTTAGAAGTAAGTCAGTTCAATGTTGTTGGTGAAAGTTTTGTGAAAGAGTCCTAGGACGGGAGAGTTTTGGGAACTCAACAGTGTGATGTCAGAGGAGTCTCCCCACTTGTTTGCTTGACTTGATTCTGAGGACAGAATCCTATTTAGGGGGGAAGATTGTAAGAATCGAAAATATTTTGAATTATTTTATTTCAGTTTGACGTGTCCAAATGTTAAATGTTTATCGGTATCTGAGAATAAGTGCTAAAATGATCAAAAAGATTCTCGTATGTGTTTATTATGTGTTATGTGTTATTGGATAAGATCAAAATGTATTTTTTATAATACGTGCCAATCAGTTGTCTTTATCTTTTAAATCCCGTTTTCAAAACCTTTGGGGCTTCGATTTAAAATCATTTTCGTGTCAAAATTGATCAAAGAAATTTCAAAATATTCGAAACTCGTATTCTATTCGCCTTATAAATTTTACAAATTTTCCGTATCGAATTCGTTATTTTTTTCTCAAAAATATTTTATTCGTATCGGACCCGGGATGTAACTAATTGGTACTTTCGAGACCAAATAACAGTTAATTAGGGTTCTGATCGTTCTGAGGGGTATTATTACTTTTCAAAAATATAAATAGGCAATAATTATTTTATTTATTTATTAAAATCATAAAAATCTTTTTAATTAAAAGAAAATTTTAATTTTTTCTCTCTTCTTCTTGATGATGAAACGAAATTTTGAAGGTGTTATCGACTTCCGATTTCGACGTACAAGCACTCAAAACGAAGCCCTCGATCTCTAGTTTTATAATCTACAACCAGAATTTATGTGGGGTAATTTCTCTTTTTCTGTGAATTTTGTTTATGTTTGAATTATTGGGTTCTTGGAGATAATTTTGGGATTTTTGATTGAATGATTGTTTGATGATTTTGATGACTCCTTAAGCTCTATCTAGTTCCCAGGAATCGATTGGTATATTTAATTGGGTGGATTGTGTTTGTTTGATAGTAAAACGAGTTAAAGTTATCATTCGTTCCTTATTATTGAGAGATTGCTCGTGTTAATGACTGTTACAGATAGATTGTACGTGTGTTAAGCTTCGATTTGGTACCCATAAGTTGAAGTTTCGTTCTGTTTTTTAATCAAAACGAATTTTTGGCTAGAAATTGTTTGAAGCTCGCCGAATTCTTGTGTTTAAATTCAGTTTCGGTCGAAATTCATGTTTTTGCTATGTTTTTATTGCTCAGTTGATAGACCGTGATTTTGTGTTGATATGGTGTCCAAAACGAGATCACCGACCTGAGGTTGGGGTTCCTAGATTTTCTTGTCCGCCAGCGGTGGTGATCGGAAACTTGGGGGGGGGGAGAAGGAGATGTTCTTGGTGTTCTTCAATTTACCATTTTCCTTTCGAATAATTACAAGTTTTTGATCTGGAAAATGGAGTTGTATTAAGAAACCCAAAGTGTTTTTAACTTTAACCCTTTTTACTTTTAAAAGGGTAAATTTTTAGTTTATGTTTTTTGTGAAATTACTTTTAATTTAAAGTTTTATTTCAAAAATCTGAATTTTACTTTTGAAAATTCAAAAATTAAATTCAAAAATCATATTTTAAAATTTTAGATTATTTCTGTATTATTTATTTACTTACTTGGTTTTGAAAATAATTTATTTATTTATTATTTTAGTTCAAAAATGATGAGGAGTAAATTACTTTAATTAATTTTAAATAATAATTTAATTAATTTAATTATTTGATCAATGTAATCATCAGTTATTGAATAATTTTATTAATTAATATAATTTGAGTTGTTTAATTCTTAATTAATCTTTTTTCTGTTTGAAATGATTTAAAAATAGTGTTTAATTGTTTAAAAATTTAGGAAAGGTTTTAAAAATTCTTTAAAATGTTTTGTGTTGGATTTTATCCCAAAACCAAGATTGAAGATTGTTTTAAAAATATTTTCCGATTCCAGTTAATTATTAGAGTGAGTTATATAGACTATTTTGTGAGAAATACATGTTTATGTGCTATGTGAGTTATGTGAATTACGTGCATTGCGTGTTAATGAGTCGTAAATGTGAGTGATTGTTGATTAAGTGTTTAAATGCTCTGTTTAAAATCCAGTGTGTTACAAGAGGTGTTTAAAGTAGAAAAGGTCGGTCAGAGGTATTGACGTGAGATAAGCGTTGTACAATCGAGTGGACGGGACGTATGGAAGTCAGTGGTTGAGTGTGACGATCAGATAGTTAGGCGGCTTAAGTTGTAATATCCAGGCAAGTGTTTTCCCTTCACTTCTTGTTCAATAAAACTATTTTAATTATTCTGATTGTGATGTTACCCCAATTACTCGTATTGATCTTGTCGATACTTATTGAAATTATTGTTTTTTTATCGTTTTCATCCCATTTATTGTCGATCTCATTGACATTTATTGTTATTGTTTTTTATCAAATTATCACCCCATTTATTGTCGATCTCGTCGACATCTATTGATATTTCTATTTATTTATTTATTTATCACCCCCTTTATTGTATCGATCTCGTCGATACCTAGTGACGTTACTGTTGTTACTTCCTTATTGACTTTAATCGTGAGTTGTTCTTCTGGAATGTGACTTTTCCAGTTGTTTGATGTGGCAAGGATTGTCGATTGTTCCGACACCTAGTGCGTGATTATAGAATTGGAATGTTTTTAAAAGAAGACCCTTTGTGGGTAGAGTCCCTTCGGGCAGACCAGATTAATGGTCAGCAGTTATGGCCAATGTGTGCCATGGATCCATTTAGAGGGACTTTGTAATGTGCATTATCCGGGGTTAGTGCGGGACTGATCAGCCGCCTAACTCCGCTGTTTTTAAAATATATATAAAAATCCAATTCTAATCTCAACATTGAGTTTGAATTGCTTTAAAGCCTGATTCCTTTCAAGCCTATGATGATTATCTTCGGTGTGTCAGTAATTGGGGATATTCATTGTTGTGGTTCGGTTTGAGCTCAGTGTTGCTGTTGAGTGTTTCTCGGGCTTGTTTGTGTTGATTGTACGTACCAGTGTGTGTGCCTTGCTGTTGCGTGTAGTATGTTCGAGTCGTGTGTGTGTTCTACAGAGGCTTGGTGTTCGATTACAGTGGTCTGTGTAAGTCGCGTTGTGTGCGTGGGTTAGCAGTCAAGTGGTAATTGGGGGTTCCTTTGCTGTGGTTTCTTTGGGTTGCTGGTTACGGGCCTGGTGTGTATTGTTGCAGTCTTGTAACAGCGGCAGTGTATAGTGTGTCTGTCCGAATGGTTTTGTTGTGTTGTGGTGGTTGATGACACTAATATGATAGTTAATTTTCAGAAGTTTGTCGGTTTATTTTGTTCAAATTCGATATGTAAATGAATTATGGTGGCAAGTCATTATGATTGTAAGATGTTGATTATTAGAAATATAATTTATATATGTAAGTTAGTATGATAAATTGGTTTCAGTTTTCACTTGGCTTACATCTAAGGAATAAATGAAGTTATGTGTATATGTAAGTCGACACTGGTGTGTGACAGGTGATATGTTGAACTCTGTGATAACCAGATATTGTATTTGAGTTTATATTCGAATTGTGAGCGTAAAATCGTAGATGTAAGAGAGCATTGAGATTTGATTACAGGGGGGTTGTTGTTTGATTTGGTCAGTTTTATTCTGACAGGTTAGACGATATTATAAAGGAGATGTTGTCCAATTTTAGTTAAGATTATTTTGTAATTCGTATAGTAGAATGATAAGAGTTATTTTTTTTTAATCGATATGAAGTACATGTTAAAGAGATATAGGTGTAAATTGATATTACATGCTATGTGCTTACATGATTTGGTGATTATACGTTATTATTTTGAGCTATATGTAATAAATTGTAAAGCGTATAGGACGCGTATGGGTAGAATAGATTTAGACAGTTAAGGTTATAAGTGTACTGAAGTATTACTTTACCTTTATATAGGTACCAGTATGAGGCCGGTAAGAGCCATTGCACATGTAGATGGAATATTAAGGAATGGAAGATTATCGGAGTTGACGAGTGTGTCACGTAGAGGATGACAAATTACAGAAGAAAGACAGATGTATGATCTAGTAGGGGCCAATGTATAAAGAAAGGGGGATGGATGTAAAGAGAGTAAAGAGTCGAGATATTGGAATTGGAAACTTCATGTATTGAGGCAAGTTATACTATCCCTCACTTATCGTTCAAGTGATGTGAACCCTTCTATTTTATTAATATGTCCTGTTGAATCCTCTCTTGCGAGCATCTATACCCATTCTTTCTATTTTAAATGATGCGAATTTGTTCCTAATAATTATAAGGTTTCCTTCCAATCGTTATGTTAGGGTCTACACCCTTTTCTTTTATTTCAAGTAGCATTTCCCTCAACTGGTATTCAAGTGTTTATTCTCAAATTATTTTAGAATTGTTCATTCACTCCACCTATTGTTCAGGTGTGGACTCTTTTAAATTATTTTAAATAAATATTTCTAATATTTATCAATATTTCAAATACTTGATATTTTATCAGATTGCTCGATGCCTATCATTCAGGTGTTGATTCTTTTAAAAATTATTTTATTTAAATATTCCTCATTTTTATTAATATTCTAGTACATTGGATGTTACTGGATTCTACAATCGTGTACTATTTTATATTCTTCAAAAGTAATTAAATGATATTTTTAAACAGAGAAAAACCAAGATTTAAAAATTTATAGAAATCTTTTAGTATAATTCCTGATTATGATTTATGATTTTCCCTCAATAAATACTCTTCAAAGAATGTTTTCCTCAAATTACTGTACACATATTTATTCTGATATTATTTTCGCTATAAATGAATGTAAAATAATTCGAGGTTTATACTGTCGTTGAGGCATGTGTTGCTCAGTGACGGTTAAAACCAAGAATGAATTGAGATCTTCTTATTTATTCAACTCATTATTGTCGGGCCAGGTTGGCAGCTAAAGCCTATGAGTCCTTAGCTGACAAGAGTGAGACTTTGAGTAATTGAGAATTTCTTAAATCTTCGTTTTAAATTATTCAAATCTTTTATATAAATTAGAATTTTGCCATGAAAATTTTTTCAGTTGGTAACCTTTGAAAAAAGTGGTTATAGCTTGTGCAGTACTCAAATCTATTATTGAATTTCAAATCACTTTATTCTTTAATTTCCTTGTAATTGCTGTTCAATTTTTAGAATCTTAATGATTTCTTGTTCTCTAACTTATTAATGATACCTTGCTGATTTATTAATTTATAATTTTGTCTTGCTGAACTATACCCTGCTTATTCCATCTTACTACTTTGATTATGATTCCTTATATTGACTACTTTCCCGATTCTTAATCCTTAATTGTCGCTCATTAAAATGGATTAATTAATTAAAGATGTTTTTAAAATTCTTTATACTAGGCTGATCTGTTATCAGTGAATTTAAGGACTGAAAAGTGAAATGTTTTAAATTATTAATAATAAATTTGTTACGGTGGTCCTAGTCCAGCACTTTTATTTAGCGTAAGAGGCTAAGGTGGTCCTAGTCCAGCATTAAAGGCCAATGTGTTGCCTAATTGGTAACCCAATTTCAAAGGAGTGGGGACTTTAAGTGGCTGATCACCCGTATTGTCCGTGATCAGGAGAATAATAAAAATCAACTTAAAGGTTTTTAAAAGGTTTTACGAAAAGTATGTTTCAAAGATAAAAGGGTTTTAATGTAACGCCCCCAAATCCGGGGTCAGGGATATGGGTCGCTACCGCGGAAAACCTTAACAACCAAACAATCAACTGCCAATATTAAATCTAAAACATGACATCCGACCCCTAACTACCAAGAATCTTTTCAGGTTATAGACTTGAAAACAAGAAATCCAAAAATGCTTATAATAACTTACAACTCTTGGTACAACAATTCTCTTATACAGTCTTATGTTGTTAGTATCACCTTGACATAAGGTATACAACAACCACAATATTCTAATACAACAAATATTACAACTCAGGAATATGAATACCATACCAGTCTAACTAAACCTCTGGTAGACAAACTCAAAATACAGAATCACTCTGAGCCGATCATCAACTCGATCCATGACTTGCCATGCTTCGAGCTAAACTAAGTCAACTGCATCCACTATCTATCTCTGTAAAATAAGATTTAAACAAAAGAAAGAATGAGCGAAAGAGGCGCTCAGCAAGTATATAATAGAGTATACTAAAATACTACCACAACTCACTCAAAATATATTTTTACTACTCCATACGACTTATAAATATAATTACTTTTGAAAAGAGATCAACTCAGAAATTTTTACAAATCTCGGAATACTAATCAAATGAAGGAATAAATATATCTCAACGACTTCTCAAAGTACCATTCGAATATAATTTAATAACTTCTCGGATCAACACCCTCTACTATTAATAGAACCACAAAGGCATCCGCTAACAGTCTAAGGTATCTAAGATTGGACTTCTTCTCGAAACGCCTTCTCAAGTAATGGATGATCAGTCCATTGCCACATCTCATTTTCTATCGATAGAAAGGATGGTCGACGTCTCGAACCACCCAAATAAAACTTCTCAGAAGGATGAGCCGTCTTTCTCGGCCCTTCACCCTTTATATGCAACAGTTTGGGCCGGTGCGTTACTCCGGTCACTTTTGCTTTTAGAAGCAATAATCCACAACTTACTTTATATATATATATATATAATCCCACTTTTAAATATAAATATTCTGTAGTATGAAAATATTATTAAATATATCTTTATCATCTCTTCTACGAATACAAATGAAGTATTTCGATAAACGTCTCAACAATATAAACCAACTTATAAAATAAATTGCAAACATCTCGTGTAATAAACAGCTCAACAATAATAGATATGCATGTAAATTGCATGGATAAGATCTGGTATAAACCACTAGAAAGAATATTTGCTTTTATGGATTTAAATCTAGTTCGCACATTTCATATATTTCAAAATACGAATACTCTGAACGATAGAGTATGCATAGATAAACTTGCCTCTGGTCCTGAGCATAAAGCAGAAAACCGCGAATAAATCCTTCGCACCTTGTCCAAGCAATTCCATTGAGGTAACTTACCTTTCTTCATACGACGCCCCGATCTTTCCTCTTTGATGCACGTCGTTCCAACTTGATTATACCCTAATGGTACTGAAATAGTTACGAGTACGTGTCAGTCCTACCTCGTATCTCGAGTAAACACAACTTGGAATTGTCACTAAATCATATAAAGTCAAACTATAGGTGTCCTCCCTATAGTTGACTATTCTATTATCACTTAGTACACATAACACATTTAGTAAAGAAAACAAAATGGAAGGGTCCCCTTTACCAAGTGGACATTTCCTGGAGTTAGACACATCACAACGCTACACAATTATAACACTTAATCAAACTCTACTTAACATATACAACTATAATGCCATTGACATTCTATGACACAAAATACTTAACAGATAATCCTCAAATCACAATTAATCTTCAACAGAGCACATAAATTCTCGAGACAGCCATTATCCTCAAATTAATACGTAAATAGACAAATTAACCCCAAGACACAATTACTCCTCGAAATGAATTCCTTGATACATATACATAAACATTTAGCACCCCCAAAACATGCCTTTAGACCATTAAAGTCAAATAAGTTAAATAAATTTAAATGCAGGAAATTTTCAGAAAATTTCGGCATGACCTATTCGTTTATCGGACTATGGGCACAGCCCCTCAAATACAATACAACCCTGTTTTAGCAAAAATAAGCTGCCTCAACTTGCAGTAACATAAAATAAACACATAAGAAAGTATCCGCCCTGACATGCGGCACATAGCACATAATGATTTATATTACACTACTACTTACGCTACACCAATGATCGTATTTCTCACGTATTTTAATGATACACGTGACAATCAATTATTGATGTTCGTAAGCCCTAGGGAACAACCCCTAGCACTAACTATTACTTACGCTATATCGATGATCACACCACATAAGTATATGAATTATACCCGTGATAGTTAATCATGGATATTCGTAAGCCCTAGGGATCAGTCGAAAAGAATTACACAAGTCCTTTAAATATTGACATTTAAAAACTTGTGATCTTCTCATAACCCCTAGCACAGTTCTAATTATTATAAGATTCTAACAATTAACATGTATCACGTATTCCCATACTTACCATTTAGTCAATTCATATTACTCCACAAATAATACCGACATCCCCATTAAGCAACCGTAATCATTAAATCTGAATATTAATGACACCACCAAAGTGATTCCAATACTGAGTAGTTGACAATTATAACATCCCACAATTACTACAACTCCACTTATAGCACTTAGCAAGTAAACATTTATTGATGACCATATATTACAAGTAAATCACATAAACCTTAATTATCGACTCGATTAAATCTAATTCTCGCATATAAGACATTTATCAAATACTATGGTCAAACTCGATTGTTGACTAACTCGATTATCATTTAATCAATTAAGCATAGCATTTCCATATAACCACTTAATCATTTTATTTAAAACGAATCATAATAATCTTTAAATCCACCATCCACTCCGACTATTAAACTCGAGTATCAACGAGACCACAATCAATCTCACAATTCCAATTAGCAACTAACAATTTAACAATTAACACTTATTAACTCGAACATTTAATCGGACTCACAATTAAACCCAACAATAATCCAAATTATTAATACTCTAATATTCTCTAAAAATCCCAATTTGGACTCCCGAAAAATAATAATTAACATTTTCCAAAAACTTGAATCCAACTTCGAAAATTAAGATTTAACTACAAATTCCCGAAGTCAACTCTAATGGTCTAACTTTGACCGGCTATAACTCACTCATTTTTAATCCGATTTACATAATTTAAGAATGCATTCCATGTATTTTCTCGCAAGGATTCTGAATATGCAATCAGTTTTCAAATACGACAACAACAAGCCACATAACAAACTGCTTAATCAGAACAGAAAAATAACTAATATAACCCATATCGAAAATTACACTAATTAAATTCACAACAATTAAACTCGAAATTTAAATATAATCTAACACGGAAATTAAATAATTAAGAACACGAAATTATACCCTTTTCGTTCCCGATCCGGTCCGAAATATCCACCATCTCTCCCTCTATCTCTCTCTCTCTCTCTCTCTCTCTCTCTCTCTCTCTCTCTCTCTCTCTCTCTCTCTCTCTCTCTCTCCCTCTCTCCTTCTTTCTTTCTCCATCTTCACCGATTTTTCTCTCCCACCTGCCTACATCTCTCCGACATCTCTCCGTGTAAATCCCTTCGCCTATCTTCCGTGATGCTCCCTCTGAAATATCTCTTCATCTCTCCCAATATTCAATAATCTCTCCAGCCTTTTCTCTCCTGCGTTTTCTATCCCTCCATCTCTCCCTCTCTTTCTTTCTCTCTCTATCTCTCTCCCTCTCTACTTGCTGAAATCTCTACCACCGCACAACACCACCATGAACGCAGCACACACATACCCACTTACGATTATACACACACACACGTATGTATATATATTTATGTGTATGTGTTCTTGAATTCCCCCCCCCCTTCTCCTTCTTAATCTCTCTCAATTTCTTCTCTCTTTCTTCTTCTCTTTCATTCTTCCCCCATTCTGCTCTCTATGTGCGGCTGTGTGTGTATATATCTGATGTGTTAGTGTGTGTGTTCAATTAACCTAATGGGCCTAAGCCCAAACCAATTTAAAAGTAATACAATTAAATACTACACACTTTTAAAAAATTGAAATCCAATAGAAAATTGGTGGAAAAGTAAGATTTTCATTTTTAAAACAAAGAGTGTAAAATTATGAACACCCACATATTTTTAAAATATTTTTAGGATCAAAATTGAATTAAATACGAATTTTCAAAGTTTTGATCCTTTAAATACAATAAAGCTCTTAAAATCATTCTAAAATACTTAAACACCCAATAATTCTCCAATAAATTTTAAAAACTAAATAATATCATAAAGATAATATCACAAAAGATTTCGTGATTTTATCCAACTCTAATAATTTAATAAAGATTTTTGAAATCAATAATACTTGATTTAAATACTTTTAAATCACTAAAATACAAATAAAAATATTGGGGCACACATTGGCGCACATAAATCCAAATATACTCATATAAACTCGATACTAAATATCGTTGAACTCCACAACGATATTCTCAAATCCAATTCCATCCTTTAAATACTAATTAACATAATTAAATAATAATAATAATAATTTATTTTGAAAATTCGGATTGTCACAGTCTTCCCTCCTTAACAGGATTCCGTCCCCGGAATCCGCAGAAGAAAGAACGGGATTCTAAGACGCACCGCTTCCTTCCGAATGAAATTCCCAAGCCCTACGGCAATCCCCGCAACTTCGCTATCTCGCGACTCAGACGATTCGGTACACATATTTCCAATTCTTCATATCCATAGTGCTTCGGGTTAAACCGTGAAAAGAATTTCGAGAAATCCCTAATAGCCATGATTCCACTTTCAACATACAATGTCGATCGAGGAACCTAACAATCGGAAGATCTCGATTTATTCCTTATTTAACTATTTACCGAACAACAATGCTAGAACACGAACACCATGTCGCCATTTGTTAAGACATAAAAGAATAATGAAAACAACTGAAGTGACGGAATCCTTGAATAAAAGAGATTCCTTAACAATTTGAATGTCACACAATGTGATCATGATTAAAAGCTTGAGGCAACCATTAAAGGTTACAAAAGAACAACTGAGAGATCAATATGATCCAAGAAACTCAACGTTGCGTGTCTCAGTTAAGACATTACTAAAGGTAATTAGCCTTCTTATATTGCACAACACACAAGTGATGGCGTCCCATCCAACTTCTATCACACAGACAGATAGTCCTTGTGTCCCCTATATAATAGAGTTGTTTGTCTCAGCTAGAGTAAGGAGTTTTGGAAAGAAATTTCTGGTTAAACAAATAAATAGCATCTTATAGCAAGAAACTTTCAAACGTACACCTTGGACAAAATTAAACAAATTCCAAAGGTGTTAATCCCGAAAGAAAGATTTAACGGGAGAGGATACTAGCACATGACGAGCAAGTAGTGCTGTACCACGAATAAAATTTATCCACCATTAGAAAAATTAAGGCGGAAGTTCAATTTGAACAAACCTATCAGGGCTTCAGAAAAACCTGAAAATAGGTATCATGACAGCCTCTGACACAATCGAAACCCAACATTCGGGTGAATACAATGTTTAAAAGAACTATAACTTAGAAGACGGAAAATATCTTCTAACACAATCCTCCAATGAAGGAGTATCAAATAAATTATAGATGAAAAATATTGTCGCGATCTCCACAGATGCATCCTCGGTCGGCTCTTCTGACGAACGATCAATCAATTCTAAACTCTCTTCGCAACGTCTTAAGATACACGATACCCTACATCGATAACAACTCATAGCAGTCTTTAAAGACTCTACTGCCACTACCTCCAATCACAAGGAATTCTACTCGGCTCGGAACCATCATCCTAAGGTAGAATCCTAATCTCGACTTACTCATTGGAATATATCCGATAATCCAACAGGAACTCTATATGAGTTCAGACACCCTCACATAACTACATATATAATCCTACGCTCTCACTTGTTTCTAGTTTCTATAACCCTTGCTCTGATACCATTCTGTAACGCCCCCAAATCCGGGGTTAGGGATATGGGTCGCTACCGCGGAAAACCTTAACAACCAAACAATCAACTGCCAATATTAAATCTAAAACATGACATCCAACCCCTAACTACCAAGAATCTTTTCAGGTTATAGACTTGGAAACAAGAAATCCAAAAATGCTTATAATAACTTACAACTCTTGGTACAACAATTCTCTTATACAGTCTTATGTTGTTAGTATCACCTTGACATAAGGTATACAACAACCACAATATTCTAATACAACAAATATTACAACTCAGGAATATGAATACCATACCAGTCTAACTAAACCTCTGGTAGACAAACTCAAAATACAGAATCACTCTGAGCCGATCATCAACTCGATCCATGACTTGCCTTGCTTCGAGCTAAACTAAGTCAACTGCATCCACTATCTATCTCTGTAAAATAAGATTTAAACAAAAGCAAGAATGAGCGAAAGAGGCGCTCAACAAGTATATAATAGAGTATACTAAAATACTACCATAACTCACTCAAAATATATTTTTACTACTCCATACGACATATAAATATAATTACTTTTGAAAAGAGATCAACTCAGAAATTTTTACAAATCTCGGAATACTAATCAAATGAAGGAATAAATATATCTCAACGACTTCTCAAAGTACCATTCGAATATAATTTAATAACTTCTCGGATCAACACCCTCTAATATTAACAGAACCACAAAGGCGTCCGCTAACAGTCTAAGGTATCTAAGATTGGACTTCTTCTCGAAACGCCTTCTCAAGTAATGGATGATCAGTCCATTGCCACATCTCATTTTCTATCGATAGAAAGGATGGTCGACTTCTCGAACCACCCAAATAAAACTTCTCAGAAGGATGAGCCGTCTTTCTCGGCCCTTCACCCTTTATATGCAACAGTTTGGGCCGGTGCGTTACTCCGGTCACTTTTGCTTTTAGAAGCAATAATCCACAACTTACTTTATATATATATATATATATATATATATAATCCCACTTTTAAATATAAATATTCTGTAGTATGAAAATATTATTAAATATATCTTTATCATCTCTTCTACGAATACAAATGAAGTATTTCGATAAACGTCTCAACAATATAAACCAACTTATAAAATAAATTGCAAACATCTCGTGTAATAAACAGCTCAACAATAATAGATATGCATGTAAATTGCATGGATAAGATCTGGTATAAACCACTAGAAAGAATATTTGCTTTTATGGATTTAAATCTAGTTCGCACATTTCATATATTTCAAAATACGAATACTCTGAACGATAGAGTATGCATAGATAAACTTGCCTCTGGTCCTGAGCATAAAGCAGAAAACCGCGAATAAATCCTTCGCACCTTGTCCAAGCAATTCCATTGAGGTAACTTACCTTTCTTCATACGACGCCCCGATCTTTCCTCTTTGATGCACGTCGTTCCAACTTGATTATACCCTAATGGTACTGAAATAGTTACGAGTACGTGTCAGTCCTACCTCGTATCTCGAGTAAACACAACTTGGAATTGTCACTAAATCATATAAAGTCAAACTATAGGTGTCCTCCCTATAGTTGACTATTCTATTATCACTTAGTACACATAACACATTTAGTAGAGAAAACAAAATGGAAGGGTCCCCTTTACCAAGTGGACATTTCCTGGAGTTAGACACATCACAACGCTACACAATTATAACACTTAATCAAACTCTACTTAACATATACAACTATAATGCCATTGACATTCTATGACACAAAATACTTAACAGATAATCCTCAAATCACAATTAATCTTCAACAGAGCACATAAATTCTCGAGACAACCATTATCCTCAAATTAATACGTAAATAGACAAATTAACCCCAAGACACAATTACTCCTCGAAATGAATTCCTTGATACATATACATAAACATTTAGCACCCCCAAAACATGCATTTAGACCATTAAAGTCAAATAAGTTAAATAAATTTAAATGCAGGAAATTTTCAGAAAATTTCGGCATGACCTATTCGTTTATCGGACTATGGGCACAGCCCCTCAAATACAATACAACCCTGTTTTAGCAAAAATAAGCTGCCTCAACTTGCAGTAACATAAAATAAACACATAAGAAAGTATCCGCCCTGACATGCGGCACATAGCACATAATGATTTATATTACACTACTACTTACGCTACACCAATGATCGTATTTCTCACGTATTTTAATGATACACGTGACAATCAATTATTGATGTTCGTAAGCCCTAGGGAACAACCCCTAGCACTAACTATTACTTACGCTATATCGATGATCACACCACATAAGTATATGAATTATACCCGTGATAGTTAATCATGGATATTCGTAAGCCATAGGGATCAGTCGAAAAGAATTACACAAGTCCTTTAAATATTGACATTTAAAAACTTGTGATCTTCTCATAACCCCTAGCACAGTTCTAATTATTATAAGATTCTAACAATTAACATGTATCACGTATTCCCATACTTACCATTTAGTCAATTCATATTACTCCACAAATAATACCGACATCCCCATTAAGCAACCGTAATCATTAAATCTGAATATTAATGACACCACCAAAGTGATTCCAATACTGAGTAGTTGACAATTATAACATCCCACAATTACTACAACTCCACTTATAGCACTTAGCAAGTAAACATTTATTGATGACCATATATTACAAGTAAATCACATAAACCTTAATTATCGACTCGATTAAATCTAATTCTCGCATATAAGACATTTATCAAATACTATGGTCAAACTCGATTGTTGACTAACTCGATTATCATTTAATCAATTAAGCATAGCATTTCCATATAACCACTTAATCATTTTATTTAAAACGAATCATAATAATCTTTAAATCCACCATCCACTCCGACTATTAAACTCGAGTATCAACGAGACCACAATCAATCTCACAATTCCAATTAGCAACTAACAATTTAACAATTAACACTTATTAACTAGAACATTTAATCGGACTCACAATTAAACCCAACAATAATCAAAATTATTAATACTCTAATATTCTCTAAAAATCCCAATTTGGAC
Source organism: Saposhnikovia divaricata (assembly GCA_036435485.1). NCBI lineage: Eukaryota > Viridiplantae > Streptophyta > Magnoliopsida > Apiales > Apiaceae > Saposhnikovia > Saposhnikovia divaricata. The sequence goes on from CM071601.1 coordinate 42,766,530, forward strand.
TCCCGAAAAATAATAATTAACATTTTCCAAAAACTTGAATCCAACTTCGAAAATTAAGATTTAACTACAAATTCCCGAAGTCAACTCTAATGGTCTAACTTTGACCTGCTATAACTCACTCATTTTTAATCCGATTTACATGATTCAAGAATGCATTCCATGTGTTTTCTCGCAAGGATTCTGAATATGCAATCAGTTTTCAAATCCGACAACAACAAGCCACATAACGAACTGCTTAATCAGAACAGAAAAATAACTAATATAACCCATATCGAAAATTACACTAATTAAATTCACAACAATTAAACTCGAAATTTAAATATAATCTAACACGGAAATTAAATAATTAAGAACACGAAATTATACCCTTTTCGTTCCCAATCCGGTCCGAAATATCCACCATCTCTCCCTCTCTCTCTCTCTCTCTCTCTCTCTCTCTCTCTCTCTCTCTCTCTCTCTCTCTCTCTCTCTCTCTCTCTTTCCCTCTCTCCTTCTTTCTTTCTCCATCTTCACCGATTTTTCTCTCCCACCTGCCTACATCTCTCCGACATCTCTCCATGTAAATCCCTTCTTCTAGCTTCCGTGATACTCCCTCTGAAATATCTCTTCATCTCTCCCAATATTCAATAATCTCTCCAGCCTTTTCTCTCTTGCGTTTTCTATCCCTCCATCTCTCCCTCTCTTTCTTTCTCTCTCTATCTCTCTCCCTCTCTACTTGCTGAAATCTCTACCACCGCACAACACCACCATGAACGCAGCACACACATACCCACTTACGATTATACACACACACACGTATGTATATATATTTATGTGTATGTGTTCTTGAATCCCCCCCTTCTCCTTCTTAATCTCTCTCAATTTCTTCTCTCTTTCTTCTTCTCTTTCTTTCTTCCCCCGTTCTGCTCTCTATGTGCGGCTGTGTGTGTATATATCTGCTGTGTTAGTGTGTGTGTTCAATTAACCTAATGGGCCTAAGCCCAAACCAATTTAAAAGTAATACAATTAAATACTACACACTTTTAAAAAATTGAAATCCAATAAAAAATTGGTGGAAAAGTAAGATTTTCATTTTTAAAACAAAGAGTGTAAAATTATGAACACCCACATATTTTTAAAATATTTTTAGGATCAAAATTGAATTAAATACGAATTTTCAAAGTTTTGATCCTTTAAATACAATAAAGCTCTTAAAATCATTCTAAAATACTTAAACACCCAAAATAATTCTCCAATAAATTTTAAAAACTAAATAATATCATAAAGATAATATCACAAAAGATTTCGTGATTTTATCCAACTCTAATAATTTAATAAAGATTTTTGAAGATCAATAATACTTGATTTAAATACTTTTAAATCACTAAAATACAAATAAAAATATTGGGGCACACATTGGCACACATAAATCCAAATATACTCATATAAACTCGATACTAAATATCGTTGAACTCCACAACGATATTCTCAAATCCAATTCCATCCTTTAAATACTAATTAACATAATTAAATAATAATAATAATTTATTTTGAAAATTCGGATTGTCACATTTAAAGAAAGGAATGTTTTGATAAGATAAATATGTTTCAAGGTAAATTGTCATTAGTTTCGAAAATTTTGGAGTTAGTTGTGTTCTATCTTGATCAAAATTGGAAATTCAGTAAAATAATGAGATTAAGGATGGATAGAAGTTCCCCGGTTATTCTCTTCACGAGTAACATTGTACGTTGAAAGTGGAGTAAGAATGATTGGGGGAAATTCTTGATATTCTTTTTCTCAAAGTTTTATCTGAGGCAGTGATGGTTTGTATTAATGGAAATTTTTACTTTAGGATGGAAATTGATTGATCTTTTGAGATAAAGTATTCATTGATATTGTTCATCAATGAATTATCGTAATATCGTTATTTCACTATATTATTTACTTGCTGAGCGTTCTTTGGCTAATTCTTGCTTTGTTTTGCCTAACCCTTTGTAGTTAGGTTTAAGGATGATCTACTACATTTATCCCTACGAATAAGAGCGATGAGGCATTTTACACAGGATAGATTTCGGAGCTGGAGCGGGTAAGCACGGATTGGGATTGAGCTACGAATTAGATGGTATAGTAATTTGTATTAGAGCAGAGATAGAAGTTGTAATAATTTGTATCGATTAGATTCTTGTTTCATACCATAACCTGGAATCGATCCTCGGTGAGGAATCGTTGGTTTATTAAGTTTTATTTATATTTGTTAAATTGGAATTAGTTTTGGGTTTGAAAAACAGGTGGATAGTCCTATTTGCGAATACTTCATGCCGAAATTTTCAAAAATTCCCCTGTATCAAAGTCTATTTTATTATAAAAGTATATTTTTAGTATTGGGAAATCGGGGCGTTACAGGTTGGTATTAGAGCAACAGGTTATGGTCACTGAAACAAGTTAGAATGGTTAGGTATATGTATTTAAGTGGGACATTAGATAGAACGATTTAGGATAAGGTTCGTCTTAGGTTATTAGGACGACGGTTGCGACGTTATTGAGTATTCTGACGTATCATGCGAGCAGGAGTTCGATTCATCCGGAGACTCAATTTAGGACGAGGCAGATAATTCGGAACATCATACGCTAAATAGACGACCAGAGCTATCAGCTTGGAAGACCATACGTGCTGACCTTTGCGGACCTTCTAGAGTTTCTTTTGCGACTTTAGTTACCTCGCGAGCGATATAGAAAGTGCGAAAAGATTGTGAACAAGATGTGAAATGCAATTATTGGATGGGTTGGAGGAATGGCGTGGTTATTAATCACTAGCTGTTGATTTCATTTAATTTATTGATTTAGAAGACTTAACCTTTCTTTCGATTTCTTCTTCTTTTGATAACACCTTATCACCTTTGATAATCATTTATACTTTAATTGATGATGAACTTCGTATGTCAGATTCGATTACACACATTTATATTCTTTCAGAGATACCTCTATTTTTCAGGGGATCACTTGATTCAACATGACGCATATAAATTATTAAGACCCTTGAATTCTTTCTATTTTCCCCGAACATTTGCTATTCTTTATTCAACATTATATATATAAACTTTTGAAACTTTTGAATTCTTTTTGTTTCGCTCTGAATACTTACCTTTCTTTATTCTAACTGGGATGAACAACCCTATGTATGTAGGGGATTCAGGGACATCTTATCTATGTGATAGAAGTCTGGTGGGACGCCACTGATTGTATTTGTCATGAAAGTACAGAAGGCTGGCCCCCTTCTGGTGCTATGGCGGTTGACCGAAGTGACAAATGCAACCTGAAACTTGTTCAATGATCATATTGATCTCTCGGTTAAATTCTTTTATAAAATTCTTATCAAACAAAACTCATCTTATATTCATACATGTTAATACCTGTCTATTCTATTGATCCCTTTTGTTATAAAACCTTGTGATTTCTAAAAGTTATCGATGATTGAAAGTAGTAAAAATGGATACGATTAAATTTTGAGTGGTCCAAACTACATTTACGTCGAATGAGAATTGGATGAGCAGGTTTGAGGATTGAGGTTAAAGCAGAGATTGAATATCAGGTTAGCTTACGCATTGGATTGACAATACACATACAAGATTCGATAATATGGAGAACTGAGTATGGTTAAGGAGCAGATGACAAGGACATGAGAAGAACATATATACGATTTCTATGTACGAGATTTGCAATTGGAAGAACAATAATTTTTAGGATATGACGAGAGGATCGAAGTGAATGCCGTGATGACGAAACAGTAATGAATCGGGAAAGGTCTAAAATGCCAATAGAGATCAAAAAACTTTGAAGGACCAGCTAGGAATTATCAAAAGTTGACAAAGATATTACCAAGATAGCTACAATAGTAGACAAGCCTACCAATCAGAAAACGAAGGGATAAAAGTGGACAAAGCTTTCAGGAGTCAAGGAAGAGATTGAAAACCGTCCCAGTGTTAGTGCAACCGGACGAACACGGAAAGATCGAAAATACCCCGGGAATAGTTTGAATTGCTAATAGGATATATATGTTTTAAAGTAAATGGTGCCTCAGTAAAATAATGGGATTAAGGATAGATAGAAGTTTCCTAATTATTCCCTCCTTGAGTAACATTGTACGTTGAAAGGGGAGTAAGAGTGATTAGGGGATTTCTTGATATTCTTTTTCTCAGAGTTTTATCTGGGGCAATCTGAATTATGAGTAGGAGTGTAGAAGTGGTATCAATTGACATTTGTTTTAAAGATTTATTTATTTACCTGTTTACTGCGAGGCAAGGCAGATTTCTTCGTTTTTAAGTTTGCTGCAAATCAAGGTGGGTTTTGTTTCGGTATTGTATATGAATGAATTGTTTATGATGATGGGGTTAGTACTTGAGGTGTTGTGTACAGGGCATAGTTCATTATACGAATAGGTCATGTCCGATTTTCGGTAAAAAAGGATCATCACGTGCGAGTGATAAGTATCTAAATTAATGAGATATGCAAACAAAAGTTTTAAGTTTATGTTGAAATTCGAAGGTCTACAGGATGAGCCTGTCGATATGTGAAATGATATAAAGGAATTCTAGAATGAAAGAAATGACTTGGAAACTAAAGAGAAATGTTTGAGAATACTGTCATATGTTTTCTTATGGTTGATTCTGAGGACAGAATCCTATTAAGGGGGGAAGGATATAACGTCCTAGAAAAATTCGTAATTATAAATATTATTATTTAATATTACATGTGGAATTGATGACGTGAAAATTTTTTAGGTCAAATGTATGTGATGTCATGTTTACATGTTTATATGGTGATTTATACATGAAATGTGAGTCCATGTATTTTTATTTGAATTTTTGTGATTAAAATCTATTTAAATCATGCATTATCGATCTTACGAGATTTTTATAAAATCATTGGAGTTGATAAAAATCATGAAATCTTTTGTGATATTATCTTTGTATAATTATTTAGTTTTTAAAATTACTGGGAGAATTATTTTGGGTGCTTAAGTATTTTAAAAATGATTTTAAGAGTTTTATTGTATTTAAAGGCTCAAAACTTGTAAAATTAATATTTAATTGGTTTTTTATCCTAAAAATATTTTAAAAATATAGGGAGATAGATAATTTCAATTTCTATAATTTAAAAATTTATTTTAGATTTTTCTCAATTATTTCCCATTTAAGTTCTATTCTATAAAATCATTTAAAATTGTTTTTAAATTAGAATTTTGGTTTAGTTAATTACAAAATTTCCCTTTTCTCTTTTAAATCCCTAATTGGGCTTTGTTTTTCCCCAAATATGCGAGCTCTGTTTTTTTTCTCTAGAACTCTCCCTCTTTCTCCTTAATCTCTCACACGATCTCTCTTTATTTCTCTCAGTCCTTCAATCTCTCTCTCCCATCTCACTTTCTCTCTCACTGCTCTCTCTCAAATCTCTCTCTTTCTATCTCATTCTTCTCTGTCCCTCTAGTCTCTCCCGTGACTATTTTCTCCCCTCCCCTCTGTTTGGCTGTCCTCTATGTGCAGCGTGTTAGTATATGCGAGGTATGGTACGGCTTGCTGGGCATGTACGCGTGTTGGTGTTTGTATACCGTTGTGTGTGTGTGTGTGTATCTATATATGATATGTGTGTGCGTGCGTGCTGTTGGGTGTGGGTGTGCAGCGAATTCGGTGTGTCAGTAATTGGGGATATTCATTGTTGTGGTTCGGTTTGAGCTCAGTGTTGCTGTTGAGTGTTTCTCGGGCTTGTTTGTGTTGATTGTGCGTACCAGTGTGTGTGCCTTGCTGTTGCGTGTAGTATGTTCGAGTCATGTGTGTGTTCTACATAGGCTGGGTGTTCGATTACAGTGGTGTGTGTAAGTCGCGTTGTGTGCGTGGGTTAGCAGTCAAGTGGTAATTGGGGGTTCCTTTGCTGTGGTTTCGTTGGGTTGCTGGTTACGGGCCTGGTGTGTATTGTTGCAGTCTTGTAACAGCGGCAGTGTATAGTGTGTCTGTCCGAATGGTTTTGTTGTGCTGTGGTGGTTGATGACACTAATATGATAGTTAATTTTCAGAAGTTTTATCGGTTTATTTAGTTCAAATTCGATATGTAAATGAATTATGGTGGCAAGTCATTATGATTGTAAGATGTTGATTATTAGAAATATAATTTTTATATATAAGTTAGTATGATAAATTGGTTTCAGTTTTCACTTGGCTTACATCTAAGGAATAAATGAAGTTATGTGTATAAGAAAGTCGACACTGGTGTGTGACAGGTGATATGTTGAACTCTGTGATAACCAGATATTGTATTTGAGTTTATATTCGAATAGTGAGCGTAAAATCGTAGATGTAAGAGAGCATTGAGATTTGATTACAGGGGGGTTATTGTTTGATTTGGTCAGTTTTATTCTGACAGGTTAGACGATATTATAAAGGAGATGTTGTCCAATTTTAGTTAAGATTATTTTGTAATTCGTATAGTAGAATGATAAGAGTTATTTTTTTTTAATCGATATGAAGTACATGTTAAAGAGATATAGGTGTAAATTGATATTACATGCTATGTGCTTACATGATTTTGTGATTATACGTTATTATTTTGAGCTATATGTAATAAATTGTAAAGCGTATAGGACGCGTTTGGGTAGAATAGATTTAGACAGTTAAGGTTATAAGTGTACTGAAGTATTACTTTACATTTATATAGGTACCAGTATGAGGCCGGTAAAAGCCAGTGCACATGTATATGGAATATTAAAGAATGGAAGATTATCGGAGTTGACGAGTGTGTCACGTAGAGGATGACAAATTACAGAAGAAAGACAGATGTATGATCCAGTAGGGGCCAATGTATAAGGAAAGGGGGATGGATGTAAAGAGAGTAAAGAGTCGAGATATTGGAATTGGAAACTTCATGTATTGAGGCAAGTTATACTATCCCTCACTTATCGTTCAAGTGATGTGATCCCTTCTGTTTTATTTATATGTCCTGTTGAATCCTTTCTTGCGAGCATCTATACCCTTTCTTTCTATTTTAAATGATGTGAATTTGTTCCTAATAATTATAAGGTTTCCTTCAAATCGTTATGTTAGGGTCTACACCCTTTTCTTTTATTTCAAGTAGCATTTCCCTCAACTAGTATTCAAGTGTTTATTCTCAAATTATTTTAGAATTGTTCATTCACTCCACCTATTGTTCAGGTGTGGACTCTTTTAAATTATTTTAAATAAATATTTCTAATATTTATCAATATTTCAAATACTTGATATTTTATCAGATTGCTCGATGCCAATCATTCAGGTGTTGATTCTTTTAAAAATTATTTTATTTAAATATTCCTCATTTTTATTAATATTCTAGTACATTGGATGTTACTGGATTCCTCAATCGTGTACTATTTTATATTCTTCAAAAGTAATTAAATGATATTTTTAAATAGAGAAAAACCAAGATTTAAAAATTTATAGAAATCTTTTAGTATAATTCCTGATTATGATTTATGATTTTCCCTTAATAAATACTCTTCAAAGAATGTTTTCCTCAAATTACTGTACACCTATTTATTCTAATATTATTTTCGCTATAAATGAATGTAAAATAATTCGAGGTTTATACTGTCGTTGAGGCATGTGTTGCTCAGTGACGGTTAAAACTAAGAATGAATTGAGATCTTCTTATTTATTCAACTCATTATTGTCGGGCCAGGTTGGCAGCTAAAGCCTATGAGTGCTTAGCTGACAAGAGTGAGACTTTGAGTAACTGAGAATTTCTTAAATCTTCGTTTTAAATTATTCAAATCTTTTATTTAAATTAGAATTTTGCCATCAAAATTTTATCAGTTGGTAACCTTTGAAAAAAGTGGTTATAGCTTGTGCAGTACTCAAATCTATTATTGAATTTCAAATCACTTTATTCTTTAATTTCCTTATAATTGTTGTTCAATTTTTAGAATCTTAATGAATGCTTGTTCTCTAACTTATTAATGATACCTTGCTGATTTATTAATTTATAATTCTATCTTGCTGAACTATACCCTGCTTATTCCATCTTACTACTTTGATTATGATTCCTTATATTGACTACTTTCCCGATTCTTAATCCTTAATTGTCGCTCATTAAAATGGATTAATTAATTAAAGATGTTTTTAAAATTCCTTATACTGGGCTGATCTGTTATCAGTGAGTTTAAGGACTGAAAAGTGAAATGTTTTAAATTATTAATAATAAATTTGTTATTAATTGGAAAAGCGTAAGAGGCTAGGGTGGTCCTAGTCCAGCACTTTTATTTAGCGTAAGAGGCTAGGGTGGTCCTAGTCCAGCATTAAAGGCCAATGTGTTGCCTAATTGGGAACCCAATTTCAAAGGTGTGGGGACTTTACGTGGCTGATCACCCGTATTGTCCGTGATCAGGAGAATAATAAAAATCAACTTAAAGGTTTTTAAAAGGTTTTACGAAAAGTATGTTTCAAAGATAAAAGGGTTTTAAAGAAAGGAATGTTTTGATAAGATAAATATGTTTCAAGGTAAATGGTCATTAGTTTCGAAAATTTTGGATACCCGAGTTAGTTGTGTTCTATCTTGATCAAAATTGGAAATTCAGTAAAATAATGAGATTAAGGATGGATAGAAGTTCCCCAGTTATTCTCTTCGCGAGTAACATTGTACGTTGAAAGTGGAGTAAGAATGATTGAGGGAAATTCTTGATATTCTTTTTCTCAAAGTTTTATCTGAGGCAGTGATGGTTTGTATTAATGGAAATTTTTACTTTAGGATGGAAATTGATTGATCTTTTGAGATAAAGTATTCATTGATATTGTTCATCAATGAATTATCGTAATATCGTTATTTCACTATATTATTTACTAGCTGAGCGTTCTTTGGCTCATTCTTGCTTTGTTTTGCCTAACCCTTTGCAGTTAGGTTTAAGGATGATCTACTACATTTATCCCTGTGAATAAGAGCGATGAGGCATTTTACACAGGATAGATTTCGGAGCTGGAGCGGGTAAGCACGGATTGGGATTGAGCTACGAATTAGATGGTATAGTAATTTGTATTAGAGCAGAGATAGAAGTTGTAATAATTTGTATCGATTAGATTCTTGTTTCATACCATAACCTGGAATCGATCCTCGGTGAGGAATCGTTGGTTTATTAAGTTTTATTTATATTTGTTAAATTGGAATTAGTTTTGGGTTTGAAAAAAAGGTGGATAGTCCTATTTGCGAATACTTCATACCGAAATTTTCAAAAATTCCCCTGTATCAAAGTCTATTTTATTATAAAAGTATATTTTCAGTATTGGGAAGTCGGGGCGTTACAATCATCATGACTATGTATTGGAGTAAAGAATTGGATTAAAGGTCATTGACAAGAAAAGTGTTAATAGAAAATAACTATGGACTCGTAAAGACAAAAGATGTAGCAATCACGTAATTGGTTAATGGAGTTGAGTGTACTTACTAGTGGTATGTGTAGCTATTCGATTAAGAAGGCTAACCGATATTTGATACCTGTTTCTAGAACTATCCTGGACAAGTGGAACCTAGGGGGATGTACCTTGATTCCAGGCAAGTTTTCCAACCCTAAGGTTTTGTTTTCAAAATAATATATTTTGATTCTGCTTATGCAAGTTTATACTCCATCGTTCAGACTTCAGAGCATATATATATTTTGAAATATATGAAGTATATGGATTATTTTTTAATCCTTATACATAAGGATTTGCACTGTGGTGTTTATGGATTGTGCGCGTAATATTTTATGCATGTTGTTTCAAAACCTTATGTCGAGATTGATATATATATGTGTGAATATGCATACTTGAACTCTAGTATAGAAAGTGTTTTCTTCTGGTGTTTATGGATTGTGCGCGTAATATTTTATGCATGTTGTTTCAAAACCTTATGTCGAGATTGATATATATATGTGTGAATATGCATACTTGAACTCTAGTATAGAAAGTGTTTTCTTCGGGCAACGAGTCTAGCAATAGAGGTCGTATCGGTCCAAGTATATTATTGACCGGGGAGCGGTGTATTATTTTATCTTTATTAAATTGCGAAAAACCCGAATAGTTATTCGGGAAGTATCGGATGCATATTATTAATTATTATATATATGTTATTAAAAATACTCAAAAATATTTATCTTGGATTAAAAGATTATTTTAATTATTATTATTATTATTATTATTATTATTATTATTATTATTATTAATTTTTTATATTAAATCTCAAAATATAATTTATTAGTTATTATTTATTATTTTAAAAATAAAACTAATCCAAGATACCTCGAGCGTTTTCAAACTTGAACTCTTTTGATCTCAAAATATTTTTGAAAACCCCGATCAGGTTTTATTCCCTCGAGCATGATTTCACAAAATTATCGGTCGACAGAAGTCGGACTTCAATTACTCGTTTTTCCTTCAAAATGATTTTCTTACGAAAAGAAAAAGGGACTCCGGCGGTGAGGGATCATTGACGAACGATCTCATTTTTCCTGTAAACGGCCGTTAGCCAGGCGGTCCATCATTTATTCCAGCCAAGGTGTTGCCGAAGGATGATTACGGATGGAGTTTTCATCAAGGATGATTACGGATGGAGTTTTCACCTAGGGTAATTACGGATGGAGTTTTTACCCTTCTACTAGTAGAAAAGACCCGCGGATTATTGGACCTGGATGTGACGACTGATCATCGTCAATCCTCGTCAGGTTTTATGTTTTCTTATAAGTCCCATTCCTCCACTTTGGTAAAATACTTATACATTACATCTTAGGCCTAAGATCCAAGTTGCCGATAGTGTCGTTTTGATGAAAAGATAATGATTTCATGCAGTATCTAGAACTATGAGATTGTTTCAAAGATAATGGCACATGTTTAGTGCACATTTAAGTTATTTGAAAATTGGAAGATGGTTCCGTTTGCGTATGATAAAAAGAAACTGTCATAACAGCATATTGAACTGCGTATTTTGACAAGCTTTCTAAAAGGTTAGCAAAACTATAGTGTATACTATTTTGCTACGATATGAATATTATTATTGTTATTATGAACTTAAATTGTTCATATGATATCATTTTCATAAAACTTCATACTGAGCACGAGTATTTATTCAAAACTCGGACATGTATATTGTCGAGTTATATTTTGATATCATGAGATACATGCTCATACCTTTGGAAAAATCTTTTTCGAGACAAATTATATTATTACTCAAAATGGAAAACTTGCTGAGCATTATGTAGCTCATTCTTGCTTTATAAAAGCCTTTCAGAAAGAGAAGAATTGGGTCGATTAACTCCGTACCAGCAGAAGATGAGTAGAGAAATTACCCATGGGATGATTCAGTTCTGGATAACTACTACAAAGTAAATCTAATAGGTTTCAACTGTCATTAGCAAGAGTTTCCTTTAGGTTCAGTTTGTATAAGTGAAGTTGTGTAAGATTCTAGAGCGTGTAGACGAATTGTAATATTTAGTGTTACTCTGACTACCATTTCTGAGGCTCTAACTTATAAGTATGAGAGATTGTGGTCTGGATTGGTGTATTTTGGAGTTGTAAAGTTAATACAGGTATGATATGGATGGATGGTGATGTGACGACCTAAATCCCTGACGTCGGATTTGGAGGCATTACAGAATGGTATCAGAGCGATAAGTTATAGTACTCAGAAACGAGAGTGTTGAGAGATAAGACTATGTAGAAGAATGATGTAAGAGATCATAGTAAGTTACTATTGGATTACTGGAAGAAGTACCGGTAAGTGAAGTTGATTGGAATGATTACTTGAGGTATTACACTAGGATCGATATAATCCTAAGAGACCTTTAGAATGATGAGTAGAGAGTTGGGAGTCGTACCTGACTTATCAAATGTAATGATACAGGAACCAGAGTGAAACCTCAAGAGTAGTTGAGGAAGAGGCGATATTGCCAATATGATTGGATGACTTGGCTGGCATAAATTTTGTTGCCCATAGTCCTTCACAGTTTAGCCATAAGGTGGCGGCATTTTAAGAATTGACAAGTTTAGACTTCCTTACATAATTAAGGGTACTAGTACTTGGAATAATGAAAGGCCTTTATTTTCGCTATAAGATTTGATTTCCGACAAGTAGGGGTTTTACCGGAGAAAGTGGTTACTATACCATTACGGATTCCATTACCCTCGATGGAGAATTTTACATATGTTATACGAGAACGTTATCGTAGGACTAGCATGCTAGACGACGTAAAGTATGATTCGTACGTTGGGACGTGATGGTTGAACTCGAAGAACAAACACGAGGAATTAATGACGTAACTCCAGTGAAGTTGGATATGGTCGTAATGAGCGATACGGCGATCTCAGGATCTACTAGAAGAGAGACCATTGAGTCTAGAGCAGAATTCTTTGATAGAGATTTTATCAGAGACTACGTATATATACTTCTAGACCTCTATATTGTTGGTAACGTATGTTCACGTGCACACACCCGCCACTGAACCTATGGATTGTATTGAGATCCCTGAGAGATCGCTTTGATCTATTCCTAAGGGGAACTAGCCACTTGTGATTCATGTCAAAGGCATGCAGTAGGACCCTATAGACTTAGCAGCTGTCCCTAGAATGATGTGAAGCATGGTCTTCAAGATGAAGCACTGAAATGACAGATATAATTGCGATACCCCAACTTAATAAGTGACTTTAAATGATGATTGAGAGACACCCTAGTCAGTATCTGGTATTATGAAGATGAAGAGATGGAGTTATCCTTGTAATGGTGATAATGAGATGCATGGATAGTCATCGACTTACTTTGGTAATTACTGGTTGGTGCACTACTTCATTTTTTAAACTGTTCATTAACCATGTTACCTTGATTAGTTTATATCAGATAACCCTTCTAGCCTTCTACTTTGAACTGGTGGGGTAACAACCAGTGATATACTTTCTCTAAACCAGGACTTTACCAAAGTATTTTATTTGATCCATGAACATTCTATTCAATGTTTATGATTATCTTGTTCTACTCAGGACTATTTGCACTTTCTTTCAAATTATCCAAGGAATGTTCGAAAATTGTTTCCTTAATTAATAAACGAATATTCCTTAATGAATATTGATATTTGACAGCTTCCTTCATACTTGCATTCTTTAGTCGAGCTCATAAATATGTAATAAATTGTTGAGAACATGGATGATCTAATATCCATATATCCCTCATGAATTCCTTTTGATCTAATATCCAGATATCCCTCATGAATTCCTTTCTTCTATTCAAGATGAGATTGTAAATCGTACATTGAAATCATAGTAAGGATATCATTTTGATATTGATATTCCGAATTTATTCCTATTGTAAGATCTGCTAAAGTATGTGTACGGAGGCACCCTTGGGTGGACCATTTAACTGATAAGTAATATTTGATGAGAGGTTATCTATTGTTCCGATACCAAAAACATTTTATTCAGATTTTATATTTTCCTTTTTGGTCTAAACTTAATAATTTTTATTTCAATTCGCTATCCGAGTAGCCTAAAGTTTCTTGAGTAGGCCACGATGTTGAAATTTTGTTCTGGCCAATTGAAACTGGCTAGTTGTTATGTCAATATTATTGAATAGTTGATTATTCCGACTAGTCAAAATTACGACGTTAAGAAGAACATCTAGCTAATTGTCCTAGCTAGTGGTGATGTCTCAAACTACTGAACTAGCAAACTTTGTCTAGCTAGTTGCTAGTATTTCTTGAAAAAGGACTAGTTATTATTTCACGGGTCCATCTTCCAAATTAATTCATTCAGCAATTCACAATGCATTTTGTGTGCGGTAAAGTATGTTGATGAAAGTTTCAACGAATAATTTGATTGAGACCTAGCAGGGTCACCCACTTAACTTGAATTCTTACCCATCTTATTATCAGACTTTATGTCACTTGAATATTCAATTCTTTCAATCATATAATGAAGATTCATTTGAAATCATTGACTACTTGAATGATAAGCTACTTCATTCTTTAATTGTCATGGAGTAGAATTGCATCTATTGGTTGAATTTTATCAATAAGACTTCATGATTTCCTCTTAATTATTCAAGAGGAGAAGTATTTACCCGATGTAAGAATTTTATAAAGATCGTCTATATTACATTGTATCCATCAATCACTGCCCTCGTGCAACATTCTCTATGACAGAATTTTATAAAATTATAAGGGCATGGAAGAATAAACATTATTGTGTTCTATCTATCCCTCCTTTGTCCTTTGAGCATTGAGACTCCTAGAATTCGTGACTCATTAATATCCTCGAAACACATGATGTGGAAATTCTTATTGCAATTTCTTTTAAATGACATTGGTATTTTGGAAACTGTTCCATTCAAAAGTGATTATTCTAAGGTGAACGGGAGGTACAATTGTGAACCGTTGCCCCAATACAAGATCGAAAACCTAGTGTTGTAGTTGTGCTGCCAGAACAGTATGCCAAGTAATTATTTAAAGTAGGAATAACATGTTGGAACATACCACATGGACCTTTAATATGATTGTGAGGAATGATATGAGGAATGATGAGGTAATTGAGAGTACGCTCTTACTAAACTTTGTCGGAACGGTATGTTAACGAATTCTGGAATTACCAAACCTTTTCCTGCTTCAAGAAATGCAAATCGATTGTGATGTAAAACATAACCTTTAGGGGAAACTAACATGGAGGCGAGGGGGACGAGAAGGGGGGAAATATTATGACAAGAATATGAAGCTTACTTAGCTTAAAGGGATTGATGCACATAGAAAGACATAAAGTTTAAAAGGCACCTAGTAGCAAATGGATGCACGGTTATCCTAATGATCCTTTGAGATTACCACCTAATAGAGTTTATTAGAAACCGCAGCAGTATGCAAGCCTCTTACCGAATGGCAATAATTGTGAAATAGGGGCGGTAGTATGACATCTTACATATACCATCGAGAATAGATACCCCTCATCGGTGATAAGGGAATTGTTGACCAGTAAAAATTTGTAGTTACCTTTAGAAGATAAGGTTGAAGAGAGGATTTCACTAACTATAGATCGACCTCTGTACTGTTCTAAAGAAGGCAT
Organism: Saposhnikovia divaricata; assembly: GCA_036435485.1. Lineage (NCBI taxonomy): Eukaryota > Viridiplantae > Streptophyta > Magnoliopsida > Apiales > Apiaceae > Saposhnikovia > Saposhnikovia divaricata. The sequence goes on from CM071601.1 coordinate 42,781,590, forward strand.
CTTGCACTAATAGAGACATTATAAATTTTTGAAGTATCGTTTGGATTGACCAATGAGTCAGAAGCCTTTATGGGTTAATGAATAAGGTTTTAAGAATGAAACGAGACATTAGTAACAACCTCCTTGTTAGCTATAAGGGGACTTTAAGAGTCATGATGTTTAAAAGTTTAAAAGGTATGTTGATGCAGCAGAAAGGGATGATTACCTATGCTTCTAAACAGCGTAAGTAGTACGGGACATTGTATACTAACTGTGATTCGGGATTAGCCATGATAGTGTCCACACAGAAAACTGAGATGTTAACTTTATGAGCAAAAGTGTTAAGATTTTACCACAAGAGCCATAAGTATATCTCCATATTAGAAACTAAATATATAAGGAAGAGAAGATGGTGGAATTGAACAAGAAATATGATGGACGAATTCGTTATTACCAAAAAAGGGCCAATATGGTGGTCGATACCTATAGAAGGGACGATTCGAAATCAGAAATTTAGTTAGAATTGACCAAGAGAATTGATTATATACCATAAAAGATGATAGTAGAGGAAAAGGAATAAGTTAGGGGGATGGACAAAGATGTATAGAGAGTTAAGAAAATATTTGGCAATCGAATGTGGAGAATGGTATTGGCGAATTATTAAGAACAAACTTGACATATCAAAAGAAGGCTGACCGAGACCCTGTAGATTATTTTTGCCTATAGAGAATCATAAACGTGGACAGGAGTATTATAATAAATTTCGTGATCGAGTCACCAAAGACCGAATCAAGAGATGACGCTATCTGATTTATAATTGTTAGACCAACCAAGTTCACTTACCAACGAGAGACTTTCCAGTTAGAAGATTATCGATTTATATATGGGAAAGATAGTGGCACAACGTGGAGCTTCTGTAGCGATTATGGCAGATAGAGACCAAAGGGTGAATCTCGAATACGGAAGGTACTTACATATATGTTTAATCATGAGATCGAACATGTGAACTATTACGATTCGCGACCAATGGACAAGTAAAACAATTATCTAGACAATCAAATTCATATTAAGTGTCGTGCCTTAGATTTCCCAGGGAAGTCGAGGGTAATCCTTTATCAATGGTGGGAATTTCGTTATCATGATAGTCATCATGTGAGCTGAAGGATGTCACTTGTAAAGCTTACTACATAAAGGAAGTTTCGATTTTCCTCGCATTATGGACACGTCAATGAACGAAAGATATAGGGACTCGAGCTAGTTCAATGAACAAAGAAGGATATACATTATCCAAAGCAAGTGGTAGCGGCTGAAGGGAGGCAACACATGTGTGCCAATCAAGCCAAGAAATACAAAGAGTATCGTACACATCGACGCTATCGTAGAACATGAATTATGACCACCAGATATTTCACGTGCTTATGATACGAAAGATCAACATGGATGATATGAATTCGACAGAATATAAACGTATGAGTAGTAAGACAAGATTTGTCGTTCATAGAACAACCGATGAAGAATACAGGTTGGAAAGAGTGTGCGTTGAAGAATAACACTAAGGTGCTGGTGAAAGCAAGGTGAGAGAACGAAAGGATTGAAGTGTCAACCTGAGAGTCGGAGAGGGTGAAGCTGGAATATTACTCACGACTATCTTCTTTACATTCCGGGACGGAATCCCTTTAAGGAGGGGAGAATGTAATAACCCTAATTTTGCGAATATTTGAAACTTGGATGAATAGTGATTTTATGAATAGTGATTTTTGCAACCCCGCTATGTACGAATTATTAAATGGAGATTTTGAATTGGTATTACATCTTTACGATGCAGATGAGTGTATGTAAAAGTCGTTAGTTTTTGACGAAACCAATTATTTCAGATGGTCATATTTTATGAGATATTAAGGGATACGAGGATTACATTATGAAGGGGAAATTATGGATTTTGAATTTCACCATTTAAAAGAATTACAAGTGTTTGCGATGGTAAGGAATTACGATAAAGAGTTGTATTGCGAAACGTTTCGGATATTAATTGCAATTACGAAAACAATTACGTAACAAGTGTTAAGTTGGAAAGTAAAAAAGCCCATGCAAGCTAAGTGTCATGCAAACTAGATACTTAGAAAGCAAACCAACCTAGTTAAAGGTACAAAGACCTAATTCCATGTTTCATGGAATGGTATTCAAGCTTGGTCAAAAATCCTATTAAGTCTAAAAAGCAAGCTACACTCCTAGCTTTTGACAAAAAACCAGCTGCATATCTTGATAAAGATCACACAAAATTATTCATTTCATCACTCCACCATTTTCCAAAAGCAAACAAAAGCTCTCCACTTCTTTTCTTCCATTTTCGGCCAAAAAAGAGGCAGCAGCTTCAAACAGCCATAACTCCTTCATCTCTCACTCAAATTTTATGTTCTATAGCTTGTTGGAAAGGTATTGAGATACTCTACAACTCGTCTTTAGGAGCCTCATCCAGAAAAGCATGGTAAGGCCCTCGTTTTTCTAGTTCTTTCAGGAGGGGTATAGTAACTCCGAAAATTACAAAGTGCGTTCTTGATGTTTCTTGTTAATTTAAGGTTTGTTAAGGATAGATCAAGCTTCTGCATAGTTCAGTAAAATCCGAATTATTTGTCCTCTGTCCAGAACCGAATTCTTGCTTAATTGCAAATTAGACATTCTCTAGATTGTACACATGAAAACGGTACGTCGTTTGAGTTAACAGTTAAGGAGTTAGGAGCGTTTTAGTGAAACTAGCGCAAATAGTATAACTGCGTAGTTGATCATGTGTCTAAAATGCGTTTCGCCTATCTACACTCGTGTGTTCCAAAGCAAAGAAATTTTGATAAATATCATAAACACTCAAGAAGTTCCTTGAGGTGGTTTCGTATTTAATTATGGGTTTTTCAATTTATTAAAAATGTTGGAGCGCGAGTCGCGTAATAGTAACTTCCCGAAAAGTCAACTCTAAGGGCATTGTATTGACGAGCCATTTTGGCCAAGATAAAAGGATAATTACAAGTCGGATAAAATATGAAAGTTGTTGAGGATCATCATGACTACGTATTGGAGTAAAGAATTGGATTAAAGGTCATTGACAAGATAATTGTTAATAGAAAATAACTAAGGACTCGTAAAGACAAAAGTTGTAGCAATCACATAATTGGTTAATGGAGTTGAGTGTACTTACTAGTGGTATGTGTAGCTATTCGATTAAGAAGGCTAACCGAGATTTGATACCTGTTTCTAGAATTATCCAAGACAAGTGGAACATAGGGGGATGTACCTTGGATTCCAGGCAAATTTTCCAACCCTAAGATTTTGTTTTCAAAATAATATATTTTGATTCTGCTTATGCAAGTTTATACTCCATCGTTCAGAGTATATATATATTTTGAAATATATGAAGTATGTGGATTATGTTTTAATTCATAATTGCAAGTTTACCTTTCGACTCTTATACATAAGGATTTGCACTGTGGTGTTTATGGATTGTGCGCGTAATATTTTATTCATGTTGTTTCAAAACCTTATGTCGAGATTGGTATATATATATATATATATATATATATATATATATATATATATATATATATATATATATATATATATATATATATATAGTCTCCTTCTAGAGAGAATTTGTTATATAGAGAATTGGAGAGAACCATATATTTTTTCTGATTCTACAACAGAACCAATTTTTTTTTTCTAATTTTTTTCCCAAAAATATTTTTTCAAAAAAAAAATTTCTGACATCGCCACGTCACTGCTGACGTGGCACTACCACGTCGTCACTGCTGACGTGGCACTGCCACGTCATCACTGCTGACGTGACACTGCCACGCCATCACTGCTAACGTGGCAGTGTCACGTCATCATTGATGATGTGGCATTGCCACGTCAGCAGTGATGACGTGGCGGCTGACGTTAGTGGTGCCACGTCAACATTGGTTCTGTTACAGAATCATTTTTTTTTATAGAACCAAAAAAATTCGTATTTTTTTTATAGAACCAAAAATTAAAACTTGATTCTATTATAGAATCATATAAAATTAGTAGTTCTCTCATATTCTCTATATAAGGAGGTCCTCTCTAGAATAATGGCCTATATATATATCTGTATGTGTGTGTGTATATGCACACTTGAACTCTAGTATATAAAGTGTTTTCTTCGGGCAACGACTCTAGCAATAGAGGTCGTATCGGTCAAAGTATATTATTGATCGGGGAGCGGTGTATTATTTTATCTTCATTAAATTACGAAAAAGCCGAATAGTTATTCGGGAAGTATCAGATGCTTATTATTAATTATTCTATATATATGTTATTAAAAATACTCAAAAATATTTATCTTGGATTAAAAGATTATTTTAATTAATTATTATTATTTATTATTTATATTAAATTTCAAATTATTATTTATTAGTTATTATTTATTATTTTAAAAATAAAACTAATCCAGGATACCTCGAGCGTTTTCAAACTTGAACTCTTTTGATCTGAAAATATTTTCGAAAACCCCCGATCAGGTTTTATTCCCTCGAGCATGATTTCACGAAATTATCGGTCGACAGAAGTCGGACTTCAATTACTCATTTTTCCAACAAAATGATTTTCCTACGAAAATAAAAAGGGACTCTGGCGGTGAGGGATCGTTGACGAACGATCTCATTTTGCGTGTAAGCGGCCGTTAGCCCGGCGGTCCATCATATATTCCGGCCAAGGTGTTGCCGAAGGATGATTATGGATGGAGTTTTCATCAAGGGTGATTACGGATGGAGTTTTCACCTAGAGTAATTACGGATGGAGTTTTTACCCTTCCACTAGTAGAAAGAGCCGCGGATTATTGGACTTGGATGTGACGACTGATTATCGTCAATCCTCGTCAGGTTTTATGTTTTCTTATAAGTCCCATTCCTCCATTTTGGAAAAATACTTAGACACTGCATCTTAGGCCTAAGCGCCAAGCTGCCGATAGTGTCGTTTTGACGAAAAGATAATGATTTCATGTAGTATATAGAACTGCGAGATTGTTTCAAAGATAATGGCACATGTTTAGTGCACATTTAAGTTATAAGAAAATTGGAAGATGGTTCAGTTTACGTATGATAAAAAGCAACGGTCGTAGCAGCATATTGAACTGCGTATTTTGAGAAGCTTTCTAAAAGGTTAGCAAAACTATAGTGTATACTATTTTGCTACGATATGAAGATTATTATTGTTATTATGAACTTAAATTGTTCATATGACATCTTTTCTTAAAACTTCATACTGAGCACGAGTATTTAGTCAAAACTCGGACATGTATATTGTCGAGTTATATTTTGATATCATGAGATATATGCTCATACCTTTGGAAAAATCTTTTTCGAGACAAATTATATTCTTACTCAAATTGGAAAACTTGCTGAGCATTATGTAGCTCATTCTTGCTTCATAAAAACCTTTCAGAAAGAGAAGAGTTGGGTCGGTTAACTCCGTACCAGCAGAAGAGGAGTAGAGAAATTATCCCTAGGATGATTCAGTTCTGGATAACTACCACAAAGTAAGTCTGATTGGTTTCAACTGTCATTAGCAAGACTTACCTTCAGGTGCAGTTTGTATAAGTGAAGTTGTGTATGATTCTGGAGTGTGTAGATGAATTTTAATATTTAGTGTTACTCTGATTATCGTTTCTGAGGCTCTAACTTATAAGTATGAGAGATTGAGGTATGGATTGGTGTATTGTGGAGTTGTAAAGTTAATACAGGTATGATATGGATGGATGGTGATGTGACGACCTAAATCCCTGACCTCGGATTTGGGGGCGTTACAAATTATGATTGATTAACAGATTCAGATTCTATGTTTTCTATCTTGTTTGATAATCTTTGCTAACTAGGTTAAATACAAATCATCTCAAATTTTATTGTCTAGTTTGCCTGAGTTAATTGTTAAGGTTTGGAAAATTCATAGTCTTTGAGGATTGATCTGTGACTGCTACAAGTAAACACTGTGCGCGTGCAGTTATTTGACACATCAAATATCCAAATAATGTGCTAAATTCATGCAACGCAATACTAATTAACACTTGAAGTCCGATTATTTCATGCACGAAAGGAAAAGAATCGAACGCGATTGCGCATACTATGACATAGTCTAGCATAAAATGCAAAGATGTATTTAGTGGACACAAACATCCTACGTGCAAGGTAGTATCATCATATGAGCGTAAGTGCTGATAATGACTCTAACAGCCTCATAACGGACGAGGAGTAAACTATTATACTCTATTAGATGAACTATGATTCATCCTCTGTTTCATTAAGTGTTTATATTCGCTGGTTCAAATTTTTGATTTTGTTATATGATAATAAGACAATTATCAAATTTAGTACACATACTTTTTTCAAATTTAACACATCACAGTTATTTTAACAGAATTCGTACAACACACTAAAAATAAGCATAAAATGACTTAACAAACGTAACTGAAGTTCTTAAAAACCAACAAATTACATGAAATAAACTACAAATCACACAAACCAACTCACACGAAACAAAACTAAAAATAGAACATCACCATGCTTCAAATCCCATTCACAAGCTAGCTGTGGACATAGTTTACTTCATTTTGTATGTCCTTATTCCTTAAAACGATTGCATCTCTAACCTGGTCGTGATTTATCCATCTCCGTCCGTATACCAACCGATTCACCCTTATCGTCCAGCTTTTTTTTCTTTCTCCTTTAGGCGTCACTAGATACTAAAGTACCATACTACTACCAACATCTTGTTAAATTATAATTTCAACACTATGTTGTGATAAAGGATATATCATAGGTTCCCACAACATTTACAATTTGGAGTTATAATGGTAAGGGTCTATATATTGTGTCTACTTTCTGCCGTTTATCGAGCACCCGACCACGACATGAGAACACGGCAAATGATGGCACAACCATTCCCACATGTACGTACACGGGATCGAATGTCCATGTTCGGCTTGTTACCACACCCTTAGTCATTGACTTGATGGTGTACCTTTGTGTCAACACTGAAAAATGCCATCTTGATGACTAAATGTGGTAATAGTATGTTTGTTTCCCTTTCCACAATCTTACTTAGCATGTTGGTCATCCTAGCACGAAAACATTGATCTGACCATCCAGTTGTACCATACACATCACACCGACTTGTTCTGTACTCCGGATCGTGGTTGGACTGCGTTGTGAGTTCTAAGGCCGCTTATAAGAATACGGCTAGTCAAAAGTAATTTTCTATGCCTCAATGAACAGGGAAACATCACATGTTCCCATCTGCATCTATCACTGGATACTCAACATTCTCGTCACATCTTCATTAAACTAATTTTACGTAAAGGAAATATCCAATAATCATGTTGCATAGAGCTGATTCTGGATATTTATAACTTATTTTGACATTTCGATGCGAAGATCTTACCTGCATCACTCTGAACACAATTTCCTTCAACTCTTCGTATGAAGTTCCCCATTTATTATACTGCATTTTTTTAGATATTCAATATATCTTATTTGATTGTCTCACCTAATAATTTCTCCATCCAATAAAAAATTAACATTTACTTAATTTTACATTACCTGATTTGAACACAAAAATTAATAAGTTTCAATATCCCTAAAATGTATAAACTTAATTCTAATATACGAATAAACATAAGAAACCATATACATGAATATGAATATTTCTGACCATAAAAAAATTACTTTGTAAAAACATGCTAAACCTGAAAGTTTTGTAATTAAACTAATTAACATACAAACAATTGGGAGGAGAAGGCTAAACGTGCTATATCAAACCTTATATTAAAACCAAATACTAACAACCAAAATTATTTCCATTACGTAAAAATCATAACTTGAAGAAGAAGACAAAAATTTGGGAAAGAGTAGGCTGAGGTGAGAGAGTAAATAAGAGCATTCACATCTCATCCCCCATCCCCAACCCCAAAAACTTACTAAAAATAGTAAATCCCCAAATAAAAATAGTAAATCCCCAAAATTATAAAAAAGTTTCCACATCCCATTCCCCATTTTCCATTCCCCTATCCCTATATTCTTTTTTATATTACTTCTTTCTCTCTCTTTTACTTACAATTTTAACTACCAAAACTCACCCACTACAATTAAATATATTTAAAAGAGGAGAGAGATGATTTGGGGTTCAAAATAGTAGTCCCCAAATATGAGGATTCAAAACTTATCCCCAAAATTAATCCCTAAAATGGGGAATGGGATGGAAGCCTTTTCTTGCATAAAAGTTAAATATTTCCCCAAATATTTGGGGATAAGGTATTGGATGTGGATGCTCTAAATGACTCTATATACACAACCGGAAAAGAAAATAAATGTCAGGTCTTAAAGCCATTCCAAATGACGAACAAAGCAGGGAAACAAAAATTAAAAATCATGTGCTATTTGCCATTCAAAATTGCGAACACAAGTAAAATTCTTAACCATGCATAGTTTGCCATTACAAATGGAGAACTCAACATCGTTTTCATATTTTTTAAATATCTAGCTCTGTTTACCAACTCATGGGCTATTTAGTGTACTATTTTGCTCACGTTCAAGGTAGCTATTTTTGAAAATAAATGTAGAAGGTGGCTAGAAATCTGAGGCAGTTGTGGATTAAAATACACTTCTCCATGTCCCAAGTATAAGATTTTAGTTTTCCAGGACACGGATGGCTTTATGGCTAAATGAAAGTTGGCACTGAATATTCAACCATCCCTTACTCATGCGACAATTGTGAGGCTTTTGGGCATTCTCTGGCAAGATGTGCAAAAAATCTCCAAGCTTAACCTAGACACCAACAAGAGCATAAAAAAGAGGAAGGTGCACATGGGGATAGTGAGGCAAGTCCTGGAACAACTCCATATGTTGTCTCTTATTTACAACTTATGACTTACACTCTACTTGAGAAATTCCTTGGATGCGATGTCAAAGTTGACAATATTAGGATAATCTGATATAGAAAGTAACAAACTGATAACTTTGCAAGAAATGCTCAATTGGGATTAATCTAAGTAGTACAAGTACATAGGTTATTTAAAGGAAATACAAGCATCTATCACTCCTAACATCAAGGTGTTTGCCACCATCCAAAACTCCTACTAAATAGCAATCAACTAGACTCAAGTTAATCAAATCTCAACCAACTTGATTTATTCAAATCACATAACAAACTAACTATAAATAGATAAGGCATGTTTAGACAATAATCCCAACATGCTCCCCCTTAGTCTAAACATGCTCCAGATCTTTAACTCCAAGCAAACTCCTCATTTTCTCGAACTTAGCTGCAGAGAGGGCCTTTGTCAAAATGTCAGCACGTTGTTCACCCGTGTTGACATGTTTAATCACGATCAACCCTTGCTCAACACAATCACGGATGAAGTGATATCGCACGTCAATATGCTTGCTTCTTCCATGGAAAACAGGATTCTTAGCCAAATCAATCGCAGACCTATTGTCAATGTACAATATCACAGGGCCTGCATCAGTTTCAGTAATCTGTTTAAGCACACGTTGGAGCCATATACCCTGGCAAGCTGCAGTGGTGGCTGCCATGAACTCAGCCTCGCATGATGATAGAGCTACACATCGCCGTTTCTGTGAAACCCAGGAGATAAGACTCTCATCAAGATAGAAGGCCATGCCACTTGTACTCTTTCTGTCCTCAAGACTACCAGCCAAGTCACTGTCAGAAAAACCTGACAAGATGTAATTCCCACGCCCTTTTGTGTATGTTAAACCATAGTGCAACGTGCCTTTTATGTATCGACATATTGGTTTTATGGCATTCAGGTGCACCATTGTTGGTTTCTCCATATAACGACTGACTATCCCCACAGCATATGCTATGTCAGGACGGGTGTAGACTAGATAGCGTAGTCCTCCAACTAGGCTTTTATAGTAAGTCGAGTCAACTGGTTTACCACCTTTGTCAGCATCAATCTGCAATTTAAATTCCATAGGAAATTTTACAGCATTACATTCACTCATTCCTGCCTTTTGGAGCATTTTCTTAGCATATGCCGTTTGTTTAATCTCGATGTAACCCCTCCCTTGCTCGACCTCCAATCCAAGATAGTATGACAGTTTTCCAAGATCAGTCATGTCAAATTCACTACTCATCTCCCCCTTGAATTTGACAATGTGAGAAAGATTTGATCCTGTGATGATTAAGTCGTCGACGTAGACACCAACAATCAACGAGTCAGCTCCTTGCTTACGAATGTATACAGCGTGTTCATAAGGACATTTCACGAAGCCTAGCTGTAACAGACACTTGTTTAGCTGTGCATACCATGCTCGTGGGGCTTGACGTAAACCATACAATGCCTTCAAAAGCCTGTAGACCTTTTGTTCTTGCCCTTGCTTTACATAGCCTTTGGGTTGTGACACATAAACCTCTTCAAGCAGAACACCATTTAAGAATGCAGATTTTACATCAAGATGATGTACTTCCCAATCATGCTTAGTTGCCAAAGCCAGTAATAATCGAACCGTTTCCAATCTTGTTACAGGAGCGAAAACCTCTTCATAGTCAACACCATATTTCTGTACATAGCCCTTTGCCACTAAGCGTGCCTTGTGTTTGATGATTTCACCATTGGTATCCATTTTTAATTTGAACACCCACTTCAAATCAATGGCTTTATGACCTTTTGGTAGATCAGTGAGCTGCCATGTTTTATTCTTCTCGATGATGGCAATCTCGGCATTCATAGCTTCTCTCCATGCTTCATCCTTGATGGCTTGCTCAAAATTCACTAGTTCATCTACATTTGACAATAGCAGTTCATCTTCAAGTTCGACTTCTTCAGTGAGATTATAGATTTCAGAGAGGCATCTGTATTTTCGTGGTATACTATCTGGAGAAGATGAATTTGCACTGTCTGAGGAGCTGGAATCAACTGCACTCGAAGCTGATGACAGAGGTGTAACAGGTGTCCTGGGAGAGACAGGTGTCAACGGTGTCTGTGATTCTGAATCTTCTTGCTGTGGTTCTGATTCTTCTGCATTAAAATCAAGTTGAATTTGTTCATTTACATTTCCAGCTGAAGTGTCTCTGCCAGCAGATTTTTCTTCATCCCAATTCCAACCTTTACTTTTGTTAAATGTGACATCTCTGCTCACATGAATGCGTCCTGAATCTGGGTCAAATAATCGGTAAGCCTTGGTGCCCTGTTCTCGTCCAAAATGAACTAGCAGTTTGCTTCTGTCATCAAGCTTATGAGTAAAAACCGTTGGTACCTTCATGTAACATATACAACCAAAAACTCTCATGGATTCAACAGATGGTTTTAGTCCTGACCATGCTTGATATGGAGTGACATTTGACAGAGCTCGTGTGGGTAGCTTATTCAATGTATACACTGCATGTGTAATAGCTTCTCCCCAGTACTTTGTAGGGACTCCTCTTTCTTTTAGCAAGCTACGAGTCATAGCTACCACGGTGCGATTACGTCGCTCTACTACATCGTTCTGTTGTGGTGTGTAGGGCGCGGTGTAATGTCTTAGAATACCTGCTTGTTCACAGAAAAACTCAAACTCCTTTGAACAGAACTCCCCTCCGCGATCAGTACGAAATACTTGTATGGGCTGTTTTGCTACCTTTTCAACTAACAACTTAAACCTTTTAAAACAAGTCAGCGCCTCGTCTTTAGATTTCAACATATACACCCACATCATACGAGAATAATCGTCCACTAATAACATAAAATATTTATTACCAGCAGGGGTTTGTGGTGAAATCGGTCCACACAGATCCCCATGAACTAACTGTAAGACATGTTCAAAAACAAATTTAGATTCAGTGGGAAAAGGCTTACGAGATTGTTTTGACATAAGGCATCCGTTGCAGAGCTCCCTTGGTTGATTAATGGACGGCAGTCCATAGGCCATTTGATTCTTCGACATCAGTTGCATTGCCTTGAAATTTACATGTCCAAAACGCAAATGCCAGAGCCATGTTTTCTCGTCTTCTCTTGTCAGCAAACAAGCTTCTTGGGTGTCTTCAATATGGATTTTATAGAGACGATTAGGGGATCGTCTCACATGCATCAAAAGTCTTCCACAACTATCATAAACCCACAAGCTTTCTCCATTCAACACAACACGGTTTCCTTCTTCTGAGAGCTGACCCAAGCTGATGATGTTACTTCGTAATGTAGGGATGTAATAAACTCCCTGCAATACTCGTGTCTCACCATTCTTGCATCTGATTCGAATTGAGCCTTTCCCTTCAATTCTGACCTGTGAACCATCGCCAAACTTTACCTGCCCTTTCATTGTCTTGTCCAAGCTTTCAAACTTTTCACGACAACCAGTCATATGATTGCTTGCTCCATTGTCTAGGTACCAAATATTCTCTGATTTTGTGTTTGAATTTGTGTCTATGCCTTCAGATAAAAAGATCATGTCATCAACACCTTCATCATTCATGGCCATTAAGAGTGCAGGCTCATCGTCATTCGTTTGAGTCAGATTAGCTTCTCCACGATATGATCGATCCTTTCTTGGTTTTCTACATTCACGTGCAAAATGTCCCAAAACTCCACAATGAAAACATCTTACTTTGCCTCTGTCAACTCTGTTTCGACCACCTTGATTATCTCTCTGACGATAGTCACTTCCACCCTGTGACCCCTTGTTGCTTGATCTTTGCATCCATTCTTCGCGTGTAAGCAGAAGTTTGCTACCAGTATTCTCACGTTTTGACCATTCCTCCTCGGTCAATAAGAGTTGTTGTTGTTCTTCTTTGCTATCACTTCGACCAGACAATCTTTCATCATGGGCCTTTAGCGATCCAATTACCTCTTCAACCGACATCGTTTCAATATTTCCAAATTGCTCAATGGCTGAGGCAATCTGTAAAAATTTCGTTGGAACCGCTCTTAGCAATTTCTTCACAACATACTCCTCTCCAATTGTCTCACCAAGTGCCCTGATTTTTGCAACCAGACCATTTAATTTCAAACAAAAGTCATCCAACTGATCTGAGTCCTTCATGTTTAAAGACTCGAACTCAGACTTAAGGGTCTGAGCCTTAGCTTTCCTAACCTTATCGGCACCCAAAGACACCGTTTTGATCGCCTCCCATGCTTCTTTTGCAGTTTTCCGTTCTGCGAGAGTCAACAGTAGATCCTCTGGAATACTCTGGTAAATCATGGCCAGGGCTCGATTATCCATCTTGTCCTCTACGGCGGTCTTAGGATCCTTCGGTTCTACTGCTTCCCAAACACTGTGAGCTCGCATGTAGACACGCATTTTCATTGCCCAAGAAGTGTAATTGGTCTTCGTTAACATGGGATAACTAAGACCAATTTGTCCATCTTTTGTCTTACTCGACTCTGCCATTTTTGTTATATCAAAACGATACTAACAGGTGAAGGAAATTTGCTCTGATACCAGATATTAGGATAATCTGATATAGAAAGTAACAAACTGATAACTTTGCAAGAAATGCTCAATTGGGATTAATCTAAGTAGTACAAGTACATAGGTTATTTAAAGGAAATACTAGCATCTATCACTCCTAACATCAAGGTGTTTGCCACCATCCAAAACTCCTACTAAATAGAAATCAACTAGACTCAAGTTAATCAAATCTCAACCAACTTGATTTATTCAAATCACATAATAAACTAACTATAAATAGAAAAGGCATGTTTAGACAATAATCCCAACAGACAAAGCATTAAATAAAGATGGCAAGGAAGAAAGGGAAATTGAAGTTGACATGGTTCATAAAAACAACATCAAACTTTTGCAGAACAACACATGTGATTATTATGTGCTTTCTGAGTCACGCATCCCAAGCGTTGAAGTGAAGCTTACTGAGTGCCTGCAGTTAGCCTTTGAGCCCGTTGCAAAAAGTCTTTTGTTATACTGAGCGACCCATTTAACTCACCAATATAATCAATATCACCTATGCATGGTTCAAATTTTGGAACTTGTAACCGAACACATGACAAGAAAAAGAAGAAAGACAAGTGGATTGTTATCTTGTGCAACGCAAGTACTGCAAAAAATAAAGTTGGGATCAAGATGGTTTTCCCGAAATATTGAGAAGAAAAAGAGGACTAAAGCTGGCAGGTCCACCAACCATATTAAAAAGACTCCATTGAATTTAGCCTCTTGGAATGTGAGAAGTTTGAGAAAAGGCACCCATCAACATGAGCTAATGCATTTTATTTCTGAAAATCATATTTCTTTTATGGGCAACATATTGTTAGAGTATCTCCAACAATCTCTTTATATTGGCTCTTAACTTTAAATTTGAAGACGACAAGTGAAAATGTTGCTCCAAAATATTTTTAGTGCCTTATCAAGTCAATAAGAGTGTAATCTCTCTTCTTAATTGTAAGGACTCCTTCCCACTTCTTAAATAATACTAGGTAACAAAGTCGCGCTATGCGCGGCATAAAATTATTTTTTAAAACTGCATAGCTGAAAATATTACAAATCATAATAAATTATTTGATAATTGATATGTTAAAATAAAAATCACGTATTACGTATATAATGTCATATATTGTGTTTTATATATATATATACGCACAAAAAATGCAATTAAGTTGTAATGTTTTAAGTACCGAGAAAGAAAATAATGACAAAAAATCATGTGTTAGTTAAAATGTGATAACCCGGGTTAAATCCCGAGCCTTTTTCGAAAATCGGGTCGAGTCCCGATTCCGAATCTGAAATAAGCCAAAGTAAACTGGCCTAAATGCAGCCAACTTGGGTAATTCACAAGCCCACCACAGGCCCCCAAAAGATCATGATTTGTTGGTGCAATTAGTAGTAGTACTTTACTGTATAGATTGAACTGAAATCCCAAATCTCCTCGATGTGGGACTTGGGTGTTACAAACTCCCCACTTAAACTCCTCACGTCCGTGTCAGGCCTGAACGGATATCCCATAGGTCCAAGATCGTTCCTCTCTAGCCATTGTGAGATAATACCGGCTGGCTTCGTGTCCCCACCTCCGGATCTCTGTCCATTGTGGGATAATACCACCAGCCTTCGTGTCCCCACCTCCGACAACTTGACGAATCAAGCTTTCGAGAGTTGGCTCTGATACCATATCCGACAACCCAGGTCAAATCCCGAGCCTTTTTCGAAAATTTGGTCGAGTCCAAATTCTGAATCTGAAATAAGCCAAAGTAAACTGGCCTAACTGTAACCAACTTAAGTAATTCACAAGCCCACCACAGGCCCCCAAACAATCATGATTTGTTGGTGCAATTAGTAATAGTACTTTTGTTAGGTCCACTATGATTGTAGAAGGGGGGTTGAATACAATCTATATCAATTTCTCAAAATTTATTCGTTAAATAATTTTCACTTAAACGAATATTTTGTGCGGAATAAATTGACTCGGATTTCAAGTTGAATATAACTGTATATTAACTTGATGTGGTGTTACAAAATCAATCCAAACTATTATCAAGTGTTTAATAACTAATTAGAAAATTCGACATGAACTTTTTTAATTTAGTTAATAAATCTCAAGATAAGTACTAGGAAACTTAATTCGCTAGTAATACAAGAATCACAAGTAGATAAGTTCTATCGGATAGAATATTACAAAGATGATGAACTTGAATTTATGTGAATTAATTTGTTCTTGGTGTTCTTGATATTTGAGAGAGAAAACTGTTGTGTTTTTCCAGGATTTTGCTGTGTTCTGTTCTGTATTCCATTCTGCTGCTTCTGCTGTGTTATATAGGTCTGTACTCATTAGATATGACTTAAACTGCTTCAAGACCTATTAAATCAGCTGTCAGCATGACTTAATCTTGCTCCAAGACATAATTTTCTGTAGGTATGACTTAGAAAATGTGTCGGTATGACTTAATCTTCAACAATGTGGTCGGTATGACCTAAACACTTTTGTCGGTATGACCTAACACCTTTCCAGAAATATCTTGTTTCGGTATGACTTAATTCCATCGGTATGACCTAGCAGATTTGAGGTCTGTAAGATATAATCCATTCAGCAGCTCGGTATGACCTAATTCTTATGCTTAGTATGACTTAGATTTAAGTCATGTCGGTATGACCTAATTTAAGTCATACCGAACTAAACTTAGTCAAGACATAATCCATTCAGCATTTAATTAAGTCATATTGATCCTTTTAATTAATTAATGATTAACTAATTCATGATTAATTGATACAATAATTAACTTAATAAATAAATTAATTCTATTAGAATTAATTCATTAATTAAATCAATTAAATGATTTATATCAATTAAAAACAAATTAAATTAAATCAATAACTAATTAATTTAATTCTTCCAAACCACGGAAAATGATAAAGAATTATCACTGACTTATGTTGACGTTCGATGTACTGTCTGGTTCATGAACGACTAACTTCAATGATGCTTCTTCACTTCTGACTTTAAGCTGTGGTTTATTTCCTCTCTCAATTTTCTTGTACTTTGATTGATTTTCAATCTATCACTCGAAAAATCTCTGTCACTGTAAATGAATCCATTCACTTCAATGTTATACTGAGGCTTGATCAGATACCTGATACGTCTTCCAATGTGAAACATCAAAACTATAGATTGACTTCCTTCTTTCTTCTGACAGATATTGCTTCCTGAGATTCCTGTGACAGATCATACGGATATTTACTTATTACAATTTGGTTTAAGTTGATTAGGATCCTCGAACTACAAATAGGCTGATTCATATGCCTTTCAATCTCCCCCTATTTGTTTGTTAGACAATAACAACCAAATACCTAGAGGATACCTCAACTAATTCAACTTAACCAAATGAGAGATAAAATATTAAACGTAAAGCAAATATCAAATAGTTCTGGTTTATATTAAACATTTCCAGATTCAAACAAAATGATAAATACAAGATAGATGATCATGTATCCTGATCATATTTAACATATTCCTATCTTGACCTATCTAGCTCTAAAGATAATACATGTAGAGCTATTCTTCAATTACTGTCTTCTCGTCTAAATTCTCCTTCTTCTAGCTCATCTGTGACTTGAAGTTTCATGTGTAAATCAGAATCAATAAGACGCTCTCTTCTTGATGACAATCCTTGAGGTAAGATTAAAGGAATTCCAAGCTTCTTTCTCAGTTCACCTTGAAATTTCTTGTAATCTTTTATATTCGTTTGTGCATAGGATCGAATGTGATCTGCAGCTATTACCTTTTCGTTCAGTCAAGAATCCATGATTTTTGAGAGCATATTCAGCATATACCAAGTGTTTTGCATGATGTTTATATAACTCATCTGTCTGAAGATTGATTGAATGAAGTACCTCTCCCTTAAGAAATTTTACTTGTGGAGGATCCTTAATCACTTCTGGTCCAGCTCTTTCAGCAAATTCTTTGAACTTCTCATGTAACAAAACACCTAGCTCAGACGATGTTCTCACCTTAGGCCTAAGTACCCAAATCTTTGTCAGCGATCTGTCATAAAAGAACTGAATAGATACTCTGAAAGTTCCAACATTATGACAATCCACAAATATTACCAGCTCATCAGATTTGGGTTCAAATGCAGTAGTTATCCTGATGATTTCTACCTTTAAGGTCCTTATATACATATCATGAATTGGATTTGCCAGTTTAAATTCCTCGAGAATTACTCCAAGACGACGATCTTCATAATCAGAACTCTGAGGTGAATCAATTGCTTTTTGAGCACGTTCCCATTTATCACCGCTCTTGAGTCTGATATATGTCTTTCTCTTCTCAACATTTATAGCATGTAATCGTTGTAGTGCTTGCTGTTCAGCTTTCTGAAGTTCTTCATTTCGTGCAATTTGCTCTAATGACTTTTGAAGCTTTTCTTCTCTCATCAGCAAATTAGCTTCCCTTTGAGCAAATAACTCTTCAGATTCTTTCTCTGCTTGTTGAGCTTCATATTCAGATGTCACTGGTTCTTCTCCCTCCCAGTGACTTAAATCTGGTTCAGGTAATTTATCACCTTCATCAGAAAACTCAAAGTCATCAAAAACATCAAGATTATCCGGTTCACCCGTGTAGAAATATTCTGTGTCTTTGACTTGATCATCTGCAACAACTTTCTTCTTCCCCTTATTCCTCCTGTCTTCACTGTCTGTATCAGATTTATCAGATTTATCTCCTTTCTCCCTTTGTGATTTCTCCCCTTGTGATTTCTGTGCCTGTTGTGATTTCTCCCCCTTAGTTGAGGAATCCTCTACAGATTTACCAGTTGCACCAGCTCCAGGATCTCGTTCATCATCATCACCACCTGTTCTTGCAAAGAATTCTCTTTCTTCAGTTGTTGGTGTGCGATTTTGACTTAGCAGATTAAATAAATGCCTTAATCCTTTAGCTTGATGTGCATTTTGCTTCTCAATTTGATCTAGTCGAAAATCAGTAGAACGCTGATTTTCATGTACTTCTTCCTGTAGATTATCAACCTTGTTGGAGATTTCAGCAATAATTTTATCTTGTGCCACAGTGACCTCACCAGAATCGTCAAGAGCTTTTTCATAATAAAGTTCGAGAGTTTTGATTTTATTAGTGAAGAATGTCTTCAAGTTGTTGATGTCACCCTTTATCGAAGTAAGCTGATTATCAATAGAGGTGGATGGAGAAGACTGTTTATCCACTTGTGCTCGAAGTAATCTAGCTTCAGCTTTACTTGCTTCCAGTTCCCTTTCCAGATTTTGTATCTTTTGTAACAATGAGAGAGTGTATGTGTCTGTGTGTGCACTCACCTGAGTTTCACTCTGAATTTCACTCACCTGATGTGCATGTGTATCACTCAATTTTGTGGTGATCCTCACATCACTCCTCTCAATTTCCTTAGCTTTTCCAGAAGCGGTATCTACAGTTAAAATCACCCTAGCCTCCTCTGGGAAGGTCAGTGGTGGTGCAATGGGAGTTCGCAAATCCCTGTCCTCAATCAATTCTACTTGTACATTTGGATTTGTAATCTGAATTGCTTCAGTAGTAGATTGATCAAGTTGCCTTCCACTTTCTTCAGTCGAAACTGCGAGTGGAAACTGCCTTGAGGGATCTAGGAATGTTTCTCCTAGGAGGGGAGATGATGGTTCCATTAAAGTTGGCAAGGAACCAAGATTTCCCTCAGAAGTCTGTGAAGACTCTTCTACCGTAACTATGGTAGGCACTGTTTCAGACTCAATGTGCTCTCCTGTCAATGTGTCCCTATTTTCATCATAATCTATATGTTCTCCCATTGTTAGTAATAAAAAAGGGGTTGTGCTTGACACATTACAGGATGCCATGGCCCTATGGCGAATTTCAATAGTATCATCCTGTTGAGAGGATGATCCTAGTAACTGTTGCATGGCCATATCAATGTCCATATCTTGTTGGGAAGATACGGATGGGCTTACAGTTGCCTCTGAATCAGTTCTACTTTTCTTTTGTAGAGGCAGAGCTGTGGGTTCACTCATTATATTACTTCTTTTCTTTGCTCTTTGAAAGGGAATTTTCTTTCTGGAGTGGAAGGTTTTAAGTGACGTAGATTCAGTGTTTGGCTCTATGAACGGGGTTCGAGATTGCGGTCTTACAATCCCTTGGTCTGCCCTATCAACCACTTGGGTTCCAGAAGTAGATTGTTCAGCAGTAGAAGTTATAGAGAGATTAGAAGTCAATACCTGGTCAGCAGGTGCCGAAGAGATTGCAGCTTGAGTAGTTTGAACCAGTTGTTCTTGAACAGGCTCAATTTGCTGAATAGGTACCTCTTGTTCAGCTTCAGGTTCAACTATTGGTTCTGCTTGCTCAGGTAGTGGTTCATTTTCTTCGGGTAAAGGTACAGGTGCAATGATGGGTAGTTGTATAAAGTTTGACATGTATTGAGTGACAACTACTGGCACATTTGACAATTTAGGTTTGACACCGTACTCAGTCAATAATCTCGTCGAAGGTTTACCCGACACCAATGCTTCACTATTCAGAAATGGAGCATGATATTGTAGTTCTACCAAATGATTAAAAATCAAAGAAAGAAATCTTGGGTAAAAGCATTGAACTTTATCGCCCCTGTCAAAATTCCTTTTAGCATTGATTACTCTTCTAACCATCGGTCCACACAGAAGGCTGCCAATGTTGATTCTTCGATTATAAGCAACTGCAAATCCAATATGCTGCATAAAGGAAGGTAATATTCCGAAGTTGCTTTTTGTTGAATTGGCAAAGACCTTGGCTAGTGTGTCGAACACATAATCCCATTCCTGAACTAGAAACTTTTTATTCAAGAAAGGAAGATCTGCTCTGTCTTGATAATGAATACCAGCAAAGAAATTAGTTAATTCCTCATCTGACGGATAATCCTCAAAATTGTCATTTGGAAAGTTTAAGACCGTATTAATGACAGATTCATCCACTGTGTACTGATTGTCTCCAAGAGTGAAAACAAACGATCTGTTATCGTTAGAAACGACAGCAGTTGTACACATAATTCGCAGGGGTTCAATTTTTAAAGGAGTATCTAAACTCAAAGCAGTGCGAACTAGTGAATGATCATTCAAAAATCGAAACCACGGTCGAAAACGTTCGAGTGAACATTTTTCGGGATCAAAATATCCGATCAAATTATGCTTAACTATTTCAAATCGAACATTGTTATTACCAGCCATTTTTATCAAATTTTAACACTTTGAAAATTTCAGATTTTACAAAGTAATTAATTAAATTGATTTATTTCGAATTAATAATTAATTAAAAATTTGAAAATAATCAAAGTTGTTCAAAAATTCTGAAAAATTCACACAATGATCTTGATACACGCACAAACACACCAGTATTTTTAGATTTTACAAAATCAAAGCCAGTCGTTCGGAATTTCAGATCGAAAAATCGATTTTCGGAAATGAAAATCTTGAATATTTGACCAAAAATGTCGATTGATCAGTCGAATTGAAGAGAAGAACACAAGGAATCGTTTAAACGTTCTTAAAGCTCGATTACCGTGTGATTTGAGTGAAAAAACGGGCAGCAATTCGTTATATGCGTGTCTGTATATGTGTATGTATTTGTTCTCTGTGACTTAACACGAGAGATGAAGAGAATGACTTAAACAATGAAAAAGACTAAACTGATTATGACTTAACATAACTGATATATATATATATACTAAACTACGAATATGAATTAAAATATATACAACCATGATTATGACTTAATGTTATTACATAGACTTAACTTATTATGACTTAATTAAAACTGACACTAGATTATGACTTAATTAAAACTAATACTTGATTATGACTTAATTAAAACTAATACTTGATTATGACTTAAAGCTATAAACAAAATAAACGAATATGACTTAATTAATTACTAACGAATATGACCGAATATGACTTAACACAGTAAACTCGGTAAGACTTAATCTAAATAAGACTAAATCTGTTTACTATGCTAAATAAGTCATACCGACCATTAAAAAATTAACAACAGGTCATAACGCAGTTTTAAACTAATTATAAGTCATATCTACCTAAAATTAATTAAAGAAAATGCAAATAACTTAATTAACACACAATTATTTACAACTACTAATACAGAAAAATATATTAAGAATAATATTATAAGTTAAACAATTAATAAAAATAAAATAACTAATATAGATTAATTTATCAACGGAAATAAAACAATATTAATAGGACAAACATTACAAAACATTTAATAAAATATTCTAAACAAATAAAATAAATACTTACAATTATTCTAAAATTATAGAAATATGGAATAACAAATATTTAATTAAACAAATTGATAAATAAAATATCAATCAAGAAAACAAGTTGATAAAATAATTAAACAAGTGATTTTTTTTTAAATATTCACAAACGAATCACTTGTTAATTATTAAAGATCAAACCTCAGATATTAACTAGATTAATTACTAGGACTGTTCAACATACCCAATTCACCAACAATTTTGGTGAATGTGGATTCGTCGAGTGACTTAGTAAAAATATCTGTTGTTTGTTCTTCAGTGGGTACAAACAGTAATTCCACTGTACCATTCATGACATGCTCTCTAATAAAATGATACCTTATATCTATATGCTTTGTCCTTGAATGCTGCACAGGATTGTTGGAGATTGCTATGGCACTTGTATTATCACACAAAATAGGAATATTTTGTAATACAAAGCCATAGTCCATCAGTTGATTCCTAATCCACAAGATTTGAGCACAACAGCTTCCAGCAGCTATATATTCAGCTTCGGCTGTAGAGTTGGAAACTGTTTGATGTTTCTTGCTGTACCATGAAACCAATCTACCACCTAGGAATTGACAACTCCCAGAGGTGCTTTTTCTATCTACAACACTTCCTGCATAATCAGAATTGTATATCCAACAAGATTAAAACCAGAATCTTTAGGGTACCAGATACCTAAATTAGGCGTACCCTTAAGATATCTCAGAATTCGTTTAACAGCAATGAGATGAACATCTCTAGGATCCGATTGGAACCTTGCACACAAGCACGTAGCATGCATAATATCAGGTCTACTTGCAGTAAGATAAAGTAATGAGCCTATCATACCTCTGTAGCTTGTAATATCTACCTTAGCAGAATTTTCACATGCTCCAAATTTGACAACTGTGGATGATGGTGTCTTTGCTGAAGAAGAGTCCTCCATTTGATATTTCTTGAAAAGCTCTTTGATGTACTTGGATTGACAAATAAATATACCATCTTGTCTTTGATTTATTTGTAACCCAATAAAGAACTTCAGCTCTCCCATTATGCTCATTTCGAATTTACCTTGCATTAACTTTGAAAATTTCTTGCAAAGAAGATCATTAGTTGACCCGAATATTATATCGTCCACATAAACTTGAACTAATATTATATCATTCTTATGTTTCTTTGTGAAGAGAGTTTTGTCTATGACACCTCTAGTAAATTCATTTTCAAGTAAAAATTCAGAGAGAGTATCGTACCATTTTCTTGGTGCTTGCTTAAGACCATAAATGGCTTTGAAGAGAAAGTAAACATAACCCAATAGATCTGGATCTTCAAAACCAGGTGGCTGTTCTACATATACCTCTTCATCCAGCTTTCCATTCAGAAAGGCACTCTTGACATCCATTTGATAAACATTAAAGTTAGAAAATGCTGCAAATGCCAAGAATATCCTAATGGCCTAAAGTCTAGCCACTGGAGCATAGGTCTCATCATAGTCAATGCCTTCATATTGTGAGTAACCTTTTGCTACCAGTCTTGCTTTATTTCTTGTTACTGTACCATCTTCATCAAGTTTGTTTCTGAATACCCACCTAGTACCAACCACTGTTCTATCTGTAGGTCTGGGTACCAGCTTCCATACTTCTTGTTGTTTAAATTGATTGAGTTCATCTTGCATAGCAATCACCCAATCAGGATCTGACAGAGCTTCTTCAATTTTCTTAGGTTCCATTTCAGATAGAAACCCTGAATAATTACATTGATTTTGAAAAGCTCTTCTAGTCTTTACACCAACATCTAGATCACCAACTATTAGCTCAAAAGGATGAGCTCTATTCCAAACAGTCTGTCAGGGAAGATTTAGTCTTGATGATTCACCTTATTCTTCATTATGATGTTGATTATGACTAGTAGATCCTTCATTAGCTCCCCCTGAGTTGTTGCCAGAATGATTAGATGAGTGTTCAGAAGTATGAGTGGTGTTTTCAATATTATCATTCTTTTCACCACTATTATTCTGATTAGGCTCATCATTGTCATTGGTGTCATTTGCATCAGCAAAAACATCAGGTGGACTATCATCATCTGAATCTAGATCTGTCATATCTTCAAAAGATAGTTTTTCAGATGAATCTTCAGTTTGGATACTAGGGAGTTTAGTGTCATCAAATGTAACATTGACACTTTCCATCATCTTCTGATGTTCAATCAAATACACCTTATAAGCTCTTCTTTCATAACCAACAAAAATTGCTTCATGTGCTTTTGCTTCAAATTTCCCACCTTGATCATCTCCTTCTTTAAGTACAAAGCATTTTGCTCCAAATACGTGAAAGTATTTGAGTGTTGGTTTCTTTTCATTCATAGCTTCATAGGGTGTTTTCATCAAGTCTTTGTTGATAAGAGTTCGATTCTGAGTATAGCAAGCAGTGTTGACAGCTTCAGCCCAAAAATACAATGGAAGCCTTGATTCACTTAACATAGTACGTGCAGCTTCAATCAAGGTTCTATTCTTTCTTTCAACTACCCCATTTTGCTGAGGAGTTCTTGGAGCTGAGTATTGTCTGGTTATACCTTTTTCAGTACAAAAGTCATTCAGAACTGCATTCTTGAATTCAGTTCCATTGTCTGACCTTATAGCCCTCACTGGATACTTGGAATCCAACACAATTAACTTGATGTGATCAATCACCAGTTGTGGAGTCTCATCTTTAGAATTCAGGAACAAGACCCATGTGAACTTTGAAAAATCATCAACAATCACAAGAGCATATCTTTTCTTTGACATAGACATCACATTCACTGGACCAAATAGATCCATGTGAAGTAACTGTAAAGGTTCAGTTATTGAAGACATATCAGTGCTTCTGTGAGTTGCCCTTTTTAGTTTGCCTTTTTGACAGGCATCACATAGTCCTTCCTGTGTAAATTCCATAGAAGGTAAACCTCTCACCAATTCTCTCTTGACCAGAGAGTTCATGGTCTTGAAATTTAGGTGAGAAAGTTTCTTGTGCCATAGCCAACTTTCATTTGTGGATGCTTTAGAATAAAAGCAATTGATTTCTTCAGTGCTTCTAGTGTTCATGTTGGCTACATACAAGTTTCCTTTTCTGACTCCCGTTAGAGATGGTTGTTCACTTCTTTTGTGTGTAATCAGACAATTCTTTTTGTTAAAGTAGACTTCAAATCCCTTGTCACAGAATTGACTGATACTGAGCAAATTATGCTCAAGTCCTTTTACAAAGGACACTTCTTCAATGATAACATTTCCAGCTTCAAGTCTGCTATATCCATCAGTTCTACCTTTGCTGTTATCTCCAAAGGTAACTACTGGGCCGGCCTTCTCCACCACATTTGTCAGCAGGGTTCTGTCTCCAGTCATATGCCTTGAACATCCACTGTCCAAGATCCAGGTTACTCGTTCAACCTGTTCAATACCCTGCAATGACAAATGAATTAAACCTTCTTCGGCACCCAAATTTGATTGGGTCCTGCGGATTTAAAGTATTGACCTTTATCAGGCAAAACAACATCTTTAATTTTAACATCTTTAGTCAATAAACATTTAACCTTATAAACAGATTTGAAAATCTTTTGTTTTATCTTGGGTATCCATGTTTCTCTAGCAGCAATAACACTTGTGTCATTGACTGGACATTTGATCTGGTAAACATTCTTGGTAACCTTTTGTTTAGGCTTAGGTACAAATGTCTCTCTCCTAACTTGAGGAGGAAAAGCAGTCTTTGATCGAACATTATTGTTCCTGTTCATGTGCTGTCGAGGAGCATTCTGTTTAACACATGCATAACTACCATTAAAATAAGCACGCATATTGTTAAAAGCACAAGACATACAATTGATAACACCACATGCTTTATGATTAGAATCAATGATAGGCATGGTATTTTTCTGTTTCAACTTATTACCACCTAATCCAGTCTTAGAAGAACTAGCTGATTCAACAACTTTGACTAGCACTTTAGGTACATCTTTCTTGAATGAAACATTCGTTGTATTAGTGTCCTCAACTGATTTAGCCTTAACAAATACTGTGACATCTTTCTTGGATGAAACATTCTTTGGATTAGTGTTCTTAACAGTTTTATCCTTAACACATTTATCCTTAACAAAGACTGTGCCATTAGCACTATCCTCATTTCTCATTTCTTCTTGGATAACCATAGAAAGAATATCTGGTGGTCCAGCATCAGATTTTTTAAATAGAGGTTCTTTAACATTTTTGAGCACATATGGTATTCCCCTTTCTTTAGCACTAACAGGATTAGGCGAATTTATGCCCAACGATCCAACAGCTTCATTGTAACCATACCCTATACCTGTTGTTCGTTCTACAACTTGATTGTTAAAGAACTCTTTGGAAACTTTAACCGAATTATAACAAGCCCTGACCTGTGTTTCAAGTTCAGTAATTCTAGCCATTTGTTTGCCTACAACTTCTAGAATAGCTTTCTCCTTTTTATAAAGCATTGTTATTTCATCTCTTTGTTGATCTTGATTAATATGCACCTTTTTCAATTCTGACACTTCATTGCCAAGATTAGTGCTTAACAGATCTAGTCTTCTATAATCAGTTTTTGCATTATCTAAGGAATTATAAAGACTACGAATCAACTCAGGATCAGTAACAATTACCTGTTTGTTATGATGATCAGATGCTTCATCATTTGCCACCAGTGCAAAATTTCCATATTCTTCATCTTCGCTGTCCGTGTCATCCCAACTCTTACCAGCCGCAACATAGGCTTTTCCAAGTTTCTTTTTCTCAGCAGCAAAATCTCTTCTTTGAGTTTGCTTCGGTTTCTGACATTCAGTGGCAAAGTGCCCTAATTCATTACAGTTGAAGCAACGAATCTTGATTCTGTCAACAGATCCAGTTTTGTATCCTCCCCTGTTACTAGAGGAAGAAGAGCCTCTTCTTTGGAATCTGTTATTTGACTTAAACCTGTACTTTGGATTTCTTCTGAATCTGAAGTTGCCAAATTGTCTTACCATCAATGCCATGGATTCATCTTCCAGTTGATCTAACTCTTCCAATGAATAGAAGTCTCCACCATCCTGAGTAGGTGGTGTTTGACCAAGTTCTACTTCAGTCTTTTCCTTGTCTGAGCTGTAAGGTAGAACAACCTTAGCTTCCACTTCATTAGGTGTCTCAACTACAAGAGCTGTAGATGAACTTGGCACTCTTCCTTTACCAAAGACCTCCCTCTGCTGTACTTGTTCCAGTTCATAGGTTTTCAGAACACCAAACAATCTTTCAAGAGCAATCTTATTCAAATCTCTTGATTCTCTGATGGCTGTTATCCTATGTTCAAGATGAGTGGGCATTGTCAACAAAAACTTCATATTAATCTCCTTCTGTGTATATTTCTTGCCATTGACTTGCAAGTTGTTGATAATTTTGTTATACCTTTCAAACACTTCCTGAATGCCTTCATTAGGGCCAGCTCTAAAGTGTTCATACTCAGAGCTTAAAATCTGAAGTCTGTTTTCCCTGACTTCATCAGTTCCTTCATTGATAGTCTCAATAGTTTCCCACATGTGTTTTGCAGTTTTACAATTTATCACATGACTGTACATCACAGGATCCAGGGAATCTATTAAAATAAGTCTCAAATTCTTATCTAGTCCTGCGTCCTCTTTTTCAGCAGGAGTAAAAGAATCAGCATGCTTTGGAACAGATGTTGCAGGTGATACAACAATTCCTCCAACAATAGATTCAGATATATGTTCTTTTGGAATTATAGGTCCATTCTGTAGAACACCCAAATATTTAGAATTTGCGACATCAAGAAACAACTCCATTTTATTTTTCCACATTGTATAATTGTCCTTGTTAAACATGGGAATTTTAACAATGCTTTTTGACGACATGATGAATTTTTAAGTGAGTTAAAAATTCGAGATAGATTTTTGGCGGAATAAAATTAGGATCTTGATTTGTATATCAATCAATAGGCTCTGATACCAATTGTTAGGTCCACTATGATTGTAAAAGGGGGGGGTTGAATACAGTCTATATCAATTTCTCAAAATTTATTCGTTAAATAATTTTCACTTAAACGAATATTTTGTGCGAAATAAATTGACTCGGATTTCAAGTTGAATATAACTGTATATTAACTTAATGTAGTGTTACAAAATCAATCCAAACTATTATCAAGTGTTTAATAACTAATTAGAAAATTCGACATGAACTTTTCTAATTTAGTTAATAAATCTCAAGATAAGTTTTAGGAAACTTAATTCGCTAGTAATACAAGAATCATAAGTAGATAAGTTCTATCTGATAGAATATTACAAAGATGATGAACTTGAATTTATGTGAATTAATTTGTTCTTGGTGTTCTTGATATTTGAGAGAGAAAACTGCTGTGTTTTTCCAGGATTTTGCTGTGTTCTGTTCTGTATTCCATTCTGCTGCTTCTGCTATGTTATATAGGTCTATACTCATTAGATATGACTTAAACTGCTTCAAGACCTATTAAATCAGCTGTCAGCATGACTTAATCTTGCTCCAAGACATAATTTTCTGTAGGTATGACTTAGAAAATGTGTCGGTATGACTTAATCTTCAACAGTGTGGTCGGTATGACCTAAACACTTTTGTCGGTATGACCTAACACCTTTCCAGAAATATCTTGCTTCGGTATGACCTAGCAGATTTGAGGTCGGTAAGACATAATCCATTCAGCAGCTCGGTATGACCTAATCTTATGCTTAGTATGACTTAGATTTAAGTCATGTCGGTATGACCTAATTTAAGTCATACCGAACTAAACTTAGTCAAGACATAATCCATTCAGCATTTAATTAAGTCATATTGATCCTTTTAATTAATTAATGATTAACTAATTCATGATTAATTGATACAATAATTAACTTAATAAATAAATTAATTCTATTAGAATTAATTCATTAATTAAATAAATTAAATGATTTATATCAATTAAAAATAAATTAAATTAAATCAATAACTAATTAATTTAATTCTTCCAAACCACGGAAAATAATAAAGAATTATCACTGACTTATGTTGACGTTCGATGTACTGTCTAGTTCATGATCGACTAACTTCAATGATGCTTCTTCACTTCTGACTTTAAGCTGTGGTTTATTTCTTCTCTCAATTTTCTTGTACTTTGATTGATTTTCAATCTATCACTCGAAAAATCTCTATCACTGTAAATGAATCCATTCACTTCAATGTTATACTGAGGCTTGATCAGATACCTGATACGTCTTCCAGTGTGAAACATCAAAACTATAGATTGACTTCCTTCTTTCTTCTGACAGATATTGCTTCCTGAGATTCCTGTGACAGATCATACGGATATTTATTTATTACAATTTGGTTTAAGTTGATTAGGATCCTCGAACTACAAATAGGCTGATTCATATGCCTTTCAACTTTACCTTATAAACTGAACTGAAGTCCCAAATCTCCTCGATGTGGGACTGGGGTGTTACAAACTCCCCCACTTAAACTCCTTACGTCCTCGTCAGGCCTGAATGAATATCCCATAGGTCCAAGATCGTTTATCTCTTGCCATTGTGGGATAATAACGGCTGCCTTCGTGTCCCCACCTCCAGATCTCTGCCCATTATGGGATAATACAACCAGACTTCGTGTCCCCACCTCCGGTAACTTGACGAATCAAGCTTTTGAGAGTCGATTCTGATACCATATGTATCAGAAAGTTTAATCATGAAACTTTCATGCAAGACAGAAAACTTTCATGATTATAATTATAATCGGTATCATAGAAGACTTCTCTTCTGAATGTATTAGGTATGGGACTAGTCCATTTCCTAGGGAGCGTTTTGCGATCCTGTAGACTTCCGCTTAGGATTGACGCGTAGGGTAGTGAATTAAATTTTGGGCTGATGTTCTCGATTATGTGAATTTTGACATGTGTGATTTTTTGAGTTATTTTATTTTGTGTGCAATGTGATCGTTATTTATGCATCTAAAAGTCTTATTTTATTTTTGAACGGAAGTAAGAAACATGAGCACTCGAGGCCGAGGCCGAGATAGAGGCAACGGAAGCAACGGCCACCACAACAACGACGGCAACAACAATGATTGGGGTAATATGTTTAACCAGCTAGCGTAAACCATAGCTAGACTCATTGGGAACCAGCAACCGGCTCAACAAAGCATTGTATCGGAGTTCAAGCGGTTAAATCCTCCTACTTATGATGGTGCAACGGATCCAACTGTTGTCAAAAAATGGACACAAGAAATGGAAAAGGTGTTTGAGCTGATGGGAAGTAATGATGCACAAAAAGTAACTTTAGCTGTGTATCAGTTGCAGGGCAGCGCTTATGATTGGTGGCTGATAGAGCAGAGAAGAAACGAGGCAAATCCTGATTCTGTTACCTGGGAAAGATTCAAGGCTGCATTGATTGACAAGTATTTTTCGAGAACTGTGCGCATCCAAAAAGAGAGAGATTTTATCAGACTTGAGCAAGGAGACAAAACAGTGATAGAGTATGAAGCAGAGTTTGCGAAGTTCTCTACGTACGCTCCTACTCTGGTTGCAGACGAAGCTAGTCGTGCTAGAAGACTAGAAAAGGGACTTAGGGCTGACATTAGGCATGCGATTACCAATTTTTAGTTAGGTACGTACGAGCAAGTGTTTAATAATGCTCTTGTGGTTGAAAGGGGTTTGGTAGATGCAAAGAAGAAGAAAGACGAAGATGGTAAGAAGAGGAACGAGCCTGCAAGTGGATTCATTGATAATAGGCCAAAGAAGTTTGGCAACCGAGGGTTTAGTGGAAATGCGAATAAAGGAACTCAAGGGAACAAACTACAATGTTCTAGGTGCGATCGTAATCATTTGGATAAAGACTGTCGATGGAACACGGGTGCTTGTTTTAGCTGCGGTGAGATGGGACATAGGTTGCAGAATGTCCAAAACGCGATCCAACCAAAGACAAAAATAATGATGCAAGTAAAGGCACTTTGGCAACTCTTCTTGGACCTACCTACGGACGAGTATATCAGCACCAACCAAAACAAGATTAAGGTACGAATTTATTTGCTATGTCAATTTATTTGAAATAAGGTGTTATTTATGAACTTGTTGCATTTATGTGTTTTTATATTTTATTGTAAAATTTGAGGACAATTTTTTTTTTAAGGAGGGTAGAATGTAATACCCTGTATTTTCTAGCAAATCAATTTTTTTTATAAATATATTTTCATACTTATCAGATTTATTTTTAATTATCTTTTTGTATATATACAATTATTAATATATATTTTCTAAGATTATCATTTTAAGAGTTATAAATTTTGAAAGAAGTTAGTTGAGATAAAACTACAGTTTATATAGTATATATATTTATGTAAACAGATTGACACAAATTTTCTTATATAACTCAAGTAGTTAGGCCATTCCTGTGTACACATTTTGGTTAATTAGCACGGTAAAAAGGAAAACAAGACACAGTTATCCAAATCGTATTTTTTAAAATCAAGGACTTCAAGTTAGATTAGTATGAACCACTTACATTGCTTATTAGGATGTGTGTATATATACATTATGGTCAAAATATAAAACAAAATAGAGTAACTAATTAGGTGAGAGGAAGAAAGAGCGAGCTTGTATCATTACGTATGATTATTTTGCTATGCTTTTTCAATTATATTTTATATTTTATTTACTTTTAATGTGGTATATGAATAATGTATATTTTATTTATCGATTATTTGATTTTTACCCTTGGGCATGTAATTTATTGTCATGGTATATTAGGAGGATGACATCTTCATTTTTATGGATATAATTAATTAGAAGTAGATATCATTCATTCTTCCTACATGATTTAATTATTCTTGATTTGTAAAATTTATTCTGTTATGGATATTAATTATTCTATTATTATGATATTTAATCGGTTGAATGAGTTTAAGCGATATAGATTAGTGGTTTTGTTGATATAAAAGGCCATGCGAGTTAACCTATTTGGTTTATATTGGTTTTAAGTAGCACAGTGTAGATTTATATTACAACTTCATGTTAGCCATTTAAGGTATGATTACTTGTTTGTTACTTAAATATGTTATATAGTAGCTCGCTTGGTGACATATTAATATATTCTTTAAATGAGTGTGGTTACAAAGTGGCCGGCTAAAGTTTTGTACACATGCATGCATAATTGTATATTTAGTTTCTCCTTAATTTATAATATTAAATTAATGAATGGGTGTCAGCCTAAATGATTTCAAGAAATAGTTTTATGTATCTGACTTTGGTTCGGTAATCTTGGTGCCTGCGACTTTGTGTGATTTCAATTATTTTAGTGTATTAATTATTTTATTTTGTATGGTTTAATTTGAATCTAGGATACATTCGTGCTTTTAAATTTTGTTAAGGTTTGGTCGCACGCAAGGTAAGTTAATTTTTCGTGCTCTCCGATATATTTTTAATTTTTTTTTATATTTGAAATGTTTTTAAATGTTTTAAATCTTTAATATTTTTGTACGAAAATTTGGATCGAATATGATTTTTAGATATAAGAATTCCCAGCTAGTTATGACTTATGAACCTGTTATTAATTGCGTATTGTTCCGAAACTAGCCTTTGATACCTTACTAGGGCATGATTTTTATGATACCTTCGGGAGTGCACACTTTATGATACCTTAGTAAGGGACGCATTATTGACACTTATGAACCTATGATAATGTGTCACCAAGTATTTGTGACCTTAGTGAACTATGGAATTTATTATACGTTTTTGAATTTTGATTCTGAAACTATGACTTACTAACTATGAAATTGTGAACTTTGATTTATGAAATTTGTAAAATATTTTTGTGAAACTTACTTGATCAACTGGTTAGTTCGATTAGTTTTCTTGTTGGGCTGTGTAGCTCATTATTTGTGAATTTTCATGTACTTAGCAAATGGGCTTGCATGGAATTGGATTACAGTTGAACCCGTGTCTTTTAATAATGTTCTAGTTGCTAGCTATTTTCATTTGAGGAGCTGTGTAACATCCCTAGATCCGGGGTCGGGGATCCAGGCTGTCACTCTGTCCTTAATTCCCATTTTTAATAAACATTATTCTTAACCTTCAACTTATCATGTTGTGACCCCTCAATCAAACACAACATTCACAAATTATAGGCTCAGAGATGAAATGAAATCATTACTAAGTTATTACAACCATCTTGAAATAGTTATTACAACCCAAATTGTCATAGTCTTAAAAGTTCAAACTTAATAGGGATTACCATCTAAGGCGGCATTTGCGGCCAAAAAGAGGTTTGGTTTTCAGAAACTTACACAAGTCATGCTTGTAAATAAACCTAACCAACCTAAGGTGTAAACCTATCCAACTTAGTCTGCTCACCTGTCGTAATGCTACCGAGTGCGGCCTCGTCACCTGCCTCGTAAATAGTCTCCTAAACTCCTGACCGGTTAGCACTCTTTTGCGGAGGGTCTGACTTGTTCTTTCCATGCTTATTTGTTGTTGTGTAGTATATATATAAAAGAAAAGCAAGAGTGAGCAATACAGCTCATCCACATAATAATAGTTATCAAAGTATTTTTGTTATCTTCAACCATATGACATATCTTATACTGGTATTGTACCATCATTATACATCTTTCATTCCTTATCTAGAAATATAATGAGGAATATCTGTGGTACTTCGAATAGTTCATCACTCTGTCAACACTATCAGTAATTGAGCACCTAAGCTTTCATTACAGTGTTGCAGTACAATTCCAATTGGAAGAATAGGATTATGATGGAGCCTCTTCCACGATATCTGGTGATCAGCCAATGTATCGTGCCTCTACTTTTCTACTAGTAGAAGGACGACGTTCCCTTATCGGGTTGCACCCTTACCGCATATGGGCCTTAATATTTGGACTACGCCCGAGAGCGTAGCCCCCTCTTCCTCCAATCCCTTAAAGAATCCTATCCATCATTGGAACAAAATTTAATCCAGTTCCCCCAAGCACAAAACTTTTTGACAGGTTTGGTAACAGTTCTATATCAAGCACAGAGCTTGTTGATAGGCCTGATAACATTTAAATTGCTTTACTTCCATAAATAATTGAGGAAGTAACTTTGACATGTGAGTTGGCCTTAGTCAACATATTTCATTTACTTAGGAAGCTCATTACAAAACATAACTTAGGAGTTGATCGGAGTCTTTGAGTACTTAGTCAAACCTGAGCCCCGCCTTACTAGGTAGGGTGTATTTATTATTTGTATTAGAGATAGCGAAAGGAGAAAACATTAATACTGGCTCCCAAAACCTTGGGTTCCCGATTTTTGATAAGTTCATGAGTGATAGAGACACATTTCGATGAGTGTGACTATTAGTAATTAATAAATGGGAACCCGTACTATTTTTTTTTAAATAATTTTCCGACGATCAGAAATATTTAAAATAATTTTTAAAGTCTTAAATAACTTTTAAATAATTAATATGATTTTTAAATCATCCTGGAGTATTTAATAAATATTCAAATAATATGTATTAAATAAATAATCCGCTTGGGATAATTAATAATTATTTAAATAATATCATCAAAGGGATTTTTAATCCAAAAATATCCAATTTATATTTATTGGAAGATTTTCAAATCGATTGTACGTCATATATCATCTCCGGTGACTTCTGGGTTTTTTATGTCCTTAACCGGACGAAATACCTCCGACTCCCTTACTTAAGAAAAGGGCATTAATGTACCCTACTTGAGGATCTTAACACAACATCGTATGCATGTATATGTATTATGCATACGTACTTACTTAACAGGTTTATGTATCTTCGTAAATAAACCATACATCTCATGCTAATTCGAAAAATACTTTTAAGCAGTTCATAACAGTTATATCACAACAACAATAGTTTAGAAATACTCGAAGTACACATTCTAAAATTTGCCTGATCGTGTCGGAATAGTCTGGGCTCTGGTTCTAGCGTGATGATCTATAACAACCAATATGGTTTGGTTAGTTCGTTAAACAATCCCGTCGAATCGATTATTCACATAGAGACACAACTTCGTAATGATACATCCTTACTACACATTTGGCTTATTATAAGTCCATGATATCCTTTAACCACTTTCGATAATTATTGGTTTCGTAACGACTTTCTCTAGGGGTCATTTTCAACGAAGCTAAAGTTCGTCTCGTATCGTCCCCTAAAAGGGTTTTTCACTTGCGCAACTTTGATTCGAAAGATTCTATAAAATCGAAAAATAAACGTTTTCATGAAATTCTTTTTCTCACTTCTTCTTAACTGTCCAGAGGATTTTTTATCCAAATTTCATAATTAAGAACATCTTTTGATAGCTCAATTGTTGCTCTAAACATAGCTTCTTTCTGCTGTGGTTTCTCATGCGCATTCTTGACTTAAACATTTCTATAAAATCGAAAATTTTGTATTTCTACTCCAAATTTTTATGGGATCTTAACCACTAACCACGTTACTCCTCATAAAATTTTAATTATCAAAAACCATTTTCAAAGGGCTCGTCTGGCTTCGTAAATCAGTCAAGTTTAATGAATCGTCCATTTTAACCGATTTCACTAAAACGAGCATATCTCTTAAACCGTAAATCGTAATCACATGATTTTGGTGTCAAAACAAACTACAAAACAAGTCCTACTGGTTTATGGCCAAAAACTTGCCAAGAAAACATTTGTTCAATTCGGCATTAACTGCTCAAATGATCTAATGAAATTTTGACATTATAACCGCATTAAACCGAACATTTCCAAATTCCATGAACTCCATCTAGCCACATAAGGCAACCATACAACATCAAAATCATATAACCATCATCAAAGGTCTCTAAGACCAGTGGTAACATCCATTTATCACCACCTAAGATTTACACCTCATTAAAGAGTTTATAACTTTAAAACCACTTAAACATGTCCAATCTTGCATCCAATTTCCATATTAACTTAAAAACTTAGAAACTTAAGATGGGTGTGAGAAGTTATACCTTCCTTGGAGTCTTAACAACCTTTTACAAGCTTAATAATCCTCAAGAACACCTTATATAGCCTTAACAATCTTTAACCTTCAAGATCTAAACAAGAGTTCATCTTCAGTTTACTATTCATCATGAACTTTGCCTAATTCTTTCACCATGCTAAACACCAAATTAAATCATGGGATTTTGAACATACCTTAGTTATATGGTGGAGGGGATGTGGTCAAATTTTCATGAATTATGAGGGAGTGGAGGTAGGGTTTTGATGTTTTTTTTCTTGCTTCTTGTAGTTGCCGAATGGAAAGAACAAGGGGGGGGTTTGCCTTGGCTAACTTTTGTAGTTGAATGTTATAAGGATATAACATGTATCTCTCCTTATATTTGCTGCATTCTTTTGTCAAAGAAGATCCATACCTTGCCTCCAAATTCAACCAATAAAGCTACTTTATTCCATTTTTGGTGGAACTTGTTTCCTTAAGTGAATAGTCTCTAGTTTGGTTGGTTTAGTTGGCTTGTAAGTGAGTTGGTTTGCATGGAATTATATGGAGCTTGCATGACTAGCTACTTGCATGGGATTTACATGGCTTCTTGCCACCTTTATCATTTTCCAATATTTATTCCTTAATTTCCATGCTAATCTTCAATAATTCTTAAAATGTTTTTGGTGTAAAAACCCTTTCAAGTAACCTTCCAACATTTTAATTTCCTTATTCTAGTTCCTTGGTTGCATGGTCATTTTTGAATTATATAACCCTTGGGCTTGTCATAATACTCGTATTTATCGATATCTCATAAAACGTAGGTCGTAGGTGAAGTAGGATTCCTCGAATTCCGACAACTTGTACATACACTTATTTCGCTTAAGAAATCATAATATGAACTCAAATCTTAAATATTCATCATTCATAAGTGGTGGATGGGATCATATCTCTTAAGTAGTGAAATTACTATTCATTCATGTCGTTAACAATAGTACAAAAATCAGGGTTCTTACAACCTTCCCCCTTAAAAGGATTTCATCCCGGAATCAGGTTGAAAATAAATGGGGGTACTTCTCTTGCCTTGCACTTTCCAGTTCCCAGGTGGATTCCTCTACATTATGATTCTGCCACAAAACTCTAACTAGTCTGACCACCTTGTTCCTGAGTACTTGCTCCTTGTGGTCCATAATTTCCACTGGTTGCTCTATATAAGACAAGTCTGGCTGTTGATCTACATGCTCATATTCCACCATATGCTTGGCATCGGGGTTGTACTTCCTCAACATAGACACATGGAACACGTTATGTACTTGCTGCAGACTTGGAGGTAAGACTAACTCGTAAGCCACCGTTCCAATCCGCCTTAAAATCTCGAAAGGTCCAATATATCTCGGGCTCAACTTTCCTTTATTTCCAAACCTCATCAATCCTTTCCAGGGAGATACCTTTAGCAGCACCATGTCTCCTACTTTATATTCTCTGTCCTTCCGAGCTAGGTCGGCATACTTACGTTGTCTGCTTTGGGCTGCTGCCAGTATTCCCCTGATTAGAACTATCACATCTCTTGTATGTTGTACCAGTTCAGGTCCTAATATCTTCCTTTCACCAACTTCTTCCCAACATATGGGAGAATGACATTTCTAGCCATAAAGGGCATCATACGGGGGCATTCCTATACTTGAGTGATAACTGTTGTTATACGCAAACTCAATCGAAGGTAAGTGCTCTTCCCAACTTCCCTTGAAATCCATAACACACACTCTCAGCATATCCTCTATGGTCTGAATTGTTCTTTCGCTTTGTTCGTCAGTCTGGGGGTGGTATGCAGTACTCATGTTTAGCTTGGTTCCCACACATTCCTAAAAGCTCCTCCAGAACCTGGAGTTAAATCTCGGGTCTCTATCGGACACAATGCTCACGGGAACTCCATGACGTACCACAATTTCCTTTACATAGATGTCTACTAACCTGTCGACAGTGTACCTCTCGTTGATTGGGAAAAAGTGGGTGGACTTGGTCAGTCTATCGACAATCACCCATATAGCATCATGGTTAGTCTTGGTCTTTGGGAGTCCTACTACAAAATCCATGGCTAGGTGCTCCCACTTCCATTCTGGAATCTCTAGGGGTTGCAGTAGTCCACTAGGTCGCTGGTGTTCCGCCTTTACTCGTTGGCAGGTCAAACATTTATTCACCTATTCTGTCACATCTTTCTTCATGTTGGGCTACCAATAGTATTCTTTCAAATCTCTATACATCTTCACGGTGCTTGGGTGCACAGAGTTCCTTGAGTTATGTCCTTCATATAGAATCTCATCCTTTAATTCTTGAACATTTGGGACCCAAATTCTCGTTGCATATCTCATGATTCCTCCTGCATCTCATTCACACTTAATTTCCTCCCCGGTCAATGCATCTTCTTCTGAGTTCTTCTCCTCTTCCATCTTTTGCTCTTGGCACATTCGAATCTTTTCCAATAACGGAGGCTGGATTTGAATTACCATTAACACTTCTTGACTACTTCCCGATTTCTTAACCTCGATTTCCAGCTTTTCCATTTCTTTTACCAATTCTTCTGCTGAGGTCATCATCTTGAGCCTCTCCTTTCTACTAAGGGCATCGGCCACCACATTGGCCTTTCTTGGATGATAACGAATCTCACAGTCGTAATCCTTGATTAACTCAAGCCATCTTCTCTGTCTCATATTCAATTCTTTCTGGGTAAAGATGTACTTGAGGCTTTTATGATCTGTGTAAATTTCACACTTTTCTCCATATAGGTAGTGTCTCCAAATCTTTAATGCGAAGACTATCGCGGCTAGCTCTAAGTCATGGGTAGGGTATCTTATTTCATACTCCTTCAACTATCGGGAAGCATATGCAATCACCTTATGGTACTGCATGAGCATGCAACCTAGTCCTTTATACGATGCATCACTATAGATCACAAAGTCCCCCTTATCATATGGAAGTGCTAGCACCGGGGCGGTCATTAACCTTTTCTTTAGCTCTTGAAAGCTCTCTTCACATTTCTCATTCCATACAAACTTTTCAGTCTTTCTGGTGAGTCGGGTCAATGGGGCTGCCAGCTTGGCAAAGTCTTGTACAAACATTCTATAATACCCGGCTAATCCCACGAAACTTCTTACTTCGGCCAGGGTGGTCGGTCTCTCCCAGTTTGATATTGCCTCTATCTTGGCCGGATCAACTAGTACTCCTTCGCTACTAACCACATGACCTAAGAATTGTACCTCCTTCAGCCAAAATTCGCATTTAGAGAATTTGGCATACAACTTTTCTTCCCTCAGGATTCTAGGACAATTCTCAAGTGTTCTGCATGTTCTTCCTCAGTCTTTGAATAAATCAAAATATTGTCAATGAAAACTATGACGCACTTGTCTAGGAATTGTTTGAATACTCGGTTCATCAAGTCCATGAATGCCGCGGGGGCATTAGTTAGCCCAAAGGACATTACTAGGAACTCATAATGGCCGTACCTAGTGCGAAAAGAAGTCTTGGGTATATCTTCCAGTTTGATCTTTAACTGATGATACCCCATTCTCAGTCTATCTTTGAAAAGTGAACCGCTCCCTTGAGTTGATCAAACTGGTCGTCAATCCTAGGCAAGGGGTACTTGTTCTTAATGGTTAACTTATTCAGCTCTCGGTAGCCTATACATAACCGCATACTACTATCCTTTTTCTTTACAAACAACACTGGGGCACCCCACGGGGACATACTTGGTCTTATTATGCCCTTGTCCAACAGTTCTTGCAACTGAGTGGCCAGTTCTTTCATCTCAACGGGGGCCAATCGGTAAAGGGCTTTAGAAACTGGTGCAGTTCCTGGTGCTAATTCCTACATCTTCAAACTCCCTGACAACTGGAATGTCCTTCAGTTCAGGGGTTCCTCGCTTCGTGTCTACTACATAAGCTAAGTAGGCCTCGTTGCCCTTTCGTACTAACTTTTTGGCTTGAGCAACAGTCAAGAATTTTTGAGTTTGTCGCTGTCATTTGAATATGACCTCTTTCTTTCCTGACACCTTTATCCTAACTTTCTTGCTCTTGCAATCAATCTGGGCACCATTACTTGCCAACCAATCCATTCCTAAGATGACATCGAATCCGCCTAACTTAAACGGAATTAGGTCTGCCCGAAAGTGGTGACCTCCTATTATTATATCGCAGTTAGGATATATCTGGCTTACAGGAACCACTTCGTGGTTAGCTATTTCTACCATTAGTCATTCCTTTAACATTTCTGCTTTCAAGTTCAATTTACGTGCAAAATCTCGCGATACAAAAGACTTAGTAGCTCCAGAATCAAACAAAGTATTTGCACTCAAGGTGTTAAGGGAAAGGGTACCTACGATGACATCCTCATCCCTCACTGCATCCTACACTGTCATGTTGAAAGTCCTAGCAGTGGGTGGTCGATTGGACGCAGTACCGCTCATCCTTGATCCCGTCATTTTAGTTTGGGGCAATCTTTCCTCCAGTGATCCGTGCCTCCACACTGGTAGCATTTCATGAGTGAGTTCCTCTGGGGGAAATTGTTGGAATAGTGTCCGATCTGTCCACACTTAAAACATGTCATCGTACCCTGGAGACATACCCCTGAATGTTTCTTACCACAAGTCTTGCAACTAGGTAGGGGAGGGCACGATTGTCCTGATGTGGGTGCCCTGGTTGGTCCACCTCCTTGGCCAACACTCTTGCTTTCTGTCCTGTTAAACCCTGTACTTTTGGCTGGCTGGGACACTATCCCTCTAACCAACTTGCTGGGGAAACTCCCACTTACTACACCTCCACTTCGTCTTTTAAACTTCCTTTCCTTCATGAATTTGTCCTTTTGGGATTGCTCACTTCCTGCCTCTACAATCGACGCCTTCTGTACTAGAGTGACGTAATCCTAATTTCCAACACCGCGACGCGGTTCTGAATCCACTGTTTTAATCCCTGTTGAAACCTCCTTGTCTTCTTACTTTTGGTGTTCACATATTCTGGAACGAACCTTGACAGCTCAGTGAACCTAGCCTCGTATTCAGCTACTGTAAGAACCCTGATTTTTGGTAGGAATTAAAACTTTTTTTATGTAATGGAATATAAATGTGGCAGTGGTTCCGATGAATGTATATTTAATCGATATGGGTCCCAATGTTTATATGCCACGAAGAATGCAATAGGTTGCCAACTTAGATTAGAATAATCTATCTCCTGGAAAGAAAGATATAGTAAATTCCAAAGAGGAAGATTATTCTCATGTCATCCAAATCGATATCTGTTATAAGTCCAGTGGTTCCGTAAAAGGGTTAAGGAATGCTCAAAAGAGAACAAGGACCTTATTTCTAATTATAAGGAATAAAGAAAGAATAAGTGATGAATAGTGTTTTGGTGGAATTAGGAATATTATTAGACGACACTATATAGAAGTACCCGGAACGGATTTCTGAGTTCATATTAATGATCCAAGGGGAAAAAGAGTGTATGTAAAAGTTATCGGATTCTGAAAAATAGCACTTTTATTTTCCCCGAGATTTCCCTGGACAGTAAAAGACTTTAGGAATTATTGAAAGGATTTAAGGAATATAGGTTCAAGAATTATTAAAGAGAATGGAGAATGACAATATAAATATTAAGACGGTTTCCGATGAAACCCTAACTAGAAATCTTCGAGATATTCCTCCGAATGGTCAATGAATTAAGCAATAACCGGACAAAAGAGCAAGCATAAAGCCAAGGTGCATGCATGTGCAAGAGGATAAGAGCAAGTAACCAAGCTAGTTACAAGGGAATTAGAACAATTAGCAAGCAAACCAAGTACTTAGTTTAAAAACCATAAGAATGCAACACTTGTCCCTTCCAATTGCATCACCCATGACCTAATCACTTTAATAAAGTGGCTTTAGGCTAGATATTATCCATACAACACAATAATTCAAGAGATTAGATCAAGAAACAAGCCAAGTAACTCCATCTCTCCATTGTCTTCAAACTGCCCAGCAGGAGCATCAAGGTAAGAAAAATTCATATCTCCACTTCTACCCATTCTAAAATCACCAAATTTTAACCATAGCTTCTCCACTCCATGGGTAAGATTCGTTCAAAATTTCATGGCCAACAAAGGAGTGTAGCCTAGTCAAATACCTCCCCCAAGTTGAAGAAACCAAACTGCCCTGTCTTGACAGTTTCTGTCCAGCGGAAAAAGGGGGCTCAAAACCCTAGCTAGTAATCTTCAAATTTGATGAACTAGGACTCAAAACAAATCTTATGAAGAGGCCAAGATGTGGTAAAAATTTGAGAGTCAAACTCTTATTTTTCGATTTTCTTTGATTTTTACAAGTTTAGGGTAAATAGTAACTTTCAAGAAACTAACTTTGTTTTTCTTGATTTCTTGGATGATCTAAGCTTGGTTAAGGTTGTAAAAGGATTATTCAAGGCTTAGTAAGGTCTTACACACACCAAGGAAGGTATGGAACTCATGAAACCCTAACCCTTACTTTGAGATTGTGCATGTTCTTGATGGATTTTAACTTAGTTATGATTATGGTGATGTTATAAGCATGATTAGTTAGTGGTTTAGTGATTTAAGTAAAATGATGCACATGATGGTGAAGTGTAATATTTCTGGACTTGTTGAGATGAATAGCATGTGTATAAGTTGTATGGATGCCCGGTGTGGCTTGGTTTGATTGTGGTAAATTTGGAAACGATCGATTTATAGCAGTCATAATGCCCGATTTTCGTTAGACCTTAAGAATCCGTTAATAACAGTTGGTATAATTTCCTGAACTGGTTGATTATATGACATGTCCTTGTAGATCTCGAGCCATGGATCGTTTTGGCGAAAGAATCGAAACAAACAGACTTACGGTTTAGAAATTATGGCCGATTTACTAAAAGTCGTTCGAAACCGTAAGTACGAGTTCGTTATTAAAGTTAAACCTCGGTAAAATATGTAAGTTAGTGACGAATCATGGTAATTAAATATTAGAGATCATAAGGAATGTGTAGGAGAAAACCTCGTGTCAAACGGATCGTTTTTCAATTTTATAAAAATATTTGAATCGAGGTTAAACGCGAACGAACCCCTAAAAGCACACTTGGTTATAACTTTGGTTAATCACTTAGAAAACAGGCGATAAAACTCGAGGTATAATCTTGGTTCGTAAATGACCTACCTTAGCACTAACATGACTTAAGTATATACCAAGTGTAAGTGTAATGACGAGCCGTAATAGCGAACAAGTGTCTGGTTAAAACGGTATTAATAAGAGTTACACTTAGCTTCTTAAAAGCGTTAAGTGATTAAACTCGA
Organism: Saposhnikovia divaricata; assembly: GCA_036435485.1. NCBI lineage: Eukaryota > Viridiplantae > Streptophyta > Magnoliopsida > Apiales > Apiaceae > Saposhnikovia > Saposhnikovia divaricata. The sequence goes on from CM071601.1 coordinate 42,824,584, forward strand.
ATATTTTGATTATGTATAGATCACCGGACCACCCCGAGTCATGCCACTAGCATAATCTGGAGTACCAGACAAGTTTCAAATTCCCTTTTTAAAGGCTGTTGCTGTGATAATATATATATATATATATATATATATATATATATATATATATATATATATATGCCATAGCATGCATGCTTACTTTCAAGTTATATTGATACACTTGTTCCCTGAATTATTGTTGGCTTATAATCTAGATAGTGAATAATCAGTTATAAGCTGGATATTGCTAATATCCTTAGAGAAGGGCATATGAATCTCATTCTTTGATTATAGACCGGGAGTCAGTATTTCTTGATATATCGAGATTATTTTTATAAGGAAATATTGAGCAAATATTTCCCATCAATTATTTGATGAATATTATTTGAATATTCCTTCGAGATTAATCATGAATATTATTTTGAATATTCATTCGAACCTTATATAATTTACAAATACTATTTTGAACATTCATTCGAACTCAAGTTATTCAATAAATATTATTTTATATATTCACTTGAGCTTTCTTTAGACAATAAATATTACCTTCAATATTCAATTAAAGTCGATTCAATTATTGAATATTACTTCGAATATTTTCGAGAGTTATTCCATCGCTAAATATTGTTAAGTTAAATATTCATTAGTTATTCAATGAATATTATCTCAATTATCAATTTGATAATTAATTCTTCGATAAATATTATTATTACTTTGAATATTCACTATTTGTTCAGTGAATATTATTTCGAATATTCGTTCGGGTTTTATTTAATTGATAAGTATTATTATTAATTTGAATATTCACTATTTATTCAGTGAATATTATTTTGAATACTCATTCGAGTAATATTTATTTGTTAATTATTATTAATTTGGACATTCACTATTTATTCAGTGAATGTGATTTCGCATATTCATTCAAGATAAGTACTATTAAGTTAAATATTCATTAATTATTTAATGAATATCAATTGTGGATAGTTACTCGTGGATGATTCCGAGTAATATTTATATTAAGATTATTCCTTCAATATTTTTGACTTAATAAATATTCTTTGGAATATTTATTTAATTCTTCTGACTCATTTAGAAATGATTTATCTCCTCCGGATATTACCTTCGACCTTCGAGTATGATGTAAATTCCTCTAAGCCTATTTAATATTATTATATCAAGGAAGGTTCTCAAAACTCTATTCTTCGTTCAGTCCTGTCTCTCAAATAATAAGGGAACCTTACTTGAGAAATGTTATTTATCTTGTGACTGCCCGATCATAAACTATTCGTTTCACTCGCAACATGATTGCTATTATCTATGGAAATCTTGTGTACCCACTCATTATTCGAGGGGTAAGAATGTTGGAACAAGTTGGTATCCATTAACAAGCAGCAGCTTGGGAAATATTGGTGAATTTTCTTTTCCAACTAGATACGACTACTTCATGGAGTCGTATCAACAAGTATTACACTTGGGGAAAGGGGGAAGAACTTTACGTTTCAGAGTTATGGATGTTATAAGAACTAGGAGTCGTGTAAGAGGCCGAGTAGCGCCGGTCCATCCCATTGGCCCAACCGTTGGCCGGGGAGATCTAGCAGGGCGGTGGACAAGTAAATCCGTCAAATCTTCCTTCTACCGGTAGTAAAACTAATTTGAGCTGTACAACTGCGACTGATCATCGTAAGGATTGGAACAGCGGGCACGGTGAATACTCCAATATTAGTTCATCATCCAATGTTGAAATTTTCTGCAACATTATCATTGTTGGCAGGGTGGAAAAGTGTTTGAATTGGAATTGCAATATTCTTCCTGCAAGTTCCTCTTTTACGATAATTGAGAATATCTTGCTTATCTTTTGCATAGCAGATATTTCCACAGAATATGTGTTTTGAGTTACCTAGTAACTTCATCTTTTATGTTATACTGGCATCATTTCCGTTAATGCATGGCATATGGTTTCAAAGATATTTTGAGCTGTTATATATTATCACTGTCCAATTGTATTTTTGGTGGGCAATGGCTCACCCTTGCTTTATTTATCTATATCACAACAACAGCTAGATCTGATGGCCGCGTAAGGCGCAATCGGTGCAAGCAGGTTATAACTTTCAGAGGGTTAAACCGCGGAGGTCATAACTACTATTGCTGAAGAGTAAGCTATTGGTAGGCTAGTTGTTAGCATTTGAGCATCAAATGTATTTATTATATGGCATATGCAAATGGATGGCAAAGAGTATGTAATAGTTAATTGTAAACCTTTTGGGTTGTAAGAACTCTTTCTTGCGATTAATAATATTTGGTAATTACTCTTATACCATCTCTGGGTTATGTTGTTGTTTTGGGTCACAAGGTGGTAATTTAAATTATGTTGGTTTTGTGGATGGAAATTTGAGACCGTAGCGACCAGATCCCTGACCCCAGATCTGGGGGTGTTACAGAAATGGTATTAGAGCGACAGTTATGTATCCCAAAGATGAGGCGACGTTATAACAATAAATTTACTAAGATAATAGAAACTCTTGCCAAGTTCACCTAAAACCCTTATGGGAACTCTTAAGTATCATAACAGTAAATTAGCACGATATCGTATCAACGAGCAAGGCGACAGACCTTGAGGCTTACAAGCAGCAGCACGGTGATGCTTTATTATATGATGACGATCGGATTGTGGATTCAATAGAGTACCCTACTGAGGACCCGGAGGAGGTTCCAGCAGAGGAGGAAATCCTGTTAAGGATAAGGAACTTACCCTTGAAGAAATGAGGGTTGCAGCCAGAACAACTGTCAAGGCTAAGGTATAGTGCTCAGAGAAGTGAGCATAAAGAATTGAGATATTATTAAGAAAACTAAAGATGCATATAGGATGCATAGCCAGACTACAAGATGTAGTACCAGCAAGTAGGATATATTGGAAGAATGACTTGAGATCCTGTATGGGGATAGATAAGAACCCTTATAGACTTTCAAATTAATGAGAAAAGAGTTAGAATGATGCATGATTATCAAAGACATCGATATAGGACGGGAAGCAGAGTCTCCCAAAGTAGTTGAGATAAAGGCAGCAAGTGCCATATCATTGGATAAAAAGGATTAGTGTAAATATTGTCAATAATAATTCGCCCTGAGAAGGCAGATTTCATAAGATATGAATTATGAAGTCAAGTTGAGATTGATGAGGTGGTTCTATTCAAAGGAAATGTTCATCTTAGGAATGGATCAGCTTAGAAAGTAAGGACATTGGGAAGTAATGGCATGATTGGATAAAGTTATATAAGGAAGTAGTAAGCGAAATGATGAACCAGAAACATTAGATGCATGTGAATCAGAGGAATATTAAATTCTTTCTTTTACTTGAATGGATTATAGTAGTTACATTAAGTTTACCCCGACGCTGAACCATAAAAGGATCAAGTAGCACGATCAGGGGTTAAGAGGTAATGGAGGATGTTTTAAGATGAAAACCTGAAAGAGCAAGTGTATGCCAAGTTCTCGAAGTAGGAATTCTGATAAAATGAAGTTCAGTTATTAAGACATGCGATCAAATAGCGAGTAGTGTCGGTTGACCCCGCCAAGTTAAAGGCAGTTTCAATTGAGAAAGGCCAACCACACCAACTAAGGTGGGAAATTTCATAAGATTCATAAGGTGTTACCAAAGATTGGTTCAGGACTTTACAAAGATTGCAATCCCGTTACCTGACTTATTTGTAAGACTTAAGAAGTTGAATAGACAGAAAAATGTGAGAAAATCTCCCTGGAACTAAAAGATGAAATTGGTGACGACCCAGCGTTGGCGTTGCCTAATGGAAAAAGGAAGACTTTGTGATTTATTACGATGCAGCTCATACAGGTTTAGGTGGTGTGCTTATGCAGCACGACAGAGTAATTGCGAACGCATTCAGACAGTACGGTTCACCAGATTTGGATGGCCTTGGTAGTGCCAATTGTGTGGAACAACAAACTCCGACGGTAGTGGTCCTTCTGAGACTAATGGTTAGGTAGACGGACATTTGATAGTATTGACTATTAGGATGTATATGTACCAGGAGGGTGTGGCATGTTTCAGTTTGAAACTTCTGATTTCCTTCTATGGGATCTATATATTTGATTCCTTTCCAATGGTTAAACTTCCAACTTTGTGTTAAACCTTCCGTATTATAAGTGCTTACAATTCTACCTGCTTGGATGTTCATAGAACTGATCTTTAGCTTTCGAAACTGATCTTCTTAATTGTTACCAGTGGGTGGATAGATTAACCAAAATTTTCCTGATTCTGGAAAGAAATTCAACAAACTTTGGCAAACCCTGTCTTTTTGATTATCAGAGAACATTACTAAAAAGAATGGAGACTGGGGATAACCCCATGGATTGGGTAAGGTAGCCGCTATATGGGTTGGTGGACCGACCCTGATTATTATGATTGATTGTAGAAATAAAATGATGAAGTTGAGATTGGACGGTAAAGGGGAAATGTACTTAAAGACCAAAACGGACTGAGGAGTTCCGGGATTGGCTTAAATGAAAAGGTTATTATGCCAAAAGTGTAAGCTTGTGTAGCACGTGGGATCGATAAGAGAATGTGAAAAGATAAAAACAAAGGAGAGGTGCCCGGAGACGGTACCGAGAAGTCGATTCAGATTTATATGGAGTAAAATTTTGGAAAAGATTAGAAACGATATCAAAGGAAGAAGGATGAACGAGGAGTGACTATGCCACTCTGGCACCCAAGATTTGCTGTGTGAGGAAAGTAGTGAGCAAAAAAAAAAAGCAGTTTAAGAGTACGCGGGAAAAAAGCATATTGATAAGCGTAACCTACCCTAGATAAATTATCTTCGCTATGGACGAAGGAGGCACTATGTCGGCAATTGCTAGAAAAGTAATACCATTAGCTAACCCTAAACTCACGTACTGTTGCGTGGCCATTTGGGGCCATGTGGTGAAGAATTATAAAGTGACTAGACCAGCAATGTAAAGACAAAGCGGGGTGCTTCTAACTAAGCACCAACCGCGAGAACTTTGGATATAAGGCAAAGTGATTCAGGCGTACATGATTGACCAACTTATGCACTAGAAAGAGAAGTAATAAAGCGAATTGAGATACATGATGATGGGATTTTATAAATATCATGGACGTATTAGAATTGAGGATAGAATATCCATAAATTAAGATGAACCCTGGGGATGCACAAAGGGTGGCATTACCTCTAATAAAGACATTATGAATTCAGATGATATGAGTTGGATTGAATAAGGTAACAATAATCTTTAAGGATTTATTTAAAAGGAGTTTCGAAAAGTACATAAACAAAATTGTTATAAGATTGATTATTGATATTTTGATGTATCCTGTACCCAGAAAATACTGGAAGAATGATGAAGATGACCTAAGAAACCCTATAAGGAAAAAGGTAACATTCTGAACTTCAAAATGGAAGTTTAGTAAGGAATGTATATTAATAATAATGCCAGAGGGGGCATGTGTGAAACCATGAGAAAGTATGGATTGAACTAGTAAAGGTTGAGATTATCCTAAAAAAAAAAAAAAAGAACTAAGAGAAGAAATATCCTAGGTATGATTTGGAGTAACTGTGATAGAGTTCATACCGAAAGGTGGAAGCAATGACTTATGGAAAAAGACTAATCTATATTTTCTCTCCTTCAGCAGAGTTTAAGAGAGAATACTTTCACCCAACAGTGATGAAAATGAGATAGAAAAATTTAAGTTGGAATAGACCCAGACAGCATTGATTGCAAGAAACTATTATTATCAGGAAAGGCCAATGAGGTGGCCGACACTTTAAGTATAGAGGAGTAATTATAGATGCTCATACCAAAGAAACAGAATGATATTGAGAAGGACTCGGAGGACATATTGTGGTGGAGGATTTACATTCCTTCTGATGATTGTGTAAGAAGCAACCATAAGAATAGTTTAAGTAAAGATTCGATTCCTGATATCGTCTTAAGCAAATTACACCCCTTATGAGGTCCTATTTTGAGGTAAACCGGGACCATGATACGAAATTGATTAAGTAAACCGCTAAGTTTCCAGTCTTCTACTGAAGATATCTGATTAACAATTTCATCAACCTGGCATAGCTGCAGTGATCGAAGCTCTTCTGCAATTTTATCTGCTTCATTAATATCTACATACATCAAGTTCAGGAAGTATTAATTATGAATAAGAAATAGTGATTAGTTCGTCTTCCTAGAGAATTTTGGATATGACAATTATGAAACCCGTCTGATTAACCATTAAAGCACTACGTAAACAGCAAATGATGGTGATTCAACAATGGACTACAATAATATATTGGTGATTCTTCTAAGAAAGTAGATGACAACGCAAAGATAAAGATAGTGCTGCTATTGATAAGCTAAATGGCATGTTGATGAATGACAAGCAAATTTATGTTAGTGTATTTCTGCGTAAACAAGATAGAGAATGCGAGGTTGGAGATTCATGATGCTAAAGGTATTCTCGTAGAAAGAATTAATGAGATTTGGAGAGAAGGACAGTTGAGCTCGAGATTTATTGGGCCATCTGAGAATTTAAAGGCGTTCGCAAGGTGGCATTCGAGCCAGTTTTACCCCCAAAACTTATAGCATGGTCGTAACGTGTTTCATGTGGAAAGGCTACACCAGTAAAACGCAAATGCTCGACAGATGATAAGGGTACGAGCAGGTAGATATACGACCTGGTCTGACTTACGAAGAACAACCTGTGGAAAATCACGGATAGAAAAGAACAAGTGATGAGAAACAAGTTTGGCAGAAGTAGATTATATTGGATCTAAGTTAAAGGAATCGGCTAAATTCATTTCGGAGGGTTTCAATTGGAATAATGTGATGATTATAGAGTAAATGTGACGGGATACCAATAAGGAGGTACCAAGTGCAAAAGATGTCTCAATAAAGAGATGACGGTGGAGGTAAACAAAAGAAGTGAATAAGAATCAGATAATAAGAAGGATGTGATTGATAAAGAAAAGACCGAGAAAACAACTATGGAATGTGAAGCAAGGAATGTTATGAATGGATTGACGAATGGGATTTCTAGAAAACCCTCGGGATGACCTTCTGATAGTGTTAGTATTATGAAAATGAAAGAGCTAGTAGCATGACGTGGAATATCAGTAACAATGATGTCAAGCGAGAAATCTAAGATTTAACCTGAGAGTTGAAGGATTTCCAAAAGCGAGTGTTGCTAAGATTGAACAAGAGTATAGGTCCATAGAATGATGGATGGAGCAGTGAGGACATGTTGACATGTGAGATTACGATAAAGTAGTATTTGATACGAATACAATTATTTTTCTTCTCTAAATGAACCTCTATAGTTCAGAGGTCAATTATAAGTATGATATTTTGAAATCATGGAAACTTTCTATAATTCTTTGAAACTCTTTTCTTTTCTTCTCTCTTATTCATTTTCTTTTTGAATTGAGAAGAATAACCCTTTAAGGAGGGGAGGTACTGCTACGTGACTATCTGTCTGTGTGATAGAAATTTAAGTGGAATACCCTAACTTGTTTAATTGCTTGTCAAGTACTAAAGGCTGGCCCCCTTCTGTACTAACTATGCAATATAACAAATGTTCATTGATCATAATGATCTTTCAATAAATCTTTCCACTTCTCTGAATGGATCGAGATTGCGAAGATTAAAGCGATCAGGAAATGCATAGTACGAGTGAGATTATCTCCGAATTCGCAGCGCGATAGTGATACTAAAGTCACTGCAGATACCAATAAGGATAATAGTATATGACTGAGTAAGAGCATAACCTAGATAGTGTGTTGTACGAAAAGCAGCAAAGTTGAATAAAAGGATAAAGGGAGTATTGTAGCACTAGTGAGATGTGCTATAAAAAGGATTTGAATGATTAAGAATTGACCGAGAAGCTGAAAAGTGAAACGACCGACAAACGACTCTTTGCTTCCCACCTGATTCCGGGACGGAATCCTTTTAAGGAGGGGAGACTGTAAGAACCCTGATTTTTGGTAGGAATTAAAACTTTTATTATGTAATGGAATATAAGTGTGGCAGTGGTTCCGATGAATGAATATTTAATGGATATGGGTTCCAATGTTTATATGCCACGAAGAATGCAATAGGTTGCCAAATTAGATTAGAATAATCTATCTCCTGGAAAGACAGATATAGTAAATTCCAAAGAGGAAGATTATTCTCATGTCATCAAAATCGATATCTGTTATAAGTCTAGTGGTTCCGTAAAAGGGTTAAGGAATGCTCAAAAGAGAACAAGGACCTTATTTCTAATTATAAGGAATAAAGAAAGAATAAGTGATGAATAGTGTTTTGGTGGAATTAGGAATATTATTAGACGACACTATATAGAAGTACCCGAAACGGATTTCTGAGTTCGTATTAATGATCCAAGGGGAAAAAGATTGTATGTAAAAGTTATCGGATTCTGAAAAATAGCACTTTTATTTTCCCCGAGATTTCCCTGGACACTGAAAGACTTAAGGAATTATTGAAAGGGTTTAAGGAATATAGGTTCAAGAATTATTAAAGAGAATGGAGAATGATAGTATAAATATTAAGACGGTTTCTGGTGAAACCCTAACTAGAAATCTTCGAGATATTCCTCCGAACGATCAACGAATTAAGCAATAACCGGAAAAAAGAGCAAGCAGAAAGCCAAGGTGCATGCATGTGCAAGAGGATAAGAGCAAGTAACCAAGCTAGTTACAAGGGAACTAGAACAATTAGCAAGCAAACCAAGTACTTAGCTTAAAAACCATAAGAATGCAACACTTGTCCCTTGCAATTGCATCACCCATGACCTAATCACTTTAATAAAGTGGCTTTAGGCTAGATATTATCCATACAACACAATAATTCAAGAGATTAGATCAAGAAACAAGCCAACCAACTCCATCTCTCCATTTTCTTCAAACTGCCCAGCAGGAGCATCAAGGAAAAAAAACTTCATATCTCCACTTCTACCCATTCTAAAATCACCAAATTTTAACCATAGCTTTTCCACTCCATGGGTAAGATTCATTAAAATTTCATGGCCAACAAAGGAGTGTAGCCTAGTCAAATACCTCCCCCAAGTTGAAGAAACCAAACTGCCCTGTCTTGACAGTTTCGGTCCAGCGGAAAAAGGGGGCTCAAAACCCTAGCTAGGAAGCTTCAAATTTGATGAACTAGGACTCAAAATAAAGCTTATGAAGAGGCCAAGATGTGGTAAATATTTGAGAGCCAAACTCTTATTTTTCGATTTTCTATGATTTTTACAACTTTAGGGTGAATAGTAACTTTCAAGAAACTAACTTTGTTTTTCTTGATTTCTTGGATGATCTAAGCCTGGTTAAGGTTATACAAGGATTACTCAAGGCTTAGTAAGGTCTTACACACACCAAGGAAGGTATGGAACTCATGAAACCCTAACCCTTACTTTGAGATTATGCATGTTCTTGATGGATTTTAACTTAGTTATGATTATGGTGATGTTATAAGCATGATTAGTTAGTGATTTAGTGATTTAAGTAAAATGATGCACATGATGGTGAAATGTAATATTTCTGGACTTGTTGAGATGAATAGCATGTGTATAAGTTGTATGGATGCCCGGTGTGGTTTGGTTTGATTGTGGTAAATTTGGAAACGATCGATTTATAGCCGTCATAATGCCCGATTTTCATTAGACCTTAAGAATCCGTTCATAACAGTTGGTATAATTTCCTGACCTGGTTGATTATATGACATGTCCTTGTAGATCTCGAGTCGTGGATCGTTTTGGCGAAAGAATCGAAACAAACGGACTTACGGTTTAGGAATTTTGGCCGATTTACTAAAAGTCGTTTGAAACCGTAAGTACGAGTCCGTTTTAAAGTTAAACCTCGGTAAAATATGTAAGTTAGTGACGAATCATGGTAATTAAATATTAGAGATCATAAGGAAGGTGTAGGAGTAAACCTTGTGTCAAACGGATCGTTTTTCAATTTTATAAAAATGTTTGAATCGAGGTTAAACGCGAACGAACCCCTAAAAGCACACTTGGTTATAACTTTGGTTAATCACTTAGAAAACGGGCGATAAAACTCGAGGTATAATCTTGGTTCGTAAATGACCTACCTTAGCACTTACATGACTTAAGTATATACCAAGTGTAAGTGTAATGACGAGCCGTAATAGCGAACAAGTGTCTGGTTAAAACGGTATTAATAAGAGTTACACTTAGCTTCTTAAAAGCGTTAAGTGATTAACCTCGAATATTTTGATTATGTATAGATCACCGGACCACCCCGAGTCATGCCACTAGCATAAGCTGGAGTACCAAGCAAGTTTCAAATTCCCTTTTTAAAGGCTGTTGTTGTGATAATATATATATATATATATATATATATATATATATATATATATATATACGTGGCAGTGGATTTCACTGGTTAACGGTGCTTCGCACCTTCTTGTACGGCGCTTCGCGCCTTTATCATTCTAAAGTTGTAAGGAATGGCAATCAATGGTAAAGGCAATAGACGATTGACGGGTGTGTCGAGAGCCTTCGGCCCTCATGACCACCTAACTCATCCGTTTACTGTCTTAAATGCTTCGCATTTCCACGGCAAGATTTTTTTTTATTTTTTATTTATTTTTGTTGGATAGAGCCAATTATTTTAAGCATTTTTTGTGAAGGTACCCTTGGCGGGAACCTTAGAATAGATGAAATATAATTAATTTAGTGTTGGTTTGTAGGTTTGTATTTTAAAAGTGGTTTGTATTTGAGCACTTGCCTATATATATATATTATATATATATATATATATATATATATATATAGAGAGAGAGAGAGAGAGAGAGAAAGGAACCTGAGATATATCTCAGTTAATTTTCCTGAGATAAGAATCAAATCCTTTAATATTTATTGGGCCCGCAGGGCTAATTAGTAAAATTTTAAACAAATTTTGATTTTACAAAATTGCCCATCCCATATTTACATATAAAATACATATATCTCAGGGAATTTACCTAAGATGTATCTTAGGTTCTTTACTCTCATATATATATATATATATATATATATATATATATATATATATATATATATATATATATATATATATATATATATATATATATATATATATATGTTTTCTGTTTAAATATGCCATAGCATGCATGCCTACTTTCAAGTTATATTGATACACTTGTTCCCTGAATTATTGTTGGCTTATAAGCTAGATAGTGAATAATCAGTTATAAGCTGGATATTGCTAATACCCTTAGAGAAGGGCATATGAATCTCATTCTTTGATTATAGACCGGGAGTCAGTATTTCTTGATATATCGAGATTATTTTCATAAGGAAATATTGAGCAAATATTTCCCATCAATTATTTGATGAATATTATTTGAATATTCCTTTGAGATTAATCATGAATATTATTTTGAATATTCATCCGAACCTTATATAATTTACAAATATTATTTTGAACATTCATTCGAACTCAAGTTATTCAATAAATATTATTTTAAATATTCACCTGAGCTTTCTTTAGATAATAAATATTACCCTCAATATTCAATTAAAGTTGATTCAATTATTATGTAAAGCATAATGTAATGTAATATGTAATAGAGGACATATATTACTCAACTAGGATAAAAGATAAATAATATTAACTCTATACAGGGATCGTGAAATTTGAAGAACAGGCACCGACAAGGATCAAGTCGCTGAAAGAAGTTCATTAACATGATCAAGCCTCAGTGACAGAATAAGATGTACAGATGATTCTGTTGAAGGGCCAAAAGATTCCATGTATTTATATTATTTGAAGATATTGCTGCAGGCTAATCAATTGGAATGTAACAAAGGTGTGAAGATCAAGATCAGTGCTAGTCACTTGTGAACCAGACCAGTGCACTAAGTGTCAGCACATAAGAGAAGGATCAACACATTAATTCACAGAAAGAATTGCCAAAGCCTATTGACGATCAAGGACATACATAATATTTCAAGGTATTGTCAAAAATTAATTTACTCTGAAAATCAAATAAGTAACAGATTAATTAATTATTTATAATAAATAATTAAATTAATCTGGTACTTGAACTATTTTCTGAGAAGAATTAAAACAACAAAATAAACAGAAGAGAATATGAATAGTAACCGAAATCACTATTCATATGAATAGTACTATTCATATGAATAGTAACTGCGGTTGTTGGAATAGTAACTGTGGTTGTTGGAATAGTAACCGTGGTTGTTGGAATAGTAACTGTGGTTGTTGGAATAGTAGCTGGGGTTGTTGGAATAGTGCCAAATAGTGATTTTCTAAAATCTATAAATAGGCATGTTGTATTTCATTTCAAAACACACCTCAACACACAACTCTCTCTTCTCTCTCTTATATCTTCTCTGTGTAAGCTGCTAGAAAGTCCATCTAGTAGGAAAGTCGGTTTAGCCCACTTTCAGGAAGTGTCGGGTAGAAGGTCCTCGTGCCTAAACTATCCTTAGGAGTGTTTGATTTTGTAGCTAATCCATAGGATTAAATTGTGTAGCAAACCTCCGGGTTTTATCTATTAAAAGATATTTCCCAAACAGTTGTGTTATTTCGATTCAGTATTTTTTATCTCATATCCACATCAAAAAATCGAAATATTTTTTGAATAACGTATTCAACCCCCCTTCTACGTTATTCCGGACCTAACAATTGGCATCAGAGCCACTCTGTTATTATACAACAGTTAAGATCCAAAAAGCTATACAATCATGACAGAGAAAACACAAACTCCAACAACAAGCAGATATGAATCAATCAGAGTTCCAATACTCAGGGCATCAGAATATCCCACATGGAAGGTGAAGATGGAAATGTTTCTGGAGGCTACAGATCCAGAGTACTTAGACAGAATCCATGATGGTCCACATAAGCCTACCAAACTTTCTGTTGTAGTTGTTGGGGAGGAACAGAAAACGATTCCAAAGGAGAAGAAAGACTACACTCCTGAAGATATCTCCTCTATTAGCAAAGATGCCAAGGTAAGGCATTTATTACATAGCACTCTTGACAATGTTATGTCTAACAGAGTCATTGGATGCAAAACTGCTAAAGAGATTTGGGATGCTTTGGAAGTCAGATGTCAAGGAACCAAAGCCATCAAGAAAAATAGGAGAACAATACTCACACAGGAGTACGAGCACTTTGACTCAAAGTCTGATGAGTCATTAACAGATCTATATGACAGATTCCTGAAATTGCTGAATGATTTGTCACTGGTAGATAAGGAGTATGATCTTGAAGACTCCAATCTGAAATTCTTGTTGGCTCTTCCTGAGAAGTGGGATTTAAAGGCCACTACCATCAGAGACAATTATGATCTGGAAGACATGTCTCTTGATGAAATCTATGGAATGCTCAAAACCCATGAGCTTGAGATGGAACAAAGAAGCAAGAGGCATGGAGGCAAGTCCAAATCAATTGCTCTTAAAGCTGAGGAGAAAGCTTCTAAAGAAGTTGCTGTGAAAAAGAGTCAATCTAATGGAAAGGCTCTTATTACAAAGTCTGATACTGAGTCATCAAACTCTGATGATGACTCAAACTCTGACAATCTCACGGACCCTGATGATGATGGCAGTGATGCGGAGATGATACAACTTGCAGCCCTGATGGTAAAAAGCTTCAAGAAGATGGCTTACAAGAACTTCAGAAAGGGAAGGAAGTTCACACGAAGAGATTCAAACTTCGAAAAGAAGAATTTCAGAAAAGCTGAGGAAAAGGAAGGCAGGTCTGGGAAAGTGGACAAGTCCAAAATCAGATGCTATAATTGTGGTGAGAAAGGACATTTTGCACCTGAGTGCAAGAAAGCCAAAGCTGATAAAAGTCAAGCTTACATCACAAAGAAGAAGGACTGGGCTGACACTTCAGACTCTGAAGCTGAGGTGAACTATGCCTTGATGGCAAATGCTGATAGTATCTCTGAAGCTACTGAGACCAAGGTACCTCACTCTACTTTAGCTTTTGATACTACTGATATATCTGAGTTAAGACTCTTTCTTAAAAACTTGCATGTTAGCTACAGAGATCAAACTTTAGAAAATGAAAGAATAAAATCTGAAAGTCTAGACCTTAGAAAGAGAAATGATTATCTAGAATTAGAATTAGTCCAAATGTTAACAATTCAGAAAGAGAGAGATGATGCTATTATTATTAAAACTGAATTATTGAAAAAGCATGCTTATCTTGAATCTGAACTTGTTAAAGAAAGAAACATTATTAAAACTTGGACTAACTCTGGTAAAACTACTCAGATTATCATAGAGAATGATTGTTGGAAAGAAGGTCTAGGTTACACTGATAAAAAGAAAACTGTCAACATAGAAGCTGAGACCTCTAAACCTGTATTTACTGAAAAGGCTGCAAAACCCAAACTTAATCACATGAGGTTTGTACCAAAATCCGACAAACCAAAACAGGATGAAGTCAAATCAGTAAATATTAGTTTAATGTCTCAGAAACAGCTTAAACATAAGCTGAAGGAGTTAAAAAGAGTGAACAAGGTAAAAGAACCTAGGAAAAATAGAAATGGAAAGGTAGGCATCAGTAAAAGCAATAACTATATGCCTATTCCCAATGCTCCTAGGAAGAAATGTCACAACTGTGGAAATCCTAACCATCTTGCTACTTTTTGCAGGAAGAATAAAAATATAAACTCTATACCTCCTAAGTCAGGAGTTAAGAGTGGTTCGGTTAGGTTTAAGCCACAGAATCCTTGTTTTCACTGTGGCAGTATTTGGCATTCTATTTATACATGCAAAGAGTATCATAATTTGTATTATGATTATTATGAACTTAAACCCTCTTTGAATAAATTCAAGATTGATTCTACATGTATAAATTCTGATAAAAAGAATGTTAGCACAAACTCTGATAAGACTTCTGCTGCAAAAGCTAACAGACTTAATAAGGCCAAAGGATCCAAGCAAGTCTGGGTCCTTAAAACTAATCATTAGTGGTTTTTGTGATTGCAGGGTAACAGGAAAAATATCCTTGTTCTGGACAGTGGATGCTCAGGACACATGACTGGAAATAAAGCCCTGCTATCAGAATTTGTGGAGAAAGCTGGCCCAAGTGTTTTTTATGGAGATGGCAACATAGGAAGGACTCTGGGATATGGCAATATCAATCTTGGAAATGTCATCATTGAAACTGTAGCTCTAGTCTCAGGACTCAAACATAATCTACTAAGTGTGAGTCAAATCTGTGACAGAGGTTATCATGTGGATTTCTTTGAAGAACACGGTGAAGTTGTAAGCAAATCTACAGGAAAGGTTGTTCTGAAGGGATACAGGCATGGTAACATTTATGAAGCCAAGCTTTCAACAAACTCTGATGGCTCTGCAATCTGTCTACTGAGTAGAGCATCAATTGAAGAAAGCTGGGATTGGCACAAGAGACTTTCTCATCTGAATTTCAACAGCATTAATGAGCTAGTGAAGAAAGATCTTGTGAGAGGATTGCCCAAATCAGTTTTTACTCCAGATGGCCTATGTGACTCATGTCAAAAGGCAAAACAAAGGAAAACTTCATTTAAAAGTAAGACTGAATCCTCAATTCTTGAGCCATATCACTTATTGCATGTTGATTTATTCGGTCCAGTAAATATAATGTCTATTGGAAAGAAAAGATATGCTTTGGTTATTGTTGATGAATACACCAGATATACATGGGTATATTTCATGCACAAGAAAGAAGAAACTGCATCAATCTTAACAGAGCATGTCAGACAACTGGACAAAGGATCTAAGCATACAGTGAAAATCATAAGGAGTGATAATGGCACTGAGTTCAAGAATGCAGTCATGGAAGAGTTTTGTAAAGAAAATGGAATAAAGCAAGAATTCTCTGCACCTGGAACTCCACAACAAAATGGAGTAGTAGAGAGAAAGAATAGGACTCTCATAGAAGCTGCAAGGACCATGCTTGATGAAGCAAAGCTGCCAACTTACTTCTGGGCTGAAGCTGTGCAAGCTGCTTGTTTCACACAGAATGCTACACTCATAAACAAGCATGGTAAAACACCATATGAGATGGTGAAAAATAAGAAGCCGAACTTGAAGTACTTTCATGTGTTTGGATGTAAGTGTTTTGTTCTTAAGACTCATCCAGAACAGCTTTCCAAATTTGATTTAAAAGCTGATGAAGGAATCTTTGTTGGATACCCACTATCCACAAAAGCATTCAGAGTCTACAATCTGAGAACAAAAGTGGTCATGGAATCTATCCATGTGTCTTTTGATGATAAGAAGATAACAGGACTTGAAGATTTTGATGAACATGACCAGCTGAGATTTGAGAATGAAGAAATAAATGTTGATCTACAAAATTCTGATACTCTTTCAGACTCTATTGTTCAATCTATACCAATAGATCAGACAGCAGCACATGTTGAGGGGGAGCAAGTGAACAATGAACCCCAATCAAGTGAAGAAACATCTGCTACTAAAGATTCTTTAAACTCTGAAAGCAACAGCTCAGGGGGAGCAAATAATGATTTTGGATCTACTAGTCACCACACTCAACACAATCATGAACTTGGGGAATCATCAAGATCAGATCTGCCAAGACAAAGGATATGGAGTAGAGCACATCCCTTTGAACAGATCATTGGTGAACCGGACACGGGTGTACAGACTAGAAGAGCAACACAGAATGAGTGCAATTTCGCAGGATTTTTATCTCAAATTGAACCTAAAAAGATTGATGAAGCTCTTGATGATCCAGATTGGGTAACTGCAATGCAGGAAGAACTCAATCAGTTCGAAAGGCAGAAAGTATGGAAGCTGGTGCCAAGACCAAAAGATAAATCTATAATTGGCACTAGATGGGTGTTTAGGAATAAACTGGATGAAAATGGTATTGTTACGAGGAACAAGGCTCGATTGGTAGCAAAGGGTTACTCTCAAGAAGAGGGAATTGATTATGATGAAACTTATGCTCCAGTTGCAAGGCTTGAAGCAATCAGGATGTTCTTAGCATTTGCTGCACACTCCAACTTTAAGGTTTTTCAGATGGATGTGAAGAGTGCATTTTTGAACGGAGATCTAGAAGAAGAAGTCTATGTTGAACAACCCCCTGGGTTCGAAGACAAGGACTTTGAAGGTTTTGTGTACTTTCTCTTTAAAGCTCTCTATGGTCTCAAGCAAGCCCCTCGAACATGGTATGATACTCTCTCCAAGTTCTTACTTGAAAATGGTTTTACAAGAGGTATCATCGACAAAACTCTCTTTCATAAAAAGCATAAAAATGATATAATTCTGGTGCAAGTATATGTGGATGATATAATATTTGGTTCTACTAATGATTTGCTATGCAAGAGATTTGCTAAGTTAATGCAGAGTAAGTACGAGATGAGCATGATGGGTGAGTTGTCCTTCTTCCTTGGACTTCAAGTTGTTCAGAAGCCTGATGGTATTTTCATCTGCCAATCAAAATACATAAAGGATCTTCTGAAGAAGTATGGGATGGAAGAAGCAACTACTGCCAAGACCCCAATGCCAACTGCTGTCAAGCTTGATCAAGAAAAATCTGGTAAGTCAGTTGACATCACGAAGTATCGAGGTATGATCGGCTCTCTCTTATACTTAACTGCTAGTCGACCAGATATTATGTTCGCAACTTGTTTATGTGCTAGATTCCAGGCTGACCCTAAAGAGTCACATCTTATAGCTGTTAAACGTATTTTCAGATACCTTAAGGGAACCCCCGATCTTGGGATTTGGTACCCTAAAGGAACAGGTTTTGACCTAGTTGGCTATACAGATTCTGACTTTGCAGGCTGTAAGATTGATCGGAAAAGTACTTCTGGAAGCTGTCAGTTTCTAGGAAGAAGGTTGGTATCTTGGTACAGCAAGAAGCAACACTCAGTATCTACCTCGACAGCCGAAGCAGAATACATTGCGGCAGGTAGTTGTTGTGCTCAGATCCTGTGGATGAGGAATCAACTTCAGGATTATGGACTCATGTTGGACAAAATTCCAATTCTATGCGATAACACGAGTGCCATTGCCATTGCCAACAATCCAGTTCAACATACCAGGACTAAGCACATTGATATCAGGTATCATTTCTTACGAGAGCATGTCATGAATGGAACTGTGGTATTATATTTTGTTCCCACAGATCAACAAATTGCAGACATCTTTACTAAACCACTGGATGAATCCACATTCTCCAGGTTAGTTGGTGAACTTGGGATGTTAAATCTGTCTAATTAATTTTGGATAATCAATAACTGCAATTTGTTATAAATTCACAGGTATTTTAAATGTCCATATTTTTAGGACTTGTGAATTTACTTTGCATCCAGTCTTCATCTTACAGTTATCTCTATACTAATTGCCATGCTTATAAATGCTATCTTTTATGGTAATTAGTTAGTGAATAATTGTGTTAATTGTAGCATAATTAAATAAATATTTTATTGACATATATCAATTAATGATATTTTGTTAATTTTATGTCTATTTAATTGTGAGTTTATCTGATTATTGTGGATTAATTCTTGATTTACTGCGTGATTATTTTTAAATCCATAATAATTAGAAGTATTGTATGTGTGTGTGTATATAGGCTGATAGATTTCGGTGATAAGATGTTTTTCGGTTGACAGGTTTCGGTGATAAGATGTTTTTTCGGCTAATTGATTGATTAGGTGAGAAATTATTGGTTGATTAGGTGAGAAATTATTAAAGCGGTGTTATTCAACATAGCTTGTCAATATCTCACCTAACCCACTAGTCCTCGAAACCTTATAAATGATGAGTTTTTGTTTGTGTTTAACATCATCATTTTTCAGATATACAGAGCATATACACACAATTGCTGAATATTTCGAGCTTTGATCGGAAAGATCTCTCAATCTAGCTGGTGGTTTTTAGATTGGATTTTATATTCTTGCTTTATACATCATCCTTTATAAAAACTAACTCTTGTTTTTGAATTTCCTCGAAGTTTTGAAAATGGCATTGCAGGGAAGCTTTTTAATTGCTAAAGTTAATCCTATTTCCATTCAGCAAATCGAAACCATTCAGGATGAGCAATTTCGGGCTTGGACACAATTTTTGAATGAACATTCATTAATTCGCTATGCTTTAGTTACACCAGTGCAGCTTAACCATGATGCATTGCGTGAACTATATTGCAGTGCGGTTAACACTTCTGGACAGGACGGGTGTGCATTCACATATCGACTATTTGGTAGGTCGATTAGGGTCACTGAACGAGATGTTAATCGAATTCTTCATTTTCCTATGGAAAATCTCGTTTCTGATCCTACACCTGAACAGATTGAAATGTTCTTTCGTTTTATAAGGTACCAAGATGGCAATTTCAATACTGGTAATCTTTATAGAACGTTTCTAACCCAGTATTGGAGTTTCTTCTTTCACACTCTTAACCATGTTTTTTCCTCAGATAGAACAAATCAAGATCGAATACCTGAATATATCCAAAAAATAGGGTATGCGGTCGCCAATAATTTGAGGATTAGTTTTGGAAAAATAGTGCTTGGTCAAATCATTTTAAAGATGAAACACTTAGGAACAAGAGATGTTCGGACTCAAAATGTCAAATGTCTATATCCAAGGTTTCTACAGCTAATATTAAATGATTTTTTGAATGATGAAGACAGGGTACGCTTGGAAAATGGTCAAAAGGTGGAATGTTCTTCCATAAAGACGAATGTAATTAATTACATGAGCAAAAAGAAATATACGGATGTGCCTACAGTCCTAACTGAATTTCTAAAGACTGTCCCACTTCCGTTGTTACCAAGACCAGTGAGAGCAGGTATACGACAAGGTAATATTTCAATCCCTGCTATTCCAACCTTTGTATTCCCTGTTGTGTCACAGGAAATACAGTTTCTACAGCCCCCAGTGGCCATCTTAACCGACCAAGAGCAGGAAATCCCACCGACTCTAACACAGGTCGAAGAGCCCATTTTACAAATGCAAACACAAACACAACAAACTCCTACACCTCAATTGTCAATTAAACGACCAACCATCAACACTTTTGAGGGAGATAGTGCCTCAGCAGCACCACATAAGGAGTTAGTTACATCAGCAGCTCTACCTCATTCTAAACGAAGTAAACCAAATGAACCTGAGGTAACTGTAACTGTTAGGGAAACAATTCTTCCTTGTCAAATGAATGAAAATGTAAATGAGGATGAATTGACGGGAGCAACTATCTTGAGTTCCATTTCACGGAACATAAGAGTGGTTGATGATCTTTCTAAAGATCAAATGCCTTCACAGGCATCCGAGGTGGAATTACCTACCTCAATAACTGCTGGTGAATCTTCCATTTTACGGAAAGATCCATCGGTAGGTGGTTCTTTTATGAACCAAGTGTCTTCACAGACATACGAGGGAAACTTTGGTTTTGTGCCATTTAATCGATTCAAGTTTAACCTCCCAGAGGAAAAATCTCTGGATCTCTTTCGAGATTTACCACTATTTACCAGTGGTCGGCAACTCGCTTCACGCGAGGATGGAAGCTCACGAACTTTCATTGCACCATCCGTGACCTCTGAAAAAGGGGCTAGGATGATTTCATTTACAGGTACACATATCGGTGGAAGCTCTGGAGGAGAGTTGAGGGAAACACGAACAGAACATGTAAGTGTCACCCAAACCACTAAACCGAGTGAATATAGAGTGTTGAGTGAAACACCTGCAGAACATACGAGTGAGCAACCTACTCAACCACATGCACCTGTAACCAAAAAGGAATACAGCAGACTCCTTACACGGGTCCAAACAATGGAGAAAGAGTTATCAAATATCTGTAAGTCCATTACAGAAATCAAAAATTTGCAACTTATTCAACAGAATGTATTCCAGGTTCAATTGAACACCATGGCAACCCAGTTTAGTCATGCAATCAACTCCTTGGTAAAGTCATCTTCGTCTAATTTACCAACTCCACACCCTGTTACTCTGGAGGATAATCCAACTGAGGGGGAGAAAGTGGATGATCAAGAAAAATCTACTAGGCGTAAGGGCAAGGAAAAGGTTGTTGACACGGAATTAACTTTATTTTGGGAAAGGAAAATCTAATGGAGTATTAGTGCTATGCGGGAAAGAAAGCAAGACAAACTTGAAGATATGTTCAGTCTAGAGGAACAATTGTCTTGCACTTGTTCAAATTGTAGAAATCTGGAAAATGTATATATGATCCAGAATGCGGTTTATTATTATTTATCTTTGTATTTTATTTGTATCAGTTGAGTTATCCTCTAGGAATTTGCTTGTCAATCCCTAACAATCAAATAGGGGGAGATTGTAAAGCATAATGTAATGTAATATGTAATAGAGGACATATATTACTCAACTAGGATAAAAGATAAATAATATTAACTCTATACAGGGATCGTGAAATTTGAAGAACAGGCACCGACAAGGATCAAGTCGCTGAAAGAAGTTCATTAACATGATCAAGCCTCAGTGACAGAATAAGATGTACAGATGATTCTGTTGAAGGGCCAAAAGATTCCATGTATTTATATTATTTGAAGATATTGCTGCAGGCTAATCAATTGGAATGTAACGAAGGTGTGAAGATCAAGATCAGTGCTAGTCACTTGTGAACCAGACCAGTGCACTAAGTGTGAGCACATAAGAGAAGGATCAACACATTAATTCACAGAAAGAATTGCCAAAGCCTATTGACGATCAAGGACATACATAATATTTCAAGGTATTGTCAAAAATTAATTTACTCTGAAAATCAAATAAGTAACAGATTAATTAATTATTTATAATAAATAATTAAATTAATCTGGTACTTGAACTATTTTCTGAGAAGAATTAAAACAACAAAATAAACAGAAGAGAATATGAATAGTAACCGAAATCACTATTCATATGAATAGTACTATTCATATGAATAGTAACTGCGGTTGTTGGAATAGTAACTGTGGTTGTTGGAATAGTAACCGTGGTTGTTGGAATAGTAGCTGGGGTTGTTGGAATAGTGCCAAATAGTGATTTTCTAAAATCTATAAATAGGCATGTTGTATTTCATTTCAAAACACACCTCAACACACAACTCTCTCTTCTCTCTCTTATATCTTCTCTGTGTAAGCTGCTAGAAAGTCCATCTAGTAGGAAAGTCGGTTTAGCCCACTTTCAGGAAGTGTCGGGTAGAAGGTCCTCGTGCCTAAACTATCCTTAGGAGTGTTTGATTTTGTAGCTAATCCATAGGATTAAATTGTGTAGCAAACCTCCGGGTTTTATCTATTAAAAGATATTTCCCAAACAGTTGTGTTATTTCGATTCAGTATTTTTTATCTCATATCCACATCAAAAAAATCGAAATATTTTTTGAATAACGTATTCAACCCCCCTTCTACGTTATTCCGGACCTAACATATTGAATATTACTTCGAATATTCTTCGAGAGTTATTCCATCACTGGATATTGTTAAGCTAAATATTCATTACTTATTCAATGAGTATTATCTCAATTATCCATTTGATAATTAATTCTTCAATAAATATTATTATTACTTTGAATATTCACTATTTGTTCAGTGAATATTATTTCGAATATTCGTTCGGGTTTTATTTAATTGATAAGTATTATTATTAATTTGAATATTCACTATTTATTCAGTGAATATTATTTCGAATACTCATTCGAGTCATATTTATTTGTTAATTATTATTAATTTGGACATTCACTATTTATTCAGTGAATGTGATTTCGCATATTCATTCGAGATAAGTACTATTAAGTTAAATATTCATTAACTATTTAATGAATATCAATTGTGGATAGTTACTCGAGGATGATTCCGATTAATATTTATATTAAGATTATTCCTTTAATATTTTTTACTTAATAAATATTCTTTGGAATATTTATGTAATTCTTCTAACTCATTTAGAAATGATTTATCTCCTCCGGATATTACCTTCGAGTATGATGTAAATTCCTCTGAGCCTATTTAATATTATTATATCAAGGAAGGTTCTCAAAACTCTATTCTTCGTTCAATCCTGTCTCTCAAATAATAAGGGAACCTTACTTGAGAAATGTTATTTATCTTGTAACTGCCCGGTCATAAACTATTCATTTCACTCGCAACATGGTTGCTATTATCCATGGAAATCTTGTGTACCCACTCATTATTCGAGGGGTAAGAATGTTGGAATAAGTTGGTATCCATTAACAAGCAGCAGCTTGGGAAATATTGGTGAATTTTCCTTTCCAACTAGATACGACTACTTCGTGGAGTCGTATCAACAAGTATTACACTTGGGGAAAGGGGGAAGAACTTTACATTTCAGAGTTATGGATGTTATACGAACTAGGAGTCGTGTAAGAGGTCGAGTAGCGCCGGTTCATCCCATTGGCCCAACCGTTGGCCGGGGAGATCTAGCAGGTCGGTAGACAAGTAAATCCGTCAAATCTTCCTTCTACCGGTAGTAAAACTAATTTGAGCTGTACAATCTGCGACTGATCATGGTAAGGATTGGAACAGCGGGCGCGGTGAATACTCGAGTATTAGTTAATCATCCAATGTTGAAATTTTCTGCAACATTATCATTGTTGGCAGGGTTGAAAAGTGTTTGAACTGGAATTACAATATTCTTCCTGCAAGTTCCTCTTTTATGATAATTGAGAATATCTTGCTTATCTTTTGCATAGCAGATATTTCCACAGAATATGTGTTTTGAGTTACCTAGTAACTTCATCTTTTATGTTATACTGGCATCATTTCCGTTAATGCATGGCATATGGTTTCAAAGATATTTTGAGTTGTTATATATTATCACTGTTCAATTATATTTTTGGTGGGCTATGGCTCACCCTTGCTTTATTTATCTATATCACAACAACAACTAAATCTGATGGCCGCGCAAGGCGCAATCGGTGCAAGCAGGTTATAAATGTCAGAGGGTTAAACCGCGGAGGTCATAACTACCATTGCTGAAGAGTAAGCTATTGGTAGGCTAGTTGTTAGCATTTGAGCATCACATGTATTTATTATATGGCATATGCAAATGGATGGCAAAGAGTATGTAATAGTTAATTGTAAACCTTTTGGGTTGTAAGAACTCTTTCTTGCGATTAATAATATTTGGTAATTACTCTGATTTCATCTCTGGGACTATAACGGGTGTGTTATATTGTTGTTTTGGGTCACAAGGTGGTAATTTAAATTATGTTGGTTTTGTGGATGGAAATTTTGAGACCGTAGCGACCAGTTCCCTGACCCCGGATCTGGGGGTGTTACAACTACAGTCAGGTTTTCCTGTTTAAGCTCTAGGAACTTGAGTTCCATCTAGGTCTCCATAAATCTCAGGAAGTACTTTTCCAAAAATAATTCTGTGAATCTGTCCCATTTAACCACGCCAGTTGGTTCCATATTTTTCTTGGCCTCCCACCAGTAGTTGGCCTCTCCCTTAAGCAGTTATGTAGCAAAGATGGTTTTCTGGGCTTCCTCAGTGCCCATAATCTCAAAGGTCTTTTCCATCTCCTTCAACCAAGCCCTGGCCTTAACGGGGTCTGCTGTCCTCTGGAATTCTAGGGGTTTAAGTGACTTAAATGCCTTAAAGGCATTGGCTACTGCGTTGTTGGGGCCGCGGGGTGGTGGCTGTGGCTGGCGGTCCAGATTTTGCCTCATCAGGTGCATAAATTGTTCCATAGGTTCCTCTTCTTCTTCTTCCTCATAGTGCTCATCATCAAACTCATTATACTCGTGTTCCTTATCATCCGATTCTGGGTGACGGTGTTCCTCTTCCCTGTGTTGGTTAATACCATGAGTGGCAGACTCGGCAGTGAGAGCTCTTGTGTTTCTTCTTGGTGGCATTTTTCTTAAAGTATACATATATATATAAAATTCTATTAGGGTTTCCTTATTTTTCTTAATCTGGTTTTCTGTGATTGGCACCTCGAAGGTGAAATCTTTTATAGGCATTTATGCATCTTATAAATAGTTGTCAAACGATCATGGCATCGTATATATAACGACTTAAACGGAAACAGTTGCTAAAGCTAAACAAAAATTACGTCATATTAATACTAGTGACTTCTCAAAGTCAAGGTTTCAAGTACAACATAAGACTGAAATATATAAAAAGTACATCAAAAGCCAGCTAACATGTTTTCTTATCCAGAGGGAATATACTACGTGATCGAAATCACTACCAAAAGTAAAGCTACTACAACCTCCCTCTGTACTAGAAGACTGAACTGGTCATCCATCCATCAACTGCGTGGAAGCGCATCGCCTCCCTTACTCGGGTCATAGCCCTCGAAAGGACTCTCTCAACATCACTCCTGTGGATCCTCCTACTGTGGTGGGAACGTGGAAGCGCTCTGAGTCAGGTGAGAGCCTTCTTCTCAATCCCCAGTACTGTCCTCCTCATCTGTCTAGCTCTAGAGTCTCTCCCCTGGGAGTATAGCCTCGCTCATCTCTCCTCAGCTAGCTGGAACCTCAACTCAGCCACTCGGGCCTTCACTGCCACCAAGTCGGTGGTCATACGGGACACCATCCAGTTATACTTACTGGCTCTAACAACCTATAGTGGAGGACTAACAGGCTCGCTCTCCGGGGCCACCTCAATCTCTGCATCCTCTGGAATAAGCTCCTCAGAGTCATCATCTAAATCTGTGTCCCAATGAAATCCACTAGGGGTGAATCCTCTCTGATGGGAAGGGGATGCATGGGGATATCGGTCCAAACCACCTCCTCATCCTCAGGGTCTGCATCCGGGGTAGGATCAATGGGGTCATCCTCCATGGGATCCTCCTCGGGGTCATCATCTCTGGGATCCTCCTCCTTACCTGTCTGTCTCTCTCCCTCCTGCTGAGGTCAGAGTCTGTCTCAATGTCTGGCTCGAATACAGCTCTCAGAAGGGCATCATCGTGTCGCTACTCGTAATCCTCAAACAGATCTACATCCTCGGGTATCTACACAAAAAGGGTAGTTCCCTTATTGGGATTAAGGTTGTTAGGGCTATGTCTAATAGCCTAACCATGTTTCGGTAAGGGTTTGAGTCCCTAAACCTTCCTATCATCTCTGAGATTATAACCTAATGCTCTGATACCATTTCTGTAACATCCCTAGATCCGGGGTCGGAGATCCAAGTAGTCACTCTATCCTTGATTCCCATTTTTAATAAACATTATTCTTAACCTTCAACTTATCATGCTGTGACCCCTCAATCAAACATAAAATTCACAGATTATAGGCTCAGAGACGAAATTAAATCATTACTAAGTTATTACAACCATCTTGAAATAGTTATTACAACCCAAATTGTCATAGTCTTAAAAGTTCAAACTTAAAAGGGATTACCATCTAAGGCGGCATCTGCGGCCAAAAAGCGGTTTGGTTTTCAGAAACTTACACAAGTCATGCTTGTAAATAAACCTAACCAACCTAAGTTCTATACCTATCCAACTTAGTCTGCTCACCTGTGGTAATGCTACCGAGTACGGCCTCGTCACCTGCCTCGTAAATAGTCTCCTAAACTGCTGACCGGTTAGCACGTTTTTGCGGAGGGTCTGCCTTGTTCTTGCCATGCTTATTTGTTGTTGTGTAGTATATATATAAAAGAAAACCAAGAGTGAGCAATACAGCTCAGCCATATAAAAATAGTTTTCAAAGTACTTTTGTTATCTTCAACCATATGACATATCTTATACTGGTATTGTACCATCATTAAACATCTTTCATTCCTTATCTAGAAATATAATGAGGAATATTTGTGGTACTTCGAATAGTTCATCACTCTGTCAACACAATCGGTAATTGAGCACCTAGGCTTTCATTAAAGTGTTGCAGTACAATTCCAATTGGAAGAATGGGATTATGCTGGAGCCTCTTCCACGATATCTGGTGATCAGCCAATGTATCGTGCCTCTGCTTTTCTACTAGTAGAAGGACGACGTTCCCTTATCGGGTTGCACCCTCACCGCATATGGGCCTTAATATTTGGACTACGCCCGAGAGCGTAGCCCCCTCTTCCTCCTGTTAACACAATATCACGCAAGTATATGTGGTCACAAGTAATATAATTCAAGTTTGTTCCACAGAGATCTGGTTAAGTTCTTTTCAGTTAATGCACCTATTCAACAATGCATGGTTATAACTCACTGCTAAGACAAATAACAAATTGAGGTTTTAATTATCTAAATTAAACTAAGATGCAAATTATCAAACTAAGAATGAATTAACTACTGAGAATTAAAACTGAATTACTTATATGAGAATAAACATAGGATCCTAACTTCATTATCTACTTCACTTAGAGTTGATGCCTTTAATCAATACATGTGATGGTTTTGATATTTGATCAGACAACACGAAACAAGTATAGGATACCTTTCGGTATACGAACACCAAACTAATCATACATCCACAAAAGAGATAGAAGATGACAAGACACCAATTATGTTTAGACCCTATATCTCTATAAGATTTGAAAACATAATGGTTTAAGCATAAGTCATCCATTAAGATCACATAGGGCAGCATAATATCTCTATTTACGCTACAAATCATGATGTTAAAACATCAACCTATCCTATGCTAGCATGGCAAGTTCTAAATCTCAAGATCCACTCTCGTTTCGCAAGAGATTAGAAAATTAGATGTTCGCGATGCATCTAAACAAATGAATCACAACCATACAAGGATATCAAGAATTCACCACACATAAATCTTTAAAGCAATTAAACTACTAAGCTACATAGATAAATCCGTTAGAATCCCATGACAACGATTAGTTCATAATTGAACCATTCGTCATCATGGGATCAAGTGAAAATATGGTAGTAATCAAGATAAGCATGATGAATTAATCAACAAAGTAACAAGGTTTTAGAGAACAAATCCGAGTATGAAACAAGCATCCAAAAGATATGCCCAATAAAGAAATACAAGAAAACTATATCTAGATCTTCTTGTTGTCACGATCCTCGCCATGGCTTCTCGATCTCGTGCTATGAATGTATGTGAATCTGAACTCTGGTGTAATGGTGTGTTTTTTTATGTCCCCCAGATGTGTATTTATAGCCCCAATTTGCTTATCCATCAAGAAATTGCCTTTTTAGAGTTGGAATGGAAGATTGCCAATTTCCGTTCTTGAATGAGATAAGAATTTCAAATTCCATGCATAAGACTGATTCTGGAAAGTACCAGCTGCCCAGGGCAATTACCATACTTATTAGAAGTAGGAATTGTGGAAATTTCCTTGTCAAAGTTGAATTCTGTAGTTTCTGGAAATTTTCTGGCGGAAACAGGCGCGGCCGCGCGCCACTTTAGTACAAATCAGGCGCGCCCACGCTCCAAATATTCTCAGCAAAGATTCACGCATGCCCGCGGTACAAAACAGTGTAATCCAGGCACGGCCGTGCCCTTCACTTCTAGAATACTTTGCTACAACAGATTCGTCTTCTTCCGAGCTTCCCTGACTGCACAGCCTTCCCGGAAAATCCGAATTTTAATCACATTAACCTCCAACTCTCTTCCGCGAGTTGCCGTTCTTCATATATTGAGCTCGAAACCACCAAAGCATAATAGAAACTCATCATACCAGCCTCAAGCTAGTAGTTCTACACAACTCACAAAAACACGTTAAAAACACAACATACTTGAGGTCAAGTAAATCCATTTAAGCCGATAAGAAGCATTTTAAGTGGATATAAATCCATTGATCACACCCCGAAACTTAAACCGATGCTTGTCCTCAAGCATAAACAGACATAACTATATACAACTAACTAGTACCACATCCGTAGGTGATCACGGTTACATTTATCATATGTAACAAGCCCTTTAAACCCCTAGGCAGCCCTAGTGGATGAGTAAGGTCTCGTGAGGGCCTATAGCGAATGTACCCACAAAATCCTTTTACTAAACGATGCAAAAACAATGCAATGCATGAATGCAACTAATATGAAAATGCAATGATCCCCTCGAACTAACCAAAACCAACTAGCAAGAAAATATCTCAAAGAATGCAACCAAATCCAAATAGAGCTCGAATAAGTCCCCGTATACTAACAATACATGACAGAAACGTGTGTGCGATGCTCATCAGATATACTCCTAACACTAGGTCCACATCATACCCATTTTTCGCCAAGACAATCACAGGTTTATAAATAGAATAGACGGTAAACACTTCATAACCTAGGAACACCTCCATCCTTATCTGAGTTAGCTAGAAATCCATGCTTTATTACTAACAACAACTACGACACATAATATACAAGCATGTTATTTAATCGTGCAATGGTTGAGACCCCAAAAGGCTTATACAATAATACCCATGTAGCGAGCTAGGTTAGTGGATCCCAGACTATAAAAGCCTTAGGTCACTAGGCACAAAGTCCCCGAAAAATTAATTGCTCGAGTATTAAAGAGCTCACCCTGGTTAATTTTGCATATAAACAATCACATAACCTTTTTTTTTCTTTTTCCTCAAGTTTTTTTCTTTTTTACTTTTTTTTTCAATGCAATCTGGAATGAGAATTCTCAATTCCAACCCTAGACTACTCATATAAATATGAGCCGGCTACTAGCCATTTGACACCTATCCATTATTGACAAATAAAAACAACTAGCATGAAATCCCTGGTTTCCCCCAAACTTAGACTTTAGTGCTCCTACGCCACCAAGGGAATAACGAAAATTCTAAATATAATCAAGTGATTAAATCTCAAAACATCAAAACAAGCATAACCTCAACCTAGCCCAAAAGCAACCTAATGAGATTTTGTAAAAGTTTTGTTTCTGAAACATGCAAGTCAATTTCATAGAAACTATAAATCAACCTCTATTCATCATTACCACACTCAATAAGAAATCTACCTACCAATCAGAATTAGCTCGTCCTAAGGGATCATGAAAAATGCATGCCATGAAAATGCAACTAATATGAACTCACATGGTATACAAAAATAAAAAAAATAGAATGACCTATATGAAACAAACATAAATAACACGAACAACAACATGCATGAACTACCACTAACATGGAAAATATGATATCTATATGAACACAATGACACACAAATAACTACTACACACTACTTATCCCCAAACCACCCCCAAACTTAAGACATTCAATGTCCCTATTGAATTGAATGTAATACGAGGGATAGTAGAAAACATACCTAATTGTTGAAACATGTGGGTTGCCTCCCACGAAGCGCTGTCGTTGACGTCATTTAGCCGGACGTTACTTCCTCAACTCACGGCGGTTTCAAGAGAATAACCGAACCGTCCTCAACAGAAAGAGCATTCATACGAATGTTGACATCTTGATTGCTTACTCCTAACACAACTCTTCTTTCACTCTTCGCCTTCAGTTTTCCACCCATCGACTTCTTCGCCTTCTTTTTCTTCCTCACACCTCTAAGGTGTTTTTCCCTCTCAGCTGACTGAACAGAACACTCTTCTACCTTATCATCAACTATCCACCTTCTTAACACATTATCATGACCCTCTTCAAAAATCACTAACTCATCATTCAAAAGGACATACCTCAAATGCGGTGGAAGTTTTCCGAGCTTTACATTCGAGAGATCTTGAATTGAAGAACTGTCAATGGAATCGCTGATGTGATGCTCTAGCATGTGCGTGTCCGACTTTTTGCTCAACAACTGATCAAACTCCTCTGCCTGACCCGTATCAACCATTTCCACACTGAAACACTCTTCATCTTCTGTCGAAAATTTCATGGCCTTGAACACATTAAAGGTGACATTCTGGTCTTGGACCCTCATTGTAAGCTCTCCTTTTTGCACATCGATTAATGTACGGCCCGTAGCTAGAAAAGGCCTTCCCAAGATTATAGGAATCTTCTTGTCTTCTTCAAAATCTAGAATCACAAAATCGGCAGGAAATATGAGCTTGTCATCCTTCACCAAAACATCCTCTATTATGCCCCTTGGATAAGTGATTGATCGATCAGCCAACTGCAAAGATATGTTGGTTGGTTTCGGATCAGGCAGACCAAGTTGCTTGAAAACAGACAAGGGCATGAGATTAATGCTAGCTCCCAAATCACATAAGCATTTGTCAAAAGACAACTTCCCAATGGTGCATGGAATTGTAAAGCTTCCTGGATCCTTAAGTTTAGGAGGCAATTTCTGTTGCAACACCGCACTACACTCCTTTGTCAATGCCACTGTCTCAAATTCTTCCAACCTTCTCTTTCGTGACAAAATATCCATCATGAACTTTGCATATCTCGGCATCTGCTCCAATGCTTCTGTGAAAGGTATGTTGATCTGCAACTTCTTGAACACGTCTAAAAATTTCTGAAATTGCCTTTCTTGACTTTTCTGCAAGCGTCGAGGAAATGGAGGAGGAGGATAGATCTTATTATTCTTTGAAACTTGCTCCGGAATAGATTTTTCAGCCGACTTCTTGCTCTTTTTCACATCACCATCTAACTGATCAGCCATCAAGTCAGATTTTTCAATTCCAGGCACTGCAGATTTTTCAACTTGCTACTTCTGCACTTCTTTATCTTCCTTAGCTGCTGATTTCTGCTCGATTGTAACCTTTCCGGATCTCAAAGTCACTGCCTTCACCTGCTCATGGACTTCCCTCTTTCCTGGATTAACCTCCATATCGCTAGGAAGAGTCCCCCTTGGTTTGTTAAGTAAGGCACTTGAAATCTGACCAATCTGATTCTCCAAAGTCTTCAAAGATGCCGCCTGGCTTTTAACCATCATCCGTAACTCATCCAATTCAGATTTTTCATTCAAAGCTTAACCAGCATTCCCATGAGGCTATTGCTGAAATCCCGGAGTTTGGAATTGTTGCCTTGGAGCATACTGCTGCTGATAGCCTTGATTGAACGGTCTCGCTCCATATTGCTAATAAGGCTGCTGTGGTTGTTGAGCACCTTGATTGTTGCTCCAGCT
This sequence comes from Saposhnikovia divaricata, assembly GCA_036435485.1. Classification (NCBI taxonomy): domain Eukaryota; kingdom Viridiplantae; phylum Streptophyta; class Magnoliopsida; order Apiales; family Apiaceae; genus Saposhnikovia; species Saposhnikovia divaricata. The sequence continues at coordinate 42,856,548 of CM071601.1, forward strand.
AAAATTAGGATGATTCCTGTTGTTCGGATGATAGCTGGCTGGAACTGGTGTAGTAGGCCTCTGAAAATTACTCACAAACTGTGTTGATTCAGAAGAGATAGCACACTGATTAGTCTCATGTGCGCTCGCACATAACTCACACACACTAGCCACCTGTTGTACTCCATAGTTGGTCAGAGAATCCACCTTTATAGTTAGAGCCTTCAACTGAGCTGCTATAGCTGTAGCTGCATCAACTTCTAAAATACCTACTACCTTGCCTTGCGATAGTCTTTGAGTTGGATTCTGATATTCATTAACAGCCATCGTCTCAATTAACTCATAAGCTTCATCATAGCTCTTAGCCCATAGAGCTCTACCTGATGTTGCGTCTAGCAAAGGTCTAGACTGTGCTCCTAACCCATTGTAGAAACCATTGATTACCATCCAATCAGACATACCATGATGAGGACACTTTCGAAGCATCTCCTTGTAGCGTTCCCAAGCTTCACACAAAGACTCTCCAGATTGCTGTGCAAATTGAGTGAGCGCGTTCCTGATTGCTGCTGTCTTAGCCATGGGGAAGAATTTAGTAAGAAACTTCTGAGCAAGATCCTCCCAAGTAGTAATGGAACTGGCTGGTAAAGAGTGCAACCAACCCTTAGCCTTATCCCTAAGAGAGAATGGGAAAAGCCTCAATTTGATAGCATCATCCGATACACCATTGAACTTGAAAGTGTCACAAATCTCGATGAAATCCCTGATGTGCATGTTAAGATCCTCCATAGGAGCACCCCCAAACTGAACTGAATTCTGCACTATCTGAATCGTGCCAGGCTTGATTTCGAAGTTGTTAGCTGCAATAGCTAGCCTGATAATGCTAGATTGGATATCATTGATCTTAGGCTGAGAAAAGTCCTTCAAAGCCTTAGCTGCTGCTGCTGCTCCTACTAGTTCTCCCAAATCTTTTGCTGTTACAAGTTCTTCTTCTGCCAGTTTACGAGTTTGCAAACATGTTCGCATACACGTTCAAGTACCTGAAACACCAAGAAACAACAAACTAAGTAAGAAAATCCAAGTCAGTGAACGCTAACGACCACTGATGACAAGCACATAAACTAAAAATAAAACACTGATGATCCCCGACAGTGGCGCCAAAAACTTGTTAACACAATATCACGCAAGTATACGTGGTCACAAGTAATATAATTCAAGTTCGTTCCACAGAGATCTGGTTATGTTCTTTTCAGTTAATACACATATTCAACAATGCATGGTTATAACTCACTGCTAAGACAAATAACAAATTGAGGTTTTAATTATCTAAATTAAACTAAGATGCAAATTATTAAACTAAGAATGAATTAACTACTGAGAATTAAAACTGAATTATTATATGAGAATAAACATAGGATCCTAACTTCATTATCTACTTCACTTAGAGTTGATACCTTTAATCAATACATGTGATGGTTTTGATATCTGATCAGACAACACGAAACAAGTATAGGTTACCTCTCGATATACGAACACCAAACTAATCATACATCCACAAAAGAGATAGAAGATGACTAGACACCAATTATGTTTAGACCATATATCTCTATAAGATTTGAAAACATAACGGTTTAAGCACAAGTCATCCATTAAGATCACATAGGGCAGCATAATATCTCTATTTACGCTACAAATCATGATGTTAAAACATCAACCTATCCTATGCTAGCATGGCAAGTTGTAAATTTCAAGATCCACTCTCGTTTCGCAAGAGATTAACAAATTAGATGTTCGCGATGCATCTAAACAAATGAATCACAACCATACAAGGATATCAAGAATTCATCACACATAAATCTTTAAAGCAATCAAACTACTAAGCTACATAGATAAATCCGTTAGAATCCCATGACAACGATTAGTTCATAATTGAACCATTCGTCATCATGGGATCAAGTGAAAACATGGTAGTAATCAAGATAAGCATGATGAATTAATCAACAAAGTAACAAGGTTTTAGAGAACAAATCCGAGTATGAAACAAGCATCCAAAAGATACGCCTAATAAAGGAATACAAGAAAACTATATCTAGATCTTTTTGTTGTCACGATCCTCGCCTTGGCTTCTCGATCTCGTGCTATGAATATATGTGAATCTGAACTCTGGTGTAATGGTGTGCCTTTTTATGTCCCCCAAGATGTGTATTTATAGCCCCAATTTGCCTATCCAACAAGCAATTGCCTTTTTAGAGTTGGAATGGAAGATTGCCAATTTCCGTTCTTGAATGAGATAAGAATTGCAAATTCCGTGCATAAGACTGATTCTGGAAAGTACCAGCTGCCTAGGGCAATTACCATACTTATTAGAAGTAGGAATTGTGGAAATTTCCTTGTCAAAATTGAATTTTGCAGTTTCTAGAAATTTTCTTGCGGCAACAGGCGCGGCCGCGCACCACTTTAGTACAAATCAGGCGCGCCCGCGCTCCAAATATTCTCAGCAAAGATTCACGTGCGCCCGCGCTACAAAACAGTGTAATCCATGCGCGGCCGCGCCCTTCACTGTTGGAACACTTTGCTACAACAGATTCGTCTTCTTCCAAGCTTCCCAAACTCCGCAGCCTACCCGGAAAATCCGAATTTTAATCAAATTAACCTTCAACTCTCTTCCGCGAGTTGCCATTCTTCATATATTGAGCTCAAAACCACCAAAGCATAATAGAAACTCATCATACATGCCTCAAGCTAGTAGTTCTACACAACTCACAAAAACACGTTAAAAACACAACATACTTGAGGTCAAGTAAATCCATTTAAGCCGATAAGAAGCATTTTAAGTGGATATAAATCCACTTATCACCTCCAATCCCTTAAAGAATCCTATCCATCATTGGAACATAATTTATTCCAGCTCCCCCAAGCACAAAACTTGTTGACAGGTTTGGTAACAGTTCTATATCAAGCATAGAGCTTGTTGATAGGCCTGATAACATTTAATTAGCTTTATTTCCATGAATAATTGAGGAAGTCACTTTGACATGTGAGTTGACCTTAGTCAACAGATTTCATTTACTTAGGAAGCTCATTACAAAACATAACTTAGGAGTTGATCGGAGTCTTTGAGTACTTAGTCAAACCTGAGCCCCTCCTTACTAGGTAGGGTGTATTTATTATTTGTCTTAGAGATAACGAATGGAAAAACATTAATATTGGCTCCCAAAACCTTGGGTTCCTGAGTTTTGATAAGTTCGTGAGTGATAGCGACACATTTCGATGAGTGAGACTATTAGTAATTAATAAATGGGAACCCGTACTATTTTTGTTAAAATAATTTTCCGATGATCAGAAATATTTAAAATAATTTTTAAAGTCTTAAATAACTTTTAAATAATTAATATGATTTTTAAATCATCCTGGAGTATTTAATAAATATTCAAATAATATTTATTAAATAAATAATCCGCTTGGGATAATTAATAATTATTTAAATAATATCATCAAAGGGATTTTTAATCCGAAAATATCCAATTTATATTTATTTGAATATTTTCAAATCGATTGTACGTCATATATCATCTCCGGTGACTTCCGGGTTTTTATGTCCTTAACCGGACGAAATACCTCCGAATCCCTTACTTAAGAAAAGGGTATTATTGTACCCTACTTGAGGATCTTAACACATCATCGTATGCATGTATATATTATGCATACGTACTTACTTAATAGGTTTATATATCTTCATAAATAAACCATACATCTCATGCTGATTCAAAAAATACTTTTAAACAGTTCATAACAGTTATATCACAACAACAACAGTTTAAAAATACTTGAAGTACACGTTTTGAAAAATTGTCTGATTGTGTCGGAATAGTCTGGGCTCTGGTTCTAGCGTGATGATCTATAACAATCAATAAGGTTTGGTTAGTTAGTTAAACGATCCCGTCGAATCGACTATTGACATAGAGACATAACTTCGTATTGATACATCCTTACTACACATTTGGCTTATTATAAGTCCATGATATCCTTTAACCACTTTCGATAATTATTGGTTTCGTAACGACTTTCTCTAGGGGTCATTTTCAACGAAGCTAAAGTTCGTCTCTTATCGTCCCCTAAAAGGATTTTTCACTTGCGCAACTTTGATTCGAAAAATACTATAAAATCGAAAAATATACATTTTCGTGAAATTCTTTTTCTCACTTCTTCTTAGCTGTCCAGAAGATTTTCCATCCAAATTTTATAATTAAGAACATCGTTTTGATAGCTCAATTGTTGCTCTAAACATAGCTTCTTTCTGCAGTGGTTTCTCATGCGTATTCTTGACTTAAACATTTCTATAAAATCGAAAATTTTGTATTTATACTCCAAATTTTTATGGGATCTTAAACACTGACCAGGTTACTCCTCATAAAATTTTCATAATCGAAAACCATTTTTAAAGGGCTCGTTTGGCTTCGTCAAATCAGTCCAGTTTAATGATTCGTCCGTTTTAACCGATTTTACTAAAACGAGCATATCTGTTAAACCGTAAATCGTAATCACATGATCTTGGTGTCAAAACAAACTATAAAACAAGTCCTACTGGTTTATGGTAAAAAACTTGCCAAGAAAATATTTTTTCAATTCGGCATTAACTGCTCAAATGATCTAATGAAATTTCGACATTATAACGGCTATAAACCGAACATTTCCAAATTCCATGAACTCCATCTAGCAACTTAAGGCAACCATACAACATCAAAATCATATAACCATCATCAAAGGTCTCTAAGACCAGTGGTAACATCACTTAAACATGTCCAATTTTGCATCCAATTTCCATATTAACTTAAAAACTTAGAAACTTAAGATGGGTGTGAGAAGTTATACTTTCCTTGGAGTCTTAACAACCTTTTCCAAGCTTAATAATCCTCAAGAACACCTTATATAGCCTTAACAATCTTTAACCTTCAAGATCTAAACAAGAGTACATCTTGAGTTTACTATTCATCATGAACATTGCCTAATTCTTTCACAATACTAAACACCAAATTAAATCATGGGATTTTGAACATACCTTAGTTATATGGTGGAGGGGATGTGGTCAAAGTTTCATGAATTATGAGGGAGTGGAGGTAGGGTTTTGATTTTTTTTCTTGCTTCTTGTAGTTGCCGAATAGAAAGAACAAGGGGAGGGGTTTTTGCCTTGGCTAACTTTTGTAGTTGAATGTTACAAGGATATAACATGTATCTCTCCTTATATTTGCTGCATTCTTTTGTCAAGAAGAGCCATACCTTGCCTCCAAATTCAACCAATAAAGCTACTTTATTCCATTTTTGGTGGAACTTGTTTCCTTAAATGAATAGTCTCTAGTTTGGTTGGTTTAGTTGGCTTGTAAGTGAGTTGGTTTGCATGGAATTATGTGGAGCTTGCATGGCTAGCTACTTGCATGGGATTTACCTGGCTTCTTGCCACCTTTATCATTTTCCAATATTTATTCCTTAATTTCCATGCTAATCTTCAATGATCCTTAAAATGTTTTTGGTGTAAAAACCATTTCAAGTAACCTTCCAACATTTTAATTTTCTTATTCTAGTTCCTTGGTTGCATGGTCATTTTCAAATTATACAACCCTTAGGCTTGTCATAATACTCGTATTTATCGATATCTCATAAACCGTAGGTCGTAGGTGAAGTAGGATTCTTCGAATTTCGACGACTTTTACATACACGTATTTCACTTAAGAAATCATAATATGAACTCAAATCTTAAATATACATCATTCATAAGAAACAAAACTAAAGGATCGATTTGTTTAGATTGCTTAAAGAATTTAATCACCCACAAACTAAACAAAATCCGGATAAGAAAGTATAAAGGAATTAACCACCAACTTTCAAAGGTTTTGCAAGTATAAAAACTCACGATTTATTATCATCCAATTCTGGTCCCAAAAGATTACAATATAGGGGTATATATAGGTTAGGCAAATAACCTAAACCGATTAGGAATCCCAACCAGATTCAAAATCAGCTAGTTAGCTAATATTTGAGTCCAACTCGAAAACCAATTAAAAACCCAATTCAGATAGGAAATTACATAAAAACCTACTCTGAATAGGAAATTACATAAAAACCAAATCCTACTAGAAAATAAATCCTATGTGCTTAAAACAAGAAAAACCCTTTCAAGTGAAAGGTAAAAACTTGCAAGCCAAAATCTACTTAATAAATATATAGTAATCAACCAATAATTCTCACGGATAGCATTGAATATAGATAAGTTGAAAGCCATGCTTGTCTCCATGAGAACAAGTAAATCAGCCATAATGCTCCTGCATCATGGGGACACGAAGCCAACCGATATTATCCCACAATGGCTAGAGAGTAACGATCTTGGACCTATGGGATATCCGTTCAGGCTTGACGAGGACGTCAGGAGTTTAAGTGGAGGAGTTTGTAACATCCCAGTCCCACATCGAGGAGATTTGGGACTTCAGTTTAGTTTATAAGGTAAAGTACTACTACTAATTGCACCAACAAATCATAATCTTTTGGGGGCCTGTGGTGGGCTTGTGAATTACCCAAGTTGGCTACATTTAGGTCAGTTTACATTGGCTTATTTCGTATTCGGAATTGGGACTCGACCCAATTTTCGAAAAAGGCTCGGGATATCTTCGGGATATCATCAAAATAGTAAAAATAAATATCTTCAAAATCTATACTTGGATAACTGAAATTAACATTTATGAATGTATACAGATCATGTGTAGTATGATGAAAGCCTTAGGGTGATTGACTTAATTTGTCATTGAATTTGGTTGTAGGATGAAAAGAAATTTAATGGAAATATGTATTTTACTACATAATTCATGCTTTCTAAGTGAGTCGATCCTTTTCCTCTTCATTTAGTTATTTTTTTACTCTCTTAAAGCACTTATAAGAACTTTTTTGTATGTATGATCGAAGTGTTATTCGAAGACATTCTTGGTAACTCCTTAAATCAATTGCATTTTATTATATATATATATATATATATATATATATATATATATATATTTAAATAATTTTGTCACACTCTTATCTAAAATCTTATAATAAATGAATCAGAAAACAAAAAAATATATAAAAATTATTATTTGGATAGAACACTCTGATACTTGAAATTGTAATAAATTTAAAAACAAAAATCAAATATGAATATGAAATACTTTATAATAAAATGTAATTAACAAATATCAAATTTAAAATTGTAAAATATACTTAATCTTAATGATGAAAAGTGTTCTATTTCATATCCACTAATGAAGTACTTGGAGGAACTCCTATGTATATTCAAACTTTCCGTACATTATTACAATATATCAAAATTAATAATATTCAACTAAAATAGTTGGATCTAGATATTAACTACAATATAAATTTAATATTCAAAATTAAAAAATTAAAAAAAAAATGAAATCTAACTTGGCAACACTTATATTGCCGACTCCATTTGAGCATTCTTAATTTCACTTGTTAAAAAATATTTAAGAAAAAAGATTTAACATGTAAATGAATTTGAAATATTTATTTTATTAAAATCATATTAAGAATGGATTGATATTAAAATTGTATTTGGATGATCAAAGTAATTGATTGAGGAGACACTTCGTGTCTTTGTCTTTTTGGTCTGATCGATTAAAATCATAGTTTATAATCTCCCCTTCATGTGATTATAAAGACATTTCTTATTTTTATAGATAAGTTTATTTAACATTTTTAAATATATATGTGCAAATATATGTGCAATGGGTTTTTTTAACTATGCAGATTTATGTGTGGATATTTTATTTGTATGTTTATAATTTATATGAATTATTTATTTGTTTACTAATTTGTCAAAAGTGAATAAAATAGTTTCGTATGTATACTCTCCTTATTTTATATATTTAATTACAATGTTTATGTTTAAAGTTTATTAATAATATATATATATATATATATATATATATATATATATATATATGTTTAAAGTTTAATTGACACTCTCTCATATTCTTCATATTAATAATATTTTATAATTTATTTAGTCTATACCATCTTATACACTCCACATTAAGTTTAAGTTGGCAAGGAAATTGATTATTCAACTTCAATAAATAGATTCTATCTTTAATTATCATGGAGACAATAAGATGTATTTGGACTTCGATATGATTCTGTTTGATGGATAGAGTTAGTAGAAATGTTAAGAAGAAATTGTGAAGTAATAACCAAAGCAAAAGAAATGCACTCAAGAATCAAGATTAAAAAGTTTACTTTTTTTCCTAGAAAATAGAAATGCTCTGTGTTTATCAATATATCGGAGTGTATATTATTTTTCACTTAATTTATTTACCATTTTTACAAATGGAGGAGGATCTCAAATGACATTATGTATAATGATTATATAAAATAGTGATTATTTAAAATTTGTTGAACCTGTAAGCTAATGTACTCCAATGGTATTGTTGTGGAATAAAAACTAGGCTACTAGTATTGCGGCTAGGGTTTATGTATTTAATGCAAAGGTGTGTGAACTTCGTGCTTTAATGGCTGCTCTTGTGCTTGTGGCTGACTCTGCCTTCACAAGATGCCTACGTACTTTGATGAATATCAAAGATCAAGCCAAAAAACGTAGTTCTGAGGTGAGGGGTCTGACCCTTTATATAGGCTGAGAAGCCTTAGAATTATGGTAGGATTTTGAGACTTGGTAGACAAGTCTTTGAGGAAGGTTCTAGATCTATTCCTTATAGGAATCAGTTTCCATATAGAATTGGAAGCCTTATAGGATAAGTCTGAAGGGGATATTATCCTTATCCAACTCTTATTTGCTGAGCTGTTTATTACCCTTAATATTAATTACGAAATTAATATTATAAATAGGGTTTGGGCCCATCTGGTGGGCCCCAAGTTTGGACCATTCCGGGTATAATTAATACCACATTAAAGGTGTCTTTAAGGCTTACTTTTAGCCCATATCAGGTATTATGTAAAATGATTGACTATATACTAAAAATACAAATAATTGATAATGTCATGATGATGTGTCCATTATAGAGTTTTTCTATGGAAAAAAAATAGATATTGGTTATATAACCAACCTTAAACAAATTATTTAAAATTTAGACAAGAGGAGAGAAGGTTGAAGATGAGAAAATGAAAACCTTTATGTAAATTAAATAAAAGCCTTTATGGGATCATGAGAATATGAAGATTATAGTTTAGGAGGAGCCATGGATTGATCTTTAAGCCTACAGCTTGCACCACTTTTGGTGGAATAGATGTATATAATTTTTTTAATACAAAATTTGGTTATGTGGGATAAATCGCATATATTTTCAGACCATGCATGTATCTTATTTTTCAATAAAAGTTGTCATCCCACATACGCTAAATAAATTAGCATTTATAACTCTACACCATCATATGCCCTTCATAGCGAACTAGTTGAGCGAACCACGCTTTAGTCTTGCAATTATCTGTATAGTTTTTCACCACCAAAAATTCTTCTTCAAATACTTTTATGTGTTGGAATAGAATTATATATTATTAACCATATAGTTTTAAAGGGATTATAAGCTGCCACCTCAACTTTAGATATACATATAGAATTTTAGTTACGATAATTTATCAAATATGGCAGTTAGTAATATTTAGAATCTCACACTTTGTAACATTTTAAAACTAACTTTTAAAATAGATATTAGTGAAAATATATAAAGTATAGTTCTATAATTTATTTTTAAAATTTTCTTTTTTTGAATAAAAATTTAAACATTAAATTTTTTTCAGAAGAAAAAAATTAAAAATAAATTATGAAACTATACTTTTGGGATCTCTAGCATTTTACTTAGAAGCCAGTCTAGAAACAATCATGCGCCACATTTTCAGGAAATGAGAGAATAAGAAAATAAAGAAATTATTTTCAATATTTTTTAGACCGCCACCTCATCTATATATATATATATATATAGATTTTATAATAAATTGATATGAAATACTTTCCATTTCATCTACTTCTTTCTTATGCATTCATGAGACCGTATTTAAAAGTTACTTAAGAAACTCTTGGAAATGCTCTTAAAGCTGATAATTAAGTTTTTGAGCGTTTTTCGAAAAGTTAAAAGAAATTGGGAGTGGCTAAATAATTATGAGCATCATTACAACGATAGAATTTGGGTAGGTTGGGATTGCGACGTTTGGCATGTTACCTTACACAGCAAAACAGCTCAACAAATTACCTGCAATGTGGTTTTTATTGAAACATATATTTGTTTTCTTGTAACTTTTGTGTAGGCATATCATTATGACTACTTAGTTCTACAGTGACAAATGAAGATGCAGTTGACAGTCAGCATATGTTAGAGTGACAGATTGTTGCTTAATGATTGCCATGTCAGCAAAGTTAGTTACAACAACCAGTCCATCATCTAGTAGTATATAATAACGAAGATAGTTTAAAACTATATTCATTCATTCAGTTGTTCAAGTGAGTAATGAGAGTAATATGTAGTTTAGTAGTAAAGATGAGGAATTTCAATTTTAAGCCACAAGGTTATGGTCCTATGCCATCTTATGATAATGTGCCCGTTTGCCAAAGCTTTTTTTATAGATTTATAGACTTATTTTCGGGTAAAAATTTTATATTTTGATAATTTTTTTTATACAAGTATTTAATGTATATTTGAGATTCAATAAGTTGCAAAAATAAGTTGGAAAATAAGTTGGAATGTTAGGAATATCTAACTTTGTCTTAAAATAAGTTGACTTATTCTGAAAAAAAGTTCCCCAAACACCCCCAATATTGAATCTAAAGGAAGGTTTAATTCTTATTTTTGTGACCATTGTTAAATGCCAGGTCTCACTGCTCAAAGGTGTTATAAATTGCATTGATGTCCATGACATTTTAAGAGTGAAAAAAGGTAAAATAATGGTTGCCAATGTGCAACTTGGTGTTAGTGAAGATATTGATTTTTTTCATAAGAATACAAGGTTTACAATTGCAATTGTTAGCTAGGCAAAGATAAGTCTCATGAAAATCAGGGCATTTTTGCAACTCACAACCTTGTGTTGCAGGTACAATTTGTCTTTCGTCTTTTACATCAATTAATTGGACCCTTTTATAACTCATGATTTTGTGTTACTGGTACAAAATTTTCTTTCTTCTTTTACATCAATTAATTGGATTGTGGATAAGGGAGTAACTGACCACATGTTTCATGAGTATTTTTGTTCAAGATTTGAAATGTGTATTATTATGCCTAATGAGAAGTGCTGGTTTCAAAAATGGGAGATGGTCAAATTAATGACAATTTAGCCGCCACTAAAATTGAAAAATAGCTTATATAATTATTTATTCTCAATATTTGTAATTTTTTAATTTTATATCTTAATCTTTTACTTATACATATACATGTATCTTTCATAAATTCAAAATTTTCTTTGTAATTTATTTAGTAACACACTAAAAATCTAAGCATTAAAAAAACTTCTTAAAATTTTAATAGTATATATTTATATTTATACTAGCTTAAAACTCGTTCGATGCACGGATTTTTTTAATATTATATGAATTTTTTTTCATTAATTAGAATTAATTTTTTTAAAACATGAATTTCGGAGGCTTAAATTTTTAAATGAGATGATTTGATAATAATTATATAAATGTTATCTGATATTTTTAGAAAATAAGGGATTTTAGTTAGAAAATATAGAAAAGGTGATAGGTTTTAGTTAAAAAAGGTAATCGGTTAATTATTAATAATTATAAAATTATTATTTTATTTTATCAAATAGAATATCCATGATATAATTGGAAAAAGAGATATTTTAGGTAGAGAAAATTAAAAAGCTAATATGTTTAGGTGAAAAAGGTAATTGATTAATTTATAGTAATTATAATTTAATTATGTTATTTTACTAAATAAAATTGCTCGTAATGTTTTTAGAAAATGAGAAATTAATGTTGCACGTGATACTTTTAGAAAAATAGGGATTCTAGTTAGAAAATATAGAATAGATGATATATTTTAGCCGAAAAAAGTAATTGGTTAATTATTAGCATTATAATTGATATGGGCTAAAAATAAGCCCTAAAGACACAATTAATGATGTGTTAATTAGACCTAGCCTGGTCCAAATACGAAGCCCTTTAATGAGGCCCGAAACCCTAATTAAGTATTAATTTCGTAATTAATATTGAGGGTGATTAACAGCTTGCAAATAAGAGTCAAATAAAGATACAATATCTTTATGAGTAGCCTCCAAGGCACCTAATCGCACATGGAAACTAATTCCTACAAGGAAGGAGTCTAGAACCTTCCTCAAGGAGGTGACTTGCCTGCCAAGTCTCCAAATCCTACCATAATTCTAAGGCTTCTCAGCCTATATAAAGGGTCTGACCCCTCATTCTCAGAACTACGTCTTGGCTTGATTCTCAATAACGAGATACGTAGGCACTCCGTGAGGACCGATCAGTCTCGAACACGGAAACAGCCATTAAAGCTCGAAGCTCACCATCCTCTGTATTTAATACATACAAACCCTAGCCGTAATTTACAAACCCTCGTTTTTATTCCACAACATTTGGCGCCGTCTGTGGGAACGCATAACATCAACCATGGTTCAAACACGAAGAACACTAGTCACAACTGAGGCGACTACTATCACCTCCGCTCCGCCCGTGATTACTGAACAAGGGTATGTACCCCCATCAACGGAGACAACCACTCAACCTCAAGTTTCTCAACCTATAGGGACGAATCCCCATGCTGAGAGAACTCTACCCGTGGTTGTCCACCCAAACCAGGAGATCAACCCTCTTCAGATGGTGGTCTCTACTCTTGTTAATAGTTCACTACTTCCAGGGGTACAGATCTCCACCACAGATCTCCCCATAAGCCCGAATCCGATATATGGTTTGCCTAACTACCCCCCGAACACTCGAGGTGTTGGACCAAGAAGCCATGCCCTGTAGATACATGAGCCGTATCACCCTCCTTACATTAGAGGCTTGGGCCCTGATCAAGGATATTATGACTACTCTGGTCCTTATACTAATGATTCCTCATATGAGGATGACGATCGTGATCAAGCCCCGAGGAGGCGTCATCCATGCAAGGAGCCTATAAGGCATACTCGATGAATCCATGATGGACCCCCAATGACAGCTGCTGAGAGAATCAAGGCTTATGAGACCGAGATTCAAAAGCTGAAGGAAGACATAGCAAGAGAGCAACTAAGACAGAATCAGAGTCAGAATCAGAATCGACCTCCTCTAACTTCAGGAGAGATTCCCTTTGTTGATCTGGAAAGGGCTTCAAGGAGGCAAAGAAGGGTCGATGCCCCAACAGGAGGAGCTACATGGGCAGAGGCCCCCAAGGGTGATCCCAAAGATTTGATGCCACTTGAAGATCCTGATGATCCCGCGCCACCGTTCACTGAGGAGGTGATGAATGCTCACATCTCCAGAAAGTTTAAGATGCCTACTATTAAGGCTTATGATGGAATGGGTGATCCCACAAATCACGTTAAGACGTTCTCAAATGCACTGCTGTTGTAGCCTTCTAGTGACGCTCTCAAGTGTAGGTCGTTCCCCCAAACCCTAGCGGGCATGGCTCAAAGATAGTATAGCCGTCTGTTTGCAAATTCAGTTGTCTCTTTCAAGGAGTTGAGCACGGTCTTTATCAACCAGTTTTTTAATGGGAGAGTCCACGAGAAGAGTTCTGCATCCCTCATGAAAGTGATACAAGGCAAGAATGAGAACCTAAGGGACTACCTCAAGCACTTCACCAAGGAGACGCTGAACATCCCTGACCTGGAAAACAAAGTAGCTATGATAGCCTTGGAGAATGGGATATCGAATATTTTCTTTCAGATGTCGTTAGCTAAGCATCCCCCTAAGAGCATGATTGAGCACCAAAAAAAGGCAAGCAAATACATAAATGCTGAGGAAAGAAGAGGAAAACAAAGGTCTCTACCGGAAGTGGTGGAAACGGGAACTCTGGGAAGCGAAAGACAGAGCAGGAGTATGATTCTAGGGACAAGTATCCCCGAACTAGCAGGAGTATATATATATATATAGGGAGCTACTCCAATACAAACCTCCTTAAAATACAAACCTACAAACCAAGCATAATCTAATATTTCAAGCTAATCTAATGACCAAACTAGGGGTACCCCAATACAAAAAATGCTTAAAATAATTGGCTCTATCCAACAAAAAAAATAAAAAAATAAAAAATAAAAAAAAAATTCACTGTTCACGTGATGACGTGGCAGTGGATTTCACTGGTTAACGGTGCTTCGCACCTTCTTGTACGGCGCTTCGCGCCTTTATCATTCTAAAGTTGTAAGGAATGACAATCAATGGTAAAGGCAATAGACGATTGACGGGTGTGTCGAGCGCCTTCGGCCCTCATGACTACCTAACTCATCCGTTTACTGTCTTAAATGCTTCGCATTTCCACGGCATGTTTTTTTTTTTTTTTTTATGGATAGAGCCAATTATTTTAAGCATTTTTTGTGAAGGTACCCTTGGCGGGAACCTTAGAATAAGTGAAATATAATTAATTTAGTGTTGGTTTGTAGGTTTGTATTTTAAAAGTGGTTTTTATTTGAGCACTTGCCTATATATATATATATATATATATATATATATATATATATATATATATATATATATATATATATATATTCAGGAGCCCCCGGGGGATATCCCCCTGTCCGAATTGTTTCATGGCGGACGTAAATTTGTTAAAATTAATTAAAAATAGAAAAATAAAATAAAATTTGAATTAAAATTCATAAAAATTCAAATTTTAACACTCATTAATTCTGTGATTCATGTTACATTAGATTCACTAATTTTCTATTTTTCAGATTTTTCACCCTATTTTTAACTAGTTTGTGAATTACATTAAAAATGTAAATAAAAATAGAAAAAAGATTAAATTCAAATTAAAATACATTAAAATTCAAATATTAATACTCACTATTTTTCTGATGCATGTCACACTAGATTCACTTTTTTTTAACTTTATTCCCTATACTAGTTTTCGTTCCCGATTCTTGATTTGATTTTCTTTCAAATAGAATTTCGACGATCGAACCGTACGAGAGTCAAGATCAATCTTTTTAAATGTTATTTTAAAATTTTAAAAAAATAATAAATTCATTTGATTAGGTAATTTAACGGTCAACTAGTAATTTGACTTTAACCCCTAAACTAGTTTTCGTACCCGATTCTTGATTCGATTTTTTTAAATAGAATTTCGACAATCGATCCGTACGGGAGTCAAGATCAATCTTTTTAATATTATTCCAAAATTTTGAAAAAATAATAAATTTATTTGGTTAGGTAATTTAACGGTCAACTAGTAATTTGACTTTAGCCCCTAAACAAGTTTTCGTTCCCGATTCTTGATTCGGTATTTTTGAAATAAAATTTCGACGATCGAACTGTACGGGAGTCAAGATCAATATTTTTAAATGTTATTCCAAAATTTTGAAAAAATAATAAATTTATTTGATTAGGTAATTTAACGGTCAACTAGTAATTTGACTTTAACCCCTAAACTAATTTTCGTTCCCGATTCTTGATTCGATATTTTTGAAATAGAATTTCGACGATCGAACCGTACGGGAGTCATGATCAATCTTTTTAAATGTTATTCCCAAAATTTTGAAAAAATAATAAATTTATTTGAGTAGGTAATTTTACAGCCAACTAGTAATTTGACTTTAACCCCTAAACTAGTTTTCATTCCCGATTCTTGATTCGATTTTTTTTAAATAGAATTTCGACGATCGATCCGTATTGGAGTCAAGATCAGTCTTTTTAAATGTTATTCCAAAATTTTGAAAAAATAATAAATTTATTTGATTAGGTAATTTAACGGTCAACTAGTAATTTGACTTTAACACCTAAACTAGTTTTCGTTCCTAATTCTTGATTCGATTTTTTTCAAAAAGAATTTCGACGATCGATCCGTACGAAAGTCAAGATCAATCTTTTTAAATGTTATTCCAAAATTTTGAAAAAATAATTTATTTGATTAGGTAATTTAACTGTCAACTAGTAATTTGACTGTAACCCCTAAACTAGTTTTCGTTCCCGATTCTTAATTCAATTTTTTTTCAAATAGAATTTCGATGATCGATCTGTACGGGAGTCAAGATCAATCTTTTTAAACATTATTTTAAAATTTTGAAAAAATAATAAATTTATATTATTAGGTAATTTAATGGTCAACTAGTAATTTGACTTTAACCCCTAAACTAGTTTTCGTTCCCGATTCTTGATTCGATTTTTTTCAAATAGAATTTCGACGATCGATCCGTAAGTGAGTTAAGATCAATCTTTAAACTAGTTAAATTCATACACACCCAATTAATTATACTAAGCATGTAGAGAATGTTAACTTTTAAATTCATACACCCAATTAATTATACTCACTATTTTTGTGATGAATGTTAACCTACTTTCACTAATTTTTCATTTTATTTATTTTCCTCCCATTTTTTACTAGTTTGTAAAATAAATTAAAAAAAAATAAAAATAGTAAAAATGCCAAATTTTGAACGAAAATTCGTACACACCCAAATAGTCATACTCACTATTTGTGTGATGAATGTTACCCTACTTTCCATATTTTTCTATTTTTTTATTTTTTCCACCCTTTTTAACTAGTTTGAAAAATAAATGAAAAAATTAAATAAAATAGAAAAAATGCCAAAATTCAATTTATAATTCATACACACCCAAGTAGTTATACTCACTATGAACACTACAAAATAACTAAAAATAATAGTAGTAGCAATCGAAAAATTTTATTACCTTTGAATATTTTAATTTTTATTAGTTTGTAAAATTATTTGAAATATTAATTTAAAATTAAAAAAAAAAACAAGATCTGAATTTAAAATATATTTATACTCAAAAGATAGTATTTGATTATTATTAATTTTCGAATTGTTTTTAAAATTTTTAATGAAAAAATAAAGGATTTGTTGAAAAAAAGTGTCTGCACACCCGCAATGATACATTGCGGGCGCTACTGCAATTACATATTTATCCTTACTGTGCCCGCAATTAAACAATGCTGGTGTCTGTCTTCTTCAACCCGATTATACACTCAAAACCCGATTATACACCCAATTAGTGGTAGTCACTAGTTTGTGAAATATATTATAAAATAGGTGAGTGCCCTAAATACCCAATTTTTATTCATTTTTAACCAAAATGTCCACCGCGCACGAACACCGCCCAGAATGCCCACCATATACGCATTTTGAATTGCCGTATGTCAAGATACGCCCGTGTGAAAGGCATGACATTTAGCTGTGCCCATGGAGTAGGCGGACAGAGCCTAATATATGCTCCTCTTACAGGCGTGTATCGAAGACACGCATTACACAATAGCGTATCACAGGATACGCCTGACCTACATGCGTGTCTTCATTCTTCTTCAGCTGGAGAAAATGACGAGACTCTCTCTCTCTCTCTCAGGCGATTTTGGCGATTTTTGGCACAAACTCCGGCGAGCTCTATTGTACTACCTCCCTTAATCTTTCGTTAACGTACCATACATAAATAATATCATCGTTTGACGATCTACAAGACTATACCACTTTTAAACGATATCTAATCCCGTATTCAAAACCCCCAAAATTACAATTGTCGGATATAAAAAAGCCTCGCCGGATTTCGTCGAAATTGGGTGAAGGTTACGGCGGGGAGAGAGATAGAGAGGCGATGGTTGACGCCCCTGCGGGGCCAAAATTCAATTTAAAATTCATACACACCCAAGTAGTTATACTCACTATGAACACTACAAAATAACTAAAAATAATAGTAGTAGCAATTGAAAATTTTTATTACCTTTGAATATTTTAATTTTTATTAGTTTGTAAAATTATTTGAAATATTAATTTAAAATAAAAAAAAAAGATCTGAATTTAAAATATATTTATACTCAAAAGATAGTATTTGATTATTATTAATTTTTGAATTGTTTTTAAAATTTTTAATGAAAAAATAAAGGATTTGTTGAAAAAAAGTGTCTGCATACCCGCAATGATACATTGCGGGCGCTACTGCAATTACATAATTACCCTTACTGTGCCCGCAATGAAACAATGCGGGTGTCTGTCTTCTTCAACCCGATTATACACTCAAAACCCGATTATACACCCAATTAGTGGTAGTCACTAGTTTGTGAAATATATTATAAAATAGGTGAGTGCCCTAAATACCCAATTTTTATTCATTTTTAACCAAAATGTCCACCGCGCACGAACACCGCCCAGAATGCCCACCATATACGCATTTTGAATTGCCGTATGTCAGGATACGCCCGTGTGAAAGGCGTGACATTTAGCTGCGCCCATGGAGTAGGCGGACAGAGCCTAATATATGCTCCTCTTACAGGCGTGTGTCGAAGACACGCATTACACAATAGCGTATCACAGGATACGCCTGACGTACATGCGTGTCTTCATTCTTCTTCAGCTGGAGAAAATGACGAGTCTCTCTCTCTCTCTCAGGCGATTTTGGCAATTTTTGGCACACACTCCGGCGAGCTCTGTTGTACTACCACCCTTAATATTTCGTTAACGTACCATACATAAATAATATCATCATTTGACGATCTACAAGACTATACCACTTTTAAACGATATCTAATCCCGTATTCAAAACCCCCAAAATTACAATCGTCGGATATAAAAAAGCCTCGCTGGATTTCGTCGAAATTGGGTGAAGGTTACGGTGGGGAGAGAGATAGAGAGGCGATGGTTAATGCCCCTGCGGGGCCAGAGAACACAGATGAGAAAAGGGAGAGGAGCTGAGAAAGAGAGATACGGAGGAGATGCCCATGAGATTCGTGCGAGAGAGGAAAGAGAGAGACGAATGAACAGTACGTGTTACGCCTGTGGGAGTGGCGTGTCCCGTGGGTAATTTGGGCACCCACTCCCGCGAGTGGGTATTTTGGTAAGTAGGGGGCAAAAAAGTGGGTACTTAGGGCATTTTTTTCTTATAAAATTAATTAAAAACGAAAAAAAGATTAAATTTGGATTAAAAATTCATACACATTCAATTAGTGGTAGTCACTAATTTTGGGATGAATGTCAATTCAATATCACTATTTTCCTATTTTCTTGATTTTTTAATAATTTTTAACTAGTTTCTGAAATATATTATAAAATTAATTAAAAATGAAGAAAAGATTAAATTCGAATTAAAAATTCATAAACACTCAATTAGTGGTATAACTAGTTTGTGAAAGAGAGAATTACCAAAATGCCTATTTTTCACAAGTTTTTGCCCAAAATACTGATTTTGAACTAACGGGATACGGAGTTTCGGCTTCCGTATTAGCTGAATACGGTACACCGTGTACCGTATTATACATGATACGGAACACGGTATTCCGTGTTAGCGTGATACGGAACATGGTGTACCGTATTCAGGCATGATACGGAACACGGTGTACCGTGTTCGTGCATGATACGGAACACGGTGTACCGTATCACCCCTTATATCACGGTACACGGTCTACCGTGTCTGGTTAGTAAAAAGGGCCAGAATGGCTCCCATATGAATATTTTGGGCCATCACCCTTTGTGAAATATATTAAAAAATTAATTAAAAATGAAGAAAAGATTAAATTCGAATTAAAAATTCATTCACACTCAATTAGTGGTAGTCACTAATTTTGGGATGAATGTCAACTCAACATCACTATTTTCCAATTTTCTTGATTTTTTAATAATTTTTAACTAGTTTGTGAAATATATTATAAAATTAATTAAAAACGAAGAAAAGATTAAATTTGAATTAAAAATTCATACACACTCAATTAGTGATACTCACTAATTTTGGGATGAATGTCGACTCAATATCATTATTTTCCTATTTTCTTGATTTTTTAATAATTTTTAACTAGTTTGTGAAATATATTATAAAATTAATTAAAACAAAGAAAATATTAAATTCGAATTAAAAATTCATACACACTCAATTAGTGATAGTCACTAATTTTGGGATGAATGTCAACTAAATATCACTATTTTCCTATTTTCTTGATTTTTTAATAATTTTTAACTAGTTTGTGAAATATATTATAAAATTAATTAAAAAAGAAGAAAAGATTAAATTCGAATTAAAAATTCATACACACTCAATTAGTGATAGTCACTAATTTTGGGATGAATGTAAACTAAATATCACTATTTTCCTATTTTCTTGATTTTTTAATAATTTTTAACTAGTTTGTGAAATATATTATAAAATTAATTAAAAACGAAGAAAAGATTAAATTCGAATTAAAAATTCATACACACTCAATTAGTGGTGGTCACTAATTTTGGGATGAATGTCAACTCAATATCACTATTTTCCTATTTTCTTGATTTTTCAATAAATTTTAACTAATTTGTGAAATATATTAGAAAATCAATTAAAAATAAAGAAAAGATTAAATTCGAATTAAAAATTCATACACACTCAATTATTGGTAGTCACTAATTTTGTTTTATTTATTTTTAATTTTTAATTAATTTAAATTTTAATTTAATTTTCATAATAATACGCTCGCCATGTTTCATGGCGGACGCCCGCCATGTTTCATTGCGGACGCCCACCATGTTTCATTGCGATCATAGGGACCAGGGGGATATCCCCGGGGGTTGTGGAACGGGACCCATATATATGGAAATATATATATATATATATATATATATATATATATATATATATATATATATAGGGATACTCCAATACAAACCCCCTTAGGATACAAACCTACAAACTAAACCCAATCCAACATTTCAAGCTAATCTAATGACCAAACTAGGGGTACCCAAATACAAAAAATGTATAATAATCTACACTCTATTTAGTAGTAAAAAAAAATTATTGTTCACTGCTGACGTGGTAGTGACGTCAGCAGTGAACAGTATTTTTTTTTTGCTAAACATTGGTGAGTTAATTTATGACACTTTTTGTGAAGGTGCTCCTAGCGGGGCCCTTAAAAGAGAATAAATATAATATATTTAATGTTGGTTTGTAGGTTTGTATTTTAAGAGTGGTTTGTATTTGATCATTTGCCTATATATATATATATATATATATATATATATATATATATATATATATATATATATATATAAACTCTGATATATTTATATTTTTTAATATATTATTGTTATATAATTTTTGAACAATTTCAATATAAGAGAAACAACTTAGTAGTTATAGTTTTTCTTTAAAATACTAATTTTGGTACAATAATTTTTAACCTTTTTTTTAACCTTAATTTAGCCCCGTAACAAAATTTTTTTTGCTTTGCCACTGTGCCAGGGCAGCACAAGAAGGACACTATGATGTGGTTGTGTTACTCATTAATGCAAATATCAATGCCTTCCGTAGCAGCATATAATAATATGCAAACTGCTACACCATCCACGATTGTGATGGTTTAAAATTTAACCAAGTGGTAGAAAAAGCAGCAGGCGCTGCAGTCCGCATCCATAGATGAAATAATGTATGATCTGCCATCATTGGATGTTGGAGGTCCCTCATCAACTCAAAAGTATGACGAATTGAATTCTTTCACATGGCTTCAATTGCTAGTACAAAAGGATCCAAACCATTCATATCCTTAGAATAAGGGTCACGAAACTCCACTCTATCTGGCTTCCATTAGACATTACTGTTAGAATATAATATAAGATCCATATAAGGGGGGCCTGCGGTATTTGGTCCATACGCGGCCAGATATCACGTATCCTGTGGGTATAGTTAGTAGATTTATGGAGAAGCCCACGAAGAAGTATCTGGATGCAGTGAAAATAATTCTCAGGTACGTGAAGGGAACCATTCAGCATGGGTTGGTGTATTCAAAGGATAGTGGCAATAATGTATTAACCGATTATTCTGATAGCGATTTGGGTGGACAACTGGAAGATAGAAAGAGCATGGGAGGCATGGTGTATTACTTGAATGAGAGCATTGTAACCTGGTTTGCTTCCCCATTAGACATCCGTCACATACAACGTTTGGCTTTATTATCCTTGGCATTCTTTTTACCATTTGGTGTTTAGACATGAGAGCCATGGCTTGATAGTTGACCTTGAGATCTCATCCATTTTTGCCATTATACATTCCTGCTTGTTAGTCTTTATAATAATTTTATAAAGTCGATTGGCAGATCGCTTTACCTTCATTAACAATCTTTCTTGGTTATCATAGATCCTAAGAAATTCTCCTTTTAGCTCCACCTTGTTGCCTTCTTCCGACATTTGTCCCAATGATATAATATTATTTTGCAAACAAGGTATATAATATACCTCACGTAGCTTCTTCTCCTCTCCATTTTTGCACAATAGCATAACAGTGCATTTTCCCTTTATCTCGACTTTGGATTCATCTCCAAATCGAACTTGGCCAGAAATAATCTCATCCAGTTCTGTGAACTTTCCTCTAAACCCTGTCATATGATTGCTCGCACCATTGTCGAGATACCAGACATTTGACTCGCTTGCACATTCCCCACTCTTTGGTAGTTTTGTGTAGAGTAGCATGTCCTCATTCAATAACAACTCTGGTGCTTCTTCGTCATGTTTGGCCAAGAGCAAAGTCGGCTCATCATCCTCCATCACAACTATATTTGCCTCCACTTCTTGCACTCCTCTATTCTTTCTGGGATTCTTGAATTCTGAGGTGAAGTGACCATAGATGTTACAGTTGTAGCACTTGACAATGCTTTTGTCAAATTTTCCACGACCCCTCTGTTTTGTTGATCTGTCACCATTATTTCGCTTCAGCCACTCTTCATGGGTCAACACTAATTTCTTCTCTGCACCTTCTCGTTTGGCCCATTCTTCTTCCGAACAAAAGTTGAGTTTCCTTTGTTTCTGTCTTCCCTTTCACTTGTTCTTCATGTGCCGTTAATGAACCCACTGCTTCTTCAACCGTCATGTTCTCCAAATCTCCAAATTGTTCCAGTGTCGAAGTTATCTGTAGGAATCTTGCAAGGACAACATGCAGCAATTTCTTTACGACATAAGATTCTTTCATTTTTTCTCTTAGTGCTCGTATATTTGTAATGAGACTATTCATTCTCATGTGAAAGTCCTCAATCTTATCATTGTCACTCATACTAAGCATTTCGAACTTATATTTTAGAGTCTGAATGCGTGCCTTCTTCGCTTTGTCCGCTCCTTGGGAGAATGTCTTTATCATTTCCCAAGCCTCCTTCGCTATTTTCTTGTTTGCAATCGAAAGCAGCACATCTTCAGGAATTGCTTGATATACCATTGCCAACGCCACTTTGTCTGTCTTCTCTTCGATAGCAACCTTGGGATCACTCGGCTCAATAGCGTTCCAGACCCCTTGCGCTTGCATATAGACCTTCATTTTTAATAGCCCATGCCGTATAATTACTTCTATCTAGCATTGGGTAACTCAGACCGTACGAGCCTCCTTTACCTTTGTTCACCTCCATCTTTGTTGAGAAAATCGTCTGCCAAGACCTTCAAGCTCTGATACCACTTCTTGTCTATAATACAATTACTGCTTAACTATATGAATAAACAAGATGATTTACTTGACACAATGTCTTTGGATATTTTATTAATATGAATGTTACATCAATTATATAGAGAATAAAATAACAGAATTACTACAAATTAGCACATGACTTAAGCTAATTTCCTTAACAGTCTCCATCTTCTCTTGACTTATTCATACTCCTAAAATCATGCTAGATATGCTGGACGACAAAATCAAATCAAATTAAATAAAAACCCATAACTTGAAGTCATGGGAAGATCAAACCAAATCCCAAAACTTGAAGTCATGAGAAGATAAAACCAAATAACATTTAAACGTTTGAGATTATTTGCAACACTTTTTTATGCAGTTCCAAATTAATTTGTTTCTTTAGCTCTGTTAAATATAATTGATGTGTTTTGATCAGTGTTTAAGTGTTACAGGGAGTTATCAGAGTTTAGCTGGAAGCAGTCAGAGTTTGTGTAAACTCTGACAGTTGGAAGCTCAACAGAGTTTGTTAAACTCTGTTTGGAGGAAGCGCGTCTACTGTTCAACAGTGATTAAAGATTAATTATGGAAGCGATATCTTTGAAGATTGGATGGCTATCAAAGAGATCGAGTTCACATAGGAGACGTGTGACAATCTGTAATTGATATCATTGTATAGCTGATTATTAGGAATATCAATTAGAGATTGTATCGTAGCTGTATATTATATAAATACAGATAGGTTAACCCTAGAAGGGTATCGATAACGAATTATCATTATTGTAACCTAGCAGCTCTTTGTGATATTTTACATCACGAAGAGGGTTTGAAATACAAGAAGTTTTTTTAAGTGCATAAACGCTTTTACTTGTTAATCTCTCATACAAAGTTGATTACTATTTGTGTATTCGGCCTAACAAGTGGTATCAGAGCCAATCTGTTACTTTATTACAGGTTAAGATCCAAACACAACAATAATCATGTCAAAAATTCCTCCACCAACACCTACTGTTTCTGAAAAGGCTCCTACTACTGTGAGTCGTTATGAACCAATCAGGGTTCCTATTCTGAGGCCATTAGAGTATGCTATGTGGAAGGTCAAGATGACTATGTTTCTGGAGGCTACAGATCCAGAATATCTTGACAGGATTTATGAAGGCCCTCACAATCCTACAAAGCTATCTGTTGCAGTTGCTGGTGAAGCAGCAAAAATGGTTCCAAAGGAAAAGAAGGACATGACTCCTGAAGATCTATCATCAATTGCTAAGGATGCAAAAGTTAGGCATTTACTACATAGTGCCTTAGACAATGTTATGTCTAACAAAGTCATTAACTGCACCACTGCAAAAGAGATATGGGATGCACTTGAAGTCAGGTGTCAAGGAACTGCAGCTATTAAGAAGAATAGGAGAAACATACTCACACAAGAGTATGAGCATTTTGAGGCTAAACCTGAAGAGACCATGACAGAAACATTTGATAGATTCTGTAAACTGATTAATGATCTGTCATTGGTCAACAAAGAGTATGATCTAGAAGACTCGAATCTCAAGTTTCTTCTTTCTCTACCTGAAAAGTGGGATGTGAAAACAACCACTATTAGAGACAACTATGATCTTGCTGAAACAGAGATTGATGAAATTTATGGACTGCTCAAAACTTATGAATTGGAAATGGAGCAGAGAAACAGGAGATCAAGCAGAAAAGGAAAGTCTGTTGCTCTTAATGTTGAAGAGAAGCCTCAGAAGAAAGAGGCAACAAAAAGGAAAATGAAGGGAAAAGCTTTGGTCATACACTCAGAAAGTGATTCACCAAACTCTGATTATGATTCAAACTCTTCTGAATCATCTGACTCTGAGGATGATGAAGAAGAAATGAGAAAAATGGCTGTGCTGATGGTGAAAACTTTCAAGAAAATGGGCTTCAAGAATTTCAAGAAAGGAAAAAGGTTTTCTAGGGATTCAAATGAAGACAGGAAAAGCTACAGGAAGTCTGATAAGAGAGATTCTAAAGGGAAGAAGGATAAGTCTGAAATTCAATGCTACAAGTGTAAGGAGATGGGTCACTATGCTCCTGAGTGCAAGAAGGGTAAAACTGGAAAGGTACTCTACACTAAAGGCAGAGATTGGGCAGATACTTCAGATTCTGATGAAGAAGTGAACTATGCTCTCATGGCTACTACTGAATCAGAATCCTCTGAAAATCAGGTACCTCCAACTACCTATGCTTATAATATTGATGACATTGCTCAATTAAGAATTTTTCTTAAGTCATTGCATATAAGTTATAGGGATCAGACTTTAGAAAATGAGAGGATAAAAGCTGAAAATTCTGAACTTAAAGAGAGAAATAAACTTGTTGAAGAGAAACTTGAAAACATGCAACAAGTTCAGAAAGAGAGAGATGATGCTGTTTGCAAAGAACAGATTTTGCTTCAGAAGTATAAATAACTAGAATCTGAGTTGGAGGAAGCAAATAAGAAAATTAGGACTTGGACTAATTCTGGAAAGGACACTCAACAGATTTTTCAAACAGACACTGTTGGTCTAGGTTATAATGAGGGAGATGAACTTAGATTTCAAAATCAAGTTAAAGTCAGAACTAAATTTGTTCATGGAACCAGTAAATTTTTGTCTGAGAATGAAAAAGAAGCTGTCCAAAGAAAACCAGTAAAAACTAGTGTTAAACAGGTTAATATTGGTTCTATGACAGATAAACAACTTAAACATAAACTGAAGGAGGTAAAATCTGTTGAGAAAAAGAAAGTGTCAAACAAGAACAGAAATGGAAAAGTAGGCATTACTTCAGGAAATAAACCAATGCTTTCTAGTTATGCTCCAAGAAAGACATGTCATAACTGTGGTAGTACTAAGCATCTTGCAAATTTCTGCAAGAAAAATAAAAATATAAATTCTTTACCTACAAAGTCTGAGGTAAAGAAGGATTTTGCTAGAACTAAGCCACAGACTCTATGCACACACTATGGAAGCACTTGGCATTCCATCTATACTTGCAGAAAATATCATGCTATCTATCATAATTACTATGAACTGAAACCCAATCTAAAATGGGTTAAAGTTGATACTGCAAGTGTAAACACTGATACTGTTAGCTCAAACTCTGATAATGTTAATTCCGCTGCAAAAGCTAACAAAGTTAAGAATGCCAAAGGATCCAAGCAAGTCTGGATCCTTAAAACTAATCCTCAGTAATTGTTTGTGATTGCAGGGTAAAAGGGAGGCAACCCTAGTCGTGGACAGTGGATGTTCAGGACACATGACTGGAAATAAAGCCCTGCTATCAGAATATGAGGAGAAGGCTGGCCCAAAAGTTTCCTATGGTGATGGCAATATAGGAAGAACATTGGGATATGGCAATATCAATCTTGGAAATGTCATCATCAACAATGTAGCTCATGTCCCAGGACTCAAGCATGACTTGCTATCTGTGAGTCAAATCTGTGACAAGGGATATCATGTAGATTTCCAACCTGAATATTGTGAAATTATCAGCAAATCTACAGGAAAGGTTGTTCTAGTTGGTCACAGGCAAAACAACATTTATGAAATCAAGCTTTTGATAGACTCTGTTGGAAAAGCTGTTTGCCTGTCTACAAGAATGTCTAGTGAAGAGAGTTGGAAGTGGCACAAGAAACTCTCACATTTGAACTTGAACAACATCAATGAATTGATCAGAAAGGATCTTGTAAGAGGACTCCCAAAGACCCTGTTAAATGTTGATGGCCTATGTGACTCATGTCAGAAGGCTAAACAAAGGAAGTCATCTTTCAAGAGCAAAACAGAATCTTCTATCACTGATCCTCATCATCTTCTTCATGTTGATCTATTTGGTCCAGTAAATGTTATGTCTATTGCAAGGAAGAAATATGCTTTAGTCATTGTTGATGAATACACTAGATTCACCTGGGTGTATTTTCTAGCAAAGAAGGATGAAACTGCATTGACTCTAATGGAGCATGTGAAGCTTCTGGACAAAGGATCAAGCAACAAAGTTAGAATCATTAGAAGTGATAATGGAACTGAGTTCAGAAATGCAACAATGGAAGAATTCTGCAAGGACAATGGAGTGAAACAAGAATTTTCAGCACCTGGTACACCACAACAAAATGGTGTAGTTGAAAGGAAAAATAGAACCTTAATTGAAGCTGCCAGAACTATGCTTGATGAAGCAAAATTGCCAACTTATTTCTGGGCAGAAGCTGTTCAAACTGCTTGTTTTACTCAAAATGCAACACTGATCAATAAGCATGGAAAGACACTATATGAGATGGTGAAGAAAAAGAAGCCTAACCTGAAATACTTTCATATTTTCGGGTGCAAATGTTTCGTTTTGAAGACTCATCCAGAACAGTTGACCAAGTTTGAGTTAAAGGCAGATGAAGGAATTTTTGTTGGCTATCCACTGTCAACAAAGGCATTCAGAGTTTACAATCTGAGAACTAAAGTGATCATGGAATCTATACATGTTTCTTTTGATGATAAGAAGATAACTGGACTTGAAGACAAAGACGAATATGATCAACTGAACTTTGAAAATGAAGTTTTAAACTCTGATGAAGGAAACTCTGATGAAACAATTCTGACAGACTCTGTTGAAACAAACTCTGAACCTCTACTGGTAAATTCTGGAGAAACTTCTCAGTCACAACAAAGAGGAGAACCAGTTGAGGGGGAGCATGATCAAGATGAAGACTCAAACACTGATATTGAGTCAACTGAAAAATCTGGATCAAACTCTGATGCTTCAAACTCTGAAAATTCAAATTCTGACTCTGGACAGTCAAGTTCAGGGGGAGTCTCAGAAAACGAAGATAGATCACAACAGAATCAGGAGAGCATGGATCAAGGGGGAGGATCACATGCTGACAGAAGTCATTTGTCTTCTGCTAGGAAATGGACTAAATCACATACACCTGATTTGATAATTGGTGATCCAGATGCAAAAGTAAAGACAAGAAGTGCTACTGCAAGTGAATGTCTATTTCATGCATTCTTGTCTAAAAATGAACCAAAGAAAGTGGAAGAAGCTCTTCAAGATGCAGACTGGATAACAGCAATGCAGGAAGAGTTAAATGAATTTGAAAGGAATGAAGTTTGGACCCTTGTACCAAGACCAAAGAACAGATCTATTGTGGGTACTAAATGGGTTTTCAGAAACAAGACTGACAGTGAAGGTGTTATCACGAGGAACAAGGCTAGATTGGTAGCAAAAGGTTATTCACAGCAGGAAGGAATAGATTATGATGAAACATTTGCTCCAGTAGCAAGATTGGAGGCAATCAGAATTTTTCTAGCATATGCCTCTCACAAGAAATTCAAAGTGTTCCAGATGGATGTGAAAAGTGCTTTTCTGAATGGAAAGCTTGAAGAAGAAGTGTTTGTTGAACAACCACCAGGATTTGTGGACCCCAAATATCCAGATTATGTCTACAGGCTAGATAAGGCACTATATGGACTTAAGCAGGCACCAAGAGCATGGTATGAGACACTTGCTCAGTTTCTTCTAGAAAGTGGATTCAACAGAGGAACAATTGACAAAACTCTGTTTTATTTCAATCAAGGAAGTGACCTCCTTTTAGTTCAAATTTATGTTGATGACATCATCTTTGGGTCTACTAATGATAAACTCTGTAAGAAGTTTGCCAAGCTCATGCAGTCCAGATATCAAATGAGCATGATGGGAGAGCTTAGTTACTTTCTAGGCCTACAGGTGAAACAAACAGAAGATGGAATTTTCATTAATCAAGAAAAATACAGCAGAAATCTTCTCAAGAAATTTGGTATGCTTGACTGTTCATCTGCATCAACTCCCATGGCAACAGCAACTAAACTGGACAAAGACACAGGAGTTTCAGTGGATATGACAAACTACAGGGGCATGATAGGATCTCTTCTATACTTGACAGCTAGTAGGCCTGACATCATGTATGCAACCTGTCTTTGTGCAAGGTTTCAGGCAGATCCTAGAGAGCCACATCTGACAGCTGTGAAAAGAATCTTCAAGTATCTCAAGGGCACCATATCATTAGGTCTGTGGTACCCCAGAGAATCAGATTTTAAGCTACTTGGGTATTCTGATGCAGACTTTGCAGGCTGTAAGGTAGACAGAAAGAGCACTAGTGGAAGTTGTCAATTTCTTGGTGACAGACTTGTTTCCTGGTACAGCAAGAAACAGAAATCAATCTCCACATCTACAGCTCAAGCAGAGTATATTGCAGCTGGTAGCTGTTGTGCACAGATCTTATGGATGAAGAATCAATTGCTGGATTATGGATTGAGGTACAGTAATATCCCTATTTACTGTGATAATCAAAGTGCTATTGCTATGACAGGTAATCCAGTACAGCATTCAATGACCAAGCACATCAGCATAAGGTACCACTTCATCAGAGAACATGTGGAAGAAGGAAATATTGAACTACATTTTGTATCTACAGAACAACAGCTTGCAGATATCTTCACTAAACCATTGAGTGAAGCTACATTTACAAGACTGGTCAATGAACTAGGAATGGTCTCTGGTTCTGACTAGAAATGTTGGTTAGATTCAAACTTTACTTATGTGATGTATTAATCATATTTCCTGATTGGTTAAATGCTAAGTGTACTCTGTTGATTAAACTCTGTTATGCATACTCTGTTAAACTCTGTCAGCATGTCTGTATGTCATACACTGTTAATAAGTTTGATAAACTCTGTGAACTTTGAGTTGATTTTTGTCTGAATGAAAACACCAATGAAGAAATATGTATGAAGCATGATTCTCAGCAATTAAATCATGAATCTTTCTGAGTTATTTAGATCTAATCTTAGATTGTACAGAAAGTTAACACAGCATGATACTGGCTCATATTTATAGCATCTCTTAGTTTATTTTGTCCTAAACTCTGAGTCTATAAATACTGTGTGCATTACCTTTCATGAAGAACTACTGATGTTGATGAACTCTAAACTTTGTTAGTTATACTCTGATAAAATAAAATGTTTACTGCAATACCCCAAAGAAAATGTATATAGTTATTATACTCCTTTGAGATTATGTTGGATACTAGGATGACCCAGGAACCTATTGGTATATAATATGTGCTAAAATTCTCTGATTTTTGGTGACTAGTTAAATACTAGGATAACCCAGGAACTTATCAAAATGATAAGGGCTAAAATTTTTGAATTTTTGGTGACTGGTTCCAACCTCTGATTACTGGAATGAAAAATAAAAAAAATAAAAATAAAAAAAAATGAAAATAAAAAAAAAATAAAAAAAAATGAAAAAAAAATGTGTATATAAAGGGGGTATAAAATAAAAATTACTGTATAAAGTTTGATTACTTCAGAGTTTAGCTTTCATCATACAATCAGTGTTTACTATGACAGTTTGTGCATCCAGTGATTATTGATTTACTTTATGGATTTTATGAAAAATTAGATGCTCTAAAAATTGACTTAGTAAACTCTGCTTCACACACACAAATACTCACAACTGTGCAATTTATGAAAGGGTTTCGGTGATAAAGTTGGAGAATTGACAAACGCTGTTGATTCGTGATTTGTACTCTAAGGTAAATTTTCACTTGGACAATTTGAAAGTCTTGGAGTAAGTAGGGTTTTTGACAACTGTTAATCAGTGGATAGTTGATGAATGTGTTCTTTATATGATTACTTTAATTAGTTTTCATATTCTCTTCTTGATGCGTTTTCTTGAAGAACAGTTCATATAACACAAATA
This sequence comes from Saposhnikovia divaricata, assembly GCA_036435485.1. Taxonomy (NCBI): domain Eukaryota; kingdom Viridiplantae; phylum Streptophyta; class Magnoliopsida; order Apiales; family Apiaceae; genus Saposhnikovia; species Saposhnikovia divaricata. Next base: position 42,887,818 of record CM071601.1, read on the forward strand.
ACAGTTGCAGAACACAATGAATATGATTAGAAAAACAAAATTTTCATTGATAATAAGAAAGAGATTACAAGCAAATATTACATCTTTTTGTTCTCTCTATCTGCTAATCTATTCAACTGAAAAGTAAAAGGTCCGTCCACACCACTCCATTGTTAGCAAAATTCCCAGATCCCATCTTTGCCACTTTGTTTGGGTGGAAGTTGAAGGGATAAGGTTATTTTTGCTGACATATTCATTAACAATGGTTGGTGGTGGTGGATGAGGATGCCTTCGAGGAGAGCCATGCCAATGTTGCTTGGAGGGCAGCATCGATGTCGATCACCCTTGCAGGTTTCTCTCTCTCGAGCTCTTCCAGACCAGCATCCATTTGCAGCCACAGCGTCTCAAGCTGCCTTTCCCACTCAAACTCTTCAAATTCTTCACGCGTATAGCTGAAGATGTCCCTATTCTCGACAAGATGAAGGTTTTTCTCTTTGATGGTAAGGTTAGCCATTGTTTTTCAAGAGTATTTGGTTTGAAAGGTTTGTGATTTTACAGGGGAGACTGAAAGGTTAAAGGTTTAATGAAATAAACTGAGCAAGTCTCTAGGCCTTAAATAGAGATGGGTAAGAACGAAGTCCTTAATCGCTTCGTATTCTGGTTATTAAAGGCAACAGGTAAACGATTCAAATTCTGATTTTACTTGGGTCCAGATATTTTTTTTAAAAGAGTATTATTTGATTTTTGTTAAAATCAAATATTTTAATGTTTTAATTTTAATATACTCTTTTTAAAAATAGGCGCACATGACGCACTCGCCCTTAATGTGTCCCACTTACCTATTATCGTGTCCCACTACACATTAATCAAGGAACTGATTGAGTGTTTGTTACATAAGAGATTGAGTTTTTATTAATTTAATCACTTTTGTGTCCAAACGAGTTTGCTTTATTCTTACTCTCACAGTTTTCTTATTTTTCTCTTGGACACTCACGCAAACACCTTTTCTACATACATATCTTTTGGAAATTCTTGGAAATTCTTAACTCAATGGCATCTAAAGCATTCACTGCTCTTGGCTTACGGTTTGTTCCTAATAACTATGAAGCTCCACTCTATCATGAACGCGTTCCAGAATCGTTTCATCTTATGCAGAACTTTTTGAGGGATTCAGAGATTGGACAAGCTCTGACTGTACCTGCTACTCTTTCTGCGTCTCAAATTGCTTCATTCTGGCAGAATTCAGTTTATGTGGATGGAGGAGAAAGTGGAACTCCTACCATTATCTTCACTTACGAAGACCAAGATCATGTGATTACTCCACAGACTGTACGAGATACAATGGGGTTTGATACACATACTTCCTATACTCTCGTTAATGAAACTTATCTGAGAGAGATGCTACAAGAGATAGGTTACATGAACCACACCCTGAACTTCAACCAGAACCAAACACTGAATCACCTGCAAAGCAACCTTCACCCACTTCAAACACAAACTCTGATTCGTCACAATCTCCACCAGCATCACAGTCTAGAATGCAAAGAGTTAAGAAGGCAGTTACTAAACGACGTGTAAGTCTAAAGCAGGCAGAAGAGACACAAAGCAAAACAAAACGGAAATCTCCTGAAGCTGTTTACACTAGAAGGGGGAAGAGAATGAAAGCTCGGGCAAACATATCTAAGTCACTCTCAGTGGTAGAACAAACTCCACCAACTAGTGAAGAGGATTCAGATAATGTACCTCTAGCAAAACGAAGAAAAGTGATATTCTCTGATTCTGTGGATGAAGACCTTGAAGCTCCAGAGGTTGTTTCACAGCAAACACCTCCTGTTGAGGTTGAGAAGAATGTAATACCTGCAGAGGATGTAATACCTGCAGAGGATGTAATACCTGCAGAGGATAAAATGCCTGCAGAAGAGGATGCAAGAGATGATGTTTCTCCAATAAATGTTGTTCCTGATTCATTTATGCCATTATCTGATCCTATCTCTAATATTGGTGTAGCTGATCAACCAACGTCTGTTCCTTCTAAAGCTGTGGCATCTCATACTGAGATAATATCTGATGCTCACCACACTGTTGAAGAAGGTGAAGAAATTGATCAGGCAACCAAAGTAACTTCTCAGTCAATGTTTGTTGCAGAGCCTGAGCAACATGAAGAAAATCCTGAAAAGCCTACAGAAGATATTGCTAAACCTATGGCTGAAGATGAACCGGTTAAAGCTACAAGTGTTGAAGCTGAAGGTGACAGTAGTGCAAACTCTGATACTTCTCTGAGTGCACCAGTACAAACTGATGATAAACATACACCTTTTTCTCAACCTTGTACTTCTCATGAAGTCGAGAGAGCACAATTTGCCAAGAATGCTGCTGAATGGTACAAAGAAGATTGTATTTTTTCACCAGGAAGAGCAGCTAAGTTTGTTAAGCAAAGTGCTGATACTATCTCTAATCCAGAGATTCTTTCTTGCTTGAAAGCAACTATAGTTCAAGTTAAAACTCTGGATAGACGATTTGATGATACTAATTTGGCAATCACTTCTTTGCGAAATGAGGTTGTAGCTAGAGAGATGAAAATGGAAACACATTCAAAACTAGTGACTACAAAATTCTCTAAAGCTCAAGACAATATCCTTGCCAGACTAAGTAAAGTTGAAGAGAACCAGTCTGATTTATCTGCTCAAATTGATTCTATTGCTACCTCCCTGGAGTTAATTACTTCTATCCTTATGCCTGATGATGTCAAAAAGGGGGAGAGAGTTGTCAGAAGGGATAGTGCTGGAGATGGAGGGGCAAGTAACAAAGGAAAGAAAAAGGCTGAGGAGGTTCAAACTCTGAGAACTAGTAAGTCATCCAAATCACAGTCTGTTGGGAGAAATACTGATACTCAAGGAACTCCAAGGACCAAGAGTTTACTGTTATCTTCAAATCCACAAACTGATGAAGAGTTGGCTGCTAAGTTGTTCATTGAAGAGAATGAGGAAGGAGTAACGATTGAGGACATTGAAGCTGAGGAAAAGAGTTTACAAGAAGAACATCTTAAAGCTTTAAAGTCTGATAAGGTACAAAAAGAAAAAGCTCCTAGGCCTGTTCTTAAAGGCATTGTGATCAAGGAAAATGTTGATGCTGATCAAAGATCACATTTATCTAAGAAATCAACAGAAGCTGAAGCTAAACTCAAGCTGAAAGGCATTGCTATGGAAGGAGAAGATTCAAAGAAGAAAGATACAACCTCTGTTTCTACACAAGTTGTACAGAAGAAAGAAAACACAACCTCTGTTGCCACACAAGTTGTGTCTAGACCTCTATATTCTCAGTTGAAATCAGTTTTTGGTAAAGGAACACTTCATGATCCGAATGTGTTATCTGGAGTCTCAATGAATATTTCTGATGGAAAAGCTTTATCTGGTAAGATTGGAAATAATAAGGCTGGACTAGGCTCACATAGAGACAGAAGGCAATATACTGGTCCTAGAGATCCTTCTTCACTGGCTGTTCCAGGTCGTGGTGTACCTCAAGAGAGTCTGGATAGACTGGAATCAGTGCAGTTGGTTCATCAGAAGAGTTTAGACAAAGACTTTCTTCTTTACTTCATGGCTGATGGGACAGTATTCAAAGTTGGTGAGGATGATATTGGCTTGAAATATTGGGAAGAACTAGAGTATGTTCTATATCTTCTCAAGGTGAATAGTCAAAGGACTCAATCTGTTGCTAATGTACTAAGACAGAAGATGACTCAGAATCTGGCTATTAGAGGACAGAAATACAACAGCAGATACATTCCTAAGTACAGGGATTACCAAGGCAATCTCATTGAAATGAAGAAAGGTACTGCAAAGTTAAAAACTGATTTGGGTATCACAGTACTTGACTTCAATACTCAGGCAGAAAAAGACAGATTTATCAGACTGGGTAATGAAATGAGAAGAAACAAGATTTATGATCTTAGGGCTGCTATTTACCAAACAGATGAAAGTGATCCTCAACTCAGAGAAATCAAAGAAGCAATGAAGATTGAACTTGAAAATGCAGAAAGAAGATTGCTGATTGATTATCTCAGAACCATGCCAGATCTTGAAATGATTAGAGATTAAAGTTCTATAAGAATTTTCTTATTCTCTATAGTTTTTAAGCTTAAACTCTGAATCTGTATAAACACTGTATTTATCTATTTGTTTTGACATCATCAATTACTGTCATTAACTTGTACATTTTTGATAATGAACAAGTTGGGGGAGATTGTTAAATATAATTGATGTGTTTTGATCAGTGTTTAAGTGTTACAGGGAGTTATCAGAGTTTAGCTGGAAGCAGTCAGAGTTTGTGTAAACTCTGACAGTTGGAAGCTCAACAGAGTTTGTTAAACTCTGTTTGGAGGAAGCGCGTCTACTGTTCAACAGTGATTAAAGATTAATTATGGAAGCGATATCTTTGAAGATTGGATAGCTATCAAAGAGATCGAGTTGACATAGGAGACGTGTGACAATCTGTAATTGATATCATTGTATAGCTGATTATTAGGAATATCAATTAGAGATTGTATCGTAGCTGTATGTTATATAAATACAGATAGGTTAACCCTAGAAGGGTATCGATAACGAATTATCATTATTGTAACCTAGCAGCTCTTTGTGATATTTTACATCACGAAGAGGGTTTGAAATACAAGAAGTTTTTTTAAGTGCATAAACGCTTTTACTTGTTAATCTCTCATACAAAGTTGATTACTATTTGTGTATTCGGCCTAACAAGCTCTTATCCTTCTCCTGCCAATTCCTGTCTCATATTTGATTACAGGTGCGCTTAAAGTTTATCCTTTAGATATTCCACCTTTTTCCATTTTTATCTCATATTTGTGATTTTGGTGACCAAAAATCAATAATCTGATCGTTAAAACCTACAACGATTTTAGTGTTATAAAGAAGTGTCTACAAATGTAATAGGAAAAGGATATTTTTTAACATTGCCCCTTAATGTTTGACTGACACATTTAAAGTCTTGAGTGAGTTGAATGAAAAAGGATTCAGTTGTATAAATAAAATATTTTAAGGATACTGATTTACGTTTTGTATCTTTAGGCTCAACGTTGTGCTAACCCTTATATTACTGCATGTTCTTCACTCAATCATTTCACTTGTTCCTGTTTCATGTCTATGTTTTTCTTCTATTTTCTTCTATAATAAATCAGGAAAAAAAAAAAGCATAGTGTAACACTGGAACTAGATCAGTGTTGGAATAGAGGTTCTTATTCAGTGTTACAATGCTCTTTATACATCTAAATGGAAGATTATTGAAATCTTCCCTTCTGAGTGTTTTACAAGTGATGTTTTCCTCCCCTTCTTCTGTAACCATATCTCTCCTTTTATCTTTTTGTAAATGGGCGTCCCCCTGAGCCTTTTTGAGAATTGGCTTCTTTTATTAGCTAGAGTCTCTTGAGGCCCAACATTTGTCCCCCAAAATAGTGAGAAGATCTTCAGATCTTCTTTCAGCTTCCTAGGTGACCTTGATAAGGTTGATATTCTTGGTGATGTTGATAGCCAGCTCTTAATTACATGTATTCACGTCTAGGAAGCAGTATCGAACTTTGTTAGGCAATCAGCAACTTCAGGATAACTGATAAACAAAAGAATTTCATAAAGTACTTGTCTTCCCATCGCCTTTCTTTTTTGCAAGGAAGAAAAGTCATGCAAGTACTTCATTGTATAGAGCAATAAGGTGCTCCTGCTTCTTCTAAGGCAAACATGAGCGATAATACAAGTGTCTCTCGAGTGGAGAGTGCATCATTAAATGCTGCTGATGGATCAGTACGCTTACCGACATTTTCTCACAACCATGATCTTTTTAAAAAAAAAGAAAAAGCACCAGAACTGATGAAAAATGTAGGAGGAATGAAATGTCAAAAGTTTGTTAGAAGTCCAACATAGGTTGAAGAATTCTACCAAAGATCCATATATGTAGAAGAAGAGGTGGAGTTAGCTTGTTTCTGTTAAGCTTTTGAGCTCGTATTATCAGGCTTCTATAAATAAATATGTTGAGACCGTAATTTGTCCATTGAAATTGGACACTTCCTTTAACTTGACCAATTTTTGAGCAAGGAGGAAATTGAGTATTTGACAAAGAGCTTGTTGAGCAGCCTGAGGACCTTAATTTCTTGTAGCAGTAGCACAGTAGCTTGCAGTGACGGGCTACACTTAGTCTCTATAGATGGTAATAGGAATGGTAATTCAGCTTTAGCTTTTATTGTTCTTTGTCATGGGCTTCAGTAATTTGATCCAATGACAATCAAAAGATTTTCCAGATGCTGCTGACTTGACATATTATCGAGCTAAGAGTTATCACTAAAGGGAAAGCTGGAGTGGTAAATTTCATTGTTGATCAATATTAAATTTCTTACATATAAGACCAATGTCTTATGAGAGCAAGAGCTGCTGATCCTGTTCTCCAGTTTTGAATCATGACATTTATTACACATTATTTTCAGCAAAAACACTTTCATTGTTGTGTCATATCAGAAACACCGTAGTTCTTTGTTTATGTGATCTTTCAGCCTGGACTGGTTAAACATTTTTGGTCTAGATGCTCCATCTCCCTTTAGAAACTATTCCATGCGCAATACTAAAGAATCACTGGAGGACTCTATAGCACTAGCTGTCCCTTGAAATGCTTGGGATTTTTTAGGAATTTTCTATAGAATTCTCAAGGATATCACAGTGTATTGTTATTTCTGTGTTGAATCAAATCCTCTAACAGTTGTCAATCATTTGCCGAAGATGATGTTCTGCTGAGAAAAGAGATGATGCTTCATTATAGAGATTGCAAGATAGAGTAGTCCAACTGGTCGATTTGTGTAGAACCTCAATCTTGCTTTTGGATATCTGAGTTTATCACATATTTTTCAACTTTTTGATCCCATCTTTCAAGTTCACTGTTATTGAGCTTTCAGGATTTTGATGGTCTTTTGAGGTTGTGGAGCTTTATAGCATGCTTTTGTCAAAATTGACAAAATAACTTTCATAAAGGGCTCTTTTGATATTTACAGCTCGTAATTTGCAGTTTGTAACTTATTTTTGTTGCCTCTCTTTAAGGGGTTGTGTCTTTATACATAACATTGCCAAAAGTACTAGCAATATAGCCGTTGTGTGGAGAATTTCTCAAGCTCAGAAATCACTTCAAGTTTGTAATTGTTGACTTGTATCAAGCTACATGGTATGTGTTGAAGAAACAATAGAATCAGGACTTGAGTTTAGATCGAAGAACAAAACCAGGACTAACTAAAAATAAAGATTGCTGTGCCATGGTAAACCACTGCTTCAAAAGCGATTTCAGCAAACCCAAAGGTGCAAGTCTGAATGCTGATCGCTTCCAAGGTTAACACAGCTTTCTCTAGAAGCGTGCACTCGTAGCTAGAGAAGAGGAGTTTAATAAAATAATACCAGGAAGATCAGAATGAAAGGGGTTTGTTTTTTTCTATGTCCTGTGCAGTACACCAATAGGTCTATATATACAAATCATAATCAACCTTTAATAACCTTTCATTAATGGCAATAAAGGAGAGAAAACCAAGGGGTCAAAATTACTTCAATATATTGGTACATGTTTAACACACCAGCAAAATCATACCACTACAAGCAAAGGCACAGACCATGTTACTCCACATGATTACCATCTTGTAAACACCACATGACTGCCATCTTGTACACCCTGTAGATGCCCACTCTAGAGATCCACTTTATCATGTGCATTTGTTCTTTAAGTCTACCTGCACTACTATAAATCATGTAACCTGTTGAATGTTAATGTCAAGGAAAATCAATCCTTCAAGAATACTTATTCTCAGTTTCTATATGGTATCAGCCTAAACTCTCGATCCTCAGTTCAACTTCATATTCACAATGTCTGGTACTTCATCTCCAATCTCTGGTGCGACTGAAGACTCCCACAACATTTCTCCTCCATCTATCACCAAAATTCATCACTTTCTCACTGTCAAACTTGACTCCAAGAACTATCTAATGTGGAAGTTCCAATTTATGCCTTTATTGAAAGGTTATGACCTTACGGGCTACGTTGATGGGACTATTCCATGTCCTCCTCGTATGATCCCAGCCACTGGTGCTACTGGTACAACCACCACCAACTCTATCACTAATCCCGAATACACATCATGGGTTCGATAAGATCAAATTCTTCTTGGTTGGTTACTCTCTTCTCTGACTGAACCTATCCTTGCTCAAATTGTTGGCCTTGAAACATCTGCTGATGTCTGGCATGCTCTCCAACGACTTTTTGCCTCAAACTCTCGATCTCGTATTATGCAACTTAGACGAGAACTACAATTGCTGAAAAAAGGTAACAAAAGCATGCCAGATTATTTTCTGTTTGCTAAACAACTCAGTGACAATCTTGCAGCTTGTGGCCAAGCTATCTCTTCGCCCGATTTACAACAATATGTTCTTAGTGGCTTAGATTCTGCCTATGACGCCATCGTCACAACTCTCATAGCAACAAATATAGACATTTCCATGGAAGATTTTCAGGCTCATCTCCTCTCCTTTGATCTGCGCCTAGAATCACAAAATAGTCTGCTTGGTGCAACCGCCCCAACAGCAAATATGGCACGAACTAACACACATTCATTCCGGAGAAACCATCAGCACTACAATCAGTCACAGTCACGTCCCTCTACCATGAGGAACAACAACAATCGATACCAATATAACAACAGGGGCCGAGCGCCAACTGTTCGGCCTGCATCAGGCCCTTGCCAACTATGTGGTCGTCAGAATCACCATGTTGTCAATTGTTGGCATCGTTTTGACAAAGATTTCACTCCTCGTGGTCCACCTGCTCCCACAGCCACAGCCTATGTTGCAACATCTCAGCCTCAAAATGTGTCTGACTGGCTTCCTGATAGTGGTGCCACTCACCATGTAACGTCAAACTTAAACAACCTGCAGTTGTACTCTGATTATGATGGTCCGGATAACATAACTGTTGGTAATGGTAATTCACTTCCAGTAACCCATGTTGGTATGTCAACACTTAACACACCATCTCGTTCATTCACTCTTACTAATATTTTACATGTTCCTCATATCTCTACCAACTTACTTTCTGTGGCACAGTTTTCTAGAGATAATAACGTTGTATTTGAATTCCATCCATCTGTTTTCTTTGTGAAGGATCGGCCAACAGGGAGAGTGGTACTTCAAGGAAAAATTAAGGATGGCTTATATCATTTTGACAATGGAGCTCCAGACCCTACCCTTGGTTCACCATCAATTTTCAGTTCAACTTCTTCCTTGCATTTTTGGCACAGCCGCCTTGGACATCCAATGATGCGGACTGTGCGGTCAATAATCAATTGTCATTCCTTACCAGTGTCGATAGAAGGAGTTTACTTCTGTAATTCTTGTCATCTTAGCAAAAGTTGCAAATTGTCATTTCCCTTGAGTTCTACAATTATTCATGAGCCACTTGAGCTCGTTGTTTCCGATTTATGGGGTCCCTCTCCTGTCATCTCTAGAAATGGTTTTCGCTATTATCTTCTTTTAGTTGATGTGTTTAGTAAATTTATTTGGGTCTATCCAATAGTAAGAAAATCTGATGCTTTCATTACGTTTGTTCAGTTTAAAGCAAAAATTGAAAATTTTCTTAACAAAAAAATTAAAGTCTTTCAATCTGACAATGGTGGAGAATTTCAGAAATTCACACCCTTTCTTGAATCTCGTGGAGTGTTTCATCGTTTTTCATGTCCTCATACATCTGAACAAAATGGACTTGCCGAAAGACGGCACCGTCACATTGTTGAAACAGGACGTACCTTGCTCACAAATGCACATATGCCTCTATCATATTGGTCAGAAGCCTTCTTGACATCATGCTATCTCATAAATCGCCTGCCAACTCCATCTTTACAAAATAAGACTCCTCTCGAGATCCTGTTTAAACAAATTCCAAGTTATGATCGGTTACGGATCTTTGGTTCATTGTGTTATCCATATTTACGACCATATAGTGCTCATAAGCTTGACCATCGATCTCTACCTTGTGTCTTTATCGGTTATAGCTCCATACACAAAGGATACTTGTGTCCTCATGTTTCCACTAATCAAACCTATATCTCCAAGCATGTACGTTTTGAGGAGGAAGTGTTTCCATTTCAGAAGGATAACTTGAGTACCACTTCTTCCCCTGGCAATCCACAACACATAATTACTCCAACTCATGAGGTAACTTTTCTTCCATCCAAATCTCTTTCCTTGCCAGCATCCAATGCACCCACATCATCATCTCCCTTCCCTACTGAGATACAAGATCACTTCCCCACTACAAGTCATGCCATCACTGAAATTCAACATCTTCATCCATTACCAGACAGTCCTCCAGTAGACACTCACACTACAACCACTCCTACTGATACTTCTTCCACAATTTCACCACCACCAGCACCCTCCCACACTATGGTCACTCGTTCAAAGAACAATATTTTTAAGAAGAAAATTCTTCTTGCCTCTAAACATCCATTGGTTTCCGAAGATCTTTGGGAACCTACTTGTCACTCTCAAGCTATAAGAGATCCAGATTGGCGTGCGGCAATGGACCTTGAAATCAATGCTTTGCTAACCAATGGTACATGGTCTTTGGTTTCGCCCACGCCCGATACTAATGTCGTTGGATGTAAGTGGGTCTTTAAAGTTAAACAACGACCAGATGGTACTATAGAAAGACGCAAAGCTCGTCTTGTTACAAAAGGTTTTCATCAGCAAGCTGGAATCGACTACAATGAGACATTTAGTCCTGTTGTTAAGCCGGTTACAATTCGGATTATTCTTACCATTGCTGTATCAAATAACTGGCCGTTGCGGCAGCTTGATGTACAAAATCCATTCCTCCATGGTGATCTTACTGAGGTAGTGTATATGCAACAGCCTCCAGGATTTGTGGATGCTCGATTTCCTCACTTTGTGTGTAGTCTTCGTAAATCTATCTATGGCCTCAGGCAATCACCTCGAGAATGGAACCAAAAGCTGAGCAAATTTCTCATTGATATTGGTTTTAGTGTCTCCAAGGCAGATCCCTCCTTACTTCTCCACATAACATCTACATTTCAGCTTTACGTTCTTGTGTATGTGGATGATATTATTGTTACAGGTTCTAGCTCAAGTATGGTTCAACAACTGATTGACAAACTCAACACTGCCTTTGCCATAAAAGACTTGGGTAATTTGTCTTATTTTTTGGGGGTTGAAGCTACAAGATCTAACTCTGGTTTGTTTTTATCTCAACATAAATATATTGTTGACTTGTTGAGGAAGACAAAGATGGATGGTGCCTCACCCGTTTCTACTCCGTTGTCCTCACAGCTGCACATTAAAAAAACAACGGGCTCCAAATTGAAGGATGTCACACTATATCGGAGTGTTGTAGGAGCACTACAATATCTACAACTCACCCGTCCTGACATTTCATTTGCTGTAAATTAGGGCTGAGCAAAACCGAACCGAAACCGAAAAACCGAACCGAAATGTTGATTTTCGGTTCGGTTTGGATTGTATTTTTATGAAAATTTCGGTTATTCGGTTTTTCGGTTTAAACCGAAATTTATTTCGGTTCGGTTCGGTTTTTTTTTTAAAACTTCGATTCAAACCGAAATAACCGAATTATATATATATTTTATTTATATTATATATGTATATATTTATATTTTATATATATGCATGATTTAATTATTTCAAAATTAAGTTTAAATATTTAAATTGATAGTTTGTGTTTTATTTTGTTTTAATTGTTACATATTTTAATATAGTTGCTATTAAAATTAATTTTAAAATTAAAAAAAATAATATTATATATAATTTTTTTTAAATCGGTTCGGTTCGGTTTTGGCAAAATATTTCGGTTCGGTTTTTCGGTTCGGTTTCTACGGATAAATCGGTTCGGTTCGGTTTGGTAAAAATCGGATTTCGGTTATTCGGTTTTTGTTATTCGGTTAGGTTAAAAACCGAACCGACCGAATGATCACCCCTACTGTAAATAAAGTATGCCAGTACATGAATGATCCTACTGATGCTCATTGGATTTTGGTTAAACGGATACTTTGTTACCTAAAAACAACACCTTATTATGGATTACTTCTCCGTCCGTCGGCCACACTTAATTTACAAGCCTATTATGATGCCGACTGGGCTGGTTGTCCAGATGACCGTCGGTCCACAAGTGGGTATTCTTTGTTCTTTGGTACGAATTTAATTTCCTGGAGTGCTCGCAAGAAGAAAACAGTGTCCAAGTCTAGCACAGAAGCTGAATACAAAGCCCTGGCTACTGCTACACCTGAACTTATATGGGTTCAGTCTCTCTTGTCTGAGATAGGGTATCATCCTGCTGATTCTCCGACTTTATGGTGTGATAATCTTGGGGCAACCTATCTCACTGTTAATCCCATCTTTCATGCGCGCACCAAGCACATAGAGATTGATTTTCACTTTGTTCGTGAAAGGGTAGCTCGCAAGCAACTCAATGTACGCTTCATCTCTTCAAAAGATCAACTAGCAGACTTATTTACTAAAGGGCTACCTAAACAACGATTTGCAGACCTCCGACACAAGTTGACCATCCGCGATGGGATGCGCTACTTGCGGGGGGGTATTGGTACATGTTTAACACACCAGCAAAATCATACCACTACAAGCAAAGGCACAGACCATGTTACTCCACATGATTACCATCTTGTAAACACCACATGACTGCCATCTTGTACACCCTGTAGATGCCCACTCTAGAGATCCACTTTATCATGTGCATCTGTTCTTTAAGTCTACCTGCACTACTATAAATCATGTAACCTGTTGAATGTTAATGTCAAGGAAAATCAATCCTTCAAGAATACTTATTCTCAGTTTCTATACAATAAAATAAAAACAAGTAGAAAAATGAAGAGACCAGAGGAGATAGAAATAGTATTAAATATAAGCATAAGTCTATTTGCATTTCCTACATATGTCAAGTTCGAAGACACATATTTGCCAATTGCCAACTTCGCTCTTGACAAGTTTTTTTTTTGGATTCGCTCTTGGCGAGATATTAGAACTCACTATTGGCGAGTTTTGAATTCATTCATGGCTAGTTTAAAGTTCATCTTATCAATTTTAGTGCAAAAGTTTTTTTTCTGGCCAGCAAGATGCACAAAATAGCTTTGAAGGTGCAGAAGCTTCTTAATCCTGCACTTGACTTGATTTGCACCGCATGTCTCTAGTAATGGCCAGTCAATGCCTTCAATAACTTCTTAGTTGCACAATTGACTTGATTTATTGGAACAATGTTATGTAAGCATTATGGACACCGGGGGGCAACTAGAAGAAGAGTCTGAGGTGTTCATTGCTGGGAAAATAACAACATGGTCAGAAGTTATTTTTTGTGTCCCCTGTTCATTTGATTCATTTGACCACTAAAAGGTTGAATAAAGATTTTGCTACTGAATTTGGGGAATTTATACAGGGCTGTCCTCAAGTGCATCAAGCAAATCACTTCAGTCAAGGTATAGCTCGTAGTTTTAGATAGGAGTTCCATAGAAATTCTAGTCGGGGTCGAGATGGCTCAATCCTCGAGCAAGTCTGAAATTGTTTAACATCTGTGACTTGTGTTGGTTCTTACTGTTAGCTTCAGTAATGAAGCAAGTAAGCTAACGAAGAAGAAGCTCCATATTATTAACAGAATGAAATGTTTGTTACAATCACTACTGAAATGTACTATCTCTCTTACCTATATATACAAGAAAGGAGAAGTATCATTCCCAAGTAGATTGTGATTCTGATCTATAGGAATAGTAGCAATCTTAGCAGTCTCAAAACCAACATCCTTAATAAAATCCAGTGTGTACTTTCGTTGGTTGAGATAAATTCCTTTAGAAGATCTTGCAGCCTCAATACCCAAGAAATATTTCAGAGGTCCAAGATCTTTAATCTTGAAATGCATTGATAAATGAGACTTAATCTCAGTAATTGTAGAAGAATTGTTTCCAACCACTAAAATATCATCAACGTATACAAGAATGGCAAGAAAACTAACAGATGTGGTCATAATAAAAAGACTATGGTCAGAACTTGCTTGAGTAAAACCAAAATCCAGTAACACAGACCTGAATTTGATAAACCATTTACGTGGTGACTGTCGAAGACCATATAAGGATTTAACTAATTTGCAAACCAAAGGAACAAAGGAATCATAATTTGCAAACTCAGTAGGAAGACAATAACCTTGAGGAATAGCCATATAAACCTCCTCATCTAATTCCCCATACAAAAATGCATTAGTGATATCAAGTTGAGTCACAGACCATTGGCTAACTGCAGCTAAAGATAACAGAACTCTTACTGTTGACATTTTTGCCACAACTGCAAATGTCTCAAAGAAATCAAGTCCCTGTGTTTGAGTAAAACCCCTAGCCACTAATCGAGCTTTATAACGCTCGACAGTACCATCTGAATTGAACTTGACTTTATATATCCACCTACAACTGACAACACTCTTACCAGAAGGAAGTGGTACTATTTTCCAAGTATGATTAGCCTCAAGAGTAGCTAGTTCAGTGGCCATAGCTTCACACCAGACAGAATGCTTACAAGCCGGTTTATAAGATGTTGGCTCAGGCACATGAGTAATATTAGCAAGAAAAGATTGATAAGGGGAAGTAAACAATGGAGACTCAACTGTAAGTGAATTGACAGAAGACTTAATAGTGTTTGGTAATCCAACAAATCTTGAAACTTTGTAGGAATAGCCTTTGCTCTTGTACTTTGTCTAACAGGTAAAGACTGTAAAGACTGTGATACAGGTAAGACAGGTGAAGGAACAGGTACATGTAAAGATACAGTAGGGGAAGAAATAGTAGTGTCAGATGAAGTAGATGGAGATTAGACAGAACTTGGAATGGTACACTCTTCAGTAGATGAGATATCATAAAATGGATCTAGTAAATCACTGATATGAGAATAGAAAAGAGTTACAGGAGGATTAGATAAATGAATAGATTTAAAAGGAAAAATAGACTCACTGAATAAGACATCTCGAGAAACATACACCTTTCTTGTCTCAAGATCCATGACTTTATAAGCCTTTTGTGCAAAGGGATAACCCAGAAAAAGACATTTGCAGGCTCTACTGTCAAACTTACACTACACCATAAATTGCCTATTGCAACCATATTTCTAAAGGTTTGTCAAAAAACGTTGCTATTGAGAAACCAAATCACATAAATTGCAATGCTTTTGAAAAACGTTGCAATTGCATTGAAAAAATTTAAGAGAGTTAAAAACATCAAGTCTATTGTAATATTTTTCTTAAATCGTTGCAGTAAATATGCATTTTGGGCCAAAAAATTGGCGGGCTTCTAAAATGTGTTCCAAAATCTATTGAGCGGGATTTCTACATTGTTTTTGCCCGGCTTACCAAAAATAACAAAATAAAAAAGAAAAAACACAGTACAACACACAGACACTAACACACATACTCAACACGCCGCAGACACATTAAGAAAAAATTCTCTTCCCTCAAACATCGATCCCAAATCCTCAAGCTCGAAGAGAGGAACTCTCGAGTACTCAATCTTGAAGAAGATTAGGGCTCGACAAAGGTAAATCATCGATCCCAAGTCCTCTTCTCCCAAATTGATTATAAATCGAGCATTCAGGTTCTTTAGAGTAGAAGATTAAAGATCAAATGTTCCTCCTTGTTCTTTGTGATTTTGAATCGTTTTTCTTACATGCTCACATCTTCTTTGTTGTTCTTTAATTGCTTTTTTTGTGTTCTTAATTAGGGTTTTTATGTTTCTTATGTTATTTCGAATTGTGTAATTGGGGGTTTTTCTTGCTGGGCGAAGACCTGTCAATTTTTATGTTGGTTTCGTAAGTTGGGTGATTTACTTGTTCCAACTTAGTTATGCTATAGTTAGATGCTTTTTAATCCATGAATTGAGGTCATATTCAACTTAATTGCACTGTAATTACCTACTCTTTGAAATATGAATTGAGTTTGTACTTATGTTTGTAAACGGATTACTGTTGTTATATAGATATTGGACTGCTGATATATCTTACGGTATATTACTCCGAATCAGTAGGATAATTTTATTTGTTCATACTTTACCTTCTTGACTTGATAGTTGATACTAATCAAATATTTCTAAAAATATATCAAATATCTCTAAAAAAATATAAAAAGTTAATATAGCGTATATTATAGATTATGCTATGTAGTGCTCGTGTTTTTGCCACTTCCCATGGCATTAATCCAACAAGGTGACTCTACTGCTCAGCACACCTAGAATGGCTTGGAAATCTAATTTGCCATTGAGATTACATATCATGCCTTATTTGACTTTTATTGGTACTGGAAAACTGACATGTATGTTGTCTCGATGTACTTTTATCTAGCTAACTATAGAGTTATATAGTAGCTACTAGCTAGTAACACTCATACTACTGATGAGTGAAAAAGAGTGTATTTTCAGTTCTTGATGATTTTTTATTGATCTTATCTTTTGTTGTTATAATATGCTATTAAATATGTGAAGCTAGGAGTCCTTGCTCCCCCCAACTTTATTTTTTTTCACAGTCTTCTAGATATGAAGTTAGGAACAGATTGTTGCACTCTGCTTCGGTGCCCTCTCTGATAAAAAATCCGAGATATTTTATTTCTTCTGTGTATGTCCGTTTTGTCACTATTTCTTTGGTCTACAGAGTCCAACCCACCTCTCACAATTATAAAATCAAATCTGACGTTCTGATGATCTGTTGTTTATTGTAGCCCTCCTCATGCACTCGTTATCTCGGGTGAATATGATTTACAGGGCTCCAAGCTTGCACATCATCTTCACTTGGTAGCATATTTTCTTAATTCTAATCTCTTTTTACTGTTGTCAATTATTACTATATGTTTTGTGAGAAATATTTATGTAATGTGTGAAATTAATTTTGCTTTTTACAGGAGAGTGCGTACTCATTATTTGCGAGAATCCGGGCCAGTCCTTCCTTTGGTGAACAGAGTAGAATGATGGATAAAGCATCGAAAGAACCTCTGTATACACATTGTACTCAAAAAATTTTGGGTACCGTTGACTACATATTCTACTCAGGTATATTGTTTTTCTTGTCAACTTCCTTTATTTGCCCTGTAGGAAAAATGTTTAAAGTCTTGACAATGAAGAGTAGTCTAGTTATATTCAGTCGTGACACTAAAATTTTATTGTCATTCTCAGCTGGCTCTCTAAAAATGGAATCTTTGTTGGGGCTTCTGGATAGAAATACTACTATTCCTTCTTTGAGATGGTCGTCTGATCATATTTCACTTCTTGCAGAATTCTGCTTTAAACTTTGAGCAATGCTAGGTGATACACTGATGTTTTTTTTTCACTCTTATATGGGAAATGGTCCTTCTGAAGTCAAATGTTCTTAATGAAGCTCAAAGGTCGATGTTGGATGGTGGCATGCGTGTCGAAGATCCATCTCCTCGCTCGGGATCATTGTCATCTCATTTAGGTCAGCCTAGACCTCCACCGGACTCTGCGGATGGGTGTAAGGCACTGTTAGGTGGTCCTGCTGGGCTTTGGCACTTCATTTACCGCAGTATATATCTAGATCAATATGTATCTTCTGAGTTCTCATCACCGATCAACACCCCTAAACAACAGAAAAGGTAACATGATAGTGACTTACTCTATGTCCAATTTTCTCTAGAAACTTTTGTTAATGTCGTCGCTTGTGTTTTTGGCAGATTATATAGAGCATATCAGAAGCTGTATACTTCTATGCATGATAGAGAACTTGGTCGTCACAAAACCCAGTTTAGAAGGGATGAGAACTATGGTAAAGTGCTCATTTTCAGGAAAAACTTAAGTTTACCCGTACCTTTTAAACAGTTTTTACATGAACTGCTAGTTTTTAACCGCACAATAAATTTTTTTTATGACAATTACTGATGATGGATACCTAGACATATCCTTTGTCTGAATCATCTACAGAGTCACAAGGCGCAATATCATTGTCTCAGTGGCTCCTAATCACCGCCATTGTGAAGCTACAAAATTCGATGCTGTAGGCTTTTACTTTCCAGTTTCCTCTTTATGAGTAGTGAATTGAAGTCATAAGAATATATAAATTCTAACTGAGCGTTTCTTGACTGGGCTTTTTCTTACCTTCCATAAATAATGTCAGTATTAATTCTTTAGTCCTTAACTAAAGGGATAATTATCCCTCTAATATTATGATGACACGTATAGGATAAACAAGGTCCCTCCCCATTGACCTCTCATTGGACACCTGATGACTTGCTCAATAGACTAATCACTTTTCTTTATCGAAGACCCCTTAAATATCACCACCTGACACTGAATCTGGCACTAGATTAAGGAGATGCACTACTCTACTATAGTTATTTAGGTGTGTGGCAATAACTCCCAATTTAGTGCAGAGAAGAAGATTAAGGTAAATTACGGTTATAAACACCGAGTACATTTTTTCTTAAATTAAGTAATTGTACTAGACAAGACGGTTTCATATTTTTCATACGTCCAACCCTTGAAGTTTGAGGTGTTAAATAATTCTTTTTGTTCACAAGTATAAGTTATTTTTGACTTTATATATCAATTTCATTACTAATCATAATGTTGTTGGTACAGATAGAATTTGCATGTGGTCTGCTTCTTAATGCTGCTAGTACACATAGAGGTGGAATTTGCATCTGGTCTGCTTCTTATCCTGGCAGTGCAGGGCCAATTAAAATGCAATCACCCCAAAAACTAATTAGAAGTGATGCTTGTAATCTCAAGGCTCTAGCAGTGTTGAGTAAGGTTTTATGTTTTCGCTGCACAACACCATTTTTTCGTGGAGTATAAGTGCAACTTTTCTGATGAACAATTCCTTGTGTGGAAAGCTGACTTTGAAAAGATTTATGACAAAATTCGGTTCCATTGTCAGTTCGAAGAATTTGAACATGACATTTGAATTGCCTATGAACATAAGCAAAGAACTGTAAAAGAAGACTAGCAACTTGTGTTTTATCTGCAAACAGAAAGAACCAAGTGGCCTTAGATTTATCTTCAACTACAGTTAAAAAATAACTGCAATTACTGTGTGTTTTATGTCGATATGGACCCCAAACATCTGCATGCACCAATTCAAATAAACTAGTACTTACAGAATTGCTATCAGAGAATTTTAACCTTGTTTGCTTTGACAAATGATAAGTATCACAATTATCAAATAGTACAGAATTATGATACATTGAATTGGGCAGAAATTTCATAGAACTAACAGATGGATGCCCTAAACGAGCATGCCACAAATGAGTATTAGTTACAGCAGTCTTTGCAAAATTGCAGATACTAGGTAAACTAGTAGAAGTAGTGTTTGACACAGGGGGAAGCTTCTCTGAATGATGATGAAGATACAGGCCTTCTTGAAGTTTACCAATCTCTGTGGTCTTCTTCAAGATATGGTCCTGAAGATAGCAAGCATTTTTAGTAAAAGAAACATGACAATCAGCTGTAAGAGTGAGTTTGGGTATAGACAGAAGATCATAGTTAAAGCTAGGTACATATAACACATCTGTGAGAATAATATTGGCATGTAAACAGATTGTACCAACATGTGTGACAATAGTGGACTGACCATTTGGTAAATGTAGAGTTAAATGAATGGTTTTAACATTAGTAAGTAAAGATAGATGTGGAGTAATATGGTCAGTGGCTCCAGAGTCTATTATCCACATATCTGAACTAAAAGTTTTCTTGCTATGAGTATGACAAACAAAGTGAAGAACAGTACCAGCCATATGAGTATGTCCAACTGAAGAAATGCTTGACTGATTGACAGTGCTATTAGCAGATAACTCCTTAAAGCCACTTTGAATCATTTGCATTAATTGTTGACACTGAGCAATTGTGAAGCTAGAAGAAGAATCTGAACCAGCAGAGACAGTACTAGAAGTAGAACCACCAGAATTATCCACAGTAACACTATAGGCATGAGCAGATTTACCACCAGTAGACTTTGGCCTTGGCTTTGGTTTACCATACAACCTATGCCAGGATGGATAACCATGTACACAAAAGCATTTCTCCTTTGTATGACCAGTCAAATGACACACCTCACAGGTAAGAGAAGAATCAACAGTATTTTTCTTATTGGCAGGTGTACCAAACCTATGGTTCTTATTCTGAGAACCTGACTGTTGTTCATTTTGCTTAACAGATAAAGCAACTGATTCATTCACAGATATGATACCAGCACTACATTCTCTCTGATTTTCCTCTTGCATTAGTATACTATATGCATTGTTGAGACTTGGAATAGGATCCATAAGCAACAAATGACTTCTAACAGTAGTATATTGCTCTCCCAATCCCATAAGAAAATTAGACAGTTTCAAACTCTTGTTAAACTTTTCTAGTTTTGCATTGTTATCACAAGTACATTTTCCACAATCGCATCTAGGTATGTTAGACAAAGCATCTAATTCATCACTCAGAGTTCTGAACTTTGTAAAATATGCAGAGATCGATAAATTTCCTTGACTGAGTGATGACAGTTCCTTTCTCAGATTAAACATCTTAGGGACATTAGTTTGATCAAATCGAAGTGCAAAATCATCCCAAACATCTTTAGCAACAGTCATATACATCACACTTAGTCTAATTTCTGGAGAAACATTGTTTAAGATCCAAGAAAGAACAATATCATTGCAACGGTTCCATAGCAGCAATTGATTCACAGAATTAAAAGGTTTAACACAAGAACCATTCACAAAACCTAACTTGAGTTTAGATGATAACGCAATCTTCATCGATCTATGCCAATGATTATAGTTCTGCTCAGTCAAAGTAATTGTGATTAGAACCATACCTGGATGCTCTGATAGATGAAGATAGTATGGATGATTAGTATCGATTGTGGTTGTTGTACGAGTATTACCGGTCGTAGCATTCAGATAAGATGACGATCAACAGGTGCAGAAACAAAAATCAACAATCAACAGGTGCAGAATGAAGATAATCGTAACAGAATCTTCAACTAATCGCAGAAATCATCACGAAATGTACATAAATCTTTAAGAAATTTGCTGAAATCTTTAAGAGATATGAACAATTAGCACAACAAGATGAAGAAATACGATGCGGAAGAACAGATACCATGTTAGCTTCAGTAATGAAGCAAGTAAGCTTAACGAAGAAGAAGAAGAAGCTCCATATTATTAACAGAATGAAATGTTTGTTATAATCACTACTGAAATGTACTATCTCTCTTATCTATATATACAAGATATTTAGTCTATAATCTAGCTATCTAATCTAACTGTCTCCAGCTGTGATTTAACTAACTTTCCTTCTAGAATCTCTGTTGACTCTTGTGTGTTGACTTTTTGCTGACTTGGATTAGTAGTCTCATCACTTACCAATTGCTTGTTTCACACGTGGGCATGGCTTACATGGCCAATTTTATCTCATGTAAAGTTTGCTGAATTTCATGACATCTGGTCGAGGTAGCTTCTTTACTGCAAGAGCTAGAAAAACTACATGACTTGTTGAACAAAGTGAAGTTAGAGGCGACATATGAACTTTCAGTTCCAGGCAGAAGTGAGCACAACCAAATTCAGCATCAGCCTTTTTCTCCTTCAAGAATATTTTTCTCCTTCAAGAATTCTAAAGTTCACTGTTTGTCCACATATTCTTTGCAAAAACACCACAGCCAAGACCGGATAACACAGTTCTCTTGGAACTTGTGAAAGTGCAACCCAAAAACATGGTCCAAGGACAAAGATAAAAACTTGAATCCGATCCCAGAGCAGTTTGCCTCCATAATGTTCAGCTAATACAGCTTTGCCATTTTCTACAGAGGGGCAACTAAGCCGACCTGTGTCGGTGGAGCTTTATGGCTTTTTATAAGCTCATATTTGTTGATTTTTAAAATTCGAACTTGTTGATTTTTCATCTCATTTCTGTCCAATTAGAAAATTAAACTCCCAAATAGGCTCTTTGGATTTTAGCAATGAGTAGTTCAACATGAAGAGGGAAAAAAAGCTTGAACACGGCCACCTACACCATCCATAAGATGCCCCGCATAGTCTCTCCCTATAACACCGATAGCGGCTGAGTCATGTTTAAAAGCTCCATCACAAAATTAAACTTGACTGTATTGGCAGGGGGGATCCACTGTAGTGAAGAATTGGTGAGGGTGCTCCTAGACTCCATGCATCAAGTTTCTAACAAACCCAAGTATTCCGACTGAGCTTCAATACCAGACTTCATAGCTGAATTAGGATAACCAGATAGACCAATTTTTTTTTTCTTTTTTGTCAGGACCAGATAGACCAAATTTATTTGTACTCGACCAACTCTCAAACCTAGTGTGGTCCAGAAAAAGAAGTCCAATTAATTTGGTTAAAAGTCCTTAATTTTTTGATAAATAATAATAAGCTAGCATGAAAACCCGTGCAAGGCACGGGCCCATTTGAATTCGCACAATTTCTTTCGCAAATCGTGTTTGAGTTGGTCATATCTTCATTTCAATCTATTCCATGTGCTTCGATTTATTTAAGGCCAACAGTTTATAACCATTCAAATTTTGAAATATTAATGAATTCTAAATTTTGAGTATCATACAGAGCCAATTCTGAGATTAAGCCGCTCTTGCAATGGGACACCGAGAAAATGATGTAATTTAGGGGCACATCTTTTCTAATAAGTAAACAAATTTAAAAGTACATAGAGGCAAAATTGGGGCACATTTTGTTTAGGGTAGCACCAAAAATAGTTTAAGATATAAGGAGTGCCGAAAAATAAATCGCATATATAGTTGAGTACAAAATTCAAATTCACTTGGAACTTTCAGTTTCTTAGGACCGACCTAGGTATCATATTTGTAGCAGTACTCATTGAATGTAAGATGAATGTAAGATAGTAATGATACATAAAAGTTACTCATTAGTGGCCAAGCACTATTGCAACAATAATTTGTCGTTTAGTCAATTTTCTAGTAGTAATTTTTAAAAGATTATCACAATATATGCTATTTAGTTTGTTTCCATTAGCAATAGTAAACCAGTAAGAGGAGATAGGTGGATCATTAAATATGTGGTCGGAGATGTATTACAGTAGCAACAGCACAAACTGCTTTATTATTAGGAAAATCAGCTAAATTGTATGATATATCCATACAAACTAATACGCGCTACAGTGAAAAAAAATATATTATTTTTTGTACAATATTAAAATATCACTAATCGATCATTATGTTATAGGTAGTCATATATAATTTAACATCTTTGTTTAGTATATGTAATCTTGTTTATAATACTACATTATAATTCAACTATTCATTTTATTCATTTATTTAATCGTTAATTTATATAGAATCCAAATCTAACATATCAGCTAATTCTAATTTTTTAT
Source organism: Saposhnikovia divaricata (assembly GCA_036435485.1). Taxonomy (NCBI): domain Eukaryota; kingdom Viridiplantae; phylum Streptophyta; class Magnoliopsida; order Apiales; family Apiaceae; genus Saposhnikovia; species Saposhnikovia divaricata. Next base: position 42,911,243 of record CM071601.1, read on the forward strand.
ATAGATATATTGTACCTAGTATCAATCATATTAAAGGTCTGTTTGGTATTGATGTTGAAGACCGCGATAACAGTTTTTTTGTAGAAAATTTGGTTCAAAACCGCTTAGTAAATCTAAAAGTAATTTTTCAACAACATTTTTTTATAAAAAAATTTCTTTAGGAAAACAATTATTTTTCATAATAACAACTTTTGTAGACAACAAGTTTATGTAAAGGCATCAAACCCCAACAATCACATATTAAACAAATTTAATAAAAGTTAATATGAAGTAGGATATAAATAAAAACTAAAAAAAGACATAAATTATTCAATAGTTGTGAATTTAACTCCATTTGTATTTAGGGTCATAAATTCAATTCCCTTGTTAAGACCAAAAAATCATTTTGTGTTTCCGTATATTCTGTATCATATGTCCAAATTCGATGATAGATAAACTCACGTTGTCTTGTGTACCACGTGAATGCATATTCTGTTTTCATGGCATATTCATAATATAGATAAAAATATTATTGTATTATAATTTCATAAAACTATCATTCTAATTTCAGAACTAATTTATTTTTCGATAATAATTTTCTTTTGTAATTATTAAAACACTTCTATCTTAAAATTTCAAAAGTGAAATTATTGTGATAGCATGATAGTCGTGTAATGCACGACCTGAATTTTAACTATGATAATTTTATATACACATACATATCTCTCGTACAATAATCTTATACATATATTTTGAATGTCATTGTGTTAACACTATATTTTTTTTAATTTTAATTATAACTTATAGCCCGTGAAAGGAACGGACCACATTCTAATTCATGTAATATCTTTTGAATCTTGCGATAGAGTTTTTTCTATTCTCCTATCAGTCTGTTTTACCATTCATGTGCAACAGTCAATTGAAAGTCAACAATTGATAACTATTATAAATTCAAATTATTAGCGTATTTTAAGCTTCGAAGATCGTTTTTATAGTGGTGCTTGTTTAATGTGAGAAGGAAAATCGACAAAAATGGTAAATAAGAATTAATTGTCACCTATCAAGTATTACCATGATAATAATGTATAATTTAGTTTGTTATTTAGTAAAAATCCTAAAAGAATCACCACGACAATAGTTTTTTTAATTATTTTTAAACGTAACCACAAATTTTTTATATATCTTTTCCCTTCTACCCATATCTATATCATATCTCCTCCAATTAATTACTGACTACCTACCTTCTCACTTTGATCTTTTTCCGACCACTATCCAGACACCTTACTATCTCTCAGATCCGCTACTTCCTCCAACCACGACATATATGTACATTCTTCTTGCCCCACCACCTCTCTTTCATTTTTAATAGCCTAAAATTTGTTCATTCTTCCCTTTTTATCTTTGAAGTCTATCTAAAACGGGTATCTTGTCCACCAAGACACAAAACCCTACCCTAATTCCAAGGCACCCAACGCCTATATAAGGACCTGATTCCTCACAATTAGAACTACATTTTATTGGCTTGATTTCTGATATTTGCAAGATACGTAGGCATCTTGTGAGGACCCGAGTTAAGTCACGAAACACTTGATTATCCATTATAGCTCGAAGCTCTTCCCTAACCCTAGCAATCAATAAGCAATAAATACACCCTACTTTTTATTCCATAACATTTGGTGCCGTCTGTGGGGAATGGATATCAACCATGGTTACCACTCGGAGAACACCAACATTTTCTAAAACCACTACCAGCACCACCGGACCCCCAACTACGGAACAGGCACTAGTACAAAAACTGCATATGCGTTTGTTAAAAAGGTCATTTGCGTCTGTTTTCAGCAGACGCGTATGGAGGAGTCATATAAAGTATAAAGTATTTACGTTTTTTCCACAACAGACGTATATAGGTATTTGCGTCTATTCTCAACAGACGTATAAAGTTGGAGAACAGATACATAAAGTATAACTTTATGCAACTGCTTAGGAATTAGCAGATGCATAAGGTTATTTGCATCTGTCTGGAATAGACGCATATTGATTTAGAACACCCGCATAAACATAATCTTTTTGCATCTGCTTGGAATGACCAGATGTATACAATATATTTTATGCGCCCGTCTTCAGAGAACAGACGCATATTGTATTATTTTTTAAAATTTCAGTAATATTTTTTTCTTGCCACTTGTTTATACATCTTACACACTAAAGGCTAGAGCTCATGCATAAAGTAAAATGCAAATTGACAATAAAATGCTTCATAATAATTTTAACATACAAAAATTCTTAATAATAATTATTATCATTGAAGTTAAAATCAAGTCACATCATGTGTTACATTACAATTTCTATAGTAGTGAAATTGAACAACACTAGTCTAGCTAGTATCCATAATCCGACTCTAATCAGCAACAAATCGAAAGACATCAAGATCAATAATGCGGTAGTAACTACTAAGCCATGCCAATCAGCAAAACATGGAATGAAGAGCATATCGAGAGTATGTGACTTGGTTGTGGTTCAGCTACAACACGATGTACAGCTTCACTGCATGCTATTTTTCCACCTGCTACATGGTTCAACAGTGTTGATCCAGTACTAAACTCGGAGCTATCTGGAGAGTCTACGTATAAATCTGATAGCCTGCAAGACCCATCATTTAAGACGGATAACTTAACCATACTTAGCGAATTACTAGAACTCACAGCGATGGATACAACCAATTGCAAGAGCAACTGATCCAGCATAATTCGAGTCCAGTCCCCCAATGACATCACCTTCAGCCAAAATAATTTGTCAAGAGATACTTATAAAACTCAGATGACAACTTCACAATTAATATGACTTTTAAACATGTACATTCTGTAAAATCATGAAAAACATTTAAAAACCTGAAAGATAGCATGTGCTGCATTTAGTATTTCCATTCCCAGTGGTTGGGGACGTAAAGAAAGCAAAGCCTGTAAGAACATGACAGTGTGTCAACCGAAGCCAATTGAAACTGCTTGCAAATATTACAAGAAATCCAAAGACAAATAAGACCTTCAGTCCAGCAAGCAATGCGGCACATATATTAGTCACATTGGCTGCATGCCAGGCTTATCTTCTCCCAGTTTTAAGACACTGGTCCATCGTGCCAAGAAGAGACAACATCCCACCAAAATCCTGATCATGTGGAATTCATTTAAAAATAATGAAAAAAAAACACAATAGAAATGTCAATGCAAATAGTCACAATCGGACATCCTTTAAAAAAACAAAATAAAAATGTCAATGTAAATAGTCACAGTCGGATAAATTATTGACACAAATAAATCACATATCTCACATATACACATGACACAAAATAATAGTTGGTCAACCAAAATAAAACAAAAGCAGAATCGGGTGAACAACCTATAAAGCATATGCGTGTGATTTCTCTGACACTAAAACAACTGTTGCTTGATGCGGACTAAGCCACAAAGGCAATGTTGGTGATAATCTCAAACAATCTTTTAAATAACTTAACGTTTGATTTGATTATGATTTGTAGTATGTGATTTGATTTGGTCGAATGTATGTTTTCTTGATTTTAGGATCGTGGAATAAGTCATGGGTTGTTAGAGCTTGTTTAGGAAAGTACTGTGTGTCGTGTTCTATTTTCTAGCTTGCAGTTTCCTTGTATTGCACTATATATTGTGAAGTGTTTGTAGTAATAAAATAAGACGAAGAGAATACAGTGTAGTCTTTTAATTTTTGTTTCTTCACATGTACATACATATATAGATATAGGTGTCTTACATACTTTTGTGTCTTGCCTACCCATAACTTGAAGTCATGGGAAGATCAAATCAAATACCAATAACTTGAAGTCATGGGAAGTTGTTGAATCTTTTATTTTTCTGTTTTGGTTTTTAAGTCATTCATCTATTTCAATTTCCAATACTTGGTATCAAAGCATCCAAGTGGTGTATGTCTTGAGATCAAACAGAGGGTTAACATAGAAAAGCTTTAATCACAGGAAACCAAGTAATATAACATAAAAGGTAATTTTTAAGATTACAACATTTCAAGATTCAAGTTTGTGATGATAAAGTTACTCTTTGATAAATCACAAGGTAATGAGTACTGTTCTCAATAAGGTAATGAATTGCAGCAGTTGAAATGAGGATTTGTTCAATATCGCTGTCCGATTGAATAAATTTGGTAACTGAACATGCTATTATCTTGCACATATCATTTTCAGTGCATTTTTTCAGCTATAAATTACTCTCTAAAGCTCAGGTGATATGTGCATCATCATATGACGCCTAGTAGCTTTCCTGTCAATTTATTTAATTTGCTTTAAGCGACTAGAAATTTTTACAAACTCTAGTTCATGAGTTTCTCATTAGTTTTACATCCTACTAGGAAAGCTCACATAGGTTTCTACATGCTTCTGGTTTTCAATTCATGGGCAGAAGCCAGTTCTACAATTCCAAGCCCATGCTACTACAACACATAATTAAAAGCCCAAAGAAGCGATACAAAAAAAAACAGGTACAATGGATGAATTTTAATTTTTTTTTTTGTGAAGGAATGACATCCGACAAGGAAGCAACATGTTTTACAAAAAGGTGTCCAAGTAGCTCCTGCTCAAAAAAAAAGAAGAAGGAAGAAAGTTCTTCTTAGGCCTTATCATTGCAGTCCTCGACATGCAACCTCAACAAGAGATGAGCAACTTGACCGTTAATCTATATTGAGCCTCTATGTGCAGAAAGCAGAATACAAGCTTGATGCCTATTGAGCCCCGAACTATATGCTATATGCTATAAGCTACTAAGACATAAATGAATTCTGAATTCCACAACAAACGAATCAAAAGCTGCCCTTTCAGATTTTCTGAAAGTTGAATCACCTACAACGGAAGCACTTATACAAACTTTGTTTATCTATGGGAAGTACTTTGTCCAGATTTTAATTTGCTGGCAGTGTACACTCTTTACTTGGTTAAACCATACAGTCAGTTTGGTAGAAGAATGATAATGTTATAAATTCTTTGGACAATTTACACGAGGACGAGCTCAGAGTTGCATTGTTCAAGCTCAACAAACCGTCACAAGATCAACGATCAAGACTTGTCTCCATGGTGCAGATAACATCAATACATATTGTTCATACAAAATGCTGGAGAATATGCTACTCAACTCTGTGATCCATAAAACATCTCCAAAAGAGATCAAACTGACGAAGAAGCTGGATATTACGTACATTTTGTGACGCCAAGTCTTCTGACTATAAGACACTGAAATTCTTATAGGGAGTTTTAGTTTAAAAGCTAACATTTTTCATGTATTGTAGAACCAACTTATATTTAAGTTATTCTTTTTTTTAGCTTAAATGCTAACATTTTTCATGTATTTTTTTAAAAGAAAATTATTATATTATTCTTCAAACATTTTAGCCTTGGTTGTATGATATTAATACATTCATTATTTTCTCTTCTTAATAACAAACTTTTAATCAAGGAATACATCTCTTGTTTCGATTGTAGAACCATAATTATTTATAAGTGTGTATAATATTCTTTTAATTTAATAGGCCCCGTTAGGGACACGAATCTTTAGTCATGTGAAACACAATTAGGTATTTCAGTATAATTTTGGTTCTATTACAGCAACGAGTTAAGATTGAAAACAATACACTTGGTTACAATGTAGAACAAGTGGAATCATAACTTCACAAATTAAACGCTAATGAACTACTAAAATTTGGTTCTATTACATAATAAATAATAACCACATCTTTATATAATTTTACATGCTTCTACTCTAGAATGACAAAAAAATCATCATATTTACATATTTACATGTGATGTATGAATGTGGTCTTTTGAAGAAACCATAACTAATTTGACTGTAGCTTGGTACTTTACACACCTTAGGAACAGGAATGCCCCACGAACAGGAATGCTGCTAACTTTAGGATCCTTAATATTGTGTTCATCACATTCTTTATAAAGTTCTTTAAAAATCAACCAATCCCTCCTGATAGGAAACTCTAGCCTCCAATCATTATCCATACGGTCTTATCTCTTTGTGCTCTCTTTCTTGATTGCAATAAACCAGTGGCTTGAAATGGATTTCACCAAGTTAAAAGTACTTCATTCTTCCCTGTAACATTTACTAATTCAATAACCAATATATTTATAAAAATATTTATGATTCTATTGTAGAAACACAACTTCAAAATCTTTGGTTCTAGTACAGAACCTTAATTTTAAAACAAAATTTAGCAAAAATAAATTCATACATGAATCTACTTTAGAAAGGGATTTTACAAAATTGGTTCTATTACAAAATCACATTTTATACCATAATTTTATACACTGAATCCCTTAACATCAACAAAAACTAGTTAACTTCAAAATTTTTTACAAAACATTTATTTTAAAACAAAAATAAGCATTAAACCATTAGCTTGGATCAGATTTCACCACGTCAAAAGTACCATTTTCTACCCTGTAACATCTATCTAATTCAATAACCAATATATTTGCAAAGCAGGTAGAAGTGTCAATATTATCTATTAAGCCTGCAAGTGAAGATTTCAATTTTCTAACACTTGTAGTGAAACTATCTACTAGCCTGCTGACCAGTTTCTAAAGAAGAGAATGGAATGGCATCATGTTCAAGATATGAATTAGGTGGTAGATCACTATTTGTGTTCTCTATTAAACTATTTATGTCATTTCAAGATCATTATTAAAGATCACGACTTCAAAAATACATATTACATATTTCAATAAACTTAAAGACAATAAATACATATATTTTTTGACATTGAAGTTTCATGATGGCCCCCCCTTGAACAAATTATGTACTTTAAAATAACAATACCATTCTTCAACTTTTGTGTCGACTTCCGAACTTCAAAACCAACCTGCCTTCCATACACAGTGTAGAACTGGAAACACGACTCAATATTCTCAAATTGCATATCAGGATATGGTTTAACTGTGTCATGAGAGACTTTAGGGATCCACAATTTGCTACTCCTACTAAATGAATCATCAAACCTTTCTAATAAGTCTTGAACCATATCATTACCAACAGAATCAGATGCAACCTCAACAATATCATTCCATGAATGAATGACAAATAAAATCATGTTAGTCAAGACCATATGTATTAGAAGAAGAAAAAATTAAGCATGTGACAACTTATTGATTTGGAACTAATTTGGTTCGATTGTAGAACCTATAGTATACAATTGCATAACAAATCTATGTATTTAAGTTTTTTTTAATTGTTTTGATCCTATAATATTTTGGTTCTGCAGCTGAACTGATATCAATATCACACTATTATACAACAAAACTACTGATTAAAGATATTTATTATTTTGATTGTATAGCAGAACCAAGTTACATACATTGTCGCTTTGTAACTATTCCCGATTCTAGAGTGGAACCAAAACCTATAGATCAAAATTGTATTACAAGACTACTCATTTAAAGATATCGAATATTATGATTCTATAATAGAACCAAATGAAATACATAATTTTAAAAAAGCTGTTTATGATCATAACCTCCTCCAACAGAAATCATTTGGTTCCACGGTAGAACCAAAACTATAAAACAGAACCACTTTACAAAATTACATATTTGGGAAGGTGTATATTGTTTTGGTTTTATGGTTCTATAATAGAACCAAGAAAACTACATGATTCATACTGTAAATAACAAGATTATTGTTCAATGTAAAATACATACAATTAAACAACAAACACCTACATCTAACCATAAATTACAACTAAAAAACTTAAAAACAAGACAAATTGCTTATAAATTGAACCTGAGAGGGACTGGAGGTCAACATAATCACAAATTTGAGATTGATTTGAGGAACAATCGGCTCGTTTCAAAGAACACGGAACTTGATTTATCGAAGACACCGTCTCAGATTAATTGTAATTACATGGAGAGAGTTAGAGAAAGAGTACGAGAGATATATGGGAGAGATTGAGAGATAGAGACTATGAGAAGGAATGTGCGAGAGAGAGATCAGAGAGATATCGGTGAGAGGGATTTTAAAGAGAGATGATTTAAGAGAGAGAAAGTTATGACCTTTAACTAGCCATATAATTTCTGTTTGTACTTTTTTTAATTTTGAATTATCATAAGCCGTTGGATTTGATTTAGATCTAATGGTTGAGATTAATGGAGAGGGTTCTCCATGGTTCTTCATATAAAATGGTTCTCCATGGAACATTGGCCTATATATATATATAGGGGCCATTGCTCCATGAACAACACCATTATATAAAGAACAATATAGAGCACCATAGAATCGTACAAAAAATCACGTTTAGATTCTAATTTTCACATAAAAAATGATGTTTCATGAATAAATATAGATTCTAACAAAAATTAGGATTAAATATAACATGATTACACATAATTTCATTGTTACAAATATATATATTAGATTCTATACTGGATTCTATATAACATTTGGTTTTTAAATTTATATGAGATTCTACGTTTGATTCGATATGTTAAGCTTAAATATTGTTATAATTTGTGATTTTTATCATAACAAATCATTTTTTATAAAATATAATGTATTATGATGGTGTTCTTTATTGTTCTTTATATAAGGTGTTCTTTTTAGAGTGCAACTTATATATATATTGTTGTGGAATAAAAAGTAGGGTATATTTATTTCGTATTAACTACTAGGGTTTGTGCGAGCTTCGAGCTTTAATGGCTGCTCTCGTGCTCGTGGCTGAATTGGCCTTCACAAGATGCCTACGTACTTCGATGTATATCAAAGATCAAGCCAAAAACGTAGTTCTAGGTGATGGTGCCCTCGAGGCTATAGAGGCGAGAGCTCACCTAGGACGCAGTGGCTTGCATGTCCTTATTCGAGGATTAAGCCAAAACGTAAGTGACGTATTGAGCTCTGCCCAAAAACGTAGTTCTGAAATGAGGGGTCTGGCCCTTTATATAGGCTGAGAAGCCTAAGAATTATGGTAGGATTCGGAGACTTGGTGGGCAAGTCACCTCCTTGAGGAAGGTTCTAGACTCCTTCCTTGTAGGAATCAGTTTCCAAGTTGAATTGGATGCCTTGGAGGCTAAGTCAGGCAGGAGTAATATCCTTGTTTAACTCTTATTGCTGAGCTGTTTTTCACATCTAATAATAATTAAAAAATTAATATTTAAAATAGGGTTTTGGACCATGTTGTGGGCCCCACGTTTGGACCATACCGGGTCTAATTAATGCAACATTAAATGTGTCTTTAGGGCTTATTTTTAGCCCATATCATTTGCCCCCCAACTTCTAGGAAAACTGATCAGGTTTTCGTAGAAGTTTATATTTGCCTTAATCGAGACTCGGGGTCGTTTTTATCCCTTACCTGGGACTTCTTAATTTTCCTACCCTTATATGGGAATTTTGGTTTACGCTGGTGTTTCACGAGTATCGTCTTGATTGTAAAGTGTGGAGCGACCTACACATTTACAACGATTGGCCTTATTCGAGGCTTTAATTTGTGCTTGCTTTTAGCAATTTCGGCAGTTTCATAGAGCTTTTATGCATTATTAGCATAAATTATTGCTCAATTTGTCAAGAAAATATTTCTATAATTTTCCTCGTATTTTCTGTACTTTTCCTAATATTTGAGGAATTTTCATGTACCAACAGGTATTTATTTCAATTATTCCTAATATTTTAAGAATTTTCTTGTACACACAGGTATTTTCCTTAATTATTCCTAATAATTTAAGAATTTTTATGTACCCACAGGTATTTTCCTTAATTATTCCTAATAATTTAAGAATTTTTAGGTACCCACAGGTATTTTCCGTATTTATTCCTAATAATTTAGGAATTTTTATGTACCCACAGGTATTTTCCTTAATTATTCCTAATAATTTAGGAATTTTTATGTACCCACAGGTATTTTTCTTAATTATTCCTAATAATTTAAGAATTTTTATGTACCCACAGGTATTTTCCTTAATTATTCCTAATAATTTAGGAATTTTTAGGTACCCACGGGTATTTTTCGTAATTTTTCCTAATAATTTTAGAAAATTTTTTATACCCACAGGTATTTTCCTTAATTATTCCTAATAATTTATGAATTTTTAGGTACCCACAAGTATTTTCCGTAATTATTCCTAATAATTTAGGAATTTTTATGTACCCACAGGTATTTTCCTTAATTATTCCTAATAATTTAGGAATTTTTAGTTACCCACAGGTATTTTTCGTAATTATTCCTAATAATTTAGGAAATTTTAGGCACCCACAGGTATTTTCCGTAATTATTCCTAATAATTTAGGAATTTTTAGGTACCCACAGGTATTTTCCGTAATTATTCCTAATAATTTAGGAATTTTTATGTACCCACAGGTATTTTCCGTAATTATTCCTAATAATTTAGGAATTTTTATACCCACAGGTATTTTCCGTAATTATTCCTAATAATTTAGGAATTTTTAGATACCCACAGGTATTTTCCGTAATTATTCCTAATAATTTAGGAATTTTTTTATTTTTTATTTTTTATTTTTAGCATCAGGGACCATTTTGCAAATGGCCAAAACTTAGGGTGCTAAACAGCAATTTGGCCATTCAATCCTGTAATAGAAGCTAGGCGGGGGTACCACCGCCAACCAGCACATTTCCTACTCCACGCCCAGGAGTGTTGGCCTGGGTGGCGTGGGTACATTTTTTTTTTTTGAACCTTCAGGTTTTATACATTTTATTTTCGATAATTTTTACCAAAAATAAAACATTGGGCCTCATGCCTCAAAAATAATTTTATAAATTATTTCTTTATTTTTTCTTGATTTAATAGGTATTTTTACCTATTTTTATCATCATTTCTAGCCTATTTTCAAAATTTTTAAGAATTTTATTCCTTTTTTAATTTCCGAAAAATGGCATGTCGTTTGGAGAAGAGCTCTTGGCGTGGGTACCCCCGCCTAGGAGGCTTTTTCTTAAAGCACGCCCAGGAAATTTGGCTTCCTAGGCGGGGGTAATTTATCCAATTGATTTTGTAGGGATGCTTTGGGCGTTGGTATCCCCGCCAAGGAGGACAATCTTCTAACTGCGCCTAGGTGATATGGCTTCCTGAGCGTGGGTGTTTACATCCCTTCATTTGTACAACCACTCTAGGCTTGGGTATCCCCGCCTAGGAGATGTTTTTGCCAACCACGTCTAGGAGATATGGCTTCCTGACCGTGGGTATTTTTTAACCCTCAATTCGTACAACCTAGGCGTGGGTACCCCCGCCAAGGAGGCACTTTGTGATACCTTGTCTTATGATTTTAAGTCTTCTTGGCGTGGGTACTTTAATACCCTTCATTTGTTACTCCAGCCTTGGCGTGGGTATCCCCGCCAAGGAGGCTTTATTTGATCCGACGCCTAGGAGATTTGGCTTCTTGGGCGTTGGTGTTCTAGGCTCCTATCCTTTAGGCCAATTTTCATTTATGGACCGTTTCTTTGGCTTTTGTCGGGCTCCCAGCCTTATTATTTTCGAATTTTTGAGATTCCTGCGGAACCTTGAAACGACCCGTTTCTTAGCTTTCGTGACTTTCAAGGCCTTAAGTCGTTTGCTGAGTCCTTGATTCGAAAACGAGAATTCATTCGTGGTTGTTGGTTATCATCAACCATTCAACCTTTAACTCTCCTTCTAAGATGTTGAAATGATGGAGTCCCTTATTTTTTCCCCCCTTGCTTCATATAGTGGAGGTCTTGCTTCTCGGTTGATCGTTCAAGAAGTTCACTTGCCACTGAGCACTTGACTTCAAGTCTGGTGTGCCTTGGCTGGTTGTCAACCCTCTATCAGGATTTCAACCTTCTTCTTATACTCATAGGACCTTGCTTAAGTTTCAATTTTGGCTGGCGGCTCTTAGTTTCTAATGACAAGCTCGATTGGAGACAGACTGCCTTGTTGGCCACCAAGGCTTAAATTTTGTGTCGGGATTTGAAATTCAAGACTTTAATTATGTAATGACAATGGACCTCTTATAGAGGAGACCTTCAATCAATGCGTATCTTAACACTCTCACAGACAGTTTCCGTGCTTTCAAGGAAATATCAAGGAGCCAACCAGTCTTAAGATGAGCTTTGATAGGGTCTATCTGACATCTTCCTACATTAAACGGTGCCACCAACTTCGAATCGATGGTGGGGGTCTTCAGGACTTGGAAGTAGACGCTCCCAGAATGGGTCTCGACCCTTGAATTGAGATAAGGCATCGACCTTTGTATTCTCCTCCCTTGGGATATACCTGGCACTCATCTAACTGGTCTATCGCAGCTTTCACAATCCTCAAGTATTTTGCCATATTCTTTTCTCTAACCTCAAACTCTCCATTGACTTGTGAGACTACCAACTTTGAGTCTCCATAGACTTTCAGGTTCTTGACCCTCAGGGCTCTTGTCAGTCTAAGGTTGGCTATCAGAGCTTCATACTCCGCCTCGTTGTAGGTTGTTTGGAAGTCCAACTTCAAGGCATACTCGAGTGTGAACCCATCGGGGCTTTGCAGAACTTAACCTGCACCACTGGTTTTTGTTTTTGATGCCCCATGAAAATAGAGCTTTTTGTTTTTGATGCCCCATCAAAATAGAGCATCCAATATTCCTTCTTCTCTTCCAGGGGTTTCTCACCTTGCTGACCTTCCTGGTCTATTACCTCCTGCCCCCCGACTTCTTGGTTGTCAATGGTATATTCAACCACGAAGTCAGCTAGAGCCTGGGCTTTGATGGTCGTCCTAGGCTTGTACTTAACATCGAATTCTCCTAGTTTGATTGCCCACTTGATGAGCCTTCCATTGGCTTTCGAGCTATGCAATATGTTTCTTCAGCGGGTGTTCCATCAGGACTTCAACGTTTGTCTTTTTTTCCAGGGTCCTTCAAGGACTTAAACTCTTATCTGCTGTAACCTAACTCTACCCTTCGGGGTATGCATTTGTTTGTTTCCATTCGTGTATTCTTTTATTTTCGGTACTTAGTCATCTTTGACTCACACATCAGGTGCTTGGCACATACACAATCAATGAATGGAAAAAAACTTGCATTAATAACTTGCAATGGGTTCAACCCTTACATAGAGTACTACTGTCCTACTCGGAGCTACATGCTCTGCAATGGTTTTAATGAACATTATTTCTACTTCTACTATATAAATATGAAGCTTAGTCCTACAAGGATAACTTAAGCCCAATCGAGCCTTTTCAAGACTAGGTCTGCACCACTTGATTTTGTTTTTGATGCTCCATCAAAATAGAGCACCCACCACTCCTTCTGGTTTCCTCATTCTTATTCTGAAGTTCACTTCCTGCTTGGGGTACTACCTCCTGCCCCCCGACTTCTTGGTTGCCAATGGTACACTCAACCACAAAGTTATTTAATGCCTTAGCCTCAATGGCTGTCCGAGGCTTCTGTGTAATGTCCTCTACTAACCTTTCTTTGTGTTCCTTACCACTGTAGACATCCATGTCTTCAATCAGAAGGACCTGCCCCCCAACTCCATCAGGCCTTAACGAGGCTACATAACAGCTTCGTGCCATCTTCTGATCACCTTTATGTTCTCCAACACCATTCCTGGTAGGGAACTTGATCTTCACATGATGGGTTGAGGCAACAGCCTTGAATGCATGAAGTCCAGTCCTTCCAAGGATAGCGTTGTACGTTGAAGCCGCCTTGATTACCAGGAAGTTCAACATCTGAGTGGTCTCCTTGGGTTCTTGCCCGATAGTTACAGGCAGCTGAATAGTCCCTTCAACTTTGGATTCTATTCCATTAAATCCGTATATAGGCATGTTATTGGGGGTCAACTGAGAATCAGTGTATCCCATCTTCACAAACGCATCATGAAACAGAATGTCAACGGAAGCTCCATTGTCTATCAAGACTCGCTTCACCTCCGAGTTTCCAATCACAGGAGTTATGACCAACGGGTTGTCATGGGGGAACTTCACCCCTTCCAAGTCTGAGTCATCAAAACTAACCGCTACCTCAGTTTTTGCACGCTTCGGGGCCTCTCCCACGATGTGCAACACCTCTCGGGCATAAGCCTTTTGAGAGTTCCTAGTTGTCCCGGCCGCAGTCGGGCCTCCTGAGATCATGTTGATTACTAGCCCTCGGGGCTGTGGGTTGCGATCTTGATCGTCATCCCTTCTATTATAGTCTCTTCTATGATTACCACGGTCTTCACCCTTAGTGAAGTACCTCAGCTTCAAAAACTCGATCTCATCTTTGAGTTGCTTGCAATCGTCAGTGTCATGCCCCACGTCTCTATGGAATTTGCAATACTGATTTTGGTTTCTCTTTGCGGGATCACCCCTGAGTGGCTTCGGCCATCTGAAATCCTTATCATTCTCAATGTCCAACAAGATTCGACTCCTAGGAGTATTCAACCTTGCATACTCAGCGAACCTTGACCCTTGGTTCTTATTGGGGGCAGAGTCGGAGTCCTCGCTAGTTCGGGGATACTTGTCCCTAGCATCATACTCTTAATCATCATGGTCCTGGTCTTGCTTTCGCTTCTTGGAGTCATTGTTACCTCCTCCACCTACGGTGGTTTCTTTCTTCATGCTATCCTCAGCTTTAATAAATTTATCAACCCTTCATTGGAGCTCAGCCATATTCTCAGGGGGATGCTTTGCCAATGATCTCTTGAAGAAGAGGTCAGTGGTTCTGTGCTCCAGGGCTACCATTGCCACCTTATTTTCCAAATCAGTGATATTCAGGGTCTCCTTAGTGAATCGCTTGAGGTAATCCCTCAGATTTTCATTCTTTCCTTGCACCACATACATAAGAGATGCGGAGCTCTTCTCATGCACCCTTCCGCTAATGAATTGGTTAACGAAAACGGCACTCAACTCCTTAAAAGAGCCAATAGAGTTCGCAGGCAATCGGCTATACCATCTCTGAGCCATGCCCGACAGGGTTTGGGGGAACGATCGGCACTTTAGGGCATCACTTGCAGGCTGCAGCAGCAGTGCGTTTGAGAACGTCCTAACGTGATTTGCGGGATCACCCGTTCCATCATAAGCCTTAATTATCGGCATCTTAAACTTCCTAGAAATATGAGCATTCATCACCTCCTCAGTAAACGGGGGTGTGGGATCATCAGGATCTCCAAGTGGCATGAGATCCTTCGGGTTACTCGTGGGGGTTTCCACCCTCATAGCTTCTCTTGTTGGGACATCAACCCTCTTCTATCTTCTTGAGGACCTCTCCAAATCTATAACGGGAATCCTTCTTGAGATTGGAGGGGGTCGAATCAGACTCTGTCTTGCCTGTTCCCTTGCTATGTCATCCTTTAGCCTTTGGATCTCAGCCTCATGAGCCTTAATCCTCTCCTCAGCCGTTTGTGGAGGTCCATCATGGATTCCTTGGGTCCTCGCTCGAGGTTCTCTGCTAACACGTCGCCTCCTTGGATGTTCATCACGATCATCATCCTCAGATGACGAATCATCAGAATAGGGGCCAGAGTAGTCGTCCTGATAAGGACCCAATCCTCTAATATAGGATGGATCCTGTGTTTGCATGGCATGTCCGCTCGGCTCTGCTCCCCGAGCAGCTAGAGGGTGGTTAGGCAGACCATAACTCGGGTTAGTATTCAAGGGGAGATTCGTGGTGTGGATCTGTACCCCTGGTGGTGGATTGTCAGGATTAAAAAGAGGAGAGACCACCATCTGAAGAGGGTTGGTTCCTCGTCCTGCTTGGTCGATCAGAGGCCGCGTACTCTCAACGTGGGGAATCGCCCCTGATTGTTGAGAAACTTGAGACTGGGTGATCACCCCTTATGCCGGGGGAGCCTGTTGGATGAGGGGTGGAGCAGAGCTGAGTGGGACGGCCTCAGTTACAACTGGTGTTGTTCTTCGTGTTTGAACCATGGTTGATGTTGTCGTCCCACAGACGGCGCCAAATGTTGTGGAATAAAAAGTAGGGTATATTTATTTCGTATTAACTACTAGGGTTTGTGGGAGCTTCGAGCTTTAACGGCTGCTCTCGTGCTCATGGCTGAATTGGCCTTCACAAGATGCCTACGTACTTCGATGTATATCAAAGATCAAGCCAAAAACGTAGTTCTAGGTGATGGTGCCCTCGAGGCTATAGAGGCGAGAGCTCACTTAGGATGCAGTGGCTTGCATGTCCTTATTCGAGGATTAAGCCAAAACGTAAGTGACGTATTGAGCTCTGCCCAAAAACGTAGTTCTGAGATGAAAGGTCTGGCCCTTTATATAGGCTGAGAAGCCTAAGAATTATGGTAGGATTCGGAGACTTGGTGGGCAAGTCACCTCCTTGAGGAAGGTTCTAGACTCCTTCCTTGTAGGAATCAGTTTCCAAGTTGAATTGGATGCCTTGGAGGCTAAGTCAGGCAGGAGTAATATCCTTGTTTAACCCTTATTGCTGAGCTGTTTTTCACATCTAATAATAATTACGAAATTAATATTTAAAATAGGGTTTTGGACCATGTTGTGGGCCCCACGTTTGGACCATACCGGGTCTAATTAATGCAACATTAAATGTGTCTTTAGGGCTTATTTTTAGCCCATATCATATATATATATATAGGCTTTTGATCAAATACAAACCAATCTTTAAATACAAACTACAAACTAACACTAAATATATTATATTTCATCTATTCTAAGGGTCCCGCCAGGGGCACCTTCATAAAAAATGTCATAAATTAACTCACCAATGTTCAGTAAAAAAAAATTATTGTTCACTGCTGACGTCACTGCCACGTCAACAGTGAACAATAACTTTTAATTTTTTTTACTAAATAGTGCATAGATTATTATACATTTTTTGTATTGGGTACCCCTAGTTTGGTTATTAGATTAGCTTGAAATGTTGGATTGGGGTTTGGTTTGTAGTTAGTTTTTCTTTTAGTTTGTATTTAAGAATGGTTTGTGGTTGAATAGGATATATATATATATATATGGAAATTGGTCAGAAGCCCCTGGGGGATATCCCCTTGTCCGCATTGTTTCATGGCGAATGCCCGCCATGTTTCATGGCGGACGTAAATTTGTTAAAACTAATTAAAAATAGAAAAATAAGATAAAATTTGAATTAAAATTCATAAAAATTCAAATATTAACACTCATTAATTCTGTGATTCATGTTACATTAGATTCACTAATTTTCTAATTTTGAGATTTTTCACCCTATTTTTAACTAGTTTGTGAATTACATTAAAAATGTAAATAGAAATAGAAAAAAATTAAATTCGAATTAAAATACATTAAAATTCAAATATTAATACTCACTATTTTTCTGATGCATGTCACACTAGATTCACTTTTTTTTAACTTTAACCCCTATACTAGTTTTCGTTCCCGATTCTTGATTCGATTTTTTTTTTCAAATAGAATTTCGACGATCGAACCGTACAAGAATCAAGATCAATCTTTTTAAATGTTATTTTAAAATTTTGAAAAAATAATAAATTCATTTGATTAGGTAATTTAACGGTCAACTAGTAATTTGACTTTAACCCCTAAACTAGTTTTCGTACCCGATTCTTGATTCGATTTTTTTAAAATAAAATTTCGACAATCGATCCGTACGGGAGTCAAGATCAATCTTTTTAAATGTTATTCCAAAATTTTGAAAAAATAATAAATTTATTTGATTAGGTAATTTAACGGTCAACTAGTAATTTGACTTTAACCCCTAAACTATTTTTCGTTCTCGATTCTTGATTCAATTTTTTTCAAATAGAATGTCGACGATCGATCTGTAAGGGAGTCAAGATCAATCTTTTTAAATATTATTCCAAAATTTTGAAAAAATAATAAATTTAGTTGGTTAGGTAATATAACGGTCAACTAGTAATTTGACTTTAACCCCTAAACAAGTTTTCTTTCCCGATTCTTGATTCGGTATTTTTGAAATAAAATTTCGACCATCGAACTGTACGGGATTCAAGATCAATCTTTTTAAATGTTATTCCAAAATTTTGAAAAAAATAATAAATTTATTTGATTAGGTAATTTAACGGTCAACTAGTAATTTGACTTTAATCCCTAAACTAATTTTCGTTCCTGATTCTTGATTCGATATTTTTGAAATATAATTTCGGGGAGTCAAGATCAATCTTTTTAAATGTTATTCCCAAAATTTTGAAAAAATAATAAATTTATTTGAGTAGGTAATTTTACGATCAACTAGTAATTTGATTTTAACCCCTAAACTAGTTTTTGTTCCCGATTCTTGATTCGATTTTTTTCAAATAGAATTTTGATGATCGATCCGTACGGGAGTCAAGATCAATCTTTTTAAATGTTATTCCAAAATTTTGAAAAAATAATAAATTTATTTGATTAAGTAATTTAACGGTCAACTAGTAATTTGACTTTAACCCCTAAACTAGTTTTGTTCCTGATTCTTGATTCGATTTTTTTCAAATAGAATTTCGACGATCGATCCGTACGGGAGTCAAGATCAATCTTTTTAAATGTTATTCCAAAATTTTGAAAAAATAATAAATTTATTTGATTAGGTAATTTAACGGTCAACTAGTAATTTGACTTTAACCCCTAAACTAGTTTTCGTTCCGATTCTTGATTCGATTTTTTTCAAATAGAATTTCTGCGATCGATCCGTACGGGAGTCAAGATCAATCTTTTTACATGTTATTCTAAAATTTTGAAAAAATAATAAATTTATTTGATTTGGTAATTTAATGGTCAACTAGTAATTTGACTTTAACCCCCAAACTAGTTTTCGTTCCCGGTTCTTGATTCGATTTTTTTCAAATAGAATTTCGACGATCGATCCGTGGAGTTAAGATCAATCTTTAAACTAGTTAAATTCATACACACCCAATTAATTATACTAAGCATGTAGAGAATGTTAACCCCTAAATTCATACACCCAATTAATTATACCCAGTCTTTGTATGATGAATGTTACCCTACTTTCACTAATTTTTCATCTTATTTATTTTCCTCCCATTTTTTACTAGTTTGTAAAATAAATTAAAAAAATAAAAATAGTAAAAATGCCAAATTTTGAACGAAAATTCATACACACCCAAATAGTCATACTCACTATTTTTATGATGAATGTTACCCCACTTTCCATATTTTTTTTTTTGATTTTTTCCACCCTTTTTAACTGGTTTGAAAAATAAATGAAAAAATTAAATAAAAATAGAAAAACGCCAAAATTCAATTTAAAATTCATACACACCCAAGTAGTTATACTCACTATGAACACTACAAAACAACTAAAAATAATAGTAGTAGCAATCGAAAATTTTTATTACCTTTAAATATTTTAATTTTTATTAGTTTGTAAAATTATTTGAAATATTAATTTAAAATAATAAAACAAGATCTGAATTAAAAATATATTTATACTCAAAAGATATTATTTGATTATTATTAATTTTCGAATTGTTTTTAAAATGTTTAATGAAAAAATAAAGGATTTGTTGAAAAAAAAAGTGTCTGCACACCCGCAATGAAACATTGTGGGCGCTACTGCAACTATATATTTACCCTTACTGTGCCCGCAATGAAACAATGCGGGTGTCTATCTTCTTCAACCCGATTATCCACTCAAAACCCGATTATACACCCAATTAGTGGTAGTCACTAGTTTGTGAAATATATTATAAAATTAATTAAAAACGAAAAAAAAATTAAATTTGGATTAAAAATTCATACACACTCAATTAGTGGTAGTCACTAATTTTGGGATGAATGTCAACTCAATATCACTATTTTCCTATTTTCTAGATTTTTTTAATAATTTTAACTAGTTTGTGAAATATATTATAAAATTAATTAAAAATGAAGAAAAGATTAAATTCGAATTAAAAATTCATACACACTCAATTAGTGGTACTCAATAATTTTGGGATGAATGTCAACTCAATATCATTATTTTCCTATTTTCTTGATTTTTTAATAACTTTTTTAACTAGTTTGTGAAATATATTAAAAAATTAATTAAAAACGAAGAAAAGATTAAATTCGAATTAAAAATTCATACACACTCAATTAGTGGTAGTCACTAATTTTGGGATGAATGTCAACTCAACATCACTATTTTCCAATTTTCTTGATTTTTTAATAGTTTTTAACTAGTTTGTGAAATATATTATAAAATTAATTAAAAACGAAGAAAGATTAAATTTGAATTAAAAATTCATACACACTCAATTAGTGATACTCAATAATTTTGGGATGAATGTCGACTCAATATCATTATTTTCCTATTTTCTTAATTTTTTAATAATTTTTAACTAGTTTGTGAAATATATTATAAAATTAATTAAAAACAAAGAAAATATTAAATTCGAATTAAAAATTCATACACACTCAATTAGTGGCAGTCAGTAAATTTGGGATGAATGTCAACTAAATATCACTATTTTTCTATTTTCTTGATTTTTAAAATTTTTTAACTAGTTTGTGAAATATATTATAAAATTAATTAAAAACATAGAAAAGATTAAATTTGAATTAAAAATTCATACACACTCAATTATTGATAGTCACTAATTTTGAGCTGAATGTCAACTCAATATCACTATTTTCCTATTTTCTTAAATTTTCAATAATTTTTAACTAGTTTGCGAAATATATTATAAAATTAATTAAAAACGAAGAAAAGATTAAATTCGAATTAAAATTCATACACACTCAATTAGTGGTAGTTACTAATTTTGGGATGAATGTCAACTCAATATCACTATTTTCCTATTTTCTTGATTTTTCAATAAATTTTAACTAATTTGTGAAATATATTAGAAAATCAATTAAAAATGAAGAAAAGATTAAATTCGAATTAAAAATTCATACACACTCAATTAGTGGTAGTCACTAATTTTGTTTTATTTATTTTTAATTAATTTAAATTTTGATTTAATTTTCATAATAAAACGCTCGCCATGTTTCATGGCGGACGCCCGCCATGTTTCATTGTGGACGCCCGCCATGTTTCATTGCGGGCATAGGGACCAGGGGGATATCCCCCGGGGACTGTGGAACGGGACCCATATATATGGAAATATATATATATATATATATATATATATATATATATATATATATATATATATATATATATATAGGGATACTCCAATACAAACCCCCTTAGAATACAAACCTACAAACTAAACCCAATCCAACATTTCAAGCTAATCTAATGACCAAACTGGAGGTATCCCACTACAAAAAATGTATAATAATCTACCCTCTATTTAGTAGTAAAAAAAAATTACTGTTCACTGCTGACGTGGCAGTGACGTCAGCAGTGAACAGTATTTTTTTTTTTGCTAAACATTGGTGAGTTAATTTATGACATTTTTTGTGAAGGTGCCCCTGGCGGGGCCCTTAAAAGAGAATAAATATAATATATTTAATGTTGGTTTGTAGGTTTGTATTTTAAGATTGGTTTGTATTTGATCATTTGCCTATATATATATATATATATATATATATATATATATATATATATATATATATATATATATATATATATTGATATAGGTTGAAAATAAGCCCTAAAGACACATTTAATGTGGCATTAATTAGACCCAGCATGGTCCAGACGTGGGGCCCATTAATGAGGCCAAAATCCCTATTTTAATGTTAATTTCGTAATTAATATTAAGGGTAATAAACAGCTCAGCAATAATAATCAGATAAGGATACTATTCCTACCAGACTTAGCCTCCAAGGTACCCAATTCAATATGGAAATAGACTCCTACAAGGAAGGAGTCTAGAACCTTCCTCAAGGCGGTGGCTTGCCCACCAAGTATCCAAATCCTACTACAATTCTAAGGCTCCTACAGCCTATATGAAGGGCCAGACCCCTCATCTCAGAACTACGTTTTTTGGCTTGATTCTCAATAACGAGATACGTAGGCATTCTATGAGGACCGATTAGTCTCGAACACGGAAATAGCCATTAAAGCTTGAAGCTCACCATCCCTTATCATTAAATACACACAAACCCTAATAGCAATTCGATAACTCGATTTTTATTCCACAACATTTGGCGTCGTCTGTGGGAAGACAACATTAACCATGGTTCAAACACGAAGAACAACATCAACCTCGACTGAGGCCATACCCCTTAGCTCTGCTCCACCTGCTACCTCTGATCCGCTTGTCACTACTGAAGAAGGACAATTACCCCCATCAACAGGGGCGATCATTCAACCTCTAGCCTCTCAACCCCCAGGGACGATTCCCCATGTTGAGGGAACTCTACCCGTGGTTGTCCATCAGAACCAAGAAGCTAACCCTCTTCAGATGGTGGTTTCTCTTCTTGATAACGTTGATCGTACGCTACCCCCGGGAATACAGATCCACACCACGGATCTCCCCTTGAATACCAACCCGATGTATGGGCTGCCTAATTATTCCCCTCGACAAAAGGAACCTGGACCAAGCGGTCACGCCCTACAGATCCGAGATCGAGAGTACGATGACTACTCCGGCCCCTATACTGATGATTCGACATCTGAGGATGACGATGATGATCGCGAAGAAGCACCAAGGAGGCGACGTGCTAGTAGAGAACCTCGAAGGAGGTCCCAAAGAATCCATGATGGACCTCCACAACGGCTAAGGAAAGGATTAAGGCTCATGAGGCTGAGATCCAAAGGATAAAGGATGATATTGCTAGGGAACAAGCAAGGCAAAGTCTGATTCGACCTCCTCCAGTGACAGGGAGGATTCCCATTCTAAATCTGGAGAGGCCTTCAAGGAGACAGCGAAGGGCCGATGCCCCAACTGAAAAATCGACAAGGGTGGAGACCCCTAGAAGTAACCCCAAGGATCTGATGCCACTTGGGGATCCTGATGATCCCACACCTCCGTTTACTGAAGAGGTGATGAATGCCCGCATCTCAAGGAAGTTCAAGATGCCGACGATTAAGGCTTATGATGGAACGGACGACCCCGCAAACCATGTCAGGACATTCTCAAACGCACTGCTGCTGCAGCCTGCGAGTGACGCCTTAAAGTGTAGGGCGTTCCCTCAAACCCTATCAGGCATGGCTCAAAGGTGGTATAGCCGCCTACCTTCAAACTCGATTGGCTCTTTTAAGGAGCTGAGCGCTGCCTTTGTCAGCCAGTTCATTAGTGGGAGAGTTCATGAAAAAAGTTCTGCATCTCTCATGTATGTGGTGCAGGGGAAGAATGAGAATTTGAAGGATTATCTCAAGCGATTCACCAAGGAGACGTTGAATATCACTAATCTGGAAAATAAGGTGGCCATGGTAGCCCTGGAACACGGAACCAATGATCTCTTCTTCAGAAGGTCTTTGGAAAAACATCCTCCTGAAAACATGGCCGAGCTCCAACGATGGGCCGACAAGTATATCAAGGCTGAGGACAGCATGAAGAAGGAAACCGCAGGAGGCAATGGCAAGGGTTCCAACGACTCAAAGAAACGAAAGCAAGAGTACGACGGTAGGGACAAGTATTCCCGGACTAGCAAGAATTCCGAGTCACCACCAAAGAAGGGTTTGGGACTGAGATTTTCTGATTATGCAAGGCTGAACGCTCCTAGGAGTCAATCTTGTTAGATATTGAGAAGGATAAAGACTTTCGATGGCCGAAGCCACTTAGGGGTGATCCCTCAAAGAGAAACAATGATGTGAATTTGAAAGAAACTTCTGTTGATCAACCTATCAATCTGCTACTCAATACAATGGGCTTTGATATGGGCAAGAGACAAGCATGGGTCACAAAGCTTACTTGGACAACAAGGAATGATGGAGGGACAACTGAAGCTTTGGCGCTCAGCTCAATAACCAACATGGGCTGATTATTATATAATTATTAAGTAGATATTTTGCTTGCAAGTTTTTACCTTTCACTTGAAAGGGTTTTTCTTGTTTTAAGCACTTAGGGTTTTATTTTTCCTATTTGGATTCTGTTTTATCTGTTTTCTATTTGGATTGGGTTTTTAAATGTGTTTCCTGGAAGGATTCAGATATTAGCTAATCTTCAAGCTGGTATTGGATTTCTCATGGATACCCATCTCATGTAATGTTTTAAGACATATAATGTGATGAATTTGTTTTGAGATAAAGTATGATTAGTTTTTCTTTTCTCTAAGCTTCAATTACTGGATTGTTTTGAAGGTTAGATTCAAATTACTTAGTTTTTGGATTGATCTAAGGAATTTGAGATTCAAAGTTCACGTTTCTGGATTGATCGTGTTCTTTTGAAATATCCTTTTCTTCTTGTCTTCTTTATTCGTGGAGCAATCCACATCAATTTGGTATCAGAGATAGGTTTTCTCCATCAATTTCTTAATTGTTGGGAGATCTAGTGTTTTTGCAAAAAAAAATAGAAAATTACTGTTCATCGGCACTGTTCACGGCACTGTTCATCGACACTGTTCACGACACTGTTCACGGCACTGTTCACGGTACTGTTCATCCAGAATTTTTTTTTTCTTTCCTTGTGATCTCTTTCATGGCTACGGACGAATTGCTTAAACAACTACTTGAAAAAATTAATGAGATGGATATAAGAACGGAAAAGCTAGCCGATTCAACGGAGTCTAGATTCGAAGCGTTTGGTAAACTTTTGCTTGATGTGAAAAACAAGACGGATGGTGTAAAACATGTTGATGATGATGGTTTGGATGATTCTGCTTCATCTAAGGAGAAAAGCTCTAAAATTGATGATCGTGGGATTAAGCTTGATGATTTCACAGGATTGGGGAACCCCGAAGATTTTCTTGAATGGGTTAGACAAGTTGAGAAGATTTCTGATTACAAGGGGTTTGATGATACGAAACGATTCAGAATTGCTACTATCAGGCTTACAAAAAACGCAGGTTTGTGGTTTGAAAATCTAAAAGCAAGAAGAGCTAGATCTGGAAAAGAGAAGATCGTGTCATGGGCAGCTTTAAAGAAGAAACTTCGTGCAAAGTATGTTCCGGATGATTATGAGTAGGTACAATACTTGAAGCTCACCTCACTTTCTCAGGATACAATGAGTGTTTCAGAGTACGTTGCTGAATTTGATAGATTGTGCTTAATTTGTGACTTGGCGGAGAAAGAAACAATGAAAATTGCAAGGTTTGTTCGTGGATTAAATCGACCTATTGCTAAAAAGGTGGAATTAAGTACATATAGCTCGTTTAATAATGTTTGCAAGCTAGCTATGAAAATTGAATCTCATCAAGAAGAGGAGAAACCAAAGTCTACTTTTAAGGGGTTTGGATCAGGTGCTTCAAAGGGGTTTAAACAGTTTCAATCTAACTTTTCAGAATGATCTTCACAAGCTTCTCTTAAAAATCCATCGACTAGTTTCACTTCAAGACAAGAGACTTCTTCAATGGATGATAAAAAGGTAGAGAAACAAAAAGTGTTTTTCTCAAAAGAAGACTTTGATAGTCGACGAAAGTGTTTTAAGTGTCAAGGCAAAGGACATATTGCAAGCGAATGTCCTTCTCGAAGAACTCTTACTATGAAGCAATACTTGGAATGGGATGAAGAGGAACAATACATGCAATTCCTCCCGAAAGATACTCAAGAGATTATAGTCAAGGATGATGAAGAAGAGATTGCTTATGCAGAGAGTGGTGCTAAATTGCTTATTGTTAGGAGGATTTTACACACGGAGACTACCCCAAATTCTGATCAAAGAGAAAACTTATTTCACACAAGGTGCAAAGTTGGGGATAGGGCATGCAATATGATTATTGATAGTGGATCATGCACGAACGTTGCATCCATTGAAATGGTAAACAAACTAAATCTTCCGACTCGTGATCATGAGAAACCATATAAGTTAAATTGGCTTGATGACTCAAAGGGTTTGAATGTGAAAAAGCAAGCCTTGGTGAATTATTCGATTCGAAGCTACAAGGATGAGTTATGGTGTGATGTAATTCCTATGAGTGCATGTCATCTTTTACTTGGGAGGCCATGGTAGTTTGATAGGAAGGTGGTGCATGAAGGAGACACTAATGTTTATTCGGTACAAGTGGGGAGTAAACGTATTAAACTTCAACCTTTGTCTCCTAATGAGTATTATGCACATATGCATGAATCAAAGAAGAAACCTAGCTTATTTTTGTTGGGTAAAGAATTTGAGAAGGAGGTGGCAGAAAATGGGGGTATGGCGTATGCTTTGTTTGTGAAGAAAACAACTCCAAATAAAGGTGAATCAGATCCACTGCTTCATGATTTGCTCGCTGAATTTAGTGATGTTTTTCCGGATGAATTACCAATAGGTTTGCCTCCGTTGAGGGGAATTGAGCATGCAATTGATCTTATTCCTAGTGCTGCATTACCAAATAAACCTGCTTATAGATGTGATCCAGAGGCTTCTAAAGAGCTTCAACGGCAAATTGAAGGTTTGATTGAAAAGGGTCATGTACGAGAGAGTATGAGTCCTTGTGCGGTTCCCGCTTTATTAGTTCCAAAAAAGGATGAAACGTGGAGAATGTGTGTTGATTCTAGGGCCGTGAACAACATTACCATCAAATATCGTTTTCCTATGCCAAGATTAGAAGATATGCTTGATGAGTTACATGGTGCGACAATATTTTCTAAAATCGATCTTCGAAGTGGATATCATCAAATGCGGATTCGTGAAGGTGATGAATGGAAAACAGCTTTCAAAACAAAACAAGGCTTGTATGAATGGATGGTGATGCCTTTTGGTCTTTGTAATGCCCCTAGCTCCTTTATGAGGCTCATGAACGAGGTACTTCGTCCTTTCCTAAACAAATTTATCGTTGTCTATCTTGATGATATTCTGGTTTATAGTAAAGATAAATTTGAGCATCTGAATCACCTTAGAAGTTTGTTTGAAAGGCTGCGTGAGCAAAAACTTTATGGTATACTCGAGAAGTGTTCTTTTCTAGTATCTAGTATTTCGTTTCTTGGATATATTGTTTCCGATTGTGGGGTACGAGTTGATCCCGAGAAAGTTCTAGCTATTTCTTCGTGGGTTGTTCCTAAAAATGCACATGAGGTGCGGAGTTTTCATGGTTTGGCATCATTTTATAGGAGATTTATCAAGAACTTTTCTTCTATTATGGCTCCACTTACTGAACTACTTAAGAAGGATGTGTTTGAATGGTCTAGTACAACTCAAACGGCATTTGAAGAGATTAAAGAAAAGCTTTGTCATGCTCCAGATTTAGCCCTACCAGATTTCAATCAATTGTTCGAGGTGGAGTGTGATGCAAGTGGAGTTGGTATAGGTGCTGTTTTGATTCAAGGCACGAAGCCTATTTCATTTTTTAGTGAAAAGCTAACTGGTGCCAAACATAATTATTCCAATTATGATCGTGAGTTTTATGCCATTGTTAGATCGTTGGATCATTGGTCGCATTATTTGCGTCCCAAACCCTTTGTGCTACATTCTGATCATGAAGCGCTAAATTTCATTAATGGGCAACAAAAGTTGAGTTATCGTCATGCTAAATGGGTGGAATTTCTTCAATCTTTCATGTTTTCCTCGAAGTATAATGAGGGAAAGTCTAATGTCGTTGCAGATGCTCTTTCAAGGAGGGCATATTTGTTGGCTATGGTTGATGCTCGAGTTATTGGTTTTGAGCATATTAAAGGTTTATATGAATCTGATGGTGATTTTGCACAGGAATTCAAGTCTCCAACTCGCAATTACACCATTCAAGATGGGTTTCTATTTAAGGGGAATAAGCTTTGTATTCCTATATGTGGTGTGCGCGAGTTACTTGTTCGTGAAGTGCATAGTGGTGCTATTGCTGGTCACTTTGGGGTGCATAAGACAATGGATTTGTTGAATGAAAGTTTTTTCTGGCCAAGAATGATTAGAGATATCCAATTTGTGGTTTCAAGATGTGCAACTTGTCAAAAGGCCAAAAGTACGTTTTCTAAGGGTTTATATACCCCACTTCCAGTTGCTGAAATTCCTTGGGATAGTGTTAGTATGGATTTTATCATTGGTTTGCCAAGAACACAACGAGGGAAAGATTCTATCATGGTTGTAGTTGATCGTTTTTCGAAGATGGCTCACTTTATTGCTATGAACAAGACAAATGATGCACAACATGTTGCTGATCTCTATTTTAAGGAGATTGTTCGCTTGCATGGAATTCCAAGAAGCATCGTGTCAGATCGAGATTCAAAGTTTTTGAGTCACTTTTGGAAGTGTTTGTGGCGATGGCTTGGAACTAAGTTGATGTTTAGCACATCTCATCATCCTCAAACAGATGGACAAACTGAGGTCACTAATAGGACTTTGGGTACCTTACTCCGTGGTTTAGTAAGTAAGACTCAAAAAGATTGGGATGTAAAGTTGTGTCATGCGGAGTTCGCTTACAATCGCTCGCATTCTTCTACTACTTCTCGTTCTCCTTTTGAAGTGGTTTATGGTATAAATCCATTTCTTCCGATTGATTTACTTCCTTTACACAAAGATGATATTCACGTTGATGCAAAGAAACGTTTGGAGGTGTTTCAAAAGACTTGTGAGCAAGTAAAAGAGAGGATTGAGAAGATGAACGCAGTTTATAGGGAACGAGTTAATAAGAGGCGTAAACAACCTATTTTCAAGCCCGAAGATCTTGTTTGGGTTCATCTGAGGAAAGAGAGGTTTCCAAGCAAAAGGAAGAACAAACTTATGCCAAGGGCAGATGGTCCATTTGAAGTACTTGATGCTTACGGAGATAGCGCTTACAAGATAGATCTGCCAAGTGACTATGGAGGTGTTAGTGCAACTTTTAATGTGGGTGACCTTTCTCCATACTTGGATGACGTGAATTTGAGGACAAATTCTTTTGATGAGGGGGAGAATAATGATGTGAATTTGAAAGAAAATTTTGTTGATCAACCTATCAATCTGCTACTCAATACAATGGGCTTTGATATGGGCAAGAGACAAGCATGGGTCACAAAGCTTACTTGGACAACAAGGAATGATGGAGGGACAATTGAAGCTTTGGCGCTCAGCTCAATAACCAACATGGGCTGATTATTATATAATTATTAAGTAGATATTTTGCTTGCAAGTTTTTACCTTTCACTTGAAAGGGTTTTTCTTGTTTTAAGCACTTAGGGTTTTATTTTTCATATTTGGATTCTGTTTTATCTGTTTTCTATTTGGATTGGGTTTTTTAATGTGTTTTCTGGAAGGATTCAGATATTAGCTAATCTTCAAGCTGGTATTGGATTTCTCATGGATACCCATCTCATGTAATGTTTTAAGACATATAATGTGATGAATTTGTTTTGAGATAAAGTATGATTAGTTTTTCTTTTCTCTAAGCTTCAATTACTGGATTGTTTTGAAGGTTAGATTCAAATTACTTAGTTTTTGGATTGATCTAAGGAATTTGAGATTCAAAGTTCACGTTTCTGGATTGATCGTGTTCTTTTGAAATATCCTTTTCTTCTTGTCTTCTTTATTCGTGGAGAAATCCACATCAAACAAGGAGCAATACTGTAGGTACCACCGTGATGTGGGGCATGATACAGATGATTATAGGCAGTTGAAAGATGAGATTGAGTTCTTGATCCGAAAGGGAAAGCTGAGCAAGTTCACGAAGGGTGATGAAAGTGGGACCCAAAGAAGGGACTATGATAGAAGAGACAATGACAGAAGGGATAACGATCGTGATCATGATCGTGATCGTGATCGTAATCCACAGCCCCGAGGGCCAATTATTAACATGATTTAGGGAGGCCCGACAGCGGCCGGTACTACTCGAAACTCTCGAAAGGCGTATGCCAGAGAAGTGATGCACATCGTGGGAGAAGCCCAAAAACGTGCTAGGACTGAAATAGCCATTGGACTTGATGATTCAGACCTTGAAGGGGTAAAGTTCCCCCATGACGACCTGTTGGTCATAACTCCTGTGATTGGAAACTCGGAGGTGAAACGAGTCTTGAAAGATAATGGGGCTTCTGTTGATATCTTGTTTCATGACGCGTTTGTGAAGATGGGGTACACCGATTCTCAATTGACCCCGACCAACATGCCAATCTACGGATTTAATAGAGTTGAGTCCAAGGTTGAAGGAACTATTTAGTTACCCATGACAATTGGACAAGAACCTAAAGAGGCTACTCAGATGCTGAATTTCCTTGTGATCAAGGCATCCTCGACTTATAACGCGATCCTGGGAAGGACTGGACTTCATGCATTCAAGGCTGTTGCCTCCACATATCACATGAAGATTAAGTTTCCAACCAGGAATGGTGTTGGAGAACAAAAGGGTGATCAGAGGATGGCAAGAAGTTGTTATGTGTCCGCGTTAAGAGCTGATGGAATCGGGGGGCAGGTACTTCCGATCGAAGACATGGATGTCCGTGGTGATGATGAACACCGAGGGAAGCCAGCAGAGGACTTAATTCCCATTCCTCTGGAGCTAGGCGACCCTGAGAAAGTAACTTATATAGGAGCCTCTTTGAAGGAACCCCTGAAGGGCAAGTTGATAGCATTCTTACAAGAAAATAGTGAAGTGTTTGCTTGGACGGCAGCTGATATGCCAGGGATTGATCCCCAACTCATAACTCACAGATTGAATATCGATCATAACCGGAAGATAATACAGCAGAAGAAGAGGAACTTTGCACCTGAAAGGCAAGAGGCCATAAAGCAAGAAGTTGATAAGCTCTTAGAGGCTGGGTTTGTTGAAGAAATTCAGTTTCCCGAATGGTTGGCTAACCCTGTGATGGTCAAGAAAGCAAATGGGAAGTGGAGGATGTGTATAGACTTCACTGATTTGAATGATGCATGTCCGAAGGATTGTTTTCCCTTGTCGAGGATAGACATGCTGATAGACGCCACAACTGGACATGAGATGTTGAGCTTCATGGATTGGTTCAGCGGCTACAATCAGATTAAGATGCACAAGGATGACATCCCAAAGGTATCTTTCATAACTGACTTTGGTGTTTTCTATTACCTTGTTATGGCTTTTGGTCTAAAGAATGCAGGAGCTACCTATCAACGACTGGTGAATAAGATATCCGCCCATCTGATTGGAAAAACCATGGAGGTCTATGTTGATGACATGCTAGTCAAGAGCCTGTTCAAGGCAGACCACATTAAGCACCTCAGAGAGGCCTTCGAAGTGCTGAGGCACCACAAGATGATGTTGAATCCAGCCAAGTGTGCTTTTGGTGTTGGATCTGGGAAATTCTTAGGTTTGATGGTTTCAAAGAGAGGCATAGAGGCCAACCCTGACAAGATTAAAGCGATCTTAGATATTGAACCGCCACTCTCTATAAGAGATGTGCAGAAGTTGACAGGCCGGGTAGTGGCTTTAGGAAGATTCATCTCCAAGTCTGGTGATAAATGCTTGCCTTTCTTTCAAGCATTGAAGAAGGTGAAAAATTTTGAGTGGACCCCTGAGAGCCAAGAGGCCTTTGAACAACTGAAGAAGTACATGGCTGAAGCCCCGTTGCTGGCCAAACCTAGTCTCGGGGAGACTCTTTATCTATACCTGGCGGTATCTGAGCAAGCGTTGAGCGCCGTTCTCGTTCGAGAAGAGAAGAAGGTCCAGAAACATATCTATTATGTGAGCAAGGTGTTGCACGGGGCTGAGTTGAATTACTCTCCCATTGAGAAGTTCGTCTTGGCATTGATAACAGCCTCGAGGAAGCTACGACCGTACTTCCAGGCACATAAGATTGAAGTCCTGACGGACCAACAGTTGAGGAACATATTGCATAGCCCGAAGGCTAGTGGAAGGCTAATCAAGTGGGCGATTGAACTTGGACAATTTGACATCACGTATAAACCCCGAACAACCATTAAGGCTCAGGCATTGGCTGACTTCGTGGTTGAATGCACCATTAGCAACCAAGAAGTCGGGGGGCAGGAGATGATAACTACCCCTGGGAAAGAGGATAAAGATGAAGAGCTTAGGCCTGATCTGAAGGAGCCTGATCTGAAGGAGTATTGGGTGCTCTATTTTGATGGAGCATCAAAAATAAAATCTAGTGGTGTAGGTGTGGTTTTACAAAGCCCCGATGGGTTCATGGTGGAGTATGCTTTGAAGTTGGACTTTCCGATAACCAACAACGAAGCTGAGTATGAAGCTTTGATAGCTGGTTTAGGCTTGGCCAGAATCATGAGGGTCAAAAATCTCAAAGTATGTGGGGATTCAAGACTAGTGGTATCACAAGTAAATGGTGAATTCGAGGCCAAGGATGAAACTATGGCGAAGTATTTGAGAGTTGTGAAGGCAGTGATGACTCAGTTTGATGAGTGTTATGTGGAACATATTCCGAGAGAGGAGAATGTTAAGGTCGATGCCCTGTCTAAGTTCGCTTCTTCTGAGATAGAAAATTACGCGGGAAGTGTTTACTTACAGGTCTTGAAGGCCCCGACCATCAACTCAAAATTGGTGGCACCGATTGATGTAGGAAGCTGTTGGATATATCCTATCAAAGCTCACCTCGAAACCGGATGGCTCCCTGACAATGCCTTAGAGGCACGAAAGCTGTCAGTGAGAGCATTGAGATATGCCTTGATTGAAGGCGTCCTTTACAAAAGGTCTTTTGTCATCCCATACTTGAAGTGTTTGAGGCCCCAAGAGGCAAGGGAGGCTTTGGAAGAAGTTCATGAAGGTATCTGTGGGCAGCACTTGGGGGGCAGAGCCCTAGCTCACAAAATAACTCGTTTGGGATTCTACTGGCCAGAGATGTTGGTCGATGCACAGAGCTATGTCAAGCGGTGCGATAGATGCCAGAAGCACGCTCCGATAGTAAGGCAGTCGCCTGAGATGTTAACATCGATTAGCTCCCCTATTCCATTCGCAATGTGGGGAATGGATATACTTGGTCCTTTCCCCGTAGCTTCAGCACAAATGAAGTTTCTGATAGTTGCCATCGACTACTTCACTAAGTGGATTGAGGCTAGGCCTTTGGCCAAAATAACCACCAAGCAAGTTTCCCAGTTCTTTTGGGAGAACATCATTTACAGATATGGGATCCCTCGAGTCCTTGTGACGGATAATGGGACACAGTTTAAAAATGAAGAATTTAAGAAGTACTGCGAGGAAAATGCCATTGAGCTTCGTTTTACTTCAGTAGCACATCCGCAAGCAAATGGACAGGCAGAGGTCGCCAATCGAATCATCCTTGATGGACTGAAGAAGAGGGTCGAACGTTCTAGGAACACTTGGGTGGACGAGCTATTGCCTATACTATGGGCGTATCGTACCATCTGTAAAGTATCAACTGGAGCAACCCCGTTCTTGTTGGCTTACGGGGCCGAGGCAGTTGTGCCCCTTGAGATTATGCATTCATCACCTAGAGTTGAAGCATATGAACCAGAAGTTAATGAAGAGGGCATGAGACTCGCCCTTGACCTAATTGATGAGGTTAGGGTTGAAGCAAATGCCAGGAATGCAGAGCATCAGAAGAGAGCGTCTTTCTACTACAATTTAAGGGTTAAGGAGAGGTTCTTTCAACAAGGCGACTTGGTTCTAAGGAAAATAGAAGCTTCTAGAGTCGGACAGAAAGGAAAGCTAGCCCCTAACTGGGAAGGGTTGTATCGAGTCAAGAAGACACTATGACGAGGATCCTACAAGTTGGAGACATTAGATGGGAACGAAGTACCGCGAACTTGGCATGCTTTGAACCTGAAGATTTATTATGTGTGAGCTATCCTTGTACGGATTCAGCTTTCTATCTATTTATTAGGAGAAGTAGAAATAAGTTTCGATGAAACCATTCCAGGGCCTAGTGCCCCGAGTAGGACAGTAGTATTACATATGTAAGGGTTAAACCCACTTCAATTTATTAATGCAAGTTTGTCTTCCATTTTATGATTTTGATTATGTACCAAGCACCCGTTGAGTGTGAGTTTAGAAAAATCAAGTACCGGAAATTATTGAACATATGAATGAGGAAAGCAAATGCATAAATAAAGTGCCCCGAAGGGCTAAGTTTTAAATTACAAACCACGAATAAAAGTTAAGTCCCGAAGGACCTTGATTTAAAACTAAAAAGATAAAGCCACATATGGCTGTGAAGGCCATGCAAGGCCCTTGATCAAAGACATCTACTCCTCGGAGGACTCCTCTACCACTTCTTGCTCTTCTCCCTCCTCCTCTCCATCTCCCTCTTCTTCATCTCCTTCCTCTTCGGAGCCCTCATCGTCATCATCTTCGGCTTCTGTTTCCATAGGTTGCGCCACTCCCCTCTTCACCACGTCCCCTTCTTCGTCTGAAGTCTCAGTCGAGGAGTTGGGTCTAATCCGAAGTTTTTTGTCAGGAAAAGATCGTCTCACGGTCGCCTCCCTCTCCAACATGGCCTTTTTCCCAGCTGAACGGGAAGAGGTCGAACTGTAGCTAACATTGGCCGCCTTCCTCAAACCAGAACCAGAAGGACGGCGACTATCCCCGGAGCCCACTGCATGATCCCCGTGACTTCCGACAGCAGCAGCCCAATTAGGGCAAGGGAAGTCTGCTGGATTCACCATCGAAGGATACTTGTGGCTAACAGCGCCAACAGCTTTGTTCTACCCAACTGACATGTTAAAGGGCCGCATCTCATCATCATGATCATCTATAAACTTTGTAAAAGCTTCCAACCTATGGTAGGCATCAATCACCTTGTCAGCATCGGAGGATTTCTTCTTGGCAAGTGAGTGAAGTTTCTTTTGGTAAGACAGGCTACTCGCCTCAGCTCGAGCAACCTTGGAGTTTAGGTCTTGAACTTGTTCTCTGAACCGTGCTTGTTTATTCAGCGGTTCCACGTTGCTATCCCTATTGGCTCAGCCTTGACGGGTGGCGGATTGAAGATAAGCATTTGCCTGCAATAAGGAAATAGGTAAGGCACTTAACAAAAAATTGGGCACATCCCTCTTCCCCCCTTGGGAACATCCCTCCAAGAACGTAGGAACCTTTCAACCAGTAGGATTCAGTTGCTCTTCCGCTTTCTTTCTCATTCGTTTGGTAACATGTGGCTGATTCTCGGGACGACTGTCCAACTCCTCAGTAGCTGAAACAAAAAAAAGAAAGAGATATCGGAATAAGAACAAACATAGTTCATGATAAAGTAACGAAGGAAAATTACCCTCAAAAGAAAGAATGCTTAAGCCGGCTTCGATAAGCTTCTTCTCTGTCAGAATAGTTTTGTAATGGGTGCAACCATCATCAACAAGCAATCTATCTCTGTTTAGCAATTCTTCATGGTTAAGATCACACACGAAGTG
This sequence comes from Saposhnikovia divaricata, assembly GCA_036435485.1. NCBI lineage: Eukaryota > Viridiplantae > Streptophyta > Magnoliopsida > Apiales > Apiaceae > Saposhnikovia > Saposhnikovia divaricata. The sequence continues at coordinate 42,946,376 of CM071601.1, forward strand.
GGAACTATCCTCCACATATCCAAACCTCTTAACGAAAAACTGACCCCAGTCACCGCCTTACCATTCCAAAACAACAAACTCTTTATCCCAGAGATGATGGGAGCCAGGAAAGGAGAAAGAGTTTACTATATGAGGAAGATTACTTCGAAGTTGGAAGTTAATCCGTCCTGCCTTAGAATCCGAAGAGTTTTTCACTGAGAAGATGCTCCTGAACATTTTTGTGCTCAGAGGGATCTCCAATTCCCGGCACCTCAACATGAAAATAATGAGGAACCTCCATGAATTTGGGTATAGCTGGCAAGGATGAACTTGGAGCTCCGCTAAGAACCTGATAATGAATGGATGGACGGGGAACCTCAACCCCGTTTCTAGGGCACCTTTGTAAACGCAGATCCTTTCGGGATGCCAATTGCAAGTTCTATCCCCAGGGCTTGGAAGGCAAACTTTGATCACACTTGGAAAACCATACATGCTTTCAATCATCTCTGCATCCTTTCTCTTTAACTTGCAAGGACTATGAAAGGCATCTAAATCTGAACTATTGGGGAATGATTCTCCCATAGTATTTAACAAATCTAATGTAGACTCGAATCGACGCTCAATATATTTAGGAGGCATGAGTTTTAGTTTAGCTTTCATGGTTCTCGCCATGCTCCTCTTCCTGAAGGCTTCCTCCATAGAGATCTGGGGGGCAGATGCATGCTTGTCGGCCATACCGAACTTGAAGCTTGAACTTGAAGCTTGAAAACTAGAGAACTTGAAGACTTGAGAAAAGTTTGAGAAATGAAGAAGTGAATAAAAATGAAGGATACTCCCTTCCTTTTATAAGAAAAGGATGACCTGCTACCTCAGGTTGAAATGCAGCCCGGTTCACGTTTACAGGTCAAGTATCGATAAAATATGAAAAAGGAGCAAAAACTATCTGTTATAAATGGAAAGAGTCGTTACAACTCATGAAATTCTGGAAAAGAAACGGAGAATTTAAATGAATATCCGGAAAGACATTTCACCAGAGTAGTCAGTTGAGCTTTGGAAGCTAAGCGTGCTTAAGAAAGGATAATCAAGAAATTAGTCCTAAATGCGGGATTAATAATGCTGATCGAGGTTTTAAGTAAAACCTTAAATAAAAGTCATGTACGGCCTAGTTGATTAGCTTTTGAAAGTCGATGTGCGAATGTTAATGATGAGATTCGATATTGATGATCGAGGTCGATATTGAAAATCAAAACTCGCAGACCATGAACCGGCCGAACGAAGCACCCACGAGGGCACCGGCCGACCAAAGCACGGCCGACCGAGGCCTCGGAGAAGCTTCAGCCGACCGCACCACAGCCGACCAAGGCTTGCGGGGCACGACGGCCGACCGAAACGAGGCCGACTGAGGCAAAATTGAACCCTTCGGCCGACCGACATCAACCTTCGAGTCAAGTTTTTTTTGTCAGCCGATTGCCTCTCGGCCGACCGGCCTCCCGGGGACTCATCAGCCGATCGACACTGATTGTCGAGTGGGAGTTTTGCTTCGATCGACAAAAATAAAAAAAAATTGGCCGACCGGGTCATGGATGACCGGCTCACCAGGGAAGGTTCGGCCGACCGACGTCGGTTGTCAGTATGAAAAAAAAAAATTTTGGCCGACCGAGTCATGGATGACCGGCTCACCGGGGAAGCCCCGGTCGACCGACGGTGGATGTCAAGGTCGATATTTTGCTTCGACAAAAAAAAAAGGGGTAAAAATTTTTGGCCGACCGACGTCGATCGTCGGTTTGGGTTTTCGCTTCAACCGACTGGCCTCTCGCGGACGTCTCGGCCGATCGGCATTGATCCTTGAGATCGATATTTTGCTTCGACGAAAAAAAAAAATAAATTTTGGCCGACCCGGTACCGGCCGACCGGCTCACCGGTGACCTCCCGGCCGACCGACATTGGTTGTCGGTATGCATTTTCCGACCCGGCCAACTGATAGTGGTGATCGAGTCGGGATTTCACATTTTTTGTTTTTCCGTCTTGATGTTCAAGATCACTATTGAGATTGTTTTGAACAAAATAATCAAGTGGAAGTTGAAATTAAGAATTAGCACCGATTAGTGCCGATTAGCGCTGTTTAGTGCCGATTAAGCACCGTTTAGTGCCAATTAGCGCCGTTAGTGCCGTTTTATGCCGTCTAACGTCGTTTAACACTGTTTAAACATTGTTTGAGGCTGATTAGCGCTGTTTAGTGCCGATTAGTGCTGTTTAGTGCCGTTTAACACCGTTATTGTCGTTCAATATCGTTGTAAATGCGTCGGTCGCTCCACGCCTTACATTAAGACGATATTGTTGAATACTCGCGTAAAAGCAATAAACCCTGACCCAAGTCTCGAAAAGGCCGTTAAAACTTCAAGGAAAACCTGATCAGTTTTCCTAGAAGTTGGGGGGCAAATGATATGGGCTGAAAATAAGCCCTAAAGACACATTTAATGTGGCATTAATTAGACCCAGCATGGTCCAGACGTGGGGCCCATTAATGAGGCCAAAATCCCTATTTTAATGTTAATTTCGTAATTAATATTAAGGGTAATAAACAGCTCAGCAATAATAATCCGATAAGGACACTATTCCTACCAGACTTAGCCACCAAGGTACCCAATTCAATATGGAAACAGACTCCTACAAGGAAGGAGTCTAGAACCTTCCTCAAGGCGGTGGCTTGCCCACCAAGTATCCGAATCCTACTACGATTCTAAGGCTCCTACAGCATATATAAAGGGCCAGACCCCTCATCTCAGAACTATGTTTTATGGCTTGATTCTCAATAATGAGATACGTAGGCATTCTGTGAGGACCGATTAGTCTCGAACACGGAAACAACCATTAAAGCTTGAAGCTCACCATCCCTTAGCATTAAATACACACAAACCCTAATCGCAATTCGATAACTCGATTTTTATTCCACAACATATATATATATATATATATATATATATATATATATATAAACTTTGATATATTTATATTTTTGAATATATTATTGTTATATAATTTTTTAACAATTTCAATATAAGAGAAACAACTTAGTAGTTATAGTTTTTCTTTAAAATACTAATTTTGGTATAATAATTTTTAACCTTTTTTTTTACCTTAATTTAGCCCCGTAACAAAATTTTTTTTGCTTTGCCACTGTGCCAGGGCAGCACGAGAAGGACACTATGATGTGGTTGTGTTACTCATTAATGCAGATATCAATGCCTTCCGTAGCAGCATCTAATAATATGCAAACTGCTACACCATCCACGATTGTGATGGTTTAAAATTTAACCAAGTGGTAGAAAAAGCAGCAAGTGTTGCAGTCCGCATCTATAGATGAAATAATGTCTGATCTGCCATCATTGGATGTTGGAGGTCCCTCATCAACTCAAAAGTACGACGATTTGAATTCTTTCACATGGCTTCAATTGCTAGTACAAAAGGATCCAAACCATTCATATCCTCAGAATAAGGGTCACGAAACTCCACTCTATCTGGCTTCCATTAGACATTACTGTTAGAATATAATATAAGATCCATATAAGGGGGGCCTGCGGTATTTGGCCCATACGCGGCCAGATATCGCGTATCCTATGGGTATAGTTAGTAGATTTATGGAGAAGCCCACGAAGAAGCATCTGGATGCAGTGAAAATAATTCTCAGGTACGTGAAGGGAACCATTCAGCATGGGTTGGGGTATTCAAAGGATAGTGGCAATAATGTATTAACTGGTTATTCTGATAGCGATTTGGGTGGACAACTGGAAGATAGAAAGAGCATGGGAGGCATGGTGTATTACTTGAATGAGAGCATTGTAACCTGGTTTGCTTCCCCATTAGACATCCGTCACGTACAACATTTGGCTTTATTATCCTTGGCATTTTTTTTACCATTTGGTGTTTAGACATGAGAGCCATGGCTTGATAGTTGACCTTGAGATCTCATCCGTTTTTGCCATTATACATTCCTGCTTGTTAGTCTCTATAATAATTTTATAAAGTCAATTGGAAGATCGCTTTACCTTCATTAACAATCTTTCTTGGTTGTCATAGATCCTACACTACACCATATATTGCCTATAGCAACACCTTGAAATTGTTGCTAAAGGGCCTAATACCGTTGCCATTGATGCTATGGCAATGCTTTTGCAAAAATTGGGCGTTAACTTTGCTTGGGTTGCAATAGGTCCCTATAGCAACAAATATAGTACCATATAGCAATGCTTCAATGTCATTGCAAATGCTTGTTATAGCAACGTTTTCCAGTCTATAGCAACAATTTAAATTCATTGCAATAGGCCATAGCAACCCTGTTTTGGATATTTATTGCAACGTTTAAGGTGGCAATGGCAACAAATTTCTGTTTAATAGCAATGCTTTTAGTAAGGAATTAATAATAAATGGCAACACATTATGAGGCAATAGCAATGCTTTTAGTAAGGAATTAACAATAAATGGCAACACATTATGAGGCAATAGCAATGCTTTTCTTTAAAAAAAATGGACATTACCCATTTGTTCATATAGAATTCCACCATTAACATGGTATTTCATACACACCAAATATCCAAAAGACTACCTTGGTACATCACTATCACCTGCCCAAAAGAAGTACCAAAATCATTCGGACTACATTGTTTACATAGCCATTCAACGTCTAAAGACTAAATGTAATCAAACGACGACATAAACGTGGTACATGCAATTAAGGTTTACAATGTTCACTAAAAGCTTAGATATAAATTAAATGAAAATGCTCCAAGTCAAGCATATGCATCTTCTTAATCTGCCTTATCTCCATCCTCGACAGATTCATCACACAATTCTTCAACATTGATTTTCAAAGTGGGATTCCCCTCGGCTATTTTCCCCAGAATTCTTTTCAGTTTCTGGTTCATTTTCTCCTCCATTTCAGCAGAAAGTTCTTCTCGGCTATTTTATGGTGCATTGTGGAATTACTGTAGCAAATATAACTGGATTGAAAGCCTGATAATGAGCCATACCGCTTTCCTCTCCCAAAATTTCAGTTCCAGTTGCTGCAACTGAAATAACCTTATCATAAATTTGTTGGTCGTTTCGTTTGGGGACCATGATATATGCTGATTTCTCTTTGCCACTAGAGCTTTTTGCAGTATCCCTTATAATATACTGCAAACAGAAATAGTTAATAAGTAGAATGCATCACCAATAATTCAAGTATTCAACACTTCTCTCAAGCAGACCTAGACATTTAAATTACCAGATACTGGAAGCAATATAAAAAGACCTTCAGATTTTATAGAACTTGCTTGCTAATAGGTTGCACGGTCCATCCAGAAACAGGCCAGATTACACAATTTATAATGAACAGCATTATCTAAGGCAACAGTGTAAGAACCCCAAATTTTGGATATAATTAAAACTTTTTATTAAGTAATGATAAAATGAGGAACAATGATTCCAACAACAAGGTCACCAGCTCTAATGAATGGATATTGCTTTGGACAATGATCCTGATGCATTGGTATATTGTCAGAATAGAGTAATTCGATGGTTGAGGACCTAGATAAGAATAATCTACCATCCAGGAAGGAGCTAATGGATCCTTGAAGGGAAATGAGTACGTGCATAGTGTTTCCCATACGTGCATAGTATTTCCCGTACGTGCATAGTGTTTCCTGTACGTGCATAGTAATTTGGTGGATGAATAGTGATTTTGTAAGTTGGAAAACTTTTCACTCCACCCTATGTACGGGACGTGATATGGATGTTTCGAAGTCATATTAGTAATACGCGGAGGAAATAAGTGAATGCAGAGACGGTCGGAATTCAGAAATTCCAAATTCTTTTCGGTATAATATTTGACCGGACAGTGGATTAAATATTATTATAATCCAAGAATTGAGATATTAACTTTGAGGATTTGATATTTTGGGATGTTATTATATTTGATTTAAGAATGAAGGTAGGAAACCACTGAGGAGTGGTTATGGCTACAATGTAATAATCGATATTTGGAAAGAATGAATGGAATTCGACTTTATTATTTCTATGTCTTGAAGAATGCTAAAGGGTAACAATATAGGTAAGAATAATCTATCTTCTAAGGGAATAAGATATGGCAATTTCAAGCAAGAGAATGCCCTCATGTCATCCAGATCGATAACGATTAATCCAGTAGTTCCGTAAAAAAGTTAAGGAACGATCGAAAGAGAATACGGACAATTGTACCACCCTAAGAGAACAAATAAAGAATACAGAATGAATAGTGTTTGGTGGGAGTATATAATAATATGAGACGACACTATATAGAAGCATTCGGAACGGATTTCCGAGTTCGTATTAGTGATCCAGGGGGAAAATAAGTGTATGTAAAAGCTGTCGGATTCTGAAAAACCGCACTTTTATTTTCTCCGAGAGTTCCCTGGACACTGATAGCCTTAAGTATTTAACGAATGGATTTAAGGAATATAAATTGGAAAGTTAGAATGAAAGATGGAGAATGAAAGTATTATTATTAAAGAGGATTCCCGGTAAACCCTAATTAGAAATCCGTGAAATATTCTCACGAACGATCAATTGAAACGGGCAATAACCGGACACAGAAACAAGCAGAGGAAGCAAGAGTCTTGTGCAAGCTACTAGAACAAATATCTACTAACCAAGTGGGCAAGAGTAACTAGCATGGTCATGGAATAAACTAGTACTTAGCAAAACAAACCAACTAGTTAGCTTACAACCATCCAAATCTTGACACATGCCTTGCAATTTTCATCATCCAATACATCATACTCCACTAGCACCACTTGGATGAGACATTATCTCACACAAATCACTTTATGCATTATTGGATAATCAACCAAGCAAGAAACTCTCCCCCCCCTTCCAAGAACACCATTCGGCTTCTTCCTTAATTCAAGAGGGGAAATCAACCTTCCAACCATCATTTGGTCTCCAAATTTTTATGGTAAGTCCTATAATTCATAAAAGTAATCTCCTAGAAATCTTAGCCCCAAACTCCTCTTTTACCATTTTCAAATAAATCCTCAAAGGGGAGGATGAATAGTGTTTTAATGAAAACTAATCTTTGATTTTCTTGTTTTCATGATTGATTTAGCAAGCTTAAAGCAATCCAAGGACCATACCAAGCTTAGTGAGGCTAGAATATACTTCGAGGAAGGTATAAACATCCTAAACTATAGCTTTTACTTTGAGTTTATATGAGTAATAAGAAGGATTGGTTGATTAGTGGTTGATATGTTAGTTATATGTTTAGATCCATGGATTTGTGGTTGATTATGGTTGATGATCCATGAGATGGTTATAAGGAGATGTTATTGATCTTGTCATGATGTTTATCATGTGTTTAAGTGGTTGATTTGATCATGGGGTGATCGTGATAAAGTGTAAAAACTTTGGAAAACGCGTAAACATAGCCGTTATAATGTCCGATTTTACAATATCATGTTTTGTGTGCCATTTTTCATATCAAGACCCTACTGTCCAGAAACCTTTTCTGCCATGATAAGATAGGTTATGTTATAAGCTTCGTTTTGATATAAGGAACGTGTGAAACGGACTTACGGTTTAGGAGTTACGGCCGGTTTACTAAAAGTATATCGAAACCGTAACCGAGAATTCGTAACTGTAATTGAACCCTCGTAAACTATGTAACGTCATGGCGAATCTTGGTAAATAAATACTAGAGGTAAAAAGGAAGGTGTGAAAGAAAACCGTATGTCAAAAGGATCATTTTTCGATTTATTAAAAATGTTCGAGTCGAGGTTAAACGCGAACGAACCCCTAAAAGACGACTCTTTTATAACTTCGGTAAAACACTTAGAAAACGGGCGATAAAACTCGGAGTATAATATTGGTTCGTAACGATCGACTTTAGAACTCATATGACTTAAGTATGTCCCAAGTATAAGTACAATGACATGTCGTATTAACGAACGAATGTCGGGTCGGATCAGTGATAAAAGTAATCCACTAAAAGGGGTATAACGAGATAACTCGAGAACGTGTTTCGAATTAAGTATAACTTAACTTTTTATATGTTAAGTGATTAATCCCGAATGCCTTGGCTATTTATAGATCACCAAGCTGAACCGGGACCCGCTACCACTACCCCTTACCGTACTCGACTATCAGGCAAGTTTCAATTCCCTTCTTTTAGGCTGTTGTTGTGATTGAATAAATATATATATATATATATGATTGCTGATATGCATATGCCATTGCATGCATGCCTACTTTCAAGTTGAATTGATATACTTGTTCCCTGAATGTTATTGTTGGCTTATAAGCTAGATAGTTATATATCAGTTATAAGCCGGTTATTGTAAGACCCTCATAGAAGGGCGTATACATCTTATTAATCAAAAATAGACCGGGAGTCAATATTCCTTGATATATCGAGATTACCTCGGAGGAAAATATTTAAGTAAATATTTTCTATTATTTGGGCGACGAATATTATTTGAATATTCGTTCGAGACTAATTATTTTAACGATCCTTACTTCAAATAATTATTTGAACGTAACTAGTCAACGAATAATATTTCTCAATATTCATTCAGAGTCGAATTGATTATCGATTATTATTTCGAATATTCTTCTAAAGATGAGACTACTAAATGAATATTATTTGGATATTCTTTTAGAATATTATTTTATTAAATAAATATTACGTTTGAATATTCATTTAAGATATTGAATACTTGATGAATATTATTTTAATATTCATCTGAAGCTTGATTTAATTATCGAATATTATCTCGAATATTCCTTAAGGCTTGGATTACTAAATGAATATTACTTGATATTCATTTAGGATATTATTCATTAAATGAATATTACTTTTGAATATTCATTTAAATTCCTAATTAATTATGAATATTACCTTAAATATTCTTTTCAGGTCTTATTAATTAATGAATATTGTTTTGAGTATTCATTTAAATATTTATTTATTCAATAAATATTCTCCTGATATTTCTTCAGGGATTATTTTGAGAAATACTCTGATTAAAGATATTCTTTCATATTCCCAATTATTCTTTAAATATTTTAACTCAATAAATATTCTCTGAATATTTATTCCATACTTAGTATAACCTCGATAAGGTTTATCTTCTTCGATTATTACAGAAAATATTTCGGAGTCATATTATTATTAATCTTATATCAAGAAAGGTTCTCAGACATCATTCTTCTTTGAGTCTATCTCCTTAATAATAAGGGAACCTTACTTGGAAAAATGTTATTTATCTTGTCGACTTCGCGGTCATAAAGTATTCCCTTCACCCGCAACTCGGGTGCTGTTGACTTATTAAGTCGTTGCTTACCTTCTCATCTTTCGAGGGGTAAGATTACTGGAACAAGTTGATATCCGTCACCAAGTAATAGCTTGGGAGTTATTGGTAAATTTTCCTTTCCAACTAGATACGACTACTTTGTGGAGTCTTATCAACAAGTATTATACTTGGGGAAAGGGGGACGAACGTTACATTCAGAATCATGAATTCTATTTGAACTAGGAGTCGTGTAAGAGGCCGAGTAGCGCCGGTCCATCCCCTTTGGCCCAACCGTTGGCCGGGGAGAGCTAGTAAGGCGGTATACAAGTAAAGCCGTCAGTTCTTCCTTCTACCGGTAGTAAATCTAAATTGAGCTGTACGATCTCGACTGATCATCAAGATTGGAACAGCGGGCGCGGTGAATACTCCATCATTGGTTCATCATCCAAACTTATTTATTTCCTGCAACATGATTACTGTTGGCAAAACTGGAAAAATGTTCATAACTGGAATTGCAACCTTTTCATGCAAGTTCCTCTTCTTAATAACAATGAGAATATCTCGCTTACTTTTGACGTAGCAGATATTTCTACAAACAAATACTTTAAGTTACCTTGTAACTTCATCGTTCATATTATACTGGCATCATTTCCGTAAATGCATGGCATATGGTTTGAAAGATACTTTTGAACTGTTATACTTTATCGTTCAGTTATATATTATTGTTGGTGGGCTATTGCTCACCCTTGCTTTATTATTATATCACAACAACAGCTAGACCAGATGACTCGCACAAGGCGCACTCGACGCGGGCGAGGACGATGAGACTACCAGAGCTGAAGAAGAAGCTATTGGTAGGATATATTTATTCTTTCAGTACCAAGAATATAGTCTAGTATGACTTATGTAAATGGATGGCAAAGAGTATGTAATTATATTGAAATTCTTTTGGATTGTAAGAACTCATAATGTGATTAAGAAAAATTTGATTGTGACTCTGATTTCATCTCTGGGACTATAACGGGTGTGTTTTATATTGTTGTGTTGGGTCATAGAGACGTAATTTATTTTATGTTAAGGAAAGTTCAATTGTTGTGGACAGAATTGGAAACCGTAACCACCGGATCCCGGACCCCGGATCTGGGGGTGTTACAGAAGTGGTATCAGAGCGTACGTTATAAACCCCAGAGATGAGGCGACGTTAAAACAATAAATTCACTAAGATAATAAGAACTCTTGCCAAGTTCATAGTCGGACTACTTAATGTAGTGATGACATATAAAACCCTTATGGGAACTCGTAAGTATAATGATAGTAACTTAGCTCGATATCGTATCGACGAGTAAGGCGACTGACCTTGAGGCATACGAGCAACAGCGCGATGATGCTTTATATGCTGAAGATCAACGGGTAATTCGATGGAGTACCCTACTGGAGACCCGGAAGAGGTTCCAGCAGATAAGGAAAATCCTGTGAGGATAAGGAGCTTACCCATGGGTAATGAGGGTCGCAGCCAGAATGACTGTGATGATTAAGATATGGTGCTCAGAAAAGTGAGTATAAAGAACCGAGATATTATTAAGAGATCTGAAGATGCATGTTGAATTCATAGCCGGACTACCAGATGTAGTACCAGCAAGAAAGAAGGATTGGAAGAATTACTTGAGATCTTATACGGAAATAGATGAGAATCCTTAGAGATTTTAATCTTAACAAAGACAGAGCTAGAGGGATGTATGATTATCAAAGACATCGATTTAGGGCGAGGAGCAGAGTCCCTAGGAATAGTTGAGAATGAGGCAGTAAGTGCCATATCATTTTATAAATGAATCAGTATGAATATTGTCAGTAATAATTTGCCACGGGAAGGCAGATGTCATAGGTTATAAATTACGAAACCAAAGTGAGGTTAATGAGGTGGTTTTATTCAGGGAAATGTTCATGAATGAATCAGTATAAAGTAAAGACATTGGGAAGTGACAGCATGATTGGGTAAAATTATATAAGGAAGTAGTAAGCAAGACAATGATCTCAGAACTTACCGGAAGATAAGACCCGTGAGTCAAGATGAACTCGTAATGAGACTACTGCCAGAGACTGAGTATAGAGTTAATTCAACTCAGTTAAATGATGAACCAGAAACGTTAGATGCATGTGATTCAGAGGAATATTAAATTCCTTCTTCTCTTTGAATGGATTATAGTAGTACCTTAAGTTTATTCCGATGCAGAATTATAATAGATCAAGTAATACGATCAGCAGTTAAAGAGAAAAATGTGAGAAAATCTTCCTGGAGCTAAAAGGTGAAATTGGTAATGACCAAGAGCTGGCATTGCTTAATGGAAAAAGGAAACTTTGTGCTTCCAATGACGCTTCGCATAAAGGGTTAGGTAGACCGACATTTGGTAGTATTGAATATCAGGACGTTGTGACAGGTTTCAGTTGGAAATTATTGATTCCCTTCTAAGGGATGGATATAATTGATTCCTCTCCAGTGGGTAAACTTCCAATCCGATGATGATTATTTCGTTAACTATGACTGCTTATGATTCCACCTGCTTGGAGGTTCATAGAACTATTCTTCAGGTTTCGAAACTGGTCTCCTTGATGTTACCAGTAGGTGGGTAGATTGATCAAAATTTCCCTGAGTCTGGAAAGGAATTCGGTGAATTCTGGCAAACCTTGTCTTTCTGATTATCAGAGAATGTCATGGAAGAGAGTAGAAACTGGAGCAAACCCTGTGATTCGGGTAAGGATGCTGTAAAATGGGTTAGTAAACGGACCCTGAGCATTACAATCGACGGTAGTGATAAAATGATGAAGTGAGATTGGACGAAAACAGGAAATGTAAGTAAGAAACTAGCCGGACGGAGAAACTCCGGGATTGACTTAAGTGAAAAGGCTGTTATGCCAGGAATGGTAAGCTTGCGTGGCACGCGGGATTGATAATAATAGATGAAAGATAAAAGTAGAGGAAAGGTGACCAGAGACGGTGCCGAATAGTCGATTAAGACTTATATAAAGTAAAGTTTTGGAAAGGTGGAAAGGTATCAAAGAAGGCACTATGCCGGCAATTGCTAGAAAAATAATGCTATTAGCCAACCCCTAAAATCATATATTTTTTTTTATATTTTTATGTGTGGCCAGTTGAGGCCAAGTCACAACGGACTATAAAGTGACTAGACCAGCAATGAAAAGACAAAGCAGGGTTGCTTCTAAGAAAGCACCGACTGCAAGGGCTTCTGATATAAAGGAAACATTAATGAGATCGTTTGAATCTTCTGCCGAACAACCCATGTTTTGATTGGGAATTCACTAGACCTTTTTAGGATGGGGTCACCCGTACTAAAGTGACTCATGTGTATATGGTTGTCCAAGATTTCGAGTAAAATGGAAGTATAGTGACTTGAGATGTATGATGTTAGGGTATCATGAATACCATGAATATATTATGACGGAAGAAAGTAAACAATGAAGGTATATGAAGAGGGTATAGAAAAGGTCAGAAATTGAACAGTATGCTGTAGGAATTTTGTCTGAGGCAAGTACCTTTGCGAAGAACGATAAGCACTAAGAGATTCACGTTGAACTCGACCAATATCTTCCAGAACATCCTTGCTACTGTTAACAAGTTCGGTAAGAGAAGAGATTGGCATACGTTGCCTTTTTGGAAGGCCAAATAGGCTGACAACTATCTGAAAGAAGAGGGTGGCATTAAACCACCGATCGATTATCAAATGAGAATGATTGAAAAGAGACCTTTATTAAGGATACATGATCTGATTGCCAATTATGAGATGCAAGAATTCCTTGGCAGTTGAATTAAGGATAGGATATCCATAAATTAAGACAAACCCTGGGGAATGCACAAGGGGTGGCATTAACCCTAATAACGACATTATGACTTCAGATGATATGAGCTGGACTTGCTAAGGCAACGATGACCGGTAAGGATTATTAAAAAGAGTTCTGGGAAGAACATAGATAGAATTATTAGAGTATTGATCAATGACATTTTGATATACCCGGTACCCAGAAAATACCGGAGGAATGATAAGGATGGCCTACGAAACCTTACAAGGAAAAAGGGTAATATTCCGAACTGCAAAAATGGAAGTTTGGTAAGGAAAGTATGACATCGTAACAATAATGCCAGATGAGGCATGTATGAAACCCTGAGGAAGTATGGGTTGAACCTATAATGGTTGAGATTATCCTAAGATAAAGAAAGAACTAAGAAAAGAAGTATCCTAAGTAGGATTGGGAATAAACGTGATAAAGTTCCCACGGGTAGGTGGAAGCAATGACTTATGGAAAAAGACTGATAAATATATTTTTCTCCATCAGCAGAGCTTAAGGGAGAATGCTTTCACCCAACAGTGATGGGAATGAGGTAGAAATGTTTGAACTGGAATATATCCAGAGAACAAGGGTTACCAGAAATTATTATTATCAGGAAAGGCCAATGAGGTGGCCGACAGTCTAAGTATAAAGGAATAATTATAAATGTTCATACCGAAGAAACAAAATGATATTTGGAAAGACCTTGAAGGTCATATGGGAGTGGAGGAAGTTACATTCCTTTTGATGATTGTGCAAGAATCGAAGGTAATAATAGTTTAAGTAAAGATTCGATTCCTGATGGAGTCTTAAGCATATTACGTACCTTAGAAGGTTCCGTTTTGAGGCAAACCGAGACCATGGTACAAAATTGATGAAGTAAACCGTTAAGTTTCCAGTCTTTTATGGAAGATGCATAAGTGATAGTTTCATCAACCGGACCTAGCTGCGATGCTTGAAACTCTCCTGCAATTCTATCTGCTTCATGTTATATCTACATCAAGTTCAGGAAGTGTTCCTTATGGATAAGGAATAATGATTACTTTGTCTCCCTAAGGGATTTGAAACCCGTAGGGTTAACTATTAACGCACTACGTAAACAACAAGCGATGGTGATTCTTCTAAGAAAGGAGATGACAACGTAAAGATAAAGAAAGTGCTGCTATTGATAAGCTAAATGGCATGTTGATGAATGACAAGCAAGTTTGTGTTAGTGTACTTCTGCACAAACAAGATAGAGAATATGAGGTTGATAATTCGTGATGCTAAACGTATTCCCGTAAAAAGAATTAATGAGACTTGGAGGGAAGGGCGGTTGAGCCCGAGACTTATTGGGCCACCTGAGAGTTTATAAGTGTTCGGACGGCGGTATTCGAGCCAGCCTTACCCCCAAAACTTATAGCACGGTCATAACGGGTTTTCATGTGGCCAGGCTACGCCAGTAAAATGCAGATGTCAACAGGTGATAGGAGTACGAGCATGTAGATATACGACCTGGTCTGACTTACGAAAGACAACCTGTGGAAAACCACGGATAGAAAAGAACAAATGATGAGAAACAAGGTTGGCAGAAGTAGATTATATGACTCTAAGTTAAAGGGATCGGGCCAGATTCATTTCGGAAAGTTTAAATTGGAATAACGTGATGATTATAGAATAAATGTGACGGAATACCGATAAAGAGGTACCAAGTGCAAAAAGGTGTCCCAATAAAGAGGTGAAGGTGAAAGTAAATAATAGAAACGAGTAAGAATCAGATAATAAGAAGGATGTGATTGATAAAGAAAAGGCTGGGAAAGCAACTATGGAACGAGAAGCAAGGAATGTTATGAATGGGTTTTCTAATGAACTCTCAGGACGACAACCTGATAGTGTCAATATTATAGCATGAAAAAGCTAGTAACATGATATGGGATGTCAGTAATAATGATGTCAAGTGAGAAATCTAAGATTTAACCTGAAAGGATGAAGGATTTCCCGAATGTGAGTATCGCTAAGATTGAACAAGAGTATTTGTCCATAGAATAATGGACAAAGCAGCAAGATATGTTGACACATGAGATTGCGATCAAATAGTATTGGATATAATTATGATTAATTTCTTCTCTGATAAACCTCTATAGTTCAGAGGTAAATTCTGAGTATGATATTCTACAATCGTGAAAGCTTTCTATAATCCTTTAGAACTCTTTTCTCTTCTTCTCTCTTATTCATCTTCTTTATGAATTGAGAAGAACAACCCTTTTAGGAGGGGAGGTACTGCTACGTGACTATCTGTCTATGTGATAGAAGTCTAAGTGGAATGCCATGACTTGTTTAATTGCTTGTCAAGTACTAAAGGCTGGCCCCCTTCTGTACTAACTATGCAATATAACAAATGTTCAATTGATCATAGTGATCTCTCAATAAATCTTTCCACTTCTCTATATTGATCGAGATTGCGAAGATTAAAGCGATCAGGAAATGCACAGTACGAGCGAGGTTACCTCCGAATTCGTAGGGTGATAGTGATACCAATGTTACTGCAGGTATCAATAAGGATAAGACTGAGTAAGAGTATAACCCGTATAGTGAGTTGTACGAAAGGTAGCAACGTTGATGGAAAAAGGATACAGTATGAATCGTAGCACTAGAAGATGTGCTGAGGAAGGGTAGAACGACTAATAATTGACCGGGAAGCTAAAAAGTGAACGGCAGGCAAACGACTCTTTGCTTCCTACCTGATTCCGGGACGGAATCCTTTTAAGGAGGGGAGACTGTAAGAACCCCAAATTTTGGATATAATTAAAACTTTTTATTAAGTAATGATAAAATGAGGAACAATGATTCCAACAACAAGGTCACCAGCTCTAATGAATGGATATTGCTTTGGACAATGATCCTGATGCATTGGTATATTGTCAGAATAGAGTAATTCGATGGTTGAGGACCTAGATAAGAATAATCTACCATCCAGGAAGGAGCTAATGGATCCTTGAAGGGAAATGAGTACGTGCATAGTGTTTCCCATACGTGCATAGTATTTCCCGTACGTGCATAGTGTTTCCTGTACGTGCATAGTAATTTGGTGGATGAATAGTGATTTTGTAAGTTGGAAAACTTTTCACTCCACCCTATGTACGGGACGTGATATGGATGTTTCGAAGTCATATTAGTAATACGCGGAGGAAATAAGTGAATGCAGAGACGGTCGGAATTCAGAAATTCCAAATTCTTTTCGGTATAATATTTGACCGGACAGTGGATTAAATATTATTATAATCCAAGAATTGAGATATTAACTTTGAGGATTTGATATTTTGGGATGTTATTATATTTGATTTAAGAATGAAGGTAGGAAACCACTGAGGAGTGGTTATGGCTACAATGTAATAATCGATATTTGGAAAGAATGAATGGAATTCGACTTTATTATTTCTATGTCTTGAAGAATGCTAAAGGGTAACAATATAGGTAAGAATAATCTATCTTCTAAGGGAATAAGATATGGCAATTTCAAGCAAGAGAATGCCCTTATGTCATCCAGATCGATAACGATTAATCCAGTAGTTCCGTAAAAAGGTTAAGGAACGATCGAAAGAGAATACGGACAATTGTACCACCCTAAGAGAACAAATAAAGAATACAGAATGAATAGTGTTTGGTGGGAGTATATAATAATATGAGACGACACTATATAGAAGCATTCGGAACGGATTTCCGAGTTCGTATTAGTGATCCAGGGGGAAAATAAGTGTATGTAAAAGCTGTCGGATTCTGAAAAACCGCACTTTTATTTTCTCCGAGAGTTCCCTGGACACTGATAGCCTTAAGTATTTAACGAATGGATTTAAGGAATATAAATTGGAAAGTTAGAATGAAAGATGGAGAATGAAAGTATTATTATTAAAGAGGATTCCCGGTAAACCCTAATTAGAAATCCGTGAAATATTCTCACGAACGATCAATTGAAACGGGCAATAACCGGACACAGAAACAAGCAGAGGAAGCAAGAGTCTTGTGAAAGCTACTAGAACAAATATCTACTAACCAAGTGGGCAAGAGTAACTAGCATGGTCATGGAATAAACTAGTACTTAGCAAAACAAACCAACTAGTTAGCTTACAACCATCCAAATCTTGACACATGCCTTGCAATTTTCATCATCCAATACATCATACTCCACTAGCACCACTTGGATGAGATATTATCTCACACAAATCACTTTATGCATTATTCGATAATCAACCAAGCAAGAAACTCTCCCCCCCCCTTCCAAGAACACCATTCGGCTTCTTCCTTAATTCAAGAGGGGAAATCAACCTTCCAACCATCATTTGGTCTCCAAATTTTTATGGTAAGTCCTATAATTCATAAAAGTAATCTCCTAGAAATCTTAGCCCCAAACTCCTCTTTTACCATTTTCAAATAAATCCTCAAAGGGGAGGATGAATAGTGTTTTAATGAAAACTAATCTTTGATTTTCTTGTTTTCATGATTGATTTAGCAAGCTTAAAGCAATCCAAGGACCATACCAAGCTTAGTGAGGCTAGAATATACTTCGAGGAAGGTATAAACATCCTAAACTATAGCTTTTACTTTGAGTTTATATGAGTAATAAGAAGGATTGGTTGATTAGTGGTTGATATGTTAGTTATATGTTTAGATCCATGGATTTGTGGTTGATTATGGTTGATGATCCATGAGATGGTTATAAGGAGATGTTATTGATCTTGTCATGATGTTTATCATGTGTTTAAGTGGTTGATTTGATCATGGGGTGATCGTGATAAAGTGTAAAAACTTTGGAAAACGCGTAAACATAGCCGTTATAATGTCCGATTTTACAATATCATGTTTTGTGTGCCATTTTTCATATCAAGACCCTACTGTCCAGAAACCTTTTCTGCCATGATAGGATAGGTTATGTTATAAGCTTCGTTTTGATATAAGGAACGTGTGAAACGGACTTACGGTTTAGGAGTTACGGCCGGTTTACTAAAAGTATATCGAAACCGTAACCGAGAATTCGTAACTGTAATTGAACCCTCGTAAACTATGTAACGTCATGGCGAATCTTGGTAAATAAATACTAGAGGTAAAAAGGAAGGTGTGAAAGAAAACCGTATGTCAAAAGGATCATTTTTCGATTTATTAAAAATGTTCGAGTCGAGGTTAAACGCGAACGAACCCCTAAAAGACGACTCTTTTATAACTTCGGTAAAACACTTAGAAAACGGGCGATAAAACTCGGAGTATAATATTGGTTCGTAACGATCGACTTTAGAACTCATATGACTTAAGTATGTCCCAAGTATAAGTACAATGACATGTCGTATTAACGAACGAATGTCGGGTCGGATCAGTGATAAAAGTAATCCACTAAAAGGGGTATAACGAGATAACTCGAGAACGTGTTTCGAATTAAGTATAACTTAACTTTTTATATGTTAAGTGATTAATCCCGAATGCCTTGGCTATTTATAGATCACCAAGCTGAACCGGGACCCGCTACCACTACCCCTTACCGTACTCGACTATCAGGCAAGTTTCAATTCCCTTCTTTTAGGCTGTTGTTGTGATTGAATAAATATATATATATATGATTGCTGATATGCATATGCCATTGCATGCATGCCTACTTTCAAGTTGAATTGATATACTTGTTCCCTGAATGTTATTGTTGGCTTATAAGCTAGATAGTTATATATCAGTTATAAGCCGGTTATTGTAAGACCCTCATAGAAGGGCGTATACATCTTATTAATCAAAAATAGACCGGGAGTCAATATTCCTTGATATATCGAGATTACCTCGGAGGAAAATATTTAAGTAAATATTTTCTATTATTTGGGCGACGAATATTATTTGAATATTCGTTCGAGACTAATTATTTTAACGATCCTTACTTCAAATAATTATTTGAACGTAACTAGTCAACGAATAATATTTCTCAATATTCATTCAGAGTCGAATTGATTATCGATTATTATTTCGAATATTCTTCTAAAGATGAGACTACTAAATGAATATTATTTGGATATTCTTTTAGAATATTATTTTATTAAATAAATATTACGTTTGAATATTCATTTAAGATATTGAATAC
This sequence comes from Saposhnikovia divaricata, assembly GCA_036435485.1. Taxonomy (NCBI): domain Eukaryota; kingdom Viridiplantae; phylum Streptophyta; class Magnoliopsida; order Apiales; family Apiaceae; genus Saposhnikovia; species Saposhnikovia divaricata. The sequence goes on from CM071601.1 coordinate 42,965,585, forward strand.
TTGATGAATATTATTTTAATATTCATCTGAAGCTTGATTTAATTATCGAATATTATCTCGAATATTCCTTAAGGCTTGGATTACTAAATGAATATTACTTGATATTCATTTAGGATATTATTCATTAAATGAATATTACTTTTGAATATTCATTTAAATTCCTAATTAATTATGAATATTACCTTAAATATTCTTTTCAGGTCTTATTAATTAATGAATATTGTTTTGAGTATTCATTTAAATATTTATTTATTCAATAAATATTCTCCTGATATTTCTTCAGGGATTATTTTGAGAAATACTCTGATTAAAGATATTCTTTCATATTCCCAATTATTCTTTAAATATTTTAACTCAATAAATATTCTCTGAATATTTATTCCATACTTAGTATAACCTCGATAAGGTTTATCTTCTTCGATTATTACAGAAAATATTTCGGAGTCATATTATTATTAATCTTATATCAAGAAAGGTTCTCAGACATCATTCTTCTTTGAGTCTATCTCCTTAATAATAAGGGAACCTTACTTGGAAAAATGTTATTTATCTTGTCGACTTCCCGGTCATAAAGTATTCCCTTCACCCGCAACTCGGGTGCTGTTGACTTATTAAGTCGTTGCTTACCTTCTCATCTTTCGAGGGGTAAGATTACTGGAACAAGTTGATATCCGTCACCAAGTAATAGCTTGGGAGTTATTGGTAAATTTTCCTTTCCAACTAGATACGACTACTTTGTGGAGTCTTATCAACAAGTATTATACTTGGGGAAAGGGGGACGAACGTTACATTCAGAATCATGAATTCTATTTGAACTAGGAGTCGTGTAAGAGGCCGAGTAGCGCCGGTCCATCCCCTTTGGCCCAACCGTTGGCCGGGGAGAGCTAGTAAGGCGGTATACAAGTAAAGCCGTCAGTTCTTCCTTCTACCGGTAGTAAATCTAAATTGAGCTGTACGATCTCGACTGATCATCAAGATTGGAACAGCGGGCGCGGTGAATACTCCATCATTGGTTCATCATCCAAACTTATTTATTTCCTGCAACATGATTACTGTTGGCAAAACTGGAAAAATGTTCATAACTGGAATTGCAACCTTTTCATGCAAGTTCCTCTTCTTAATAACAATGAGAATATCTCGCTTACTTTTGACGTAGCAGATATTTCTACAAACAAATACTTTAAGTTACCTTGTAACTTCATCGTTCATATTATACTGGCATCATTTCCGTAAATGCATGGCATATGGTTTGAAAGATACTTTTGAACTGTTATACTTTATCGTTCAGTTATATATTATTGTTGGTGGGCTATTGCTCACCCTTGCTTTATTATTATATCACAACAACAGTTAGACCAGATGACTCGCACAAGGCGCACTCGACGCGGGCGAGGACGATGAGACTACCAGAGCTGAAGAAGAAGCTATTGGTAGGATATATTTATTCTTTCAGTACCAAGAATATAGTCTAGTATGACTTATGTAAATGGATGGCAAAGAGTATGTAATTATATTGAAATTCTTTTGGATTGTAAGAACTCATAATGTGATTAAGAAAAATTTGATTGTGACTCTGATTTCATCTCTGGGACTATAACGGGTGTGTTTTATATTGTTGTGTTGGGTCATAGAGACGTAATTTATTTTATGTTAAGGAAAGTTCAATTGTTGTGGACAGAATTGGAAACCGTAACCACCGGATCCCGGACCCCGGATCTGGGGGTGTTACAAACAGCATTTCCATGAGAAACGCCATCGCCAAGTGATATTTAGTTGCAAAATAAACTCAAATAAAAGTTAAACAACAATCCAAATTGCAACATATATACCTAACACTTAAAAGAAAGAGAGGAACACCCTGTACTGCACATGCATACACTTAATGTCAATCAAGGCCCTTCTAAGCTTAGCTGTACAGTGTGTGTAAGCCCGGGGGCGAGATCCTCTATTCCATTGCTGGCACAATAGTATTGTCTAAAAGAATCTTATATTCTATAGAGAGTGACTAAGTGCAGGTATACTACATTAATCCTCCATTGGCAAATGCCATTAAATTACCGAGCCAAGTGCTCACAAACTTACCATTCACAAATGTTTACACTTTACCATAAGTACTACCTACAACATGAAGGGAAATTTTCTCAAATGGGAATAAAAGTCACAGACCTTTCTTTTCTCAGCACCGCGTCTTAATGAAACTGAACCAGAAGTTCCAGAAGATATTCCACCAGTCCTGGTAGGCTTCCCGTTAGACAAGAATCTCTGTCATCACAAACATAAAGTTGGGTGCAAATATATGATTGGTAGAGTATTTATGAAAGATACACAACAAAACTGTTAAATAAGAATACATAAGATTAAATACACGGGTCAATGAAACTCAGAAACAAATATAAGATATTTTACTTTACCAATTACATAAATCAACACATTCTAAGATTTCTTTATAGAATATGTATATATATCCCAAGTACTCACCACCTAAGTTTTGAATTGTTTCAGGCAAAATTTCAGGCAGGTGATTAGTTATTTTATGTTTTAAATCATATCTTCTTTCACCTTTATAAATGATAAAATAGTTTGACTCAGAGTTTGAGTGGGCTCTAGTACTTCAATGCCTAAGCTAAATGTCAGGATTTGTAATACTGTCCTTATTCTTGACACTAAACCTTTCTTGTACACATTATGATCATGTGATTACTAGAAAAAGAAATCCATATAGATTAACTTCTAGATATCAACAATTCCTAAATCCTTATGCACTGTAATTCTTATACATAACAATAAAAATAGTTTCTTTTACCCGAGATCCACCCTTGGCAGCTCTTTTCTGACGAACAAATTGCATTAGAGGCGTCACTATTGAACAATCCTTTGCAGCACCTAGAAAAAAATGTTTATTAATCGCGGTCTAGAACAAATCCCAGTTCACAAGTTAATTTCAAGTTTCCTTTACTGAAAAATAATGCAAACTAGTTTTGTTAACTAACCTGCTCGTTCAGCCTCTCTTCTCTCTAATTGAATTTCAGCACTAGGAAGATTTTCAATAGGCTTTGCTATAGATTCCAGGAACTCCATACATACTGGATCTACATTTTCGTCACAAGAAAATTTATATGAAACAAGAAGATTGGTATATGTTGCAAGGAAAATAATGTTGCATACCTTTGTATATAGTTCCTTCACGACCATCTTTTTGGACAAATGCTTTGCAACACGTTGTGAAGGAGCGTACTCAACTACTGTTTTGAATTGAGTACCTGATAGCAATGACTGTGTAAGGGTGGGAAAGGACAAAAGGAAGAGGGTAACAGACTTAACAGATTTAATGCACATTGAACATCAGAGAAGATCTATATATACACAAAAAAGTAAAAAAAAATATATAATCTAATTAGGTAGGGATCATGCTCTTACATGGTAATGAGACTTGGGGAAATATAGATTTTATTGTGGAGAAGTGAGCAACTTAAAATTATAATGTAGAACTCCTTTTGTGTACTTATAGACACGGTAATTATTCTTGAATCAAAAAATGAATGGGATAGTAAAGTAAATAGTATAGCCATTTCATTTTTGGCGCCACCATTAAGATGCCTAAGCAATCTCTTTAATAGATTCTTTTTGAACCATTACCTTTTTCATTGACAAATACATGTCCGCCAAAGAAGTCAGCAAATTCTATAACATCCACTGGCTTCTGGAAGTTAATGTAGGCTCTAGAACAAATCTGATGCTTCGGGCTGCAAATTTAGTTGTAGAAAAAGAGTTATGTACAGATATTCAAAACAATGACACATAGTAAATTTCACTGAAAAGTTCTACTGATTACATAGCAGTGTCATACTCAAAATGTGCAAGCTTCAAATTAAACAACCATTTTCCAAATATAAGTCATCCAGGCAAACACTTTGAAATCAATATTCTTAACAAAATCCCAAATTTAAAAAACCCCAAATTCACAAACCAACAAAACAGAAAAAATTGAACTAACATACATACTTTCATAAGCTCAATTAAAAGCTCAATTAAAAGCTTAAGTAAAGGCTCGTTTAAACATACATTGAACATACACACTCCATTTAACATATATACATACTCGATTGAACATGCATTGTTCAGACATATAAAGTGAAGTACGATTTGGGAAGAAGATTTACCTTCAGTGCTTCAGTGTTCGGTGTTCTCCGAGAGCTTCAGTGTTCAGTGTTCTCCGAGAGCTTCAGTGAGAGCTTGAGTTTCCAGATCTACTTTGGTGTTTCGTGTTTGTGTTTTTTTGTTTGTGTTTTGTGTCTCTATCTCTGTGTTTTCTGTTTTATTTTTATTTTCTTTCGTTTTGTTATTTTCATAGCCCGGGAAGATATTTTTCAGAAGCCCGCTCACTTTTTTCAACACATTTTAACAAGCCCGCCAATTTTAAGGCCCAACAGTGATGTCTATTGCAACGCCGTATAGCAACGCCTTAAAAACCATTGCAATAGATAGAAACTTTTACAATATGTAACGGTTTTTCACTTCAATTGTAACGGTTTTGAAAAGCATTACAATATGTCTAATTTTGTAAAAACTTGTCAAGAAATAGCAACGATTTTTAACAAGTATGGTTGCCATAGCCAATCTATGGTGTAGTGCTAAGAAATTCTCCTTTTAGCTCCACCTTATTGCCTTCTTCCGACATCTGTCCCAATGATATGATATTATTTTGCAAACAAGGTATATAATATACCTCACGTAGCTTCTTCTCCTCTCCATTTTTGCACAATAGCATAACAGTGCTTTTTCCCTTTATCTCGACTTTGGATCCATCTCCAAATCGAACTTGGCTAGAAATACTCTCATCCAGTTCTGTGAACTTTCCTCTAAACCCTGTCATATGATTGCTCGCACCATTGTCGAGATACCAGACATTTGACTCGCTTGCACATTCCCCACTCTTTGGTAGTTTTGTGTAGAGTAGCATGTCCTCATTCAATAACAACTCTGGTGCTTCTTCGTCGTGTTTGGCCAAGAGCAAAGTCGGCTAATCATCCTCCATCATAGCTATATTTGCCTCCACTTCTTGCACTCCTCTATTCTTTCTAGGTTTCTTAAATTCTGAGGCGAAGTGACCATAGATGTTACAGTTATAGCACTTGACAGTGCTTTTGTCAAATTTTCCACGACCCCTCTGTTTTGTTGATCTGTCACCATTATTTCGCTTCAGCCACTCTTCATGGGTCAACACTAATTTCTTCTCTGCTCTTCTCATTTGGCCCATTCTTCTTCTGAACAAAAGTTGGGTTTCCTTTGTTTTTGTCTTCCCTTTCACTCATTCTTCAAGTGCCTTTAATGAACCCACTGCTTTTACAACCGTCATGTTCTCCAAATCTCCAAATTGTTCCAGTGTCGAACTTATCTGTAGGGATCTTGCAAGGAACACACGCAGCAATTTCTTTACGACATAAGATTCTTTCATTTTTTCTCCTAGTGCTCGTATATTTGTAATGAGACTAATCATTCTCATGTGAAAGTCCTCAATCTTATCATTGCCACTCATATTCAGCATTTAGAACTTAGATTTTAAAGTCTGATTGCGTGCCTTCTTCGCTTTGTCCGCTCCTTGGGAGAATGTCTTTATCATTTCCCAAGCCTCCTTAGCTGTTTTCTTGTTTGCAATCGAAAGCAGCACATCTTCAGGAATTACTTGATATACCATTGCCAAAGCCACTTTGTCTTTCTTCTCTTTAATAGCAACCTTGGGATCACTCGGCTCAACAGCGTTCCAGACCCCTTGTGCTTGCATATAGACCTTCATTTTAATAGGCCATGCCGTATAATTACTTCTATCTAGCATTGGGTAACTCAGACGATACGAGCCTCCTTTACCTTTGTTCACCTCCATCTTTGGTGAGAAAATCGTCCGCCAAGACCTTCAAGCTCTGATACCACTTCTTGTCTATAATACAATTACTGCTTAACTATATGAATAAACAAGATGATTTGCTTGACATAATGTCTTTGGATATTTTATTAATATGAATGTTACATCAATTATATAGAGAATAAAATAACAGAAACACTACAAATTAGCACATGACTGAAGCTAATTTCCTTAACAGTCTCCATCTTCTCTTGACTTATTCATACTCTTAAAATCACGCTAGATATGCTGGACGACAAAATCAAATCAAATCAAATCAAATCAAATAAAAACCCATAACTTGAAGTCATGGGAAGATCAAACCAAATCCAATAACTTGAAGTCATGAGAAGATCAACCAAATAACATTTAAACGTTTGAGATTATTTGCAACACTTTTTTATGCAGTTCCAAATTAATTTGTTTCTTTAGCTCTTATCCTTCTCCTGCCAATTCCTGTCTCATATTTCATTACAGGTGCGCTTAAAGTTTATCCTTTAGATATTCCACCTTTTTCCATTTTGATCTCATATTTGTGATTTTGGTGACCAAAAATCAATAATCTTATCGTTAAAACCTACAACGATTTTAGTGTTATAAAGAAGTGTGTACAAATGTAATAGGAAAAGGATATTTTTTAACATTGCCCCTTCATGTTTGACTGACATATTTAAAGTTTTGAGTGAGTTGAATGAAAAAGGATTCAATTGTATAAATAAAATATTTTAAGGATACTGATTTACGTTTTGTATCTTTAGGCTCAACGTTGTGCTAACCCTTATATTACTGCATGTTCTTCACTCAATCATTTCACTTGTTCCTGTTTCATGTCTATGTTTTTCTTCTATTTTCTTCTATAATAAACCGGGAAAAAAAAATCATAGTGTAACACTGGAACTAGATCAGTGTTGGAATAGAGGTTCTTATTCAGTGTTACAATGCTCTTTATACATCTAAATGGAAGATTATTGAAATCCTCCCTTCTGAGTGTTTTACAAGTGATGTTTTCCTCCCCTTCTTCTATAACCATATCTCTCCTTTTATCTTTTTGTAAATGGGCATCCCCCTGAGCCTTTTTGAGAATTGGCTTCTTTTATTAGCTAGAGTCTCTTGAGGCCCAACATTTGTCCCTCAAAATAGTGAGAAGATCTTAAGATCTTCTTTCAGCTTCCTAGGTGACCTTGATAAAGTTGATATTCTTGGTGATGTTGATAGCCAGCTCTTAATTACATGTATCCACGTCTAGGAAGCAGTATCAGACTTTGTTAGGCAATCAGCAATTTCAGGATAACTGATAAACAAAAGAATTTCACAAAGTACTTGTCTTCCCATCGCCTTTCTTTTTTACAAGAAAGAAAAGTCATGCAAGTACTTCATTGTATAGAGCAATAAGGTGCTCCTACTTCTCCTAAGGCAAACATGAACGATAATACAAGTGTCTCTCGAGTGGAGAGTGCATCATTAAATGTTGCTGATGGATCAGTACGCTTACCGACATTTTCTCACAACCATGATCTTTTTAAAAGAAAAAGCACTAGAACTGATGAAAAATGTAGGAGGAATGAAATGTGAAAAGTTTGTTAGAAGTCCAACATAGGTTGAAGAATTCTATCAAAGATCCATATATGTAGAAGAAGAGGTGGAGTTAGCTTGTTTCTGTTAAGCTTTTGAGCTCGTATTATCAGGCTTCTATAAATAAATATGTTGAGACCGTAATTTGTCCATTGAAATTGGACACTTCCTTTAACTTGACCAATTTTTGAGCAAGGAGGAAATTGAGTATTTGACAAAGAGCTTGCTGAGCAGCTTGAGGACCTTAATTTCTTGTAGCAGTAGCACAGTAGCTTGCAGTGACGGGCTACACTTAGTCTCTATAGATGGTAATAGGAATGATAATTCAGCTTTAGCTTTAATTGTTCTTTGTCATGGGCTTCAGTAATTTGATCCAATGACAGTCAAAAGATTTTCCAGATGCTGCTGACTTGACATATTATCGAGCTAAGAGTTATCACTAAAGGGAAAGATGGAGTGGTAAATTTCATTGTTGATCAATATTAAATTTCTTACATATAAGACCAATGTCTTATGAGAGCAAGAGCTACTGATCCTGTTCTCCAGCTTTGAATCAGGACATTTATTATACATTATTTTCAGCAAAAACACTTTCATTGTTGTGTCATATCAGAAACACCGTAGTTCTTTGTTTATGTGATCTTTCAGCCTGGACCGGTTAAACATTTTTGGTCTAGATGCTCCATCTCCCTTTAGAAACTATTCCATGCGCAATACTAAAGAATCAATGGAAGACTCTATACCACTAGTTGTCCCTTGAAATGCTTGGGATTTTTTAGGAATTTTCTATAGAATTCTCAAGGATATCACAGTGTATTGTTATTTCTGTGTTGAATCAAATCCTCTAACAGTTGTCAATCATTTGTCGAAGATGATGTTCTGCTGAGAAAAGAGATGATTCTTCATTATAGAGATTGCAAGATATAGTAGTCCAACTTGTCGATTTGTGTAGGACCTTAATCTTGCTTTTGGATATCTGAGTTTATCATATATTTTTCAACCTTTTGATCCCATCTTTAAAGTTCACTGTTATTGAGCTTTCAGGATTTTGATGGTCCTTTGAGGTTGTGGAGCTTTATAGCATGCTTTTGTCAAAATTGACAAACTAACTTTCATAAAGGGCTCTTTTGATATTTACAGCTCGTAATTGGCAGTTCGTAACTTATTTTTGTTACCTCTCTTTAGGGGTTCTGTCTTTATACAAAACATTGCCAAAAGTACTAGCAATATAGCCGTTGTGTGGAGAATTTCTCAAGCTCAGAAATCACTTCAAGTTTGTAATTGTTGACTTGTATCAAGCTACATGGTATGTGTTGAAGAAACAATAGAATCAGGACTTGAGTTTGGATCGAAGAACAAAACCAGGACTAATTAAAAATAAAGATTGTTGTGTCGTGGTAAACCACTGCTTTAAAAGCGATTTCAGCAAACCAAAAGGTGCAAGTCTGAATATTGATCGCTTCCAAGGTTAACACAGCTTTCTCTAAAAGCATGCACTCGTAGCTAGAGAAGAGGAGTTTAATAAACTAATACCAGGAAGATCAGAATGAAAGGGGTTTGTTTTTTTCTATGTCCTGTGCAGTACACCAATAGGTCTATATATACAAATCATAATCAACCTTTAATAACCTTTCATTAATGGCAATAATGATGGGAATGCGACACACAAACAGAGAACAAAGCTTGTAGTTAGCTTGATCTCAACCTTCTCTCTTGTATCAACTCTAATAACAAATAATCAAGCAAGACAATATATGAAATCTAACGAAGGATATGAACGCAGATAACACAAAACATTTTATGTGGAAACCTTCCCAGTGTAGGAAGTAAAACCACGGGACCGATTTCGGAGTCCATCCCAAATCTTCACTATCAACAAACAAGGATTACAAGAGTGATTCTCTAGCTAAAACTAGAGCATACATCACCAGACTTCTCACAAAGTATGATAGTCTAATACAAAACTAATACCTCTGATGTTGACTGAACACACACAAAAATACCCCTAACTTGAAGTTATGGGTAAAACAAAACTCACCAAATATATCCCTAACTTGAAGTTAGGGGTGATCATTAGCAAAAGAACCAATTTTTGCTTTCGGCTAAAAATGTCCCCATGCTTATCATTCTTAATACCAAAATCCTATGTTATATTTCATTTATTGGGCTTGACATTGGGCTCCCACATAGGAAGGACCCAACAAATCTCCCTCTCATGACAATGTGGGAGGATTCGCCATACCGGCGATCAACCTGCAGTACTCAAGCTTTTCTCTAGGCAATGCCTTTGTCATTATGTCTGAACCATTATCATGTGTATGAACTTTATCAACCTACATTTGCTTAGCATCAAGAACGTCTCGAACCCAATGATACCTCACCTCAATGTGTTTCGATTTTGAGCGAAGCGATGAGTTCTTAACGAGGTGAATTGCACTCTGATTATCACAAAGTAGTACATACCTGTTCTGTTCAAATCCAAGTTCTCTTAAGAACTTTTTCACCCATAGAAGTTCTTTACTTGCTTCCGTCACTGCAATAAATTCAGCTTCTGTTGTTGAAAGTGCAACACACTTTTGTAGTCTTGATTTCCATGAAACAGCACTACCACAAAAGTTAATCAAATATCCAGAGGTAGACTTTCGAGTGTAAAAATCTCCAGCCAAATCTGAATCAGAATAAGCCACTAACTGAACTTTCTCCATACCAAAACTGAGCTTTAGATTAGAGGTTCCTCATAATCCATTTTACGGTTGTCCAATGCTCTTTACCCGAATTCGACAGAAATCTGCTCACAACACCAACTGCATAAGCCAAATCAGGTCTAGTACACACCATGTCATACATGAGACTTCCAACTGTAGATGCATATGGAATATTAGCCATGTCTATCTTTTGTTCATCAGTTGAAGGACACTGTTTCTTGCTTAACTTGAAATGACTAGCCAGTGGTAAGCTAACCATTTTAGCTTTGTCCATTCTAAACTTTTGAAGAACTTTCTCAATGTATTTTTCTTGTGAAAGAAATAGCTTCTTTGAATCTCTATCTCTAGTAATTCGAATGCCAAGAATTTGCTTTGCTGGCCCTAGCTAAATCTTTCATTGCAAAAGATTTACTTAACTGTTTCTTCAAGGAATCGATTCGCGAAGTATTCTTTCCAGCAATAAGCATATCATCCACATAAAGTAAGAGAACAATAAAATCACCATCTGCAAATTTCTTCACAAATACACAATTATCAGAAGTTGTCTTGTTGTAGCCCTGCTCCCTCATAACTGACATGAACTTCTTGTACCACTGTCTCGGAGCTTGCTTTAAACCATATAGACTCTTCTTCAATCTCCACACATAATCTTCTTTTCCTTCAACCACAAAACCTTCAGGTTGTTTCATAAAAATCTCTTCTTCCAAGTCACCGTGCAAAAATGCTGTCTTTACGTCCATTTGCTCAACCTCCAAGTCTAGGCTAGCTGCAAGGCCTAGAACTACACGAATAGAAGATATTTTCACAACTGGGGAAAATATTTCATCAAAATCAATCCCCTTTTTCTGACCAAATCCTTTAACCACCAATCTTGCTTTGTACCGAGGTTGCAACGAGTTGTCATCTTCCTTCAACTTATACACCCACTTGTTTCTCAAAGCTTTTCTTCCTATAGGTAGCTTAACTAACTCAAATGTGTGATTTTCACGAAGTGATTGCATCTCATCATTCATTGCATCAATCCATGAAATTTTATTTTCACCACTAACAGCCTCATCATAACGCTCAGGTTCACCTCCATCAGTCAACAAAATATACTGATCAGGAGCATATCTAGTAGAGGAGTAGAGGGTTGTCTATCTCTAGTAGATCTCCAAACTAGAACTTCAGGCGGTATTTCTGGTGGTTCTTCAGGTTGTTCATCATCTTCTTCACCCTCTTATTCTCCCATAAAATCATGATCATGATCACCATTATCACTAATATATGACCCTCTTGAAGTAGATGTGTCTCCCTCTACATTTTCTTCCACTTCTATAGGAACATGTGCAAGAGGAATATGGTTCAAATCTACCAAGTCACTAACAGACGTAGGCTCTGAGTTCTGAATCTTTTCAATATCATGAACTGTTTGATCCTCCATAAACACAGCATCTCTGCTCCTAATAAGTTTCTTATTAACTGGATCATGAAATCTGTATCCAAACTCATCAAGGCCATAACCAATGAATACACACTCTCTTGTCTTCGAATCAAGTTTGGACCTCTCGTCTTTAGGAATGTGCACATAAGCTTTGCACCCAAAGACACGCAAATGATCATAAGAAACCTCTTTACCCGTCCAAACTCTATCAGGGATATCTCCATCCAGAGGTGCAGAAGGACTAAGATTCAAGACATGTACCACCGTATTCAAAGCTTCACCCCAAAAATATTTAGGGAGTTGGGATTGTGAAAGCAAGCATCTCACCCTTTCCACTAATGTTCGATTCAGTCTCTCAGCTAAACCATTCAACCGAGGGGTCTTGGGAGGTGTCTTTTGGTGTCGAATACCTTGCTGTCTTCAGTATTCATCAAACGGACCAATTTATTCTCCCCCATTATCACTTCTGACACACTTTAATTTTTTCCCAGTATGTCTTTCAACTAAAGCTTGAAACTGCTTGAAAACATCTAATACTTGATCTTTTGTTTTCAAGGTGTAGACCCAAACTTTCCTGGAATGATCATCAACAAAGGTAACAAAGTATAAACAACCACCAAGTGTTTTGGTCTTGAAAGGACCACAAACATCAGAATGCACCAAGTCAAGTGCGCTTGGTTTTCTTGAAGGAGCGGAGCTTTTGAAAGACACTCTATTCTGCGTTCCAGCCAAACAATGTACACACTTCATCAAATGAGTTTTTGGAATCCCATGAATTTACTCCTTCTTCCTCAATATAGCTAGCCCCTTCTCATTAATGTGACCAAGTCTTTTATGCCACAAATTAACCATTTCTTCATCATTGACAACATTTAATTTCTTAGCAGGCACCCTTACAGACATAATGTAAAGAGAAGAGTATTTCTTACCTCTCGCCACAACTAGTGAGCCCTTAGTAAGCTTCCATAGCCCATTCACAAAAGTACTGCAATAGCCTTCATCATCTAACTTCCCTGTAGAGATCAAATTCAATCGAAGATCAGGTATATGTTTAACACCCATTAAAATTAATCTCGCACCCATGCTTGTTTCTAGACAAACATCACCAATGCCAATCACTTTAGATATTTCATTGTTTCCCTTCTTTGCAGAACCAAAGTCACCAGGGGTGTAAGATAAGAAAAGTTCTCTACGAGAAGTAGCATGAATTGTAGCACCACTGTCAACTACCCAATCACTATCATCAGTCACAAAATTCACATCATCATCACCAAGAACAATGAAGTAGCTCTCTGAAATTGCAGCAACCTGTTTCTCATCACCACTTTCATCACTTTTCTTCTCCTTGTTCTTTTCTTCCTTACCCTTGTTGTTGTTCCCAGAATTATTCTTCTTTCTCAACTTAGGACAAAATTTCTTAGTGTGTCCAAACTCATGACAATAGTAGCACTCACAATCTGCAAATTTATTAGACTTGCCCTAACTCTTGCTCCTACTTTTATTTCGAGTTTTCCCACCTCGATTTTCACTTCTACCACGTTTCTCAACGACAAGAGTTTCTGAATGTGAAGAAAAGCCAACTGTTTTTCTTCTCATATCTTCATTCAACATACTACTTTTAGCCAATGCCATTGTTATCTTACCTTCAGGAGCTGAATTTGAGAGAGAAATTCTGAAAGTATCCCACGAATCTGGCAACGAACCAAGCAACCATAATGCCAAAACCTCATCCTCAAAATTGATACCCATAGCAGCCAACTGATGAATCATGCCCTGAAAATTATTCAGATTATCCGTTAGAGGTGATCCATCTTGATACCTCAAATGCATCAACTGCTTGAACAAAAACAACTTGTTGTTTCCTGTCTTTCGAGCATATAACTCCTCAAGTTTGCTCCATAAAGTTCTCGCATGTGTTTCCTCTAGGACATGATTCAACACATTATCATCAACCCATTGCCGAATAAAGCCACAAACTTGTAGATGAGTAATACTCCATTTTGCTTCAGACTTATCATCAGGTCTTTCCTCACCAAACACTGGTACGTGGAAACCTTTAACATAAAGAAGATCTCTCATCTTTGCTTTCCATATGTGATAGTTCGAACCATTCAACATCACCATCCTGCTTGTATTCACATCCATATTTGACACAAGACAGATACACAATCTCTAAGCTTTGATACCACTTTGATGGGAATGCGACACACAAACAGAGAACAAAGCTTGTAGTTAGCTTGATCTCAACCTTCTCTCTTATATCAACTCTAATAACAAATAATCAAGCAAGACAATATATGAAATCTAACGAAAGATATGAACACAGATAACACAACATTTTACGTGGAAACCTTCCCAGTGTAGGAAGTAAAACCACGGGACCGATTTCGGAGTCCAGCCCAAATCTTCACTATCAACAAACAAGGATTACAAGAGTGATTCTCTAGCTAAAACTAGAGCATACATCACCAGACTTCTCACAAAGTATGATAGTCTCATACAAAACTAATACCTCTGATGTTGAGTGAACACACACAAAAATACCCCTAACTTGAAGTTATGGGTAAAACAAAACTCACCAAATATATCTCTAACTTGAAGTTAGTGGTGATCATTAGCAAAAGAACCAATTTTTGCATTCGGCTAAAAATGTCCCCATGCTTATCATTCTTAATGTGACACCCCCGAATCCGAGGTCAGAGATTCAGGTCGTCACGCCACCATCCAACCATATCATACCTGTATTAACTTTACAACTCAACAATACATCCATCCAGACCTCAATCTTACACACAAACAAGTTAGAGCCTCAGAAACGATAATCAAAAGTGCCACTAAATATTACAATTCATTTGTGCAAATCAGAGTCTTACGCAATTACACTTATACAACTACACTTGAAGACAAGTCTTACTATTACAGTTGAAAACCTATCAGACTTACTCTATAGTATTTATCAGGAACTAAATCATCTCCGGGGTAAATCTTCTACTCCTCTCCTGCTGTTGCGGAGTTAACCGACCAAATTCTTCTCTTTCTGAAAAGTTTATATAAAGCAAGAATGAGCTACATAACGCTCAGCAAGTTCACCATTTTGAAAAAAATAATAACGTGGTTTATTTCGAAAACATTCCCAACTATATGGGTATATATCTCAGATTTCAAAACATAATTGGACAGTATATATGTCCGAGTTTGAATAAAACATCTATACTCACTAAGGAGCTTTAAGAATAACATATGAACCCTTTATAAGGTTCCTATTTCAATATATCACAAGTTTGAAAATATATACATATAAGTATATCATTTTCGGCAAAACACTCTACGGTTAACAAACTGTACCGGGAATACATCTTTGCAAACCTCTTTCCTTCCATTAGCTTGGAAGGTTTCTCATTCAAAAACATTTCATTCTTTGAAATAATTTCAAGAGTGCACTAACACGTGCCAATCTTTATAGAAAATCATGTAGTTCTAGATACTGCACGATGTCAATATTTTTCTTATCAAAAGCCACACTATCGGCAACTTGGCACTTAGGCCCAAGAAGCAGTGTTTGAGTATTTTTCCAAAGTGGAGGATGGGACTGGAAGAAAACATAAAACCTGACAGGGATTGACGATGATCAGCCGCCACATCCAAGTCCAATAATCCGCGGGTCTTTTCTACCGGTAGAAGGATAGAAACTACATCCGTAACTATCCCCGGGTGAAAACTACATCCGTAATCACCCTCGATTAAAACTACATTCGTAATCATCCTTCGGCAACACCTGGGCCGAAATAATAATTGATGGACCGCCTGGCTCACGGCCGCTTACACATCCCGGGAATCGTTCGTCAACGGTTCCCACACCTGCCAGAGTCCCTTTTTCTTTTTCTTTTAAAAACTTGATTTTGATTGAAAACTGAGTAATTGAGGTCCGACATCAGTCGACCGATGATTCTTGAAATCACACAAGAAGCAAAACCTGACCGGGGGTTTTCGAAAATGTTTTGAGTTCGAAAGAGTTCGAGTTTGAAAGTGCAAAAGGTATCTTGGATTAGCTTTGTCTTTAAAATAATGAACAATAATTAATAAATGATATTTTAAGATTTAATATTAATAATTAATAAAATAATTATTTAATTACATAAGCTTTTAATCCAAGATAGGTATTTTGAGTATTTACGAAGATATAAAAATAATTACTTGAGTATACGATACTCCCCGAATGACCCTTCGGGTTTTCGCAATTTAATTACGATATAATAATATACCGCTCCCCGGTCAATAGTATATACGGACCGCTACGACCTCTATTGCTAGAGTCGTTGTCCGAAGAAAACATTTCAATCTAAGTTCAAGGGGTGCAAACATATACGTGCTTATACATCTCAACTTCATCGATACTTCGATAAACATAAACATTTGATATGATTGAAAACTACAAACACAACAGTGAAAGTCCTTGTATATGTAAGTTTTGAAAAGTAAACTTGCATAGGTAGAATCAGGAACATAATATCTTGAAAATAAATGCTTAGGGTTGGAAAACTTGCCTTGGGAAGGCTGGGGTGGTTGGGCTCATGGAGTGGAGCGACAATCTATAAATATCCAATATTCGCTCGTTAGTATCTTAGCAACACCACTTAATCATAATGTTTTAAAGAATACAAGGCCATCTTAGTGACTCCACCATTTGACCCACTAACCCTCCTATATGACCATGTCATCACATTATCACATTCTTTACCCATTCGACTCAAATCTATTCCTCAAACTCGAAACTCAAGTGAATACTCTTAAAACTACTTTAAACTAATCTCCTAAGTGGTTTTTCACTTGCGCGGATTTTACTCCAATATTTCTATAAAATTGAAAAATACATATTTTAATCCAATTCTTTTTGAGTAGCCTTCACCACTGCATTTACTAGCTTCTCTAATTTTTCCATGATCCTACATAAATTTTTAGGGGTTTAAACAAGGTTCACAAGGGGACCATTTAGTGCAGTCCGGGTTCCAGAAACAAATTTCACTTCTCAGGCCATAACTCAAAATCTATACATCACCTAGTCATGAACTTTATATTTCGGGAAACTACATTCAAATACCTTTCCAACAATATATATTAGGACTTCAGGGGACAAGATTTAGGGATTCAAAACCCTCCTACAATACAATACAAGTTCCTGGAAAAATACTCAGCATGCTTATACCACTTAACCAACCAAGAATCTTATATACACATCATAACCATCATCTAATCCACCAAGATCATACTTTATAACATACATGGAGTTACATACACTAACCACAAGCTTAAAAATCACAACCACAACATTTAAACTCAAGATCTACATCATCCATAACTTATATGTCCAAGATTCACACTAATAACCATGGATCTAACATTAAACATCACAAATACTACATGGCCAAGAGGGGTTAGGGTTTTTATACCTTCTTGATGTTCTTACAATCTCAAACAAGCTTGGTTAACCTTGGGAAAGCCTTACTCTATGCTCACCATCTTCAATCTCACCAAAGAAATCAAGAACATGGAAGTGGGTTTCCTGACTGGAAAAACACGACCCAAAGATCAGCCAAAACGAAGCCCTTGCACTCGTTTCCTGGTCGAGGCTCCTGAATGAAAGTTGTAGAGCGTCTTAACAGATTTCTAACCATATAAAGAACAAAAAATTTCATTGAGTAATGAAGTCTCTAGGCCCGTTTTAGTGAGCTCCTTTCCTGCTGGGCAGAATGGAGTATTTGGTGTTTGTTTTGTTTGATTAAAGTGATAAAGTGATCAATAATGCTTGATATTTTCACTTGGATGCATCTTATCTTCTTGCCATGTGGTGTCATCTCCTCATTGGTTCATTTGGATTACCTTTATCCATCCATAATTGCAAGCAAGTCCCTTGCTTTATACATATTGTTTCCAAGTCCTTCCTTCCTTTTCTTATTTGCACCAAGGGGCTTCCATTCTTGTATATTTACTAAATCAATATGTTACAACTTATATGTTGCACTTCATTGTAATAGTGTGGCCCAATACCTCAAACAATCGTTGTGTCCAATTTTCTTTGTATTTTCTCTTTATCTCAGAAAGAATTCTCGCAGTTTCTCAATTGTTCTCATTTCCTTTAACTCTAGGATTTTATTCTCAATTCCATTTTCCTCTCATAATATATCCTTCCTTGGACTTCTAATATTTACTATTCTCAATTCATGATTCGCTCGCTTGATCGCTTAATCTCGTTATAAAGTCTCAGCGGTTTCTAGAACGTTCGTTTCACTATCTCAGGGGTTTTGGTTCTAAATTCTCGAATCAAATATAATAAAATCCTGACATAATTAAATCCTTAATTCCTCAAAATTAATATCTCATTTCTTGAATATAATAATATATAATTCACTTCCCGGTCAAATATTACACCAGAATACAAATTGGAATTTCTGAATTCCGATCGTCTTTATATACACTTATTTGCTCCGTGAATCACTAATATGACTTCGAAATATCCATACCATGTCTTGTACATAGGGTGGCGTGAAAATTTTCTTAATCCTCAAAATCACTATTCATCCACCAAATCACTATTCATTGATGCACTTCATCATAATAGGAAAAGTTTTAATTCTACCGAAATTTTGGGTTCTTACAGTCTCCCCTCCTTAAAAGGATTCCGTCCCGGAATCAGTTTAGGAATCACTGGGGTTACTCCTTCTTTGTTTCACTCTTTCAACTTCCAGGTGGATTCTTCCACATCTTGATTTTCTCACAATTCCTTATTAGTTTGAAAACCTTGTTCCTCAGCACTTGTTCTTCTCTATCCATGATTTCCACGGGTTGCTCCACATAGGTCAAGTCCGGTTGTAGGTCCACTTGGTCGTACTCTATCACATGCCGAAAGTCCGTATGGTAGGGTCGTAGCATGGACATATGAAACACATTATGAATTTGCTGCAAGCTTGGGGGCAAGGCTTACTCGTAGGCTAACTTCCCGATACGCCTCAAAATCTCAAAAGGTCCAATAAACCTCAGACTTAGCTTCCCTTCCTTACCAAATCGCATCAATCCTTTCCAGGGGATACCTTTAGCATCAAGAAGTCTCCCACCTCATACTCCTTTGATATCTCACAAAATTTGACCATTCGAAATAATGGGTTTCGAAAAAAAAAAACTAATGACTTTTACATACACTCGTCTGCACAGTAAAGACGTAATATAATTCGTACATCCCGTGATCGCAAAGATTTCTCATCCACCCATAAAATTTGGGTTATTGCAGTCTCCTCTCCTTAAAAGAATTCTATCTTAAGAACCTAAGGAAAATAGTTGTGGATGCAATTCCAACTTTTACCCTTCCCAACTCTCAGGTTGACACTTCAACCCTTTTGTTCTCTTACCCTGATCTTACCAACGCTCTAGTGTCGCTTCTCAACGCATGCTCTCCTCGACCTGTATTCCTTATCGGTTGTTCTATGAATGAAAATTTCTATCCCACTATTTATACGTTCCTCTTCTACCTTGTTCATAGTATCCGTGTTGAGTCCTTGTATCGTTGGGCCGTGAATACTTTGTGGTCGTGTTCTATAATCTGAGACAACGTCAATACGCACGGTATTCCTCATTTTCCTTGGCTTGATTAGCACGCATGTGTTGCCTCCCGTCAGTCGTTACCACTTGCTATGGATACTGTATAGTCTTCGGTATACGTCGAACCAGTTCAGCTACTATATCCCTCGTTCATTGACTTCTTCGTAACGCAAAAAAAGCGAAACTTCTTCTTTCACAGTATGCTTTACAAGAGACGTCCTTACGTTCTCATGGTGACGATCGTGATAACAACATTTATTTCATGGATAAGTTTTATTCTCGACTGCCCCGTGAAATCTATGGCACGAACTAAATATAAATTCGATCGTCTGGATAATTCTTCTTCCCTGTCCGTCAGCCACAGATCAAATTAGTACATACGCTCAATCTCTTTGTTAAATATACTTGAAAGCACCTTCAATATTCGAAGTTTAACCTTAAGTCTCTATCTAACGTAATCACTGCAGAAGTTTTATATTGCACCACCATCTCTTCCGTATATAAATCGATAATCATCTAAATGGAAAGTCTCTCGTAGGTAAATCACTTGGTCCACCAATTATAAATCAACTAGGGCCATCTCTTGGCTCGGTCTTCGGCGAACTACTCATTAAATTCATTATAATTTTGTCCACATTCAAGATTTTCTACGGGCGGAATTAATCCACTAGATCTCTATCATTTTGCTTTTGACATGTCGCGTTTGTACTTAATAGCTTGCCAATACATTTCTTCATATTCGTTTGCCAAACATTCTCTTAATTCTCTGTACATCTTTGTCCTTCCCCATAATTTAGTCATTTTCCTCTAACATTATTCTTTATTGTATATACTCTATTTTCTTGGTCAATACTGACTGAATTCCAATTTTGAATAATCCCCTCTATAGGTATCGGCCACCACACTGGCCTTTCCTGGGAAATAACAAATTTCTCCATTATACTCCCTGCTCCCTTTCGTCACCTTCTCTTTCTTATGTTTAGTTCTAATATGAAGATATACTTATGGCACTTGTGGAAAAATTTCACACTTTTCCCATAAGGTTAACGTCTCAGTTTTATGCGTGAACGCTATCATGACTAATCCCCGACTCACGGTTAGTATATCCTATCCCGTAACCTTTATGTTGTTTAGAAGTATAGGCTATCATCCATTTTCTACTGCATCAGCACACCTCTTAAACTCTCGAAAGACGCATCATCGTGACCCTCAAAGTCCTCTTTTTATCATCAAGTATAGCTAACAACGAGGTTGTTACTAATATCTCATTTCATTCCAAAACTTTGTTCATTAATCCATAAAGGCTTCTGACTCGCTAGTCCACTCAAATGATACTACCATAATTTTTATAACGTTTATATTAGGGTAACATGCCAACTTTGGCAAAGTACAGAGGTCGATCTTGAGTTGGTGAAACCTTCTCTTCACCCTTATCTTTGAAAAACAACTACTCATTTTAACTAGTCAACAATTCCTCCATCTCCGATAAGGGTATCAGTTCTCGATGGTATATGTAAGATGTCATACGCTCGTCCTCCTTCACCACTGGCGCCAATCAGCCTGAGGCCTGCATGCGGCTGCGATTCCCAATAAACTTGATTAGGTGGTAATCTCGAAGGATCATTGGCATATATCCATGCATCCATTTGCTATTAGGGGTCTGTTAAACTATATGTCTCTCTATGTGCATCAATCCCTTTAAGCTAAGTAAAGCTTCACATTCTTGCCACGATATTTCTTCCTTTCTTGTCCATCTCACTTCCATGTTAGTTTCCTCCAAGAATATGTTTTACATCGCAATCGATTTGCATTTCCTGGATCAGGAAAGGCTTGGTAACTCCAGAATTCATTAATATAACACCCGGACAACGGTTGGTAGAAGCGTACTCCCAACCACCTCATCATTCTTATAACTTTCCCCACACTAATATTAAAGGTCTTGTGGTATGCCCCTACATGTTACTTCTACTTTAATAATTACTCGGCATAACGCACTGGCTGCACAATTACAACATTTGGTTTTTTGATCTCATATCGGTGTAACGGTTCATAATTGTACCTCCCGTTCACCTTAGAGTAATCACTTTGAAAGGAATGGTTTCAAAATAACAAGGTCCAATAGATAATTTCAATAAGAATTCCACATTGGATGTTCCAAGAATGTTGATGGTTCCAAATACTAGGGGTCTCGATTTTTGGAGATGTAAGGATGGACAGAAAGAATACAACAAGGTTTATTCCTTCATGTCCTGATAATTTTGTAATGTGATATCATAGAGAGTGTTGCACGAGAGCAATGATTGTTGGATACAAAAGTCATAAGACGATCTTTATACCATTCTTACATCTGGTGAATACTTTTCCTCAAAAATAGAGGATCTAAAAGTCCCACTGATAAAGGTCAATCGATCGAAAGCAATTCTACTCTATGACAATAAAAAAAATGAAGCAGTTTATCATTCAAGTAATCTATGGTTTCAAATGAATCTTCCTTATATGAATGAAAGAACAGAATATTCAAGTGACATAAAGTCTGATACGAAGATGGGTAGAATTCAAGTTGAGTGGGCGACCTCACTAGGTCTCAATCAAGTTATTCGTCAAAGCTTTCATCATCATACTTTACCACATGCAAAATGCATTGCGGAATGAATTAAACTGGGAGTTGGACCAGTGAAACAATAACTAGTCCATTTCAAGAAACACTAGCAACTAGCTAGACAAAATTTGCTAGTTCACCTGTTTGAGACATCACCACTAGCTAGGACAATTAGCAAGGTGTTCTTCACAACATTACAATTTTGACTAGTTAGAACAATCAACTAGTCATTCATATTGACATATCGACTAGCCAGTTTCAATTGGCTAGAACGGAATTTCAACATCGTAGCCACTGAAGAAACTTTAGGCTACTCGGACAACGAATGGAAATAAGAAGTTATTAAGTTTGAAAAAAAAGAAAACTATAAAATCTGAAGAGAATGTTCTAGGTATCGGAACAATCGATAACCTCTCATCAAACATTACTTATCAGTGAAACGGTCCACCCAAGGGTGCCTCTGTACACATGCTTTATCAGATCCTACAATAGGATTAAGTTCAGAATACCAATATCAAAATGATATCCTTACTATGATTTCAATGTACGATGTACAATCTCATCTTGAATAGAAGAAAAGAATTCATGAAGGATGTCTGGACATTAGATCATCCATGTCCTCAGTAATTTGTTAGATATTTATGAGCTCAACTGAAGAGTGCAAGTATGAAAGAAGCAATCAAATATCAATATTCGTTAAGTAATATTCATCAATTAATTAAGGAAATATTTGTTGAACCTTCCTTGGATAATTGAAAGAAAGTGTAAATAGGCCTGAGCCGAACAAGATCATCATAAATTTTTGAATAGAATGTTCATGGATCGAATAAAATTACTTCGGATAAGTCCTGCTTTAGGGAAAGTATATCACTGGTTGTTGTTCCACAAGTTTGAAGTAGAAAGCTAGAAGGGTTACCTGATATAAACTAATCGAGGTAACATTGTAAGAACCCCAAATTTTGGATATAATTAAAACTTTTTATTAAGTAAGGATAAAACGAGGAACAATGATTCCGACAACAAGGTCACCAGCTCTAATGAATGGTGGTTTCAAAGAACAATGATTGTAATGAATGGATATTACTTTGGACAATGATCCTGATGCATTGGTATATTGTCAGAATAGAGTAATTCGATGGTTGAGGACCTAGATAAGAATAATCTACCATCCAGGAAGGAGCTAATGGATCCTTGAAGGGAAATGAGTACGTGCATAGTGTTTCCCGTACGTGCATAGTGTTTCCCGTACGTGCATAGTGTTTCCCGTATGTGCATAGTGTTTCCTGTACGTGCATAGTAATTTGGTGGATGAATAGTGACTTTGTAAGTTGGAAAACTTTTCACGCCACCCTATGTACGGGACGTGATATGGATGTTTCGAAGTCATATTAGTAATACGCGGAGGAAATAAGTGAATGCAGAGACGATCGGAATTCAGAAATTCCAAATTCTTTTTCGGTATAATATTTGACCGGACAGTGGATTAAATATTATTATAATCCAAGAATTGAGATATTAACTTTGAGGATTTGATATTTTGGGATGTTATTATATTTGATTTAAGAATGAAGGTAGGAAACCACTGAGGAGTGGTTATGGCTACAATGTAATAATTGATATTTGGAAAGAATGAATGGAATTCGACTTTATTATTTCTATGTCTTGAAGAATGCTAAAGGGTAACAACATAGGTAAGAATAATCTATCTTCTAAGGGAATAAGATATGGCACTTTCAAGCAGGAGAATATTCTCATGTCATCCAGATCGGTAACGATTAATCCAGTAGTTCCGTAAAAAAAGATAAGGAACGATCGAAAGAGAATACGGACAATTGTACCACCCTAAGAGAACAAGTAAAGAATACAGAATGAATAGTGTTTTGGTGGGAGTATATAATAATATGAGACGACACTATATAGAAGCATTCGGGACGGATTTTCGAGTTCGTATTAGTGATCCAGGGGGAAAATAATTGTATGTAAAAGCTGTCGGATTCTGAAAACCGCACTTTCATTTTCTCCGAGAGTTCCCTGGACACTGATAGCCTTAAGTATTTAACGAATGGATTTAAGGAATATAAATTGGAAAGTTAGAATGAAAGATGGAGAATGAAAGTATTGATATTAAAAAGGATTCCCGGTAAACCCTAATTAGAAATCCGTGAAATATTCCTACGAACGATCAATCGAAACGGGCAATAACCGGACACAGAAACAAGTAGAGGAAGCAAGAGTCTTGTGTAAGCTACTAGAATAAATATCTAGCAACCAAGTGGCTTAAAGTAACTAGCATACTTGGAGATGGAAGTAGTACTTAGATATCAAACCAATACTTAGCATGAAAACCATTCAAAATGCAACACATGTCTCTTGATTGCATCATGGATGACCTAGGCACTTTAATAAAGCTACTTTAGCAAGATATTATCCAAGGCAACACAATAATACAAGGAAAAGATCAAGAACAAGCAAGCAACTCTCTCCCCCTCCAAAACATTCCATTCGACTTCCTCCCTAAATTCCAAATCCAAAGTCCAAGCTTCCACAATTGTTTGATCTCCAAATTTTTATGGTAAGTCCTATAATTCATAAAAGTGATACCCTAGAAATCTTGGCTTCAAACTCCATGTTTTCCGTTTTCAAATAAATCATCCAAGCCTAGGGTGAATAGTGATTTTAAGAAACTAACTTTGATTTCTTGTTTTGTTTGGATGATCCAAGCTTTGTTAAGGTAATCTAAGGACTAGACAAGGCTTACCAAGTGTTATTCACTCTCCAAGGAAGGTAACAAGCTCCAAAAACCCTTGGTACCATTTTGAGATTTTATGAGTTTTATGGATGATTTAGTGTTAGTATGCTATGTTATGCTTAGATCTATGTTATTAGTTGATTATGGTTGTTGTTTGGATTGTGATCCATGAGATGGTTGAGATGAGTTGTTGATAGACTAGTCATGATGATTATCATGCGTTTGTGTGGTTGGATTGATCTTTGTTAGATCGAGATAAAGTGTAAAAACTTTGGAAAACGCGTAAACATAGCCGTTATAATGCCCAATTTTACAATATCATGTTTTGTATGCCATTTTTCACAACAAGACCCTACTGACCAGAAACTTTTCTGCCATTTTAGGATAGCTTATGTTATAAGCTTCGTTTTGATATAAAGATCACGTGAAACGGACTTACGGTTTAGGAGTTACGGCCGGTTTACTAAAAGTATTTCGAAACCGTAACCGAGAATTCGTAACTGAATTTGAACCCTCGTAAAATATGTAAAGTCATGGCGAATCTTGGAAAATAAATACTAGAGGTAAAAAGGAAGGTGTGAAAGAAAACCGTATGTCAAAAGGATCATTTTTCGATTTATTAAAAATGTTCGAGTCGAGGTTAAACGCGAACGAACCCCTAAAAGACGACTCTTTTATAACTTCGGTAAAACACTTAGAAAACGGGCGATAAAACTCGGAGTATAGTATTGGTTCGTAACGATCGACTTTAGAACTCATATGACTTAAGTATGTCCCAAGTATGAGTACAATGACATGTCGTATTAACGAACGAATGTCGGGTCGGATCAGTGATAAAAGTAATCCACTAAAAGGGGTATAACGAGATAACTCGAGAACGTGTTTCGAATTAAGTATAACTTAACTTTTAATATGTTAAGTGATTAATCCCGAATGCCTTGGCTATTTATAGATCACCAAGTTGAACCGGGACCCGCTACCACTACCCCTTACCGTACTCGACTACCAGGCAAGTTTCAATTCCCTTCTTTTAAGCTGTTGTTGTGATTGAATAAATATATATATATATATGATTGCTGATATACATATGCCATTGCATGCATGCCTACTTTCAAGTTGAATTGATATACTTGTTCCCTGAATGTTATTGTTGGCTTATAAGCTAGATAGTTATATATCAGTTATAAGCCGGGTATTGTAAGACCCTCATAGAAGGGCATATACATCTTATAAATCAAGTATAGACCGGGAGTCAATATTCCTTGATATATCGAGATTACCTCGGAGGAAAATATTTAAGTAAATATTTTCTATTATTTGGGCGACGAATATTATTTGAATATTCGTTCGAGACTAATTATTTTAACGATCCTTACTTCAAATAATTATTTGAACGTAACTATTCAATGAATAATATTTCTCAATATTCATTCAGAGTCGAATTGATTATCGACTATTATTTCGAATATTCTTCTAAAGATGAGACGATTAAATGAATATTATTTGGATATTCCTTTAGAATATTATTTTATTAAATAAATATTACTTTTGAATATTCATTTAAGATATTAAATACTTGATGAATATTATTTTAATATTCATCTGAAGCTTGATTTAATTATCGAATATTATCTCGAATATTCCTTAAGGCTTGGATTACTAAATGAATATTACTTGATATTCATTTAGGATATTATTCATTAAATGAATATTACTTTTGAATATTCATTTAAATTCCTAATTAATTATGAATATTACCTTAAATATTCTTTTCAGGTCTTATTAATTAATGAATATCGTTTTGAATGTTCTTTTAAATATTTATTTATTCAATAAATATCCTCCTGATATTTCTTCAGGGATTATTTTGAGAAATACTCTAATTAAAGATATTCTTTCATATTCCCAAATATTCTTTAAATATTTTAACTCATTAAATATTCTCTGAATATTTATTCCATACTTAGAATAATCTCGATAAGGTTTATCTTCTTCGATTATTACATAAAATATCTCGGAGTCATATTATTATTAATCTTATATCAAGAAAGGTTCTCAGACATCATTCTTCTTTGAGTCTATCTCCTTAATAATAAGGGAACCTTACTTGGAAAATGTTATTTATCTTGTCGACTTCCCGGTCATAAAGTATTCCCTTCACCCGCAACTCGGGTGCTGTTGACTTATTAAGTCGTTGCTTACCTTCTCATCTTTCGAGGGGTAAGATTACTGGAACAAGTTGATATCCGTTACCAAGTAATAGCTTGGGAGTTATTGGTAAATTTTCCTTTCCAACTAGATACGACTACTTTGTGGAGTCTTATCAACAAGTATTATACTTGGGGAAAGGGGGACGAACGTTACATTCAGAATCATGAATTCTATTTGAACTAGGAGTCGTGTAAGAGGCCGAGTAGCGCCGGTCCATCCCCTTTGGCCCAACCGTTGGCCGGGGAGAGCTAGTAAGGCGGTATACAAGTAAAGCCGTCAGTTCTTCCTTCTACCGGTAGTAAATCTAAATTGAGCTGTACGATCTCGACTGATCATCAAGATTGGAACAGCGGGCGCGGTGAATACTCCATCATTGGTTCATCATCCAAATTTATTTATTTCCTGCAACATGATTACTGTTGGCAGAGTTGGAAAAGGGTCATAACTCGAATTGCAACCTTTTCTTGCAAGTTCCTCTTCTTAATAACAATAAGAATATCTCGCTTACTTTGATGTAGCAGATATTTCTATAAACAAATACTTCAAGTTACCTTGTAACTTCATTGTTCATATTATACTGGCATCATTTCCGTAAATGCATGGCATATGGTTTGAAAGATACTTTTGAACTGTTATACCTTATCATTCAGTTATATATTATTGTTGGTGGGCTATTGCTCACCCTTGCTTTATTATTATGTCACAACAACAGCTAGACCAGATGACTCGCACAAGGCGCACTCGACGCGGGCGAGGACGATGAGACTACCAGAGCTGAAGAAGAAGCTATTGGTAGGGTATATTTATTCTTTCAGTACCAAGAATATGGTCTAGTATGACTTATGTAAATGGATGGCAAAGAGTATGTATTTATATTGAAATTCTTTTGGATTGTAAGAACTCATAATGTGATTAATAAAAATTTGATTGTTACTCTGATTTCATCTCTGGGACTATAACGGGTGTGTTTTATATTATTGTGGACAGAATTGGAAACCGTAACCACCGGATCCCGGACCCCGGATCTGGGGGTGTTACAGAAGTGGTATCAGAGCGTACGTTATAAACCCCAGAGATGAGGTGACGTTAGAACAATAAATTCAATAAGATAATAAGAACTCTTGCCAAGTTCATAGTCGGACTACTTAATGTAGTGATGACATATAAAACCCTTATGGGAACTCGTAAGTATAATGATAGTAACTTAGCTCAATATCGTATCGACGAGTAAGGCGACTGACCTTGAGGCATACGAGCAACAGCGCGATGATGCTTTATATGCTGAAGATCAGCGGGTAATTCGATGGAGTACCCTACTGGAGACCCGGAAGAGGTTCCAGCAGATAAGGAAAATCCTGTTAGGATAAGGAGCTTACCCTTGGGTAATGAGGGTCGCAGCCAGAATGACTGTGATGATTAAGATATGGTGCTCAGAAAAGTGAGTATAAAGAACCGAGATATTATTAAGAGATCTGAAGATGCATGTTGAATTCATAGCCGGACTACCAGATGTAGTACCAGCAAGAAAGAAGGATTGGAAGAATTACTTGAGATCTTATACGGAAATAGATGAGAATCCTTAGAGATTTTCATCTTAACAAAGAAAGAGCTAGAGGGATGTATGATTATCAAAGACATCGATATAGGACGAGGAGCAGAGTCCCTAGGAATAGTTGAGAATGAGGCAGTAAGTGCCATATCATTTGATAAATGAATCAGTATGAATATTGTCAGTAATAATTTGCCACGAGAAGGCAGATGTCATAGGTTATAATTTACGAAACCAAAGTGAGGTTAATCAGGTGGTTTTATTCAGGGAAATGTTCATGAATGAATCAGTAGAAAGTAAAGACATTGGGAAGTGACAGCATGATTGGGTAAAATTATATAAAGAAGTAGTAAGCAAGACAATGATCTCAGAACCTACCGGAAGATAAGACCAGTGAGTCAAGATGAACTCGTAATGAGACTACTGCCAGAGACTGAGTATAGAGTTAATTCAACTCAGTTAAATGATGAACCAGAAACGTTAGATGCATGTGATTCAGAGGAATATTAAATTCCTTCTTCTCTTTGAATGGATTATAGTAGTACCTTAAGTTTATTCCGATGCGGAATTATAATAGATCAAGTAATACGATCAGCAGTTAAAGAGAAAAATGTGAGAAAATCTTCCTGGAGCTAAAAGGTGAAATTGGTAATGACCAAGAGCTGGCATTGCTTAATGGAAAAAGGAGACTTTGTGCTTCCAACGACGCTTCGCATAAAGGGTTAGGTAGACCGACATTTGGTAGTATTGAATATCAGGACGTATAGGTATCAGGATATTTTGACAGGTTTCAGTTTGAAACGGTTGATTCCCTTCTAAGGGATGGATATAATTGATTCCTCTCCAGTGGGTAAACTTCCAATTTGATGATGATTATTTCGTTAACTATGACTGCTTATGATTCCACCTGCTTGGAGGTTCATAGAACTATTCTTCAGGTTTCGAAACTGGTCTCCTTAATGTTACCAGTAGGTGGGTAGATTGATCAAAATTTCCCTGAGTCTGGAAAGGAATTCGGTGAATTTTGGCAAACCTTGTCTCTCTGATTATCAGAGAATGTCATGGAAGAGAGTAGAAACTGGAGCAAACCCTGTGATTTGGGTAAGGATGCTGTAATATGGGTTAGTAAACGGACCCTGAGCATTACAATCGACGGTAGTGATAAAATGATGAAGTGAGATTGGACGAAAACAGGAAATGTAAGTAAGAAATTAGCCGGACGGAGAAACTCCGGGATTGACTTAAGTGAAAAGGCTGTTATGCCCGGAATGGTAAGCTTGCGTGGCACGCGGGATTGATAAGAATAGTTGGAAAAAAAAAAAGGAAAGGCGACCGGAGACGGCGCTGAGTAGCCGATTAAGACTTATATGAAGTAAAGTTTTGGAAAGGTAGAAAGGTATCAAAGAAGAAGGCACTATGCCGGCAATTGCTAGAAAAGTAATGCTAATTAGCCAACCCTTAAAATCATATATTTTTATTTTAGTATGGCCAGTTGAGGCCAAGTCACAACGGACTATAAAGTGACTAGACCAGCAATGAAAAGACAAAGCAGGGTTGCTTATAAGTAAGCACCGACTGCAAGGGCTTCTGATATAAAGGAAATAGTAATGAGATCGTAGGAATCTTCTACTAAACCCTTTGCAACCCATGTTTTGATGGGGAATTTACTAGACCTTTTTGGGATGGGGTAACCCGTGCTAAAGTGACTCATGTGTATATGGTTGTCCAAGATTACGAGAAAAATGGAAGTATATGTATGATGTTAGGGTATCATGAATACCATGAACATATTACGACTAAGGGAAGTAAACAACGAAGGTTTATGAAGAGAGTATGGAAATGGTCAGAGATGGATCAGTATGCTGTAGAAATTTTGTCTAAGGCAAGTACATTTGAGAAGAACGATAAGTACTAAGAGATTCACGTTGAACTCGACCAATGTCTTCCAAAACATCCTTGCTACCATTACCAAGTTCTGTAAGAGAGCAGATAGGCATACGTTGCCTTTTGGAAGGCCAAATAGGCTGACAACTATTTGAAAGAAGAGGGTGGCATTAAGCCACCGATCGATTATCAAATGAGAATGATTGAAAAGAGACCTTTATTAAGGGTACATGATCTGATTGCCAATTATAAGATGCAAGAATTCCTTGGCAGTTGAATTAAGGATAGGATATCCTTAAATTAAGACAAACCCTGGGGAATGCACAAGGGGTGGCATTAACCCTAATAACGACATTATGACTTCAGATGATATGAGCTGGACTTGCTAAGGCAACAATGACCGGTAAGGATTATTAAAAAGAGTTCTGGAAAGAACATAGATAGAATTATTAGAGTATTGATCAATGACATTTTGATATACCCGGTACCCAGAAAATACCGGAGGAATGATAAGGATGGCCTATGAAACCTTACAAGGAAAAAGGTAATATTCCGAACTTCAAAATGGAAGTTTGGTAAGGAATGTATGACATCGTAACAATAATGCCAGATGAGGCATGTATGAAACCCTGAGGAAGTATGGGTTGAACCTATAAAGGTTGAGATTATCCTAAGATAAAGAAAGAACTAAGAAAAGAAGTATCCTAAGTAGGATTGGGAATAAACGTGATAAAGTTCCCACGGGTAGGTGGAAGCAATGACTTATGGAAATGACTGATAGTTATATTTTCTCCTTCAGCAGAGCTTAAGGGAGAATGCTTTAACCCAACAGTGATGGGAATGAGGTAGAAAAACTTGAGTTGGAATGTACCCAGAGAACATGGGTTACAAAAAATCATTATCATCAAGAAAGGCCAATGAGGTGGCCGACAATCTAAGTATAAAGGAATAATTACAAATGTTCATACCGAAGAAACAGGATGATATTTGGACGGATCTTGAAGGTCATATCGGAATGGAGGAATTTACATTCCTTCTGATGACTGTGCAAGAATTGACAGTAATAATAGTTTAAGTAAAGATTCGATTCCTGATGGAGTCTTAAGCATATTACGTACCTTAGAAGGTCCCGTTTTGAGGCAAACCAGGACCATGGTACAAAATTGATGAAGTAAACCGTTAAGTTTCCAGTCTTTTATGGAAGATGCATAAGTGATAGTTTCATCAACCGGACCTAGCTGCGATGCTTGAAACTCTTCTGCAATTCTATCTGCTTCATGTTATATCTACATCAAGTTCAGGAAGTATTCCTTATGGATAAGGAATAATGATTACTTTGTCTCCCTAAGGGATTTGAAACCCGTAGGGTTAGCTATTAACGCACTACGTAAACAACAAGCGATGGTGATTCTTCTAAGAAAGTAGATGACAATGTAAAGATAAAGACAGTGCTGCTATTGATAAGCTAAATGGCATGTTGATGAATGACAAGCAAGTTTGTGTTAGTGTACTTCTGCACAAACAAGATAGAGAATATGAGGTTGATAATTCTTGATGCTAAACGTATTCCCGTAGAAAGAATTAATGAGACTTGAAGGGAAGGGCGGTTGAGCCCGAGGCTTATTGGGCCACCTGAGAGTTTAAAAGTGTTCTGACGGCGGTATTCGAGCCAGCCTTACCCCCAAAACTTATAGCACAGTCATAACGGGTTTTCATGTGGCCAGGCTACGCCAGTAAACTGCAGATGCTCGATAGATGATAAGAGCATGAGCCGGTAGATATACGACCTGGTCTGACTTACGAAAGACAACCTGTGGAAAACCACGGATAGAAAAGAACAAGTGATGGGAAACAAGGTTGGCAGAAGTAGATTATATGAATCTAAGTTAAAGGGATCGGGCCAGATTCATTTCGGAAAGTTTACATTGGAATAACGTGATGATTATAGAATAAATGTGACGGAATACCGATAAAGAGGTACCAAGTGCAAAAAGGTGTCTCAATAAAGAGGTGAAGGTGAAAGTAAATAATAGAAATGAGTAAGAATCAGATAATAAGAAGGATGTGATTGATAAAGAAAAGGCTGGGAAAGCAACTATGGAATGAGAAGCAAGGAATGTTATGAATGGGTTTTCTAACGAATTCTCAGGATGACAACCTGATAGTGTCAATATTATAGTTATGAAAAAGCTAGTAACATGATATGGGATGTCAGTAATAATGATGTCAAGTGAGAAATCTAAGATTTAACCTGAAAGGTTGAAGGATTTCCCGAATGTGAGTATCGCTAAGATTGAACAAGAGTATTTGTCCATAGAATAATGGAAAAAGCAGCAAGATATGTTGACACGTGAGATTGCGATCAAATAGTATTAGATATCATTATGATTAATTTCTTCTTTGATAAACCTCTATAGTTCAGAGGTAAATTCTGAGTATGATATTCTACAATCATGAAAGCTTTCTATAATCCTTTAGAACTCTTTTCTCTTCTTCTCTCTTATTCATCTTCTTTATGAATTGAGAAGAACAACCCTTTTAGGAGGGGAGGTACTGCTACGTGACTATCTGTCTATGTGATAGAAGTCTAAGTGGAATGCCATGACTTGTTTAATTGCTTGTCAAGTACTAAAGGCTGGCCTCATTCTGTACTAACTACGCAATATAACAAATGTTCAATTGATCATAGTGATCTCTCAATCAATCTTTCCACTTCTCTATATTGATCGAGATTGCGAAGATTAAAGCAATCAGGAAATGCACAGTACGAGCGAGGTTACCTCCGAATTCGTAGGGTGATAGTGATACCAATGTTACTGCAGGTATCAATAAGGATAAGACTGAGTAAGAGTATAACCCGGATAGTGAGTTGTACGAAAAGTAGCAACGTTGATGGAAAAAAGGATACAGTATGGATTGTAGCACTAGAAGATGTGCTGAGGAAGGGTAGAACGACTAAGAATTGACCGGGAAGCTAAAAAGGGAACGACAGGCAAACGACTCTTTGCTTCCTACCTGATTCCGGGACGGAATCCTTTTAAGGAGGGAAGACTGTAAGAACCCCAAATTTTGGATATAATTAAAACTTTTTATTAAGTAAGGATAAAACGAGGAACAATGATTCCGACAACAAGGTCACCAGCTCTAATGAATGGTGGTTTCAAAGAACAATGATTGTAATGAATGGATATTGCTTTGGACAATGATCCTGATGCATTGGTATATTGTCAGAATAGAGTAATTCGATGGTTGAGGACCTAGATAAGAATAATCTACCATCCAGGAAGGAGCTAATGGATCCTTGAAGGGAAATGAGTACGTGCATAGTGTTTCCCGTACGTGCATAGTGTTTCCCGTACGTGCATAGTGTTTCCCGTATGTGCATAGTGTTTCCTGTACGTGCATAGTAATTTGGTGGATGAATAGTGACTTTGTAAGTTGGAAAACTTTTCACGCCACCCTATGTACGGGACGTGATATGGATGTTTCGAAGTCATATTAGTAATACGCGGAGGAAATAAGTGAATGCAGAGATGATCGGAATTCAGAAATTCCAAATTCTTTTTCGGTATAATATTTGACCGGACAGTGGATTAAATATTATTATAATCCAAGAATTGAGATATTAACTTTGAGGATTTGATATTTTGGGATGTTATTATATTTGATTTAAGAATGAAGGTAGGAAACCACTGAGGAGTGGTTATGGCTACAATGTAATAATTGATATTTGGAAAGAATGAATGGAATTCGACTTTATTATTTCTATGTCTTGAAGAATGATAAAGGGTAACAACATAGGTAAGAATAATCTATCTTCTAAGGGAATAAGATATGGCACTTTCAAGCAGGAGAATATTCTCATGTCATCCAGATCGGTAACGATTAATCCAGTAGTTCCGTAAAAAAAGATAAGGAACGATCGAAAGAGAATACGGACAATTGTACCACCCTAAGAGAACAAGTAAAGAATACAGAATGAATAGTGTTTTGGTGGGAGTATATAATAATATGAGACGACACTATATAGAAGCATTCGGGACGGATTTTCGAGTTCGTATTAGTGATCCAGGGGGAAAATAATTGTATGTAAAAGCTGTCGGATTCTGAAAACCGCACTTTCATTTTCTCCGAGAGTTCCCTGGACACTGATAGCCTTAAGTATTTAACGAATGGATTTAAGGAATATAGATTGGAAAGTTAGAATGAAAGATGGAGAATGAAAGTATTGATATTAAAAAGGATTCTCGGTAAACCCTAATTAGAAATCCGTGAAATATTCCTACGAACGATCAATCGAAACGGGCAATAACTGGACACAGAAACAAGCAGAGGAAGCTAGAGTCTTGTGTAAGCTACTAGAATAAATATCTAGCAACCAAGTGGCTTAAAGTAACTAGCATACTTGGAGATGGAAGTAGTACTTAGATATCAAACCAATACTTAGCATGAAAACCATTCAAAATGCAACACATGTCTCTTGATTGCATCATGGATGACCTAGGCACTTTAATAAAGCTACTTTAGCAAGATATTATCCAAGGCAACACAATAATACAAGGAAAAGATCAAGAACAAGCAAGCAACTCTCTCCCCCTCCAAAACATTCCATTCGACTTCCTCCCTAAATTCCAAATCCAAAGTCCAAGCTTCCACCATTGTTTGATCTCCAAATTTTTATGGTAAGTCCTATAATTCATAAAAGTGATACCCTAGAAATCTTGGCTTCAAACTCCATGTTTTCCGTTTTCAAATAAATCATCCAAGCCTAGGGTGAATAGTGATTTTAAGAAACTAACTTTGATTTCTTGTTTTGTTTGGATGATCCAAGCTTTGTTAAGGTAATCTAAGGACTAGACAAGGCTTACCAAGTGTTATTCACTCTCCAAAGAAGGTAACAAGCTCCAAAAACCCTTGGTACCATTTTGAGATTTTATGAGTTTTATGGATGATTTAGTGTTAGTATGCTATGTTATGCTTAGATCTATGTTATTAGTTGATTATGGTTGTTGTTTGGATTGTGATCCATGAGATGGTTGAGATGAGTTGTTGATAGACTAGTCATGATGATTATCATGCGTTTGTGTGGTTGGATTGATCTTTGTTAGATCGAGATAAAGTGTAAAGACTTTGGAAAATGCGTAAACATAGCCGTTATAATGCCCAATTTTACAATATCATGTTTTGTATGCCATTTTTCACAACAAGACCCTACTGACCAGAAACTTTTCTGCCATTTTAGGATAGCTTATGTTATAAGCTTCGTTTTGATATAAAGATCACGTGAAACGGACTTACGGTTTAGGAGTTACGGCCGGTTTACTAAAAGTATTTCGAAACCGTAACCGAGAATTCGTAACTGAATTTGAACCCTCGTAAAATATGTAAAGTCATGGCGAATCTTGGAAAATAAATACTAGAGGTAAAAAGGAAGGTGTGAAAGAAAACCGTATGTCAAAAGGATCATTTTTCGATTTATTAAAAATGTTCGAGTCGAGGTTAAACGCGAACGAACCCCTAAAAGACGACTCTTTTATAACTTCGGTAAAACACTTAGAAAACGGGCGATAAAACTCGGAGTATAGTATTGGTTCGTAACGATCGACTTTAGAACTCATATGACTTAAGTATGTCCCAAGTATGAGTACAATGACATGTCGTATTAACGAACGAATGTCGGGTCGAATCAGTGATAAAAGTAATCCACTAAAAGGGGTATAACGAGATAACTCGAGAACGTGTTTCGAATTAAGTATAACTTAACTTTTAATATGTTAAGTGATTAATCCCGAATGCCTTGGCTATTTATAGATCACCAAGTTGAACCGGGACCCGCTACCACTACCCCTTACCGTACTCGACTACCAGGCAAGTTTCAATTCCCTTCTTTTAGGCTGTTGTTGTGATTGAATAAATATATATATATATGATTGCTGATATACATATGCCATTGCATGCATGCCTACTTTCAAGTTGAATTGATATACTTGTTCCCTGAATGTTATTGTTGGCTTATAAGCTAGATAGTTATATATCAGTTATAAGCCGGGTATTGTAAGACCCTCATAGAAGGGCATATACATCTTATAAATCAAGTATAGACCGGGAGTCAATATTCCTTGATATATCGAGATTACCTCGGAGGAAAATATTTAAGTAAATATTTTCTATTATTTGGGCGACGAATATTATTTGAATATTCGTTCGAGACTAATTATTTTAACGATCCTTACTTCAAATAATTATTTGAACGTAACTATTCAATGAATAATATTTCTCAATATTCATTCAGAGTCGAATTGATTATCGACTATTATTTCGAATATTCTTCTAAAGATGAGACGATTAAATGAATATTATTTGGATATTCCTTTAGAATATTATTTTATTAAATAAATATTACTTTTGAATATTCATTTAAGATATTAAATACTTGATGAATATTATTTTAATATTCATCTGAAGCTTGATTTAATTATCGAATATTATCTCGAATATTCCTTAAGGCTTGGATTACTAAATGAATATTACTTGATATTCATTTAGGATATTATTCATTAAATGAATATTACTTTTGAATATTCATTTAAATTCCTAATTAATTATGAATATTACCTTAAATATTCTTTTCAGGTCTTATTAATTAATGAATATCGTTTTGAATGTTCATTTAAATATTTATTTATTCAATAAATATCCTCCTGATATTTCTTCAGGGATTATTTTGAGAAATACTCTAATTAAAGATATTCTTTCATATTCCCAAATATTCTTTAAATATTTTAACTCATTAAATATTCTCTGAATATTTATTCCATACTTAGAATAATCTCGATAAGGTTTATCTTCTTCGATTATTACATAAAATATCTCGGAGTCATATTATTATTAATCTTATATCAAGAAAGGTTCTCAGACATCATTCTTCTTTGATTCTATCTCCTTAATAATAAGGGAACCTTACTTGGAAAATGTTATTTATCTTGTCCACTTCCCGGTCATAAAGTATTCCCTTCACCCGCAACTCGGGTGCTGTTGACTTATTAAGTCGTTGCTTACCTTCTCATCTTTGGAGGGGTAAGATTACTGGAACAAGTTGATATCCGTTACCAAGTAATAGCTTGGGAGTTATTGGTAAATTTTCCTTTCCGACTAGATACGACTACTTTGTGGAGTCTTATCAACAAGTATTATACTTGGGGAAAGGGGGACGAACGTTACATTCAGAATCATGAATTCTATTTGAACTAGGAGTCGTGTAAGAGGCCGAGTAGCGCCGGTCCATCCCCTTTGGCCCAACCGTTGGCCGGGGAGAGCTAGTAAGGCGGTATACAAGTAAAGCCGTCAGTTCTTCCTTCTACCGGTAGTAAATCTAAATTGAGCTGTACGATCTCGACTGATCATCAAGATTGGAACAGCGGGCGCGGTGAATACTCCATCATTGGTTCATCATCCAAATTTATTTATTTCCTGCAACATGATTACTGTTGGCAGATTTGGAAAAGGGTCATAACTGGAATTGCAACCTTTTCTTGCAAGTTCCTCTTCTTAATAACAATAAGAATATCTTGCTTACTTTGATGTAGCAGATATTTCTACAAACAAATACTTCAAGTTACCTTGTAACTTCATCGTTCATATTATACTGGCATCATTTCCGTAAATGCATGGCATATGGTTTGAAAGATACTTTTGAACTGTTATACCTTATCATTCAGTTATATATTATTGTTGGTGGGCTATTGCTCACCCTTGCTTTATTATTATGTCACAACAACAGCTAGACCAGATGACTCGCACAAGGCGCACTCGACGCGGGCGAGGACGATGAGACTACCAGAGCTGAAGAAGAAGCTATTGGTAGGGTATATTTATTCTTTCAGTACCAAGAATATGGTCTAGTATGACTTATGTAAATGGATGGCAAAGAGTATGTATTTATATTGAAATTCTTTTGGATTGTAAGAACTCATAATGTGATTAATAAAAATTTGATTGTTACTCTGATTTCATCTCTGGGACTATAACAGGTGTGTTTTATATTGTTGTGGACAGAATTGGAAACCGTAACCACCGGATCCCGGACCCCGGATCTGGGGGTGTTACAAACATGGTTAGTGAAAAGTTTAAAATGAAGTAGTGCACCAGCCGGTAGTTACCAAAATAAGTTAATAATCATTCGTGCATCTCATTATCCCCATTATGAGGGTAACTCCATCTCTTCGTCTTCGTAATACAAGACACCAACTAGTGCGTCTCTCAATCATCATCTTAAAGTCATTTATCGAGTTAGGGTTTCACAATATATCTGTCATTTCCGTGCTTTATCTTGAAGACCAAGCTTCACATCATTCCGGGGACACCTGCTAAGTCCATAGGGTCCTACTTTATGCTTTTTGACATGAATCAAAAGTGGCCAGTTCCCCCTGGGAACAGATAAAAGAGATCTCTCAGGGATCTCAGTGCGGTCCATAGGTTCAGTGGCGGGTGTGTGCATGTGAACATATACCAAAAATATTGAGGTCTACAATACATATATACAAAGTCCCTAATAACATCTCTATCAAAGGAACCCACTCTAGACCCACTGGTCTTTTCTTTTGGTAGACTTTGAGATCACTGTATCGCTCGTTGCAACCATATTAAACTTTACTTGAGTCCCTTTGTTAATTCTACTTGTTTGTTCTCTAAGTTGAACTACCGTGCTCTAGCATCCGAATCATGCATGGAATTATCTAGCACGCTCGTCTTATGATAACATTCTCGTATAACATATGTAAAATTCGCCATCAAGGGTAATGAAATCCACAACGGCATAGTAACCACCTTTCAGGTAAACCCGTTACTTATCGAAAATCGGATCTTATAGCCACAGTAAAAGACTTTCATTATTCCAAGTACTAAGTACCCTTAATTATGTAGGGAAGTCTAAACTTCTTGATTCTTAAAATGCCGCCTCCTAAACTCTAGAGGACTATGGGCCACAAAATTTATGCCAGCCTAGTCATCCGATCATATTGGCAATATCGCCTCTACCTCAACTGCTCTTGAGATTTCGCTCTGCTTCCTATATCATTACCAATGATAGGTCATGTATGACTCTCAAACCTCTATTCATCATTCTGAAGGTCTCTAAGGATTCTATCGACCCTAGTATAATACCTCCAGTAAACACTCCAGTCCATTCTACTCACCGGTACCTCTTCCGGAAGTCCAATAATAAGTTTACTACGATCTCGTATGTCATTCTCCTACTTAGACTTAACTCTCAACACTCTCGTTTCTAAGTACTGTAACTTATTGCTCTGATACCATTTCTGTGACACCCCCGAATCCGAGGTCAGAGATTCAGGTCGTCACGCCACCATCAAACCATATCATACCTGTATTAACTTTACAACTCAACAATACATCCATCCAGACCTCAATCTTACACACAAACAAGTTAGAGCCTCAGAAACGATAATCAAAAGTGCCACTAAATATTACAATTCATTTGTACAAATCAGAATCTTACGCAATTACACTTATACAACTACACTTGAAGACAAGTCTTACTATTACAGTTGAAAACCTATCAGACTTACTCTGTAGTATTTATCAGGAACTAAATCATCTCCGGGGTAAATCTTCTACTCCTCTCCTGCTGTTGTGGAGTTAACCGACCAAATTCTTCTCTTTCTGAAAAGTTTTCATAAAGCAAGAATGAGCTACATAACGCTCAGCAAGTTCACCATTTTGAAAAAAATAATAACGTGGTTTATTTCGAAAACATTCCCAACTATATGGGTATATATCTCAGATTTCAAAACATAATTGAACAGTATATATGTCCGAGTTTGAATAAAACATCTATACTCACTAAGGAGCTTTAAGAATAACATATGAACCCTTTATAAGGTTCCTATTCCAATATATCACAAGTTTGAAAATATATACATATGAGTATATCATTTTCGGCAAAACACTCTACGGTTAACATACTGTACCGGGAATACATTTTTGCAAACCTCTTTCCTTCCATTATCTTGGAAGGTTTCTCATTCAAAAACATTTCATTCTTTGAAATAATTTCAAGAGTGCACTAACACGTGCCAATCTTTATAGAAAATCTTGCAGTTCTAGATACTGCACGATGTCAATATTTTTCTTATCAAAAGCCACACTATCGGCAACTTGGCACTTAGGCCCAAGAAGCAGTGTTTGAGTATTTTTCCAAAGTGGAGGATGGGACTGGAAGAAAACATAAAACCTGACAGGGATTGACGATGATCAGCCGCCACATCCAAGTCCAATAATCCGCGGGTCTTCTCTACCGGTAGAAGGATAGAAACTACATCCGTAACTATCCCCGGGTGAAAACTACATCCGTAATCACCCTCGATGAAAACTACATCCGTAATCATCCTTCGGCAACACCTGGGCCGGAATAATAATTGATGGACCGCCTGGCTCACGGCCGCTTACACATCCCGGGAATCGTTCGTCAACGGTTCCCACACCTGCCAGAGTCCCTTTTTCTTTTTCTTTTAAAAACTTGATTTTGATTGAAAACTGAGTAATTGAGGTCCGACATCAGTCGACCGATGATTCTTGAAATCACACAAGAAGCAAAACCTGACCGGGGGTTTTCGAAAATGTTTTGAGTTCGAAAGAGTTCGAGTTTGAAAGTGCAAAAGGTATCTTGGATTAGCTTTGTCTTTAAAATAATGAACAATAATTAATAAATGATATTTTAAGATTTAATATTAATAATTAATAAAATAATTATTTAATTACATAAACTTTTAATCCAAGATAGGTATTTTGAGTATTTACGAAGATATAAAAATAATTACTTGAGTATACGATACTCCCCGAATGACCCTTCGGGTTTTCGCAATTTAATTACGATATAATAATATACCGCTCCCCGGTCAATAGTATATACGGACCGCTACGACCTCTATTGCTAGAGTCGTTGTCCGAAGAAAACATTTCAATCTAAGTTCAAGGGGTGCAAACATATACGTGCTTATACATCTCAACTTCATCGATACTTCGATAAACATAAACATTTGATATGATTGAAAACTACAAACACAACAGTGAAAGTCCTTGTATATGTAAGTTTTGAAAAGTAAACTTGCATAGGTAGAATCAGGAACATAATTTCTTGAAAATAAATGCTTAGGGTTGGAAAACTTGCCTTGGGAAGGCTGGGGTGGTTGGGCTCGTGGAGTGGAGCGACAATCTATAAATATCCAATATTCGCTCGTTAGTATCTTAGCAACACCACTTAATCATAATATTTTAAAGAATACAAGGCCATCTTAGCGACTCCACCATTTGACCCACTAATCCTCCTATATGACCATGTCATCACATTATCACATTCTTTACCCATTCGACTCAAATCTATTCCTCAAACTCGAAACTCAAGTGAATACTCTTAAAACTACTTTAAACTAATCTCCTAAGTGGTTTTTCACTTGCGCGGATTTTACTCCAACATTTCTATAAAATTGAAAAATACATATTTTAATCCAATTCTTTTTGGGTAGCCTTCACCACTGCATTTACTAGCTTCTCTAATTTTTCCATGATCCTACATAAATTTTTAGGGGTTTAAACAAGGTTCACAAGGGGACCATTTAGTGAAGTCCGGATTCCAGAAACACATTTCACTTCTCAGGCCATAACTTAAAATCTATACATCACCTAGTCATGAACCTTATATTTCGGGAAACTACATTCAAATACCTTTCCAACAATATATATTAGGACTTCAGGGGACAAGATTTAGGGATTCAAAACCCTCCTACAAGACAGTACAAGTTCCTGGAAAAATACTCAGCATGCTTATACCACTTAACCAACCAAGAATCTTATATACACATCACAACCATCATCTAATCCACCAAGATCATACTTTATAACATACATGCAGTTACATACACTAACCACAAGCTTAAAAATCACAACCACAACATTTAAACTCAAGATCTACATCATCCATAACTTATATGTCCAAGATTCACACTAATAACCATGGATCTAACATTAAACATCACAAATACTACATGGCCAAGAGGGGTTAGGGTTTTTATACCTTCTTGATGTTCTTACAATCTCAAACAAGCTTGGTTAACCTTGGGGAAGCCTTACTCTAAGCTCACCATCTTCAATCTCACCAAAGAAATCAAGAACATGGAAGTGGGTTTCCTGACTGGAAAAACATGCCCCAAAGATCAGCCAAAACGAAGCCTTTGCACTCGTTTCCTGGTCGAGGCTCCTGAATGAAAGTTGTAGAGCGTCTTAACAGCTTTCTAAACATATAAAGATCAAAAAATTTCATTGAGTAATGAAGTCTCTAGGACCGTTTTAGTGAGCTCCTTTCCTGCTGGGCAGAATGGAGTATTTGGTGTTTGTTTTGTTTGATTAAAGTGATAAAGTGATCAATAATGCTTGATATTTTCACTTGGATGCATCTTATCTTCTTGCCATGTGGTGTCATCTCCTCATTGGTTCATTTGGATTACCTTTATCCATCCATAATTGCAAGCAAGTCCCTTGCTTTATACATATTGTTTCCAAGTCCTTCCTTCCTTTTCTTATTTGCACCAAGGGGCTTCCATTCTTGTATATTTACTAAATCAATATGTTACAACTTATATGTTGCACTTCATTGTAATAGTGTGGCCCAATACCTCAAACAATCGTTGTGTCCAATTTTCTTTGTATTTTCTCTTTATCTCAGAAAGAATTCTCGCGGTTTCTCAATTGTTCTCATTTCCTTTAACTCTAGGATTTTATTCTCAATTCCATTTTCCTCTCATAATATATCCTTCCTTGGACTTCTAATATTTACTATTCTCAATTCATGATTCGCTCGCTTGATCGCTTAATCTCGTTATAAAGTCTCAGCGGTTTCTAGAACGTTCGTTTCACCATCTCAGGGGTTTTGGTTCTAAATTCTCGAATCAAATATAATAAAATCCTGACATAATTAAATCCTTAATTCCTCAAAATTAATATCTCATTTCTTGAATATAATAATATATAATTCACTTTCCG
Source organism: Saposhnikovia divaricata (assembly GCA_036435485.1). Lineage (NCBI taxonomy): Eukaryota > Viridiplantae > Streptophyta > Magnoliopsida > Apiales > Apiaceae > Saposhnikovia > Saposhnikovia divaricata. The sequence goes on from CM071601.1 coordinate 43,008,822, forward strand.
GTCAAATATTACACCAGAATACAAATTGGAATTTCTGAATTCCGATCGTCTTTATATACACTTATTTGCTCCGTGAATCACTAATATGACTTCGAAATATCCATACCATGTCTTGTACATAGGGTGGCGTGAAAATTTTCTTAATCCTCAAAATCACTATTCATCCACCAAATCACTATTCATTGATGCACTTCTTCATAATAGGAAAAGTTTTAATTCTACCGAAATTTTGGATTCTTACACTTAATATCAGAATCCTATGTTATATTTCATCTATTAGGCTTGACATTGGGCTCCTACATAGGAAGGACCCAACAAATAAAGGAGAGAAGACTAAGGGCTCAAAATTACTTCAATAAAATAAAAACAAGTAGAAAAATGAAGAGACCGAGGAGATAGAAATAGTATTAAATATAAGCATAAGTCTATTTGCATTTCCTACTTATGTCAAGTTCGAAGGCACATATTTGCCAATTGTCAACTTCGCTCTTGACAAGTTTTTTTTTTTTTTTTTTTTCGATTTGCTCTTGGCGAGATATTAGAACTCACTATTGGCGAGTTTTGAATTCATTCATGGCGAGTTTAAAGTTCATCTTATCAATTTTAGTGCAAAAGTTTCTTTTCTGGTCAGCAAGATGCACGAAATAGCTTTAAAGGTGCAGAAGCTTCTTAATCCTGCACTTGACTTGATTTGCACCGCATGTCTCTAGTAACGGCCAGTCAATGCCTTCAATAACTTCTTAGTTGCACAATTGACTTGATTTATTGGAACAATGTTATGTAAGCATTATGGACACCGCGGGGCAACTAGAAGAAGAGTCTGAGGTGTTCATTGCTGGGAAAATAACAACATGGTCAGAAGTTATTTTTTGTGCCCCCTGTTCATTTGATTCATTTGACCACTAAAAGGTTGAATAAAGATTTTGCTACTGAATTTGGGGAATTTATACAGGGCTGTCCCAAGTGCATCAAGCAAATCACTTCAGTCAAGGTATAGCTCGTAGTTTCAGATAGGAGTTCCATAGAAATTCTAGTCGGGGTCGAGATGGCTCAATCCTCGAGCAAGTCTGAAATTGTTTAACATCTGTGACTTGTGTTGGTTCTTACCAATTGCTTGTTTCACACGTGGGCATGGCTTACATGGCCAATTTTATCTCATGTAAAGTTTGCTGAATTTCATGACATCTGGTCGTGGAAGCTTCTTTACTGCAAGAGCTAGAAAAACTACATGACTTGTTGAACAAAGTGAAGTTAGAGGCGACATATGAACTTTCAGTTCCAGGCAAAAGTGAGCACAACCAAATTCAGCATCAGCCTTTTTCTCCTTCAAGAATTTTTTTCTCCTTCAAGAATTCTAAAGTTCACTGTTTGTCCACATATTCTTTGCAAAAACACCACAGCCAGGAACGGATGACACAGTTCTCTTGGAACTTGTGAAAGTGCAACCCAAAAACATGGTCCAAGGACAAAGATAAAAACTTGAATCGGATCCCAGAGCAGTTTGCCTCCATAATGTTCAGCTAATAGAGCTTTGCCATTTTCTACAGAGGGGCAACTAAGCCGACCTGTGTCGGTGGAGCTTTATGGCTTTTTATAAGCTCATATTTGTTGATTTTTAAAATTCGAACTTGTTGATTTTTCATCTCATTTCTGTCCAATTAGAAAATTAAACTCCCAAATAGGCTCTTTGGATTTTAGCAATGAGTAGTTCAACCTGAAGAGGGAAAAAAAGCTTGAACACGGCCACCTACACCATCCACAAGATGCCCCGCATAGTCTCTCCCTATAACACCGATAGCGGCTGAGTCATGTTTAAAAGCTCCACCACAAATTAAACTTAACCGTATTGGCAGGGGGGATCCACTGCAGTGAAGAATTGGTGAGGGTGCTCCTAGACTCCAGGCATCAAGTTTCTAACAAACCCAAGTATTCCGACTGAGCTGCAATACTAGACTTGATAGCTGAATTAGGATAACCAGATAGACCATTTTTTTTTCTTTTTTGTCAGGACCAGATAGACCAAATTTATTTGTACTTGACCAACTCTCAAACCTAGTGTGGTCCAGAAAAGAAGTCCAATTAATGTGGTTAAAAGTCCTTAATTTTTTGATAAAGAATAATAAGCTAGCATGAAAGCCCGTGCAAGGCACGGCCCCCATTTGAATTCGCACAATTTTTTTCGCAAATCGTGTTTGAATTGGTCATATCTTCATTTCAATCTATTCCATGTGCTTCGATTTATTTAAGGCCAACAGTTTATAATCGTTCAAATTTTGAAATATTAATGAATTCTAAATTTTGAGTATCATACAGAGCCAATTCTGAGATTAAGCCGCTCTTGCAATGGGACACCGAGAAGATGATGTAATTTAGGGGCACATCTTTTCTAATAAGTAAACAAATTTAAAAGTACATAGAGGCAAAATTGGGGCACATTTTGTTTAGGGTAGCACCAAAAATAGTTTAAGATATATGGAGTGCCGAAAAATAAATCGCATATATAGTTGAGTACAAAACTCAAATTCATTTGGAACTTTCAGTTTCTCAGGACCGACCTATGTATCATATTTGTAGCAGTACTCGTTGAATGTAAGATGAATGACCGATAATAATGATACATAAAAGTTACTCATTAGTGGCCAAGCACTATTGCAACAATAATGTATCGTTTAGTCAATTTTCTAGCAGTAACTTTTAAAAGATTATCACAATATATGCTATTTAGTTTGTTTCCATTAGCAATAGTAAACTAGTAAGAGGAGATAGGTGGATCAATAAATATGTGGTAGGAGATGTAATATAGCAGCAACAGCACAAACTGCTTTATTATTATGAAAATCAACTAAAATGTATGATATATGCATACAAACTAATACGCGCTACAGTGAAAAAAATATATTATTTTTTGTACAATCTTAAAATATCACTAATCGATCATTATGTTATAGGTAGTTATATATAATTTAACATCTTTGTTTAGTATATGTAATCTTGTTTATAATACTACATTATAATTCAACTATTCATTTTATTCATTTATTTAATCGATAATTTATATAGAATCCAAATCTAACATATCAGCTAATTCTGATTTTTTTATATAGATATATATTGTACCTAGTATCAATCATATTAAAGGTCTGTTTGGTATTGATGTTGAAGACCGCGATAACAGTTTTTTTATAGAAAATTTGGTTCAAAACCGCTTAGTAAATCTAAAAGCAATTTTTCAACAACATTTTTTATAAAAAAATTGCTTTAGGAAAAAAAATTATTTTTCATAATAACAACTTTTGTAGACAACAATTTTAAGTAAAGGCATCAAACCCCAACAATCACATATTAAACAAATTTAATAAAAGTTAATATAAAGTAGGATATAAATAAAAACTAAAAAAAAGACATAATTTATTCAATAGTTGTGAATTTAACTCCATTTGTATTTAGGGTCATAAATTCAATTCCCTTATTAAGACCAAAAAATCATTTTGTGTTTCCGTATATTCTGTATCATATGTCCAAATTCGATGGTAGATAAACTCACGTTGTCTTGTGTACCACGTAAATGCATATTCTGTTTTCATGGCATATTCATAATATAGATAAAAATATTATTGTATTATAATTTCATAAAACTATCATTCTAATTTCAGAACTAATTTATTTTTCGAAAATAATTTTCTTTTGTAATTATTAAAACACTTCTATCTTAAAATTTCAAAAGTGAAATTATTGTGATAGCTTGATAGTCGTGTAATGCACGACCTGAATTTTAACTATGATAATTTTATATACACATACATATCTCTCGTACAATAATCTTATACATATATTTTGAATGTCATTGTGTTAACACTATATTTTTTTTAATTTTAATTATAACTTATAGCCCGTGAAAGGAACGGACCACATTCTAATTCATGTAATATCTTTTGAATCTTGCGATAGAGTTTTTTCTATTCTCCTATCAGTCTGTTTTACCATTCATGTGCAACAGTCAATTGAAAGTCAACAATTGATAACTATTATAAATTCAAATTATTAGCGTATTTTAAGCATCAAAGATCGTTTTTATAGTGGTGCTTGTTTAATGTGAGAAGGAAAATCGACAAAAATGGTAAATAATAATTAATCGTCACCTATCAAGTATTACCTTGATAATAATGTATAATTTAGTTTGTTATTTAGTAAAAATCCTAAAAGAATCACCACGACAATTGTTTTTTTTAAATTATTTTTAAACGTAACCACAAATTTTTTATATATCTATTTTCCCTTCTACCCTTATCTACATCATATCTCCTCCAATTAATTACTGACTACCTACCTTCTCACTTTGATCTTTTTCCGACCACTATCCAGACACCTTACTATCTCTCAGATCCGCTACTTCCTCCAACCACGTCATATATGTACATTCTTCTTGCCCCACCACCTCTCTTTCATTTTTAATAGCCTCAAATTTGTTCATTCTTCCCTTTTTATCTTTGAAGTCTATCTAAAACAGGTATCTTGTCCACCAAGACACAAAACCCTACCCTAATTCCAAGGCACCCAACGCCTATATAACGACCTGATTCCTCACAATTAGAACTACATTTTATTGGCTTGATTTCTGATATTTTCAAGATACGTAGGCATCTTGTGAGGACCCGAGTTAAGTCACGAAACACTTGATTAGCCATTAAAGCTCGAAGCTCTTCCCTAACCCTAGCAATCAATACGCAATAAATACACCCTACTTTTTATTCCATAACATTTGGCGCCGTCTATGGGAAATGGATATCAACCATGGTTACCACTCGGAGAACACCAACACTTTCTAAAACCACTACCAGCACCACCAGACCCCCAACTACGGAACATGCACTAGTACAAAAATTGCATATGCATTTGTTAAAAAGGTCATTTGCGTCTATTTTCAGCAGACGCGTATGGAGGAGTCATATAAAGTATAAAGTATTTACGTTTGTTCCAAAACAGACGTATATATGTATTTGCTTCTGTTCTCAACAGACGTATAAAGTTGGAGAACAGATGCATAAAGTATAACTTTATGCAACTGCTTAGGAATTAGCAGATGCATAAGGTTATTTGCATCTATCTGGAACAGACACATATTGATTTAGAACAGACGCATAAACATAATCTTTTTGCATCTGCTTGGAATGACCAGATGTATACAGTATATTTTATGCGCCCGTCTTCAGAGAACAGACGCATATTGTATTTTTTTTAAAATTTCAGTAATATTTTTTTCTTGCCACTTGTTTATACATCTTACACACTAAAGGCCAGAGCTCATGCATAAAGTAAAAATGCAAATTGACAATAAAATGCTTCATAATAATTTTAACATCCAAAAATTCTTAATAATAATTATTATCATTGAAGTTAAAATCAAGTCACATCATGTGTTACATTACAATTTCTATAGTAGTGAAATTGAACAACACTAGTCTAGCTAGTATCCATAATCCAACTCTAATCAGCAACAAATCGAAAGACATCAAGATCAATAATGCGGTAGTAACTACTAAGCCATGCCAATCAGCAAAACAAGGAATGAAGAGCATATCGAGAGTATGTGAGTTGGTTGTGGTTCAGCTACAACACGATGTACAGCTTCACTGCATGCTATTTTTCCACCTGCTACATGGTTCAACAGTATTGATCCAGTACTAAAATCGGAGCTATCTGGAGAGTCTACGTATAAATCTGATAGCCTGCAAGACCCATCAGTTAAGACGGATAACTTAACCATACTTAGCGAATTACTAGAACTCACAGCGATGGATACAACCAACTGTAAGAGCAACTGATCCAGCATAATTCGAGTCCAGTCCCCCAATGACATCACCTTCAGCCAAAATAATTTGTCAAGAGATACTTATAAAACTCAGATGACAACTTCACAATTAATATGACTTTTAAACATGTACATTCTGTAAAATCATGAAAAGCATTTAAAAACCTGAAAGATAGCATGTGCTGCATTTAGTATTTCCATTCCCAGTGGTTGGGGACGTAAAGAAAGCAAAGCCTGTAAGAACATGACAGTGTGTCAACCGAAGCCAATTGAAACTGCTTGCAAATATTACAAGAAATCCAAAGACAAATAAGACCTTCAGTCCAGCAAGCAATGCGGAACATATATTAGTCACATTGGCTGCATGCTAGGCATATCTTCTCCCAGTTTTAAGACACTATTCCACTGTGCCAAGAAGAGACAACATCCCACCACAATCCTGATCATGTGGACTTCATTTAAAAATAATGAAAAAAAACAAAATAGAAATGTCAATGCAAATAGTCACAATCGGACATCCTTTAAAAAAACAAAATAGAAATGTCAATGTAAATAGTCACAGTCGGATAAATTATTGACACAAACAAATCATATATCTCACATATACACATGACACAAAATAATAGGTGGTCAACCAAAATAAAACAAATGCAGAATTGGGTGAACAACTTATAAAGCATATGCTTGTGATTTCTCTGACACTGAAACAACTATTGCTCGACGCGGACTAAGCCACAAAGGCAATGTTGGAGATAATCTCAAACAATCTTTTAAATAAGTTAACGTTTGATTTGATTATGATTTGTAGTATGTGATTTGATTTGGTCGAATGTATGTTTTCTTGATTTTAGGATCGTGAAATAAGTCATGGGTTGTTAGAGCTTGTTTAGGAAAGTAGTGTGTGTCGTGTTCTATTTTCTAGCTTGTAGTTTCCTTGTATTGCACTATATATTGTGAAGTGTTTGAAGTAATAAAATAAGAAGAAGAGAATACAATGTAGTCTTTTAATTTTTGTTTCTTCACATGTACATACACATATAGATATAGGTGTCTTATATACTTTTGTGTCTTGCCTACCCATAACTTGAAGTCATGGGAAGATCAAATCAAATACCCATAACTTGAAGTCATGGGAAGTTGTTGAATATTTTATTTTTCTGTTTTGATTTTTAAGTCATTCATCTATTTCAATTTCAAATACTTGGTATTAAAGCATCCAGGTGGTGTATGTCTTGTTGTTCCGCCGCCAGGTGGTGGTGAAGCCGCCGCTGGTGGTGGAGGCGCAGAATAAGTGATAGTTTCAGGTAGACGTAGCAGAAGGATGGTGGAAAAGCTGCATGTGTAGTATGGGATGCATGTGTAGTATGGGGTTGCCGAGAAAGACAAGGCAATGCCGGAGAAGCCTGCTGAAGGTAGAAAATGACATAGAGTGGCAGAAGGCCATGCAGAACGAGATGGAACACTCATGGAGGCAGGGACACGGAAGGTGTTTGATGGAATGTCTGAGAGAGATATTGGTTCTTGGAATGCAATGATCTCTTGATTCGAGCGTTCTCTATTTTTCGGTGAAATCGAATGGAGGTGAACGTGCGAGATGGGCAAACACGAAAAGTATAGCCATACGGGCTCAGATTATTAGCCATACGGGCTCAGTTTTATAGCCATACGGGCTCAGTTTAATAGCCATACGGGCTCAGTCGGATTAGCCATATGGGCTCAATCGAATCAGCCATACGGGCTCAGTTTAAAAACCATACGGGCTGGATGGATGCATCATACATGTTTGAGATTATGGGGGAGATTGTTGGAGATAATCTCAAACAATCTTTTAAATAAATTAACGTTTGATTTGATTATGATTTGTAGTATGTGATTTGATTTGGTCGAATGTATGTTTTCTTGATTTTAGGATCGTGGAATAAGTCATGGGTTGTTAGAGCTTGTTTAGGAAAGTAGTGTGTGTCGTGTTCTGTTTTCTAGCTTGCAGTTTCCTTGTATTGCACTATATATTGTGAAGTGTTTGAAGTAATAAAATAAGAAGAAGAGAATACAATGTAGTCTTTTAATTTTTGTTTCTTCACATGTACATACACATATAGATATAGGTGTCTTATATACTTTTGTGTGTTGCCTACCCATAACTTGAAGTCATGGGAAGATCAAATCAAATACCCATAACTTGAAGTCATGGGAAGTTGTTGAATCTTTTATTTTTCTGTTTTGGTTTTTAAGTCATTCATCTATTTCAATTTCCAATAGACAATTTTCCCTTGTAATGCTAGCAGTATGGCAAACATACGTTCAACAGACCCAAGAATAGCCCTGTGTATCATGACAGGTCTCTCCCTCTTACTTTCATCCTCAGCTGAGTACGACAAATTGAAACGAGAAGGAAGTTGGAAGTCTAGCTGTAATAGAGGTACAATCAAACAATAATTCGATTTGAGAAGACCATGACAGACTAAGTTTTGCATAAAACAATGTATAACTACCTGTAAGGTAGCACACTGGAACTTTCTTTTCATGGCATCAGAAACACTAATATCAATCTTTGGCCCATAAAATGGCCCATCCCCTTCATCAATCTGATACACGATGCTTTTAAAGATAAGTGCGGGTTTACATCTAAAAGGGATACAGAAATAATACAAGCCAAAAAAGAAGTCATGAATAAAAATAAAATGATATTGGCCATGATACTTCTTCCACCTTGTGAATAACATGGAAATATCAAAAAATGGTCCAGACTCATAAAACAGGTTAGGATGCCAGTTTATGAAAATACACAACTTAACAAGTGATTGGTGTTCAAGTGAATATGATGTTTTAGATACTGCTCTACATGGGTGCATACGCACTGCGTCTACCAGATACCACTAAAGGCTTCTTGATATTTGCTAAAAACCCACCTTCCATAACATTCGGAACTTGTTAACAGCTGTACTACACAGGCAAGTTAAAAAAGAGAAATGCTCGCAAACAACTACTCTGACTAAACCATACAATGGATAAAAGCAAACTATAAGACACTATTATCCATTATTTTGATGCATAAACTTGTATAGCTTTAAAAAATGTATGGGTAATGTAATTCAAAGTAAAAACAGAGTCAATTTGAAAGACATAGCTGCTCAACTACATGAACATCAACATGTAGATACACAAATATACATAAATAAGCAACTAAAGAAGATCTGATGCGTAAACATGAAGCAGAGTTAAATAAATAACATCAACAACAAGAACATAGAGAGAGAGAGAGAGAGAGAGAGAGAATTTTATGTCTTAAGGAAATTCTGCTTTAAAAATATAGAGCCAAAGCCAACTGGCCAACAAAAATAAGGTTATACTTGATATCGAAAATTAAGCTGGCCTTGTCTTGTAAACTTTAAGTTATAAATCTCATCAGTGCAGACGTACATAGAGTCACGGGGATTTGTTTACAAACATTTCAGAATTGGCCTGTTTTTGTGCTCAATCGTTCAGATATTAAGCTTTTTTGGATATCTGTACTTTTGGGCTGAATAAAACTAAGGTTTGAAGGTTTGATAAACTATCGGTCATATTTGTAACTACTTTATTTTCCACAAAAGGAGTCCAGTATTAATTGGTATTGGTATTTAAGCACAGTATTATCATTCAAATTCATATCGTATTTTCATTGGCATGTCATTAATTTTTACAAAGGGGAAAAAGATCCTTGGTTGTGAGCATAGAACCTAACAGCATCTTGAACATACAAATTTTAGAAAGCTGGCTAATTTATGAAAAATATAGCATAGTTCTAATCAACTTCTTTTTGAGCTCAGCTCCTATATAAGTATCTATCTTATTAATTAAATTTGACAGTTTGTGTCAATGATTTTGTCAAGTGTCTTCTTCATGCATTTTATTTATTCTGTCAAATAAAAATTACAATAAATTATCTAATCACTAAAGACAAATAACTAAGACAGTCAAAGTGAACCCAAACACCAAAATAAATATTGATTTCTGGTCCAGCAATTATGGAAAACACATCAAAGACTAAATTATGAAACCACATTGTAACGCCCCAGCTTCCCAATACTGAAAATATATATTATAATAAAATAGACATTGATATAGGGAAATTTTAGAAAATTTCGGCATGAATTATTCATAAATCGGACTATCCACCTGTAAATCAACCCAAACCAAATTCCAATTTAACAATTACACTTAATACACCAATGATTCCTCACTGGGATCGATTCCAGGTTATGGTATGAAACAAGAATCTAAACCATAAAAATTATTACAATTTCTTCTACTACTCTGATTTCAATAACTATACCGCTTAATCTGTAGCTTAACTCCAATCCGTGCTTACCCGCTTTAGCTTCGAGATCTATCCTGTAAAGGCTGCCTCATTGCTCTCATATGACTCGTACGATGTAGACATCCACCCTTATTCCTAACTGAAAGATTAGAGAAAATGAAGCAAGAGTGAGCCAAAGAATGCTCAGCAAGCGAACAGTATAGTGAAACAATAATACCACAATGATTCATTGGTGAACATATCACTGACCAACTTATCTCAAAGGAATAATTCACAATTACAGAAGCTCAAGAACTTTAAAGATATAACATTTTATTTAATTCAGGAAATGGAATAGAATTGGACTATTTTGCATTTTATTAATAAAAACAATAAGGTTAGGCTGCTGATCAGTCACGCACTAATCCCGGACAAACGCACACAGCAATGTCCTTTAATGGATCCACGGCACACATTGGCCTTAATAACTTCTGACCACGAATCTGGTCCGACCCTTTACGGTCCACATTAAAAAAAAAAACTAACAGTCCAATCCTAACTAAACATCAGGTGTCGGAACAATCGACCACCTCAACTGCCAAACACCCTGGACACTTTCGTTCCAGGTCAACATCTCAAATCTCACCAAGTAGAATAAGGTCGGGTAATCTCTGAATTAAATATCGACAAGTTCGATATGGAAAAAGGGGTATTGATTTAAGTCAAGCTACTAAAAGGATCAACGAAAACGATATAATCGACTTGGGGGTACAACAATTGAATATTCAGAATTAATGGAAATTATTAGAGCAGTTATATCAAGGATAAATCAAATGCATAAGAATCAAGTTATGATAATCATAATTCGCTGGAAATATAAGTGAAGTGGTTTACTTGAAAAAGAGGTGGAATAATATACTTGCAAGGGATATGGATGTAAATCAATTCACTAAAAGCATCAACAACTCAGTAGAATCAATTTGGGGCATAACAATTAAGTATTCGAAATTTCGGGAAATCAACGGAACAATTAAAGCAAGAGTAATTTGAATAAGCATATGAATCAGGTTTTTATAATTATAACTCATTTAAAAGATAATTGAAGCAATTTACTTGCAACATGAATAACAACAATTGTAATTATAAGATAAAGCAAGGGTATAGTCAAGTGCTAAGCATTTAATAAATTTACCAACACATTGTCAAGTTGAATCAACATAAGCGAATTAAGTAGTTTTAAAATAATCATTTGTAAAATAACTCCAAGACAATAAAATTGTAGGACAGGTTGAAGAAAACCTCTCCTAAAGGGGTCCATTGGTGAAAATCCGTTACCAAGTTTAAACTAACATGAGAGATTCGAATAGTTTAAAACGAAGATTTAAGAAATTCTCAATTACTTAAGGTCTCACTCATATCAGCTAAGCACTTATATAGGCTTCAACTGCCAGAACCGGCATGACAAATATGAGTTTAAATAATTAAGAAGATCTCAATTCATTCTTGGTTTTAACCGTCACTGAGCAACACAAGCCTCAACAACAGTATAAACCTCGAATTAATTTACAATAATTTGAAGAAAACGCTCTTTGAAGAATATTAATAATGACGGGAAATATTTATATAAAATAATTTTTAAAAGAATCGACACCTGAACAATAGGTGAAGAGAATAAACAATGACAGAATAATTTTGAGAATGAGTGTTTGTAAATTAATAGAAGAAGAATGTCACTGAAAGTAAAATAAAATAAAATAAAGGGTATGGGCACTAGCAAACATGGTTTAAAAGAAATATCGTAAAATCAACAGAACAGGTTCACATTATTTAGAATAAATATGAAGAATATAATTGCTTGCAAGAAGGAATTTCGAAAGAACAATAAATAATACAAAAGGTTTCACATCACTTAAACAATAAGTGAGGAATAGTAAACTTGCAACTAATTTGACAGAAATATTGTATAAATAACAGAAACATACTTATCCTACTTGAACAATAAGTAGGGAATAGTATACTTGCCTCAATTCATAGGGTTTCCATTTCCAATACTTTAACACTTTATCATTTTACATCTGTCTCTACTTCTTTATACATTGATCTTTGTTCGATCCCACGTCTGTCTTTCTTTTATCACTTGTCAGTGTCTACCCGAGCACACTCGTCCACTCCAATAATTATTCCATTCCTCGAGGTCCCATCTAGACGTACGCTGACTCTTAGTTGGCCTCCTACTGGTACCTATATACAGGTAAAGTACTATTTTAGTACGATAACAACCTTAACCGTCCACTCTATTCTACCCCATCATATCTTATTATGCTTTATAATTATAACACGAATAGCACATAAAGACCATCACTTACTCAAAATAGCATAGTGAAATCCGATAAACCACATAAGCACTTAGCCCATAATATCAATTTACACTTATACCTGTTAACATGTATATCATATCTGTTTACAAATACTACTTTTCAATTTACTATGCAAATTACAAAATAATTCTAACAAAAATTGGACAGCACCTCCTTTAAAATATGACCTATCCTGTTGTGATAAAATCGAACCAATCAAAAATCCAGTATCATTTGCTCTATAATTAACTCCATACAATCTCAGAGTTATCACAATCATACAAACATATACTCTTTACATCTTCTGACAATCCGCATATTTAACATTCAACATATATACACTTCACTTTAGTACTCAAAATCACTTCGATACACTTATTAGAATCCAACAAATATAATTATCATTCTTAACAAAACATACTAGCCACTAATCATGTAAACACATTCATTAGCTATTAACAATTATCAATACGTATTAGCTAATACTTAACAATCTTTATAAACCTCAAAATTAATATAATCTTTATAATTTAATAGTTTCGAAAATTTAACCAACAATCAAAGATTTACCATGCAGTGGAACTACTTCACAATTGACACATAAAATCGATTAACTACATAAATCAAGAGCCCTTAATTCACAATTATTCTTTAATTGCCTGAACCCACTTCTTCCTCTTCTCATCCCATGAATTTCAAATCAATCTTCTGAACCTCCTCATTACTCAATCTATCAACACCCAACACCCACATATGTTCATCCAAAAACATCCCGTCTTACACTACCATAACCTTGACAACACTCCTGCTCAATCACATTAACTCTCAAATCATCTCCCAATCTCACACTCCTCTTATTCCTATACATACTCTCCCTAAAATGCCATAACCAAATAAGTATTGCACCAACTACAAGTGCAACATCACACTTCCCAGTCGCAAGTGACCCAACAGTAGTGACAACAAACTCATGAGTACCCGGTAATGAACCCTTTCCCACCGGCTAGACAACAACAGAATCCTAGCAGCTTCCGCAACCTCCTCAACTCACATTCCGCTTTCGAAATAGCAGTCCCTTTACCAAAAAAAAAATCGAAGACTTCTCAGCTTTGTTCCTCTGCACTTACCACGCTCACCTACTACACATACATCCCTCCCTTATCTTTCCAGTCTCCATTTTCGATTATACAGTCCCCAAAACAACCACACCATAACCAGTCAATCTTCGACAACCAACAACCCAACAAAATTCTATTAACTCACCATCAACTACCTCATACACCCAGCTGCACCCCTGTTACAATTCACGACACACCCAGCAGATTAACAGAGTCTTCGATTTGTAGTGAAAACAAAACCACGGCAACCATACAACTCAACTGACACACAGGTATATACATGCCTGCAACCATTCGACCAAAACCAAAACATTACGATTGAGCACTGAAAACTCAAACCCATCAAAATCGAATACCCATCAAAATCGAATACCCATAATTCGGTTACAGCTATACACGCACGATGAACACTAACGCAGCAACATACATATCCAACAAGTTCGAAATCGAACTTACAGCAGGAAGAAACAACAATTTCAGTGGTGTCTCGGTGATATCAATACATCCCCAAACTCGGCAGCCCACACACACATCCATTCCTGTATACGCACACACAGCTCACACCTATGACCCATGAACGCTCGCACAATACAGCAGCCACACCGAGCAGAATAAACGGAGGGGAGAGAGATTTAGGAGAGAGCAGCGAGAAAGAGATGTGGGAGATTGAGGGAGAGATTAGAGAGAAGAAGAGAAATTGATAAATTCCTAGAGAGAGATGAGTTTCTCGAGAGTTCTCGAGAGGAAAAGAACACAGCGTACCCGAGAAGCCAGAAAGAAGTCGCTGCTTTTGATTAAAATGGTTAAGGGAAAAATCTGAAAAATCATAATTCTGAAAAAAAAAAAAACTCTTAAATCAATTACATAGCTTTTGAAAATCAAATTTTAAACATAAAACTAATATAAAAATAAATTTAAAAATCATAAAAGAAATTTTATATAACTACAAACATCCCCATATTTTTAAAATATTTTTAGGATCAATAACGAATTAAATATGAATTTTACAAATAACGATCCTTTAAATGCAATAAAACTTTTAAATCCATTTTAAAATAGTTAAACACCAAAAGTAATTCTCCCAATAATTTTAAAAACTAAATAATTACGCAAAGATAATATTACAAAATTTTCATGATTTTTATCAACTCCAATGATTTTATAAAAATCTCGTAAGATCAATAATGCATATTTAAATAGATTTAACTCGTCACAATTCAAATAAAATTACACGGACCCACATTTGACATATTCATCATCATATAAACACGTAAACATGATGTCACATAAATTCAATCCCAAAAAAAAAAAAATTCACCTCATGTAATCCACATTTAATATTAAATAATAATAATTATAAATAGGAAATTTCTAAGGCGTTATATCCTTCCCCCCTTAATAGGATTCTGTCCTCAGAATCGACCGTAAAAAAAAACGGTATTCTCAACCATTTCTCTATCAATTCCAAGTCATTTCTTTCATTCTAAAATTCCTTTATATCAATTCATATCTCTCTAGGCTCGTCCTGTAAGCCCGTAAATTCCAACATAAACTTAAACCTTTGGTTTACATGTCTCCTTAATTCTAGATACTTATTACTCGTACGTGACGATCCTTTTCTACCGAAAATCGGACATGACCTATTCGTATAATGGACTATGCCCTGTATGAAAGTACCTCAATTACTAATAAAATCATCCATAAACAATTCATTCATATATATTACTAAAACAAAACCTGTCTTGACTCGCAGTAACAGGTACATAAATAAATATTTAACACAAATATCCAATGATACCACTTCTACGCTCCTACTCATAATTATGAATCATCAAAATTTAAACTCTGCACATTATAATCCCCATATTTATCAATATCTTGTTTCTTTGAACGATTCCATTCTTCTACAGTCCACTCCTTAACCTTCTGCTTCATTCAATTCATCTTGGTACTTCTCACTTTCCTCTAATAATTCATTTGCAATAATCTAGACCTTTGGATCTTCCATCTATAACTTCCCAAATTCTTTGAACATTTCCTTGAGCATTGCATGCCTATTTAATCTTTCTGGTTCATCCGATTTCACTGATACTTGAGCGGTTTTTTGATCTCTTCTTTCACTCCTAAAAGCTTTCACCTTTATCCATTCATTTCTTGACTGGTACGCTTGTCTACTGTTGTAGCTATCTTGGTAAAATCTTTGTCAATCCTTCAATAATTCCTAGCTGGTCCTTCAAAGTTTTCGATCTCCGCCAGCGTCTTAGGCTGTTCCTGATTCATTTCTGTTTCGTCATCACGACATTTACTTCGATCCTTTCGTCATATCTTGAAAATGTATTTCTTCCAATTGCAAAGATCATACTTAGTAATCATATACATGTCATTTCTATATCCTCAAATATCTTGTTATGTCTTCCGATCTTAAATCCTTGAACTTGATTACATTCCTGGATTTCAAAATCTCCTAGGTCTTACATTCCTTTCCAGTCGAATTTCACATCCTCTATTAACAAAATTCTTGAAAATTTCCTGGTTTTCTGTCTTCCTTTTCTTACCGTCTCTTTCCATCTGCGTAAACTCACTCTTACTCTTAATATTAGTGATCCTCTGACTATATTCGCACAAGTTATTAACTCCACACAGTCACTTTACTTCCTTATCCAAAGCTTCAATTCTTGATAAAATTCTTTAGAAACGAACCGTCCCACTTTACCTTGTCTTACTCAAGTTATCTCATTCCGTCTCTAAACTTTTATATCTGACAATTTATCTCCAACATCCAAATTCCTGTAATATCTTATCTACTGTATCCATATTGAAAATATATAATAAGCAAGTATTCTTCAACAATCTTTCCTCCACGATAACCTTCACATACCAATTATATCAATCCTCGCTATATTTTCGACTTTAACAAAGTTATCATTTCATGTCCTTATCATCTACTCCTTAACCATAATCAGTTTCTCCGTATTGTTGAATTTTGTACGTGTTTTGTCAATCCACTGCGTAATTTAACTTGATATTCACTCTCTGCTTTAACTTCAATTCTCAAGCCTGCTCATCAAATTTTTCATTCGACGTAAATGTACCTTGTACCACTTAGATGTCATTGTTTCCATCTTTACTACTCTCAATCACTGATAGCTTTAGGATTCATAAGGGTTTATAACAAAAGAAACCAATACAATGGACATATGTTAGCAAGTATGAATAAGTTGAATTTTGTATGATATGGATTTGATAAAAGAATTTACCGAGAGATCAGAATGATCATTAAACTGTTTCCAGGTTGAATTTGTCACTTAGGTCAATCGCCATAGTACAGAAAGGTGGCCAGCCTTCAGTACTTTCATGACAAACACAATCAGTGGCGTCCCACCAGACTTCTATCACATAGATAGATGTCCCTGGATCCCCTATATACATAGGGTTGTTCTTCCCAGTCAGAATAAATAAGGTTAAGTATTCAAAGAGAAACAAAAAGAATTCAAAAGTTTCAAAAAGTTTATAGATATACAATGTTGAATAAGGAATAGCAATTATTCGGGGAAATTAGAAAGAATTCAAGGGTCTCAATAATTTATATGCATAATGTTGAATCAAGTTACCCCTGGAAAATAGAGGTATCTTTGAAAAATAGAAATGTGTTTAAATGAATCTGAAAAAGTCGTCATCAATTGAAATATAGTTGATTATCAAAGGTGATGGGGTATTATCAAGATAAGAAGAAACAGAAAGAAAGGTTGAATCGAATCTCCTTAAACAATAAACTAAATGAAATCAACTGCTAGTAATGAATAACCACGCCATTCCTCTAACCCATGCCAGTAATCGCATTTCACATCTTGTTTTCAATCCTTTCGCACTTTCTATATCACTCGCGGGGTAACTAAAGTCGCAAAAGAAATTCTAGAACATACACGAAGGTCTACACGTGACATCCTCCAAGCTGGTAACTCCGATCGTCTATTTAACGTAGGCGGCGCCGAATCAACTACCTCGTCCAAAGTCGTACCTTCGAATGAATCGAATTCTGGCTCGCGTGATATGTCGAAATACTAACTAACGTCGCAACTGTTGTCCTAATAACCTAAGGCGAATCTTATCCTAAATCGTTCTATCTAACGTCCCACTTAAATACCTATACTTAATTATCCTAACTTGTTTCAGTGACCATAACCTGTCGCTCTGATACCAACCTGTAACGCCCCAGCTTCCCAATACTGAAAATATATATTATAATAAAATAGACATTGATATAGGGAAATTTTAGAAAATTTCGGCATGAATTATTCATAAATCGGACTATCCACCTGTAAATCAACCCAAACCAAATTCCAATTTAACAATTACACTTAATACACCAATGATTCCTCACTGGGATCGATTCCAGGTTATGGTATGAAACAAGAATCTAAACCATACAAATTATTACAATTTCTTCTACTACTCTGATTTCAATAACTATACCGCTTAATCTGTAGCTTAACTCCAATCCGTGCTTACCCGCTTTAGCTTCGAGATCTATCCTGTAAAGGCTGCCTCATTGCTCTCATATGACTCGTACGATGTAGACATCCACCCTTATTCCTAACTGAAAGATTAGAGAAAATGAAGCAAGAGTGAGCCAAAGAATGCTCAGCAAGCGAACAGTATAGTGAAACAATAATACCACAATGATTCATTGGTGAACATATCACTGACCAACTTATCTCAAAGGAATAATTCACAATTACAGAAGCTCAAGAACTTTAAAGATATAACATTTTATTTAATTCAGGAAATGGAATAGAATTGGACTATTTTGCATTTTATTAATAAAAACAATAAGGTTAGGCTGCTAATCAGTCACGCACTAACCCCGGACAAACGCACACAGTAATGTCCTTTAATGGATCCACGGCACACATTGGCCTTAATAACTTCTGACCACGAATCTGGTCCGACCCTTTACGGTCCACATTTAAAAAAAAACTAACAGTCCAATCCTAACTAAACATCAGGTGTCGGAACAATCGACCACCTCAACTGCCAAACACCCTGGACACTTTCGTTCCAGGTCAACATCTCAAATCTCACCAAGTAGAATAAGGTCGGGTAATCTCTGAATTAAATATCGACAAGTTCGATATGGCAAAAGGGGTATTGATTTAAGTCAAGCTACTAAAAGGATCAACGAAATCGATATAATCGACTTGGGGGTATAACAATTGAATATTCAAAATTAATGGAAATTATTAGAGCAGTTATATCAAGGATAAATCAAATGCATAAGAATCAAGTTATGATAATCATAATTCGCTGGAAATATAAGTGAAGTGGTTTACTTGAAAAAGAGGTGGAGTAATATACTTGCAAGGGATATGGATGTAAATCAATTCACTAAAAGCATCAACAACTCAGTAGAATCAATTTGGGGCATAACAATTAAGTATTCGAAATTTCGGGAAATCAACGGAACAATTAAAGCAAGAGTAATTCGAATAAGCATATGAATCAGGTTTTTATAATTATAACTCATTTAAAAGATAATTGAAGCAATTTACTTGCAACATGAATAACAACAATTGTAATTATAAGATAAAGCAAGGGTATAGTCAAGTGCTAAGCATTTAATAAATTTACCAACACATTGTCAAGTTGAATCAACATAAGCGAATTAAGTAGTTTTAAAATAGTCATTTGTAAAATAACTCCAAGACAATAAAATTGTAGGACAGGTTGAAGAAAACCTCTCCTAAAGGGGTCCATTGGTGAAAATCCGTTACCAAGTTTAAACTAACATGAGAGATTCGAATAGTTTAAAACGAAGATTTAAGAAATTCTCAATTACTTAAGGTCTCACTCATATCAGCTAAGCACTTATATAGGCTTCAACTGCCAGAACCGGCATGACAAATATGAGTTTAAATAATTAAGAAGATCTCAATTCATTCTTGGTTTTAACCGTCACTGAGCAACACAAGCCTCAACAACAGTATAAACCTCGAATTAATTTACAATAATTTGAAGAAAACGCTCTTTGAAGAATATTAATAATGACGGGAAATATTTATATAAAATAATTTTTAAAAGAATCGACACCTGAACAATAGGTGAAGAGAATAAACAATGACAGAATAATTTTGAGAATGAGTGTTTGTAAATTAATAGAAGAAGGATGTCACTGAAAGTAAAATAAAATAAAATAAAGGGTATGGGCACTAGCAAACATGGTTTAAAAGAAATATCGTAAAATCAACAGAACAGGTTCACATTATTTAGAATAAATATGAAGAATATAATTGCTTGCAAGAAGGAATTTCGAAAGAACAATAAATAATACAAAAGGTTTCACATCACTTAAACAATAAGTGAGGAATAGTAAACTTGCAACTAATTTGACAGAAATATTGTATAAATAACAGAAACATACTTATCCTACTTGAACAATAAGTAGGGAATAGTATACTTGCCTCAATTCACAGGGTTTCCATTTCCAATACTTTAACACTTTATCATTTTACATCTGTCTCTACTTCTTTATACATTGATCTTTGTTCGATCCCACGTCTGTCTTTCTTTTATCACTTGTCAGTGTCTACCCGAGCACACTCGTCCACTCCAATAATTATTCCATTCCTCGAGGTCCCATCTAGACGTACGCTGACTCTTAGTTGGCCTCCTACTGGTACCTATATACAGGTAAAGTACTATTTTAGTACGATAACAACCTTAACCGTCCACTCTATTCTACCCCATCATATCTTATTATGCTTTATAATTATAACACGAATAGCACATAAAGACCATCACTTACTCAAAATAGCATAGTGAAATCCGATAAACCACATAAGCACTTAGCCCATAATATCAATTTACACTTATACCTGTTAACATGTATATCATATCTGTTTACAAATACTACTTTTCAATTTACTATGCAAATTACAAAATAATTCTAACAAAAATTGGACAGCACCTCCTTTAAAATATGACCTATCCTGTTGTGATAAAATCGAACCAATCAGAAATCCAGTATCATTTGCTCTATAATTAACTCCATACAATCTCAGAGTTATCACAATCATACAAACATATACTCTTTACATCTTCTGACAATCCGCATATTTAACATTCAACATATATACACTTCACTTTAGTACTCAAAATCACTTCGATACACTTAATAGAATCCAACAAATATAATTATCATTCTTAACAAAACATACTAGCCACTAATCATGTAAACACATTCATTAGCTATTAACAATTATCAATACGTATTAGCTAATACTTAACAATCTTTATAAACCTCAAAATTAATATAATCTTTATAATTTAATAGTTTCGAAAATTTAACCAACAATCAAAGATTTACCATGCAGTGGAACTACTTCACAATTGACACATAAAATCGATTAACTACATAAATCATGAGCCCTTAATTCACAATTATTCTTTAATTGCCTGAACCCACTTCTTCCTCTTCTCATCCCATGAATTTCAAATCAATCTTCTGAACCTCCTCATTACTCAATCTATCAACACCCAACACCCACATATGTTCATCCAAAAACATCCCGTCTTACACTACCATAACCTTGACAACACTCCTGCTCAATCACATTAACTCTCAAATCATCTCCCAATCTCACACTCCTCTTATTCCTATACATACTCTCCCTAAAATGCCATAACCAAATAAGTATTGCACCAACTACAAGTGCAACATCACACTTCCCAATCGCAAGTGACCCAACAGTAGTGACAACAAACTCATGAGTGCCCGGTAATGAACCCTTTCCCACCGGCTAGACAACAACAGAATCCTAGCAGCTTCCGCAACCTCCTCAACTCACATTCCGCTTTCGAAATAGCAGTCCCTTTACCAAAAAAAAAATCGAAGACTTCTCAGCTTTGTTCCTCTGCACTTACCACGCTCACCTACTACACATACATCCCTCCCTTATCTTTCCAGTCTCCATTTTCGATTATACAGTCCCCAAAACAACCACACCATAACCAGTCAATCTTCGACAACCAACAACCCAACAAAATTCTATTAACTCACCATCAACTACCTCATACACCCAGCTGCACCCCTGTTACAATTCACGACACACCCAGCAGATTAACAGAGTCTTCGATTTGTAGTGAAAACAAAACCACGGCAACCATACAACTCAACTGACACACAGGTATATACATGCCTGCAACCATTCGACCAAAACCAAAACATTACGATTGAGCACTGAAAACTCAAACCCATCAAAATCGAATACCCATCAAAATCGAATACCCATAATTCGGTTACAGCTATACACGCACGATGAACACTAACGCAGCAACATACATATCCAACAAGTTCGAAATCGAACTTACAGCAGGAAGAAACAACAATTTCAGTGATGTCTCGGTGATATCAATACATCCCCAAACTCGGCAGCCCACACACACATCCATTCCTGTATACGCACACACAGCTCACACCTATGACCCATGAACGCTCGCACAATACAGCAGCCACACCGAGCAGAATAAACGGAGGGGAGAGAGATTTAGGAGAGAGCAGCGAGAAAGAGATGTGGGAGATTGAGGGAGAGATTAGAGAGAAGAAGAGAAATTGATAAATTCCTAGAGAGAGATGAGTTTCTCGAGAGTTCTCGAGAGGAAAAGAACACAGCGTACCCGAGAAGCCAGAAAGAAGTCGCTGCTTTTGATTAAAATGGTTAAGGGAAAAATCTGAAAAATCATAATTCTGCAAAAAAAAAAAACAACTCTTAAATCAATTACATAGCTTTTGAAAATCAAATTTTAAACATAAAACTAATATAAAAATAAATTTAAAAATCATAAAAGAAATTTTATATAACTACAAACATCCCCATATTTTTACAATATTTTTAGGATCAATAACGAATTAAATATGAATTTTACAAATAACGATCCTTTAAATGCAATAAAACTTTTAAATCCATTTTAAAATAGTTAAACACCAAAAGTAATTCTCCCAATAATTTTAAAAACTAAATAATTACGCAAAGATAATATTATAAAATTTTCATGATTTTTATCAACTCCAATGATTTTATAAAAATCTCGTAAGATCAATAATGCATAATTTAAATAGATTTAACTCGTCACAATTCAAATAAAATTACACGGACCCACATTTCACATATTCATCATCATATAAACACGTAAACATGATGTCACATAAATTCAATCCCAAAAAAAAAAAAAATTCACCTCATGTAATCCACATTTAATATTAAATAATAATAATTATAAATAGGAAATTTCTAAGGCGTTATACACATTGTTAAATTATAAAATTATTTAGATAAATGATAATCCCGTACCGTATGCATATGCAATGGACATATTGTTCTCGCTTCGCACAATACTTTCCCCATCCGCATACAACACAATCTCCTCTCTTAACTTAATTTCTTTCTGGCTGAATCAAATTAAAAATTTTATATACACTAATTCAAATTAAACCCCCGAACTATTACAGGCTACAATAATTACAATGAACTAAATAATTCAAGTACCTGAGAGGCCAAAACCCAACAGTTACAGTCACATTTTCCTTAGATCTCTGCACATCTACAGGCATTGTCTCGGAGTAATAAAAGTGTTGGTCCCGGAGTATATTGCAGAAGGGGGGGTTGAATGCAATATAGATAATTCCAAATCTTTAACTCAACAACAATGATAAAGATCGTAAGCTATCTATACAACAAATGCAAACACAAGTAGTAACTCAAGATGTTCTCACAAAATAAATGTTTTATTTATTTTGTGAAGTGTTGCTACAACCTCGAGAAAAAGTATTTTCTCAAGCTTCGACTTCTTGAATCGATTACAGAAAGAATGAGAGATGTTTATCTATAAAGACTAATCTTCTCTAACATCTCTATCACATGGGTTGTGGAGCCGCTGGCATTTTCAAGTGGCAGCTCCTTACAAATTGCACACCCATGTGACTTTCCTAAAATGCTATACAAACAGACTATCATTAAGCATAAAGCAATCTGGGTTCTTTCTAAAACTAGCTAAAACAATTCTAGTAGATGTAAACTTGTCATACTTTTGAATTGTCGAGCTTCATCTTGTGATCTCTCAAGCTTCGGTCGTAGTCTTGCAGGTCTGCTACAATCTTTGACAAGATGTAGCAAATCTGTTTCTTGAACATCTAAACTGTCACGGGTTTGACTGAGATAAATCCCCAATTCAAATATTCCATTGAGACAGTAACCTTTGACGCCAAGTTTGCTGTCATGAGAATATTCCTTGGATGATAGTATGAGTCCCCGCCAATGATGCTGTCGGGACTTTCAAACTTGCTGTCAAAGTGTGAGGATGTTGATGTCTTCATGCTTCCGCCAATGTTGCTATCAGATGAAACTTGCTGTCATCACCTTGCAACATGGTGTCTTCTTGTAACCTTACTGTCAATGTTGTTACAGTAACATTTATTCTTTCTGTCTTCCTTATGTATGTCTTGAGGCTTGAACAAATGTATGAACTTCTTCCAAGAGATACATTTATTACATGACAGTAGTTTATTCGATTACAAAGACACACTATGGCTGTGACAGTATGTTCTACTTAGTCTATACAAATAAAACTAAGTACTAGTTAAGTTGTCTCTAAGCTATTACCCATAAATCCTAACAGTCTCCCCGAATTTGTTTTTATGGACAACAACAAATTTACAATTAAAGCATGCTGACAACTTAACTAACATAGATCAGAATAGTTAAAACACCATGTCTGATGAATGTTAAAGAATCAAGAATATAACATTGATGTTCCAACTGCAAATCAATTACTCATTTATGTTGAGCAAATAAGAAATTTTACTTAGCTTGATTTTAGCACTTCTCAGCTGTCTAGATTCTTCCCTCTCTTTTGAGAGCTTCTTGTTTTGCCTTCTTGAGGTCTTCTACTAAAGCCTTTTCTTCTGGAGTTTTAGCATCATCTTCAATGTCTTCAATGTACCCTTGAATCACTCGAGAAGGAAACACTTTAGCATCTTTCAGGTCAAACCAAGTTTTGAAGTCATAGGTATATGTTCTGAACTTTAAGATTTCTTCGATGACCTTGAATCTTCTTCCAGGAAAAGCATTGAGGGATACTCTCCTTTTTCTGTCTAGTTTTGGATCTTCATATCTCCTTTCAAACTTGTGAGATGATCCAACAACTATGTAGTAGAGATTCTTCAAGATACTAGTCCTCAGTTTGTGAAAACTATCTGCATAGATTTCTTCTTTTCCATCTATAATTCTGAGAGGATCTTTCAGCACACAGGGCTGATAATCTGCTTTCTCACTATTCATTTTGTTGACCTTCTTGCAACTTTCTTTCAGTTGAGCTTCTAGATTTTCAGCAGTTTTCTTTGGCAGACTTGGGTGGTTTATCAGCATTTTTGAATTCTTCTTCAGTAGCCCTGAATGCTTCTGCTGCTTCATTGTAACGCCCCCAGATCCGGGGTCAGGGATCGGGTCGTTACGGTCTCATAACTCATACATAATACTTGACTTTAGTCCAAAATCAATAAGTAGCATGCTATGACCCCACAATAATATCCACTCACACACACACAGATATAGTCCCAGAGATGAAATTGAGATAAGTCTTATAAAAGGGTTTGCGAATAAAAGTTATTACAATCCAAAAGGATAACATCATAAGTTTAAAAGTTTTTCCGTTGATTACATTAATTATACATATAGTTAAACAGGAAACAAAAGCTGTCTAACTATGCTACCTCAGCAATGGCGGCTAGCATCTCAGCGGGGATTCTGGTGGGTCGGGTAACCCGCTTGCGCCGAGTGCGCCTGACGCGAGCCATCTGTCCTAGCTGTTGTTGTGACATGATAAATAAGCAAGGGTGAGCAATAGCCCACCAATAATTATATAACAGGACAGTGATAGTATATAACAGTACGAAGTATCATTATTTCCATATGCCATGCATTAACGAAGTTAGTGCCAGTATAATATAAAGGATGAAGTTACAAGGTAACTTAAAGTGTTTATTTTGTGGAAATATCTGCTAAGTCAAAATAGCAAGATATTATCATTTATCATATACTTGCAAGGAAAATATTGCAATTCCAGTTATTAACATTTTTCGAAGTCCTACAACCTGAAAGAAGTCTCTTCGACACGTGTTGCGGAAGGCACCGTCAACCTGAAAGAAGTCTCTTCGATACATGTTGCAGGGAATTCCCAATTTGGGAGATGAACCAATACTGGAGTTATCACGCGCCAGCTGTCCCACTCCCTGATGATCAGTCGGGGATGGTACAGCCCAATATAGTTTACTACCGGTAGAAGGAAGAACTGACGGCTCCACTTATCAATGGCCTTTAATAGTAACTCCCTGGCCAATGGTTAGGCCTTGTGATGGACCGCGCGACTCGGCCTCTTACACACGACTCCTAGTTCGAATAAATCCACAGCATTGAAACGTAGAGTTCGTCCTCCCTTCCCCAAGTGAAATACTTGTTGATAAGACTCCACAAAGTAGTCGTATCTAGTTGGAAAGGAAAATTCACCAACATTTCCCAAGCTTTTGCTTGTTAATGGATATCAACTTGTTCCAACAATCTTACCCCTCGAATGATGAGAAGGTACACACAGACTTAATGAGTCCATAGCAACCAAGTTGCGAGTGAAAAGGATAAATTATGACCGGGAAGTCAACAAGATAAATAACCTTTCTCGAGTAAGGTTCCCATATAATTTAAGAGATAGATTCGAGTGAAGAATGGAATCTTGAGGACCTTTCTTAATATAATATTAATTGTATGACTCCGAAGAATTTTCAGAATGATCGAAGGTCGAAGATAATATTTGACAAAGAATAAACAACATTGAAGTTGTTTCCAAGTATTGAATAAATATTTATCGAATATTTATTGAGTCGGAAGCATTTAATGCATGAAAGAATCTTTTTAATCAGAGTATTTCTCAAAATAATCCTCGAAGGAATATGAAGAAAATATTTATTGAATAAATAATTACTTAAATGAATATTAAAAATAACATTCATTTAATACTTTTGAAAGGAATTTTTGGAATAATATTCGTTAAGTAAATAAGACTTCAAATTAATATTCAAAAAAAAATAATATTCATTTAATAATAAATAGATTAAATGAATATCCAAGTGATATTTATTTAATAAATCAAAACTTAAATGAATATTCGAGAATAACATTCACTTAATACATGATGTTCTAAATGAATATCCGAATGATATTTATTTAATAATCGAAGATTTTACAGAAATATTTGAAATAATATTCGATAGATGAATCGACTTTGAATGAATATTGAAAAATAATATTCATTGAATAGATAACGCTCAAATAATTATTTGAAGTAATTATCGTTAATTAAATAATCTCAGACGAATATTCAACTAATAATCGTCAACCAAATAATGGAAATTATTTACTTAAATATTTCCCTCGAAAATAATTACGATATATCAAGAAGTACTGACTCCCGGTCTATATTCCACAAATAGGATTCATATGCCCTTCTCTAAGGGTCTTAACACCATCCAGCTTATAATCGATATATTAACTATCTACTTATAAGCCAAAGAACAATCAGGGAACAAGTATATCAATATGACTTGAAAGTAGGCATGCATGCTATGGCATATGTATAACAGAAAGCATATATATTCACAACAACAGCATAAAAAGGGAAAGTTGAAACTTGCCTGGTAATTGAGTACGAGTAGGGGTAGTGGTAGGGTATCCCGGGTCAGCTCGACAATCTATAAATAGCCAAGAGATTCGAGGTTAATCGCTTAACGCTTTTAAAAAGGTTAAGTATTAACTTAAGTCGAAACATGTTTTCGAATTATCTCTTTATACCCCTTTTTAGTGTAACTCTTTTTATTACCGATACGATTCGACATTTGTTCATCATTAAGACATGTCATCGTACTCACACTTAGTGTATACTTAAGTCATATAAGTTCTAAATTCGATCGATTACGAACCAAGATTATACCTCGAGTTTTATCGCTCGTTTTCTAAGTTATAACCAAAGTTATACTTTTAAGGGGTTCGTTCGCGTTTAACCTAGATTCAAACATTTTTATAAAATCGAAAAACGATCCGATTCATATGAGATTTTCTCTCACACCTTCCTTTTTACCTTTATTATTTAATTACCAAGATTCGCCACTGACTTACATATTTTACAAGGGTTCAATTTCAGTTACGAATTCTCGTTTACGGTTTCGAACCACTTTTAGTAAACCGACCGTAACTCCTAAACCGTAAGTCCGTTTCACACGTTCTTTATATCAAAATGAAGCTCATAACATAATATATCTAATCATGGCAGAAAAGTTTCTGGACAGTAAGGTTTTGACATGAAAAATGGCATACAAAACATGATATTGTAAAATCGGACATTATAACCGCTATGTTTACTCGTTTTCCAAAGTTTTTACACTTTATCACGATCACACCATGATCAAATCAACCACTCCAACACATGATAAACATCATGACTAGTCTAACAACATCTCATATTAACCATCTCATGGTTCATAAACCAAATCACAACCATAATCAACTAATAACATGGATCTAAGCATATCATAACATACTAACACTAAATCATCCATAAAATCTCAAAGTAACACCAAGGGTTTTCAAGTCTTATACCTTCCTTAGAGTATGATATATCCTTACTAAGCCTTGTATGATCCTTAGGAGTGCTTAAGCTTGCTAGATTAACCATGAAAACAAGAAAAAAACAAGTTAGATCTTGAAGAACACTATTCATACTCCTCTTGTATGATTTATTTGAAAATGGAAACAAAGGAGTTTGGAGCTAAGATTTCATGGAGATTAGTTTTATGAAATATAGGACTCACCATAAAAATTTCAAGAACAAACAATGGCGGGAAGGTTGATTTTGGATTTGGAATTTAGGGATGGGCCGAATGGGGTAGTTTAGAGAGAGTTTGGAGAGTTCTTGCTTGGTTCCTTTTCCAATAATGCATAAAGTGATCTTTTTGAGAGATAATATCTCATCTTGTTTGTGTTAGTGGAGTGTGATGTATTGGATGATGATTTTGTAGGACAAGTGTTGTGTTTTGCATGGTGGAAAGCTAGCCAAGAGTTTTGATTTCTAAGTACTAGTTGTATTCTAATTAATCTAGTTACTTGCTAGTTACTGGATATTTATCACTTGCTCATGCATGTATCTTGCTTTCTCTGCTTGATTCTGTGTCCGGTTATTGCTCGTTTCGATTGATCGTTCGTAGGAATATTTCACGGATTTCTAATTAGGGTACCTCTTAATATTAATACTATCATTCTCCATCTTTCTTTCTATCTTTCCAATTTATATTCCTTAAATCCATTTGTTAAATCCTTAAGTATGTCAGTGTTCAGGGAACTCTCGGAGAAAATAAAAGTGCGGTTTTTCAGAATCCGACAGCTTTTACATACATTTATTTTCCCCTAGATCACTAATACGAACTCGGAAATCCGTTCCGAATACTTCTATATAGTGTCGTCTCATATTATTCTTACTTCCACCAAAAACACTATTCATTCTTTATTCTTTACTTATTCTCTTAGGGTTGTACAATTGTCCGTATTCTTTTTTGATCGTTCCTTAACCTTTTTACGGAACCACTGGATTAATCGTTATCGATCTGGATGACATGAGAATATTCTCCTGCTTGGAATTGCCATACCTTATTCCCCTAGGAGATAGATTATTCTTACCTAAGTTGTCAACCATTAGCATTCTTCAAGACATATAAACAATAAAGTCGAATTCCATTCATTCTTTCAAAATATCAACTATTACATCGTAGCCGTAACCACTATTCATTCTGACATCATTAAATAAATAAAAGTTTTAATTCTACCCAAAATCTGGGTTCTTACAGTCTCCCCTCCTTAAAAGGATTCCGTCCCGGAATCAGTTTGAAAACAAGTGGGGGTACTTTTCTTGCATTGTGCTTTCAAGCTCCCAGGTTGATTCTTCTACATTGTGGTTCTGCCACAAAACTCTGACTAGCTGAATGACCTTGTTTCGGAGCACTTGTTCTTTCCGGTCTATGATTTCCACAGGTTGCTCTACATAGGTCAAGTCTGGTTGCATGTCCACTTGCTCATACTCTACAATGTGCTTGGCATCCAGATTATACTTCCTCAGCATCGAAACATGGAACACATTGTGCACCTGCTGTAGATATGGGGGCAATGCCAGCTCATAAGCTAGTTCCCCAATCCGTCTCAAGACCTCAAATGGTCCAATGTATCTGGGACTCAGCTTTCCATTCTTTCCAAATCTCATTAAACCTTTCCAAGGTGACACTTTCAAAAACACTAGGTCTCCTACTTCGTATTCTTTGCATTTCCGAGCGAAGTCGGCATATTTCTTTTGTCGATCCTGGGCTGCTACCAACCGTCCTCTGATTAGATCTACTGCATTTTTAGTTCGTTGGACCACTTCGGGCCCGAGCATCTTTCGCTCTCCAACTTCATCCCAATACAAGGGAGATCGACATTTCCTTCCATAGAGGGCCTCATAAGGTGGCATTCCTATACTTGAATGAAAACTGTTATTGTAGGAAAACTCGATCAATGGCAAGTGATCATCCCAATTCCCTTTGAAGTCTATCGCGCAGACTCTCAACATATCCTCTAGTATTTGGATGGTCCTTTCACTTGTCCATCTGTCTGGGGGTGGTAGGTTGTGCTCATGTTCAGCCGGGTCCCTACACATTCTTGAAAACTTCTCCAAAACCTGGAGTTAAATCTAGGATCTCGATCGGATACTATTGCGACTGGGACTCCATGTCGCGCCACTATCTCTTTTAAGTAGATATCCACTAGTCTGTCGACCGTGTACCTTTCGTTGATCGGGAGAAAGTGAGCTGACTTCGTCAGTCGATCTACAATTACCCATATGGCGTCATGATTAGCCTTGGTCCTTGGTAAACCTACTACGAAATCCATGGCTATGTGTTCCCATTTCCATTCTGGAATCTCTAAGGGGTGTAGAAGTCCGCTGGGCTTCTGGTGCTCTGCTTTCACTCGCTGGTAGGTCAAGCATCTGCTTACCCATTCTGCTACTTCCTTTTTCATATTGGGCCACCAGTAATACTCCTTCAAATCCCTATACATTTTGGTGCTACCGGGGAGCACCGAGTATCTTGAGTTATGTGCTTCGTTTAAAATCTCATCCTTGAGTTCCTGAACATTTGGGATCCATATCCTGTACGTGTACCTCATGATCCCTTCCTTGTCTCTTTCACACTTAATTTCTTCCCCGGTCATTATCTCTTCCGTGGAGTTCTCTTCCTCCTCCATCATCCGTTCTTGGCAAAGTCTAATCTTTTCTAACAATGGAGGTTGGATTCTAATTTCCATCAACTTTTCTTGGCCCTCTTCGGGTAACTTAATCTCAATTTCCAGCTTCTCAAAATCTTTTACTAACTCTTCCTCTGAAGTTATCATCTTGAGTTTCTCTTTCCTACTAAGGGCATCAGCCACCACATTGGCTTTGCCCGGGTGATAACGAATTTCACAATCGTAATCCTTGATTAACTCTAACCATCTCCTCTGGCGCATGTTAAGCTCTTTCTGAGTGAAAATGTACTTGAGGCTCTTATGGTCGGTGTAAATCTCGAACTTTTCCCCATACAAGTAGTGTCTCCAAATCTTTAGAGCGAAGATTATGGCTGCTAGTTCTAGATCATGCGTGGGATATCTGACCTCATAATCCTTCAATTTCCTAGATGCATATGCTATTACCTTGCCATGTTGCATAAGCACACATCCCAATCCTTTATGCGAAGCATCACTGTAAATCATGAAATCTCCTTTTCCATCAGGTAATGCCAGCACTGGGGCTGTCACCAACCTCTTCTTTAACTCTTGGGAACTCTTCTCGCATTTTTCAGTCCATTCAAATTTTTCAGTTTTACGGGTAAGGCGAGTTAATGGAGCTATGATTTTCGCAAAATCTTGGACAAATCTTCTGTAATATCCGGCCAGTCCGATGAAACTCCTCACCTCGGTTGGAGTAGTTGGCCGTTCCTAGTTTGAAACTGCTTCTATCTTGGAGGGGTCAACCAACACTCCTTCTCTATTGATCACGTGCCCTAAGAATTGTACTTCATTTTTCCAAAACTCACACTTGGAGAACTTGGCATATATCTGCTCCTTCCTGAGTATTTCTAAAGTTATCCTTAAATGTTCAGTGTGTTCTGCCTCTGTCTTTGAGTAGATGAGAATATCATCAATGAAGACTATCACGAATTTGTCCAAATATTCCTTGAACACTCTATTCATTAGGTCCATGAAAGCTGCTGGGGCATTGGTCAATCCAAATGACATTACCAAGAACTCATAATGTCCATATCTAGTACGTAATGCAGTCTTCGGGATATCTTCAGGTTTAATCTTCAGTAGGTGATATCTCGTTCTCAGGTCAATCTTAGAGAAGTATTCAGCGCCTCTTAGTTGGTCAAACAAATCGTCTATCCTGGGTAGTGGATACTTATTCTTTATGGTTAGCTTGTTCAACTCTCTGTAGTCGATGCATAACCTCATACTCCCATCCTTTTTCTTAACGAACAACACTGGTGCGCCCCAAGGCGACACACTGGGCCTTATCATGCCCTTATCCAACAATTCCTGTAACTGTTTAGCTTGCTCTTTCATTTCTACTGGGGCTAATCGGTACGGGGCCTTCAAAACCGGCGCCGTCCCCGGGGCTAACTCGATGGCAAACTCAATTACCCTATCAGGTGGTAGTCCGGGAAGATCTTGTGGGAACACGTCCTCGAACTCATTAACTACCGGAATGTCTTGCAATCTTGGCGCTTCCTTCTGAGTGTCTATAACGTAAGCTAAATAAGCCTCGTTCCCTTTTCGTAACAATCTCTTGGTTTGCGCCATTGTCAGAATTTTCTAGGTCTGTCGCATCCCCTTAAACACTATTTATTTCTTCCATGGGGTTTTCAACTTAACCTTTTTCCATTTACAATCTATCTGCGCATTATTGTGAGACAACCAATCCATACCCAAAATGACATCAAATTCCTCTGGGTTAAAAGGAATTAAATCGACATAGAAGGATCGTCCTCCTATTTCTAGTTTACAATCGGGGTGAATTCGATTAACCGGTACGATTTCCTGATTAGCTATCTCTACTTGTAAGGAATCTCTTAGTTGCTGGGTTTTAAGTTTCAATTTATGCGCAAAATCTCTAGATATAAAAGACTTAGTTGCTCCTGAATCAAATAAGACATTTACACTGACTGAATTGAGAGAAAATGTACCTGCTATCACATCCGTGTCCCTTACGGCATCTTGTACTGACATATTAAAAGTCCTAGCAGTTGGTGGCCTATTTGAGGCAGCCCTTCTTGCCTCTGATGCTGCTGGTTTGTTCCTTGGGCAGTCCTTCCTCATGTGCCCTAGCTGTCCGCACTGAAAACAAGTGGTGCTTTTGTTGGTACTAGGGACAACCGCAGTGCAGGTGTTAGAGTAGTGGCCCACTCGTCCACACTTATAACAGGTTAGCTGCTTCTGGTTGCACACTCCTGGATGTCTTTTCCCACACGTTGCACATGCTGGCAAGGAAGGTCTAGACTGATGGGAACGGGACACTCCTGTATGCTGGCCGTCCTGGCTCATACTCATGCTCACAGGTGTATTGAATCCCATACCCTTGCTAGGTAGAGAGACTGCTCCTCGATTAAACTTGTTCGGGGGCTTTCCTCCGGCGGACCCTCCGCCCATACTAACATGTTTTCTCTTTAATCCCCCCTTTTCTTTCTCTCTCTGCATCTGATCGCTTCCAGCTTCCACAATGGTGGCCTTTTGCACCAAGGTGGCATAATCCGTAATTTCTAAAACCGCCACTATATTCTGGATCCACTGTTTCAGCCCTAGTCGAAACCTGTTACCTTTCTTTTCTTCGGTATCCACAAATTCTGGCACAAATCTCGATAGCTCAGTAAATTTGGCCTCATAGTCAGCCACTGACATATTGTTCTGTTTCAGTTCCAAAAACTTAAGTTCCATCTGAGTTTTCATGAACTTCGGGAATTACTTCTCCAGGAATAATTGTTTAAACCTTTCCCAGGTTACGACAGCATCAGTCTCCATGTTCTTTTTGGCTTCCCACCAATAATTGGCCTCTCCCTTTAGTAGGTAAGTAGCAAAAACAGTCTTCTGAGCCTCATTGATACTCAGAATCTCGAAAGATTTTTCCATTTCCTTGATCCAGGCCCTCGCCTCAACGGGATCAGCCGATCCGCGGAACTCTGGGGGCTTAAGGGATTTAAAGGCCCTGAAGGAATTTGCCACTGAAGTGTTGTTTCCTGGTGGTGGTTGAGGGTATTGGTTCAAATTCTGCCTAAGTAGATCCATAAACTGGCCCATGGGGTCTCCGCCCTGGTTCTCCCCTTCCTGCTCCACTTCAGTTTCTCCACCCTCTATTTCCCCCTCAAAGTCTTCAGAGTACATGGGTTCATCCTCTGCTCCATACTGGGAATCTTCTTGCTCATTATAGTCCTGATCTTGTTCTTCACTATTTTCATGGTTTTCCTCATATTGGTTATGACTCTCTTGGTCAGTAGATTCACGGGGGTTAGCCCTAGTGCCCATTCATCTTGGAGGCATTTTCCTAAAAATTTAGAAAATTTTACATTAGGTTCACTTACCTGTTTTAAAGGATTTTTCCTTGCATAATTCGTTACATGATTGGATTTAGGATCCCACAGTTTTATATCTCATGGCAACTTAATCGAAAACAGTACATATGCTAATAAACTCGTGATCACATCCCAACAAAATTGAAATAACTTAAAGGGAAACAAATATATACCAGGTACCGAAAAGGTACAACATCCGAGTTACAACGATAGTTTAAAGTACAACCATCCTAAAAACAACAACAAGTCAAAAGTGACATACGCTGTCTATCTGTCTAGTCTGCAAAAAGGGAAAATAAGTACAATGAAACCATCCCTACAAAAGCCGGCACTACTACGTCCGTACATGACTAGACAACTAGACTACTGCATCACTACATCTGAAATCAGCCGCCACGACGAAACATCATCCGAACCCTCCCCATGGCGATGCGGAAAACCTCCTCGGCATCTGCTCTGGCTACCATACCATGCCCATCAGTAGGCAACTGTCGCACCCTCACCCGAGCCCTCAGGTCGATGCGGGTCACAGCCCTATACCCAACCCTATCACTGATAGTCCTTCGGCCCTGCAACCTCATCCGGGCGGCTCTCTCTGCTGCTAGCTCCCTCCTAGACTCTGCCAACCTGGCATCCGCCACTGACAACTCTCTATAAAGCCCGTTCACAATCAAGTTGTGAACACATACTGGGACTCCTCCTATCGGGACATGAGGTGGGGTGGATGGCTCAGCTGGAGCTGCAGTCTCTGTCTGCTGGGGCTCTGGGGTAAGCTCTTCAAACTCATCGGGGAATGGGCTCACAGGTAGTGGTGGTGGGGTAGGGGCTCTCTCAACGGAGAGGGGTGGCACTCGTAGTCCGGAACTCCCTACTGCATCATCCACTGGCTCCTCCTCATCTATAGCCTGTCCAACAACAGCAGCCATGACCTGCTCAGTGGTCATATCAGTGTCCTCCTCCATGGTCCTAATCTCAGATACAACCCAAAAATCCTCATCCTCAGCAACTAACTCAGCATCCTGCCCTATCTGGACCCCCTCCGGGTCATCCTCCCCCTCAGTCTCAACAACATCTGTATCAGCATCAACCTGGACCTCCTCAGGGTCCTCCTCCTCAGACTCAATCACATCAGTATCAGCATCAACCTGGACCTCCTCAGGGTCCTCCTCCTTAGGCTTAGTATCCTCATCAGGCAAGTGCTCATAACAGGGTCCCTAGTCCGGAACATGTCCTCATCATGCTGTCTCGCAGCTGCCTCCTGGGCCGACATGTCGCTCGACTACACAAGACGAACTATGTTACTATCATGATACTTAAAAAGTACCCGTAAGGGTTTTAGGTGAACTTGGCAAGGGTTCTTATCATATTAATGAATTTATTATTATATAAAGTCGCATCATCTCTGGGGGTATATAACTCTCGCTCTGATACCATCTCTGTAACGCCCCCAGATCCGGTCTCATAACTCATACATAATACTTGACATGAGTCCAAAATCAATAAGTAGCATGCTATGACCCCACAATAATATCCACTCACACACACACAGTTATAGTCCCAGAGATGAAATTGAGATAAGTCTTATAAAAGGGTTTGCGAATAAAAGTTATTACAATCCAAAAGGATAACATCATAAGTTTAAAAGTTTTGCCGTTGATTACATTAATTATACATATAGTTAAACAGGAAATAAAAGCTGTCTAACTATGCTACCTCAGCAAAGGCGGCTAGCATCTCAGCGGAGAATCCGGTGGGTCGGGTAACCCGCTTGCGCCGAGTGCGCATGATGCGAGCCATCTGTCCTAGCTGTTGTTGTGACATGATAAATAAGCAAGGGTGAGCAATAGCCCACCAATAATTATATAACAGGACAGTGATAGTATATAACAGTTCGAAGTATCATTATTTCCATATGCCATGCATTAACGAAGTTAGTGCCAGTATAATATAAAGGATGAAGTTACAAGGTAACTTAAAGTGTTTATTTTGTGGAAATATCTACTAAGTCAAAATAGCAAGATATTATCATTTATCATATACTTGCAAGGAAAATATTGCAATTCCAGTTATTAACATTTTTCGAAGTCCTACAACCTGAAAGAAGCCTCTTCGATACGTGTTGCGGAAGACACCGTCAACCTGAAAGAAGTCTCTTCGATACATGTTGCAGGGAATTCCCAATTTGTGAGATGAACCAATACTGGATTTATCATGCGGCAGCTGTCCCACTCCCTGATGATCAGTCGGGGATGGTACAGCCCAATATAGTTTACTACCGGTAGAAGGAAAAACTGACGGCTCCACTTGTCAATGGCCTTTAATAGTAATTCCCTGGCCAATGGTTAGGCCTTATGATGGACCGCGCGACTCGGCCTCTTACACACGACTCCTAGTTCGAATAAATCCACAGCATTGAAACGTAGAGTTCGTCCTCCCTTCCCCAAGTGAAATACTTGTTGATAAGACTCCACAAAGTAGTCGTATCTAGTTGGAAATGAAAATTCACCAACATTTCCCAAGCTTTTCCTTGTTAATGGATATCAACTTGTTCCAACAATCTTACCCCTCGAATGATGAGAAGGTACACACAGACTTAATGAGTCCATAGCAACCAAGTTGCGAATGAAAAGGATAAATTATGACCGGGAAGTCAACAAGATAAATAACCTTTCTCGAGTAAGGTTCCCTTATAATTTAAGAGATAGATTCGAGTGAAGAATGGAATCTTGAGGACCTTTCTTAATATAATATTAATTGTATGACTCCGAAGAATTTTTAGAATGATCGAAGGTCGAAGATAATATTTGACGAAGAATAAATAACATTGAAGTTGTTTCCAAGTATTGAATAAATATTTATCGAATATTTATTGAGTCGGAAGCATTTAATGCATGAAAGAATCTTTTTAATCAGAGTATTTCTCAAAATAATCCTCGAAGGAATATGAAGAAAATATTTATTGAATAAATAATTACTTAAATGAATATTAAAAATAACATTCATTTAATACTTTTGAAAGGAATTTTTGGAATAATATTCGTTAAGTAAATAAGACTTCAAATTAATATTCAAAAAAAAATAATATTCATTTAATAATAAATAGATTAAATGAATATCCAAGTGATATTTATTTAATAAATCAAAACTTAAATGAATATTCGAGAATAACATTCACTTAATACATGATGTTCTAAATGAATATCCGAATGATATTTATTTAATAATCGAAGATTTTACAGAAATATTTGAAATAATATTCGATAGATGAATCGACTTTGAATGAATATTGAAAAATAATATTCATTGAATAGATAACGCTCAAATAATTATTTGAAGTAATTATCGTTAATTAAATAATCTCAGACGAATATTCAACTAATAATCGTCAACCAAATAATGGAAATTATTTACTTAAATATTTCCCTCGAAAATAATTACGATATATCAAGAAGTACTGACTCCCGGTCTATATTCCACAAATAGGATTCATATGCCCTTCTCTAAGGGTCTTAACAACATCCGGCTTATAATCGATATATTAACTATCTACTTATAAGCCAAAGAACAATCAGGGAACAAGTATATCAATATGACTTGAAAGTAGGCATGCATGCTATGGCATATGTATAACAGAAAGCATATATATTCACAACAACAGCCTAAAAAGGGAAAGTTGAAACTTGCCTGGTAATTGAGTACGAGTAGGGGTAGTGGTAGGGTATCCCGGGTCAGCTCGGCGATATATAAATAGCCAAGAGATTCGAGGTTAATCGCTTAACGCTTTTAAAAAGGTTAAGTATTAACTTAAGTTGAAACATGTTTTCGAATTATCTCGTTATACCCCTTTTTAGTGTAACTCTTTTTTATTACCGATACGATTCAACATTTGTTCGTCATTAAGACATGTCATCGTACTCACACTTAGTGTATACTTAAGTCATATAAGTTCTAAATTCGATCGATTACGAACCAAGATTATACCTCGAGTTTTATCGCTCGTTTTCTAAGTTATAACCAAAGTTATACTTTTAAGGGGTTCGTTCGCGTTTAACCTAGATTCAAACATTTTTATAAAATCGAAAAACGATCCGATTCATATGAGGTTTTCTCTCACACCTTCCTTTTTACCTCTAGTATTTAATTACCAAGATTCGCCACTGACTTACGTATTTTACGTGGGTTCAATTTCAGTTACGAATTCTCGTTTACGGTTTCGAACAACTTTTAGTAAACCGACCGTAACTCCTAAATTGTAAGTCCGTTTCACACGTTCTTTATATCAAAACGAAGCTCATAACATAATCTATCTAATCATGGCAGAAAATTTCTTGACAGTAGGGTTTTGACATGAAAAATGGCATACAAAACATGATATTGTAAAATCGGACATTATAACGGCTATGTTTACTCATTTTCCAAAGTTTTTATACTTTATCATGATCACACCATGATCAAATCAACCACTCCAACACATGATAAACATCATGACTAGTCTAACAACATCTCATATCAACCATCTCATGGTTCATAAACCAAATCACAACCATAATCAACTAATAACATGGATCTAAGCATATCATAACATATTAACACTAAATCATCCATAAAATCTCAAAATAACACCAAGGGTTTTCAAGTATTATACGTTCCTTAGAGTATGATATAGCCTTACTAAGCCTTGTATGATCCTTAGGAGTGCTTAAGCTTGCTAGATTAACCATGAAAACAAGAAAAAAACAAGTTAGATCTTGAAGAACACTATTCATGCTCCTCTTGTATGATTTATTTGAAAATGGAAACAAAGGAGTTTGGAGCTAAGATTTCATGGAGATTATTTTTATGAAATATAGAACTCACCATAAAAATGTCAAGAACAAAAAATGGTGGGAAGGTTGATTTTGGATTTGGAATTTAGGGATGGGCCGAATGGGTTAGTTTAGAGAGAGTTTGGAGAGTTCTTGCTTGGTTCCTTTTCCAATAATGCATAAAGTGATCTTTTTGAGAGATAATATCTCATCTTGTTTGTGTTAGTGGAGTGTGATGTATTGGATGATGATTTTGTAGGACAAGTGTTGTGTTTTGCATGGTGGAAAGCTAGCCAAGAGTTTTGATTTCTAAGTACTAGTTGTATTCTAATTAATATAGTTACTTGCTAGTTACTAGATATTTATCACTTGCTCATGCATGTATCTTGCTTTCTCTGCTTGATTCTGTGTCCGGTTATAGCTCGTTTCGATTGATCGTTCGTAGAAATATTTCACGGATTTCTAATTAGGGTACCTCTTAATATTAATACGATCATTCTCCATCTTTCTTTCTATCTTTCCAATTTATATTCCTTAAATCCATTCGT
Source organism: Saposhnikovia divaricata (assembly GCA_036435485.1). NCBI lineage: Eukaryota > Viridiplantae > Streptophyta > Magnoliopsida > Apiales > Apiaceae > Saposhnikovia > Saposhnikovia divaricata. The sequence goes on from CM071601.1 coordinate 43,048,460, forward strand.
TAAATCCTTAAGTCTGTCAGTGTCCAGGGAACTCTCGGAGAAAATAAAAGTGCGGTTTTTCAGAATCCGACAGCTTTTACATACACTTATTTTCCCCCTGGATCACTAATACGAACTCGGAAATCCGTTCCGAATACTTCTATATAGTGTCGTCTCATATTATTCTTATTACCACCAAAAACACTATTCATTCTTTATTCTTTACTTATTCTCTTAGGGTTGTACAATTGTCCGTATTCTCTTTCGATCGTTCCTTAACCTTTTTACGGAACCACTGGATTAATCGTTATCGATCTGAATGACATGAGAATATTCTCCTGCTTGGAATTGCCATACCTTATTCCCCTAGGAGATAGATTATTCTTACCTAAGTTGTCAACCATTAGCATTCTTCAAGACATATAAACAATAAAGTCGAATTCCATTCATTCTTTCAAAATATCAACTATTACATCGTAGCCGTAACCACTATTCATTCTTACATCATTAAATAAATAAAAGTTTTAATTCTACCCAAAATCTGGGTTCTTACATTCATTCACTTCTGTAGGTGTATAAGATGACGTTCTTTCTGCCCAATCATACTTACACTTAACCTCTAATTCATCTGAACTTATGGACAAGTTTGCATCATCAATTTCCATCCAGTCACCATGTTTCTCATAGAATTCAGCATATCTTTCAGCATAGTATTTCTGGATGTGTTCCATGGCTGGTTTAGGGACATCGCCATGACTTGCAAGCTCCACCGTCCTTGCCAACACAAAGAAGTCAATTCTGCGTGTTACTACTTCAGATGTCATTTTGAGGCTGTACCTGTCTACCACTGTTGACCCTATGATCATATTGAAACCCTTGTTAACATACATCATCCTACTTCCATCTTTATGCCAGATGGTGTATTTGGTTGCATGTTGCTTACTTTTATCCAAGTCCAAAGAGACGGATTTCATGTCCTTTCAACATTTGCTTTATGACATTCGAAGATGTTCATCATTTCTCTTTTCTGAATAATAGTCTTATCAACCACTACTCCATGCTTCTTTGTCTTAGCTGCAGCCTTTGTCTTCGCCTTTGTAGGAGTTGAGCGCCAGGCTCTTGCTTTTCTTTTTGTCCTTTTAGGTTTGAATGCCTTGGCATCCTTGTCCTTGACAGCATCTTCATTCAAGTTCTTGACATTGTCTTTTTAAACTGTGTCCTTCATGACAGTATCTTCATTTTAGCTCTTGACAGTGTCTTTGTTGACAGCATCCTTTTCAGCATTAAGGCAGTCAACAACAAACCTTAAGATATTTGCTTCCAAGGCTTCAATAATGTCTATCTCCCCTTCATCTTTAGCATTAGCATCTTTCTTGTCAATTTTGGGAGTTTCTTCTTTTGTTTTCTCCTGAGTTTGATTTCCAGCAATCTCAGCAGTTGCCTTGGCACCATTTCCAGGTACACCACATCCTCCATTACCATCAGGTTCATCTTCACCATCATCAAGGGTGTCATCAATGTGAAGCTTCCACCTCTTTCACTTATTTTGGCATTTGCTTCAGAAATTAACTTCTTTACCTGAGAGCTAAGATTTTCTTCTCTTCTTACCAAAAGTTTGTGAATGTCCTTGACAGCTTTGACCTTTTCTTTGGTAATTCTGGATTTGAGAATGTGTCTCAGTACTGTCATAACCGAGTCAGTTTTCAACTTTGTTTCTCCATCCAGATGTAGAAAACCAATTTTCTTTACTCCTGCACTTGTAGTCATCCTGTAGCAAACACCATATGGATTGTCAATCACTTCTGGAAGTTTGTCTTCAACAAGCCTCTTGAATTGTGCCAACAGACTTTCATTAAAGGTTGTTGAATTGGCCTTCACTTTTGTTGCTAAGGAATTTAAAATTCTTGATTGCAAGCATTGTAGTAGTTGCTGTTGGTCCCTTTGGATCATTGTGATCTGTGTTTAATCCGTTTAATGATTACAAAGGGGGTTTAGAAAATTTACCTTAATCGCTACGGCGCAAGCGATTCAAATCCACAATCTTCTATTGTATTCCCTTACTCCCTTGAACGAAGAGTGGCCTTCGATCCTCCAAGGTTTAGCTTCCAAGGACCAGAATTTAGAACCCTTATTCTTGGAGACATAATGAGTATTTATAGGCTACAATAGGGATCAAGGAGTAAATTAGGTCGGGCCTTCTAATGATAACTTGGGCCGAGCCCACTATCATTATATTAATTAATTCCACTAAATAATTAATATTGCACCACCCACCTAATTCCGGTAATTTAATTAATTAAATCGGCTCCTTTATTATTTGCTTATTAAATTCCCCATGTTTAAAATATGGCATGTCCATTAATTAAATAAATTACTGATAATTAATTTAATTAATATCTTTTATCGTTGATCATCCACTCAACCTTTATTTAATTATGCCGAATAAATCCACCTGCAGGGTTTCACATAATTAAATCTTTTTGAGCTTTCAAGGGTACATCAATAACCCGAATATTATCAGGACATGGATTCCTCCTATAAATAATATCCACCATGAATATAATACCATCACCCAAAATATAATGATATAATTCAAAAAAATTATTTCATATATAAATCAAAGCATGTAAATAATATACACGTGTCAATTACTATATCTGGATTAAGAACCTAAGCATTAATAATAACATAGAATCTTAGTTCACCTTCTTAATCAGTATAAGGGAACAATTCTAAATTTGATCCTGTTCAATATACACAAAGTATACTAGTATTATTTAATAGTCAATATAAACTAATCTAAATAATACTACAGCCATTCCAGTGGATTGTCCAGCACCACCTGTGCTGTGAACCTTATTATATTATATAAACTGCATTTAACAATATAATAGTCTATATCCCATTTGACACTTGATTGTCCACAATATATAATATTAGACAGCATGTAAACATATAAATGATTCTCAATAAAATAGGCCAGAAATAAATGTATATACTTCAAATAAATATTTTCAGTATACACCAACAATCTCCCACTTATACTCAAAATATTCTATGAGTACGTCAGTGTTTATTTAATCCACTATTACATAGAAAACTATGTGTCCATCCATCTGACTCCTATCGCTTCCACATGCCTGTCAAAAACCTTGGCTGGCAAGCTCTTTGTGAAAGGATCTGCCCGGCTGTCTTCTGATGATAAATGAGCCACAAATATATCTCCTCGCTTTACAATTCCTCGTATGAGATGATACTTACGTTCAATATGTTTAGTTGCTTAATTTGTGATCTCACGGTTCCTTCGAATTTGCCACAGCACCAGTGTTATCACAATACACTATCAAGCTCCTAGGCAAATTAGGTACCACATCCAAGTCCAAAAGGAAGTTTCTGAACCATAAAGCCTCCTTTGCAGCCTTAGAGGCCGCCACGTTACACTCCTCCATATAACAGCTCCACCTCCCAAAGTAAAAACATATCCCGAGGTTGATTTCCTCTTATCCCTATCTGATTGAAAATCTGAATCAGTATATCCCAAAGGAAATAGATCTGGGGCCTTGCAAATTAACATATACTCCTTAGTCCTTCTTAGGTACTTGAGTATAGTTTTTACTGCACTCCAATGTTCCTGACCTGGGTTCGACTGATATCTACTAACCATGCCTACAGCAAAGCAGATGTTAGGCCTCGTACATAACATAGCATACATTAAGCTTCCACATGCCTAAGCATAAGGAACTGCTTTCATGCTCTCTATATCCTTAGGTGTCGAAGGACACTGCTTCTTAGATAGAGCAACTCCATGCTTAAAAGGTAGAAAACCTTTCTTGGAGTTCTGCATGTTAAAATGAGCTAATACTTCATCAATGTAGGGCTCTTGAGATAAAGCCAACATCCTTTTCTTGCGATCCCTTATTACTTTGATCCCAAGGATGTATGCCGCTTCACATAAGTCCTTCATTTCAAATTGTTTGAACAACCATGCCTTTACTGATGACAACATCTCAACATTGTTTCCAATGAGTAAAATGTCATCTACATATAGTACTAGAAAAACCACTGCATTACCCTCTCTTCTCTTATACACGCATGATTCGCTTGGACTTTGATCAAATCCATATGACTGGACTGCATGATCGAAACGAATATTCCAGTCCCTAGAAGCTTGTTTTAGTCCATAAATAGACCTCTTAAGCTTACATACCAGATGCTCATGGCCTTCCTTAATGAATCCTTTTGGTTGCTGTATATAGATGGTTTCCTCAAGACTTCTATTAAGGAAAGTTGTCTTGACATCCATTTGCCAAATCTCATAATCGAGATGAGCTGCTATAGATAAAAGAATCTGAATCGACATAAGCATAACAACCGGCAAAAAGGTTTCCTCATAATCGATCCCTTCTTTCTGAGTATACCCTTTCGCAACAAGTCGTGTTTTCCAGGCTTTCACCTTTTTGTCAGATCCTCTTTTCTTCTTGTAGATCCACATACATCCAATGGGTTTTACACCTTTGGGTGGTTCCACGAGCTCCCAAACTTGATTGGAATACATAGATTCCATCTCAGATTCCATTGCCTTTTGCCATAGATCTGCATCTTTATCTGGAATTGCCTCTTCATATGTCCAGGGATCCTCATCATGTTCACCAGAGACCAAGTTCGAGGACTCTCCCAAAAACAAGAATCTATCTGGTTGTTGAATAACCCTCCCACTACGACGAGGCACTGGTGCAGTATTAGTGTTAAGTTGTGCATTTTCTTGTGGCTGTTCTACTTGTACTATTGGCACTTGGGGATTATCTGTCCCTCCCACTAAGTCCTCTAAAACTATACTACTCATGGGTTTGTGGTTTATTATATAGTCTTGGTCTAAGAATCTGGCATTGGTGCTAACAATGATATCTCGATCCCTAGGACTATAAAATGAATAACCTTTCGTTCCCATGGGATAGCCTACAAACAGCCTTACTTCTGTACGAGATTCTAGCTTGGTCATGTTCTTGTTCAGCACATGTGGTAGACAACCCCAAATCCGAATATGTCTTGGACTTGGTTTGCTACCAGTCCACAATTCTATTGGAGTCTTTGGAACCGACTTAGAAGGTACCAAGTTTAGAAGGTAAGCCGCTATTTCTATAGCATATCCCCAAAACGACATGGGTAAATCTGAATAACTCATCATCGATCTAACACTTTTTAAAAGAGTCCGATTCCTTCTTTCTACTACACCATTCTGCTGAGGTGTGCCAGGTGCAGACAATTGGGATGTAATCCCATTTTCTGATAAATATTGCCTAAATTCTCCAAGCAAGTATTCGCCACCTTGATCTGATCGTAGTGACTTGATACATTTTCCAAGATGTCGCTTCTCCGCACTTGCTTTGTACTCTTTGAATTTTTCAAAGCACTCAGACTTACTGCGTAACAAATAAATGTACTCATATCTAGAATAATCGTCAATGAAAGTGACAAAATACTCATAACCTCCTCTTGCTTGGATACTCATGGGCCCACATAAATCAGTATGAACCAATTCTAATACTTCTTTGACTCTATTCCCCTTTCCTTTAAAAGGTCTATTAGTCATCTTACCTTCCAAGCAGGATTCACAAACCGGAAAATGGCTCCACTGCCAACGAGCCTAATGGCCCATCTACTACCAGTCTTTGAATCCTCCTCAAGTTAATATGACCTAATCTTAAGTGCGAAAGATATGTTTGGTTCAATTCAAAAGGTTTCTTTCTTTTATTTGAATCCTCATTTCGCTGCCTCTCATTTCTATGCTCACCTCTCTTTTCTTTTATCTCTCTTTTCTTTTCCACACCCTCACTCAACCTAGATGCATGGGTATGAGCAGTACTAACATGCATTAAAAGAGAAGGTTTAGATTTTACCTTTTTGAAAGAGGATATTGGCACATGATCTTCATCAAAAACATCTTCAACAATGACTGCATCTTGATCAAGCTGTGTAGAGGTGACATCATCTTTATCCAAAAGTTTACTGTTAGCAGGTGGGGTGATAGCAACTTTGGTTGTGTCTTTGATAGCAGCTGAGGCTGTGACACTAACTCCCTGAGGGTATGTTGCTTTCTGGAGATCAATCATTATGCTAGCTGTTTCAATATCTGGAAGAATTTCATCATGATCTAACTCAATGTTTGATAGAGTGGTGTCCATCATACTTTGAGCAATGGGTTCTTGTGGACCACTTGATGGGGGCTCATCCATGATAACAGATGGATGATCAAAACCTGAAGGGTTGGTACTGTCCCCTTCTCTAGGTTGTTAAGAAGAAATAATTGATGGATTAGAGAATAAAGAAGGTGACAGTGTAGAAGAGAATATTGGCTGTTCCACAGGGGTAACTTGTGGAACATCAATAGTAGGAGTTTGATCCTCACTATTCCCTATCTCCATGTGTGTTTCTGCAAGTGTGGGCTTCTCATGAGTGTGTTCATGAGTTTGTGCAGACTTTTTACAAGATGCCCTGGGAGATAGGCCAATTTCAATAGATACTCCTTGTGGAGAAGAAGCATCTAGGGATGTGTTTGGTTCCCTTTTATTCTCCACAGCCTTTTGTGAGATTGTGGGGTGGTTGACAGTGGCTTTGGCCCTCTTAGCTCTTGATAAGTGGATTTTATATCCACTTGGATCGCTTCATTTTGGCTTAAATTGATTCACTTGGCCTCAAGTTTGTTGTATTTTTGATATGTTTGTGTAGTTGTGCAGGGTTGTAACTACCGGTTAGATTTGGTGCTTTTCGTTGATCATGGAGTGGAATGAGGCATTGGAATGAAGATTGGGAGCTCGCTTAAGTTACCAAAGAGTTCCATGTGTGTCTTGGGATTAAAGACGGTAGTTAATGCAAAAGAAAAGGGAAGAAACTAGAGCGAGAACGAAGACAAATAACTGCAGAAAATCAACCCGGGCAGATTTCTGGGCGCAGGGTGCACGTGGTACGTGTAGGGTGCGCGTGGAGCAGATTGTTGGGCGCAGGGTGCGCGTGGTGGTGGGCACGGGGTGCGCGCGGTCACTCGCAGAATTCTTGATTCACTGTTTGGGCCATATCTTGAGTTCTATAAGTCCGTTTTGGACGATCTTACAGTCCACGCGAAGATAACGAGATTCTCTTTCATTCTAATGTGATTCAGATGTCCAAAAACGATTAGAACGGCCCAGAAATACTGAAGAAAAGTCAGCTACGAATTTTCCTTCAAAACAGAATCCGTTTAGGAAACGTATTTTGTGCCGAACTGCAGAAATTCTATTTTGGGGAATTTCTTACTGGACAAGACGTGGGGGCCTATATACACACATTCTATCATCATAAAAAGAACTAACCCTCCATAACACAGAGAGAGAGCCGATACGGAGATTCAGACTTGGAGAAGGATTCCAACGCTCGTGACAAGCAACGGAGATCTAGATCTACTTATTGTTTTCTTCTATTAGGCATACTCTTGGGTGTTTTTGGGATTTGTTTTCTTAACTCATTACTCTAGCACTATTATTTTTATTCAGACTTTGTTTATTATCATGGTTTCATCAGATCCCATGATGACGAGCGGTTCAATTATAAACTAATCGTTGTCATGGGATTCTAACGAATTTATTTATGGAGCTTTAGTATCTTGATGCATTAAAGATCCATGTGTGATGTATAATTGATATCCTCGTATGGTTATGCTTAATTGTTAGATGCGTAGCTAACATCTAATCTGTTAATCTCTTGTGAAGTGAAAGTGGATCTTGAGATTTAGAACTTGCCATGCTAGCATAGGTTCATGATTGTTTATCAACGTGATTCGTAGTGTAAGATGAAAATACTTATACTGCCCTGTGTGATCTTTATGGATAACTTGCTTTTCAACCGTTATGTTTTCAAATTCTATAGACATATAGGGTCTAAGCATAATTGGTGTCTATTCATCTTCTATCTCTTTTGTGGATGTATGGGTAGTTTGGTATACGTATGCTGACAGGTAGCGTGTACCTGTTTCGTGGTATTCGATCAGATATCATAACCATTGCATATAGTGATTAAAGGCGTCAGATCTAAGCGAAGTGTTTAATGAAGTTAGAATCCCATGTTTATTCTCATATAAGTAATTCGATTTTGATTCTCAGTAGTTAAGTAATTCTTAGTTGTTTTAATTTTCTTCTTAGATAATTTTAGTTAATCGAAACCTCAATTTGTTAATTATCTTAGTAGTGAGTAAAAACCATACATTGTTGCATAGGTACAATAACTGAATTAAAACCTAAACCAGATCTGTGTGGGAACGAACTCGACTTATATCTATATTACTTGTGACCACGTACGCTTACGTGTATTAGTGCAAACAAGTTTTTGGCACCGCTACCGGGGATCATCGATGTTTTATTTTAGTTTATGTTCTTATCATCAGTGGTCGTTAAAGTTCACTGACTCGGATTAGTTACTTACCTATCTTGTTTAGTTCGGTGTGTTTCAGGTACTTGAGTGTTTGAAAATGGCAGGCGAGGAGTTGCCATGGTGGGCATATTCGAGGACATCCATGCCTCAGCAATGTGAGCAATGTTTGGGCATTCATGAGACCTCACAATATTGTTACTACGAAGGAGTTGATCCATATGTCACTTATGAGGAACAACCATATTTTCAATACCATCTTCAACAGTACCAGCAAGATGTTCCAAATATGTCATATTTCTTTGGTAGTGAAGAGTTTCAACATCAGCAACCTACTCCTACTTTTCAGTCAGATGAGCTTGATGTTATGGAGGAGATTAGGTTGCTTGCAAAGAGCAATGAGTAGTTTACCAAATCTTTGGAGACACTAGTTGCTCAAGTTTTGAGTGCCTTGGAACAAGAGAAACAACAATTCATACTAGAGGCAATTCTAGAAAATAACGGTGACTTGGAGCAAGGTACTGCATGCATAATTCAGGAAGACAAATTCCAAGGTGAGGTGAGCATTCACAAGCCATGTGAGGATTTGATCATGCTAGTATGGTAGATGATTTGAAAAGGGCATTATTTGGGACAGACACTGGTGAGATACACAAATTTCAAGAATTGGTATATGCGTACCAAGAGGCTGATGACCATGGGAAAGATGTAGGTCTTCTACTTGTCTCAGAGTATAAAGATAGAGGTAGCACATTAGAACCAATGGAGGAAGTTCTCTTTGAGGAACCAAAGGCTTCAGAAACTTACATTTACCCTCCTCCATTATATTCAAGCGAAGCCCGTGAATGTGTGTTGTTCTACAAATTGACAGATTTTGGGTCAACCGATGAAGGCATTGGAATAGGACATAGTTGTTATACGAATAGGACAAGCGAGGAGAAGGGGCAGAAAGTGTGCCGCCATGATGACGATGAAGTCTCACGAAGAGATGACCAGGCCAACTATTATCATCCTTAATGGAGGCTTGGACGTAGTCAAGCTAATTGACTCTAAACAAGCGCTTCGTGGGAGGCAACCCATGTGTTAGGTATGTAGTAGTATGTAGTAGTGTGTCATTTATACATGTAGGAAATCATATTTTGCATGTTAGTAGTAATTCATTCGTATTTTGTATGTATTGCATGTTTGCTTCATATAGGACATTTTGTTATTGTGTTTTTATACCATGTGAGTTGATTTTAGTTAAATTTTCATGGCATGCATATTTCATGATCCCTTAAGATGAGATAATTCTGATTGGTAGGTTGATATCTAATTGAGTGTGGTAATGATGAATAGAAGGTTGATTTATAGTTCCTAGGAATTGACTTGCATGATTCAGAAACAAAATCTTTTCACAGTCTCATTGTTTGCTTTTGGGCTAGGTTGAGGTCATGCTTGTTTGGTTGTTGAGATTTAATCACTTGTTTATATTTAGAATTTTCGTTATTCCCTTGATGGCGTAGGAATACTAAAGTCTAAGTTTGGGGGAAACAAGGATTTCATGTTAATTCTCAATAATGGCTAGGCATCAAATGGCTAGTAGCCGGCTCATATTTATATGAGTAGTCTAGGGTTGGAATTGAGAATTCTCATTCCAGATTGCATATATGAAGAAAAAAAAAGATAAAAAAAAAATGTGTTATGTGAGTGTTTAAATACAAAATTAACCAGGGTGAGCTCTTTAATACTCGAGCAATTAAGTTCGCGGGGACTTTGTGCCTAGTGACCTAAGGCTTTTATAGTCTGGGATCCACTAACCCAGCGCTCGCTAAATGGGTATTATTGTATAAGCCTTTAGGAGTCTCATCCATTGCACAGTTAAATAAGCATGCATGTATATTATGTCGTTATTTTTTAGTAATAAAGCATGGATTTCTGGTTAACTCAGATGAGGATGGAGGTGTTTCTAGGATATGAAGTGTTTACAGTCTATTCTATTTATAAACTTGTGATTGTCTTGGCGAAGAATGAGTATGATTTTGATCTAGTATTAAGAGTATATCTGATGAGCATCGCACACACACACGTTTCTGTTCATGTATTGTTAGAGTAGGGGGACTTAGTCGAGCTCTATTTGGATTTAGTTGCATTCTTTGAGATATTTGCTTGCTTTTGGTTAGTTCAAGGGGATCGTTGCATATTCATATTAGTTGCATTCATGCAGTGCATTTGTTTTGCATTGTTTAGTTAGATGGATTTCGTGGGTACATTCAATATATGCCCTCACGAGACCTCACTCGTCCACTAGGGCTGCCTAGGGGTTTAAAGGGCTTGTTGCATATGCCAAATGCAACCGTGATCACCTACGAAAGGGGTACTAGTTACTTAGTTAGTGTTTAGTTGTTTGTGCTTGAGGACAAGCATCGGTTTAAGTTTGGGGGTGTGATAAGTGGATTTTATATCCACTTAGATCGCTTTATTTCGGCTTAAATTGATTCACTTGACCTCAAGTTTGTTGTATTTTTGATATGTTTGTGTAGTTGTGCAGGGTTGTAGCTACCGGTTAGATTTGGTGCTTTTCATTGATCTTGGAGTGGAATGAGGCATTGGAATGAAGATTGGGAGCTTGCTTAAGTTACCAAAGAGTTCCATGTGTGTCTTGGGATTAAAGACGGTAGTTAATGCAAAAGAAAAGGGAAGAAACTGGAGCGAGAACGAAGACAAATAACTGCAGAAAATCAACCCGGGCAGATTTCTGGGCGCAGGGTGCTCATGGTACGTGCAGGGTGCGTGTGGAGCAGATTGTTGGGCGCAGGGTGCGCGTGGTGGGCGCGGGGTGCGCGCGGTCACTGGCAGAATTCCTGATTCACTGTTTGGGCCATATCTTGAGTTCTATAAGTCCGTTTTGGACTATCTTACAGTCCACGCGAAGATAACGAGATTCTCTTTCATTTTAAAGTGGTTCAAATGTCCAAATAGGACTTGAACGGCCCAGAAATACTGAAGAAAAGTCAGCTACGAATTTTCCTTCAAAACAGAATCCGTTTAGGAAACGTATTTTGTGCCGAACTGCAGAAATTCAATTTTAATTCTATTTTGGGGAATTTCTTGCTGGACAAGACATGGGGGCCTATATAAACACATTCTACCATCATAAAAAGAACTAACCCTCCATAACACAAAGAGAGAGCCGATACGGAGATTCAGACTTGGAGAAGGATTCCAATGCTCATGACAAGCAACGGAGATCTAGATCTACTTATTGTTTTCTTCTATTAGGCGATACTCTTGGATGTTTTTGGGATTTGTTTTCTTAACTCATTACTCTAGCACTATTGTTTTTATTCGGACTTTGTTTATTATCATGGTTTCATCAGATCCCATGATGACGAGCGGTTCAATTATGAACTAATCGTTGTCATGGGATTCTAACAGATTTATTTATGGAGCTTTAGTATCTTGATGCATTAAAGATCCGTGTGTGATGTATAATTGATATCCTCGTATGGTTATGCTTAATTGTTAGATGCGTAGCTAACATCTAATCTGTTAATCTCTTGTGAAGTGAAAGTGGATCATGAGATTTAGAACTTGCCAAGCTAGCATAGGTTCATGATTGTTTATCAACGTGATTCGTAGTGTAAGATGAAAATACTTATACTGCCCTGTGTGATCTTTATGGATAACTTGCTCTTCAACCGTTTCAAATTTTATGGACATATAGGGTCTAAGCATAATTGGTGTCTATTCATCTTCTATCTCTTTTGTGGATGTATGGGTAGTTTGGTATACGTATGCTGACAGGTAGCGTGTACCTGTCTCGTGGTATCCGATCAGATATCATAACCATTGCATATAGTGATTAAAGGCGTCAGATCTAAGCGAAGTGTTTAATGAAGTTAGAATCCCATGTTTATTCTCATATAAGTAATTCGATTTTGATTCTCAGTAGTTAAGTAATTCTTAGTTGTTTTAATTTGCTTCTTAGATAATTTTAGTTAATCGAAACCCCAATTTGTTAATTGTCTTAGTTGTGAGTAAAAACCATACATTGTTGCATAGGTACAATAACTGAATTAAAACCTAAACCAGATCTCTGTGGAAACGAACTCGACTTATATCTATTTTACTTGTGACCACGTATGCCTGCGTGTATTAGTGCAAACAGCCCTTTTCTTCTTAGGCTCAAGAGGAACTAACATCCTTATTTGCTGCATTAAGTGCAGTTTCCCCCTCAACACTCTTGGAGCTACCTTCAACACCAGTTTCCAAGGGTCTTTTCTTGGATTCTTGCAGGGCTATTTTTGTGGCTTTTGGTAGTCTAGAAGGTCTGACTTGTGTAGATTGAGTAAAATGTGGGTTTACTGATTTTGGGCTTAATTCAGCTTCATTCTCAAAAGAGAAAACAGTATACCCAGAGGGTAATGGAAAATCAAGGTTGGGCACTTGATCAACCATGTACTTTGTAAAATAGAGTGGAATATGTGCATTCAAATTCTGTGAATTGAGTGTAGTGTGTGTAATTTTTTCCAAAACATTGCACTCCATTGTGAGAGATGCATTTTCATCAATTCCACACAAAGAATTTATGCACATCATATGAAAGCGAGGATAGATATGTACCTTTTTGCCTAGGGCAGATTTGAACTATCCCATGAGTAGTTTTCCAACATCCACTTTGTACCCATGAACAAGTGAGTGAGTGAGTTTCTTGATGTAGGTAGGGATACCATTCCACCCAGAGGTCTTTGTTGAGAAAACCTTTACCATTGCATCAATAATCATGCTCCACTCTTTTCTTAGATATTTCCTGTCCATTTCTCCAGTTGGGTACCAGCTTGAAGTTCCTTCTTCAAGAATAGGGCCAGAATACCCAATTTTCAAGAAGAACTTCTTTAGGGTTTCATCACTTGCAAGCTCCTGATTTGATTCATTTTCTTGCAGTCCAATTCATAGAGCTTTATTGATTCCCTTGATTGTGAGAATGTAGGTAGTGTTGTTGATTTCAAAATTTATGGACTCACTACCAACATTTACTTGAACAGAGGCTGTTTTCCAGAATTGTTCAAGTCTGTCTAGGTCTAAAGAAGGGGTAGAGGTTATAGCACGACCTAGATAGGACTTGTTCATGAAGGATACAAGTCCTTTGAAACCTTCACCAGCATCTCCAACAGAGAGAATACCAGCAAAGTTTGTTTGAGAAGAAGATTGTTTGGGTGCCATTTTTGCTTTGAGATTTGGGAGAGAGAAATTTAAGCTTTTGAGAGAGAGAGATGTTCTGTTGAGAGTTATGTGTTTGTGTATTTGACAATTTCTTATATGAGAATAGAAATTGTTTTACTGAAGAGGGAAAAGTAACTCTGTCTTAACCCATTAAATGTTCGCGTGGTGTAGTGGGTAGTTACTTTTTAGTGGCTGTAAATCGTGAAGGTAAAAGTCCCAATTTCAACGGTCCACTAACTCTTGACAGTAACCTGTGCGCTAGAACAACTCGTTAGTAATCTTGGAGTGGTGACAGTATGTTTCGCTTGACAGTAACATTGGCGCGAGAGCATGCTGTCACCATTAAGTAATTTATAGACAATTTCCTTTAAAAAAAAAATCTCATGACAGCACCTTTCCTTGTTGACAGCAAGTTGTGCGGAAATTCCAAACGTCATGGGTTTTAAATGAATTTTGGCTATTACTTAATTAAAATTACCAATTAGCATTTTAATCAATTAGAGCGCATATTCGTTTCAGGCACACATACACACATTCACATATACACACATGCATACATGTATTTACCCAACAGATAACCAAGGTAAGAGAATAAAGCAAAGAAACAAGCAAGAACACTGAAGAGGATGAAACGATGAACTTTTCATAAAAAAAAACTTAAAAACAATACATAAAATGTTCAAAAAAACATCAATTTTTATTAAGCTCAGAAAGAGCTTCCTTCAGCAGGTCCTCGACGACCTTCTCCACATCTTCCTCCTTGGAGATCCCTTGCATGTCTAGATAAGCCTAAAGCTTATCCAACCATGGATGCCATGGGTTCTCAGCAGCAGCAGCTTCCTCCATCTTCATCGGCACTTCCTTGGGCGTCTCTTCATTCTTGTTGGAGACGGGACTCTCGAAAGTTGAGATCTCTGGAGCTTTCCTCTTACTCATTCTCTAGTGTCTTTAAAGTGTGTAATGAGAAAATAGGGGTTTGGCCTCGGTCTTATTTATAGAACACTAGGAGACGATATAGTTTCCCACACGCTTCCTTTTAATAAAGTATTTAACTTTAAAAGAAAAAGGACTGACAATTACCCCGGGTCATTTCAATGACATGACTAATTATCACTGGCACGCGTGTGATTTAAGTTAATGTCACGTGACTACTCATTACATAAGTTAAAATACGCATGTAATTTCAATTTAGCATAGTCATAGCAGGCATGCTGTCAATAACAAGTAGCACATAAGATAGTAACTTCTCATGAGAGCAACATTGAAGGCTACTGTCACGAGCTGCAATTTAACACCTTGAAAATGTAAAAACTAGTAAGTTAACATACCAGATTTAGTATTCCCAATTCACTTACCAACCTGTTGAAGGTTGCTTCATCCAATGGCTTGGTGAAAATGTCTACAAGTTGCTTTTCCGTAGGAATGTAGAACAGCTTCACAGTTCCTTTTTCAACATGTTCCCTTATGAAATGATGCCTTATATCAATGCGCTTTGTCCTGGAATGTTGAACTGGATTGTCTGAGATGGCTATGGTACTAGTGTTATCACAGTAGAAAGAAATGTTTGATAACTCTAAACCATAATCCAAAAGCTGATTCTTCATCCAAAGAATTTGAGCACAGCAACTTCCAGCTACAATATATTCAGCTTATGCAATTGAGGTAGATACAGAATGCTGCTTCTTGCTAAACCATGACACTAATCTTTCACCAAGAAATTGACAGCTTCCTGTTGTGCTTTTTCTGTCAATCTTGCATCCAGCATAGCCTGAATCGAAATATCCAACTAGATCAAATCCAGTGTCTTTAGGATACCAAAGGCCTAAATTTGGAGTGCCTTTCAAGTATATAAAAATTCTCTTAATAGTAATCAAGTGTGACTCTTTTGGATCAGCTTGAAACCTTGCACAGAGACAAGTAGCAAACATTATGTCTGGTCTGCTATCAGTTAGATATAGCAGTGATCCAACCATGCCTCTATAAGTACTAGAGTCGACTTTCTTTCCTTTAGGATCTAGATCCAGTTTGGTTGCAATAGAGATAGGTGTCATGGCAGGTGATGCATCGTCCAAGTTGAACTTCTTGAGCAGTTCCTTGACATATTTTGCTTGACAAATGAAAATGCCATCATCACACTTTTGGTAAATCTACAGGCCAAGAAAGAATGATAGTTCTCACATCATACTCATCTCATATCTGTTCCTCATAAGAGATGAAAACTTCTCACACTGCTTTTCATTTATAGAACCAAAGATTATGTCATCAACATAGATCTGTACTAGAATGATGTCCTTGCCATGATGTTTGTAGAATAGTGTTTTATCCACAACACCTATTATAAATTGATTCTACAACAGAAAGGTAGAGAGTGTATCATACCAAGCTCTAGGGGCTTGCTTCAAACCATAAAGTGCCTTGAACAGCTTGTAGACAAAATCATACAACTCAAAATCTTTAAATCCAGGTGGCTGTTTAACATACACTTCCTCATCTAGCTCTCCATTAAGAAAGGCACTTTTGACATCCATTTGAAATACCTTGAAGTTGCAGTGTGCAGCATAGGCTAGAAATATTCTGATAGCTTCAACTCTGGCAACAGGTGCAAATTTCTCATCATAATCTATTCCATCCTGTTGACAGTATCCTTTGGCCACTAGCCTTGCTTTGTTTCTTATCATATTTCCACTTTCATCCAACTTGTTTCTAAAGACCCATTTTGTGTCAACAACTGATTTCCCTTTAGGTCTTGGTACTAGTTTCCACACATTGTTTCTTTCAAATTGGTTGAGCTCCTCTTGCATAGCTATCACCCAATCAGAATCCAACAATGCTTCATCAGTTGTCTTTGGCTCAATTTGTGAAAGAAAACAGGAGAGCATGCTGTCAGGAGAGACATTTCTTCTAGTCTTTACTCTAGTGGAAGGATTTTCAATGATTAAATCAGAGGTGTGATCCTTATTCCATTTAGTGGATCTCCTCCAAACGTTATTTTTGTTGACAGCATCTCCTCCAAACTCAAGAGTTTGAGTACAAGATGGTTCTTCAGTAACAATTTCTTCTTCTTTCAAATATCCTTGATTTTCAAATCTCAGAGGCTACATCTGACCATCTTCTGCAGTCCAGGAAAGTTGGTTTCATCAAATGTGACATTCACACTTTCTTCAATGACTTTGTGTTCTATGACATAGGCTCTATAGGCAGTCCTTTCTAATCCATATCCCATGAAAATGCCTTCATGTGCTTTAGCATTAAACTTTCCATTTCTTTCATGGTTGTCTATCATTATGAAACACTTGCTTCCAAATACATGAAAGTATTTGACAGTAGGTTTCTTTCCAGTGAATAGATAGTAAGGAGTGTTTCCAAGAGTCTTGTTGATTAAGGTTCTGTTCTGTGTGTAACAAGCTGTGTTGATAGCTTCTGCCCAGAAATACGTTGGTAATTTTGCATCATTCAACATAGTTCTTGCAGCTTAAATGAGAGTTCTGTTCTTCCTTTCTACTACACCATTTTGCTGTGGTGTCCTAGTAGCATAGAATTGTTGAACAATTCCTTCATCTTTGTAGAAGTTTCCAAGAGTAGCATTTCTGAACTTAGTTCCATTGTCACTCCTTAGAATTTGAACTTTTGCATTAGGAGTTCTATCAAGAACCCTGATGTGATCAATGATCTCCTGAGCAGCTTCATCCTTTGATTCTAGGAACTTTACCCAGGTGTACCTAGAATAGTCATCTACCATGACTAAGGCATATCTCTTTCTTGCTAATGATTGCACATTAACTGGTCCAAAGAGATCCATACGAATCAGTTTGAGTGATTCAGTGTTGGTGTTTAGCTGCTTTGACTTGTGCACAGATCTTCTCCATTTTCCCATTTGATAGTCCTCACACAATGCTTCTTGACAGAATTCTTGTTGAGGTAGTCCTCTCACCAGCTCCTTCTTCATTAGAATATTCATGGTCTTGAAATTGAGGTGGGAGAGCTTCTTGTGCCAAAGCATACTATCACCAACTGTTGCCTTACTGTAGAAACAGTAAACCTTGTCTTTCTTAGCAGAGTTTAAGTCTGCCACAAACAAGCTTCCTTTTCTAACTCCGTTCAGAGAAAGGCTTCCATCCTTCTTGTGATAGATATTGCAGACCATCATATCAAAATCAACCTTAAATCCTCTGTCACTGAATTGGCTGACACTGAGCAGGTTGTGCTTCAATCCATCCACAAGATCAATATTTTCAATGACAACCTTTCCAATTTTCAAACAACCATATCCCACAGTGTAACCTTTGCTGTTGTCTCCAAAAGTTATGATTGGGCCAGCTTTCTCAACATAGTGTGATAGCAGGGCTTTATCACCTATCATGTGTCTAGAGCATCCACTATCGATGATCCACATGACTTGTTTGTTTTACTTGCACTGCAAAAATGATATTTAATTTACATCTGGTACCCAATCCTTCTTGGGTCCTGCAGTTACAGCATCACATTTTATATCATCATTTATCACATTTGAATCAACACTTGAATCATCCTGTTTGACTTCTTTTGCTACCCACTCAGTTTTAGAATAATACTTGGTCTTTTTCTCAGTGGAAGCTACCTTTTTACCATCATTGGCAGGCTCAGAAGTCTCAAAAGTTTGCATATAGGAGCATGGTTCAGTAGATAGAATAGGCAGATTAAAACATGTACTCATGGCAATGATTTTGCATGGCATGCAGTCTATGTTACTACAAACATTCATAGTTCTTTGCATCATGGGGGTTCTGTGTAAGTTACCTTTAACTTTGGTTGCATTAACCTTGTTCTCATTTGGTTTCTTACAAACATGTGTTAAGTGTTGTGAAGATCCACAATTATTGCAAAACATCCTAGGGGAATTCTTGACATAAGCATAGCCATTTTTCTTATCAATTCCTAACTTGCCCTTCCTATTCCTAGGCTTGTAAGCATATGTGTTGATAGTATGTCCTGAAGTTGCTGTCGAGTTACCCTTGACAGTACCTTTCATACCCGTTGTCTTGACAGTAGGTTTGGAAGTTGCTGTCCTAGGTACTCTCTTGACAGTATCTTTGAAAGTTTCTGTCTTATCCTTGTTGACAGCTTCTTTAGAACATTCCGTCTAATTGCTTGGTAAAGTTTCTATTATGGGGATTTTGACAGTTGCTTTCCTTTCAGTAGATGTGCTGTCAATGCACTCATCTTCATCACGAAGCTCTTGTTTGATGATCAAGGAATTATCATCAAAATTAGCTTGAACAGTTTTGAAAATGGGTTTACAAACTCTCTTGAGAATATGAGGTTTGACAGCATCACCATCTAAACAAACATCAATCACAGTTGCCTTACGGGGCCTCCTACCATAGTCGAAACCTATTCCAATCTTTTGGTTATTAGTGTAATTCTCATGATATTCCTGAACTAACTTAGAAGAATTTATAAATGCCTTAAGCTTAAATTCATTTTCATCAATTTGATTTCTTAGGAATTCTTCTATCTCCTTAGCACAGACAATATCATTTTTTAGTCGATCATTCTTGAGCTAGTGAATCTAATGGACTGGTTTTAAGCAAAAGCATTTCATTCTCAGATTTGAGTGTTTCATTCTGTTCAGTTACCTTAACAATTTCTTCATTAGCAGCAGATAAACTAACATGAATGTTAAACATCTCAGCACTTAATTCTTCAATAGTTTGCTTATACTCAGTTTTAGACATATCAAGTAAAATGAGAAATGGTACCTGATTTGAAGAGCTTGATGCTTCATCATCAGATCTAGCCATGTGAGCGAGATTTACATATTCTTCTTCTTCCTCATCATCAGAGTCATCCCAACATTTTCCTTCAGCCACATAGGCTCTTCCTTGATTTCTTTTAAACTGACTTCCAGACCCTTTCTCCATTCTTTAATTCTGTTTTGGCCTTCTGCATTCTGTGGCAAAATGACCTAGCTCATTGCAGTTGTAACATCTGAACTTTGACCTATCCACCAATCCTGTCTTGTATCCTCCTCTTGTGGCACCACCAGCAGCTTTTGAAGAGTTTCCCTTATTGAACTTAGATGTCTGACCCTATGGCTTATATGGCATATCTCTTCTGAACTTTATATTTTTAAACCTTTTAGCCATATATGCGATGGTTGGATTATCCATGCTTTCAATCTCTTCTAATGAATAGAAGTCTTCATCTTCAACATCTTTGAGCTATAGAACCACTTTCTCCTCATCATCCAACACCTCCTCAATCTTCAGATATGGCACTGGTGTTGGTGGTGAACTTTGTGAGGGTTCACTTGGCAGAGAAACCAGTGGCTCTTGAGCTACGAGGGCACCAGACATGTTTGCCATCTTTCCTTTGGCTCCAGTTTAAATAGCTCTCTTCTGAAAGAGTTCAAGTTCATATGACTCAAGTACACCATAGACGGTCTCAAGAGAAACATCATTCAAGTTTCTCTCTTCTCTTATGGCAGTGATTTTGTGCTCAAGGTGCTCAGGAAGAGTGAGCAGAAACTTGACATTAATCTCCTTTTTGTCATAGAACTTTCCATAAATTTGTAACTCAGCTATTAGCTTACTGAATCTTTCAAACATGTGAGTGAGCTCTTCACCAGGCTTGGCCATAAAAGCTTTATATTGTGATACAAGAATTTGTCTTTAGTTTTCTCTGACCTCTTCACTTCCTTCACACAGCAACTCTATCTTACTCCACATCTCTTTTGCAGATGAGCATCCCATAACATTTCCATACATGGCTTTGTCCAGTGTGAGAGAGTCAAGCAAGATGAGTTGTAAATAGTCATCCAAGGCTACCTTTTCTTTCTCAGATTCTGTGTATTCTGAGGGTCTTTTAGCAACCCAGTGAGCTGGAATTACTTCACCATTCATAGTGGCAGCAGCTACTTCTTTCTTCGGAATAAAGGGGCCATTCTCGAGAATTCCCAAATATAGTGGATGTGCAGCTTTGATAAATAACAAGATTTTTCTTTTCCAAAAATTGTAGTTCTCTTTATCAAATACTGGAATCTCGTTACCACTTGACTTCTGTATACTCGTCATGATATCAGATTTGTATGTCAATCTGTTGCTCTGATACCAGTTGTTGGTCCCGGAGTATATTGCAGAAGGGGGGGTTGAATGCAATATAGATAATTCCAAATCTTTACCTCAACAACAATGATAAAGATTGTAAAATATCTATACAAGAAATGAAAATACAAGTAGTAACTCAAGATGTTCTCACAAAATAAATTTTTTATTTGTTTTGCGAAGTGTTGCTACAACCTCGAGAAAAAGTATTTTCTCAAGCTTCGACTTCTTGAATCGATTACAGAAAGAATGAGAGATGTTTATCTGTAAAGACTAATCTTCTCTAACATCTCTATCACATGGGTTGTGGAGCCGCTGTCATTTTCAAGTGGCAGCTCCTTACAAATTGCACACCCATGTGACTTTCCCAAAATGCTATACAAACAGACTATCATTAAGCATAAAGCAATCTGGGTTCTTTCTAAAACTAGCTAAAATAATTCTAGTAGATGTAGACTTGTCATACTCTTGAATTGTCGAGCTTCATCTTGTGATCTCTCAAGCTTCGGTCGTAGTCTTGCTGGTCTGCTACAATCTTTGACAAGATGCAGCAAATCTGTTTCTTGAACATCTAAACTGTCACGGGTTTGACTGAGATAAATTCCCAATTCAAATATTCCATTAAGACAGTAACCTTTGACGCCATGTTTATTGTCATGAGAATATTCCTTGGATGACAGTATGAGTCCCCGCCAATGATGCTGTCGGGACTTTCAAACTTGCTGTCAAAGTGTGAGAATGTTGTTGTCTTCATGCTTCCGCCAATGTTGCTGTCAGATGAAACTTACTGTCGTGACCTTGCAACATGTTGTGTTCTTGTAACCTTACTGTCAATGTTGTGACAGTAACATTTATTCTTTATGTCTTCCTTATGTATATCTTGAGGCTTGAACAAATGTACGAACTTCTTCCAAGAGATACAATTTTTACATGACAGTAGTTTATTCGATTACAAAGACACACTATGGCTGTGACAATATGTTCTACTTAGTCTATACAAATAAAACTATGTACTAGTTAGGTTGTCTCTAAGCTATCACCCATAAATCCTAACAAAAATTGTGGCCTACTTCTCGAATTCGATGAAGTCGGAGAGCTCAATCCTTCCACAGAAGTCTCCGAAAACTGCTTCGAAGAAGATGTGGTTGAAGAAGAAGGCGAATTCGCAGCTCTAAGTATCAATTTTTTCGATTTCAATCCTTGTTTAGACGCCATTGTGCTTCACAACAACCTGTGTATAACACAATCAAAAACAAATAAATAAACTATACACACACTTGATTCAAACAATTATATATCAATTAAGTTCGATTTCAGCATTACCTTGGGTGAATTAAAATCATCAAAACATTGTGTGTGTGAGAGAGTGAGAGGGGGAAAGAGAGAGAATCATCGAAACTTCTGAATCGTTGGAGATCAAAGAGAATTGCTGGTGGCTCCTTGGAGATTAAATCGCAGCTTACTTGTAATTGAAGAGGTTTCTACTTTATAACTAGGTCGATAAGGGGATATAGGCCACATATGTTTTTATTTATATATGTTTTTCAATTTTTTTACTCACCTTTATACGTCTCTTTTTAAAAGGTTAGACATATACGATTGAACTATATACGACTGTTGTATAATAACAGACGTAAATAATTTTTCAACTGACATATAAAATAACTTTATACGTCTGTTTAGCTACAACAAACGTATAAACATGGCTTTTTATAGTATATGCGTCTGTGGAAGTTAGAACAGACGTATAAAACTATTTTATGTGTCTGTTTTGCCTATAACAGATGCAAATATGGAGACGCATATGTCACTTTTTGTACTAGTGAGGTACCACCAGGAGCGGGTTCCCAACCTTTGATTACTCAGCCCCAAGGGACGGATCCCCCAAGGTCTGAAACTCAAACTCAAGGATCGTTGCCTCTAGTAACGAAACCCTCTAGCCAAGGGATGAATCCCTTGCCACACTTTTCCCCCTACAGCCCAAATCTCTACCACCGTGATTCTTGCAACCACGAATTCGGTGTATGGGTTGCCTAATTACCCCCCGTATCAGGCCAGACCAAGCGGGCACACCCTCCAAATACATGAACCATATCATCCCATGTACATCAGGGGGTTAGGACCCGACCAAGGCCAAGAGTACCGCGACTATTCCGGCCCGTACTCTGATGATTCCTCGTCTGAAGATGATGATCGTGATGAAGCCTCGAGGAGGCGACGCGCTAGCAAGGAACCTATTGGGCATTCCCGAAGAGCTCATGATCGGCCACTCATGACTGCCATGGAGAAAATCAAGGCTCATGAATCCAAGATTCAGAAGTTAAAGGAGGACATGGCTAGAGAGCAACAAAGGCAGAATCGCCCCCCTCTGAGGTTAGGAGAGATTCCCTTTGTAGACTTGGAAGGACCAACAAGGAAAGAAAAGAGGACCGAGGGTCCTAGGAACGAAACTACCCGGGCAGAGATCCCAAGAGGGGATCCCAAAGACCTGATGCAAGTAGGAGATCCTGATGATCCGACCCCTCCATTCACCGAGTAGGTGATGAATGCCCATATATCTCGGAAGTTTAAGATGCCCACCATAAAGGCCTATGATGGAAAAGGAGACCCTGCTAACCATGTAAAGACATTCTCCAACGCACTACTACTGTAACCCATCAGCGATGCTCTGAAGTGTAGGGCATTTCCCCAAACCCTAGCGGGCATGGCGCAGTGCTGGTATAGCCATTTACCCCCGAACTCTATTTCCTCTTTCAAGGAGCTGAGCACTGCCTTCATCAGCCAGTTCATTGGTGGAAGGATCCATGAGAAGGATTCCGCATCCCTAATGACCGTAATACAAGGGAAGAATGAAAGTCTCAGAGATTATCTAAAGCGATTCACCAAGGAGACTCTCTCAATTATCAATTTCGAAAAGAAAGTGGCCATGGTAGCCCTACAAAATGAAACATCAAATATTTTCTTCAAGATGTCGTTGGCTAAGCACCGCCCCGAGAGCATGACTGAGCTCCAACAAAGGGCTAGTAAGTATATCAAAGTTGAGGATAGTCTAAAGAAGGAAGTAAAGAAGGAAGCAGCAACGGGAAACACCGGGAATGTTGACAATTCTAAGAAGCGAAAGGTGGAACAAGAATATGATGGGAAAGATAAATACCCATGCATGAACAGAGATTCTGATTCGGCTCCTAAAAAGGGGAATCCAGGGCAAAGGTTTAAGGAATATGCAAGGTTAAACGCCCCGAGGAGTCAAATCCTGATGGATATAGAGAAAGATAGGGACGTACGATGGCCGAAGCCACTAAGGGCTGATCCAAAGAAAAGAAACAAGAACCAGTACTACCGGTTCCACAAAGACGTGGGACACAACATCGAGGACTGTAGACAGCTGAAAGACAAGATTTAATTCCTAATCTGGAGAGGAAAATTGGATAAATTTTGCAAAGATATGATGGGGATCGAGGGAACCCATGACGGGATTATGATAGGAAGGATGATGTTCATAACCGTAAACCTCAGCCCCGAGGGCCAATGATAAATATGATTTTGGTGGCCTGACAGCGGCCGGGTCAAGTAGAAATTCTAGAAAGGCGTATGCACGAGAAGTGATGCACATTATTGGGGAGGCACCGAAGCGTGCAAAGATAGAAGTTGTAATTGGATTTGATGACTCGGACCTTGAAGGGGTGAAGTTCCCCCATGATGACCCGCTGGTTATCTCACATGTGATAGGCAACTCCCAAGTGAAAAGATTCTTGATAGACAATGGGGCTTCAGTGAACATCCTTTTCCATGATGCCTTCTTGAAGATGGGGTATAGTGAATCTCAACTGGTACCGTCGAATATGCCCATATACGGGTTCAATGGAGTGGAGTCAAAAGTCGAAGGGACAATTCAATTACCCATGACTATATGGCAGGAGCCAAGGGAGGGCACTCAGATGTTAAATTTCTTGGTTATTAAGGTCACTTCCACCTATAATGCTATCCTAGGTAGGACGGGACTTCATGCGTTCAAGGTAATTGCCTCTACCTATCACCTGAAAATTAAGTTAACTAGAAACGAGGTGGGAGAAGAGAGAGGAGATCAAAAGATGGCAAGAAGTTGTTATGTGGCAACCTTAAGACCTGATGGAACCCGAGGGCAGGTCCTCTCGATTAAGGATATGGACGTCCGCGAGGACGAAGAGCGACGAGGAAAGCCGGCAGAGGACTTGGTTCCCATACCCTTGGAGATAGGGGATCCTAAAAAAGTTACTTACATCGGGGCATCTCTGAAAGACCTCTTGCGAAACAAGCTGGTTACCTTCCTACAAGACAACAATGATGTGTTTGCATGGACAACAACCAATTTGCCAGGGATAGATCCCCAACTGATAATACACAACTTGATATGGATCCGGAATGGAAGACGGTGAAACAAAAGAAGAGAAATTTTGCACCTGAGAGACAAGAGGCTACAAAGCAGGAGGTTGACAAACTCCTAGAGGTAGGGTTCATTGAGGAAATCCAGTTCTCAGAATGGTTGGCAAATCCTGTTATGGTCAATAAGGCTAATGGAAAGTAGAGGATGTGCATAGACTTCACTGACCTAAATTATGCATGCCCGAAGGAATGTTTCCCCTTGCCAGGGATCGATATGCTGATAGATGCCACGACTGGCCACAAGATGCTGAGTTTCATGGATGGCTTCAGTGGCTACAACCAAATTAAGATGCATAAGGATGACATTCCTAAGGTATCATTCATCACTAATTTTGGTGTGTACTGCTACCTGGTCATAGCCTTTGGATTGAAGAATGCAGGAGCCACCTATCAAAGGTTGGTAAACAAGATCTTTGCCCAACTCATTGGGAAAACTATGGAAGTTTATATGGACGACATGTTGGTGAAAAGCCTACACAAGGCATATTACATTGATTACTTACGTGAGGAATTTGAAGTATCGAGGTACCATAAGATGATGTTGAACCCGACCAAGTGTGCTTTCGGTGTTGGGTCAGGAAAGTTCTTGGGTCTCATGGTCTCGAAACGGGGAATCGAGGCTAACCCCGATAAAATCAAGGCCATCCTAGACATGGAACCACCACGTTTCATAAGGGATGTACAGAAATTAACCGGGAGAATTGCTGCATTGGGGAGATTCATCTCAAAATCTGAGGACAAGTGTTTGTCGTTCTTTAAAACCCTGAAGAAGGTAAAAAACTTTGAATGGACAAAAGAAAGCCAAGAGGCCTTTGAGCAGGTGAAGAAATATATGGCCGAAGCCCCGTTGTTGGCTAAGCCAAGTATGGGAGAAATCCTTTATCTCTAATTGGCAATCTCGGATCAATCTGTGAGCGCTGTTCTTGTGAAGGAGGAAGACAAGGTTCAGAAACCCGTATACTATGTGAGTAAGGTTTTACACGGAGCAGAGTTGAATTACTCCACCATTGAGAAGTTTGCCTTAGCATTGGTGACTGCCACTAGGAAATTACGGCCCTATTTTCAGGCATATTAGATTGAGGTCCTTACAGGACAACCATTGAGGAATATTCTGCACAGCCATAAAGCCAGTGGTAGGCTCATAAAGTGGGTAATTGAGTTAGAAGAATTTGATGTTAAGTACAAGCCAAGGACGGCCATTAAATCCCATGCATTGGCTGACTTTGTGGTTAAATGTACCATCGACAACCAAGAAGTCGGGGGGCAAGAGATATTACCTCAGGAAGGCAATGAAGCGCCTAAGGAGGATAAGGAACCCGTGCTTAAGGAGAAGGAATAATGGATGCTCTATTTTGATGGGGTATCAAAAACAAAAACAAGTGGTGCAGGTCTTGTTCTGCAAAGTATCGATGGATTCATGATTGAATACGCCCTGAAGTTGGACTTCCCAATGATAGGTCCCGAATGTGGGTAAGATAAGCTAGAAGGGGGGGTTGAATAGCTTATCACGTTTTTAAAATTTGAGCTTGGCGTTTTTAAATTTTCTCTCTCTTTTAAAATTAATTACTTATAAATAAGTAATGTAAAGTGTGGAAAATAAAAGAGAAAAAGATGACACGGTCGATTTATCCTGGTTCGCGATGCCGCAATCCCCTAACAGATTCGAACACCCCTAATCCAGTCCCCGAGCTCCTCCCCGGGCTCGAGATTTCGTCCACTATAAGTAAACTCCATATAGTAGGTGAAGAAACCTTTACAAAATACAATTATATATTTATCTTGAAGCGTAACTCCCCGTTACCTTCTCTAAATATAAGCTAAACCCGCTATATATTTATCTTGGAGTGTATACCTCCTCAAGATATAGAGCAAACCACTAATTATTTATCATGGAGCGAAACTCCCCGTTACCTCCTCAAAATAATTAGTAAACCACTAAAATATTTATCTTAGAGCGTAACTCCAAGTTACCTCTTCAAAATATTTTAGCAAACCTAAGTAGCCTTGGTGCTACCTTTTTAGGTCTTGGATCTTAGGTCTTAGGTCTTGGGTCTTTCCTCCTCCTCCTCACTTGGGTCTTAGAGCGAAGATCACCTCACTTCACTTCACCTCACTACAAAGATACAACAACAAGCTACAAACAAACAATATGTGAGAGATAATATAATAAAGGCCGTGCAAAACTATTATGTTACAGTACTAGCCACGGGGACGCTATTACGCGTTAAAATAATTGATTCGTTATTAATTAAAGTCGAGTGAGTCACGATGCCAATCGGACGAGCTACGGAACTTTAGTGGTGTGTGCAAGAGTGCTTAATTATTTAACTCACAAGTGTGACAACGAAATAAAAATATCAACTCGCAAGTGCGAGGACCGTTAAGAAAAATGCTTATTAAACGTTAGCGATTTGCGTAGTGCGGAAAATAGTAAATAACGGCACGGGAAAAGTCACACGAGGGACTTGTCACACGAGCGATGATGCAAGACAATAAATTAAACATGCAAAAATTATATCCATGAATGCAACACACACAACGAAAAATTAACTAGTTTATGACCTTTGGCTTTAACCGATGGCTTGGTTGCCTAAAGCAAAGAATTCTCAAATAAGAGGTATTCTCAAAGGATATGAATTATGTTCCAGGACTAGTATATGTAGATGTACACACACTAAACAAAAATGTAACTAACTTAGAACCACTTGAAATCTAGAAAGAAATCAAGAAGAACAAGCTAGGATCGAAGCCTAAAAACACCACCAAACTAACGCCGAAAGAGCACCAAATGAAGGATATGCAAGGGGTAATCAAAGGTGACTCAAGACACAAGGAAGAACACTTTAAGGGCTGTTAAAAATGAGCTAAGGGGCTGCATAAAGTGGTTTGGCCGAATGGTGTAAAACAAGAGCTAGAAACACACCAAAAATACCAAAAAATTCAACCAAAACAAGGCCACCAAGATCAATCAATGAAAGATAATTGAAGGGGGACAAAAGGATCCTTAAAACTCTTCCAAATCACTTCAAGAACCCACTATAGTTGAGCTAAAGCTTTGTCTTCGAAGTGGTGTTGGTTGGAATTGCTTTAGAGCAAGAAATGGTGATAAAACACTACCTAAGTGACCTAGTTTGAGCACCAAAAGAAAGGTATTGAAGGATGAATGAAAGGTGACTCAAAGACACTTGAAAGAACTCTTTAAGGGCTGAAGAAAACGTGCTAAAGAGCTACCCAAAAAAATTTGGCCGAGAGGTAGGTTTATGGTGAAGAAATGGGGAGAAAACAAGCTTAAAAGATGAATAAAAGATGAAGATTGAAGCTTGTTTTCTAGATACTTTTTGGAGCAATTAAGATCTGGGATACGGTGTGTATCTAGGGAGAAAACTCTAGCATTTCTTTGGCTCTTCAGGCTTGAAGAAAATGAATGGGTTTAGCTTGCTATTTATAGGCAAAAATGAAGCTTATGGACCAAAGGATAAAGAGCAAGTGGCAATAAAATACAAAAAGCATAAAGTAGCTTTTTGGCACCTTCATAGAAAGTCTCAAGCAAATAAACATGTGGGATATAGCAATTAAATAGTGTAGGAAGCTTCTATTGGTACGAAAAAATAGCCGATAAATGCGTAACTACGTAACAATTTGGAAAAATATGATACCGATGCCAAAAGTCTTCAAATATTATATTAAAATTATGGTCAAAGTCGACCCATAGGTTTCCATATATTTGGATGACTTTTAGCGAACCCCGAAATAAAAATCGAAGCGATTTTAGGGGGTTTCGGAAAAATGTTCTCATAAAATCAAGAAACTTTATCTAAAATTCTTTTTAAATATTCTAGTGATGTTCCCAAATTTTCAAGTCAAAATAACATGTGGAGGTATTTTATTCGAAAATATTTTGATTAAATGCCTTATGCGACGGAATAAAATATAGCCTTTTGTCGTAACTTGTCGACGTGTTGGCCAAAGCTTTGACTTGAAATATATTCGAAAATAATATTCCTCAAATAATAATGACCGTGAAGTCCTCTGAATATTTATTTTGAATATTTTACGATTTTATCCAATTAAATTAAAAACTGTTTGGGGTTCGGGATAAAATATGTTTTTGACCTTTCGGCAAGTAAATAAATAAGGCACTTTTTAAAATAATCTTTTGGAAAATATATCGAATATATTTGATGATAAAACATTTGAAATGAATACCGATTTGAATTAATCTCTTATTTTTAGTGCGTAAAATCAGTGTTCGAAAAATATATCGATATTTGTGCCGACTTGACTTTGCCTTTAAAATGTACCATATAGAATCTAGACTAGGATATATCATTGCGCGGATATACTTTATCTAAATTAAATGATCAGGTACGAGAAAACGTTTTTGTCAATTTGACTCCTTATTCTTTAATGTCACATCGAATAATCCAAGGGGAGGAATTACTATGTTAGCTAGTAACTTCCGAGACCTAATTTAATTTTCATTTTCGTACTTTGACAAATCACCAAAACCTACAAGGAAAAGGTTGTCACACAATCTTCCCCTTTTTGGTATTTGTCAAAACTACTCAAGAAAATTAAATATGTGTGTGCACCTATTTCTAGTGCATGAATGAAAAACGTTTTATTCAATTAAATGCCTATTTAAACACCTTCCCCTAAAGTGATGAAAACTCTTTGTCCATTTTACGCGAGAAACATATAGGCATACATGCATAAAAAAACGCACAATCATATAAACATATGTATATCACATAAAGATGATAACAATTAAGTATAAGTGATATAACTTTTCTCGATAAGTAGACTTTATGCAAAATAGATATGTTAGTGCAAGTGTATAGATAAGTTATCGAGTAGAACAATATAAGCGATCTAACTTATCTAGTGTATTCCATTTATAGAAACAGAATCTACTTAGAGATTATTAAACTTCCCTCTTCTGTATCACTTGAAGAATATATGTTGATTTTTCGAAAAATGACTTCCCCTTGCTATATAAACCCATTTTCAAAAATATTCGACCAAAGGATTTTAAACTTTAAGTATAGTTCGAATTTTGGAATTTTTGAAAAAAATTTTAAAAAATTTGCAAGGGTCCATCTAAATTTGTTCTCACCAAAAACCAAACACAAATCTTCACCTTCCCCTATATGAACAACCTTCTTCCCCTATAAAATATTTTACATATAAAGCACACATATTGAATTTTTCTTCTTCCACTTTTTGATAAAAACCAAAAATTAAGAGAAACAAGATTCAAGGTAATTAGGGAGGGGGAACATTAAATCATACAAAACTATGCAAATAAGGGGGTGGGGGTGATAACTAAGCTATTACAAGCATTTTTTCCACCGATCCACCTTATCTCTCCAAATAGTCCTTACTCCATAAATCTTCACATTTTATGGACTATTTTTAAGAATTACAAACCAATGAAATCCTAATTAAATTACAAATCTAATTCTCCCAAATCAAGACAAAAAGAAATTACAAGATAAGTACTAGGTCTTGAGCTAAGCTTGCAGGCTACTAGGGCAATGATCAGAGCTGTGATCAAGTCAAAAAACTTAAGTCCAGAACCTGCAATGTTAGTCCTCAACAAGATAATGTCAGTCAGGTTTTCAACATACTGATATAAGGCAATGTATGTGCAGGAGAAAGGTTGACATAGTGTAAAACTTGTATCAGAGTTAAGACTAAGGTTTGTATTAGAGAGAGGTAGGTTTGTGTATAGATCATGGTATGTAGTGTGGTTCAGAGTTTGAGTTGATGAATGTTTCAAGGCTTTAGAGGTATGCAGGCAATATCAAAGCTTGTAACCATGTTAGTGTATTAGGGCTTGAAAGTGTCTAGAAATATCAAGGGTCAAATGTGACTAAGGTATCAGAATTTAAAGTTCATAAGATTTTGACCAAGAATGCTCAGAAATGCATTTAAAAAAATTCATAAGTGTAAGAACCCAGATTTTTGGTAGAATTAAAACTTTTATTATGAATTGGTGTATAAGTGAATAATGGTTGTACCTTCAATGTATCAGTGATTTTAATGAACGAGTATTTTAATGGATATGGATTCCAGTGTTATGTGGGTGCTGTGAATGTTGTAAGTTGTTTGACAATTTAGATAGAATAATCTATCGTCTAGAAAGTGAGTTATGGTATCTTAAAAAGGAAGTTATTCTCATGTCATCCAAATCGATATCTGGTAGCTCATGTCATCCAAATCGATATCCGGTAAGAGTCAGGTAACTTTATGAAAATAAATTAAGAATATTCGAGAAAGCACGAGAACATTTTCTAAGTGCAAGAAATAAAGAGAGAATAAACAAGGAATATTGGAGTTAATATTGATTTAAAGGATTCTGCCACAATGGAACAATAAAATGCAACATATAAGTCGTAGCACATTAATATTATTAAAAAGACACAAAGGGAATCAAATTGGTGGAAGAAGGAGAAACCAAAGTGGCATACAAGAAAGTCAACTACAACTTTAGTGGTGTTTTTTCACTTTTCCAAAAATGGACTAACATGTTTATAAGCCAACACTTGGATGAATTAAAATGCAACAAGTGGCACTAATAGATTATTGACAACATAAAAGAAAGAGATGCATCCAAGTATAGATAGACATTACATGTATTATTTCATTTTAACAACACAAAACATAAACAAAACACCACCACTCTCTCTCCATGGAGCTCTCGTCCTAAGAAAGAATAAAAGGGAGAAGTAGAGTTTTCACCACTCAAAATTTACAAGCTATAGCTTAAAAGAAAGCTGAGACAAGGAGAAGGTATATCCAAAACCTTAACCTCATTCATTAAGGTTATCATGATCAAAAGCTAGGTGAAAGAGATGATGAATAGTAATTTACTAATTCTCTTTTCTTTTGATTATTGTTTTATGACTTCTAAAGGATATTGTCATTAAGGTTAAAGTATTGTAGGAGTATATTAGCCTTATAAAGCTTCAATCCAAGGTATAACACTTGAAACCCTTTATGGATCATGAGTTTTAATTGAGTTTTAGTCATATTATACATGAATGAAGCATAAGAGTTATGATTGGGCTTTGTTAAATGTTAAATTTGTTTATATGAATGGAAAGGCATTGCTTGGCCTTAGTTCAAAGTTAAATAACATGTATGTGTGGTTTGGAGTGGAAACCATGATTATTGGAAGGTTTTGATTTTGGAAATATCTAATTTATAGCTATCGTAATGCCGAAATTTCATTAACCTTTAAAAACAGAGCATAACCGAGATAAATAGCTTCTGAACTTGTTAAATATATGACATATCCTTGAAGATCTCGAGTCATAGATCGTTTTGGTGCAAGAATCGAAGCATTTTGATTTACGGTTTAGGAGATATGGTCGATTTCGTAAAAGTGGTTCGTAAACGCAATTGTGAGTTTGTAACTTTAATTTAACCCCCTTAAAATGAGATATTCAGTTGCGAATTTTGGTAATTAAATACTAGAGGTCATAATGAAGATGTGAGAGAAGACCTTATGTCAAAAGGATAATTTTTCGATTTTATAAAAATGTTCGAGTCTAGGGTATGCAAGTGAAACACCCCTTAAGAACGGACTAAGGATAATGAAGTATAATCTTCTCGAATAAATGGCCGACTTAAAACCTTTACGACTCAAGTACCTACCAAGTGTAGAGTACAATGACATACCTTGATAACAAACTAAGTGTCCATAAATAATGAGGTCAATAAGAGTTAAGTTAGTGTGTGCCTAATGAGTTGAAACGTATAAGGAGCTAACCAAGTATTTACTTGTGTTAATAGATCGGCGCTCTCAGGCACGAGACTTGACCCCGCTCACATCACCATGCAAGTTGTTAAAACTCTGGCTTAGAAAGTATTTTGCAAACTATTGTTGTGTGATATGATATACTGATAATACTTTGCTAATAATGGTGGTGACGGTTAATTACCTATGAGGTATGAACCGGGAGTATAGATAAGTGTATACACATATGTATATATGCATGTCAAGGCTCTGGAGGGAGTACATTCCTAGCCTATATCTAAATCGGGGGTCGGAGCTATTTTACTGTAATCCTGTTAGAAATAACCCGGGAATGGTATCAGTTGTAATCTAGGGTTATTTTTGAGTTATATTTAAATATTCCAAATAATTATAAATTGGAGATATTTGGGTCTAAACTATTTTAAGTTTTGTTCAATAAATATTCTTTGAATATTTATTAATAAAGCAAGAAATTATTTGAATATTCTGCTGAGAATAATTTATTAAGGATTTATTTCTTAATAAATATTATTGTATTATTTATTATATATTCGAAAATTATTTAAAAATCTTATTTATTCTGTAAAAATTTATTCAAAGGCTTAAAGATTATTCTAATTATTTTCTGACCATCGGAAATTTATTTTAAAATTATTAAAGGTTCCATATGATTGTTTCCAAATGAATCTTTAACCGGTATAGGCTTTGTTTTTCCTTCAAAACTTGGGAACCAAGGTTTTGGGAGTAGATTACGATTTCTCCCTTCGCTCATCACTTGTATAATTTCAAAACGCCGACTAGCTTCCCCGTATGTTTTCGAAAATGAGTTCAAGTCAAGAAGAAAATCTGTTGACAAAGGTCAACCCACATATCTGTCTTACTTCCTCAAATACTTCCGGAAGTAAGGATTAGAAGTTGAAGTAAAACCATCGACTAGCCACGTGCTAGGGAACTGGACAAGATTCTTCAAGGGACTGGAGAAACCCGGCACCTTGCGTGATAGGGTAAGTGTAAGAGGCTGTGGGACAGTCCATCAAACCGTTGGAGGCTGTGGGACAGTCCAGCACATATAAGACCCGAATGCGGCCACGGCCACAACCTCGAAAGAAGGATCGCAACCCGTCTACTAGTAGCGAAGTTTTGTACGATACAATGGCTGATCACCTTGTATCGGGGTATACTCCAGAAAAGTCCCATTCTTCCTATTGGAATTGTGATGCAACACTGTAATGAAAGCTCAGGTGCTCAGTTACCGATAGTGTTGTCAGGATATTGCTTTTCATTGAATAAATTATTTTATCTCAAAACCTTCTCAGTAATAGAGGAAAGATGATTTTACCTGAATATCTCAAGAACTGACAATGCTTAGCTTTCTCTGCACTGCCTTATAGTATTTTTTTTAAAACTATTATTATATTGCTGAGCGATTATGCTCACTCTTGCTTTTCCTTTATATATCACAAACAACAACAGATCAGCATGACCAGAACTCGTCAGACCCGTTGAAAGCGAGTGGGAAACGCGCAGCACCACCATGACTTGTTTAGAGCACCACTATCTCCAGTAAGCAGACTCAGTAGGATGGATTATCAGTTGAGGTTGGTTAGATTTCTCTATAAGTATGATATAACACCCTAGAAAAATCGTATTTGTTGTTATTCATATTTAATTATTTAATATTAAATGTGAATTATAGGGTGTGAATTTTTTTAGATAAAATATATGTGACATCATGTTTACATGCTTATATGGTGATGTATGTGTGACGTGCCAGTCCATGTATTTTTTTAATCTTAATTTTTATTATTTAAAATTTATTTAAATCATGCGTTATTGAACTTAGGAAAATTTTATAAAATCATCGGAGCATTTAAAAATTCCAAAATCTTTTGTGTCATCCTACTTATAATATTATATATTTTTCAAAATTATTGGGTGAATTATTTTGGGTGTTTCAGTATTTTAAAATGATCTTAAGAGTTTTATTTCATTTAAAGTGTTAAAACTTGTAACATTCGTATTTAATTCATTTTTGACCATAAAAATATTTTAAAAATATGCGGGTGTCCGTAATTTTGTACTCTTTATTTTAAAAATGAAAAGTTTAATTTTCACAATTTTTCCCATTCAAATTCGAATTATTAAAAGTCGTTTAGTTGATTTATATTTTGTTTTCAGCATTTTTGATTTATCAAAACACCCTTTAATCCTTTCAATCCCTAAATTAACATTCCCAAAACCCCAGCCCATTTCATTTTTCTCGGTTTCTCTGGATCATTCCACAGCTCCCTCTCAAAACTCTCAATCTCTCCCGACCCTCTAATCCCTCTCCCTCTTTCTCTCTAATCTCCCCTACATTTTCCCCTCTCTAATCACTCTCTCCCTTCTCTGTTCATCCTTCCTGCCCCCTGCTATGCATGAAAACGCGTGTATGTGCAGTGGTTAGTGTGTGTATACATACATATATACGGTGTGTGTGGATGAAGTGAAGTGTTTATGTGTGTGTTTATTTCTTCGAACTACAGAGTATATACAGTGGTGTTGGTGGTGTGAATTGTGTGTGAAGAGTGAGTATGTGTCGAGTTTGTATGTGTGAGTAGTAGAGTAATTATGTTGCTATACTTGGGGGGTTTGTGATGTGGGTTTTCTGCTGTGGTTTGATTGAGGAAAATGTATGGTTTTATTTGTGAGGATTTTGGTGTTGGGTCGAAGTGGGAGAGGGGAAAAAGGGATGGTGTATGTAGGTATGTGCCACGGCCGTTTGTGCAGTGGGGACAGTGGCGTCATCGGGCGGGGTACGGCGGTGCTGTCGTAGTTGGGTTGAAGGAGGCAAGTTAAGGAAGAGGTAGTGATGGTGGTAGCAAGGGGAGGTGAATTGTATATACGTGAGTAGGTTAGGGTTGGGTAGGAGTGTTGAGAGATTGATATGAATCAAGAGTGTTGTTCCAGGTGTAGGTTTTTTTATATATAGGCGTCTTGTTTGGGCAAGGAACCTATGGAAAACAAGAAAAGGTGCAATAGAAGAGATAGGGGAGACATGAGAGGTGAAAAGGAGAGATTGGTGAAGAAATGTAGTTCGTGTGGTGAATGTATGTATGTGAGTGTGTCAATGCAGATGTGCATGAGGTATTATGTTGTTGATAGTCTTGACTGTCGATCATTGTTAATATACAAATTGTGGGGATTGTTGTGTGGTGCTGCAAGTGTGATATGTATGTGCATATGTTATTGTCGTGTGGAGTCTGTAATTCAGTGTGTATGTCTATAATCTCAAGATTATGTTTGTAGGTCTACTGATAATATGCTAGGTGTCTAATTATCAAATTGTTATTAAGGATTTCAATTTAATTATGAGTATAAAATAAATTATTTGTACATTATGATTGGGTTGTAATATATGTATATTATGTGCTAAATTTCCGATTGCCAGAGGTATACACAATGAGGTACACTGTTATTTTTATGGTTAGGGTTAACTGTAATTATATTGTAGTAAGTAAGGGATAGATTGACCCTTGATTGGTTCGATTGTATTATAATTGGTTATGTGGTATTTTAAAGGAAGTGATGTCCAAATTTTATTAGAATTATTTTGTAATTCTAAAGGTAATTTGATAAGAATTATTTATAAATCGATATGATATATAAATAAAAAGGTATAAATGTAAGCAAATAATCTGTGATAAGTGCTATGTGATTTATGTGATTACATATTATTATTTTGAGTATATAATCTGCATAGAAACAAGATTGCTATTACATGCTAAGTGATTATGTGGATTATTTGATTTTTTGAGAATATGACTAGTAAGTGCTATACGTGTTACTGTGTTTATACGAACTAGGAAACGTATGGGTAGACTAGAATAAGCAGAAAGGTTTCTAGTGGGTTATGTACTAAAGTGGTACTTTACCATCATATAGGTGCTAGTAGGAGGCCCGGCTAGGAGCCAGTGAACATAAGGACGGGAATTTTAAGAAGGAACTGTGTATCGGAGTTGACGAGTGTGATCGATTAGAGGTTGACGAATTATGAAGGAAGGACGAATGTCTAGCTGAGCAGAGACCAATTTATAAAGAAGTAGAGATGGATGTAAAGTAATAAGGAGTTAAAAGTATTGGAAAGGGAAACCCTGTATATTGAGGCAAGTTTACTATCCCTCACTTATTATTCAAGTGATGTGAAACCTTTTGTATTATTTATTGTTCTTTCAAAATTCCTTTTTGCAAGTAACTGTATTCTTCATATTTATTCTGAATAATTGCGAACCTGTTCTGTAAATATACAATGTTCCTTTCAGATCTTTTTGCTAGTGCCTATACCTTTCATTTTTATTTCCATCGACATTTTTCTTCTATTAATTTACAAACACTCATTCTCGAATTATTCTATCGTTGTTTATTTTCCTCACATATTGTTCAGGTGTTGAATTCTCTTAAAATTAATTTATTTCAATATTCCTCGTCTTTATTAATATTTTTCAAAGAGCATTTTTCTTTAAATTATTGTAAACTAATTCGAGGTTTATACTGTTGTTGGGGCATGTGTTGTTCAATGACGGTTAAAACCGAGATTGAATTGAGATCTTCTTAATTATTCAAACTCATTATTGTCATGCCGGTTTTGGTAGCTAAATCCTATGAGTGCTTAGCCGACAGGGAATCATACCCTGTTTAGTTTAATCTTATTACTTTGTCATTTATGATTCCCTAAATCGAATGTTTCCATTAATCTTAATCTTATTGTTGTGTTGTTCATGATTCTTTATATCGAATACTTCCCTGATCATAAATCTTTTAATGTTGTTCATTGAAATGGGTTAATTAATTAAAAATGTATATTTTTTAAATTCCTTATACTGGGCTGATCTGTTATCAGTGAGTTTAAGGACTGAAAAATGAAATGTTTTAAATTATTAATAATAAATTTTTATAAATTGGAAAAGCGTAAGAGGCTAGGGTGGTCCTAGTCCAGCACTTTTATTTTAGCATAAGAGGTTAGGGTGGTCCTAGTCCAGCATGAAAGGCCAATGTGTTGCCTAATTGGGAATCCAATTTCAAAGGAAGAGGGACTTTACGTGGCTGATCACCCGTATTGTCCGTAATCAGGATAATAATACAATCAACTTAAATGTTTTTAAAAAGTTTTATGAAAAGTATGGTTTGATGGAAAGAAATGTTTTTGAGAAAAAGGTTATGATTTAAAGAAAAATAGAAAGTCTTATTCTATGATGGAATTAAATTATTCCTTCAGATAAGTTGGTCATTGATATTGTTCATCAATGAACCATTGAAATGTTATTGTTTCACTATATTATTAACTTGTTGAGCGTTGTTGGCTCACTCTTGCTGTATTTTTCCTAACCTTTCAATTAGGATTAAGGGTGGATGTCTACATTCTTACAAGTCATATGAGAGCAATGAGGCAGCCTATGCAGGATAGATCTCGAAGTCAGAGCGGGCAGGCACGGATTTGGTAGGAGCTACAGATTTGATGGTACAATAGTTAAGATTAGATCAGAAAGAGAAGTTGTAATAATTTGTGTAATTTAGATTCTTGTTTCATACCATAACCTGGAATTGATCCTCGGTGATGAATCGTTGGTGTATTAATTTTTTTATTTGTATTTGTTAAATTGGAATTTGGTTGGGTTGAATTACAGGTGGATAGTCCGATTTACGAATACTTCGTGCCAAATTTTTCTAAAATTCCCTGTATCAAAGTCTATTTTATTATAAAAAGTATATTTTCAGTATAGGGAAGTCGGGACGTTACAGGTTGGTATCAGAGCGATAGGTTATGGTCACTGAAACAAGTTAGGATGATTAGGTATAAGTATTTAGGTTAAACGTTAGATGGAACGATCTAGGATAAGGTTCGCCTTAGGTTATTAGGACGACGGTTTTGACGTTATTTAGTATTCCGATATCGTGCGAGCAGAAATTCAATTCGTCCGGAGACTCAATTTAAGATGAGGCAGATAATTTGGAACATCATATGCTAAATAGACGACCAGAACTATCAGCTTGGAAGATCCTACATGTAGATCTTTGCGTACTTTCTAGATTTTTTTTTTCGACTTTAGTTACCTCACGAGCGATATAGAAAGTGCGAAAGGATGGTAAACAAGATGCGAAATGTGATTTCTGGCATGTGGTGGAGTAAGGACATGGTTATTCATTACTAGCCGTTGATTTCATTTAATTTATTGATTAAGGAGATTTAACCTTTCTTTCTGTTTCCTCTTATTTTGATAATACCCCATCACCTTTGATAATTAACTATACTTCAACTGATGACCAATTTTTCAGATTCATTTAAACACATTTCTATTTTTCAAAGATACCTCTATTTTTCAGGGGATCACTTGATTCAACATGATGCATATAAATTATTGAGACCCTTGAATTCTTTCTAATTTCCCCGAATAATTGCTATTCCTTATTCAACAATGTATATGTATAAACTTTTTGAAACTTTTGAATTCTTTTTGTTTCTCTTTGAGTACTTAACATTATTTATTCTGACTGGGATGAACAACCCTATGTATGTAGGGGATTCAGGGACATCTTATCTATGTGATAGAAGTCTGGTGGGACGCCACTGATTGTGTTTGTCATGAAAGTACAGAAGGCTGGCCCCCTTCTTGTGCTATGGTGGTTGACCTAAGTGACAAATGCAACCTGAAATTAGTTCAATGATCATATTGATCTCTCAGTTAAATTATTTTATAAAAATTTTATCAAACAAAACTCATCTTGTACTCATACATGTAAATACCTTTCTATTCTATTGATCCCTTTTGTTATAAACCCTTGTGATTCCTAAAAGTTATCAATGATTGAGAGCAGTAAAGATGGAGACGATGAAATTTTGAGTGGTGTGAGTTACAGTTAGGTCGAATAAAAATTGGATGATCAGGTTCGAGAATTGATGTTAAAGTAGGGATTGAATATCAAGTTAGATTACGCAGTGGGTTGACAACACACGTACAAGATTCGATAATATGGAGAACTGAGTATGGTTAAGGAGAAGATGATAAGGACATGAAATGATAATTTTGTTAAGGTCGAAAGTAAAGTGATAATGGATATAGTAGTGTGTGATAGTTATGTTAAAGAAAGATTATTGAAGAACACTTGTTTATTGTATATTTTACTGTGGATATAGTAGAATGGACATTAAGAGATTTTAAATGATGTGAGACCAACGGTCGGATATGAATCACTAAGACCGGTAGGACCTCCATTGTCGGAAGGTAAGGATTCGAGAAGAAGTATACTACAATTATACTATAATAAATATGGGAGGTTATAAGTGTAAGCGAAAGGAATAGTATGGCGAGAAATAACGAACTGTGAAGTTAGAAGTTCAATATGATTAAAATTTACATTATTAAGAAACTGGATATGATGGCAGTTAAAGGAATTAGGGTGAGTTAGGATTGAAATGTGTAGATACTATAAGGTACAGGCGAATGGTGAGGACAAGAAAGTGAAATTTTGATTCCCAAGGAGGTAGAAGTTATATTTTGAGACTCAAGGTAGACAAAGGAGTTTTAACGATCGTGTAGACTAATAAATTATTATGACAAGATTTTAAGATTTTCTTATACATGTGAAAGATATCAGTAAGGAGACGATTAGGTTGGAGCAGACCCCAGTGTTTAAACTTTTAGATGTATGTATTGACGAATTGCTAATATTGTCACCAGATAGAGATATAAAATTGGTTAATTATTCACTACCAGGTATGTTATCAGTTTCAAGAATTTAAAATTGAAGGACATCACAAGATATTCAAGGATATAAGAAAAGCATATACACGATTTCTAAGTATGAGCTTTGGAATTGGAGGAAGTATATTTTCAAGATATGACGACAGGATCGAAGTGAATGCCGTGAAGATGAAGCAGTAATGAATCGGGAAAGGCCTAATATGCCAACAGAGATCCAAAGTTTTCGAAGATTGCCAAAGATTTTACCAAGATAGCTACAACAGTACACAAGCCTACAAATCAGGAAACGAATGGATAAAGGTGAAGAGAGCTTTTAGTAGTCAAAGAAGAGATCAAAAACCGCTCAAGTGTCAATGTAACCGGATGAACCAGGAAAGATTAAATAGGCATACAATGCTCAAGGAAATGTTTAAAGAATTTGGGAAGTTCTAGATAAAAGATCCAAAGGTCTAGATTGTTGTGAATGGTATTGGAAGGTTGTGACCCCGGGTAGTTTGTATCGCAAATAAGATAAATACGTTTCAAGGTAAACAATTATTAGTTTCGAAAAGGTTACTCAGTAAAACAATGAGATTAAAGATGGATAGAAGTTTCCCAGTTGTTCCCTCCTCGAGTTACATTGTACGTGAAAGGGGAGTAACAATGATTGGGGGATTTCTTGATATTCTTTTTCTCAAAGTTTTATCTGGGGAAATCTGAATTATGAGTAGGAGCGTGGAAGTGGTATCAATTGTTTTAGTCGCGTGGATTTCGTTTTAAAGTTTTAATTATTTACCTATTTACAGCAAGTCCAGGAAGATTTCTTTGCCTATATGTTACTGCAAATCAAGGTAGGTTTTGTTTTAGTATTGTATATGAATGAATTGTTTATGGATAATTGGATTAGTAATTGAGGTACTTTCATACAGGGCATAGTCCATTATACGAATAGGTCATGTCCAATTTTTGGTAGAAAAGGATCGTCACGTACGAGTGATAAGTATCTAGAATTAACGAGACATGTAAACCAAGGGTTTAAGTTTATGTTGGAATCTGCGGGCTTACTGGACGAGCATAGCGAGATATGAAATAATATAAAGGAATTCTAGAATGAAAGAAATGGCATGAAAATTGAAAAAGAAATGTTTGAGTAATCCGTACATTTTCTTAAGTATGATTCTGAGGGCAGAATCCTATTAAGGGGGGAAGGATATAACACCCTAGAAAATATCGTATTTGTTGTTATTAATATTTAATTATTAAATATTAAATGTGAATTATAGGGTATGAATTTTTTTAGATAAAATATATGTGACATCATGTTTACATGCTTATATGGTGATGTATCTGTGACGTGCTAGTCAGTGTATTTTTTTAATTTTAATTTTTATTATTTAAAATTTATTTAAATCATGCGTTATTCATCTTAGGAAAATTTTATAAAATCATCGGAGTATTTAAAAATTCCAAAATCTTTTGTCTTATCCTACTTATAATATTATATAGTTTTTAAAATTATTGGGTGAATTATTTTGGGTGTTTCAGTATTTTAAAATGATCTTAAGAGTTTTATTTCATTTAAAGTGTTAAAACTTGTAAAATTCGTATTTAATTCGTTTTTGTCTCTAAAAATATTTTAAAAATATGTGGGTGTCCGTAATTTTGTACTCTTTATTTTAAAAATGAAAAGTTTAATTTTCACAATTTTTCCCATTCAAATTCGAATTATTAAAAGTTGTTTAGTTGATTTATATTTTGTTTTCAACATTTTTGATTTATCAAAACACCCTTTAATCCTTTCAATCCCTAAATTAACATTCCAAAACCCCAGCCCATTTCATTTTTCTCGGTTTCTCTGGATCATTCCACAGCTCCCTCTCAAAACTCTCAATCTCTCCCAACCCTCTAATCCCTCTCCCTCTTTCTCTCTAATCTCCCCTACATTTTCCCTTCTCTAATCACTCTCTCCCTTCTCTGTTCATCCTTGCTGCCCCCTGCTATGCGTGAAAAGGCGTGTATGTGCAGTGGTTAGTGTGTGTATACATACAAATATACGGTGTGTGTGGGTGAAGTGATGTGTTTATGTGTGTTTTTATTTCTTCGAACTACAGAGTATATATAGTGGTGTTGGTGGTGCGAATTGTGTGTGAAGAGTGAGTATGTGTCGAGTTTGTGTGTGTGAGTATTAGAGTAATTATGTTGCTGGACTTGGGGGGGTTTGTGAAGTGGGTTTTCTGCAGTGGTTTGATTGAGGAAAATGTATGGTTTTATTTGTGAGGATTTTGGTGTTGGGTCGAAGTGGGAGAGGGGAAAAAAGGATGGTGTATGTAGGTGTGTGTCGCGGCCATTTGTGCAGTGGGGACAGTGGCGTCGTCGGGTGGGGTACGGCGGTGCTGTCGTAGTTGGGTTGAAGGAGGCAAGTTGAGGAAGAGGTAGTGATGGTGGCATCAAGGGGAGGTGAATTGTATATACGTGAGTAGGTTAGGGTTGGGTAGGAGTGTTGAGAGATTGAGACGAATCAAGAGGGTTGTTCCAGGTGTAGGTGTTTTTATATATGGGCGTCTTGTTTGGGCAAGGAACCTATGGAAAACAAGAAAAGGTGCAGTAGAAGAGACAGGGGAGACATGAGAGGTGAAAAGGAGAGATTGGTGAAGAAATGTAGTTCGTGTGGTGAATGTGTGTATGTGAGTGTGTCAATGCAGATGTGCATGAGGTATTATGTTGTTGATAGTCTTGACTGTCGATCATTTTTAGTATACAAATTGTGGGGATTGTTATGTGGCGCTGCAAGTGTGATATGTATGTGCATATGTTATTGTCGTGTGGAGTCTGTAATTCAGTGTGTATGTCTATAATCTCAAGATTATGTTGGTAGGTGTACTGATAATATGCTAGGTGTCTAATTATCAAATTGTTATTAAGGATTTCAATTTAATTATGAGTATAAAATAAGTTATATGTACATTATGATTGGGTTGTAATATATGTATATTATGTGCTAAATTTCCGATTGCCGGAGGTATAAACAATGAGGTACATTGTTATTGTTATGGTTTGGGTTAACTGTAAATTATATTGTAGTAAGTAAGGGATAGATTGACCCTTGATTGGTTCTATTGTATTATAATTGGTTATGTGGTATTTTAAAGGAAGTGATGTCCAAATTTTATTAGAATTATTTTGTAATTCTAAAGGTAATTTGATAAGAATTATTTATAAATTAATACGATATATAAATAAAAATGTATAAATGTAAGTAAATAATCTGTGATAAGTGCTATGTGATTTATGTGATTACATATTATTATTTTGAGTATATAATCTGTATAGAAACAAGATTGCTATTACATGCTAAGTGCTTATGTGGATTATTTGATTTTTTGAGAATATGACTAGTAAGTGCTATACGTGTTACTGTGTTTATACGAACTAGGAAACGTATGGGTAGACTAGAATAAGCAGAAAGGTTTCTAGTGGGTTATGTACTAAAGTTGTACTTTACCATCATATAGGTGCTAGTAGGAGGCCCGACTAGGAGCCAGTGAACATAAGGACGGGAATTTTAAGAAGGAACTGTGTATCGGAGTTGACGAGTGTGATCGATTAGAGGTTGACGAATTATGAAGGAAGGACGAATGTCTAGCTGAGCAAAGTCCAATGTATAAAGAAGTAGAGATGGAGGTAAAGTGATAAGGAGTTAAAAGTATTGGAAAGGGAAACCCTGTATATTGAGGCAAGTTTACTATCCCTCACTTATTGTTCAAGTGATGTGAAACTTTTTGTATTATTTATTATTCTTTCAAAATTCCTTTTTGCAAGTAACAGTATTCTTCATATTTATTCTGAATAATTGCGAACCTGTTCTGTAAATATACAATGTTCCTTTCAGATCTTTTTGCTAGTGCCTATACCTTTCATTTTTATTTCCAGCTACATTTTTCTTCTATTAATTTACAAACACTCATTCTCGAATTATTCTGTCGTTGTTTAAAATCGAGAATGAATTGAGATCTTCTTAATTATTCAAACTCATTATTGTCATACCGGTTCTGGTAGCTAAAGCCTATGAGTGCTTAGCCGACAGGAGTGAGACCTTGGATAATTGAGAATTTCTTAAATCTTCATTTTAATCTATTCTGTTTGTTCGAACTTTACAGCGTAATTTCATAAATTGATAATCCTTGAAATAAGTGGTTATAGCT
The DNA here is from genome assembly GCA_036435485.1 of Saposhnikovia divaricata. Taxonomy (NCBI): domain Eukaryota; kingdom Viridiplantae; phylum Streptophyta; class Magnoliopsida; order Apiales; family Apiaceae; genus Saposhnikovia; species Saposhnikovia divaricata. The sequence continues at coordinate 43,093,230 of CM071601.1, forward strand.
TGTACAGTACTCAAAACTATTGTTGAACTTCAGATCACTTTATTCCTTAATTTCCTTATAATTGCTGTCAAATTTCTAAGATCTTAATAATTGCTTCATTCTTTATTGATTTAATGTTTCCTTGTTGATTCATAATTCTATCTTGTTGAATTATACCCTGTTTAGTTTAATCTTATTACTTTGTCATTTATGATTCCCTATATCGAATGTTTCCCTTAATCTTATTGTTGTGTTGTTCATGATTCTTTATATCGAATACTTCCCTGATCATAAATCTTTTAATGTTGTTCATTGAAATGGATTAATTAATTAAAGATGTTTTTTTTAAATTCCTTATACTGGGCTGATCTGTTATCAGCGAGTTTAAGGACTGAAAAATGAAATGTTTTAAATTATTAATAATAAATTTTTATAAATTGGAAAAGCGTAAGAGGCTAGGGTGGTCCTAGTCCAGCACTTTTATTTTAGCATAAGAGGCTAGGGTGGTCCTATTCCAGCATGAAAGGCCAATGTGTTGCATAATTGGGAACTCAATTTCAAAGGAAGGGGGACTTTACGTGGCTGATCACCCGTATTGTCCATAATCAGGATAATAATACAATCAACTTAAATGTTTTTGAAAAGTTTTATGAAAAGTATGTTTTGATGGAAAGAAATGTTTTTGAGAAAAAGGTTATGATTTAAAGAAAAATGGAAAGTCTTATTCTATGATGGAATTAAATTATTCCTTGAGATAAGTTGGTCATTGATATTGTTCATCAATGAACCATTGAAATGTTATTGTTTCACTATATTATAAACTTGCTGAGCGTTGTTGGCTCACTCTTGCTTTATTTTTCCTAACCTTTCAGTTAGGATTAAGGGTGGATGTCTACATTCTTACAAGTCATATGAGAGCAATGAGGCAGCCTATGCAGGATAGATCTCAAAGTTAGAGCGGGCAGGCACGGATTTGGTATGAGCTACAGATTTGATGGTACAATAGTTGAGATTAGATAGAAAGAGAAGTTGTAATAATTTGTGTAATTTAGATTCTTGTTTCATACCATAACCTGGAATCGATCCTCGGTGAGGAATCGTTGGTGTATTAATTTTTTTATTTGAATTTGTTAAATTGGAATTTGGTTGGGTTGAATTACAGGTGGATAGTCCGATTTACGAATACTTCTTGCAGAATTTTTCTAAAATTCCCTTGTATCAAAGTCTATTTTATTATAAAAAGTATATTTTCAGTATAGGGAAGTCGGGGCGTTACATATGACCTATGCCAACTCTGGGAAACAAAGAAATTATCCATCCACTATTATCATCGTAGGTAGTGGTCCTTTTGTTATTTCCAAATCTTTTGGGAACTATGTTACTCTGGTTTGTAATAACTTTGATTCTGGACATATTTGGCAATTTGTGTAATATTTTAAGTTCGCTCTGAACCTATAACTTGTGGTAAATGTGATTTTTACTGGGGCCACTATAACTGTCAAGTAAAGCTTTTATTGTAATATAATTGTTAATCAAGTAAAAAGAATGAAATAATAGGAATAAGGACTTGGTAACCTCCTAGGCCTCGGCCTCGGGTCTTGGGGTGTTACAATAAGTTCAAACCTGCAAGTTCGCACTCAAATAGCAGTGTCAATAAGAATTCAGTGATTAAGCTTTAAGAACAGAATTGACAAAGTTTAAGTGAAGAAATACATTACAGTGCTTTCCAGTGCAATACTTAGTGAGAATGAGTCCTAGGCACCTGTAAAAACTCAAGTCTAATACATGCAGCTATATGACCTAAGGAGTGACCAGTTTCCCTTGGGTTTAGATCAAAGAGATCTCTAAAGGATCTCAATGCAGTCCATAGGTACAGTGGTATGTGTGTGCTCGGATTCTAAGCATGTAAATGCACTAATAATTAATAGAAACTGCAATTCCATTCATTCCAAGCAAAAGTACATCATCATAACTTCTAAATCCAACTAACATATGTAAAAAGTTGGAGATAGAACTACCACACACACAACAGCTAGTACATAAATCCAACATCAGGCTAACCAATCAAGCAACATGAAAACAAACAAGCTAGAGAAAAATAGATAGCAACTAGCTGCAATACAAGCAAACATCAAAGGCAAGCATACAAGTCCAACAACAGTTCAGTTTCCTGCCACTAACACCAACACCAGTCAAACGAACTAATCCACCTTATTATACTGATCATTGTTGATCACATCATTAGTCAGATTCTCACAGTCCAAACACTCATTAGCATTCTCTTCAATGGGCTCAAGCTTCACATTAACATCTACCATAGTCTCATTCACATCAGGATCATCAATCTCTATAACCTCTGTATTATTAGGAACAACTGAAGCAACAGGTAATCCTAAGACAATATTGCTAGGAGGAGAGCTATTCTGCATAATAATCTGAAATTGAATAATTTGAGCTATAGTGTTCTCAATCAGAGTCATCCTAGACATAGTGAAGTTGACATAGCTCTGCACAGTTTCTAGCTTAGATACAAGTCTATCATAATTCTCAACAAGAATGTCCAAAGTGGACTTCAAAGCAACATAGTCAGCCTTAAGTTCATCCAAGTCTGCAGTCATAGTCCTAATGGTCTCATAGGGTATTTTGACAAGAAGCTCAGTTGGCTTAGGTTTCTCAACAATAGGAAGCTCTTCAACAGGGGGATCAACATGAATGTTGAGAGGCAACACAGATCCAGAGGTATATTCAGAAATCTTAGCTGTGACATGAAAGAGAGGGGGAGTGTTGATGTTATACTTAAGAAACTCAAAGATTTTAGTCAAGAGAAGACAATAGGGGTTGAGACCTTGCTTAGACGCAGAATGCATCCTAAGCATAATCATATGAGGAATGTTGAAAATGAGTCTGTTTGTGGCTATCCTATGCATGAATTTCATCTCAAGAAAGGAAACAAGCTTCTCATTAGTAGGAAAGAAGTTGTTTTTGACAAACAAAGCAAGATTTTGATAAATAGGAGTGAAATGGTCATACCTAAGACCTCTATCATTAGATAAGACATTAGGAGGCGCCTCTACACCACAGAAGAGTGAGATGAGGTTCCTATACTCATTTCTTTCAAACACAAAGGTCTTAGAGATGTTAATGTGGTCAAAAGCATAGAGAGTGAGATGGAGTTTAAGAGCATTAACAAGGACCTCTTGGTTAACAAGACATGGTATTCCATTCACAATTGAAGTGAGAAAGACAGTTCTACTAGGACCAGGGTTGAGAGTGATGTTATTGTAGAAGTCAACAACTAAGCTCATAAGAACCCTCTTAGTAGGATAAATAAGGAAGGGTTCTAACTTAGCTCTAGTGAGAACTCTGTGAAGGTCTGAGTCATGAAACAACTCAACCAACTAACCAGGCACAAGCTTACCTTTTACAGGCTTATCAAGGCCATGCTTAGACATGAACAAGGCATTGTTATAATTGGCTTTCTTCTTCTTGTTTCTGGAACTAGAAGAAGAGGACTTGGTGATATGGTTGGTGTTGTTTTGTGTGCTAGGAAACAAGGACAGTGTTGTGTTGATGGGGTTCAAAGGAATTGACCAATTAAGACAATCAGTAGCCATGTTTAAGTGTATGAAGACAAACGAAATGAATGCAAGAATATGAAGTAAATGTAGCAAACATTTCTCTTAAATACACAGAATTGATAAGGTTTAAGCATGTAAAGATGTGCATAAATAGTTCAAGAACAGTGAATACAGTACCAGCACAGTGACACAGGACAGTCAAGTACACATTGAGATATGATATTGTGCAGAGAAGTAAGGCTACTTATCAGTATAGTACTAACTAATTCGGCTAAAAGCAAGCATGCAACCTTATTTATAGCAACTAACAGCAAATAGCAATAAATCCATATAAGGTAGTTGACAAAACAGAAGTTCACTTTTAGCAAAAGTAATACTATAAAACACATGTATCACATCTTAACAGCTGTGTTTGCAAACTTAAAACAGGTCTCACACATACACACATAAACATGCTACAGAGCATATATAGATATATATATAGAGAGCACACACACTCTCACACAGGGCACACAGACATTCATAAAATTAATTATGAACTCTAAGGATAGGAATGCAGGACTGGAACTTAGGAAATGACATGCATCAAATCACAAAAGATATCCTAACTAAGCTGGTTACTAGATGCACAAGATTAACACACAGAAAGCTCAATCTAGTTAAGTAAACAATCCAACCAATTCAGTTCAAGCAACTAGAGGCATGCATAGCTATTTGTCTAAGGAGATAATATCAAGCAAGTTCAATGCACTTAGACACAAAATATGTAATCTGCAAGCTAATAAACAAATGAGTCTCTAGAAGCTTAGGAAAAAAAAATTCTAGCACTAACAATAGGACTGAGGTCTATAGATTATAACAATTTGAATCTCATCAGTTCCTAAATGATTCAAAGAATTCATTTTTAATCCTAGTTAGTCTAAATGATCACATAATCAGATAAAACCCAATTTATAACTCAATTAGCACTTGATGTTCAAGGAGACAAATATTCAAGTAAGTTGCATTTTATTCATCTATAACATCCTAAGTGATCAGGAATAAAACTTATATGAGTTGATATATAAATTTTGCAACCTAACTTAGGTACACACAGAGATAATGGACTCATGTGAGCAAGCATGTAGTTGCACTTACATATAGCACTTAGAGTTAAATAGCACATTAACAATAACCAATCTTTTGCAAGATTATGCTAACTGCAGAATAAATAACTCTATACTATTTGACACTATCACTTAGCACACAAGCACACTGCAATCAGGAATTAAACAAATTAGGCAAGGCACAAATATGAGTTTAATAAATCTGATACAGGGCACATAAGTGGCAATGCAGTTCACGTGATTAAAATGCACACTAGTATCATAATTAATTCAAGGCATTATCATCTCAAGCAACTCATGTATTCACTAAGCATAATTAAGATAGTTAATATAAAAAATACAAGAGTTTGAGAATAGAGTACCTTAGTCATGGGTAATACACATGACAATTTCAAATACATACTAAGACTCTTAGAGACAATGCAATTGCCATAGTCCTAAATTCTTACCAATGCACAACAATAACTTAACAAGGCAGTGATATCATCAAGATCACATAAAGGACAGTCACAACATCAGGGTTAGCACCAATAGACAACAAGATCAACCTAATCAAATAAGATAGGATATTAAGGTATGATCACCACCACTGTAATCAAACAACAATGTATTGAGGTGCCTCCTAGTTAGGCCGAAATCTTATACTCATACAGCTAAGAATTTCAAAAATTTCAATCTAACTAGGAGAACCTCATTACAAGATCATTGAGATAGGCTTTTTTTTTTAACAAAATCATTGCAAAGAGATGTCTTTTGGTATGCCAGAAATCTCAACAATCAATCATAACCAAATGAGAGTTTTCTGACGTGCCAATAAACTCTCCATACAAAAACACTGAGATGTCAAAATCTAAGCACACAAATCCATAAATATCATCATAGCACTATGATTTTTTATCTCTATGGACAGAGATTATCGAACACGAGGACAACCACCTCTGTCCACAAGATAAAATCAAAATACAGTGATGAGGAAACAGAGAATACGTACATAAATACATACGATTATCATATGATCGATTTCACCGTATCAGACAAGACATGGCGTTTTAAAAACATCAAACATTTGCAACTATTACATCTTCTAAGCGCCACGCTCGACTGACCCGATTAAAAATATCATATAAACACAAACAAATCGATTAATTGATTTGTTGAAGGCTTTTTGTTAAACCTATATCAAACTCGAATTTGGAGAAAACAAATATCGGATAGATACTTGAGAGTTTGGTAATAGGGTGTATGTATTTCGATGCGAGGAACACGAATCTGGGGTTGGATTTTGCAATCGACGATAGTTTTGGCCGGAATTTGGATTTCGAATACTAGGGTTTCGATCGATTTGGTAAACAAAACAGAAGGGAGAAGAGAAATATGATTAATTTCTATTTCTAGAAATTATTTAAAAATCTTCAATTACATGCTCTTTTAGTTATATTTGAATTAAAATTCTTCACTTACACTCAACTTTTTTAGACTCTTTCAATTACTTGGAAACAAAATTTTTCAAAATCAATTTAAATATCACATATTTATTAACAAATTTACAACAAATTATAAATCAACAAAGTGAAAACAAACTAAAACTATATAATAAACAATAAAAATTTCACACAATTACAAATTAATATTAAATTCTATTTTAGACAAATATTACATTATGGATTATTATTGAATCATAATTTGAATATGATAATATCAACAAAAATTTGAATCTAAGTATATACGATACTTCCATTTATATTTATATTATTATGACAAAATATAGTCATAATTCGGACAATATATCATATAATTAGACGATTATTATTTAGTAATATATATATATATATATATATATATATATATATATATATATATATATATATATATATATATATATACATATATATATATATTGCCAATATTATATTAAGTAATATATATGAGATATATAATTATTGGGTAATATGTTCCTATAGTTAACTTTAGGAAATTCTCCTAACGTTAACCATTAAGATTGTGACACATTCACAATCAATAATATCCTTGCGGGGCCCTTTTAAATATAAAAAAAATCCATCAAAACTACGTAGTTTTGATGGGTTAACTTTAGCAAATTCCCTATAGTTAACTGTAGGACCATTTTTCTTATAATTATTAAAATATAAATAAAATATTATATAAATTTAAGAAAGTCGTGCGATGCACGGGTTATAGGCTAGTAAATAAGTAATGTAAAGTGCAGAAAATAAAAGAGAGAAAGATGACATGATCGATTTATCCTGGTTCGCAATGCCGCAATCCCCTAACGGATTCGAACACCCCTACTCCAGTCCCCAAGCTCCTCCCCGGGCTCAAGATTTCGTCCACTATAAGTAAACTCCTTATAGTAGGTGGATAAACCTTTACAAAATACAACTATATATTTATCTTGAAGCGTAACTCCCCATTACCTTCTTAAAATATAAGCTAAACCCGCTATATATTTATCTTGAAGCGTAACTCCCCGCTACCTCCTCAAAATATAGAGCAAACCACTAATTATTTATTTTGGAGCGTAACTCCCCGTTACCTCCTCAAAATAAATAGTACACCACTAAATATTTATCTTAGAGCGTAACTCCAAGTTACCTCTTCAAAATATTTTAGCAAACCTAAGTAGCCTTGGTGCTACCTTTGTAGGTCTTGGATCTTAGGTCCTAGGTCTTGGGTCTTTCCTCCTCCTCACGGTGCAAAGACACCCAACTCCCCGTAGGCGTGTTTTAGACTTGGGTCCTAGAGCGAAGATCACCTCACTACAATGATACAATAACAAGCTACAAATAAACAATATGTGAGAGATAATATAATAAAGGTCGTGCAAAACTAGTATGTTACGGTACTAGCCACGGGGATGCTATTACGCGTTAAAATAATTGGTTCGTTATTAATTAAAGTCGAGCGAGTCACGACGCCAATCGGACGAGCTACGGAACTTTAGTGGTGTGTGCAAGAGTGCTTAATTATTCAACTCACATGTGTGAGGACGATATAAAAATATCAACTCGCAAGTGAGAGGATCGTTAAGAAAAAAGCTTATTAAACGTTAGCGATTTGCGTAGTGCGGAAAATAGTAAATAACGGCACGGGATAAGCCACACGAGGGACTTGTCACATGACCGGTGATGCAAGACAATAAATTAAACATGCAACAATTATATCCATGAATGCAACACACACGCAACACGCACAACACACACAACGAAAAATTAACTAGTTTATGACCTTTGACTTTATCTGATGGCTTGGTTGCCTAAAGCAAAGAATTCTTAAATAAGAGGTATTCTCAAAGGATACGAACTAGGTTCTGGGACTAGTATGTGTAGATGTACACACACTAAACAAAAATGTAACTAACTTAGAACCACTTGAAATCTAGAAAGAAATCAAGAAGAACAATATAGGATCGAAGCCTAAAAACACCACCAAACTACGGCCGAATGAGCACCAAATGAAGGATATGCAAGGGGTAATCAAAGGTGACTCAAGACACAAGGAAGAACACTTTAAGGGCTGTTAAAAACGAGCTATGGGGCTGCCTAAAGTGGTTTGGCCGAATGGTGTAAAACAAGAGCTAGAAACACACCAAAAATCACCAAACAATGCAACCAAAACAAGGCCACCAAGATCAATCAGTGAAAGATAATTTAAGGGGGATACAAAGATCCTTAAACCTCTTCCCAAACACTTCAAGAACCCACTTTAGTCGAGCTAAAGCTTTGTCTTTAAAGTGATCTTGGTTAGAATTGTTTTAGAGCAAGAAATGGTGATAAAACACTACCTAAGTGACCTAGTTTGAGCACCAAAAGAAAGGTATTCAAGGATGAATGAAAGGTGACTCAAAGACACTTTAAGGGCTGAAAAAACGTGCTAAAGAGCTGCCCAAAAAGATTTGGCCGAGAGGTAGGTTTATGGTGAAGAAATGGGGAGAAAACAAGCTTAAAAGATGAATAAAAGATGAAGATTGAAGCTTGTTTGCTAGATACTTTCTGGAGCAATTAAGATCTGGGATATGGTGTGTATCTAGGGAGAAAACTCCAGCATTTCTATGGCTCTTGAGGCTTGAAGAAAATGAATGGGTTTGGCTTGCTATTTATAGGCAAAAATGAAGCTTATGGACCAAAGGATAAAGAGCAAGTGGCAATAAAATACAAAAGCATAAAGTAGCTTTTTGGCACCTTCCTTGAAAGTCTCCAGCAAATAAACATGTGGGATATAGCAATTAAATAATGTAGGAAGCTTCTATTGGTACGAAAAAATAGCCGATAAATGCGTAACTACGTGACAAACCCATTTCGTTTATTTTTCTTTAAAACAATTTGGAAAAATATGAGACCAATGCCAAAAGTCTTCAAATATTATATGAAAATTATGGTTAAAGTCAACCCATAGGTTTCCATATATTTGGATGACTTTTAGCAAACCAAGAAATAAAAACCGAAGCGATTTTAGGGGGTTCCGGAAAAATATTCTCATAAAATCTTGAAACTTTATCTAAATTTTTTTTAAATATTCTAGTGACATTCCAAAAGTTTCAAGTCAAAATAACATGTGGAGGTATTTTATTTGAAAATATTTTGATTAAATGTCCTTACGCGACGGAATAAAATACATTAGCCGTTTGTCGTAACATGTCGACGTTTTGGCTAAAGTTTTGACTTAAAATATCTTCAAACATAATATTCCTCAAATAATAATGACCGTGAAGTCCTCAGAATATTTATTTTAAATATTTTATGATTTTATCCAATTAAATGAAAAATTGTTAGGGGTTCGGGATAAAATCTGTTTTTGACCTTTCGGCAAGTCAATAAATAAGGCACTTCTGAAAATAATCTTTTGGAAAATATATCGAATATATTTGATGATAAAACATTTGAAATGAATACCGTTTTGAATTAATCTCTTATTTTTATTGCGTAAAATCAGTGTTCGAAAAATATATCGATATTTGTGCCGACTTGACTTTGCCTTTAAAATGTACCATATAGAATCTAGACTAGGATATATCATTGCACGAATATACCTTATCTAAATTAAATGATTAGGTACGAGAAAACATTTTTGTCAATTTGACTCGTTATTCGTTAATGTCAAATCGAATAATCCTAGGGGAGGAATTACTATGTTAGCTAGTAACTTCCTAGACCTAATTTAATTTTCATTTTCGTACTTTGACAAATCACCAAAAGCTACAAGGAAAAGGTTGTCTCACACCCAAAAACCAACAACGAGGTAGAGTATGAAGCTTTGATAGCCGGACTTGGTCTGGCTGAAGTACTAAGGGTCAAGAATCTTAAAGTTTGTGGAGATTCAAGGCTAGTTGTGACCCAAGTCAATGGAGATTTTGAGGCAAGGGATGAAACCATGGCCAAGTACTTAAGGCTTGTGAAATCAGTGATGACTCAGTTTGACGTGTGCAACATAGAGCACATTTCTAGGGAGGAAAACATCAAGGTCGATGCCTTATCCAAGTTCGCCTCCTCCGAGATAGAGAATTATTCAGGAAGTGTTTACTTTCAAGTTCTGAGAGCCCCTACCATCGATTCAAAGTTCGTCGCACCTATTGGAGTTAGGGAATGTTGGATAGATCCCATAAAAGCACACTTCAAGACTGGTTGGCTCCCGACTAATCGTCCGTGAGGGCGTTAAGGTATGTACTGATTGAAGGGATACTCTATAAGAAGTCTTTTGTGATTCCATATCTAAACTGCTTAAGACCCAAGGAGGCCAAATTAACTATTGAGGAGGTCTATGAGGGGATTTGTGGACAGCACTTGGGGGGCAGGGCCCTAGCATACAAGATAGTCAGACTCGGGTTCTATTGTCCTAAGATGATAGTCGATGCCAAGGAGTACGTGAAAAAGTATGATCGGTGCCAAAAACACGCACCAGTTGTTAGGCAACCACCAGAGATGTTGACATCCATCAGCTCCCCCATTCCTTTTGCTATGTGGGGGATGGATATACTTTGGCCTTTTCCTATGGCCACAGCTCAAAAAAAGTTTCTGATTGTAGCTATTGACTACTTCACTAAGTGGAATGAGGCCAAACCCTTGGCTAAAACCACAACCAAGCCAGTTGCGCAGTTCCTATGGGAGAATGTCATGTGTAGATATGGAATTCCACGAATCCTAGTTACGGACAATGGATGTCAGTTTAACAATGAAGAATTCAGAAAGTATTGCGATGAGAATGGAATTGAGCTTCAGTTTACCTCGGTTGCCCATCCTCAAGCCAACGGGCAAGCTGAGGTTGCTAATCGAATCATCCTTGATAGACTCAAGAAAAGGGTAGAGCGCTCTAGAAACACTTGGGTAGACTAGCCATTACCCATACTTTGGGCGTACCACACCAACTGCAAGGTGACAACTAGGGCGACCCCATTCATGTTAGCCTACGGGTCTGAAACTGTGGTACCCGCAGAAATCATGCATGCATCTCCACGGGTAGATGCCTTTGAACCTAACACTAACGAAGAAGGAATGAAGCTGGCCCTCGACCTGATAGATGAGGTGAGGGATGAAGCTCATGCAAGGAATGTGGAACATCAGAAGATAGCCTTCTTCTACTATAACCTAAGGGTTAAAGAAAGGTTCTTTCGTCAGGGAGACCTAGTACTCAGAAAGATTGAAGCATCCGGAGTTGGACGGAAGGGGAAGTTGGCTCCGAATTGGGAAGGCCCATACCGGGTGAAAGGAATACTTGGCACGCATCAGACCTCAAGGTCTACTATGTTTGATTATCCATAGCAGGACTTAACTTATATTTATTAGGAAAGTAGAAATAAAGTCGACAAAACCATTTCAGAGTTTGCAAACTCCGAGTAGGAAGTAGAGTATTATGTAAGGGCTGGACCCATTTCAACATTTATTTATGCAACTTGGTTTTTAATATTCTCTTTGTTCACGTTTTATGTCTGATATGTATCAATGCATATTTGAATTGCAAGCTTAGGAAGGACAAATACAATTGACAGAAATATCAAGGTAAAAGAAAACTGAGAATGACATAAATAAAAGCCCGAAGGCTATAAGTTAAGTTACAAAACCATAATAATATAAAAACAAATGCCACGCAGGGCCAACATAAAACAATCTAAGCTTCCTTGATGGAAGCTAAATCCTCCTCATCCCCTTGGTCTTCGAAGAACCAGCAGAAGGGGATGTAGCAATAGTAGTAGCCATAGGAGAGGCCCTACAGGGAGAAGATGTAGAAGGATCAAGTATCCTATCTCCCCCCTCCATACTCTCATCCTCACCCTCATCCTCTTTAATAGGGGAAACAATAGTAATATGAGGACTCGGGAAATCAGCAGGGGCAAATAACCCAGGGTGTTTTTTCAGCACCGCTTCCAGAGCCTCATTCCAGCCATCGGTATACTGGGCAGGATTAAGAACCTCATCGTGCCTCTCCATCAAGGTCTGAAAATCACTAGAATCCATGTATGCATCGATGAGTTCCTCCTTCTTCGCCATTAAGTCCACCAGCTCGGCCTGGGCAGCTTCCAGCTCCTCAACCGTCCCCTTCAACTAATCCTCTATCTCCCTACTGCGAATCTTCTCCTTCTGGTACTTAGTCTCGAAACACTTGGCCTAATTTTTCCAGGCCTTAGCCTGGTGAACCATGCCCTAGAAATGGACATTAGCCTGCAAAAGATGTTAGTTTGAAATGCGCCACAATATCAAATGGTATTAAAATGAAAAGAGAATTATAAAAGAAAATATATAGAGGCTAAGGCCTGGGCACCCAAGTACTCAGCTTCCTCCATGATGCCTCCAAACACAAAATCTTTGTAGTCACAGGGAGTGAGAGAGTTGAGGGACAAATCCATAGAGTGCTTTATGGATCCCACCAAGGAATCATGCTTTCTGAAGCCCTAAGGGGCCCTATATACTGTAGACTGTACATTCACTTGCTGAGGTCCACTTCCAAGTCTACAGAGACCAAGTCCTGGTCTTGCACCTTGTGTGGGCGCAAAAGAAGGTTCAATAGACTTCCCCCTTATGTCAAGGGCCTTCTTTTCCCTTCTCATACGGAAAGTCTCTTCGTCATCAGGCTCAGTAGCCTTTATTATCTTTATAGCAGCTGCATAAACATAAAAGAAGATGTTGGTATAAGACAATCTAGAAATCAAAGAAAATCACAAGGGGTTAAGAAATTACCTAGATCAGAAACGGCTGAAAGGCCAATGGCCCTTAAAGATTCCTCATTGATGAGGTCCCAACATAGAGTTTGCCCATTATCTTTGATAAGTGTGTCATAGGCAGCATGTTCCTCCGTGTTGAGAACAATTTTGTTCGGGCTACCATCATCCACCTTACCAAAAGATTTCCTGAAAAGGGTGCACCAATCACCCCCTTCCCAAACCAAGTACACGAATTCCTCTTTCACCTTAGGGTTGTTTTCGATCACAGATTGGCCATTGAAAATATGTGGAATTTAGGGGCATTGTCTAATATAGACCCACCCCTGTTGGTTCAAGGAACTGTTATAAAACAGAAAGATTTTCCTAAACAAGGATACAGAAAGAGGGAAATTGTTCCTAAGGCATAGAATGGAACGCCATGCGTTTGGTGGCAGTTGGCATGGGCTAACTTGTACATCAGCTAAAAGACGAGGCATAAATTCATTAAAGGGGAGCCTAAGCCCAATTAAGAAGGCGTCTCTAAAATTACACAAGGCATTGGGCCTCCAATGACAAGGCCCGTCACCAGGCCCAGCCTTAACAAGTTTAAAGGGGGGCCTAACATTATAGTTTTTATTATAACTCTTGATAATATCCTCATCATGAAACTTATTACAACAGTTATATGCACTATGTCAAATTTTGGCTTTCGCGACATAAAATATATGTGGCTGTTTACCTTACGTCACGCTTTTTTTTCGGCCCAAGTGTCACCAAAGGAGAGAGCATCGTAGGTACCATACTGACACTCATTTGATTCGTGACTGTAACTAAAAAACGAGTGACTAAAGTATACCACCATTTTTGTCTGACAGCCCCCCTTTAAGCTCAAAAGTGTGACTAAATACCAACATTTAGCCACAGAACGCCTAGTGACTAAAGAGTATTAATAACGTCATATATACATCAAAGTATTAATTTTGGTGGCACTATTTCTTAGAAATCGTGGCAAAAAAGTTTGGTATGGCTACATGAAAATAATTTTTTGTGGTCGTTTCTATTATATTTTTGTCACTATAAGAAAATTGATTTTAGTCACAAAAATTTTTAGAAACTATAGTGTGGCTAAAGGATAGTAATAGCCACACACACTTAACCCATTAGCAGGGTACCATTTAAATGATCCACGATACCAAAAGGCCAAAATCCAAATACAATACCAAAATTCAAACACATTCGAAAATGCAAACAAAGAAACTAAATGCACACAATCCATACTTAACCAAATTCCAACATGGAATCCATAATCCATACAACCATATTGAATCCATAATCCATAAAACATATCCACACACTACGCCATATATAAGTGCTTTTTTCCATAAATACATAATAATATTGCTAAAATTTGGCGCCGCCTTGCCGTAGTAGTACCATTATCATCTTGATCACTTGATGTAGTGGCAAACAAGCTGATTCAAGCAAAACATGATCCTCCACTGAAGCCAAAAATGGGAATGAGTTTACAACAGACCTGATTCATCTCGCAAACAAACTGATTCAATATCTTTAATCCTATAGCATAGTGATCAAATGTTGCCTGCTTAAGAAACATATAAAGTATGAGATACTTTTATCGGTAAGCATTATCACACGAGTTTCAACAATAAATTTTAATGCTAGATTGAAGTTTTGAAAATGACTAAGCCTTCTACTTGGAACATGAAGTTTTGAAAATGACTGAGCCTTCTACTTGGAACATGCTGTTATGTGACAGAGCCTTCTAACTTGAATGGATCAATACAATATAATTTGGAGACTACCTAGTCCGATAACAAATTCCAAAATTGTTTTAAAATTACGGCAAATGATTTCATTTTCAATTACTATCTACTATCTAGTAGTTATCTTGATAAAACATGCTTGATTATTTGAAAAAGCAACTTTGACATATTTACAAAGCTCCTACATTAATTTTATACATTAGTAGACTTACACCATCTCAGTATAGCGAATTCGTCATGCTGGAAAACCTAGGTTGCATCTTGCAGTCCCGTAGATCAACATAAGATCAGGATAGGGTTGTCCATATCCTAGATAACATATGAAATCACAGCCAAATAGTTAGTGTTATGGCCTGGATGTATCTGCATATAGCAATTGGAATTCTCTAGAATGATACTTTAGTTACTCAGGGATGCATAATATCAAACATATTTTTGACACTCAGAGATGCATAATTTCAAACATATTTGCGACATGACATTAGCTCAGTTTACTGTTTCCCAGTTTCTATAGCATCAATGATAAATGATGTCAAAATCAAAATGTACTCTTCCAAAGTCATTATTTAGCAGAGTCTCGTTAGTTTTAAAGTAGGGCAGCATGATATAGTTGCACATAATCGGCACTTTACATAATAATATATTATTCAACTGAAAGCATGGTGAATAACAAACCAATTGCTTTTAATGCCTCGTCAATGTGAGATTATGTACTGGGTAGATCCTTCTGATATCCGGTCATGTAATAATTGTATATATGTAGTTAGCTGCTTGGGCAATTGCTTCCTTTCCATCAGAAAAAGAAGCAAATTCCAGGGTCACGGGTTCTTTATCAAGAAGGGGACTTACTATAGTACTAGCTTCCTGCATAAATTAAGCAAGATGAACATATGCTTCAAGAATTTCTCAGGATCATTTATTTGTATTTGCACAAACAGGGACTGCCAACAAACATACAAGATTCAAAACACACATAAAATTTACCAACAAACACACAAGATTCAAAACACACGCAAAATTTTCCGGTAAACGAACTTGAGAGAGCTTGAGATTTGCTCGATGTAGGTGTTTCCTGATTTTGTCACAAACACAATTTGATAATCAAAATAATGAAATCACCTTTATGTTTGTGATAAAATCAGGAACACCTACATCTAGAAAAATCAATTGAGCTTGAGATCGTTGTCCCCGTTTTCCCTTGGTGATATACATACAAATATCACCATATTTGTATGTATATAAATTTCTCAATTTCTATCCGACCAAAAAACACATCGGGGACTATGTAAGAAAAGAAGGTTTCCCTTGAGTTTTGTATGTGTGTGTTTGATTTGAATTTGAGCCGTAAAATGAAATAAGAGTTGTGGCTGAAAAAGAAGGGGGAAAGGTAGGGAGGGAAATGAATTTTTGGGTACAGGGAGGGGGAAAGAAGAAGGGGGAAAAGAAGAAGGGGGAAATGAAATATCGGGTAGGGTGGGAAATGAATTTTAACAAAAATGAAGTTAATAAACGTAGTTAATAGACACGATCCAGATTCACTAGGCCGGGTTAATAGGCCGTGTTGTACGAGATCTTAACAAGAACGTAATTAATAAACATATTTAATAGACACTATCCTAAAAACGTAGTTAATAGGCCGGGTTGTACGAGATCTTAACAAAAACGTAGTAAAAGTGCTGCTTCCTTTAACAGGACACGATCCAGATTCACTGAATAATTTTTTTGAATGTTTTTTTCGACGATCGGACCGCAAGGATGTTAATAAGCACTCATTTTAGTATTAGGAAAAAATAAACAAAAAATAAAAAGGTCGGGTTGTACGATATCTTAACAAAAACGTAGTAAAAGTGCTGCTCCAAATAACAGGACACGATCCAGATTCACTGAATAATTTTTTTGAATGTTTTTTGACGATCGGACCGTACGGATGTTAATAATCACTCATTTTAGTGTCGGGAAAAAATAATCAAAAAATAAAATGGCGGGTTGTACGAGATCTTAACAAAAACGTAGTAAAAGTGCTGCTTCCTATAATAGAACACGATCCAGATTCACTGAATAATTTTTTTGAATGTTTTTTTCGACGATCGGACCGTACGGATGTTAATAAGCACTCATTTTAGTGTCGGGAAAAAATAATCAAAAAATAAAAATGCCAGGTTGTACGAGATCTTAACAAAAACGTAGTAAAAGTGCTGCTTCCTTTAACATGACACGATCCAGATTCATTGAATAATTTTTTTTAATATTTTTTTCGATGATCGCACCGTACGAATGTTAATAAGCACTCATTTTAGTGTCGGGAAAAAATAATCAAAAAATAAAAAGGCCGGGTTGTACGAGATCTTAACAAAAACGTAGTAAAAGTGTTACTTTCTGTAACAGGACACGATCCAGATTCACTGAATAATTTTTTTGAATGTTTTTTTCGATGATCAGACCGTACGAATGTTAATAAGCACTCATTTTAGTGTTGGGAAAAAATAATCAAAAAATGAAAAGGCCGGGTTGTACGAGATCTTAACAAAAACGTAGTAAAAGTGTTGCTTCCCATAACAGGACACGAGTTAGATTCACTGAATAATTTTTTTGAAAGTTTTTTTCGATGATCGGACCGTACGGATGTTAATAAGCACTCATTTTAGTGTCGGGAAAAAATAATCAAAAAATAAAAACGCCGGGTTGTACGAGATCTTAACAAAAACGTAGTAAAAGTGCTGCTTCCTTTAACATGACACGATCCAGATTCACTGAATAATTTTTTTTGAATGTTTTTTTCGATGATCGGACCGTACGAATGTTAATAAGCACTAATTTTAGTGTCGGGAAAAAATAATCAAAAAATAAAAAGGCCGGGTTGTACGAGATCTTAACAAAAACATAGTAAAAGTGTTGCTTCCTGTAACAGGACACAATCCAGATTCACTGAATAATTTTTTTGAATGTTTTTTTCGACGATCGGACCGTACGGATGTTAATAATCACTCATTTTAGTGTCGGGAAAAAATAATCAAAAAATAAAATGGCGGGTTGTACGAGATCTTAACAAAAACGTAGTAAAAGTGTTGCTTTCTGTAATAGAACACGATCTAGATTCACTGAATAATTTTTTTGAATGTTTTTTTCGACGATCGGACCGTACGGATGTTAATAAGCACTCATTTTAGTGTCGGGAAAAAATAATCAAAAAATAAAAATGCCGGGTTGTACGAGATCTTAACAAAAACGTAGTAAAAGTGCTGCTTCCTTTAACATGACACGATCCAGATTCACTGAATAATTTTTTTGAATATTTTTTTCGATGATCGGACCGTACAAATGTTAATAAGCACTCATTTTAGTGTCGGGAAAAAATAAACAAAAAATAAAAAGGCCGGGTTGTACGAGATCTTAAAAAAAACGTAGTAAAAGTGTTGCTTCCTTTAACATGACACGATCCAGATTCACTGAATAATTTTTTTGAAAGTTTTTTTCGATGATCGGACCGTACGGATGTTAATAAGCACTCAATTTAGTGTCGGAAAAAATAAATCAAAAAATAAAAAGGTCGGGTTGTACGAGATCTTAACAAAAATGTAGTTAAAGTGTTGCTTCTTGTGGACACGATCCAGATTCACTGAATAATGTTTTTTGAATGTTTTTTTCGATGATCGGACCGTACGAATGTTAATAAGCACTAATTTTAGTGTCGGGAAAAAATAATCAAAAAATAAAAAGGCCGGGTTGTACGAGATCTTAACAAAAACATAGTAAAAGTGTTGCTTCCTGTAATAGGACACGATCCAGATTCACTGAATAATTTTTTTGAATGTTTTTTTCGACGATCGGACCGTACGGATGTTAATAATCACTCATTTTAGTGTCGGGAAAAAATAATCAAAAAATAAAATGGCGGGTTGTACGAGATCTTAACAAAAACGTAGTAAAAGTGCTGCTTCCTGTAATAGAACACGATCTAGATTCACTGAATAATTTTTTTGAATGTTTTTCTCGACGATCGGACCGTACGGATGTTAATAAGCACTCATTTTAGTGTCGGGAAAAAATAATCAAAAAATAAAAATGCCGGGTTGTACGAGATCTTAACAAAAACGTAGTAAAAGTGCTGTTTCCTTTAACATGACACGATCCAGATTCAATGAATAATTTTTTTGAATATTTTTTTCGATGATCGGACCGTACAAATGTTAATAAGCACTCATTTTAGTGTTGGGAAAAAATAATCAAAAAATGAAAAGGCCGGGTTGTACGAGATCTTAACAAAAACGTAGTAAAAGTGTTGCTTCCCATAACAGGACACGAGTTAGATTCACTGAATAATTTTTTTGAAAGTTTTTTTCGATGATCGGACCGTACGGATGTTAATAAGCACTCATTTTAGTGTCGGGAAAAAATAATCAAAAAATAAAAACGCCGGGTTGTACGAGATCTTAACAAAAACGTAGTAAAAGTGCTGCTTCCTTTAACATGACACGATCCAGATTCACTGAATAATTTTTTTTGAATGTTTTTTTCGATGATCGGACCGTACGAATGTTAATAAGCACTAATTTTAGTGTCGGGAAAAAATAATCAAAAAATAAAAAGGCCGGGTTGTACGAGATCTTAACAAAAACATAGTAAAAGTGTTGCTTCCTGTAACAGGACACAATCCAGATTCACTGAATAATTTTTTTGAATGTTTTTTTCGACGATCGGACCGTACGGATGTTAATAATCACTCATTTTAGTGTCGGGAAAAAATAATCAAAAAATAAAATGGCGGGTTGTACGAGATCTTAACAAAAACGTAGTAAAAGTGTTGCTTCCCATAACAGGACACGAGTTAGATTCACTGAATAATTTTTTTGAAAGTTTTTTTCGATGATCGGACCGTACGGATGTTAATAAGCACTCATTTTAGTGTCGGGAAAAAATAATCAAAAAATAAAAACGCCGGGTTGTACGAGATCTTAACAAAAACGTAGTAAAAGTGCTGCTTCCTTTAACATGACACGATCCAGATTCACTGAATAATTTTTTTTGAATGTTTTTTTCGATGATCGGACCGTACGAATGTTAATAAGCACTAATTTTAGTGTCGGGAAAAAATAATCAAAAAATAAAAAGGCCGGGTTGTACGAGATCTTAACAAAAACATAGTAAAAGTGTTGCTTCCTGTAACAGGACACAATCCAGATTCACTGAATAATTTTTTTGAATGTTTTTTTCGACGATCGGACCGTACGGATGTTAATAATCACTCATTTTAGTGTCGGGAAAAAATAATCAAAAAATAAAATGGCGGGTTGTACGAGATCTTAACAAAAACGTAGTAAAAGTGTTGCTTTCTGTAATAGAACACGATCTAGATTCACTGAATAATTTTTTTGAATGTTTTTTTCGACGATCGGACCGTACGGATGTTAATAAGCACTCATTTTAGTGTCGGGAAAAAATAATCAAAAAATAAAAATGCCGGGTTGTACGAGATCTTAACAAAAACGTAGTAAAAGTGCTGCTTCCTTTAACATGACACGATCCAGATTCACTGAATAATTTTTTTGAATATTTTTTTCGATGATCGGACCGTACAAATGTTAATAAGCACTCATTTTAGTGTCGGGAAAAAATAAACAAAAAATAAAAAGGCCGGGTTGTACGAGATCTTAAAAAAAACGTAGTAAAAGTGTTGCTTCCTTTAACATGACACGATCCAGATTCACTGAATAATTTTTTTGAAAGTTTTTTTCGATGATCGGACCGTACGGATGTTAATAAGCACTCAATTTAGTGTCGGAAAAAATAAATCAAAAAATAAAAAGGTCGGGTTGTACGAGATCTTAACAAAAATGTAGTTAAAGTGTTGCTTCTTGTGGACACGATCCAGATTCACTGAATAATGTTTTTTGAATGTTTTTTTCGATGATCGGACCGTACGAATGTTAATAAGCACTAATTTTAGTGTCGGGAAAAAATAATCAAAAAATAAAAAGGCCGGGTTGTACGAGATCTTAACAAAAACATAGTAAAAGTGTTGCTTCCTGTAATAGGACACGGTCCAGATTCACTGAATAATTTTTTTGAATGTTTTTTTCGACGATCGGACCGTACGGATGTTAATAATCACTCATTTTAGTGTCGGGAAAAAATAATCAAAAAATAAAATGGCGGGTTGTACGAGATCTTAACAAAAACGTAGTAAAAGTGCTGCTTCCTGTAATAGAACACGATCTAGATTCACTGAATAATTTTTTTGAATGTTTTTCTCGACGATCGGACCGTACGGATGTTAATAAGCACTCATTTTAGTGTCGGGAAAAAATAATCAAAAAATAAAAATGCCGGGTTGTACGAGATCTTAACAAAAACGTAGTAAAAGTGCTGTTTCCTTTAACATGACACGATCCAGATTCAATGAATAATTTTTTTGAATATTTTTTTCGATGATCGGACCGTACAAATGTTAATAAGCACTCATTTTAGTGTTGGGAAAAAATAATCAAAAAATGAAAAGGCCGGGTTGTACGAGATCTTAACAAAAACGTAGTAAAAGTGTTGCTTCCCATAACAGGACACGAGTTAGATTCACTGAATAATTTTTTTGAAAGTTTTTTTCGATGATCGGACCGTACGGATGTTAATAAGCACTCATTTTAGTGTCGGGAAAAAATAATCAAAAAATAAAAACGCCGGGTTGTACGAGATCTTAACAAAAACGTAGTAAAAGTGCTGCTTCCTTTAACATGACACGATCCAGATTCACTGAATAATTTTTTTTGAATGTTTTTTTCGATGATCGGACCGTACGAATGTTAATAAGCACTAATTTTAGTGTCGGGAAAAAATAATCAAAAAATAAAAAGGCCGGGTTGTACGAGATCTTAACAAAAACATAGTAAAAGTGTTGCTTCCTGTAACAGGACACAATCCAGATTCACTGAATAATTTTTTTGAATGTTTTTTTCGACGATCGGACCGTACGGATGTTAATAATCACTCATTTTAGTGTCGGGAAAAAATAATCAAAAAATAAAATGGCGGGTTGTACGAGATCTTAACAAAAACGTAGTAAAAGTGTTGCTTTCTGTAATAGAACACGATCTAGATTCACTGAATAATTTTTTTGAATGTTTTTTTCGACGATCGGACCGTACGGATGTTAATAAGCACTCATTTTAGTGTCGGGAAAAAATAATCAAAAAATAAAAATGCCGGGTTGTACGAGATCTTAACAAAAACGTAGTAAAAGTGCTGCTTCCTTTAACATGACACGATCCAGATTCACTGAATAATTTTTTTGAATATTTTTTTCGATGATCGGACCGTACAAATGTTAATAAGCACTCATTTTAGTGTCGGGAAAAAATAAACAAAAAATAAAAAGGCCGGGTTGTACGAGATCTTAAAAAAAACGTAGTAAAAGTGTTGCTTCCTTTAACATGACACGATCCAGATTCACTGAATAATTTTTTTGAAAGTTTTTTTCGATGATCGGACCGTACGGATGTTAATAAGCACTCAATTTAGTGTCGGAAAAAATAAATCAAAAAATAAAAAGGTCGGGTTGTACGAGATCTTAACAAAAATGTAGTTAAAGTGTTGCTTCTTGTGGACACGATCCAGATTCACTGAATAATGTTTTTTGAATGTTTTTTTCGATGATCGGAACGTACGAATGTTAATAAGCACTAATTTTAGTGTCGGGAAAAAATAATCAAAAAATAAAAAGGCCGGGTTGTACGAGATCTTAACAAAAACATAGTAAAAGTGTTGCTTCCTGTAATAGGACACGATCCAGATTCACTGAATAATTTTTTTGAATGTTTTTTTCGACGATCGGACCGTACGGATGTTAATAATCACTCATTTTAGTGTCGGGAAAAAATAATCAAAAAATAAAATGGCGGGTTGTACGAGATCTTAACAAAAACGTAGTAAAAGTGCTGCTTCCTGTAATAGAACACGATCTAGATTCACTGAATAATTTTTTTGAATGTTTTTCTCGACGATCGGACCGTACGGATGTTAATAAGCACTCATTTTAGTGTCGGGAAAAAATAATCAAAAAATAAAAATGCCGGGTTGTACGAGATCTTAACAAAAACGTAGTAAAAGTGCTGTTTCCTTTAACATGACACGATCCAGATTCAATGAATAATTTTTTTGAATATTTTTTTCGATGATCGGACCGTACAAATGTTAATAAGCACTCATTTTAGTGTCGGGAAAAAAGAAACAAAAAATAAAAAGGCCGGGTTGTACGAGATCTTAACAAAAACGTAGTAAAAGTGTTGCTTCCTTTAACATGACACGATCCAGATTCACTGAATAATTTTTTTGAAAGTTTTTTTCGATGATCGGACCGTACGGATGTTAATAAGCACTCAATTTAGTGTCGTCAAAAATAAATCAAAAAATAAAAAGGTCGGGTTGTACGAGATCTTAACAAAAATGTAGTTAAAGTGTTGCTTCTTGTAACAGGACACGATCCAGATTCACTGAATAATGTTTTTTAAATGTTTTGTTCGATGATCGGACCGTACGGATGCTAATAAGCACTTATTTTTGTGTCAGGAAAAAATAATCAAAAAATGAAAAGGCCGGGTTGTACGAGATCTTAACAAAAACGTAGTAAAAGTGGTGCTTCCTATAACAGGACACGATCCAGATTCACTGAATAATTTTTTTGAATGTTTTTATCGACGATCAGACCGTACGGATGTTAATAAGCACTTATTTTAGTCTCTGAAAAAAATAATCAAAAAATAAAAACGCCGGGTTGTACGAGATCTTAATAAAAACGTAGTAAAAGTGTTGCTTCCTTTAACATGACACTATCCAGATTCACTGAATAATGTTTTTTGAATGTTTTTTTCCATGATCGGACCGTACGAATGTTAATAAGCACTCATTTTAGTGTCGGGAAAAAATAATCAAAAAATAAAAAGGCCGGGTTCTACGAGATCTTAACAAAAACATAGTAAAAGTGTTGCTTGCTGTAACAGGACACGATCTAGATTCACTGAATAATTTTTTTGAATGTTTTTTCGATGATCGGACCGTACGAATGTTAATAAGCATTCATTTTAGTGTCGGGAAAAAATAATCAAAAAATAAAAAGGCCGGGTTGTACGAGA
Organism: Saposhnikovia divaricata; assembly: GCA_036435485.1. Classification (NCBI taxonomy): domain Eukaryota; kingdom Viridiplantae; phylum Streptophyta; class Magnoliopsida; order Apiales; family Apiaceae; genus Saposhnikovia; species Saposhnikovia divaricata. The sequence continues at coordinate 43,116,945 of CM071601.1, forward strand.
TCTTAACAAAAACGTAGTAAAAGTGTTGCTTCCTATAACAGGACACGATCCAGATTCCCTGAATAATTTTTTTTAAAGTTTTTTTCGATGATCGGACCGTACGGATGTTAATAAGCACTCAATTTAGTGTCGGGAAAAAAAATCAAAAAATAAAAAGGTCGGGTTGTACGAGATCTTAACAAAAATGTAGTTAAAATGTTGCTTCTTGTAACAGGACACGATCCAGATTCACTGAATAATTTTTTTTAAATGTTTTGTTCAATGATCGGACCGTACGGATGTTAATAAGCACTCATTTTTGTGTCAGGAAAAAATAATCAAAAAATGAAAAGGCCGGGTTGTACGAGATTTTTACAAAAACGTAGTAAAAGTGGTGCTTCCTATAATAGGACACGATCCAGATTCACTGAATAATTTTTTTGAAAGTTTTTTTCGATGATCGGACCGTACGGATGTTAATAAGCACTCATTTTAGTGTCGGGAAAAAATAATCAAAAAATAAAAACGCTGGGTTGTACGAGATCTTAAAAAAACGTAGTAAAAGTGCTGCTTCCTTTAACATGACACGATCCAGATTCACTGAATAATTTTTTTGAATGTTTTTTTCGATGATCGGACCGTACGAATGTTAATATGCACTCATTTTAGTGTCGGGAAAAAATAATCAAAAAATAAAAAGGCCGGGTTGTACGAGATATTAACAAAAAGGTAGTAAAAGTGTTGCTTCCTGTAACAGGACGCGATCCAGATTCACTGAATAATTTTTTTGAATGTTTTTTCGATGATCGGACCATAAAGATGTTAATAAGCACTCATTTTAGTGTCGGGAAAAAAAAATCAAAAAATAAAAAGGCCGGGTTGTACGAGATCCACATTCACTGAATAATTCTTGTAAAAATCATAATAAATTCATTTTTGATCCCAAAATTATTTTAAAAATGTGGGGATGAAGCTAATTTTCATATCTTTATTTTAAAATCAAAATTTCGATTTTTGAGAATTATTTTATTTAAATATCGAATTAATAAATGATTTAATGTTGATTTTCAAAAAAGTATTTTTCCCAACACTAGTACAGAATAGGCTTTTAGCGTCGGTCAAAATAAGCATTAGGCGTCGGTTATTGGGCGTAGTACATGAAGGTGACACTATAGATGTAGGCCTAAAGTAACGGTCAAAATGGCGACGCTGAAAGTTGATTATAGGCGTCGGTCAGTTAAACAACCGACGCTAAAAGTTGATTATAGGCGTCGGTCAGTTAAATAACCGACGCTAAAAGTCTTTTATACACGTCGGTCATTTAAAGAACCGATGCTAAAAGTCTGTTATAAGCGTCGGTCATTTAAACAACCGACGCTAAAAGTCTGTTAAAGGCGTCGGTCATTCAAACAACCGTCGCTAAAAGTCATGTTAAAGGCGTCGATCATTGAAACAACCGACGCTAAAAGTCATGTTAAAGGCGTCGGTCATTGAAACAACCCACGCTAAAAGTCAATTTTTTTTTAAAAAAAAAATTACAATTGTAATAAACATTCATCCAAACCAACAAACACCCTGTCAACCATTATATAATACAAGCTATATGAAACAATAAAAGATTTATACAAAGCAATGAAATCTTATTAATATTAATATATGAAAAAAACTAGCCAATAATGAGGTACCAAAATATTAAATTGTATATGTTGTATTCAATTTCTTCTAACCACCGTGTAACAGTTACATCCCCCAGTGTCCCTCATGTTCTTGATTATTCTAGTACGTACATTCTACAATCCAAAGCCAAGATCTTACAGGAACAATGCTATCAATCTCAATCTTGATGTGTAGTGCCTTCAAAATACTTCATAGAAGAGTTTCTGCCCTCAATATACTTCGTTAAAGAGTTTTTCCTTCAGTTACATGGAGAGCTTATTCTCGTCTTGGTAGATTAGCAGGCAGGAAGTGCATTGATCTTGGTTTTTCCAACTTCTGACAAAAATAATTTCAATGAGTTTAGAAGACTCCATAATGATCTGTCACAATTTATATGTGGGGGGGGGGGAGAGACCTTGATATATACACATCGACCACCAACACTAGGTTTCAATGTGTCTGGGGAAAATAGCTTTACCCAGATAAACCTGTTGCATCTCCTCTCTCCATATCTGCAGGAAAAATGTTGAGTGTAAAAATGTTGAGTGTTGTCAGTAGCAATTATTTGATCAACAGAAAAAATACATCCGTTAAAAAACATATATATTGTTAGCTTGGTTCTATCCATTAGAATTTCATACGGGAAGTAAATTACTGAAGTTTACTTTTTTTGAAACTCTGGAACCAATTTTTCTCATTTTATCAAGGTCTAGAAAGTCCCTCAGAATTTATTTCTTGTAGGCGAAAAGAGATGCAAAAAACATTTAAGTGTCGTTTCCAAGGATTACAGAGCAACTCATACATAATAAAAATTTTATAATACTTTTTTTTAAAAAAGGGTGCACAAGAAAGATGATTGAACAAACAGAAAGTTTCTAAAAGCAAACATAACGTACTGAATCACGAAATTCTAGTCGAATATGAGGCACGTTGGTCCTGTGGATATCGTTTCCATCCGGCCCTCTCTTGTATTACTCCTTTCCAATCCAATGAGACTGAAATGGAATTATCAGCGCACAAATGTAACTTAATTTAGTTAGAACTGCAAAGCATCACTATAGTAATAAATCCTACACTTCTGAAATAATAAAATTCGAAAACTTTCTTTAGATTTGAAAACCATCTCAATTTTGACTTCCAACATAGATTTCAAGCAGTAAACATTGATCAAAACTGGCTCTCATATAAAGATATATAAACATTCATGATTAGACAATTGAGAACTCAATGACAACAAGAAAAGATAACACTGCAATGAACTCCCAACTCGAATTTTAAATAGAATCAGATACAAACTTTTACCTTTAAAGCATTTGAGAAACCCGATTGGTAGACTGAATTACGGGCAATGTCGCATAAATCACATGAACTTAACTTCTACCTATATTAAAGAAGCATATAAACCCCCGTTGTCTACTAACAACACTTATTAGAGTCCAACTACACAGAATAAGGAGCTTACTTACCGAAGCTGCTATACTATATTCTTCAACAAGCAGTTCTTCCGTTAGATGGATTTTTAAAGGATCATTTGTCGAAAGGGACACAATGAGTCCCCTTAAGAAGAACATAGGAAATGGGTTTCGATGATAGTCCACAAACAAGGAGTTGTTGCTCAGTGGAGACATTGTCAATCCAATCTAGTAACCATCAAAACATTAAATGCATGATTAATACTTTGAAAGATGTTAAATAATCAGGTCAAATGGAAGGCATTCTTTTTTTACCTGGGCTAGATAGTATAAACATTGAAGGACAGGAGATTTTCTTAAATTGATTCCATGGGCGATATTATGACAAGTGAGAAATGTTGCAGCAAGGTGGTCAATGTCACCAGCCTGAACACAAAAATTCCCCTTCGAAGAATTACACAAAATTGACTGTTAAGTAGAAAAGAATATGGATTCAGGATTAAACAGATACCTCCCCAGAATGTGGAGGAAATCTTATGGTCGTCATCCCCTTTGATTCACCGAGCTGAGATGACTTTCAGTTACTGTTCCTATGTCTTGTTCTACGAAAATTTAAAAGAAAAAAATTGCTTAATAAGTTATTCTGTCATTTATATTTTCAAATAAGCAAATTTTCAAATCTTCTATCACTTTCCATTCCACTTTGGATCTGTGAGCATATCTGAAAATGCTTAATAAGTTATTCTGTCATTTATATTTGAAGCAGAATACACCCTACAAACAGTAGAAGATTTAAAAACAAATGAAGCTGCGTAACTTTCTACATCATGAAGAGATACGAGTACGAAGTCACCGAGCTTGCATATACTAATAAATTGTAACTATGATCTAATGCACAGTACAACTGGAATGGACAGATCTTTAGTATAGTAAGATCGTATCTTATTGCTCCTTAGATCTTAATGAAGTCTGATAAAATGCATGTGGTTGCTCCAGCATGAGTAAAATATATATATATATATATATATATATATATATATATATATATATATATATATATATATATATATATATATAATTTACAAATGATATCTACCTCAGCAACGAATGCACCAGCATGTCTGTTCTTAAAAGCAGTCTTGAGGTAAGCGGATGATAAAATACTACTATATCATCATAGTGTTTCAGTATATTATGACCACTCTTCCAAGGTCCTTTAAGGGATGTTATGCATAAAATTTTTGACCCGTAATCAGAAAAATAACAAAAAAATTACTAGTTCAACTCTTAGATTCTGTATCTGTTGATCCAAGTCAGCTGCCTTTTTCAACTTTTATCTGAGTGAAACTGTGTGTGTATGTGTGTAGGTAGATGTATCCAGTAAACTATGTTATTGTTTCATTTCTAACATAGAATGATAGATGAATACCCATTCCAAAAAACTTGATCTGGGGATGTGAATGATTAAGATATATAATATATTAGTTGAAAAGGACTTTGAAATAACAAGCTTGATCAATATATATAAATAAGTATATCACAGTGATTCTATGTATTTGTGAAATCAATTCCTAGTCGTTCTAACAAATTTGAATGCCATGTGAATTTAGGTATTATTAATGATGCCATTTGACACAATGTGAATAAGTAGATACGCCAATGTCTAAAATATTTATTATAAGTCTTCTCACTGATGACTGACCTGCAGGTTTTGTATTATAGAAATACAAAATTTTAAACAGGTTCGGAGAAATGACTCACAAATAGTCCTAATTCACAACCTGAAAATCTAGTTGGGTAGAGATTGCATTATGAAGCTTGGACCTTGGATAGAGGTGTGTCAAAAGAAGGAAGCCGGACACTCATTTTCAAACATAGCTGGTACCAGTTTACAAGTCCATATACGTCCAGTTGGATACCACAATGTGCACTAACTTATACTAAGTCATAGTAAGAGTAATATACTTGTAAAAACAAATATATTCATACATAAGTAGCATCCCATAAAAATTAAAGTGACAGAGATGGTAACTAATATATATATATATATATATATATATATATATATATATAAATATATGACGAAATAGAGATGGTTACCTCCTGAATTACTTCATAATGATGACGAAATATAGGATTCATGTTTTTGTACCTAAGATTTGATGACAACACAAATTAGGAAATTTATAAGCAAGGACAAAATAAGCGACCAATCTCGCTTGAAAGATCAAAACAAAGAAACTGAAGCACCTTCGCCAAAATTCCTTATAGCTTGAAACAAGGAACCTCCTTTCACCATTTACATGGTCTTGGTAGCTAAAAATATGAACGTTATTATGCTCTTTTGCATACTTCATAGCATCCTCCTGTCTAGGGAATGTAGCCCAGACTTCCTTCCTGACAAATTATTGTGTGACAGTAGAACTTTATAAACAAAAACTAACAAATATATGTACAATAAACAGAAAGAATCACATTTATGCATTGTACCTTAACGTATTTGGTTCACTGAGATCACGACGAATTTCATATAGTAATCACAACAATCTAGTTGGTCGTTTTGGTGGCACTCCATGCGGAGAACCGTAAAATACAAGCGAAGAGAACCGCCGACCACTGTTAATCTCATTTTGCTTAATGGCTGGTGAATCAATCTGAAGTGATATCCCACTGGATAAATAAGAACTCCTTTGATGGGAAAAAAATGCAAACAAAAAACAATAGATATGGAACAAGGAAAAGAGAAAGCGTTTTACTTTCTTATTGCAGAGCTTTTTTTCTTTTACAGACTGGGTTTTTACTGATGATACTGAAGATGGAACATCTGAATGGCTCAATGGTTTTTGAACTGGACTAGTTTGCTTTGGTGCGTATGCACCTTTTTATTTCTCTAAAAGCAGATTCTATGATGCAAATCGTAGAAGTAAGTTTGAATATATAAACAGAAAACTTTAATAGATGCCACATCTACGTTCTTTATCTTTCTTGCATAACATAAAAGAAAATACAGGGGAGAACAAATAATTCTGCATAATATTTCCCCATTCAAAGATTTCAGGTGTAACAACATTGATCATATATTCATATATACCCAATAAGCTCAATGTTGTCGGCTAAAAGAGAATGTTGTCAGCTAGCCAAAAGACTAGCAATAACCTCAATGTTATGAATTTAAAGAGAAACCGAACACAACAGTTGAGACACAGAAGCCAAGTCACATTTAATATGAATCTGAAATACAGTAAACAAACAGCAACATATAACTGGTCACTTTCATCCTACAGTGTATTAACATATGTTATCACTTATGCACTAATGCTAACATTCAACATCACAAAACATCCGTAATTAAAATAGCCCTTCATACAATAAAATACCCACATTCGCATAGAAATCATAGTAAAAAAAGAAAAATTAAACCAGTAAATTACAAGATCCACTATGAACAAAGTTTTAAGCTTTTCGTAAATTATCACACCAATTTATCAAGATTCAACAAAAACAATCCATTCCCTATTATCATATACATATTTACCTATACTGGAACAAGATTCCAATGTCTACACTGGAACTTCTAGTATACTTGAGGGATTCGTTGCTGTTTTTCCTCAATTCCATGGACAGCAACAAGATTTCCGATATCTCCAAGTGCTCGTCGATTCCTCCCTTCATCAGCTGCCATGTTTTTCTGCTTTATTTCTCCTTCGGCTGCCTCTGCTGCACAAATTACAAATCAGCAAACAGATAATAAAACCCCCAAAACAATAAGATAACAAATTAAACCGTAATAAACATCTAATCTTTGAATACCACACAGAACTGAATTATTTATAGCCTAGACTTGATAAAATTTTGGGCATTGATATAAGACATAAGACACAAAACCCAAGTTTAAGGACGGGACAACAATCAAAATATAAACATGCCCCTTTCTTGTGGCAGCACTTGCACTGTCAGAGAGAGAGAGAGAGAGAGAGAGAGAGAGAGAGAGAGAGAGAGAGAGAGAGAGAGAGAGAGAGAGAGATTGAATTAATCGAGATACAGACGGAGCTGTAACTCTTCAAATCTCACAATCGTCCTACAAATCCCTAGAAACCAAGAAGCAAAGCCCGATTGAGTATGACAAAAATCGAGCCCTAGAAACCCAGCAACAAATTAGATTGAGAGATTGGGAGAAATCGAACCCAACATATCAAATTGAAACCTAATCGAGCCTGTGTATCATTATCAGAGTGCAAGTGAAATCGAGGAGTGGAGTGGGTTGGAGTGGAAGTACGCATACATAACTCATATGACCCAGATGTAGATGTTAAATGTTTGATAATATGACCCGAGTGTTTTATTATGAATATTTTTACTTTTTAAATTTTTAATTAAAGTATGTATATTTTTACTTTTTAAATTTTTAATTAAAGTATGTATATTTTTACTTTTTAAATTTTTAATTAAAGTATGTATATTTTTACTTTTTTAATTTTTAATTAAAGCTTTAGGCGTCGGCATTTATAGACCCGACACATAAAAACAGGTTTAAGCGTCGCTATAAGTCTAGTATAAATGATCAATAGCGTCGGCAAAGCTAATAATCGACGCTAAAGGGTTTGTTTTAGGCGTCGGTTGTTTATGACCGATGCTTAAGGTTAGTTTTAGGCGTCGGTTGAATAAAGACCGACGCCTAAAACTAACCTTAATCAAAATTTCCCCCCTTTACACCAAATCTTCCCCCCTTAACAATTATACCCTAAATCACATCTCTCTCGATCTCTCGACTGAATCTGACACACACACAATTTAATCCTTTTTTCCCATCTCTCTCTCTCGACTGAATCACATCTCTAGATTTGATTGAAATATTAAGATGAGCGGAGGCACTGTTCAGATCAATTGGCATGACACAACGCCTGTTTTAACCCAAGGTTTTCACCCCCTTTCTAGCGATGATGATGTCCGGCAATTAGTACCTGTATGTCTCCTCTCTCTCTCTCTCTCTCTCTCTCTCTCTCTCTCTAAATCTATTAAGTCTTGCATTTTTTGAAAAAATGCTTACCTATTAAGATGTTTCACATTAGTCTTGCATTTATTGGAAATCTAAGAGACTTTAGTTTTAGTTTTAATCTATCTCTGAGTTTAAGAATATGTTTATTGAAAGATTATGACTAAAACTAAGAGAGTGTATTGCGTCTATTGGGAATCTAAGAGACTAAAACTGCATGCAATTATGACATTGATCTCAGTTAATATGAGCATTGTTTCATATGCCTTAAACTCTTATATTTAAACCATCCCCAGTTAATCCCCTTTCTCATCCTCTCAAACATTCTTGATTGTTAATTATCTTTTCATAATCAAATATATCAAATGGCCTTCAACGCTCTCACCATACGTCTATCAAATGTATTGTTCAACTACGAAAACTTCACGATCATAGTGGAAGGTGCAAGCTTTCCAGTGGACGATGTTCCAAAGAACATCAGGTATGAGTTCTCCTATGATCAGCAACACTAGTGGATGTTTCTGTTGATGGAGTTCGAGCTAGAGAAGGAGAGGAGGGAGGCGGAGTGATGTGCTAGAATAAATACAATTTTTAAATCGCAGGCGCACGATTCAATCGTTGAAATATTTTAGGTATCGATCCACGGAGACTAACATTTTCGCAAACTTAATTTTCAATGTAATCGGATTAGAACAAGTGGATTTTTGAGAATTTGATTGGATTTTATACTAATTAATTACTAAAAGAAAATTTACACTATTTTTAAAAGGAAAATTTAATTAATCTACTAAAAACTGAATTTTGCATTTTTACTATTTGAATTAAAATCGATTTTTATTTACAGAAAATTTTAATAAAAATTAAACATGACCTATTCGTAATTACGACTAGCCAAAAAACAAACCAACTAATACAAGAATCACAAATTGTAAGATTCGATGTTCACAACCAAAACAACCCAGAGACTCGAACAAAATGCAGGAACAAAACTCAGAAAAGCTAACAAACTATCGACTCGGAAACTCGGCCACTAGACTCTGAACAACTCGGAATTGACTCAGTAGAAACAGCAAAACGAGAAACAATTAAATAAGCAATTGAACAAAAAACCAGAAAACCAAAACAGCAACACAGCAACAAACTCAGACAAAGACCCAGTCGACTGAACTAACTACAAATCGAACTCGGCAAAACAATAACCAAAATAGAAATCTCTGCATTTACTAACAACGAACTCAATTCAAAATTCATCGCAAAATGAATTAGACTGGAAACGCAGCGAAAAGAACTTAAACACACATACGAGAGTTATTAACTCAGTACTCACACAGCAAAACTTAGCAGCAATTAACTCAAATTTAACAAGAACAAGCAGCAACGGACTTGAACAAACAGAAATGAAAACAGTTTCAGCCAAGCTACAATAAATAGCAACATCGCAAAACACTTAACTCTCTTGCAACTCGGAAATTCCAAAAACCACATAACTCAACCATTCGGAAAAACACAGCAAGGGCACGCGAACTTAGCAATTCAACGAAATCGAAACCAGCAATAACTCTAAACAGAACACAAAACTCTGACTCAGGGAAATAGAGAAACGCAGCAAAAATTTAGATCAGCAAAATCGTAATCACAGAACACAACTCAGAAACCAGTCGAGTCAAATCGCAGTAACAGAAATTGAACTCAGCATAACTTCAGAAAAACAAAACTAACTAAAAACTAAACTAAGGAGTAAGAGGAAGGGGGTGTGGTGATTTTGCAGCGAAGAGTAGAAAAGAAAAGAGAGATTTGGATGTGAACTGGTCAGGGTGGAAGAACTGAAAAGAAAAACAGAGAGAGTTGTGTTTTATTCGAAGAAAAGGAAATGGGTCTGTAAGCTGTGAAAACAGGGGACAATTGCTTCGAATTAAAAATATAAAGGGAGATGTAAAAAAAACAGAAAATACGTAATGAAAATTTTATAAAACTATTTTTTTTGTTTTTTTATTAGAATTTTTTTATTTTTAAAATCAACTAAATACGATAATAAAGAAATTAACTACGAAATTAAAATTTTACACTAAAACGAGGATTTGATTTGGAATTAAAATGGCCCACAATAAAATCAAAATTTAAAGTGGCAAAATTACGAATTAAAACTACGAGCAAGAAAATAAAAAAAAATCGTTAATTTCAACCCATAGTGGTTAGCATTTCGCTACTTTGTTCACTAAACGGATTTACGAAAATAACGAAAGCTATGCAACAAAAACGAAAGAAGAAGACGAGAAATTAAAGGAAACGGAATTTTTGCATTAAAATAAAAAGTGTTTACAAGATTTGAAACTAAAAAAAATAAGAAATTAAAGCTACCCTAAAATCTAAGTTGTTAAATATAAGGGGGGTAAGGGGGTATTTATAGGATAAGAATTAGGGTTTAGGGGTGTGTTGGGTGAATCTCCACCATACACCTTTTAATGTGGTGGATCTTGGCCATACACTTATTTAGTGTGTTAGGATGATCTCCACCTTCCATGTGTCTTCAAAGATTCCTTTTCCTCCAAGCTCCTAATTCTTTTTCCTTTTTTCATTGAAGTCCTTTTTCTTCCTCTTTTTCCCTTCCTTGCTCTTTATTTCTTTATTTTGCCATTTCTTTATTTATTCACGAATTTCCTGAAATGTAACAAAATAAATTATTAAAATACAAGTTCAAGCAATAAATAGGTAATAAAAATATGCAAAAATATGCACTTATCACGGAGCATCTCCGGGCCCTGGAGTTGCGTGAGAGGATCATTGGACTGGCTGTCACCATGTCCAGGATTTACAAGAGGAGGAGGGAGACTGGCTTAGAATTTTGTTATTAATTCTTTGTAATTTTTTTTGCAATGTTATACAAGTGTTATGACGTAAGGAGACAATTGTTATCATAACAGTGTGGAAGTATTTTGATTTTTATCATAACAGTTGTTATTTATAGTGTTATGTATGAGTTCTTTTTGTCTTTTCTATTTTTCAAGAAGGAATAGCTAGGTAAATCTGCATATAGTGTTCTGTTAACTAGCTGTTTCGACCCCTAATACTCTCTTGTTTGACATGGTCATTGTTCATTATTGGTAGCTTAGATGCATTTGATTTGAAGAAAGAAACATGGTGTATGACGTGCTTAGAGTTTCATTGTTTATTGATCATTAGCTTGTAAGTATGTAGTTGTAGACCTGTAAAAGATGTGTATTGGATGAATGTTTATTGATTTATGTTTACTCACATATTGAGGTATTGAACCAGTTCTATACCTATTGAAATATTTGTTAATGTTATATCAATGTTGACAACATCCCGAGTGAGGTGAAAAGATCAGTGGGCATTATTATGGGGATTGTGGTTGCCGCAATATCTGGTTTTGTCTTTGTTTTTGGAATACTTTGGTGGAAAGGCTGTCAACGAAGTTAAGACATAATGAACATAGGTAAAATTCTGAAACATGTTACTTGTAAGCAGGTTTTAGTTTTTTAACTTAAATTTATACATCAACGACATAATTTTTTCGGTCCTATGACTTCGTTATCTCTCTTGTTGCATGGTCTAAAGTAACACATCAACTAACTCGACAAATAGTGAAGTCAATGCAGATTAGTCACCATAAGATTGGTGAAGGTGGCTTTGGTCCTATTTACAAGGTATCCTAAAGGATGACTAGTTTGTTCATGGTTAAGATTATCGATCACAATTGACTTTGATTTTTTATAACTCGTGTATACTCTTTTGATTGAAGGGACTTTTATCAGATGGAACCTTAATTGTTATAAAGCAACTATCCCCAAAATCAGAAGTCTGTCATGAAGTTTTATGCTGCTGCTCTATATATAGTAATTTTGAGAAGTAGAGGTTATCAACTATTTGTAACATTGATTCTACCTCATTTCGTGATTCTATTTTCGTCGCTTATAGATCTTCTTAAGCAGGTTATTGTGGCTCCTTGATAATGCTGATTTTCATTTTCATCTTGATATTTGCGATAATGATCGGAGTGTTGCTCTGTTTTCATCTTGGAACTATACTTGCTCTTTACCCTTTTCTATTGTTCTATTATATAAATGCCTTAATGAATAGTAACCTGATGGTCTGGGCATGTTTCTTTTGATATAGTAACATTCTGATTCATCATATGACTTACTCCTGATAGGTAGCAAAGGTGAAGAAGCAAAGGCTAGTGGAGATGCTTTGTCTCAAATTGGGAAAGCAGGTGCTGTTATTATGGTTTGCAGAACCTGCGGTGAGAAAGGAGATCACTGGACTTCAAGGTGTCCTTACAAAGATCTCGCTCAACCAAGTGAAACATTCAGTGAGCAGGCACCTATATCAGATGCAGTAGCTACACCAGGTGCTACTAAAGGAGCATATGTTCCTCCCAGTTTGCGACCAGGGGTAGAGAGGACCACTGGTTCTGACATGAGATGCATGACTGAAGAAAGCTCAGTCCAGGTATCCTGGCAGTAGTGCTACCTACAGTAGGAATAGTTGTCTCAATTTTATAATCTGCTATTTATGTTGTATCCCATACATCTGTAAAATTTTCAGTTTTTAAAAATTCATAATAGTATATTGTATTGTGATTGAATTTGAAAGTTGAGAAATTTCTTTAATTACAAACGCGAACCAAATTCAGCGTTCTTAGTGTTAAAATGAAGCCTTAGTTGTCCTCAAATTGCTCACAACATCAAATTAACTGAACTATATCACATCAATCCAAATGAATGAATTAAAATCGGTAAAAAAAAAAAGAACTCGACTCAGTCTAATTCGAACATAAATCCTTCAGTTACACACATAAATCACTTCACTATAACCGAACAATTCACACAACAAAAAGCCCCAATTTTCGAATATAAACCATTGAACAGATAAAATGCAGATCATAAAAACAATTCGTATAAAATCGAGATCTTACCCAAAGAGAAAATTGATTGAGGATTATGAAACTAGATATCGAGGGCTTCGATTCGAGTACTCGCACGCCAAAATCGGATATCAAAAACGTATTCAAAATTAGGAGTGAGCATTTTTCGGGTTAGAACCGGGAACCGAACCGAACCGAACCAAAATTTCGGGTCCGGTTCGGGTTTTTTATAATTCAGGTCCGGTTCGGTTCCTGAAATTGAGAAAAGTTCGGTTCTCGGTTTGGTTCAGTTTTTGACATCCAAAACCTGAAAGAACCGAACCGAACCGAAATTATATAATATATTTAAATAAAATACTAAATATATATTAATAATATATATTATTAATAATATATTATTACTTAATTATTTAATTATATATAATATTAATTATATATTATTAATTATATATTAATATATATACATTTCGCTTCTTTCTGGTTGGAACAGAACCGAACCGTAATTCACGGTTCGGGTCCGGTTCGGTTCCATCACAATTTCGGGTCCGGTTCGGTTCTGATAAATTGTTCTTTTCAGTTCTCGGTTCTTTCTGGTCCGGTTCGGTTCGGGTCGGGTTGGACCCGTTGCTCACCCCTATTCAAAATTGTGTTTGATCTTCAAGAACAGAAGAGAGTTTCGGTGATGTGGCGAACAAAGCTCTGACATATATGCAGAAAACTCTACATTTTAGTCACATATAAAATGTAGTGACCATAGGTTATTTCCCAAAGTGTCACAGCCCTTACTATACAAAAGAGTGGCGAAAGCCCAAATTTGACGTAGTGATGCATCTAAATTAGATAAATAATGGTATTCATCCCCACGAACATTGATCATCTAGGTTAAATTCATGTAAGATGAACGGATTTCAATGTCGTTACGTCTTTTAGAAGCAGAGTTCATCTTAGCAAGGTGCTGCGCAGCTTTGTCCGCCATTAATCTTCAAGGGAAGGAGACTTAAACACAGATAATGAGTTGAAGAAGATGAAGATGCAAGAGAAACCCAGAAATATTTGAATATTCTTCTGAAAAGCGCAGAAAAAGATGGGAGATTACCAGAAAATGCCTTGAAGCTTCGTCGGAAATATCTTCTACTTAGAGAGAAATTAGAGAGGGGTTTAAGAGAGTTTAGAGGAAATAATAGTGTTTAAATGTGAAGTGAGAAATGAGGCTCACTTCACTCTTTTATAGAAATTTTCCAACCGGTTGATAGCCGGTTGGAATCTTGGATTACTGGGAATAGCCGGTTAAGGCCTATGAAAGCCCCATAGGCCCAAACAAGGAAAGGATCTAGAAGGTCCTAGATTAAACTAGGAATTCCAGGAAATTCTAAATAATGGATTAATTATAATTCAAAAAGATAATGAAAAATGAAATGGGTTACAAGCCCAATAGGCCCAGTAGGCCCAATAAGCCTACAGACTTGGTCCATTGAAGGATCAATAAAGGAAATGAAAGAAAATTTAAAATAAATTTTTGTCTAGGATTTCAATCGAAATTCGATCAGAAATTCCAATCGAAATGATGTCGACCAGAACGTTGAAAATGCATTTACAGAATCCTAATCGATTTTCGACCAGGATTCATTAGTTAAAAGCCCAATCCAAAGTTTACAATAAAAAAGGCCCGGGAGTAAGTTGGCCCAAAAAATATTTAGGCCCAAAGTTACAGGCCCATGGAAAATAAAAAGGCCCCAGGAAAAGTTTACAAAAATAAAAATTTTTATTATTGTCGACCAGGACTCTGATCGATTATCGACCAGGAATTCCGATCGAAAAGTCTTCGACCAGGGTGACAAAAAAGGCCTTAAGTCAACCAGGATCCTGATCGATTTTCGACCAAGATTCCTGGTCGAAAAGCCATCGACCAGACTGCAAAAGTAGACTTATAACGCCCTAGAAATAGCGTATTTATAATAATTATTATTTAATATTAAATGTGAATGATATGTTGTGAAATTTTTTTAGGATAAGTATATGTGACATCATATTTACATGTTTATATGGTGATGTATGTGTAATGTGTTTGTCCGTGTATTTTTATTTGTATTTTTGATGATTAAAAATCTATTTAAATTTTGCATTATTGATCTTTAAAACATTTTATAAATCAACGGAATTATTAAAAATCATGAAATCTTTTGTAATATCATCTTTGTATTTAATTAGTTTTAAAATTATTGGGTGAATTAATTTGGGCGGTTTAGTATTTTAAAATGATTTTAAGAGTTTTATTGCATTTAAAAGATCAAAATTTGTAAATTCATATTCAATTAGTTTTTTATCCAAAAATTATTTTAAAAATATGTGGGTGTTCATAATTTTATATTCTTTATTTTAAAAATGAGAAAGTTTCATTTTTAGTATCTTTCTACTTTGCTTTGATTTTAAAAGGTATTTAAATTGTTTTTAGAATTTTAAAAATGACACCCATTTTTTTTCCCCAAATTCATCTTAAATCCCAAAATTGGGATGTTCTTCCCCAAATTATTTCAGTCGTGGCTGCTGTTATCTCAAACAAACTCTCGAGCTCTCCTTTTCTCTCTCGAAATCTCTCTCGTTATCTCTTTTCGCAATCTCTCTCTATTGATCATCTCTCCCTCTTAATCTCTCTCACGAGCTCTGTCTCTCTTCCCTCCCTCTGTCCTATGTGTGTATCCTGTGTGTGTGTGTGTGTATATATGAAGTTCGTGTGTGTGCGTGGCTTGCATCTCTGTGTTGCTGCGTGTATATATATATATATATATATATATGTATATAAGAGTCCTTGTGTGTGTGTGTGAAAACCCGTGTGTATATGTGTATGTGTCAACTACGTGGGTGTGGGTAAGTGGTCATTGTGTGTATGATTCCTTGCGAACCCTTTGCAACACAATCATAAACCTTCAATTCCTCTTGGTATGAGCTAAATTCTGAGTTTAGTTTGTTCTACTACAGTGTTTTTGGACTTGTGTCGACATGAGTCTCGGTTCTGGTAGTTCTTAATTTTTGACGATTGTGTACTGAATTTTGATGATTGTATTCGATTACGAAGTAATATTGATACTGTGAATGTTTTTAAATTGGAATCGGTGGAATTTTTGGGAGGAAGCCCAAAATGGGAACCCCCCAAATTTTGCCGCCATTGGCGATGAGCATCGGTGAGCCGACGGTGGACAGTGATGATTATTCTGAGTCCAAATTAAATTATATAATATATTGTTTCTAGTTATAAATTTTATTGTATGTCAGAAAGATTTAATTATGAATTATTAGTGTTAATTGTAATTGCGTTATTGATTTGGATTATTAAGGTGTAATAAGTAGTGGTATGATGTGCGGATAATTATTATTGTGATTGTGATTTTTGGTTTTGTGTCGACTGTGTCCGACTGGTAGGCTACCCGTGCAAAGGGGATGCTGCCCGAATTTTCTAAAATTATAAACTTTCTAAAAATAGTATTTTCATATTTAGCGAATAATTATAATTATGTTATTTTCTAGTATTTATATGATGGCTATAAATTATGCATTGATTTGGTTTGACAGTGGATTAAAGAATAAGTTGTATGTCAGAATTCATTGTATAAGTGTTTATTTAAATGTTATTTATGGATTGCCAGTGGTGTACAATAGTGGTACATTAAAATGGTTAGAGTTAATTGTGAATTGACAAAATGACAGTTTGTAACCCCTATGTATATGGGTTTTGTCAAATTGGTCCATATTTACGTTTTTTAGCACTTTGCAACCCCTATCTTCAAATCTAACTTCATATTACAACCCCTCCCGTCTAATTGACCTATTTTACAAGCAAAAATGAGTCAAAAAGCTCTATACATAAGGGGTACAAATTGTCATTTTTGAAGATAGGGGTTGCAATGTGAAGCGAGATTTGAAGATAAGGGTTGCAAACTGCTAAAAAACGTAAATCTGGACCAATTTGACAAAACCCATATTCATAGGGGTTACAAACTGTCATTTTGTGATTGTTGATTGGTTCGGTTGTTTTCAGTCAGGTTAGACGATATTTTAAAGGAGGTATTGTCCGAATTTTATTAGAATTATTTGTTAATTTGTATAGCAACTTGATAACAAGTATTTGTATGTGATAACTAGCATAATTGTAAATTATTATTACGTGCTAAGTGCCTATGTGGTTTATATGACTATACTGTAAATTATTATTTGTATAGCAAATTGATAACAAGTATTTGTATGTGTTATATTATAAAGCGTAGTAGGACACGCTTGGGTAGTATGGAGTCAGACGATTAAGGTTATAAGTGTACTGAAGTAGTACTTTACTTTTTTATAGGTACGAGTAGGAGGCCGACTAAGAGTCAGTGCATGTGTAGATGGAACATAGAGGAAGGAGATAATTATCGGGATTAATAAGTGTGCTCCTATAGAGACTGACAAGTGATAAAGGAAAGATGGAAGTGTGATCGAAGGAAGGTCTAGGTATAAAGAAGGAGAGAATAATGTAAAGTGAGTAAAGGATCGAGTTGTTCAAATAGGAAACTACGTGTATTGAGGCAAATATACTATCCCTCATTTATCGTTCAAGTGATGTGAAATATCCTGTATTGTTCATATGTTCTTTCAGATTCGTTCTTCCAAGTATTTATACTTTTCATATTTATTTTGAATGATGTGAATCTTTCTCTATTATTTATTAGATTTTCTTCCAATTCGTATTGCTAGGTCTACACCCCTTTTTTTTTGTTTCTAGTGACTCGAACCTTGTATTGAAATTCAGATTTCTTGAACTGCTTATGAATTATTGTTTCAACCCGTATACCTTATCATTATTCCTTTTTAATTATTGTTGAACCCTGTATACCTTATTGTTTATCCCTTGTAAATTATTGTTGAAACACATGTACCTTGCTAATCTTTAAGAATCATTATTTAAACTTATATACCCTATTAATTACCATGTTTCTTGTCGAACTACTATCCTTGACTTATAAATTATTGCTTGCTTTATCTTAGCCTTTTTCCTTATGATTACTCCAATCTTCTCTTGAATTTCAGATGTCTCTATCCCATGTCTATTCTATAAATGGCTATTAAATTTCGTGAATCTTAACAGTTGCTTTGTTCCCCAATTGATTTATGTTTCTTTATTGATATATGATGTTTATTGAATATGATTCAATCTTGTAGAACAATGCCATATTTATTTTGACCTTGTTGCTTTGCTGCTTATGATTCCTAATATCAATTGCTTCCCTGACCCTCAGTCTTTTATAATGGTAAATGAAAATGATTAATTAAAAATGTATTTAAAATTCCTTATACTGGGCTGATCTGTTATCAGTGAGTATAAAGGACTTAAAAGTGAAATATTTTAAAGATTTTAAAGATTTTATTGTGGGGGATTCCATCAAAATGTTTTCTACGAATTCTTTCAGATTGGAGGCGTAAGAGGCCGGGTGACGCCGATCCAACATTTTTTTATCGTAAGAGGCTAGGGTGGTCCTAGTCCAGCACTTTTATTAAAGGCCAATGTGTTGCCTAATTGGGAACCCAATTTTATGTCCAGAGGGACTTCGTGTCCGGTATGGGGACTTTACGTAGTTGATCACCCGTATTGTTCGGAGTCGTGGAAAAACTCCAATCAATTTAAATGTTTTGAAAAGGTTTTGTGGAAAGTAAGTTTTAAATGATAGAACTGTTTTATAGAAAGGAATGTTTGATGAAATGATATGATTTGAAGAAATGAAAGTTTATTTCTATGATGGAAATCGAATTATTTCCCTTGACATAAATTGGTCATTGATATTGTTCATCAATGAATCATTGAAATATTATTGTTTCACTATATTATTAACTTGCTGAGCGTTATTGGCTCACTCTTGCTTTGTTTTACCTTCCCTTTCGAGTTAGGGTTAAGGAGTTGGTTACCTATGCTTTATAATTCAAGTAAGAGCGATGGTACATTCTTTAAAAGTTAGATACAGAGCCAGCACGGGCATATGCTAAATGGGCTTGCGCTATGGTTTAGACGGTATAAAGGTTTGTAATTGGAATTTGAGATAGAAGTTGTAATAATTTGTATAGTATAGATTCTTGTTTCATACCATAACCTGGAATCGATCCTCGGTGAGGAATCATTGGTGTATTAAGTATTATTTGTAATTGTTAATTGGAATTTGGTTTGGGTTGAAATACAGGTGGATAGTCCGATTTACGAATACTTCATGCCAAAATTTTATTAAAATTCCCCTGTATCAAAGTCTATTTTGTTATAAAAAGTATATTTTCAGTATTGGGAAGTCGGGGCGTTACAAGACTTAAGTCGACCACGATCCTAGTCGCAAATTCGACCAGGAATCCTGGTCGAAGATCCATCGACCAGAATGACAGAAAGTGAGTTAAGTCGACCAGGTTCCTTGTCAAATTTCGATCAGGAATCCTGGTCGAAAGTTTTCAATAATTTTGCCGATTATCATAAAAAATAGCATTTTTTGGAGAAAAATAGAAGAAAAATTGCAAAATTATTCTCAAAGGCTGTTTGCCCTTGATATTTCTGACAAACAAATTAAAAAATAGTTAAAAAATACTTGAGAGTGTGAGAAAAATGCAAGAAAATTATTTATAATTTTGTATAAGACACAAATATAATTGGTTAGCCTCGAATAAGGCGAATCATCGTAAATGTTTAAGTCGCTCCACACTTTAGATTCAAGACGACACCTGTGAAACACTAGTGTACATAAACCTTTCAACTTCAATAAAATCCTGATCAGTTTTCTTAGAAGTTTGGGGGCAAATGATTTGGGCTGAAAGTAAGCCCTAAAGACACATTGAATGATACATTAAATGAACCTAAGATGGTCCAAGGTCAAAGCCCAATTATGAGGCCCAAAACCCTAATAATAATAATAAATTTTTAATTAAATAAATCAGCCAATAAAGGGCTCCGTTATTGAGTCCAATGAAGACCTAAACTCTTCAAGGAGTAGTCCCCAAGTCATTTGAGTCCAATAGGAATCAGCCTTCCTCATGGAAGGATCCAAAAGTCTATCTAAAACGGGTCTCTTGTCCACCAAGACACAAAACCCTACCCTAATTCCAAGGCACCCAACGCCTATATAAGGACCTGATCCCTCACAATTAGAACTACGTTTAATTGGCTTGATTCTTGATATTTGCAAGATACGTAGATATCTTGTGAGGACCCGAGTTAAGTCACGAAACACTTGATCAGTCATTAAAGCTCGAAGCTCTTCCCTAACCCTAGCAATCAATACGCAATAAATACACCTTTTTATTCCATAACAAGTGTTATGCCCATGGCGATCCCTGAATTCGAACATAATCATTGAACCTTTCCTGGTTTTTGAAGAAGATTATTTTGCTCTCTGATTTTTGCCCCGAACGGGAACGAGGATCCCCGGAGAAATCGTGATTTTGAAAAAAAAATATAATTTTTAATTAAAATTTTGAAACTAATCGTTGAACCCGTATCAATCTCTGACTGGGGATTATTTTGCCACACCGAAAGGGGAACGAGGATCCCCACGAGAAATTGAGGATTCTTATTTTTTTATTGAAATTTATAATTCCTTAGTATATTTTATAATAACAATAATTTGATAATTCATGATAAATATTATTATTATTATTATATCATAAATAGCAATTCAAATTATTTTTTTATAATGAAAGATACAACTAAATTATTAAAATTAAATTTTATTTTGTTATTTTTTGTGAAATTTTAAATTTATAAAAATTTTGATTTTTTGAATTATACTTATCTTTAATAATTTAGTAAATATAATATTCCCTTAATCCCCGATAATCGGCCGGGACCGTGGATTGGGGATCGAGTTGGGATACCTTTATCCCCGATCCCATTCTCATCCCCCAAATTTCTGTTTTTTAATATGAGAAATGGTAGGGTCCCCAAAAAAATTTCCAAAACCATTCCCAAATGCTTAGTTGGTAATATGTGATTGGATATGTAATTTAAAAATAGGAAGGCCCTCCATGTATTAATATGCACTCCACGAATGAAAAGATGACACTTGGCATTCGAGAATAATTTTGGGAACCATTTCGGGATCCCTAGCATTGCTCTTATAATATTCCCTATTTCCCATATTGAAATAGAAAAATTTCCTAAATCCCCAACTCAAATGAATGAAATGCTCATCCATACATGTATCAAGTAAATTTGTTTTGTGTTTGTCATGAGCATAACAAACATGAATAAATATTATAATATATGATTTCACAAAAAATATTATTATGCATGTACCAGAAATCAAAATTTGTATTTATGTCATTTCTTGTATAATGTGTATTTGTGTCGTATTTTCGTATCACATACATAATACGAAAATAATACTTTATAGTTTTAAAATTTCATGTAAAATATAATAATAATAATAATCTTAATAATAATAATAATAATAATAATAATAATAATTTTAATTTTAATTTTAATTAAATGAGATGGAAATATTTTTTTTGATAGTTTTATCATGCATAACTTTAAAAAAATATTAAGGAAAATATAGGAAGCATGTTCTTTGAAAATGTAGTTAATAATTTTTTAGTAGGTATCAGAAATTGTTATGGTGTAGTGGTTGCATAAATTTAAGTTGTTTGTATTATAGGGGAGATTATAAAATTTATCCCTAATAATTTTTTTTAACATTAACATAAAGAGGGGTATATTGATAAAATATTAAATTGGTTTGAAAGAGCATTTAGAGACATTATTGGCTTTGAAATTATTTTTAAAATAAAGGTTAAATAAAATGTAGCATTAAGATCTATTTAAAAATCTATTGGATGAGCTCCATATTTTCATTATTGGGACTTCTAGCATGATGGTCATGGTGTGACCATAAAATAGATTCTTAGTAAAAGGTCATGGGTTCAATACATGCCAACAACAATTTTTTTTATATATTTATAAAATCTGGGGGTATTTTAGTAAATTACTAAATGACATGGAAAGCCATTAGGGATGGGAAAAAAAATCCGATCCGACGGATATCCGATTCAAAATCCAATTTTTTATCCGATCTGAACCCGAATTTTTGGATTTGGATATGGATATGGATTTAAATTTTAAACCTGAAAGATTTTGGATATGGATATGGATTTCATGTATACCAAGCCGAAACCCGATCCGAAACCTGAAACCCGTTCAAAACCCGATCCGAACCCGAAACCCGAAAAATACCCAAATTTATATATATATATATATATATATATATATATATATATATATATATATATATATATACATTATAATATATATACCAATGATCCAAACAGTTTATATTTTTTTCCTTTAATGGGCTTATCTATTAATGGGCCCATAATATATAACATAGTATTTCTTATTAATATAACCTAATCCTATCTCATTCATTTCACTCTCAGCCGCTCACTCTCTCTACCTACTCTCTCACAATCATATCTCTATCTCTCGATGAACACACATACATATATCCATATAATCAAATAACTATTTCTATATGGTTTTGATCTTCAAAATCTATCACCCATACATATATCCATATAATCAAATCACGAAAATCAAAATTCTAGGATGAGTTAATTTTTGTGTGTAAATCAAGTTTTTTTAAGGTCTCATCTCCATTTTCAGTAAGTTCAACTCTCATTTTCTATATGTATTTTTATCTGTAATTATACCAGATCTTTAGCTATTTTTGTTGTAGTTTTGGTTTGATTTTCTTTGTTGTAACTAGAATATTTCAGATTTGTTAAAATTTTCGGGTTTCGGGTATCAAATTTCGGGTTTCGGATATTAAATTTTGGGTATCCAAAAAATTTCGGGTTTCGGGTATATCCGAATCCGATCCGAAATCCTTTGGATCGGATTTGGATATTAATTTTCGGGTATTTTTCGGGTTCAAATCGGGTTCGGGTAGGATAAAAATTTTCAAGTTTGGATATGGATATTGCCATATCTAAGCTTATCCGACCCGATTCCCATCCCTAAAAGCCATGTCGGCATATAATATATATATATATATATAATGGATGGATTAGCGTAAAAGTCCGTGCGAGGCACGGGCATTGCAATAATTTGTCATTTTTTTTATATATTGAGATAATTTTGTAATGATAAATACGATAAATGATAAAATTTCGATTTTATTTCCGATTCTTATAATTACTTTTTAATATTGTACAAAAAATTCATGAACCAAATATTTAATAATTTTATAAAATGTCAAAAAAATTGGATAAATATTCATTAATGACATACTATGTAAACTCATGTGATTTTAATGTTTTTAGGGACATATTATTACAAAGTCTGTTATTATTATGTGAAAGTCATTTTTGTGATTTTCTCACACATTTGTTTTCAATATATACATACATATTTATACACTTTTAAATTCAAATATTTAGTGTTATGCTAATGTTTGTTAAACAACATTGAAGTTTTATTTTAAAAATTAGGTAATTTGAAAAAAAAAATTATATTATAATTTTGAATAATTTTTTAACTCAACTTTAATTTTTTTCCAAGTATTTTAATTGAAGTAAAATATGATTAGATGACATTAATGACTTGTACATCAATATGATATCTAAGATCAATTTTTTTGCTTTCATCTATATTAATATAAGTAAATTTTCCAACTCAACCATTATATCTTATATTGATCAATTTACTATATTTTAGTTGAGTTAAAATCTAATCGATCATTGTTATTAATTATTGCATTTTCGTAATATTTATGACTCAAAAATCAAATCTTTTTCATTCAATACTGAAAATTAGTTTTGTTATTTTTTTACATATAACATAAATTCATTTTAGTTTTCTCATCATTTTAACATATAGTCAATTATTTATTAAATTATTTTTAAATATTTAAGTGTTGAGACTAATAATATATTTAAATTGTTGAAAGTCTTAATATTAGGTTGTCCAAAAATCTCTAAGAGCATGACTCAAATATTTAAATTTTTATATATCTGATATGGGCTAAAAGTAAGCCCTAAATATAAATTTAATGTGGCATTAATTGAACGTAGAATGGTCTTAATATGAAGCCCAATAATGAGGCCCGAAACCCTAATTCAATATTAAATTTGTAATTAATATTAAGGGTGATAAACAGCTCAGCAATAATAGTCAGATAAGGAAGAAATATCTTTATGAGTAGCCACCAAGGCAACAAACTCAACATGGAAACAGACTCCTACAAGGAAGGAGTCTAGAACCTTCCTCAAGGCGGTGGCTTGCCCACCAAATCTCCAAATCCTACCATAATTCTAAGGCTCTCACAGCCTATATAAGGGCCTGACCCCTCATTCTCAGAACTACGTCTTGGCTTGATTCTCAATAACGAGATACGTAGGCATTCTATGAGGACCGATTAGTCTTGAACACGGAAATAGCCATTAAAGCTGTAACAGCCCCAGATCCGGGGTCAGGGTCTAGCCGTTACGACCTCAATATCCATCCACAAAACCAATATAAATGTGATTACAACCTTGTGACCCAAAACAACAACACACCCGTTATAGTCCCAGAGATGAAATCAGAGTAACAACCAATTTTATTAATCATAAGTTTGAATTCTTACAACCCAAAGAATTTTCATTAACTATAACATGCTCTTTGCCATCCATTTACATATGCCAAATAAATAATTACATTAGCTACTTGAAAGCTAATATCTAGCCTACCAATAGCTTCTTACTCAGCAGTGGCAGCTATGGTCTCAGCAGTTAATCCTCTGACTGGCTTGCACCGATTTCGCCTTATGCGGGCCATCCGGTCTAGTTGTTGTTGTGATATAATAGATAAAGCAAGGGTGAGCAATAGCCCACCAAAAAGAATATACTGAACAGTGATAATATACAACAGTTCATAATATCTTTCTAACCATATGCCATGCATTTACGAAGATAGCGCCAGTATAATTTAAACGATGAAGTTACAAGGTAACTCAAAATATATAAGCTGCGAAAATATCTTTTAAGCAAAATATGAGCAAGATATTATCATTTATTATAAAAGAGGAACTTGCAGGAAAAATATTGAAATTCCAGTTTTGAACACTTTTCAACCCTGCCAACATTGAGAATGTTGCAGAAAATAAATATATTTGAATTATGAACTAATGCGGGAGTATTGTCGCGCCAGATGACACCACCTTATGATGATCAGTCGTAGGTTGTGCATCTCAAGATTTGTTTCTCTACATGTAGAAGGAAGAACGTACGCCGGATCTCCCTATCCAACGGTTGGGCATAGTTAGGACCGGCGCCACTCGGACCCTATTTCCAGAATGGACTGTCCCATAGCCTCTTATACCAGTTTTACTGATGGACTGTCCCACAACCTCTTACACAGATTTTTAATGATGGACTGCCCCACAGCCTCTTACACAAATACTCCTAGTTTGAATAAATCCATGACTCTGAAACGTAAAGCTCGTCCCCCTTTCCCCAAGTATAATGCTTGTTGATAAGACTCCACAAAGTAGTCGTATCTAGTTGGAAAGGAAAATTCACCAATATTTCCCAAGTCGATGCTTGTTAATCGATATTGACTTGTTCCAATAATCTTACCCCTCGAATGATGAGGAAGTAACAAACAAACTCAATTTGATGGTTAGCAACCAAGTTGTGAGTGAAACGAATAGTTTAACAAGTATATGACCGGGCAGTCAACGAAATAACAGCTCTCAAGCAAGGTTCTCTTATATTTTAGAAGATAGACTCGAATGAAGAATGGAGTTTTGAGAACCTTCGTTGATAAAATAATAATAATACGACTCAGAGATAATTTACATGGTATTTGAATATCAAGGAAATTTTTGAATAAAATATCTCATTTTAGAGCTAGCTGAAAGAATTAAATAAATATTCAAAGAATATTTAGTAAACCAGGAAATAGTTCAAGAATATTCTTAATATAAATACTGCTCATGATTAACCCTGGAATAAGTGTATACAAAATATTCATTAAATAAATAATTCCTCGAATAAATATTTGAAATAATATCCAAGAAAATAATAAAATCTTGAATGAATATCCAAGATAATATTCGTTAAGTAAATAAGCTCAAACGAATATTCGAAATAATATTCATTTAAATAAATAAAGCTCGAATGAATATTAAAAATAATATTCACTAAATAAATAACTTCGAATGAATATTCCAAAATAATATTCATCTAATTCAAATATACCCTCAAATGAATATTCTAAATAATATTCATTAAATAAATACTCCCGAATGATTATTCAAATAACATTCCTCGAATAATTTCCAAGTAGTTAATACTTATGGAAATATAGATAATGTTTATAAATAACATTCCTCAAACATTCTGTCACTAGAATCCCTCCGGGTTTCCGCGACTATCTCTATAATACAAAATATCGACTCCCGGTCTATATTAAAGAATGAGATCATACGCCCTTCACTAAGGGTCTTAACACAATCTGGCTTACAACTAATATATCGTATCTAGCTTATAAGCCAGCTGAGAATCAGGGAATAAGTATCACAATATACTTTGAAAACAGGCATGCATGCTATGGCATATGTAAAACAGCAATCACATATATATATTATCACAACAACAAGTTCAAAGTTTTGAACACTTGCCTGGTAATCGGGTGTGGGTAGAGGTAGCGTGTCCCGGTTCAGCTCGGTGATCAATAAACAATCAGAATATTCGAGATTAATCACCTAACACTTCTTTAGAAGGTTACGTATAAACTTTACTTAAGTCTAAACATGCTTTCGAGTTATCTCGTTATGCACCCTTTTGTATAACTCTTTCTATTACCGACACGATCCGACTTTTGTTCGTAACTAGGACATGTCATTACACTTACACTTGACATATACTTAAGCTGGGTAAGTTCTAAGGTCGGTCGTTTATGAACCAAGATTATACCTCGAGTTTTATCGCCCGTTTTCTAAGTGTTTTACCAAAGTTATAACCAAGTACGCTTTTTAGGGGTTCGTTCGCGTTTAACCTGGATTCAAACATTTTTATAAAATTGAAAAACGATCTGTTTGACACGAGGTTTTCTCCTACACCTTCCTTTTGATCTGTAATATTTAATTACCAAGGTTCGTCACTAACTTGCTTATTTTACCGAGGGTCAATTTTAATAACGAACTCGTACTTACGGTTTCGAATGACTTTTAATAAATCGACCATAATTCCTAAACCGTAAGTCCGTTTCACATGATCTTTATATCAAAACGAAGCTTATAATATAGTCTATCTTTCCATGGCAGAACATGAAACTGGAAAGTGAGTTATAACTACTGTCAAACACGATATCTTAAGGTTAACAAAAATCAGGCATTACGACGGCTATAAATCGATCGTTTCCAACTTTACCACAATCAAACCAAGCCACACCGGGCATACCATACATCTCATACACATAATATGCATCTCAACAACTCCAAAACAGGCCTCTCTACCAACATGTTCATTATTTCTTAAATCACTAAATCAATCTCATAATCATGCTAGTTATTACACCATAATCATAACTTAACTAACAATCACCAAGAACATCGATAAACTTAAAGTAAGAGCTAGGGTTTTGATGAGATATACCTTCCTTGGAGATTGCTAGAGCCTTACTAAGCCTTGATCTAGTCCTTGTGTGGCCTAAGCTAGCTTAGATCAATCAAAAGAAACCAAGAAAACAAGGTTAATTCATGAAGAACACTATTCATCCTCACCTTGGATGGTTTATTTGAAAATGGAAAACATGGAGATTGGAGCTAATATTTCTAGGAGATTACTTTTGTGAAATGTAAGACTTACCATAAAAATTTGGAGATCAAATGATGGTGGGAGCTTGGACTTTGGATTTGGAATTTATGAAATAGCCGAATGGCTTGTTCTTGAGAGAGAATGGGTTGGTTGCTTGGTTCTTTGCTCCTCTTGCATTATTGGATTGTCTTGTGATAATATCTAACCATAAACTACTTTAATAAAGTAGTGTGGTCATCAATGATGCAAGAATCAAGTGGGCAAGTGGTGGTTTAAGTGATATAATTCTTGTGTCATTTGGTTTGTTTACAATCTTGCTAGTTAGCATTGTAACTAGCTTGGTTACTTGATCCTATCCACTTGCACATGCATGCATCTTGATCCACTGCTTGTTTCTTTGTCCGGTTATTGCTCAATTCATTGATCGTTCGGAGGAATACCTTGAAGATTTCTAATTAGGGTGCTACCAGAAACCGTCTTAATATTTATACTATCATTCTCCATTCTCTTTAATGATAGTGTTAGTGCCCTAGAGACAATGTAAATCTAGGATAGACTATTTTATTATTCAGTGATTATGTTATATCGATTATTCAACAATAAATTTATTATGTCTTTATTTACTGCGATATAAATATTAGAACAATAAATGTCCTTGGAATATGTAACATGTATTCTATATCTTTAAGTATGTGACTTAAAAATGAGATTATAAGAATAGTGTTAATATTCCTAAATATCCCTAATCGAGCATTATTAATATGGGACAATTATAATGCATAAAGATTAGTATGTTTGTTGACTGATGACCACATCTCATTGGTCATAGGTATAGTGATACTAAAGTCAAGAACATAGGTGCATGTAATATTCTACATGGCACTGGATTGACCCACAGTGAGTTTTTACATGTTGATAATGTCATTAGAAAGACTCACAGTGATAATGGTGTAATGATCCTTAGACTTGAGATCATTATATTTCTATACGAGGATTAATATACTTTGACTACATTAAAAGTTACCTTTGACCGGGTGATGATAAAAATGTACATCGGGTATATTATGAGACGTATGAGAAATATGAATGATAGATAATGGATTTAACCCTCCTATTCTTAGGAGAGATATTATTGGCCTCTTGATTGAGTGAGACTATGAAAATGCGTGGCCATGCTCAAATATTGATTTGTTTTTAATAGTCTACTCATTGATCAAGGAAACCTGGATTAAACATTGATGAGGATGACTAATTACATGCCTCGAGTTTAATCTATAATATATGGTTAAAGGGATTATATTACACGGAAACAATAATCACGAAAGGTTTAATTGGATCACCAATTATTATTACTTGGGTAGCAATGATGTATTACTAGATGCCGCTCATTGTTTATAATTTTATTATTGGATATTAAAATTATTGCCAAACGTAATAATAACCTAAAGGGTTACACAATAAGAACGTTTAAAAGGAGTTTTAATTTAAATTTCGAATTTAAATTAATTGATGATAAAATTCGAAATTGGTTATTTAATTAATTAAGTTGGACTTAGTTAATTAGATTTCGAATTTAAATCATTAAAACCCAAATCAGTTTGGTTTTAGTAGAAGCCCAAATCGATTAAGGTTAAGCCCAGCTCATTCTCTCTTATAAATACATTGAGATGTATTTGTTTAGGGTTAGACTTTGCCAAAATCGTTTTTAGCAAAAAA
The DNA here is from genome assembly GCA_036435485.1 of Saposhnikovia divaricata. Lineage (NCBI taxonomy): Eukaryota > Viridiplantae > Streptophyta > Magnoliopsida > Apiales > Apiaceae > Saposhnikovia > Saposhnikovia divaricata. Next base: position 43,146,382 of record CM071601.1, read on the forward strand.
AACCCTAGCAGCTCTACATCAAGAGAGGCTAGAGAGAGATCGAAATAGAGGGCAGATTACGGCTAGTACCAACTCCAGAGATTGCGGAGACAATCGTGCGTTCGTGTGGACTGATTAGCGAAGCAGATCTCACGAAGAGGGCTGTGTGGTGATCGTTCTTGGACCTCCATCTGTCAACCGAATCAGAAAGCTTTTATAAGGTACAGATTCTGTTCTCCATAATCAGCATGTCTTATACACGGATCCTAGGGTTAGGTTTCGGTTTTTATTGTTTATTATCGTTTTTTCCGTTGTGCTTGTTGCCCCGAAACCTATCAATGGCATCAGAGCTACGTGTATAAGAGGTTGATTTGGTTACGTGTTTACTGTATTTTACGAGTATGCATGTTTGATGAATCTGCCATGATACAGTTATGTTATATGAGTGATATAATGAATCTATATAATTTGATATGATGATGCTAGCATGTTTAGAATCTGCCATCTCTCATATGTATGCGATCTGTTATGATATGTATGCTGTTTGGTTTGTATGATGATATAAACTGTCGGATGGATGCAAACGGATACGATCTGTTTACTGGGATTAGGGTTACGTGTATGCTGATACATGTTTCTGGTAACTGGAATTAAGGTCGCATGTATATTGATATATGCTTCTGGAATTGTATTCTGATACATGATTTTCATGTATTTTGATACGTGACTTTGCAAAAATTTCCGCCATCGGGGGTCGATCCGCGTGTTTAGGGCTTGTGACAAATTTGGGCTTGTGACATATGCTTTATTCATGTGATATATTATGATATGATAATATGATTGATGATGTTCTTAAGTGTTAATTGAGCATGGTGATTGGTTATGGCCTTGAGACTCATAGGTTAGTGGTTTTTATTATTATGATTTGGTTTTATAAATACGACTTGCATGTCGTTTTCTTGGTGCTTTGTAATTGTTCATCTCGAATGTAACTCGAGTTCTTATGTAAGTACATTAGTATAGTTATGTTTTATATTCTATGTAATAAGAAGATCATTGGAAGCTTGCAATGAAGGATCAATGGAGATGAATGTTAATGACACAAAGAAGACATGTATTTATGAAGACCAACTATGTAATAATTTAGTTTTTTAAACCACCATAGATTGACCTAGATTTTTCCATTAGCTTGGAAAGATCATATAGGATTGGGCCATAACCAAGCACGATTTTACATTCATGCACTTTACATATGATGATATGTATGCGTAGTGATAGATATGCATGCTTAATTAGATTAAGTAGAATGTATGTATGTATTAGATACATCACCCATGCCATGCCTGCTTAAATGAGATAAAATCCGTAACGACTCGAGATTTTAAAATTTACTATAACGACTATGAGATTTCTGTGTTTATGAAACACGGAATTAAATACGAATTTTCAATTATTTCGATATGGGGAGATTTTGTCAAAAACGGGTCATACTTGTAAGGAAGTTGGATATTAAGTGAGGCCGCTTGTGACTCCTCCAACAACTTGGAAATCAAACCATTGGTGAATATTGATTTGAAGTATTTAATTCAAGGAAAAATTGGGAATCTCTTTATGATGGGATCATGGTCGTTTTAAACAAACCCCTAACAAAATATTAAGTTTAAGATGCCTTCCAAATGGGAAACACTCGTCAAGACCTAGATCGACAAAGGGTAGGTGCGCCAAAGCGGAGTACCCTCGTTTATCGTGGTAAGGCGCGATCGAGTAAGTTAGTGATACTCAAATGTTAGACCTTTGGGTTCGACTTAACTAAGTGACCACAATAGGATTGTGAACTTAGAGGCATAGAGTTTGGTAAGATTTACTGGATGAATAGGAACAAATGCTGTTATGTGAACAAATGTTGTTCTACCAAACTATCCAAGAGTTATATATGATATAATTGACAAATGTTGTCTACCTAAATAATCATTTTAAGGAGAAAATCCAAAGCTGACCTTAAAAGGGATGAAATATGGATCTTGGCTCACTAGAAAGGTTTAGAGATACTTTTCCGAATTGATAGGTAGGGCTATTAATTTGATAAAAATAGTGGGAGATATATATATTATGAATATATATGAATAATCACTTGAACATAATTTAACAATTCAGTAGACTAATTATTTTATGCATTTTAACATTGTAGATATTCGAAATGGCAAACAACACAAACAACACTTTCTCTGTGCGATCAGTCCTTGAGAAGGACAAGCTGACAGGATCAAACTTCCTTGACTGGTCTAGGAATTTGAGAATTGTTCTCATGCAGGAAAATAAATCTTATGTGATTGATATTCCTCCACCGGCAGCCCCTGCTGCCAATGCCACTGTTGCTCAGCGAAATGCTTATCAGAAGCATATTGATGATGCGACTGATGTGGCTTGTCTTATGCTTGCCACTATGGATGTTGAGCTTCAGAAGCAGCATTTTGATATGAATGCGTATACTATGTTTGAACATCTTTCGACGATGTTTCAATCACAGGCTCGTGTGGAAAAGTTCAACACGAGCAAGGCACTCTTCTCGTGCAAGCAGGGCAACGGACCAGTTGGACCACATGTTCTAAAGATGATAGGGTATTGTGATTACCTTGCTCGTTTGGGTTTCCGCTTCAGCGAGAGGCTCAAGTCGATATAATCTTGCAATCTTTGAACAGCGACTATACTCAGTTCATTATGACTTTTAATATGACTGAGCAAGATAAGACTCCTATGGAATTATTGGCCATGCTGAGGACCACTGAAGCAAATATGGTCAAGGCACTTGAGAAAGCTCCCATAATGATGGTAGGCAAGAAAGGTGCTAAAGGAAAGGGGAAATGGAAGGGCAAGAAAAAGGTTGCATCAAAAGCTCTTGCTCCTTCCAAGCCCTCTTTCAAAAAGGCTGGAAAGTCGAAGGGAGATGTCACGAAGGCTGACAAGGGTGATTGTCACTACTGCAAGAAGCCGGGTCATTGGAAGAGAAACTGTCCAGATTACTTGGATGGTCTGAAGAAACTGAAGGCTGTTCAGATTTCTGATTCAGGTATTTATGTTAAAGAAGTCAATTTATCTACTTCTACATCATGGGTATTAGATACTGGATGTGGTTCTCACATTTGTATTAATGTGCAGGAACTTCGAAGTAGTAGAGCATTGGCGAAGGGAGAAGTTGACCTACGCGTTGGCAATGGAGCAAAGGTTGCTGCTTTAGCTGTAGGGACTTATCATTTATCGTTGCCCACAGGGCTCATTTTAGAACTTGAGAACTGTTTTTACGTGCCTGCGATTTGCAGAAACATTATTTCCGTTTCTTGTTTGGACAAGATTGGTTTTTCTTTCTTAATTCAGAACAATAGTTGTTCCTTTTCATTGAATAATGTTACCTATGGGGTTGCACGTTTGTTTAATGGTTTATATGTTCTTGATCTTGATACTCCTGTCTATAACATAAATGACAAACGTCTTAAAACAAATGACTCAAATCATACATACCTCTGGCATTTTCGTTTAGGCCATATAAATGAGAATCGCATTTCCAAGTTACATAAGGATGGATACTTAGACAAGTTTGATTTCGAATCATACGAGGAATGTGAACCATGTCTTATTGGCAAAATGACTAAAGCTCCTTTTACCGGACAAGGTAAGAGGGCCACCAAACGATTGGAACTGATACATAGTGATGTATGTGGTCCAATACGTACGATGGCAAGAGGTGGATATTACTATTTCATAACCTTTACTGATGATTTTAGTAGATACGGATATGTGTATCTTTTGAAGAACAAATCTGAATCGTTTGAAAAATTCAAAGAGTATAAGGCTGAAGTAAAGAAGCAAAAGAGCGAAAGTATTAAAACTCTACGATCTGATCGTGGGGGAGAATACTTAAGCTTAGAATTTAAGAATTTCTTAAAGGAGTATGGTATCGTATCACAACTCACTCCTCCTGGAACACCACAATGGAATGGGGTGTCTGAAAGGAGAAATCGTACCTTGTTGGACATGGTGCGATCGATGATGAGTCATGCGGATCTTCCAATTAGTTTCTGGGGTTATGCCCTAGAGACGGCTGCACAAACACTAAACCGAGTTCCTTCAAAATTGGTTCAAAAGACACCATATGAGTTATGGACTGAAAAACGTAATAGCGTTTCATTTATGAAAGTTTGGGGATGTGAAGCGTTTGTGAAACGTTTGATCTCTGATAAGCTAGGACCGAAATCAGACAAATGTAATTTTGTAGGATACCCGTTGGAAACTAAAGGGTATTATTTCTATAAACCTTCTGAGAACAAAGTGTTTATTGCTCGAACGGCTGTATTTCTAGAGAGAGAACTGCTTTCTAAGAAAAATAGTGGGAGGACAATAGATCTCGATGAGGATCGAGAACTACAAAATATTGTTGAACCAGAGTTGGAACACGAGCAGAATGAGACTCAAGATGTTGAGAACAATACTGCTCAAGAAACACAGGTCGTTCGTAGATCAAGTAGGATTCACCATGAGCCAGAGAGATATTATGGATTTCTCCTGACTCAAGGTGGCGATGTGATGCTTATAGATAATGATGAGCCTCTCACCTACAAGGATGCTATGAATAGTCCAGATTCTGAGAGATGGAGCCATGAAATCTGAGATGGATTCCATGTATGAAAACAAAGTATGGACTTTGGTTGCACCACCTAAAGGGGTTAAACCCATAGAGTGCAAGTGGGTTTTCAAGAAGAAAACTGACATGGATGGAAATTTACAGACCTACAAAGCAAGACTGGTGGCGAAAGGTTTCAAGCAAATTCATGGTATTGACTATGATGAAATTTTCTCACCGGTAGCTATGGTCAAGTCCATCAGGATTTTGCTTGCGATAGCGGCTTATTATGACTATGAAATCTGGCAAATGGATGTCAAGACTGCTTTCTTAAATGGAAGCTTAGAAGAGGATGTGTACATGACACAACCTGAGGGTTTTGTCGATCCAAAGTTTGCTAGAATGGTTTGTAAGTTGCTACGATCTATTTATGGATTGAAGCAGGCCTCAAGGAGGTGGAACATCCGTTTTGATGAAACAGTCAAAGATTTTGGTTTCATACAAAATAAGGATGAACCGTGTGTTTACAAGAAAGTTAGTGGGAGCCATGTGGCATTCCTAGTATTATATGTGGATGACATATTACTAATAGGGAATGACATTCCTTCTCTACAGGCTGTGAAGACTTGGTTGGGAAAAAGTTTCTCGATGAAAGACTTAGGCGATGCTACCTATATCTTAGGGATCAAGATCTATAGAGATAGATCTAAAAGATTAATCTGCCTAAGTCAGAGTACATACATTGACAAAGTATTGCATCGTTTTGGAATGCAAGAGGCAAAGAGGGGCTTTGTCCCGGTGTCTCATGGGATAGTGATCTCAAAGGAAAACTGTCCTAAATCATCAGATGATAAGGACCGTATGAGTAAAGTACCATATGCTTCGGAAATTGGTTCTATAATGTATGCGATGATATGTACTCATCCTGATGTCTCGTATGCTTTAAGCATGACGAGCAGGTACCAGTCTAATCCAGGTGAGGGTCACTGGACAGCTGTCAAGAATATTCTTAAGTACCTTAAACGGACTAAAGATTCGTTCTTGATATACGGAGGAGATGAGAAGCTGGTTGTAAAAGGTTACACTGATGCTAGTTTCCAGACAGATAGGGACGATTCTGTGTCCCAGTCTAGATTCATGTTTTGTCTAAATGGAGGTGCTGTTAGCTGGAAAAGTTCGAAGCAAGAGACAGTAGCTGATTCCACAATGGAAGCTGAGTATATTGCTGCCAGTGAAGCAGCCAAAGAGGCTGTTTGGATTCGGAAATTTATTTCGAGACTTGGTGTGGTTCCGTCGATCGCAGATCCAGTTGATCTGTATTGCGATAACAATGGAGCTATTGCGCAGGCAAAGGAACCAAGGTCCCATTCCAAAGCAAAGCATATACTTAGGAGATATCACCTTCTTCGAGAGATAAACGAGAGAGGAGATATACATATATGTAAAGTGCATACTAATGATAATGTTGCGGACCCACTGACCAAAGCTTTGTCGCAGCAGAAGCATGAAGGTCACACTAGTTCCATGGGTATTAGATACATGGGCGATTGGCTCTAGTGCAAGTGGGAGATTGATAGTGTTAGTGCCCTAGAGACTATGTAATTCTAAGATAGACTATTTTGTTATTCAATGATTATGTTATATCGATTATTCAACAATAAATTTATTATGTCTTTATTTACTGCGATATAAATATTACAACAATAAATGTCCTTGGAATATGTAACATGTATTCTATATCTTTAAGTATGTGACTAAAAAATGAGATTATAAGAATAGTGTTAATATTCCTAAATATCCCTAATCGAGCATTATTAATATGGAGATTGGAGCTAAGATTTCTAGGAGATTACTTTTGTGAAATGTAAGACTTACCATAAAAATTTGGAGATCAAATGATGGTGGGAGCTTGGACTTTGGATTTGGAATTTATGAAAAAGCCGAATGGCTTGTTCTTGAGAGAGAATGGGTTGGTTGCTTGGTTCTTTGCTCCTTTTGCATTATTGGATTGTCTTGTGATAATATCTAACCATAAACTACTTTAATAAAGTAGTGTGGTCATCCATGATGCAAGAATCAAGTGGGCAAGTGGTGGTTTAAGTGATATAATTCTTGTGTCATTTGGTTTGTTTACAATAATGCTAGTTAGCATTGTAACTAGCTTGGTTACTTGATCCTATCCACTTGCACATGCATGCATCTTGATCCACTGCTTGTTTCTTTGTCCGGTTATTGCTCAATTCATTGATCGTTCGGAGGAATACCTTGAAGATTTCTAATTAGGGTTCTACCAAAAACCGTCTTAATATTTATACTATCATTCTCCATTCTCTTTAATGATAGTGTTAGTGCCCTAGAGACAATGTAATTCTAGGATAGACTATTTTGTTATTCAGTGATTATGTTATATCGATTATTCAACAATAAATTTATTATGTCTTTATTTACTGCGATATAAATATTATAACAATAAATGTCCTTGGAATATGTAACATGTATTCTATATCTTTAAGTATGTGACTTAAAAATGAGATTATAAGAATAGTGTTAATATTCCTAAATATCCCTAATCGAGCATTATTAATATGGGACAATTATAATGCATAAAGATTAGTATGTTTGTTGACTGATGACCTCATCTCATTGGTCATAGGTATAGTGATACTAAAGTCAAGAACATAGGTGCATGTAATATTCTACATGGCACTGGATTGACCCACAGTGAGTTTTTACATGTTGATAATGTCATTAGAAAGACTCACAGTGATAATGGTGTAATGATCCTTAGACTTGAGATCATTATATTACTATACGAGGATTAATATACTTTGACTACATTAAAAGTTACCTTTGACCGGGTGATGATAAAAATGTACATCGGGTATATTATGAGACGTATGAGAAATATGAATGATAGATAAAGGATTTAACCCTCCTATTCTTAGGAGAGATATTATTGGCCTCTTGATTGAGTGAGACTAGGAAAATGCATGGCCATGCTCAAATATTAATTTGTTTTTAATAGTCTACTCATTGATCAAGGAAACCCGGATTAAACATTGATGAGGATGACTAATTACATGCCTCGAGTTTAATCTATAATATATGGTTAAAGGGATTATATTACACGGAAACATTAATCACGAAAGGTTTAATTGGATCACCAATTATTATTACTAGGGTAGCAATGATGTATTACTAGATGCCGCTCATTGTTTATAATTTTATTATTGGATATTAAAATTATTGCCAACGTAATAATAACCTAAAGGGTTACACAATAAGAACGTTTAAAAGGAGTTTTAATTTAAATTTCGAATTTAAATTAATTGATGATAAAATTCGAAATTGGTTATTTAATTAATTAAGTTGGACTTAGTTAATTAGATTTCGAATTTAAATCATTAAAACCCAAATCAGTTTGGTTTTAGTAGAAGCCCAAATCGATTAGGGTTAAGCCCAGCTCATTCTCTCTTATAAATACATTGAGATGTATTGGTTTAGGGTTAGACTTTGCCAAAATCGTTTTTAGCAAAAAAAACCCTAGCAGCTCTACATCAAGAGAGGCTAGAGAGAGATCGAGATAGAGGGCAGATTACGGCTAGTACCAACTCCGGAGATTGCGGAGACAATCGTGCGTTCGTGTGGACTGATTAGCGAAGCAGATCTCACGAAGAGGGCTGTGTGGTGATCGTTCTTGGACCTCCATCTGTCAACCAAATCGGAAAGCTTTTATAAGGTATAGATTCTGTTCTCCATAATCAGCATGTCTTATACACGGATCCTAGGGTTAGGTTTCGGTTTTTATTGTTTATTATCGTTTTTTCCGTTGTGCTTGTTGCCCCGAAACCTTTCATTTAATAATTCTTGAACCTATACTCCTTAAATCTTTTCAATAATTCCTTAAGTCTTTCAATGTCCAGGGAAATCTCGGGGAAAATAAAAGTGCTATTTTTCAGAATCCAATAACTTTTACATACACTCTTTTTCCCCTTGGATCATTAATACGAACTCAGAAATCCGTTCCGGGTACTTCTATATAGTGTCGTCTAATAATATTCCTATTTCCATCAGAAACACTATTCATCACTTATTCTCTCTCTAATCCATATAATTAGAAAAATGTCCTTGCGCTTTCCCGAGCATTCCTTAACCCTTTTACGGAACAACTGGACTTATATTAGATATCGATTTGGATGACATGAGACTACTTCCTCTGTTTGTATGCCATATCCTACTTTCTTGACAATAGATTATTCTTACCTAAGTTGTCAACCCATTGCATTCTTCATGACATAAATATTGGAATCCTACGAACTCAGAAATCCTTTCCGGGTACTTCTATATAGTGTCGTCTAATAATATTCCTATTTCCATCAGAAACACTATTCATCACTTATTCTCTCTTTAATCCTTATAATTAGAAATATGTCCTTGCGCTTTCCGGAGCATTCCTTAACCCTTTTACGGAACCACTAGACTTATATTAGATATCGATTTGGATGACATGAGACTACTTCCTCTGTTTGTATGCCATTCTACTTTCTTGACGATAGATTATTCTTACATAAGTTGTCAACCCATTGCATTCTTCATGACATATAAATATTGGAATCCATATCCATTCCATAATAAAAGTTTTAATTCCTACCAAAAATCGGGGTTCTTACAGTCTCCCCTCCTTAAAAGGATTCCGTCCCGGAATCAGGTAGGAAACAAAGAGTCGTTTATCTGTCGTTTCACCTTTCAGCTTCCCGGTCAATTCTTAGTCGTTCTACCCTTTCTCAGCACATCTATTGGTGCTACAATACATACTTTATCCTTTTTCCATCAATTTTGCTACTTTTCGTACAGCATACTATCCGAGTTACGCTCTTACTCAGTCTTATCCTTATTGATACCGGCAGTAACATTGGTATCACTATCATACTGCGAATTTGGAGGTAACCTCGCTCGCACTATGCATTTCCTGATCGCTTTAATCTTTGCAATCTCGATCAATATAGAGAAGTGGAAAGATTTATTGAGAGATCACTATGATCTATGAACATTTGTTATATTGCATAGTTAGTACAAAAGGGGGCCAGCCTTTAGTACTTGACAAGAAATTAAACAAGTTATGGCATTCCACTTAGAATTCTATCACACAGACAGATAGTCACGTAGCAGTACCTCCCCTCCTTAAAGGGTTGTTTTTCTCAATTCAAAAAGAAGGTGAATAAGAGAGAAGAAAAGAAAATAATTTCAAAGAGTTATAGAAAGTTTTCATGATTGTAAAATATCATACTTAGAATTTATCTCTGAACTATAGAGGTTCATTAGAGAAGAAAAATAATCGTATTCGTATCAAATATTACTTTATCGTAATCTCACGTGTCAACATATCCTTACTGCTCCGTCCATCATTCTATGGACCTATACTCTTGTTCAATCTTAGCAACACTCACTTTTGGAAATACTTCAACTCTCAGGTTAAATCTTAGATTTCTCGCTTGACATCATTGTTACTGACATTCTATGCCACGTTACTAGCCCTTTCATATTCATAATACTAACACTATTAAGTTGTCATCTCGAGAATTTGTTAGAAAGCCCAATCGTCAATCCATTCATAACATTCCTTGTTTCTCATTCCATAATTACTTTCCCAATCTTTTCTTTATTAGTCACATCCTTCTTATTATCTGATCCTTTTTCATTTCCGTTATTTATCCCCACCGTCATCTCATTATTGAGACATCTTTTGCACTTGGTACCTCCTTATTGGTATCCCGTCACATTTTCTCTATAATCATCGCATTATTCCAATTTAAACCCTCCGAAATGAATCTGGCCGATTCTTTAAATTAGACCCAATATAATCTACTTCTGCCAAACTTGTTTCTCATCACTTATTCTTTTCTATCCGTGATTTTCCACAGGTTGTTCTTCGTAAGTCAGACCAGGTCGTATATCTACCTGCTCGTAAACTTATCATCTGTCGAGCATCTGCGTTTTACTGGCATAGCCTTGCCACATGAAACACGTTACGATCATGCTATAAGTTTTGGGGGTAAGGCTGGATCGAATGCCATCTTCCGAACATTTTTAAACTCCCAGATGGCCCAATGAATCTCGGGCTTAGCTGTCCTTCTTTCCAAGTCTCATTAATTCTTTCTACGAGAATACCTTTAGCATCATGAATCTCCAACCTCGTATTCTCTATATTGTTTGCGCAGAAATATACTAACATAAACTTGCTTGTTATTCATCAACATGCCATTTAGCTTATCAATAGCAGCACTATCCTTATCTTTGCGTTGTCATCCACTTTCTTAGAAGAATCACCACTACATTAATGTAGTCCATTGTTGAATCACCATCGTTTGCTGTTTACGTAGTGCTTTAATAGTTAATCAGACGGGTTTCATAGTTGTCATATCCAAAATTCTCTAGGAAGATGAACTAATCAATATTTCTTATTCATAAGGAATACTTCCTGAACTTGATGTAGGTATTAATGAAGCAGATAAAATTGCAGAAGAGCTTCAATCACCGCAGCTATGCCAGGTTGATGAAATTATTAATCACATGTCTTTATTAGAAGACTGGAAACCTCACGGTTCACTTAATCAATTTCGTATCATGGTCCTGGTTTACCTCAAAATGGGACCTTCTAAGGTATGTAATATGCTTAAGACGCCACCAGGAATCGAATCTTTACTTAAACTATTATTACCGTCGATTCTTGCACAATCATCAAAAGGAATGTAAATTCCTCCACTCCGATATGACCTTCAAGGTCCTTCCAAATATCATTCTATTTTCTTTGGTATAAGCATTTATAATTACTCCCCTATACTTAAAGTGTCGGCCACCTCATTGGCCTTTCCTGACAGTAATAACTTCTCACAATCAATGTTTTTTGAATCTATTCCAACTCAAACTTTTCTACCTCATTCCCATCACTATTGGGTGAATTCATTCTCCCTTGCTCTGCTGAAGGAGAAAGTATCTATCAGTCTTTTTCAATGAGTCATTGTTTCCACCTTTTCGTGATAACTTTATCACGGTTACTCCCAATCATACCTAGGATATTTCTTTTCTTAATCCTTTCTTGTTTTAGGATAATCTCAACCTTTATTTGGTTCAATCCATACTTCCTCATGGTCTCACACATGCCTCGCCTGGCATTATTATTATTGGGTCATACATTCCCTACCAAACTTCTATTTTGAAACTCAGAACATTACCCTTTTTCCTGTAAGGTTTCTTAGGTCATCCTCATCGTTCCTCATATATTTTCTAGGTACAGGGTATATCGAAATATCCTTAATCAATTCTATAACAATTCTGTCTACGTACTTTCCAAAACTCCTTTTAGTAACTACTTGAAGATTATTGTTGCCTTATTCAATCAAACTCATATCACCTGAATTTATCATGTCTTTATTAGGGGTAATGCCACCCTTTGTGCATCCCCAGGGTTCATCTTAATTTATGGATATTCTATCCTCAATTCTATTTTCAAAAATACTTACATCCTTTAGTTAACAATCATTTCATAATTCCTTAATAAGGGTCTCTTTTCAATCATTCACATCTTGATAATCTATAGGTAGCTTCATGCTAACCTTCTCTTTCGAACGGATATCAGTCTACATGGCCTTCATGTAATAACCTTAACTTTTACAATGCTACAGTCCCTAAATGAATAGTGATTTTGAGGATTTAAGGAAATGGTATGTAGGTACCCTATAATTGAAACAAAAAATGAATAATCAGGAACCATATTGATGTTGTTCTATGAAAATGAGTGACTCAAAATGATAATGGATTTCAGAAATTCCTGAATATGGACTTTAAGGATTTTCGATTTCGATTGAGACTATATTGAATGTGATATTAAGCAGTATAGAAATGTTAAAGGGTTTATATCTTTAGGAAATAGTGAAATTAGGTTAAACCAAAGAGTGATCAAGTCAAGGAAATGCCGAGGGAATTTAGACTGTTAAACGAGTTTGAGAATGCTTGAGAACCCGAGAAATAACCGGGAGAGCAATTTCTGAGAAAAAGAGAATATACCAAGGATATTGGATCTAATACCTACTTGAGGATTAGAATCACCCTAACACACTAATATATGATGTGGGAGAGGATATTATATATCCAAGGAATTTACAAAGGAGAAACCACTGAGACGACCTTAGAAATCATTTGATAAATCCAATGGCTGGAGAATCTTGGACAAGGCTCAAACATTAGACCATTAAACATGGGGAGGGCCCAATTTAGGCCCAATTACTAAACAAGGAGCTGAATTGTTGATTTAGGTGAGTGGCTTATGGTGAAAGTGAAAGGGCAAGGACATGGAAGTAATTGTCACAAAAAGAGCAACCAAGTGACATCATTAGTAACATTACTTTCCATTAACTCTTGTTTAAGGGCAAATTAGTCATTAACCATAGCAAATATCTATCAAACTCTAGAAGCATCAAGAGATTAAGCCAAGATAAGATTAACCAACACAAAATATCATCTTCATCCTCACCAAAAAGCTCTCCATCTCTTTTCTCTAAAAACTGCCCAGCAAGAGCAAGGAGGAAAGAAAAATTCATATCTCCATTTCTATCCATGATAAAATCACCAAATTTTAACCCAAGCCTCTCCACTCCATGGGAAATATTCGCTTCAAATTTCATGACAATCCAAGTAGTATAGCCTAGTCAAATCAATGTTCAAAGTGGGAGAACCAAACCTGTCCAGGTTCTGGCCAGTAGCAAGATGGGGCTCAAAACCCTAGCTCCCATGGTTGGATTCTTGTGTTCTATAGCTTAAAACAAAGGTAATCAAGACCCCAAGGTATGTTCAAAATCTTAGCTTCAAATATTGAGTATAGCTATGTCAAAAGATGGATAAAAAATGATGATGAATAGTGATTTTCAAGAACGAACTTTGTGTTCTTGATTTCTTTTGATTGATTCAAGTGTACTAAGGCTACTTAAGGACCATTCAAGGCTTACTAGGGGTTATTAACTCTTCAAGAAGGTATAAATCTCAAGACCCTTTAGTATTACTTTGAATATATGATGGATTATAGAAAGTTTAGTGATTAAGGTTATGATAAGTGATTATTCATGATGATATATGTGTTTGTAAGTGGTTTAAGTTGAATATGGAAGTGGGTTGTGATTGTAACCATGGTTGGTATGATGACCACATGGTGTAGGGTTGATATATGTGTTTGGTGATGGATTTAGAGGAGTTGAATTTTGGAAAGTATGAAAATATAGCCGTTATAATGCCCGATTTTCGTTAAACCAAATAGATGCCCAGTTTTTGGACACCAATTCCGTACGGTAGCTCCCTGCCTAGAGTACCAAGTGACCATGAGATGATAGAGCTTAGTTCATAGATCGTTTTGATATAAAGTACGTTAAAATCTGAAGAACGGTTTAGGAGAAAAGTCAGTTTTAGTGAGAGACGTTCGAGAACCGAAAAAAACGTAATTGTATCAACTTTGAGGCTATAATTACCATACTTAAATATTTTTAAAAGTTATAAAATTTTTGTACAATATAGTAGGTTGAACAGAGATTAAAACCCCACTGACATTACATTAAAATTCGAAATTGATATTTTCTGAGAATTTTTACAGTCGAGTGTGGTTATTAAGGGAAATGGTGAAAAACACTGAAACTTTGATTGAGTCCAAAATGGTTAGGTTCTTGGAACTCTTGGATTATTAATAATGTGTTAAACATATACTAAGTGTCAAGGATATTGTTATATAAAGGTGAAGTGAGTAAGGGATGTTGTATTCTAACGAGGATCCTTTTCATGTTTATAGAAACTCAGGACGAACCACGGGTCGTGCCACTGGGATATAGAGATCGAGGCAAGATTTCTTCTATCTTTACTTCGAAAAATTATTTATCTTCAAAGGAAAAATGATTTCATGTAATATATATATGTGATTCTATTATTATTATATTGTTAAGGATTTGTTTTCCTGATTTTGGAAATTAAAGGAAGATGTATATGAATATGAGTATGGATATGGATTAAAGGGAGCAAGATTTCTTTTATCCTTATTTTGATAAACTGTTTATGTTCAAAGGAAATGGTTTTGGTGGATAATATATGAATCTTATATGATGAGATGATTAGGGATATATTCCCTCTTTACTGAGATTTTTGAATATGGATACGAATATGGATAGAGCGAATATACTTTATGTTTTAAAGGGATATGAAAGAATGGTATCAGTTGTTATCTAGAGTGATATGGTTTATAATATTCTTTTAAAAAAATAATCTTTAAACATTTGTGATTTAATAAATATAATTTGATTATTATTTAATACTTTTAAAATAGTTAAAATATTTTGTATATAAGAGCATATTTGACTTTATTAAATACGGAGGAGATGTCTGAATTATAATCAAAGTATTATGATATATGAGAATGGAAATGATATATGAGAATGGAAATGATATGTGTGAATGATATATGGAAATGTGAATGGAAATGGAAACGGAAAAATGGAAAATGTGGAATGGTGTTTTATAAATGGAATAATGATTTGACAAAAGAAGGGGATTGCAACAGAAAGCGTAAGAGGTTGTGTGAGGCACAGTCCAGCAAGCGTAAGAGGCTGTGTGCGGCACAGTCCAGCACTCAATATTTATTGCGGCCCAAGAGTTGCCGAAGGAGGATGTAGTAGGTAGCCTTCCTCCAGGGTTGATGACTAGGTGGGATCATCCCTTCTACTAGTAGTAAACAGAGAGCAGGTACGGTCAGGCGACTGATCATCGTCCTACGTGTCTGGCGCTAGCAGATATCCCCAAAACTTAAAAGAAAGAATTGATAATGGTTTTCAGATCTTTATTCTGAAAAAGGAAAATGGTATGAAATGATGGAATTGTTTTTACAGTAAGAAGAGAAACTGATTTTATATTATTTTTATATATAGTTGTTGTATAAAAGGTAATGGAAAGATTATATTGAGAGATTTATTTCAAATGTTATATTATCTTGAGACATTATACTGAGAGGTGGTATTGATTATTATCTGGTGATAGAAGAGAAACTGATATTATATTATATTAGAAGAGAAACTGATATTATATGGTTTTATATTTCTTTTCTTATGAAAATCAATAGATGGTATATTTAATAAATAAAAATTAATTATTTTCTTAAAGATTATGATGGGTCTTCTATTTATACATATATAAGTTTTCCTTTGATACTAGTTTACAAATTTATCTTGCTGAGCTATTATAGCTCACTCTTGCTATTTATTTATATAACAGCTAGATCACGTGCCAAAACGTTGCAGTGCAACCCGGAAGAGGGTAAAGGGGAAGTCTACCTTATGAGAAAGTATCGACACCTGTTTTCAAGGTAGTATATACTTTTATATGGGTGTAATGGATGGTATTCTGGGATTGTAATAATAGTTTATCTTTAACTGCTATCATTAATAGATGTTGTTCTCTAAGCATATGACTGGTGTGTGATGATATTAGTGTGGGGTCATTTGTGTGAGTATTAAATAGTATAAAAAAAAAGACCAAGAGATATTGTTAATAAATTGAAATTGGAGAATGATGGCCCGGATCTGGGGCTGTCACACTTCAAAAGACAACATATATTTGGTAATGGCAACAAGGATGTTCCGGAAGATATTGGTCGTGTTCAACGTGAATCTCTTAGTACTTATCACTCTTCTTAAAGATACTAAGTTTCAGATAACCTTTATGCATCATACTGCACAATCTTTGACAATCTCCATAAGCCTTCTATTGATCAGTTTCCTCAGTCATACTATGTTCATTGTATTTATAAAATCCCAACATTATGTACCTCAATTTACTTTGGTTGGGTTTCTAGCTCATAAGTTGTTCAATCATATACACCTGAATTACTTCATTTTGTATCGAAAGTTCTCGCGGTTGGCGCTCGGTTAGAAGCACCCCGCTTTGTCCTTACATTGCTGGTCTAGTCACTTTATAATTCTTCACCACATGGCCCCAAATGGCCGTGCTGCAGTATGTGAGTTTAGGGTAAGCTAATGGCATTACTTTCAAGCAATTGCCTGACATTGTGCCTCCTTCATCCATAGCGAAGATAATTTATCTAGGGTAGGTTACGCTTACCAATATGCTTTTTCCCGCGTACTCTTAAACTTTATCAATAATTTATCTAGGGTAGTTCATTGCTTTCCACACACAGCAAATCTTGTTTGCCAGAGTGGCATAGTCAATCCTCGTTCATCCTTCTTCCCTTAATACCATTTCTGATCTTTTCAAAATTTTATTCCATATAAGTCTCAATTGACTTCTCGGTACCGTCTCCGGTCACATTTCCTTTATTTTCATCTTCAACTTCTCTTATCAATCCCCACATGCTACACTATCTTACACTTTTGGCATAATAACCTTTTCATTTAAGTCAATCCCGGAACTCCTCAGTCCGTTTTCGTCCTTAAGTACATTTCCCCTTTACCATCCAATCTCAACTTCATCGTTTTATTTTCTCACATTTTCCTGGTGAATCTTATGAAATTTCTCACTGTAGTTGGTATGGTTGGCCTTTCTCAATTAAAACTGCCTTTAACCCGGCTGGGTCAACCAACACTACTCCCTATTGATCGCATGTCCTAATAGCTGAACTTTATTTTATCAAAATTCATACCTCGAGAACTTGGCATGCACTTGCTCTTTCCGGTTTCATCTCAAAAGACATTCCATTACCTCTTAACCACTGATCGTATTACTTGATCCATTTATGATTCAGCGTCGGAGTAAACTTAATGTAACTTACTATAATCCATTCAAGGAAAACAAAGAATTTAATATTCTTCTGAACCACATGCATCTAATGTTTCTGGTTCGTCATTTCACTTAGTTGAAATAACCCTATACTTAATCCCTGATAGTAGTCTTATTACGGGTTTATCATAGACTCACTGGTCCTCTCCTCTTGTAGGTTCTGAGATCATCATTTCGCTTACTACTTCCTTATATAACTTTATCTAATCATGCCATCATTTCCCGATGTCTTTACTTTCTAAGTTGATCCATTCATAAAATGAACATTTCCTTGAATAAAACCGTCTCATCAACCTCAGTTGGACTTCATAAATTATAACCTATGAAATCTGCCTTCTCGTGGCAAATTATTATTGACAATATTCACACTAATTCATTTGTCCAATGATATGGCACTTGCTGCCTCTATCTCAACTGCTCTTGGAGACTCTGCTCCCCGTCCTATATCGGTGTCTTGCATCATTCTAACTCTTTTCTCATTAATCTGGAAGTCTCTAAGGATTCTTATCTATCCCCATATAAGATCTCAAGTTATTTGTCCAATCCGTCTTACTTGCTGGTGCTACACCCAGTAGTCCGGCTATGAATTCAATATGCATCTTCAGATCTCTTAATAATATCTCAGTTCTTTATACGCACTTCTCTGAGCACTATACTTTAACTCTTATAGTCTCTCTGGCTGCAGCCCTCATTTCCTCAAGGGTAAACTCTTTATCCTTAACAGGATTCCCCTCCTTAGCTGGAATCTCCTTCGGGTCCTTAGTAGGGTACTCGATCGAGTCTTCAAGCCGATCGTCAACATATAATAAAGCATCCTCGTGCTGCTGCTCGTAATCCTCAGGGTCTGTCGCCTTGCTCGTCGATACGATATCGAGCTAAGTTACTATCATGATATTTAAGAGTTCCCATAAGGGTTTTATATGTCAGTACTACATTAAGTAGTCCGACTATGAACTTGGTAAGAGTTCTTATTATCTTAGTGAATTTATTGTTTTAACGTCCCGTCATCTCTGGGGTTTATAACGTAATGCTCTAATACCATTTCTGTAACAGCCCCAGATCCGGGGTCAGGGATCTAGCCGTTACTGTAAGATACCAGATTATTTTAGGATTTATTATTATTATTTTATTATTATTTTATTATGTTAATTAGTATTTAAAGGATGGAATTGGATTTGAGAATATCGTTGTGGGATTCAACGATATTTAGTATTGAGTTTATATGAGTATATATTGAGTTATGTATGCCAATGTGTGCCCCAGTATTTTATTGGTATTTTAGTGATTTAAAAAAATTTAAATCAAGTATTATTGATCTTCAAACATCTTTATTTAATTATCGGAGGGCTTAAAAATCATGAAATCTTTTGTAAAATTATCTTTATATATTTATTGAGTTTTTAAAATTGTTGGGTGGATTAATTTGGGTGGTTGAGTATTTTAAAATGATTTTAAGAGTTTTATTGTATTTAAAGGATCAAAATTTTGAAAATTCATATTTAATTCGTTATAAATCCTAAAAATATTTTTCAAAATATGTGAATATTTGTAATTTTATACGTTTTAATTTAAAATTTTAAAGTTTAATAGTTCACCCATTTTCTATTTAATTTCCGATTTTTTAGAAGTGGTCAGTTGATTTTTTTAAGTTGTTTTACACAATTGTAAAATAATAATTTTTTTCCGTTTTTATCGAGACCCAACTCTGTTCTTTCCCAATTCGGATTCTCAGCTCTGTTTTGTCTTTAATTTTCTCGAACTTTCTCGAGCTATCTTCTCTTTTCTCTCTTGCTGCTGAACTCCACCACCGATCTTCTTCATTTCTTACAGGAATCAAACCCCCTGCTTTTCTAAAAAGCCATTTACATATCCTCTCTTTAATTCCAAGTATGTATATATATGTTTATTTAGTCATGTAATTTGAATTAGAGGTTTTGATTTGGGCTTGAAGTGATTGAAATATCAATTGTCTATGGGGATATGGTGTTGGTAAAGTATTATTGACTTTATGTATATGAAGTGTAAGTGTGTTTTGGGAGCTGTGATGATGGGTTCAAGGTATATGTAGTGTTAGTGAGATTGTGGGGTTAAGGAAGGTGGACATGGATAATGGATGGAAGCACTGGAAGGTACTATTTATGTTGTACGGGAAGGTAGTTTAGATGAAGAGCAAGGGGATCGATAGAGTAAGAGGCTCAGAGATTGGGAGAGATATAGAAGGAGGAGGGAGCCGAGAGAATTGAGGGGTACGGAGAAAGAGTGAAAGAGAGGCAAGAGTACAGCGGCATGTGTTTTGTGATGTTGCAATGGTGAAAGGGTAGTGGTATGTGTGCTTCTCGGCTGGTGTACTATATGTTTATATATAAACATTGGCTGTGTCAATGTAGCCGTGAGTAGGTTGATAGTATGAAGTCGAGGAAGGGTGGAGACAGGCGTGTGTATGTTTGTGTTTAAGTTATATTTGAATTTGTTCAATTGGGGTGGGTGCTGAGACGTGCTAAGGTGAGGAGACGGGGGAGATAAAGGTAATGGAAGGTGAAGATGCTGTTGGTAAGGGTGTTGAAAGTATATGTGTGGGTACACCAGTGAGGGGCGTAGGCATTGTGGGTGGCAAGCTGGAGGAGTGGTGTGTGCATGGGCATAGTGATTGTGGTGTTAGAACAGGGGAAAGGTCGAGTAACTGAGAGAAGTTAAGAGAAGTGAAAATAGAGAGATTAAAGAAAGAGTGAAAAAGAAGGAGGCATTGTGTCGATATGGTTGCGCAGGTTGGATTATTAGATTGTGAAGCCGAGATAGAGTGACAGTGAAGTGTATGTGGTAGTTACGGTGTGACAATGAGTGTGTGTGGAGGTCTAATAAATTGGGAATGTAAAGTACCTTGAGTAAGTGTGTAGTGTAAAAATTCGTAACTTATTGGTCATTAATGATTTATACAGGTATTGTGGGTAAAGCATAATTACAGAGAAATGTTATCATAATTTCCATTAAAACTATACATGCTCTATGATATTGATTAGTAAATAAAGTACATGTATACATTAATTTAGAAGCCAGATAGTTATTTCCGAATAGTAGGTGTTATTCGTTAATATGAGTCAAGGTGTATACGTGGTTGTAGGTGTAAATTACTTGATTACTCTGCCCTGAAAGTTGTATATTGATTCTCGGATAATTAAGGTTAATTTCTTGCTTAGTAATGACAGATTTTAAGATTTGAAATTTGTACACTTAAGAATGCTCTGAGTCAGTAAGTATTTACTTACTTTTAGTTTGGTTAAGATTTCCAAGCTAGGTACAGATGATGTGTCAAAAGGGATATATTTTGTTGCATATGTGTGTGGTCATATAAACGGGTACTTATGTGAACTACTTGCATAGGTCAGTATAATTGATAAATGTAACTCTATGTGCTAAATGTTATTGCGTTTATACAAATTAGGGATTCGATATGGACCCAGCGAGCGTGTTGACGAGATGATTGAAGGAAATGAATGCGTGATCGAGTACAGACCGAAGAATAGTAAGTAGCGAATCGGCGCATTGGAATCGAGGCAAGTGTATTAACCCTCGCTTATCGTTCAAGCGAGATAAATATGTTTCTATTCAATATAAGTATTCCCTTCAAATCCTTATTGCTAGTATCCTCTCCTTCAAATTATTGATAAGGATGTATTTTATTCATATATCATGTGGAAAGTAGTATTTCAGTTTTATTGCCAGTATTATTCATTCTTAAGTATTGTCAGTAATATTCTGTTAAAGTTTTTGCTGGTATTGCATTCTTATTCCTTGTTTTAGTATAATGTTCTTAATGTATATGGTTTCCCTGAGATTAATTGATAGTAAAGTAGTTTAATGGAATTGGAAGAATTTTATAAAAAAAATGTGGACCAGCTTCGTGGTCAGAGTAGTAAAGGCCAATGTCAATAAATGCCTAATGAGGGATCCCAGAGTATTGTTTTTAGCTGGACTTTACGTGGATGATCACCCGTAATGTCCAGAGTATGATGAAAACTCCAATTCTATTAAATGTTGTTTTTATGCAAAGATATTGTTATGATAGAATGTTTTAGTTAAAGTACATTTTCATTTCCATGTATGTTGGATATAAAGTTATGATTTGAGTTAATAAATACTGTTAGTATATAAATGGAAAGTTATTCATATTAGTGTTTTGAACGGTGAAAACTAATTCACGGTTATTATGGTCGCTGTGGCATTTGTTGCGCAGTGATAGTAAGGACCGAGAATGAATTGAGATCTTCTTATTTATTCAAACTCTTGATTGTCAGGCCGGTTAGGCAGCTAGGTATGCAAACGCTTAGTGACATGAATGAAATTTTAGTAACTGAGAATTTCTTGGAGATTTTGTTAAAACGATAGTTAAAATATTTTGCAAGTATTAAAAGTATTGAATCTAGTATTACGAACCTTCTCAGTTATTAAATTCTGATTTCGAGTTATAAATGTTTTAAATGATATTAATCTTCTGTTAAAGTTAAGAATCCAGATTTCAATTATAGTATTGATTATAAATTGGTGAGCATTCCTTCGCTCATATTTATTATTATAACTTGCTGAGCATTCTTTGGCTCACACTTGTTGTTTTTAAAATCTAACTTTTCAGTAAACTAGTTGGCGAGGCTTAGACTGCGCAGTTCAGAAAGTGGAAAGAAGAAGCAGGATGCTGTTATGAAGCTGATGTGGATCAGGGTATTTAGATTTAAAGTTTGATTTGTTGTATGTATATATAGTTTTAGTTGTTATAGTATGTATTTGACTAGTTGGCCTGGTATACTTCTATTCGGAGTTATACTAGTGATTTAAGTCTGTATAAAGTTTTGTATATAGAGTTGTATTTAAGTTGGTTTTGGGGTTTTCTTGTTTCTAGAACTGTAACCTAAGATCCTTAGTTGGGAGTTGGGGTCAAAGAGCTTTTGATTGAGTTTTTATTTTTATTTCAGTTTTATTTTGATTTCAGATTTTTTAGTTTAGTATTCAGCAGGTTTATGTTGTATTTACGAATACATCATGGCCAATTTTTGTTAGAATTATTGAGTTTGTTAGCGTGACGTCCAAATCTACTGACCCCGGATTTGAGGACGTTACAGTTACGACCTCAATATCCATCCACAAAACCAATATAAATGTGATTACAACCTTGTGACCCAAAACAACAACACACCCGTTATAGTCCCAGAGATGAAATCAGAGTAACAACCAATTTTATTAATCATAAGTTTGAATTCTTACAACCCAAAGAATTTTCATTAACTATAACATGCTCTTTGCCATCCATTTACATATGCCAAATAAATAATTACATTAGCTACTTGAAAGCTAATATCTAGCATACCAATAGCTTCTTACTCAGCAGTGGCAGCTATGGTCTCAGCAGTTAATCCTCTGACTAGCTTGCACTGATTTCGCCTTGTGCGGGCCATCCGGTCTAGTTGTTGTTGTGATATAATAGATAAAGCAACGGTGAGCAATAGCCCACCAAAAAGAATATATATACTGATCAGTGATAATATACAACAGTTCATAATATCTTTGTAACCATATGCCATGCATTTACGAAGGTAGCGCCAGTATAATGTAAACGATGAAGTTACAAGGTAACTCAAAATATATAAGCTGCGAAAATATCTGTTAAGCAAAAGATGAGCAAGAGATTATCATTTATTATAAAAGAGGAACTTGCAGGAAGAATATTCCAATTCCAGTTTTGAACACTTTTCAACCCTGCCAACATTGAGAATGTTGCAGAAAATAAATAGATTTAGATTATGAACTAATGCGGGAGTATTGTCGCGCCAGATGACACCACCTTACGATGATCAGTCGTAGGTTGTGCTTCTCAAGATTTGTTTCTCTACATGTAGAAGGAAGAACGTATGCCGGATCTCCCTAGTCAACGGTTGGGCATAGTTGGGACCGGCGCCACTCGGACCCTATTTCCAGGATGGACTGTCCCACAGCCTCTTATACCAGTTTTACTGATGGACTGTCCCACAGCCTCTTACACAGATTTTTAATGATAGACTGCCCCACAACCTCTTGCACAAATACTCCTAGTTCGAATAAATCCATGACTCTGAAACGTAAAGCTCGTCCCCCTTTCCCCAAGTATAATGCTTGTTGATAAGACTCCACAAAGTAGTCGTATCTAGTTGGAAAGGAAAATTCACCAATATTTCCCAAGGTGATGCTTGTTAATGGATATTGACTTGTTCCAGTAATCTTACCCCTCGAATGATGAGGAAGTAACAAAAAAACTCAATTTGATGGTTAGCAACCAAGTTGCGAGTGAAACGAATAGTTTAACAAGTATATGACCGGGCAGTCAACGAAATAACAGCTCTCAAGTAAGGTTCTCTTATATTTTAGAAGATAGACTCGAATGAATAACGGAGTTTTGAGAACCTTCCTTGATAAAATAATAATAATACGACTCAGAGATAATTTACATGGTATTTGAATATCAAGGAAATTTTTGAATAAAATATCTCATTTTAGAGCTAGCTGAAAAAATTAAATAAATATTTAAAGAATATTTAATAAACTAGAAAATAGTTCAAGAATATTCTTAATATAAATACTGCTCATGATTAACCCTCGAATAAGTGTATACAAAATATTCATTAAATAAATAATTCCTCGAATAAATATTTTGAATGAATATCCAAGATAATATTCGTTAAGTAAATAAGCTCAAACGAATATTCGAAATAATATTCATTTAAATAAATAAAGCTCGAATGAATATTAAAAATAATATTCACTAAATAAATAACTTCGAATGAATATTCCAAAATAATATTCATCTAATTTAAATAGCCTCAAATGAATATTCTAAATAATATTCATTAAATAAATACTCCCGAATGAGTATTCAAATAACATTCCTCGAATAATTTCCAAGTACTTAATACTTATGGAAATATAGATAATGTTAATAAATAACATTCCTCAAACATTCTGTCACTAGAATCCCTCCTGGTTTCCGCGACTATCTCTATAATACAAAATATCGACTCCCGATCTATATTAAAGAAGAGATCATATGCCCTTCACTAAAGGTCTTAACACAATCCGGCTTACAACTAATATATCGTATCTAGCTTATAAGCCAGCTTAGAATCAGGGAACAAGTATCACAATATACTTTGAAAACAGGCATGCATGCTATGACATATGTAAAACAGCAATCACACACACATATATATATATATATATTATCACAACAACAGGTTCAAAGTTTTGAACACTTGCCTGGTAATCGGGTGTGGGTAGAGGTAGGGTGTCCCGGTTCAGCTCGGTGATCTATAAACAATCAGAATATTCGAGATTAATCACCTAACACTTCTTTAGAAGGTTACGTATAAACTTTACTTAAGTCGAAACACGCTTTCGAGTTATCTCGTTATGCACCCTTTTGTATAACTCTTTTTATTACCGACACGATCCGACTTTTGTTCGTTATTAAGACATGTCATTACACTTACAATTGACATATACTTAAGCCGGGTAAGTTCTAAGGTCGGTCGTTTACGAACCAATATTATACCTCGAGTTTTATCTCCCGTTTTCTAAGTGTTTTACCAAAGTTATAACCAAGTACGCTTTTTAGGGGTTCTTTCGCGTTTAACCTCGATTCAAACATTTTTATAAAATTGAAAAACGATCCGTTTGACACGAGGATTTCTCGTACACCTTCCTTATGATCTCTAATATTTAATTACCAAGGTTCGTCACTAACTTGCATATTTTACCGAGGGTCAATTTTAATAAAGAACTCATACTTACGGTTTCGAACGACTTTTAGTAAATCGACCATAATTCCTAAACCTTAAGTCCGTTTCACATGATCTTTATATCAAAACGAAGCTTATAACATAATCTATCTTTTCATGGCAGAAAATGAAACTGGACAGTGACGTATGGCTACTGTCAAACACGATTTCTTAAGGTTAACGAAAACGGGCATTACGACTGCTATAAATCGATCGTTTCCAACTTTACCACAATCAAACCAAGCCACACCAGGCATACCATACATCTCATACACATAATATGCATCTCAACAAGTCCAAAACAGGCCTCTCTACCAACATGTTCATTATTTCTTAAATCACTAAATCAATCTCATAATCATGCTAGTTATTACAACATAATCATAACTTAACTAACAATCACCAAGAACATCCATAAACTTAAAGTAAGGGCTAGGGTTTTGATGAGATATACCTTCCTTGGAGAGTTATAGAGCCTTAATAAGACTTCATCTAGTCCTTGTGTGGCCTAAGCTAGCTTAGATCAATCAAAAGAAACCAAGAAAACAGGGTTAATTCATGAAGAACACTATTCATCCTCACCTTGGATGATTTATTTGAAAATGGAAAGCATGGATATTGGAGCTAAGATTTCTAGGAGATTACTTTTGTGAAATGTAAGACTTACCATAAAAATTTGGAGATCAAATGATGGTGGGAGCTTGGACTTTGGATTTGGAATTTATGAAATAGCCGAATGGCTTGTTCTTGAGAGAGAATGGGTTGGTTGCTTGGTTCTTTGCTCTTCTTGCATTATTGGATTGTCTTGTGATAATATCTAACGATAAAGCTACTTTAATAAAGTAGTGTGGTCATCCATGATGCAAGAGTCAAGTGGGCAAGTGGTGGTTTAAGTGATATAATTCTTGTGTCATTTGGTTTGTTTACAATCTTGCTAGTTAGCATTGTAACTAGCTTGGTTACTTGATCCTATCCACTTGCACATGCATGCATCTTGATCCACTACTTATTTTTTTGTCCGGTTATTGCTCAATTCATTGATCGTTCGGAGGAATACCTCGAAGATTTCTAATTAGGGTTTTACCGGAAACCGTCTTAATATTTATACTATCATTCTCCATTCTCTTTAATAATTCTTGGACCTATACTCCTTAAATCCTTTCAATAATTCCTTAAGTCTTTTAGTGTCCAGGGAAATCTCTGGGAAAATAAAAGTGCTATTTTTCAGAATCCGATAACTTTTACATACACTCTTTTTCCCCTTGGATCATTAATACGAACTCAGAAATCCGTTCCGGGTACTTCTATATAGTGTCGTCTAATAATATTCCTATTTCCATCAGAAACACTATTCATCACTTATTCTCTCTTTAATCCTTATAATTAGAAAAATGTCCTTGCGCTTTCCCGAGCATTCCTTAATCCTTTTATGGAACCACTGGACTTATATTAGATATCGATTTGGATGACATGAGACTACTTCCTCTGTTTGAATGCCATATCCTACTTTCTTGATGATAGATTATTCTTACCTAAGTTGTCAACCCATTGCATTCTTCATGACATATAAATATTGGAATCCATATCCATTCCATAATAAAAGTTTTAATTCCTACCAAAAATCGGGGTTCTTACAAAAGCTCACCAACCCCTTTGCATTAAATATACACAAACCCTAGCCGTAATTCGATAACCTAGTTTTTATTCCACAACATTTAGCATCATCTGTGGGAAGACAACATCAACCATGTTTAACACACGAAGAACAGTTCCTGCCTCGAATGAGGCCATACCCCTTAGCTCTACTCCACCCACCACTTCTGATCCACCTATCACTACTGAAGAAGGGACAGTACCCCCATCAACAGGGGCGATCATTCAACCTCTAGTCTTTCAACCCCCATGGATGATTCCCCACGTTGAGGGAACTTTACCTGTGGTCGTCCATCAAAGCCAAGAAACTAATCCTCTTCAGATGGTGGTTTCTTCTCTTGATAATGTTAATCGCTCGCTCCCCCAGGGGTACAGATCCACACTACGGATCTCCACGCAAATACCAACCCGATGTATGGTCTGCCTAACTACCCTCCTGCTACTCGAGGTGTTGGACCAAGCGGCCATGCCTTGTTGATTCAAGAGCCTCATTATATTAGGGGGTTGGGCCATGATCAGGAATATGATGATTACTCCGGCCCCTATACTGATGACTCATCATCTGAGGACGATGATCGGGATGAAGCCCCGAGGAGGCGACGTGCTAGCAAAGAACCTCGAAGGAGGACATAAACTATCCATGATGGACCCCCTTTGACAACTGCTGAAAGGATAAGGGCTCATTAGGCAGAGATCTTAAAGCTGAAGGACGACATGGCAAGAGAGCAGGCGAGACGAAATCAGAATCAACCTCCTCCGACTTCAGGAGGGATTCCTCTCATTGATTTTGAGAGGTCTTCAAAGAGGCAGAGAAGTGTTGATGCCCCTACTGGAAGAACAACAAGGATGGAAACCCCCAAGGGAAACCTCAAAGATCTGATGCCTCTTGGAGATCCTGATGATCCCACACCCCCGTTTACTGAGGAGGTGATCAATGCTCGTATTTCAAGAAGTTCAAGATGCCGAAAATTAAGGATTATGATGGAACGGGTGATCCCGCAAATCACGTCAGGACATTTTCAAATGCACTGCTGTTGCAGCCTGCAAGTGACGCTCTAAAGTGTAGGGCATTTCCTCAAACCCTATCGGGCATGGCTCAAAGATGGTATAGCCGGTTGCCTGCAAATTCGATTGGCTCTTTTAAAGAGTTGAGTGCCGCTTTTGTCAGCCAATTCATTAGTAGGAGAGCTCATGAGAAAATCTCTGCGTCTCTTATGTATGTGGTACAAGGAAAGAACGAGAATCTGAGGGATTACCTCAAGCAATTCACTAAGGAAACACTGAATATCACTGACCTGGAGAACAAGGTGGCCATGGTAGCCCTGGAGCACAGAACTACTGATCTCTTCTTTAAGAGGTCATTGGCAAAGCATCCCCCTAAGAATATGGCTGAGCTACAATGAAGGGCTGATAAGTATATTAAAGTTGAGGATAGCATGAAGAAAGAGGCCACAGTAGGTAATGGAGGGAACAACGACTCTAGGAAGAGAAAGCAAGAGCAAGAGTATGATGCTAGGCACAAATATCCCCGAATGAGTAAGGACTCTGATTCTATACCTAAGAAGAGTCTGGGACCAAGATTTTCTGAATATGCAAGGTTGAATGCTCCTAGGAGTCAAATCTTTCTAGATATCGAGAAGGATAAGGACTTTCGATGGCCGAAGCCACTCAGGGGTGATCCCTCAAAGCGAAACAAGGATCAGTATTGTAGGTTTCAAAAGGATGTGGGACATGACACCGATGATTGTAGACAACTCAAGGACGAGATTGAATTCTTGATCCGAAGAGGGAAACTAATCCAGTTCACGAAGGGTGAAGATCGTTGAAATCAAAAAAGGGATTATGACAGGAAGAACAATGATCATAGGGATAATGATCGTGATCGTAACCCACATCCCCGAGGGCCGGTTATCAATATGATCTGGGGAGGCCCGACAGTGGCCGGCACGACAAGGAATTCTCGAAAGGGTTACGCCAGAGAGGTGATGCACATCATGAGGGAGGCCCTGAAATGTGCAAAAACTGAGTTAGTAATTGGTTTTGATGATTCAGACTTGGAAGGGGTGAAGTTCCCCCATGATGACCCGTTGGTCATAACTCCTGTGATTGGAAACTCAGAAGTAAAACGAGTCTTGATAGACAACGGAGCTTCTGTTGATATTCTGTTTCATGAAGTGTTTATAAAGATGGGATATAATGAGTCTCAGCTAACCCCCACCAACTTGCCTATCTATGGATTTAATGGAGTTGAATCCAAGGTTCAAGGAACTATTCAGCTACCTGTGACTATTGGGCAGGAACCTAAGTAGGCTACTCAGATGCTGAACTTCTTGGTAATCAAGGCAGCCTCAATATATAATGCAATCCTGGGAAGGACTGGGCTTCATGGGTTTAAGATTTTGGCCTCTACCTATCACATAAAGATTAAGTTTCCAACCCGCAATGGTGTTGGAGAACAGGAAGGTGATCAGAAGATGGCAAGAAGTTGTTATGTAGTTGCGTTAAGAGCTGATGGAGTCGGGGGGCAGGTCCTTCCGATTGAAGACATGGATGTTCGCAACGATGATGAACATTGAGGGAAGCCGGCTGAGGACTTAATCCCCATACCTCTAATCCCCAGGGATTGATCCCCAACTCATAACTCACAAGTTGAATGTCGATCCAAAGTGGAAGACAATAAAGTAGAAAAAGAGAAATTTCGCTCTTGAAAGCCAAGAGGCCAATTAAGCAAGAGGTAGATAAGCTCTTAGAAGCTAGATTTATTGAAGAGATTCAGTTCCTCGAGTGGTTGGCTAATCCTGTGATGGTCAAGAAGGCGAATGGAAAGTGGAGGATGTGTATAGAAATCATCGATCTGAATGATGCATGTCCAAAGGATTGTTTCTCTCTACCAAGGATTGACATGCTGATAGATGCCACAACTGGGCATGAGATGTTGGGCTTCATGGATGGTTTCAATGCCTACAATCAGATTAAGATGCATAAGGATGACATCCCAAAGGTATCTTTCATAACCGACTTTGGTGTTTTCTGTTATCCTGTTATGGCTTTTAGACTAAAGAATGCAGGAGCTACTTACCAACTATTAGTGAATAAGATATTCGTCCATATAATTGGAAAAACCATGGAGCTCTATGTCTATGACTTGTTAGTCAAAAGCCTAATCAAAGCAGACCATATTAAGCACCTCAGAGAGGCATTCGAAGTGTTGAGGCACCACAAGATAATGTTGAATCCAGCCAAATGTGCTTTTGGCGTTGGATCGGGAAATTTTTTTGGTCTGATGGCTTCAAAAAGAGGCATAGAGGCCAACCCTGATAAGATCAAAGCGGTTCTGGATATGGAACCACCACGCTCTATAAGAGATGTACAGAAGTTGACAGGCCGAGTTGCAGCTCTAGGGAGATTCATCTCCAAATCTGGTGACAAATGCATGCCTTTCTTCGAAGCATTGAAGAAGGTGAAAAATTTTGAGTGGACTCCTGAGAGCCAAGAGGCCTTTGAACAGTTGAAGAAGTACATGACTGAAGCCCCGTTGTTGGCCAAACCTAGTCCCGAGGAGACTTTGTATCTATATCTGGCGGTGTCTGAACAAGCCCTGAGTGCCATTCTCATTCGAGAAGAGAGCAAGGTTCAGAAACCTATCTACTATGTGAGCAAGGTGTTTCATGGAGCTGAGTTGAATTACTCTCCTATTGAGAAGTTTGCTTTGGCATTGATAACAGCTTCGAGAAAGCTACAACCATACTTCCAGTCACACAAGATCAAAGTCCTGATGGACCAACAGTTGAGAAAAATTTTGCACAGCCCGAAGGCCAGTGGAAGGATAATCAAGTGGGCAATCGAACTTGGAGAATTTGACATCACATACAAGCCTCGGACGACCATTAAGGCTCAGGCACTGGCTGACTTCGTGGTTGAATGTACCATTGGCAACCAAGAAGTCGGGGGGCGTACCATTGGCAACCAAGAAATGGGGGGGCAGGATATAGTACCAACCTGTGGAAGTGAGAGTAAAGATGAAGAGCTTTTACCATATCAGAAGGAATATTGGGTGCTCTATTTTGATGGAGCATCAAAAACAAAATCTAGTGACGCAGGTATGGTTTTGCAAAGCCCCTGGAGCTAGAGCCGGAATTTCGGTGGCCTCCCCGAAGCCAGAGCCCGATGTTTGAGGCACAGCTTTGACTCTCGAACCGGAAGCATAGTCAACAAAGCCTCCACTGCTGACAGCCCAGTCGGGGCATATAAAGTTCGCCGGGTCAACAACGGTTGGATACTTGTTGCTAACAACACTAATGGCTTTGTTCTAGCAGACAGACATGTTGTAGGGGCGCATCTCATCGTCATGATCATCTATAAGCTTCAAGAAATCTTCCGACTTATGATAAGCTTTGATCTCTTTGTCAAATTCTGAGGATTTCTTCCTAGCCAGGGAACTGAGTTGCCTTTGATTAGAGCTTGTTTCCCTCGCAGCATCGAGGGCTCTAGATTCTAGATTTCTGCATTTTTCTTCGAACATACTCTTTTCTTTCTTTAAGGCTACGTTTTCATCCCGGAAAGACCAACCTTGGCTGGCAGCGGATTGAAAGTAGACATTTGCCTGAAAACATGAAATTTTTTAAGCATTTATACATCGAATTGACCATGGACATCGAATTCATAAAAGTGAATAGCATACCTGGTAGAGGGCTTGAGCGCTCGGACTCCTCAACTTTATCCCCAGAGGACATAGTTAGACGGTCAGAATGGGTAATAGAGCACTTGGACCAGTCCAAGGCCAAGGCGGAGCACCCGAGGACGGAGTCCTGTTCACAAATACCCCAAGCCGGAATGAAAGGAGACCTAGTGCTCCCATCGGCATTTCGAGATCTCTTTCCCTGGGTACATCGCTCCAAGAAATTTTGAACCTTGGGAGCAGTTAGCTCTTAGCCATATCCGCTTGCTTTATCATCCTTCCAGTGGGGACCTCCGCCATCCCCGGCTTAGCATCCAGCTCCACAGTAACTGAAACATACAAGGAAAGAACATCGGAATAAGAATAAACATAGTTCAAGATATATAACTGAAAGTATAATTACCCTCGAAGGGAAGTATGCTAAGGCCTGCTTCAACAAGCCTTTTCTCTGTTAAAAACGCTCGATAGTGAGAACGACCGTTGTCCTCTAAAAGTCTATCCTGATTCAGAAGCCCGTGGGTTTCGAGGTCCAGAATGAAGTGTGGACTATCTTCCAGATAGCCAAACTTCTTTACAAAAAACTGGCCCCAATCGCCGTCTTTCTAATAAAGAACAACGAACTCCCTCGGCCAGAAATGGTGGGAATCTGGGAAAGACTTCGTGTTCACCATGTGAGGGACTAAACCCCGATGCTGGAACCTAACCCACCCTTTCTTGGTACTTGCAGAATTTATATCTAAGAAGATACTTTGAAACATGGTGGTACTCAGAGGGATGTCCAGGTCACGACATCTTAGAAGGAAGATAATAAGAATCCTCCAGGAGTTGGGGTACAGTTGACAAGGGTGAACCTGAAGCTCAGCCAACAACCTTATGATGAAGGGGTGAACGGGAAACCTGAACCCTGCTTCAAAAGCACCTTTGTAAACACAAAGTCTCTCCGGATGCCAGTTGCAGGTTTTATCGCCTAAACCGGGCATCCGAATCTTGATTATTTCCGGGAAACCATATAAATTCTTTATCTTCTCTACATCATGTTCCTTCAATTTTCATGCACACTGGTAGGAGTCTAACTTCGAGTTATTGGGGAATGTATCTGCCACGGTGCTAAACAAGTCTAGCAACGAATTAAAACGACGATCAATATACAAGGGACACCAAATTTCATTCCTACCTTTCAGAGATCGAGCTCTGCTCCTTTTGGCCATTGCCTCCGACATAGAGACCGGGGGTGCTTGAGGTGCTTTGGATGTTTGGTTGCTGTCTACCATATCAAGAACTTGGACTTGAGCTTCAAAACTTGAGAAGTAGAGAGCTGGAGAACTTGAGAGAAAGTTTGATAAATGAAGAAGTGAGGAGAAATGAAGGATTCTCCCCATCTTTTATAGAAAAATGGTGACCTGTAGGTTGAAATTTAGACCGGTTCGTGTTTACAGGTCATTTGTCGTTTAAAATCTCAAAGATGGCAGAAAATTGACAAAAAGATCGCTATATCTCGTATAATTCTGGAAAAGAAGTGATAAATACTCGACACGGAGCTGTAATAAAATAGATGGTTGAATGACACAAGCTAATAAGGCTTAATCAAGAGTTTAATCCACAAAGGAGGATTAGGGACGCTAATCAACAGATTAGCCAAAACATTAAAAAAAGAGTTAGGAATGTTTTGTTTGTCGGCGTTTAAGTATTGACAGTTGATGATAGAAAGATGACAACCTCCAGCCGGGAAGGCATCAGTCGAGAGGCTCCAAGGAGACCTCCAGTCGAGAGGCTCCTAGGAGACCTCTAGCCAAAAGGCTCTGGCCGAGAGGCCACCCGGGGAAGCCCTGGCTGACACCCATCAGCCGAGTGGCTCCCGAAGGCAGCCCAGACAGACAGGCATCAGCCGAGAGGCACCCCGAAGGAAGCCCTGGCCGAGTGCCGTCAGTCGAGAGCCACGCAAGGGGAGCCCCAACCGACACACGTCAGCCGTGAGGCATCCACAGGAGCCCTAAGCCGACACACACCAGCCGAGAGGCACCTCAGAGAGGCCCCTGGCCGAGACAGCTCAGCCAAGAGGCTCCCACGAGAAGCCCCGGCTGAGATAGTTGAGACAGGATGCTCATCTAGTGACCTCCTTTCGAATGGCAATCGTTTAACAGCTTTCTAAACAACGTCGTTTAGTTCCGATTAGCATCGTTTAGCGCCGTTCAGTGTAGTTTTATGACGTTTAACGCCGTTTAGCATCATTTAAACGTCGTTTAAAGCTAGTTAGCACCATTTAGTGCCGTTTAGCATCGTTTAAAACATCGTCATAAATGCGTCGGTCGCTCCACGCTTTACATCAAAAGACGATACTCGTGAAACACTATTGTACAACGATAAACCCCGACCCGAGTCTCGAAAAAGACAAATAAAACTTCAAGGAAACCCTGATCAGTTTTTCTAGAAGTTGGGGGGCAAATGATATGGGCTAAAGGTAAGCCCTAAAGGCACATTTAATGTGGCATTAATTGAACCTAGAATGGTCCAAATATGAAGCCCAATAATGAGGTCCGAAACCCTAATTCAATATTAAATTCGTAATTAATATTAATGGTGATAAACAACTCAACAATAAGAGTCAGCTAAGGAAGCAATATCTTTATGAGTAGCCACCAAGGCAACAAACTCAACATGGAAACAGACTCCTACAAGGAAGGAGTCTAGAACCTTCCTCAAGGCGGTGGCTTGCCCACTAAGTCTCCAAATCCTACCATAATTCTAAGGCTCTCACAGCCTATATAAGGGCCTGACCCCCCATTCTGAGAACTACGTCTTGGCTTGATTCTCAATAACGAGATACGTAAGCACTCTGTAAAGCTCGAAGCTCACCAACCCCTTTGCATTAAATATACACAAACCCTAGCCGTAATTCGATAACCTAGTTTTTATTCCACAACAATATCTAAGCACGATGAGATATCTCAAATGGTTAATGGCTTATCTTTTGTCGTCCCAGGTTCTGTGTTCGATTCTCGCTCAGCTCCGAGATTTGCTAGAATATATATATATATATATATATATATATATATATATATATATATATATATATATATATATGATTTGATAAATAAGATTTACCTATTTTTTAAATCAAATTTTATTTATTATTTTAATAATTTAATATCTACTTCGAGACGAATATAAATAAATACATTTTTTCCCGAACTCGATTATATCTTTTTATACTATATAATTTTATTTTAAAATTTTACTTTCAATTTCAATCATTTAAATTGAGAAAAGGGAATTGTAGAGAATACTCAAGCGATTAAAATATTTGTTATAATTACATTCTATGCAATATTCTAAAAATAATAAAGATGAACATTTTATTTAGTTAAAATAAAAATAGGAAAAATGGGACAAAAGATGAAGATATGGTTTATCTAATATGATTTTTAAAATCTATACTATTATATAATAGCCGAAACATTAAATGTTTGGTCGGTCGGTCGGTCGGTACGGTACTTGTTGATTTTACTTATTTACCTTTACTCAATTAAATATAAAATCCATCCTACTAACTAATCAATTTACGGTGCCTGTTGATTTTACTTATTTACCCTTCCTCAATTACATATAAAATTCA
The DNA here is from genome assembly GCA_036435485.1 of Saposhnikovia divaricata. Taxonomy (NCBI): domain Eukaryota; kingdom Viridiplantae; phylum Streptophyta; class Magnoliopsida; order Apiales; family Apiaceae; genus Saposhnikovia; species Saposhnikovia divaricata. The sequence continues at coordinate 43,181,535 of CM071601.1, forward strand.
TCATATTAACTAATCAATTTCCTTTTTCAGGTTAAATATATTATCTTTTCTATTTTTCAATAACTAAATAATTTTCTTTTTCAGGTAAAATACAATATTTTTTATATTTTATATAACTAAAATTTCTCCTTTACTAATCAATTTCCTTTTTCAGGTTAAACATATTACCTTTTCTATTTTTTAATAGCTAAATAATTTCCTTTTTCAGTCAAAATACAATATTTTTACATTTGATCTAACTAAAATTTCTCCATTTTAAAAAGCACTACGAGCACCGAAACATTAAAAGTTTCATCGGTACGGTACCTGTTGATTTTACTTATTTACCCTTTTATACTATTATATAATAGTCGAAACATTAAAAGTTTGGTCGGTCGGTCAGTCAGTACGGTACCTGTTGATTTTACATTACCTTTTTTATTTTTAATAACTAAATAATTTCATATTCAGGTAAAATACAATATCTTTTGCATTTGATCTAACAAAAATTTCTCCTTTTTTAAAAAACACTACGAGCAATTTTGTTTAATAAAATAACATATTTATATTATAATTACTAGTAACTAATCAATTACCTCGTTATCTTTTCTCTTTTCTCTAACTAAAATACCTCTTTTTCCAATTATATCATGGGCGGTTATCTTTTTCAGCCAAAACACGTTACCCTTTTTGTTTCTCTAACTAAAACCTCTCTTTTTCCAATTATATTATGGGTGTTTCTATTTAAGAAAAATAAAATAATAATATTACAATACTAATAATTAACCGATTACCTTTTCAGCTAAAACGTATCATCTTTTCTAATTTTTTCTAATTAAATTCCCTTTTTTCAAGATAAATTTTATTTAATAAAATAACATAATTATATTATAATTACTATTAACTAATCAATTACATTTTTCAGCCAAAACACGTTATCTTTTCTTTTTGCTCTAACTAAAATATCCCTTTTTTCAATTTTATCACGGACGATTACCTTTTTCAGCAAAACACGTTACCTTTTCCTTTTCTCTAACTAAAACCTTTTTTTTCCAATTATATCACAGACATTTTTATTTAATAAAAATAAAATACTAATATTACAATACTAATAATTAACCCATTACCTTTTTAGCTAAAATGTATCATTTTTTTATTTATAATTAAATTTCCTTTTTTCTAGATATATTACGGGCAACATTAATTTCTCATTTTCTAAAAACACTACGAACAATTTTATTTAGTAAAATAACATAATAAAATTATAATTGCTATAAACTAATCAATTACCTTTTCACATAAAGCATTTCACATTTTTAGTTTTCACGTTACCTTTTCCATTTTCTTTAACTAAAATCTCTCTTTTTCCAATTATATCACGAGCGGTTCTATTTAATACAATAAAATAATAATATTATAATACTAATAATTAACTGATTAACTTTTTCAACTAAAACCTATCATCTTTTCTATAATTTTTAACAAAAATCCTTTATTTTCTTGAAATATCACGGATAACATTTATATAATAATTATCAAAGAATATTATTGAAAAATTTAAGACTCCAAAATTCATGTTTTGAAAAAATTAATTCAAATTAATGAAAAAAATAATATAATATTAAAAATAATCCGTGTGTCACGGGTTTTAAGCTAGTATACTCCAAAGAAAGTATAGCACAATGTTTGTGGTCTTGAGTATGAAATGGGAAGGTTAGCGGTTCAATTCTCAATAATAACATGATTTTAACAAATATTTACATAAATATTAAAAGGATGATGTTTTTGTTATTTTTCAACACATAAGGGTAAAACAGTTTTTCATAGCGATTAAAATGGTATTTTTTGCCCTTTTGTTAAAATTTAATATATGATAATAGATTTTTTTGGTTTCATCTATATAAATATAAGTATACTGTATGTTACAACTCCATTATATCTTATACTGATCAATTTACTATATTATAGTTGAGTTATAATCTAACCGATCATTGTTATTAACTATTGCATTTTCGTAATATTTATGACTCAAAAATTAAATATATTTCATTCAATTTTAAAAATTAGTTACGTTATTTTTTTACATATAACATAAATTTATTTTTAGAGTTCTCATCATTTTAACATAAACTTAGTTATTTTTAGAATTATTTTTAAATATTTATGTGTTGAGACTAATCATACATTTAAATTGTTCAAAGTCTTGATAGTTGGTTGACCAAAAATCTCTAATTGTATGTCTCAAATATTTAAAATTTTATATACCTAAGTGTGATGAGATAGCTTAAGAACTTATCTATTGTCATCCCAGTTATGTGTTCGATTATCGCTCACCTCCGAGATTTGTTAGAACAGATACTAACTTATATGGCATATAAGCTTAATTTTTAAAAAAAAATAAAAATCTATGTGATGTAATTATTAATTTATTTATAATTTGATAAATGAGATTTACTTATTTCTTAAAACAAAATTTTATTTTTTATTTTAATAATTAATATCTACTTGGAAACAAATGTAAATAAGTACATTTTTTTCCGAACTCGATTATATCTTTGTATGATCTACAATTTTAGCTTAAAATTTCATTTTTTAATTACAATCATTTAAATTGAGAAAAGAGAATTGTAGAGTATATTCAATCGAGTAAAATATTTTTTTTGTAATTACATTCTATGCAATGTTCTAAAAATTATAAAAACGGACATTTTATTTAGTTAAAATAAAAATAGGAAAACTGGACAAAAGGAGAATATGTGGTTTAGCTTATAAAATTTTTAAAAGATACTCAAAACCAAGTATAGCACAATGGTTATGGTCTTGAGTTTGAAAAGGAAAGGTTAGGGGTTTGATTCTAAATAGCAATATGTTTTTAACAAATTATTATATTAATATTAAAATAAGGCGTTTTTGTTATTGTTCAACACATGAGGGTAAAATAGTATTTTCAAAAACATTAAAATAACATTTTTTATCAATGTATTGAAATTTAATATATAATAATAAATTCATAACTAATTATGAGGCTATAATAGCTCAAAAAGTATTTACAAGAGTACAATCAAAGTCGAAGACTCGTATAAGCAACTACTTTCTACATAAAAGGATCCGGAATTTCACAGAAGAAGAAGGTTACTAAAATTAGGGATGAGCAAAAAAAAAAATCCAAATCGAAAATAATTGAAAAAACCTAGAATGAATTAAAAAAGGGGAAAAACCGAAATTAATGATTTGGTTTTGATTCCAATCATTAGTCAAAACTAAACCAAAATCAACCATACCGCTATATTACATTATATAATGCGTATGATGCACAGATTTTTTTGATAAGTTGTAAATTTTATTTTATGTTACAATTATGTTTTATTATAATCATTATTTTCAATAGTTATTTAAATTTTAATTTAATAAAGCTTTAATTAATGACATGCATGGTTAAAAACTTATATTATAAAATTTTAAATTATATACATTATTGACGGAATTCGAATCTTGGATATTTAGTAGAGTAATTTAAATATATGATATATCATATTATTAAATCTAAGGTTTCTTATTTATTTACTAAAATTCTAATGGTCATTATTGTTGTATAGTTGAACCGTTGAATCAAAATACAAAAATTTATCCTATGTTTCCTTATTATTAACGTATACAGGTTTTTAATATATGTTAGTAATGATTGTAATATATGGTGCGATTGATAAGTCCCAATAATACACCACAAGAATGTAGAAGGGGGGTTTAATACAATCTTGGCCTAAAATCTTTTCACACAATAGATTGAGTTCTCAATAGTTGTGTTTATAAAACAAGAAAGATAAAACTAAAGCAGTAACACCAATATTAAAAATTTCAGGTGGGTTCTTCTGGTCCACCTGACAATTATATTGAAGAAATAATCTATGTAAAATTACACAGCTGCTTGTTACAATGCTTTTGAATTTACAACAAAACCTAACAATATCTAAGTGAATGTTCAGTGTTTTCTTTACTCTCTAGCAATGGTACAGTTGGGTTATTTATACCCCCCAAGTTTACAAACCCTACAAACAATACGAATATTATAAAGTCAAAGTTTTTCCAGGTTTGTTTCTACTCCTTGTCTTCATGTGATGCAATTTGTGTGATTGACTTGGACATATATTTCTTAGTTTTATCATCCAAATTGCTTGCTAAGAAAAGGAATGTTTCTATTTTTTCTTCGTTTCCAATACTGGCTTCCATGCTGTTTTGAAGTCCATCAACCCAAGTAATATGTCATTCATGTCAAGTTACTGTTAACTGCTAGCTCCAAGACATTATTGTAGATTTTCCGTTAAAGCTGACTATCCGTTGATGAGTTGTATGTTATCCGTTGAAGCTATTATCCGTTGGTGTAGGATCTTCATCCGTTAATGTATCAATTCACTTAAACAGAATTACAAAGCACAACCTATATAGAATTATCTAACCTATTTTGTTTATCCAATTCTAGTCAACATGACTTAGAGAACTATCAACTAATACTTCAACTGATAACTTATTTATAACGACCTAGAAGTTTGCGTAATTATTTAAGTATTTATTTATCTGTTAAATGAAAATTTTGTGATGTAAATATTTGAGAAGTCAAAGTATGTATGGGAACATGTTTAAATGATTATGTGATCATTTGTAAGTTCCGTATATGTTCGTGTATTTTTATTTGCATTTTTGGATGTTAAAAACTATTTTAAACATGCATTTTTAATCTTCTGAGATTTTTATAAAATCATTGAAGTCGTTTAAAATCATGATTTTTTTTAAAATCATTGAAATCGTTTAATATCATTGAAGTCATTTAAACACATTGACTGGTGAAGAGATTTGTACCCAAAAGGACGACCAAGGTATTCTGAGATTTTCTGCGAGGATATGAATTTTATAATGGGATTGCCAAAGAATAGAGCTAATCATGATGCGATTTGGGTTATCATTGATCTATTGATGAAGTCTACACATTTTCTACCAATTAACGAAAGATTCTCGTTGGATAAGTTAGTATGTTTATATCTGAAGGAGATAGTATCACGTCATGGAGTTCCTGTTTCGATAGTATCTGATCGAGACCCACGAATTCAATTCAAGATTTTGGAGATAGTTCATAGAGTGCCTAGGAACCCAACTCAAGATGAGTGTAGCTTATCACCCACAGACATACAGACAAAGTGAAAGGACTAATCAAACTATAGAGGATATGCTTAGAGCTTGTACATTGGATTTTAAGGTAAGTTTAGATGAACATTTGTCATTGGTTGAGTTTTCATATAACAATAGTTATTATGCGAGTATAGGAATGCCACCGTATGAAGCTTTGTATGGGAGAAAGTGTAGATCACGTTTAGGACCAGAGTTGTTTCAACAGGACAAAGGAAAAGGTTGAGATTATTTAGAAAAGACTTGTTACTACTCAGGATCGATAGAGGAAGTATGTTGATCAAGCTAGGAAGGAGATGAAATTTTGAAGTAGGAGATTAAGTGTTGTTTAAGGTATCACCATGGAAAGGAGTGACAAGATTTGGTAAGAAAGGAAAGCTGAGTCTGAGGTATGTTGGACCGTTTGAAATTTTGTAACAAGTCGGGAAAGTCACATACGAGATAACTTTACCTCCGCACATGTATCATATACACAATGTTTTTCACATATCTGTGCTCAAGCGATATAATCCAGATTCGAGTCAAGTGATTAAGTAAGACCCTATCGAGATCCAGCCAGATTTATCTTACGAGGAGCAACTGATAGAAATTCAAGAATAGGATAGATAAGAAGCTCAGGAATAAGGCTATTATTTGGTTAAGGTATTGTGGAGGGATCCTAAAGTTGAAAAGTCAACTTGGGATTTTGAGAGAGAGATGCTCGCAAAGTACCCTCATTTGTTTACTTAGGTGAGATCCTGATGACAGAATCCTTTTAAGGGGGGATGGATATAACGACCTAGAAGTTTGCGTAATTATTGAAGTATTTATTTAGCTGTTAAATGAAAATTTTGTGATGTGAATATTTGGAGAAGTCAAAGTATGTGTGGGAACATGTTTAAATGATTATGTGATGATTTGTAAGTGCCGTATGTGTTCGTGTATTTTTATTTGCATTTTTGGATGTTAAAAACTATTTTAAACATGCATTTTTAATCTTTTGAGATTTTTATAAAATCATTGAAGTCATTTAAAATCATGAAATCTTTTGCATTATCATCTTCGTGATATTATTTAGTTTTTAAAATTGGTGGGAGTATTAGTTTTTGTGTGTAATTATTTTTAAATGATTTTAGAATCTTTATTTCATTAAAAGGTCTTTTATTTCCAAAATTCATATAAAATTCATTTTTGACTCAAAAATTATTTTAAAAATATGGGGATGTTTTTAAATTCGTAAATTTTATTTTAGAATTTTAAAAATTATTTTTCCCTAATTTTCTATTTTATTTTGATTTTAAAATGATTAAAAACAATTTTTTAAGGATTACAGAATTGTTAAATTACGAAACTGTCCTTTAGTTCTTATATTAGCACCCACTGACTCATTTCTTCCCATGTACGAGTTTGAGCAACTGGGTTTGGTACCTTCTTCTTCTCCTCTTTAATTCCTTTGAGTTTTAAACTCTAAATCATGCTAGTAATCATGTTGTAATTACTTATTTCATGTTAAAATGCTTATGTGTTGATTGGTGGAGTTTTTGGATGAGTTTGTATGTATATATATGTATATATAAGTTTGAAAATCTGCATGCAAGGTCTGATATGTGTTAAATTGATGATTACATGCTTGTAGAATGTTAATTATGATTAGAAATGAAGTTTTTGCAAAGGTTTCCGGCAATTGGTGCGGCTGGAGGTGATCTTGTGATGGTTCGGTGATGGATTATCACCTATGTAGTGTTATTAAGTCATCTTGAGTATTAATTGATAGTTAGAAGTGATTACATGTTATGATTTGTTTGATTTTCAAAGATGCCCTGTTTTGTTCAGTTTGTTCGTGGCTGATATGCCCTGAGTTGACATTGGGTATGTGATATAATTATTCCTTATGGTTTCTAGTTTACGTACGCAAAAACCTTGTGTCGTTTGAATTAACGAATAAAAAGTTATGCATGTTTTAGTAAATGCCGCGCATAGCAGAATTTTCAGTGTTTGATTTATGAGTTATTTTAGTTGTTTTTGGCCTAATTAAAATGTTTTGGATATGAAATTTTTATGCAAGATTGTGTTGATATTCGGGAAGGTGTGTACAAAATTTTGTATTAAAATAATTATTTTTCGATTTATTAAAAATGTTTGAGTAAAGTGTGCGCAATCGTGTTTCTAGTTTGAAATCTTGTTTCTGATTAAGGAGGTTAATAATTTTGATGGAGTTTGATTATTAAGTTAATTAGTTAAATTTGATAGTAAGTTATGATTTGTAAGTGTGAAAGAAAATTAGTAGTTGATTATGGATTGATTTGGTTGTTGATTTGAGTCGGGTATGTTCCAACGGGCTAGTCCACTTTACAAAGGAGATGCTGCCCGTTTTTCTTTAAAATTGTAATTATAAAGTGTATAGTACTATATTATAATCTACTTATAAATCAAGTTGACATTGTCTACTAAGTGTTTAAGTGATATATGTGATTGGTGTGTTCTGTATGGTATGTGCTATATGCTTAAGTGCTGACTTGATTATACTAAGTTGTTTGATAAATATAAAAATTACGTGTTATATGTGTTAAGTGATAAAGCGTTTTAGGATTCGTTGGGTAGAATAGAATTAAATGATTAAGGGTAGAAGTATACTGAAGTAGTACTTTACCTTTACATAGGTACTAGTAAGAGGCCGGTTAAGATCCAGTACGAGAGTAAATGGAATCTTGAGAAGGAAGATATTTATCGGAGTTGACAAGTTTACTAGTAACGAGACTGACGAATTATAGAAGAAAGACAGAAGTGCAGACTAGTAGAGACTGCCGTATAGAGAGTAACGAATCAATGTGTTGGAATCAGGACTACGTGTACTAAGGCAAGTATTTCTATTCCTCACTTATTGTTTAAGTGAAGTATATCTGCTTCTGTTATTTATCATTTGTTTCATTCAAATCAATATGCAAGTAACCTATACCTTCTGGTAACATTCCGTTGATCTATCTTTTGATATACATTGGTTGTTATACACCCTATGACTACCCTTCTTTAAATTAACAGTGATTTTTATTCTATAATCTATCCCTTATTTTAAACTTGAACCTTTATTATGTCAATCGTCTTATACCTTATGAAGCCAATCGGATTTTCAAATCTTAAAAACAATTTCTAAAACTTAACGCCTATTTTGTAATTTATTGCTTGATAACCCTTCTTTTAGTTTATCGAATCAGGTTTTATTAATCCCAGTATTACTTACCCATGTTTTCTCAACTTCTATCCTACCGAACATGGTTTTGTCGAACCAAGTTTGATTGAAACCCTGTTTTTAAGAACCAAGTTTTGTCGAACTATGTTTTAAGAAATTATATCTCATTGAACTTGGTTTCTGTTTCCAATGAACCTTATTTTAACGAAACCTTGTTTTAAGAAACCAAATGCTACTAAACTCTATTTTAAAACTCGTACTCAAATGAATTCTAATTTATAAAAGTGAGACTTATTTATCTATTCCCTTTCTAACCATTATTTCATTGATGAAAGATCTTTATCACCATAAACTAATTTGTTACCCTACTTTAATGTTTTAAAACATATACTCAAGTTCCTTCAACCACAACTTTGTATAACCTAGATCTTAAAGATAATTACACCATTGAATTCATATCATTTCCAATCAAAATAAGTTGTTTTCTTAAAAGTACCCTGAAACTACTTAGACTGGGCTGATCTGTTATCAGTGAGTTTAATTTACTTCAAGGTAAAGGTTTCAAATGTTATCAAAGTTTTTCTGAGATTCATTTCTATAGGATTTTATTAAATATTCTACAATCGAATATATTCATGCTATTCTAGCAAACCCATGCTTTACCTTGTAATTCCAATTCTTGCAATTTTATATCATCTATGCTCTGACTCATTATATTTTATCATTGTTCATCGAAATCATAGATTTATTTAAACTCTTTTCTAAGCTTTACTATTTTTCAAAGTTATGTTTTTATAAAAAGTTTAGGAACTCCGTCAAAATGGTTTTTACGGATTCCTAAAGATTGGAGAGGCATAAGTGATCGGGTAACACCGGTCCAGCCTGTTTGTGTATATTATGTTGTAGTTCTGGTGGGACCAGTCCAGCACCTTTATAGGCCAATGTGTTGCCTCTTGGTAACCCAAGCTATCCTAATGAGAGAATTAATGTCTAGAGGGTCTTTATGTCCGTTATGGGGACTTTACGTGGCTGATAACCCGTATTGTCTGTTGATGAAAAATAAAACCTCCAATCAGTTTTCTTAAAGTGAATGATTTACTTTTAAGCTACTGTGAAATGAGATTGGTTTACCATGCGAAATATTAAATGTTTTTAAAAGGTTTTATGAAAGGAATGTTTTGATGGAAAGTTATGTTTTGAAGAATGAAAATTTTAATCCTATAATGGAAGTTAAATTAATCCCTTGGGTTAAATTGATCATTGATATTGTTCATCAATGAATTATCGAAATATTGTTGTTTCACTATATTATTAACTTGCTGAGCATTGTTGGCTCATTCTTGCTTTGTTTTACCTCCCCGTTCAGTCAGGGTTAAGGATTGACTACCTACGAATGGCAATTCGAATGAGAGCGATGAGGTGGTCTCTAAAGAATAGATTTCAGAGTCGGCATGGACACTTAAAGTAATGAGCTACGTTTCAGATAAGGAGGTATAGTAGTTATAATAGTTGTTGTAGTTTAGATTCTTGTTTCATACTATAACCTGAGATCGATCCTCGTTGAGGGGTCGTCGGTATAATTAAGTTATACTTAATTGTATTGGTTGTGGCACCAAATCCTGACCCCGGATTTGGGGGCGTCACAGGTTGGTATCAAAGCGGCAGGTTATGGTCACTGAAACAAGAAAGGACAATTAGGAGTAAGTATTTAAGCTAGACATTAGGTAGAACGATTTAAGATAAGGTTCGTCTTAGAATTGTAAGATGAGTGTTGCGACTTTATTTATTATTTCATCATATCGCGCGAGTAAGAGTTCAATTCATCCGAAGGACCGGCTATGGACGAGGCAACTAATTCGGATCTAAAAGTTGGGAAGACGTCATGATCTGGAGAGTCTCATATATTTTCTAGAATTCTTCTGTGACTTTAGCTACATCGCGAACGTTATAGAGAGTACTAAAGGACTGTAAACACGATACGAAATGCGATTATCGACATTTGTTTGTAGTATGGGCGTGGATATCCACTACTAGCCATTGATTTCATTTAAATTATTGCCTAAGGAGATTTAACCTTCGTTTTTAGTCTTCTTTGTTTTATTTGTACCATATCACCTTTGATAATCAACTATACTTTTATTGATGATGAACTTTTCATAACAGATTTATTTAAACATATATTTGTTCTTTCAGAGATACCTCTATTTCTCAGGGGTTATTTGAACCAACATTTTTCATATAAACTTTTGAAATTCTTGAACAATTTTCTAAATTTTCCCAAAATATTGGATCTCTTGAAAAAAAACTGGGATGAACAACCTTACGTAAATATGGGATTCGGGGACATCCTATCTTTGTGATAGAAGTGTGGTGGGACGCCAATGATTGTGCTTGTCATGAAAGTACTAAAGGCTGGCCACCTTTTTGTACTAGGGCGGTTGACCTAATTGACAAATACAACCAGATAAAAGTTCAATGAACATATTAATCTCTCGGTTAAATTCTTTTACGAAAATTCCTTCTAAACAAGATTTAACCTATATTCACACATGTTGTTACCTACTCATTTTATTAATTCGGTTTGCTAGAAACTCCTATGATTCTTAACGCTGTCAGTGATTGAAAGTTGCAAAGGCAGATAGGATGACATCCTAAGTGGTCAAGGTTACATAAATGTCAATGGAGAATTGGTTGTGCAAGTTTGAGAGGATGATATATTACAATAAGGATTGAGCATTAAGTCGGTTTGCTAACTGGATTCACGATATATATACAAGGTTTAATATTACGGAGAACTGAAAAAGGACAAGGAACAAGTAACAAGGGTATCAGAGTATTATTTTTGTGAAGGTCGAGAGTTAAGTGATGGTAGAGATATTATGGTATACGGTATTTGTTGTCGATGAAGGATTATTTATGAACATCGGGTTATTATATGTTTTACTTTGGACATAGTAGATTGAATATCACAAGGATTAGAATGTTTTGAGACCAATTGTTGAATATAAATTTTAGAATCAAAACATGATAATTTGAGAGAAGTAGAGCAAAGTTAGACAGTTTGTTTCTAAGAAATTTCAACAGGAATTGAAGCTTTGAATAAAGAGTGAAGTAACTGGGTTGGAGTTAACAATTTATGTGAGTATAGTTTAAAGAGTCGTGATTATTGGTAATAAAAGAGATTTGAGTAAGAGAGAATAAGATGGTAAGATAAAAGAGGCAGAGAATCAAGAAATTTTCAGAATTACTTTGACAGAAGACAGGTAATTCAGTTAAAAAGGAATGTAGGATTTGGAAGATTAAAATTGGAATAGTAAGGCAAGGTAGCCACCCACATGATATGAGTTAGTAGAGAACAACAAGACCTCCATTGTTGGAAGAAAGAAGCTCAAGAGGAAGCATATTAAAATTTGTACTAAGGTAAAATATCAAGAGTTGCAAGTGTAATGGGAGAGAATACTATATTATGAGTGTCGAAATCAGAAGTTTAAGATTGTACGTCAAAGATGCGGGAAGATAGGACATTTCATCAAGGAGTTTATTATGCATGTTTCAATGAACATTAAGATAAGAGTAAACAAACTAGTACCTATAAATTACTTAGGAGTTAGAAAATTTTGACATAAATATGAAAGAGGCAATTAAGAATATGGATTGGTTGACCGAGTGTGATGCATAGATTGGATGTAAAAAGAAGCAAGTTAAATTGTATACGGAAGATGGTAGTGAAGCGATATTTCAAGGTTAAAAGCAAGATAAGAAATTCTTAACGTTCATGCAAGAAAAGCAATTATTACATCAAGGCTGTGAGGCTTATTTAGCACATGTGCTGATGTGGAGAAATAAGTTTCAAGTATGGAAGATATACCAATTGTGAATGAGTGTCTCGATGTATTTCCTGACGAATTACCCGGATTACCTCCAGATTGGAAAGTGGAATTTGCGATTGACTTGGCACCTGGAACTGAGCCTGTTTCTAAAGTACCTTACAGAATGGCACCTGCGGAAATGAAGGAGTTAACTATTCAATTACAAGATCTTTTGGATTAGGGAGTAATAAGGCCAAGTGTGTCCCCGTGGGGAGCACCAGTGTTGCTTGTTAAGAAGAAAAACGGAAGCATGAGGCTGTGTATTGATTACAGAAAGCTTAATAAGTTGACTATCAAGAATAAGTATCCACTGCCAAAGATAGATGATTTGTTTGACCAACTAAAAGGCGCTAGTTACTTTTCTAAGATTGATTTAAGTTTTGGATACAATCAATTAAAGATTAAGCCCGAGGATATTTAGAAGACAGTTTTTCGCACGAGATATTAACATTACGAGTTTTTAAGTGATGGCTTTTGGATTAACGAATGTGCCAGCTATGTTTATGGATTCGATGAATCGTGTCTTCAAGAGATACCTAGTTAAGTTTGTAAATGTATTTATTTATGACATCTTGATGTACTCGAGATCCCCCGAAGAACATGCCGAGCACCTGAGGATCGCATTGGAAACCTTAAGGAAAGAAAGATTATATGCAAAGTTTTCTAAGTATGAGTTTTAGTTAGAAGAAGTTTAAATTTTTTTTTTAGGACATGTCATTAGTGTAGAAAGAATTAGAGTGGATCCTGTGAAGGTTGAGGCTGTAGTGAATTAGAGTAGACCCAGGGCCCCTACTGAAGTAAGAAATTTTCTAGGATTGATTGGATATTATCGGAGATGTGTACAAGATTTCTCGAAGATAACTATACCATTGACTAAGTTGACTCGAAAGAATGAAAAGTTTGTTTAGAGTGATAAGTGTGAAGAAAGTTTTCAAAAGTAAAGAAGAGATTGGTTTCAGCCCCAGTGTTAGTATTTTCAGATGACTAAGGAAATTTTGTTATTTACAGTGATGCTTCACATAAAGGATTGGGATGTGTGTTGATGTAACATGAAAATGTTATCGCGTATGCTTTTAGACAACTTAAACCACACGAGCAAAAGTACACGACACATGACTTGGACTTAGCTGCAATTATATCTGCTTTAAAATTTCAGAGACATTATTTGTACGGAGAGAAGTGTGAGATTTTCACGGATCATAAGAGCCTGAAGTATATACTCACCCAAAAGGAGTTGAACATGAGACAAAGGAGATGTTTAGAACTGATCAAAGATTATGATTGCACAGTAAGTTATCAACCAGGAAAAAGTGAATGTTGTAGCTGATGCATTGAGTAGGAAAGAGAAGTTGAATACGTTGACTATACCAAAGGAGTTATTTCGAGAATTTAAGAAGTTAAGCTTGGAAGTTTATGATTCAAAGATTGGTGATGAGTTTCTTAATATAATAACCTTTCAATCGGAGTTGTTAGAGAAGATCCGGAGATGTCAAGAGGACGTTATGAATTACGAGATAAACACATTGACTGGTGAAGAGATTTGTACCCAAAAGGACGACCAGGGTATTCTGAGATTTTCTGCGAGGATATGGATTTTATAATGGGATTGCCAAACAATAGAGCTAATCACAATACGATTTGGGTTATCATTGATCGATTGATGAAGTCTGCACATTTTCTACCAATTAACGAAAGATTCTCGTTGGATAAGTTAGTACGTTTATATCTGAAGGAGATAGTATCACGTCATGGAGTTCCTGTTTCGATAGTATCTGATCGAGACCCACGAATTCAATTCAAGATTTTGGAGACAGTTCATAGAGTGCCTAGGAACCCAACTCAAGATGAGTGTAGCTTATCACCCACAGACATACGGATAGAGTGAAAGGACTAATCAAACTATAGAGGATATGCTTAGAGCTTGTACATTGGATTTTAAGGTAAGTTTAGATGAACATTTGTCATTGGTTGAGTTTTCATATAACAATAGTTATTATGCGAGTATAGGAATGCCACCGTATGAAGCTTTGTATGGGGGAAAGTGTAGATCACGTGTAGGACCAGAGTTGCTTCAACAGGAAAAAGGAAAAGGTTGAGATTATTTAGAAAAGACTTGTTACTACTCAGGATCGATAGAGGAAGTATGTTGATCAAGCTAGGAAGGAGATGAAATTTTGAAGTAGGAGATTAAGTGTTGTTTAAGGTATCACCATGGAAATGAGTGACAAGATTTGGTAAGAAAGGAAAGATGAGTTCGAGGAATGTTGGACCGTTTGAAATTTTGTAACAAGTCGGGAAAGTCACATACGAGATAACTTTACCTCCGCACATGTATCATATACACAATGTTTTTCACATATCTGTGCTCAAGCGATATAATCCAGATTCGAGTCAAGTGATTAAGTAAGACCCTATCGAGATCCAGCCAGATTTATCTTACGAGGAGCAACTGATAGAAATTCAAGAATAGGACAGATAAGAAGCTCAGGAATAAGGCTATTATTTGGTTAAGGTATTGTGGAGGGATCCTAAAGTTGAAAAGTCAACTTGGGATTTTGAGAGCGAGATGCTCGCAAAGTACCCTCATTTGTTTACTTAGGTGAGATTATGAGGACAGAACCCTTTTAAGGGGGGGTGGATATAACGACCTAGAAGTTTGCGTAATTATTTAAGTATTTATTTAGCTGTTAAATGAAAATTTTGTGATGTGAATATTTTGAGAAGTCAAAGTATGTGTGGGAACATGTTTAAATGATTATGTGATGATTTGTAAGTGCCGTATGTGTTCATGTATTTTTATTTGCATTTTTGGATGTTAAAAACTATTTTAAACATGCATTTTTAATCTTTTGAGATATTTATAAAATCATTGAAGTCGTTTAAAATCATGAAATCTTTTGCATTATCATCTTTGTGATATTATTTAGTTTTTAAAATTGGTGGGAGTATTAGTTTGTGTGTGTAATTATTTTTAAATGATTTTAGAATCTTTATTTCATTAAAAGGTCTTTTATTTCAAAAATTCATATAAAATTCTTAAATTTTATTTTAGAATTTTAAAAATTATTTTTCCCTAATTTTCTATTTTATTTTGATTTTAAAATGATTAAAAAGAAATTTTAAAGGATTTCAGAATTGTTAAATTACCAAACTGTCCTTTAGTTCTTATATTAGCACCCACCGACTCATTTCTTCCCTTGTACGAGTTTGAGCAACTGGGTCTGGTACCTTCTTCTCCTCTTTAATTCCTTTGAGTTTTAAGCTCTAAATCATGCTAGTAATCATGTTGTAATTACTTATTTCATGTTAAAATGCTTATGTGTTGATTGGTGGAGTTTTTGGATGAGTTTGTATGTATAAGTTTGAAAATCTGCATGCAAGGTCTGATATGTGTTAAATTAATGATTACATGCTTGTAGGATGTTAATTATGATTAGAAATGAAGTTTTTGCAAAAGTTTAAGGCTGTTCTTGAGATTTCTTGAAAACTCCGTCGCCGGTGGTGGTTTCCGGCGACTGGTAGTGGCTGGAGGTGATCTTGTGATGGTTCAGTGATGGTTTGTCACCTTTGTAGTGTTATTAAGTCATCTCGAGTATTAATTGATAGTTATAAGTGATTGCATGTTATGATTTGTTTGATTTTCAAAGATGCCCTGTTTTGTTCAGTTTGTTCGTGGTTGTTATGCCTTGAGTTGACAGTGGGTATGTGATCTAATTATTCCTTATGATTTCTAGTTTACGTACGCGAAAATCTTGTGTCGTTTGAATTAACGAGTAAAAAGTTATGCATATTTAAGTAAATGCCGTACATAGCAGAATTTTCAGTGTCCGATTTATGAGTTATTTCAGTTCGTTTTTGGCCTAATTAAAATGTTTTGGTGATGAAATTTTTATGTAAGATTGTGTTGATATTCAGGAAGGTGTGTACAAATTTTTTATTAAAATGATTGGCCAAATTAAAATGTTTTGGAGATGAAAGTTTTATGCAAGATTATGTTGATATTCAGGAAGGTGTGTACAAAATTTTGTATTAAAATGATTATTTTTCGATTTATTAAAAATGTTTGAGTAAAGTGTGCGCAATCGTGTTTCTAGTTTGAAATCTTGTTTCTGATTAAGGAGGTTAATAATTTTGATGGAGTTTGATTATTAAGTTAATTAGTTCAATTTGATAGTAAGTTATGAGTTGTAAGTGTGAAAGAGAATTAGTAGTTGATTATGGATTGATTTGGTTGTTGATTTTAGTCGGTTATGTTCCGACGGGCTAGTCCACTTTACAAAGGAGATGCTGCACGTTTTTCGTTAAAATTGTAATTATAAAGTGTATAGTACTATATTATAATCTACTTATAAATCAAGTTGACATTGTCTACTAAGTGTTTAAGTGATATATGTGATTGGTGTGTTCTGTATCGTATGTGCTATATGCTTAAGTGCTTACTTGATTGTACTAAGTTGTTTGATAAATATAACAAGTACGTGTTATATGTGTTAAGCGATAAAGCGTTATAGGATTCGTTGGGTAGAATAGAGTTAAATGATTAAGGGTAGAAGTATACTAAGGTAGTACTTTACCTTTACATAGGTACCAGTAAGAGGCCGGTTAAGATCCAGTACGAGAGTAAATGGAATCTTGAGAAGGAAGATATTTATCGGAGTTGACAAGTTTATTAGTAACGAGACTGACGAATTATAGAAGAAAGACAAAAGTGCAGACTAGTAGAGACCGACGTATAGAGAGTAACGACTCGATGTGTTGGAATCAGGACTACGTGTATTAAGGCAAGTGTTTCTATTCCTCACTTATTGTTCAAGTGAAGTATATCAGCTTCTGTTATTTATCATTTGTTTCATTCAAATCAATATGCAAGTAACCTATACCTTCTGGTATCATTCAGTTGATCTATCTTTTGATACACATTGGTTGCTATGCACCATATGACTACCCTTTTTTAAATTAACAGTGAATTTTGATTCTATAATCTGTCCCTTGTTTTAAACTTGGACCTTTATTATGTCAATCGTCTTATACCTTATGAAGCCAATCGGATTTTCAAATCTTAAATAGGATTTCTAACACTTAACGCCTGTTTTGTAATTTATTGCTTGATAACCCTTCTTCTAGTTTATCGAATCAGGTTTTATTAATCCCAGTATTACTTACCCATGTTTTCTCAACTTCTATCCTACCGAACATGGTTTTAGCGAACCAAGTTTTATTGAAACCCTGTTTTTAATAACCAGGTTTTGTCGAACTATGTTTTAAGAAATTATATCACATTGAACTTGGTTTCTGTTTCCAATGAACATTATTTTAACGAAACCTCGTTTTAAGTAACCAAATGCTACTAAACCCTGTTTTAAAACTCGTACTCAAATGAATCCTAATTTAGAAAAGTGCGACTTATTTATCTATTCCCTGTCTAACCATTATTTCATTGATGAAAGATCTTTATCACCATAAACTGATTTGTTACCCTGCTTTAATGTTTTAAAACATATACTCAAGTTCATTCAACCACAACTTTGTATAACCTAGATCTTAAAGATAATTACACCGTTAAATTCATATCATTTCCAATCAAAAAAAGTTGTTTTCTTAAAAGTACGTTGAAACTACTTAGACTGGGCTGATCTGTTATCAGTAAGTTTAATGTACTTCAAGGTAAAGGTTTCAAATGTTATCAAAGTTTTTCTGAGATTCATTTCCATAGGATTTTATTAAATATTCTACAATCGAATATATTCATGCTGTTCTAGTAAACCCATGCTTTACCTTGTAATTCCAATTCTTTCAATTCTATATCATCTATGCTCTGACTCATTATATTTTATCATTGTTCATCGAAATGATAGATTTATTTAAATGCTTTTCTAAGCTTTACTGTTTTTCAAAGTTATTTTTTTATAAAGAGTTTAGGAACTCCGTCAAAATGGTTTCTATGGATTCCTAAAGATTGGAGAGGCATAAGTGATCGGGTAACACCGGTCTAGCCTGTTTATGTATATTATGCTGTAGTTCTGGTGGGACCAGTCCAGCACCTTTATAGGCCAATGTGTTGCCTCTTGGGAACCCAAGCTATCCTAATGAGAGGATTAAAGTCCAGAGGGTCTTTATGTCCGTTATGGGGACTTTACGTGTCTAATCACCTGTATTGTCAGTTGATGAAAAATAAAACCTCCAATCAGTTTTCTTAAAGTGAATGATTACTTTTAAGCTACTGTGAAATGAGATTGGTTTACCATGCGAAATATTAAATGTTTTTAAAATATTTTATGAAAGGAATGTTTTGATGGAAAGTTATGCTTTGAAGAATGATATTGTTCATTTAATATTGTTAAATTAATCCCTTGAGTTAAATTGATCATTGATATTGTTCATCAATGAATTATCGAAATATTGTTGTTTCGCTATATTATTAACTTGCTGAGCATTGTTGGCTCATTCTTGCTTTGTTTTACCTCCCCTTTCAGTTAGGGTTAAGGATTGACTACCTACGAATGGCAATTCAAATGAGAACGATGAGGTGGTCTCTAAAGAATAGATTTCAGAGTCAGCATGGACACTTATGGTAATGAGCTGCGTTTCAGATAAGGAGGTATAGTAGTTATAATAGTTGTTGTAGTTTAGATTCTTGTTTCATACTATAACCTGAGATCGATCCTCGTTGAGGGGTCATCGGTATAATTAAGTTATACTTATTTATATTGGTTGTGGCACCAAATCCTGACCCCGGATTTGGGGGCGTCACATTATTCGTTGGAGCTTCCTAGCTTGATACAAACTTATCCGTTGATAAGCTAACTCATCAACGGATGCTGATATGCATGTCATCCGTTGATGAGTTACAAAATGACTTATACAAATATGTTTTTAGGTGTTTTGCAAATATCATCAAAAACAGCATAATTCCTAACAATCTCCCCCAATTTATGAATGATAGAATAACAGCCATAAATTAGAGCCTTGATGATAACAAAACACCTTCTAAGATTTACAGAGATAAACAAAAATATACATATTGTATTAAGCTTCTTAGATTGTATAAAATGAACTAAGTGCATAATTAAGTTGAAAAACATACTTACACAAAGAGTTGCTCCTCTAGTCTGAGTTGATTAATTCTTTTTTCTCCTTGCTCTCCTCATGCCATGAATCTTTATGTTGTTGTTCTCAATCTGTCTGGATAGTGATCTATAGAACATGCCTTCTTCTTGGTCATTTGGATCTAGCATAAACAACAAGTATTGTAGATACTCATTGCTAGCCTTCTTCAATTGATCTTCCATTCTTAATAATCTTCTACAACCATCTTTGTCCCTGAATTCCAGTATCCAAAATGGATGAAGATGAATCTTCTTTCCAGGAGTGTATGGAATATTCAGTTTCCTAGGCAAACCATTTTTTAAATGCCAACTTTCTCTTATGCCATTGATTCTGTTGAGAATTGCAGTCTTTGTCACAGGAGTGTATCCACCTAGTCTTCCCATACTGGAC
This sequence comes from Saposhnikovia divaricata, assembly GCA_036435485.1. Lineage (NCBI taxonomy): Eukaryota > Viridiplantae > Streptophyta > Magnoliopsida > Apiales > Apiaceae > Saposhnikovia > Saposhnikovia divaricata. The sequence goes on from CM071601.1 coordinate 43,201,224, forward strand.
CAAATCTTCATCAATTTACTACAGCTCTCATTCAAAATTTTATGCAAGGGCCAAGTTCTTTCATTTCCACCTTTGTAGGTAAAGACCAATCTTTCTGGTAACCTGGCACTTGGACCCAAACCCCTCATTTCATCTAGCTCATCCTAGAAGAGACTCACTTCTGAGAATTCCACAATCACAATGTCAGCTATATAAATCTCTGTCTATTTCTTGGATGGCTCTTTAGCAACCAGTGGAACCTCTGTAATTTGGACTTGTCTAGTTGATAGCTTCCTTGCTCCTCTTGTTTTCTTCCTCTCAGGGGATATTCTAAATTTTGGAAACTCCAGGCTATTATGTCAAAGTCAAACTCCATTGGTTCAGGCTTAATATCTTCAATGTTGAATTCAAAAGGATTAGTGGTTTGGATGGTTTGTTGTGAGGTTTCAGGTTGAGATATAGTTGGTAGAGGTTGTGTATTTTCAACTTGGCTTTCAGGTTCTAGCCTTACAGGCTTGTTGGCTCTTCTTTTAGCTATCTTTTTCTTGCATGTAGTCTTTGTGTTCATTTTCTTTTTCTTCAATTGGGCCTCTTCTTTTACAACCTCCTCTTCCATCTCTTTATCCAATTTTTTTAGTAATTCCTCAGCTAGCTTTGCCTCCTTTTCAATGAATTCCTTAGTAAGCATCTTAGAGATGGATTTTGAGATTTGACCTTTTTGCATTAACCTTGCAGTTTCTTCAGCGATGGCAATCCTAAAATTTGGATACCCTGCAAGTACACATATTTTAATACCTTTTTTGTAGATGAAGGCAAGCTTGCCCCTAAAAACCACATCTTCAGTCTCCTTTAATTTTTTAAACTCATTTCCTATTAGCTTAAGTTCATCAGGTCTTGGTTTTGGAAATTCTGTCTTCATGGTGTTTTTACCACGTTTCTTCACTGGTGACTTAGCAGACATGAGAATATGCTTGAACTCTGATTTGTGTGAAGGCTCCCCTTTGGCTAGAGATGGCGGAGCCACAATCTCATGGACCAACACTTGTCTGATAGATGTGATGGTAGATGGAATTGATATTTAAGCAGATTGTAGGAGAGAAGCCAACCTTGCAGCAATAGTATCTTCATGTGTAGATGCTGGCTCCCCCTCACTTAGAGATTTCCCTCCCTCATAGTAGTTACTTCTACACTACTCTTCTCCATCTCTACAATACTCTTCTCCTCCTTTTTGTTAGCATCAAGTGTCTCAACAGTAGGTAGATTTAAGAGTTTTTAGAGAAGTGTAATTTGGTGATTCTGACCCTCAGTAATGATTTTCTGATTTACAATGATATTGGCCATTTGAGTCTCCAAAGTACCAACTCTTATAGAGAAAGAATCAAAGGATTTCTCAATCTCCACATCTTTCTTCAATTTTTTCTGAAGTTGCCTCATGGTTAGGGATGGAAACAGGAATTCCAGATGCTTCTTGTGATCATATATAGATAATTTTATAGCCTCCTTGAACTCATCCTTATCCAACGCCCTTTGATTTAGTAGACATTTATGCAGCTTTAGTGTAGTGAGAAAGTTTTCTTGAACTTGCCTTAGAGCTAGATCTGTATTTTGTAGAGTAGCTATAGTTTTCTCATACTGTACTACTACATCTCTATGTGCATCCCTAGAGATATAGGTGTAACACCCTCCCGACCTGGAGCCTAGATCGGAGGGTCACTGACACACTCTAGATGTAAACACCATAAAAGTAACTATAAATATAACATGCTGACTGTCCCCAACTCTACTATCCAAGATCTTTCACAGGTAATGGTATGAAACAATCAAGCCATCGTTTAACTAATTATTATTACAAACCTGAATTAAAAATATAATATTATTACAAACCAAAGTTCTCAAAAGTTCTACTGCCAGTTCTCACAACTAACTAATGATCTCCTCACTGAGCTATTATTGCATCTACCTCGGGAGCTATCTCGAAAAGAACCAACTCAGGGCCACGGTAAGTACGCTTCCTTGCAGTTTGGATTGTACGAACCATGATTCTTAGATTACTGTCAAAAGGGTTAGACAAAATAATAATAAGCCCAACGCTCAGCAAGTAACTAAAGATCTCAACTGAAAATAGTATAACAGGGTACTTCAACTGACGACAGTAATTCAAGATATGACATAAATATGCTGGAAGCAGTAAAAACAATACTGATATTTAGTAATGACAGGGTATCAACTGATAATCAGGATAGCAATAGATATTTCAAAACTGTGTAAAGTAATTGACATTTCAATCGGTAAACCAATTTCATTTCATAGTAAATTAAAAGTAATCATCACTTTAAGAAAACTGATTGGAGGTTTTTATTTCATAACAGACAGTACGGGTGATCAGCCAATAAAGTCCCCACACCGGACACAGAGTCCCTCTGGACATTAATCCTCTAATTAGGATAGCTTGGGTTCCCAAGAGGCAACACATTGGCCTATAAAGGTGTCGAACCAGACAGACCAGAACTACACTAATACATAAACAAACCGACGGAACCAGCATTACCCGTTCGCCCCGTCTCCCCAATCGTCAGGAATCCGTGGAAACCATTTAGACGGAATTCCTAACATTTTATTAAAAATCTCATTTTAAAAACATTAAGATTTACAAAACTCTTTTTAACTTCGTAAAACATTTTAATACTTAATCCTTTCAAAAACCCTTACTTCGAAGTTCCCTCAACTCTCTCATAATAAATCAGCCCAGTCTAAGTAACTTCAAGGTATTTTAAGAAAACAACTCATTTTGATTTGCAATGATAAAAGTCAAAGGGTTTGACTAGGTTTTCTAACATCAATGAAAATAGGGATACAAGTCTGAATCAAGATGATATAGATTCAAAGGTATCAAGGCAATTGATCAAATTTCAAGTTTAAGTTATAATATTAAAGGCAATTAAGTTTTTGGATCAGTGTTTAGCTCTTGAAGAAGTTTTTGTGTTTTAAGGTCAACATATGTTAAACTGGACACGTACATAGGTCAAGTAGAACACTGGTTTATCTGTCAGTCAATATGGTTTAATTATAGCAAGCTGTTTGACATATAAGGTCAAGAAGCAATTAAAAAGAATTATGCTGTTTTAGGGTTTAAAGTTTATGAAACAGTCGTGGACAGAATTCTGGTTGCATGAAGAGATAGGTTAAGCAAGATTGATGATTAACGTGGTATAAGATTGGCATGCTTGAATTAACAGGATATATCAGTTCAGGAATGTAAACTTCAAGAAAAGACAGAGTTACTTGCCTCTGGTAGAATGCAACAACTCAACAGCTCAGCCTACTGATACTCAACCTTAGCCTTTCCTTTATTGCTAGGGCCTACGTCCTTCTTATCTACATAAACCATATCACTACTTTAGTATACTATGTTTCTAATATGACTCATCCTAATCTACCCAAACGATTCCTATATCGTGATAACACTTACACATACTACTTATGCCAGACATACTTACCAAATAACTTTCTACGATCAGGTAAGCACATAATCACATAATATCTCATACAATCAAACAAGTCACTTAGGCACTTAGCACGTAATACCTGTTTAACTTGTAATCGACTTATACTATAGACTTTACGATTTATAATTCTAGCGAAAATCGGGCAGAGTTTCCTCTGTTTATAGGACTATCCCGTCGGATTATAACCGACTCAAATCACAATTCAAACCGATGGATTATAAATCCACCTACACTTCCCAATGGATTATATATCATAACAATCATACTATATACCACTTATCTCAGTTCAAAGTCACTAATTCAATTAGCATCGATTATCGAATAAAATCACTGAATTACATGAACTATATCACCGACTCATATAACCAAACTTTTAATCTAAAATTTGAATACTTAGCTCATAGAAATACTGAAAATCACACTTAACCTATAATCAAAATCACCTAACACATAATTATGAAAATAAATTTTTAATTACTATCCAAAATTGTGGAAATTCGAATAATTCCAATTAATTATTAAAAATTCGAATTAATCTCTAATAAAACACAAAAATCATATGATTCCCATTTTAATCAAGAATTCGAGTTATTGACTAATTAGAAATTCTGAAAATTATACTTAGCAACTATTTATCAAAGTTATCTTTTAATTACTATATTAATAATTTATAAAAATTCGAGTTTTTCATGAAATATACACAAAAATTCGAATTACATACAAATAATTCAAATCTCTACACATGCTGCTCTATAAATTCATATAACACATAAATAAAATTCGGCACTTAACAATACTTAAAAATTCATATTTATACATATATTATTTCGAATAAAACTCAAGAACACAAAAACCTTACATGCAATTCAAAATTCACATCTAACAAGCATATATATATATATATATATATATATATATATATACAAACGATGCTACACAACCACAAGATCACCACCTCCGGCCAACTACTCCCCGAAAATCGTAGTCGGTGATGAAGGTTTTGACCAATTACTCAAAAACAACTCCAAATCTCTCCAAACCTTTGTTATTATCTATAATTAACACTATAGAGACTCAATATCATCACCACAATGATTGCATGTCAGAGATGAATCATACCCATATAAATATATACATACTGTCGTAAATATATACATATAATCCATCTCAAAACCTCACCAAATTAATAACTAAAAATAATGAAGAAGGAATAGAGAGCGAGAGAGAGATGTACCAGCAGTAGCAACTCGTGAGCAGGAGAAAAGAGAAGAGGTGGGTGGTGTTTTATAGAGCCAAGGGCAAAATGGTAATCTGGCAAAAAGCTGAAAATCAATTTTCTTTTAAAATTCGTTTTTAATCAATTTAAAATCGAAATAAAATAGGAATTTAATATAACAATAACTTTTAAAATTCTAGAATAAAATTTATGAAATTACAAGGCTCCCCATATTTTTAAAATAATTTTGGGCTCAAAAATGAATTTTATATGAATTTTTGAAATAAATGGTGTTTAAAAGAAATAAAGCTTTTTAAATCATTTTAAAATATCAAGGCTCACAATTAAATATTCACACCAATTTTAGAATCTAAATCACATCTCAAAGATGATAATGCAAAAGATTTCATGATTTAAATCGACTCCAATGAATTTATATGATTTTCGGAAGATTAAAAAGGCACTTTAAAAAAATAGTTTTAATGCTCCAAAAATATAAATAAAATTCTACGAGCATATACGACATATACCAATCATCATATAATCACATAATCATGTTTTCACACATATCCTGACTTGACAAAATATATTCATCATATATTTCACATATTTTCCACATTTAATGATTAAATAAATACTTATAAAATTGCGAAAAATTCTAGGTAAACAAATGAGAATACTTGGCAAGCATCTCGCTTTCAAGTTCCCAAGTCGACTCTAGGATTCCTCCACAAAACCTTAACTAATCTGACAACCTTATTTCTAAGCTTCCTATCACTTCTATCTTGAATCTCTACTGGTTGCTCTTCATAAGATAGATCTGGCTGGATCTCAATAGGCTCATACTCGATTATGTGACTCGCATCGGGATTGTATTTCTTAAGCATAGATACGTGGAACACATTATGAATATGATGCATGTGCGGTGGTAGCGCCAACTCGTAAGCAACCTTTCCAACTCGCTTCAAAATCTCAAATGGTCCTACATATCTTGGACTCAGCTTTCCTTTCTTACCAAATCTCGTAACTCCTTTCCACGGTGATACTTTCAACAATACTTGAACTCCTATCTCAAAATTCATGTCCTTTCTTTTTAAATCTGCATACTTCCTGAGACGATCCTGGGCAGTAATTAATCTCTTGTGAATAATCTCAACTTTCTCTTTCGTCTGCTGGAGCAGTTCTGGTCCTAAAATTTTACTCTCACCAACTTCTTCCCAATACACTGGCGATCTACATTTTCTTCCATACAAAGCTTCATACGGTGGCATTTCGATACTCGCGTGATAACTATTGTTGTATGAAAACTCAACCAATGGCAAATGTTCGTCCCAACTTCCTTTGAAATCCAATGCACAAACTCTTAACATATCTTCTATAGTCTGAATAGTCCTTTCACTCTGGCCGTCCGTTTGTGGATTGTAAGCTGTACTCATCTTGAGCTGGGTTCCTAGGCATTCTTGAAATTGTCGCCAAAACCTCGAATTGAATCGTAGGTCTCGATCAGATACTATCCAAACTAGAACTCCATGGCGTGACACAATCTCCTTCAAATATAAATGCACTAACTTGTCAAATGAGAATCTTTCGTTAATCGGTAGAAAATGTGCAGACTTTGTCAATCGGTCAATAATTACCCAAATCGCATCGTCATTCGCTTTAGTCTTTGGTAATCCTACTACGAAATCCATGGCAAGGTGTTCCCACTTCCACTCGGGAATATCTAACGGTTGTAACAATCCACTTGGTTTTTGATGTTCCGCTTTGATCCTCTGGCAGGTATAACACTTACTTATCCATTTCGCAATTTCTCGCTTCATATCTGGCCACCAAAAATTTTCCTTCAAATCTCGATACATGCTTCTTATCTGGCCACCAAAAATTTTCCTTCAAATCTCGATACATCTTTGTACTTCCAGGATGAATAGAATATCTCGAACTATGGGCTTCACTTAGAATCTCATTCTTCAACTCCTCCACATTAGGAATCCATATTCTCTTTCCAAATCTTAAAATACCTTGATCATCTTTCTGTGTACAAATTTCTTCTTCGGTCAACGTATTCATTTCGCAATTCATCACTTCTTCCTGACATCTCCGAATCTTCTCCAGCAACTCGGGTTGAAAAGTCATCGTACATAGAAACTCATCAACATCCTTTGAATCATAAATTTCTAAACTTAACTTTTCAAATTCTTGATATAACTCCTTTGGCATAGTCAATGTATTCAACCTTTCCTTTCTACTCAGCGAATCAACTACAATATTCACCTTTCCGGGATGGTAACTTATCATGCAATCATAATCCTTAATCAACTCCAACCATCTTCTTTGCCTCATATTCAACTCTTTCTGGGTAAAGATATACTTCAAGCTTTTATGATCGGTGAAAATTTCACACTTTTCTCCGTACAAGAAATGTCTCCATATCTTCGACGCAAATACAATCGCAGCTAACTCTAAATCATGTCTTGGGTACTTCTGCTCATGCGGCTTAAGTTGTCTCGAATCGTACGCAATAACGTTTCCGTGTTGCATCAAAACACATCCTAACCCTTTGTGCGAAGCATCACTATAGATAACAAAATTTCTTTTATCATCTGGCAATACTAACACTGGTGCAGAAACCAATCTCTTCTTTAGCTCTTGAAAGCTCTCTTCACGCTTATCATTCCAAATAAACTTCTCATTCTTTTGGGTCAACTTTGTCAATGGTGTAGCAATCTTTGAGAAATCTTGAATAAATCTCCGATAATAACCAGCCAATCCTAAGAAACTTCTCACTTCAGTAGGAGTTCTTGGTCTACTCCAACTCACCACAGCTTCAATCTTAGCAGGATCCACTCGAATTCCTTCTTTACTAATCACATGAGCTAAAAATTGCACTTATTGCAACCAAAACTCGCACTTAGAAAACTTGGCATATAATCTTTCCTTCCTTAAGGTCTCTAATGCGATTCTCAAATGCTCAGCATGCTCTTCAGGGTTTCTCGAGTATATAAGGATGTCATCAATAAATACAATTACGAACTTATCGATATATCTCTTGAACACTCTATTCATTAAATCCATAAACACAGCTGGCGCATTCGTCAATCCGAAAGCCAAAAATAAAAACTCATAATGTCCATACCTCATGCGAAAAGCAGTTTTCGGAATATCTTCTGGCTTGATCTTCAATTGGTGATAACCTGATCTCAAATCGATCTTAGAAAAGTAAGCAGCATCCTTCAGTTGGTCAAACAAATCATCAATCCTTGGCAATGGATACTTATTCTTGATAGTCAATTTGTTGAGTTCTCTATAATCGATACACAACCTCATGCTTCTATCCTTCTTTTTAACAAATAACACTGGCGCTCCCCACAGGGACACACTCGGCCTTATAACTCCTTTATCCAATAGATCTTGTAATTGTGTTGCTAACTCTTTCATCTCAGCAGGTGCCATTCGATAAGGTGCTTTGGATATAGGCTCGGTTTCGGGTGCTAAATCAATCAGAAATTCCACGTCTCTATCTGGAGGTAATCCGGGTAATTCGTCAGGAAACACATCAGGGAACTCATTCATAACGGGAATATCTTCTATCCTTGGAACTTGTTTCTCCACATCAACCACATATGCCAAATAAGCTTCACATCCTTGTTTTAACAACCGCTTCGCTTGCATGAAAGTTAGAAATTTCTTATCTTGCTTTTGTCCTTGAAATACTACTTCACTGCCATCTTTAGTATGCAACTTAACTTGTTTCTTTCTACACTCAATTTGGGCATCGCACTCAGTCAACCAATCCATTCCTAGAATAACATCAAACTCTCCCAGCTTAAATGGTAATAAATCCACATAGAAAATAAATCATCCGATCTCAATATTACAGTTAGGACACTCCCGGTCTACGGAAATCTTATCCTGATTAGCAACTTCTACTACTAACATCTTTTCTAATAGACGAATCTCACAATGTAACTTATTAAGAAATCTTTCAGATATAAATGACCTAGTAGCTCCAGAATCAATCAATACTTTAGCTTCAAAAAAGTTGATAAGAAGCGTACCTGCAACCACATCGGCATCACTAACAGCTTCTTTGACAGACATGTTAAAAGTACGGGCTCTGGGCTGAGGTGCTTGATACGTCACTTATCGTAGTGCTGGTGGTGCGGTAATCCTCAAAACATTAGCAGCCTGGACAAGCTCCTTACAGTTCTTAGCAATATGACCGACTTTAACACACTTGTAACAAGTTAATCTTACTGGCTTCGCTTCTGAACATTCTTGAGCGTAGTGTCCTTTTTTTACACACTTGTAGCAAACTATGTTAGGCTTATTACAGATACCCGGGTGCTTTCTCCCACAAATTTTGCAGTCTGGTAGTACGGGTATTGTTATAGCCTGAGGGTTCACTCCTTGAGGTCTACGGTCTTGTCCTCCGTTACCACCTCCAAACTTCTAAAAATTTCTCTGTCCTCCTTGTCGATTTCCAAACCTTCCTCTGTTCGGAAAACTCCTTTGACCTTCTGTCTCTTGGCTCTTCTCCATTTTCTCAAACTTCCTCTTTTTACTAGCTTTCTCCTTCTGGTTCAAATCACTTTCCCCTTCTATAATCATCGCCTTCTGAAGGATAGCAGAATAGGTTCTCAACTCAAACGCAGCAACTCTACTCTTTAACCAGGGCTTTAATCCATGCTGAAATTTCTTAGCCTTGTTAGCTTCGTTTCCTACATACTGGGGTGCAAACCTAGATAGCTCTGTAAACTTAGCTTCATACTCCGCAACAGTCATTCCTTCTTGTTTCAACTCCATAAACTGAATTTCCATCTGATCCTGTAAATAACTTGGCAAATATTTCTCATTAAATAATTTTACAAATCTTGGCCATGTAATCACATTTCCTTCTACAGCCTTAACAGACTCCCACCAAAAATTTGCTTCCGCTCTCAAATAAAAACTGGAAAACTCCACCTTCTGAACTTCATCAACCCTAACTAACGTGAAAGACTTCTCGATATCTATCAACCATGACTTGGCCTCAACAGGGTTCAAGGTACCTTTAAACTCAGGTGGGTGAATAGCTTGAAAAGATTTAAAAGTTGTAGCAGGTTGGGCAGCTTGGTGCTGCTGGTGTTGAACAAAAGCAGCAGTTTGTTGTTGAAGTAAATGGAACATCTGGGCCATGGTAGGGTTATCTTGGTTTTGTTGATCTTGATTATCATTATTGGTAGCTTGACGATTTCTTCTAGGAGGCATCTTTCTGATAAGAAGGTAAACAGTTGGTAAACAACAAGTAGGTATATATTCAAAAGAAATAGGGTTCCTCCGTCTGGTACCAATAGACGATCGGTTCCAATAGCTCAGTATGATATGGGTACAATTTTAAGGTAATGCAATAGAGTTTATATAAACAGGTCAATAAGTTGTGGAAATACGGTATGTAAAGACAGTATGTAAAAGCGATAAGTAAAGCAGTGGACACAAGGATATACGAATAAACATACGATACTACGACGAAAATAAACCAACATCATAAGTTAAGGGTATTCTAACCCTTCTACAACCAAAGCTAAATAAACAAACTAAACAACAACCATCCGTCTACCAGTACTAGGAAAACAGGAAAACATCCTAGACTAGTAGTAATCACAGCTAACACTAGTGGGCTCTACCGAATGTCCCACTCATCAACCATCTCCACAGCAGCAATCTAATCACGGGAACCTCGGGTCTCGCGAAGCTCAAACAATGTCCAGCAAATCACACTTGAAAGTCTATGGGCCTTGGCTAATACATCATGTGTGATAGGGTTCCAGTGTAAACGGTGCCTAACAGCATTCTCCAACATCCTGATACGTCCCCTCCAATCAATAGTAGTCAAATCTACTCGAAGCTGCGCCTCCACTTTCATCTTCTTAATAAGTTCCTTCAACTCTACATTCTGACCTGCGAGACTCTCGCACTTGCGAACCATATCCTCAAAGGTAGGCTGATAAGTGGATTTCATATCCACTTGCATCACTGTAGTTAGGCTTAAATTGATTCACTTGGCCTCAAGTTTGTTGTAATTTTGATGTGTTTTGTTTAAGTGTGCAGGTTTGCAAGAATGTCGATTAGGGTTGATGTTTTCATTAATTTTGGAGGGGAATTCGAGCTTAAGTATGAATAAGGGAGTCAATCTTTAACTCTAATGAAGATTTGAAGTCAAGAGAAGTGATGGCGGAAGCATTTGTAAAAGGAACGGGAAGAAACGGAGCTCAAACGAAGAAATAATGCAGAAAAACTCAATCTGGCAGGAAGTGGCCAGGCAGACTGCGCAAAAAATGCTGAAAATAGTTTGTAGCCGCGCAGACTGTAACATCCCCAGATCCAGGGTCGGGAATCGGGTCGTTACGGTCTCATATTTCGTACATAATACTCGACTTGAGTCCAAAATAAATAGGTAGCATGCTGTGACCCCAAAATAATATCCACTCACACACACACAATTATAGTCCCAGAGATGAAATTGAAATAAGTCTTACATAAAGGGTTTACGAATATACGTTATTACAAGCCCAAAAGGAGTAACAACATAAGTTTAAAGTTTTTGCCGTTGATTAACATTAATTATACATATAGTTAAGCTGGAAGCAAAAGCTGTCTATCTATGCTACCTCAGCAATGGCAGCTAGCATATCAGCGGGGAGTCCTATGGGTCGGGTAACCTGCTTGTGCCGAGTGCGCCTTACGCGAGCCATCTATCCTAGCTGTTGTTGTGACATAATAAATAAGTAAGGGTGAGCAATAGCCCACCAACAACAATATAACTGAACAGTGATGATATATATTTATAGCAGTTCCGATATCTTTGAAACCACATGCCATGCATTAGCGAAGAAAATAATACCAGTATAAGGTAAATGATGAAGTTACAATGTAACTTCATCACCGATATCTTTGAAACCACATGCCATGCATTAGCGAAGAAAATAATACCAGTATAAGGTAAATGATGAAGTTACAATGTAACTCAAAATATATATTCCATGGACATACTTGCTACGCCAAAAGATAAGCAAAATATCATCGTTTATCTGAAAGAGGAACTTGCAGAAAATATTATAATTCCAATTATGAATACTTTTCCAATACTGCCGACAATGATGATGTTGCAGAAAATAAATGAATTTGAATGATGAACTAATGCTGGAGTATTCACCGCGCCCGTTGTTCCAATCCTTACGATGATCAGTCGTAGATTGTACAGCTCAATTTAGATTTACTACCGGTAGAAGGAAGAGCTGACGGATTTACTTGTCTACCGCTATGTTAGATCTCCCCGGCCAACGGTTGGGCCAATGGGATGGACCGGTGCTACCCGGCCTCTTACACGACTCCAAGTTCGAAAAGAAGTTCATGACTCTGAACGTAAAGTTCGTCCCCCTTTCCCCAAGTAAAATACTTGTTGATAATACTCCACAAAGTAGTCGTATATAGTTGGAAAGGAAAATTCAACATCATATCTCCCAAGTTGCTGCTTGTTAGAGGATACCATCTTGTTCCAATAATCTTACCCCTCGAATGATGAGAGGGTACACAGATGCAATAGATTGCAATCCAAGTTGCGAGTGAAAGGAATACTTTTCGAAAGATTTATGACCAGGAAGTCAACAAGATAAATAACATTTCCCAAGTAAGGTTCCCTTATAATTTGACAGTTAGATTTTGAATGAAGAAGGGAGTTTTGAGAACCTTTCTTGATATAAGTATTAATAATAAGACTCCGAAATAATTTACTTAATATTCGAAGGTCGAAGATAGTATTTAAATGAAATGAATCGCTTTTGAAACGAGTTAGAGGAATTAAATAAATATTCCAAAGAATATTTATTAAGGTATAAATATTGAAGGAATAATCTTAATATGAAATATTACTCAGAATGATTCTTGAGTAAATATTCACAAATAATATTCATAAAATAATTAATGAATATTTAAATTAATAATACTTATCGAATAAATAAAACTCGCATGAATATTCAAAATAATAGTTAGATGATGATCAAATGAATATTTGAAATAATATTTAATAAATAGATCATGAATAAATTCCAAAGGAATATTCGAGATAATATTCGATAAATGAATCAACTTAAAATGAATATTGGAGAATAATATTCATTGAATAAATAAAGTTTAATTGAATATTCGAAACAATATTCGAAAGAAATATTCGAAATAATACGCGATGAATGAATATTCTATAGGTAAATAATGGAAAGATATTTACTTAAATATTCTTCCCCGAAATAATCAGGATATATCAAGATGTACTAACTCCCGGTCTATATTCGAAGAATAAGATTCAAATGCCCTTCACTTAAGGGTCTTAACCATATCCGGCTTATAACCGATATATTATCTATCTAGGTTATAAGCAAACATTTAAATCAGGGAACAGGTATTACAATAGAACTTGAATGTAGGCATGCATGCTGTGGCATATGTATAACCGAAAGCATATATATTCACAACAACAGCCTTTAAAAGGGATTTGAAACTTGCCTAGTAATCGGGTACGAGTAGGGGTAGTGGTAGTGTGTCCCGGGTCAGCTCGGTGATCTATAAATAGTCAGAATATTCGAGATTAATCACTTAACACTTTTTAAAAGTCTAAGCATCAACTTAAGTCAAAACACGTTTTCGAATTATCTCGTTATACACCTTTTAGTGTAACTCTTTTTATCACCGATACGATCCGACATTTGTTCGTTATTAAGACATGTCATCATACTCACACTTGGTATATACTTAAGTCGTATAAGTTCTAAAGTCGGTCGATTACGAACCAAGATTATACCTCGAGTTTTATCGCTCGTTTTCTAAGTTATAACCAACGTTATACTTTTAAGGGGTTCGTTCGCATTTTTAACCTTGATTCAAACATTTTTATAAAATCGAAAAACGATCCGTTTCACATGAGGTTTTCTCTAACACCTTCCTTTCTATCTCTAGTATTTAATTACCATGATTCGCCACTGACTTACATATTTTACGAGGGTTCAATTTTAGTTACGAACTCTCGTTTACGGTTTCGAACTACTTTTAGTAAATCGGCCATAAATCCTAAACCGTAAGTCCATTTCACACGATATTTATATCAAAACGAAGCTTGGAACATTATCTATCTTATCATGGTAGAATATGAAGCTAGGAAGTGGATTACTGCTACTGTCAAACATGATTACTAAGTGTTAACGAATTTTCAGCATTACGACGGCTATAAATCGAGCGTTTCAAAAATCATAACGATTTTAAATCTCAACAAGCCACACCGGGCATCTCAACAACTTACATACATGATTTGCATTTAAACAAGTCCAAGAACATCATGCTTTATAATAATAACCATCATGCTACCAAAATCACTAAATCACTTAACTAATCATGCTTTAACCTTAACATAACCATAACTAAGCTATATCTATCATAAACATGCTTAAATCTCAAACAAGAGTTAGGGTTTCAAGAGGTTATACCTTCCTTAGAGAGTGATATAGCCTTACTAAGCCTTGTATGGTCCTTAAGAGTGCTTAAGCTTGCTAGATCAATCAAAAGAAATCAAGAAAACAAAGTTAGATCTTGGAGAACACTATTCATGCCCCTCTTGAATGATTTATTTGAAAATGGAAACAAAGGAATTTGAAGCTCAAACTTCTTGGAGACTACTTTTGTGAATTATAGAACTCACCATAAAAATTACAAGATCAAATGATGGTTGGAAGTGGAATTTTGGTCTTGGAATTAGCCAAAAAGGCCGAATGGAGGAGACAAGAGAGAGTTTTATATGTTCTTGTGGTTTTGCTTGGAATAATGCATAAAGTGGATGACATTTAGATAATATCTCATCCTTGGTTGAATTATTAAAGTGATGATGCACTAAGTGATGTATTTTGCAAGCCAAGTGTTGTGTTTTGGATGGTTCTAAGCTAACTACATGGTTTGCTTTCTAAGTACTAGTTCCTTTTCCTAAGTGTGCTAGTTACATGAGTCCACTTGGTTGCTAGATATTTTCCTCTGCTAGTTACATGACTCTTGCTTCCTCTGCTTGTTTCTTTTGTCCGGTTATTGCTCGTTTCGATTGATCGTTCATAGGAATATCTCACGGATTTCTAATTAGGGTTTTACCGGAAACCTTCTTAATATTAATACTATCATTCTCCATCTTTCTTACTAACTTTCGAATTTAAATTCCTTAAATCCCTTTGTTAAATCCTTAAGTCTATCAGTGTCCAGGGAATTCTCGGAGAAAATAAAAGTGCGGTTTTTCAGAATCCGACAGCCTTTACATACACTTAATTTCCCCCTGGATCACTAATACGAACTCGGAAATCCGTTCCGAATACTTCTATATAGCGTCATCTAATAATATTCTCATTTCCACCAAAAACACTATTCACTCTTTATTCCCTACATTTATGACAATGTCCTTGTTCTCTCTTGGGCGTTCCTTAACCCTTTCACGGAACCACTGGACTAATCGTTATCGATCTGGATGACATGAGAATATTCTCCTGCTTGGAATTGCCATATCTTATTCCCCTAGGAGATAGATTATTCTTATCTAAGTTGTCAACCATTAGCATTCTTCAAGACATATAAATATTTGAATCCAAATCCATTCATTCATTCACAAGATCAACTATTACATCGTAGCCGTAACCACTATTTATTCTTACATCATTATATAATAGAAAGCTTTAATTCTATCCAAAATCTGGGTTCTGACACAGACTGCGCCAGAATTCGCTGGAAAATTACTAATTTGCCCTATTCGAATTCTAATTGTATTCTAGGCAGTTTCTTGCACCTAAATCGAATTCTACTTGTATTCTAGGCAGTTTCTTGCACCTAAATCGAATTCTACTTGTATTATAGGGTATTTTCTTGTAGGGCAAGACTTCTACGGGCTATTCAAACATATCCTACCATTGTAATTTGTATCATTAATTATCGTTACATATCATAACTTAGAATTGCAAGGGAGAAAAGGGGAGAAAGATTCAACGCTCGTGATAAGCAACGGATCTAGATCTACTTCATCTTTTGTATTCTTTTCTTAGGCGCTATTCTGGATTCTAGATTTGTTTTCTCAACTCTTTGTATGGTTGTGCTTCATGTGTTTAGATGCATCGCGAACATCTAATTTGTTAATCTCTTGCGAAACGAGAGTGGATCTTGAGATTTAGAACTTGCCAGGCTAGCATAGGATAGGTTGATGTTTTAACATCATGATTTTTAGCGTAAATATAGATATTATGCTGCCCTATATGATCTTAATGGATGACTTGTGCTTAAACCGTTATGTTTTAAAATCTTATAGAGATATAGGGTCTAAACATAATTGGTGTCTATTCATCTTCTATCTCTTTTGTGGATGTATGTTTAGTTTGGTATTCGTATACTGAGAAGTAACGAGTACTTGTTTCGTGTTGTCTGATCAGATTTCAAAACCATCACATGTATTGATTAAAGGCATCAACTCTAAGTGAAGTAGATAATGAAGTTAGAGTCCCATGTTTATTCTCTTATAAGTAATTCAGTTTAATTCTCGTTAGTTGTTCATTCTTAGTTGATAATTTGCATCTTAGTTACTTTAGTTAATTAAAACCCCAAATTGTTATTTGTCTTAGCAGTGAATTAAAACCATACATTGTTGAATAGGTGCATTAACTGAATATAAACTTAACCAGATCTCTGTGGAACGAACTTGAATTATATTACTTGTGACCACGTACGCTTGCGTGATTTAGTGCAAAAAAGTTTTTGGCGCCGCTGTCGGGGATCATCGGTGTTTTATTTTTAGTTTATGTGCTTGTCATCAATGGTCGTTAAAGTTCACTGACTCGGATTAGTTACTTACCTATCTTGTTTAGTTTGGTGTGTTTCAGGTACTTGAGTGTTTGAAAATGGCAGGCAAGGAGTTGCCATGGTGGGCATATTCGAGGACATCCATGCCTCAGCAATGTGAGCAATTTTTAGGCGTTCATAAGACCTCACAATATTGTTACTATGAAGGAGTTGATCCATATGTCACTTATGAGGAACAACCATATTTTCAATACCATCCTCAACAGTACCAGCAAGATGTTCCAAATATGTCAAATTTCTTTGGTAGTGAAGAGTTTCACCATCAGCAACCTACTCCTACTTTTCAGTCAGATGAGGTTGATGTTATGGAGGAGATTAGGATGCTTGCGAAGAGTAATGAGGGGTCTATCAAATCTTTGGAGACACTAGTTGCTCAAGTTTCGAGTGCCTTGGAACAAGAGAAACAGCAATTCATACTAGAGGCAATTCCAGAAAATAACGGTGACTTGGAGCAAGGTACTGCATGCATAATTGAGGAAGACAAATTCCAAGGTGAGGTGAGCGTTCACAAGCCATGTGAGGAATTTGATCATGCTAGTATGGTGGATGATTTGGAAAGGGCATTATTTGGGATAGACACTGGTTAGCTACACAAATTTCAAGAATTGGCATGTGCGTACCAAGAGGCTGATGACCATGGGAAAGATGCAGGTCTTCTACTTGTCTCAGAGTATAAAGATGGAGGTAGCGCATTAGATCCAATGGAGGAAGTTCTCTTTGAGGAACGAAAGGCTTCAGCAACTTACATTTACCCTCCTTCATTATATTCATAATTTGCCCTATTCGAATTCTAATTGTATTCTAGGCAGTTTCTTGCACCTAAATCGAATTCTACTTGTATTATAGGGTATTTTCTTGTAGGGCAAGACTTCTAGGGGCTATTTAAACACATCCTACCATTGTAATTTGTATCATTAATTATCGTAACATATCATAACTTAGAATTGCAAGAGAGAAAAGGGGAGAAAGATTCAACGCTCGTGACAAGCAACGGATCTAGATCTACTTCATCTTTTGTATTCTTTTCTTAGGCGTTATTCTGGATTCTAGATTTGTTTTCTCAACTCTTTGTTTTATTAATATTACTTCTTCTTTCTTTCATACTTTGTTTTATATCATGTTTTCATCAATTTCCATGGCGACAAGAGGTTCAATTATGAACTAATCGTTGTCATGGGATTCTAACGGATTTATCTCTGTAGCTTAGTAGTTTGATTGCTTTAAAGATTTATGTGTGGTGAATTCTTGATATCCTTGTATGGTTGTGCTTCATGTGTTTAGATGCGTCGCGAACATCTAATTTGTTAATCTCTTGCGAAATGAGAGTGGATCTTGAGATTTAGAACTTGCCATGCTAGCATAGGATAGGTTGATGTTTTAACATCATGATTTGTAACGGGGCATCATCGTCCAACTCCATCTCCTATAGTAATAATATATATGTATACATGCATAATTTAAACAAGTTAAGTTATGTTAGTCCTAGTAATCTATCGCGGAAGGAAAACCTAAACTTATAATCACACCCTACATCTATCACTCTTGAATCCTAATTGTATCTACTTTTTTTATTAGTGATCCTAAATTCCTGGCTTGTTTTAGTGACCAAAACCCGTAGCTCTGATACCAACCTGTGACGCCCTCCCGACCTGGGGCCCAAATGGGAGGGTCACTGACACACTCTAGATGCAAACACCCTAAAAGTAACTATAAATATAACAAGCTGACTTGCCCCAACTCTACTATCCAAGATCTTTCACATGTAATGGTATGAAACAAGCAAGCCATCGTTTAACTAATTAATATTACAAACCTGAATTAAAAATATAATATTATTACAAACCAAAGTTCTCAAAAGTTCTACTCCTAGTTCTCACAACTAAATAATGATCTCCTCACTGAGCTGTTATTGCATCTACCTCGGGAGCTATCTCAAAACGAACCAACTCAGGGCCACGGTAAGTACGCTTCCTTGCAGTTTGGATTGTACGAACCATGATTCTTAGATTACTATCAAAAGGGTTGGACAAAATAATAATTAGCCAACGCTCAGCAAGTAACTAAAGATCTCAACTGAAAACAGTATAACAGGGTACTTCAACTGACGACAGTAATTCAAGATATGACATAAGTATCCTGGAAGTAGTAAAAACAATACTGATATTTGGTAATGATAGGGTATCAACTGATAATCAGGATAGCAATAGATATTTCAAAACTGTGTAAAGTAATTGACATTTCAATCGGTAAACCAATTTCATTTCATAGTAAATTAAAAGTAATCATCACTTTAAGAAATCTGATTGGAGGTTTTTATTTCATAACAGACAGTACGGGTGATCAGCCCATAAAGTCCCCATACCGGACACAGAGTCCCTCTGGACATTAATCCTCTCATTAGGATAGCTCGGGTTCCCAAGAGGCAACACATTGGCCTATAAAGGTGTCGAATTGGACAGACCAGAACTACACTAATACATACACAAACCGACGGAACCAGCATTACCCGTTCGTCCCGTCTCTCCAATCATCAAGAATCCGTGGAAACCATTTAGACGGAGTTCGTAACATTTTATTACTTAATCCTTTAAAAAAAACCCTTACTTCGAAGTTCCCTCGACTCTCTGATAACAAATCAGCCCAGTCTAAGTAACTTCAAAGTATTTTAAGAAAACAACTCATTTTGATTTGCAATGATAAAAGTAGGGTTTGACTAGGTTTTATGACATCAATGAAAATAGGGATACAAGTCTGAATCAAGATGATATAGATTCAAAGGTATCAAGGCAATTGATCAGATTTCAAGTTTAAGGAATAATATTAAAGGCAATTAAGTTCTTGGATCAGTGTTTAGCCGATTAAGAAGTTTATGTGTTTTAGGGTCAACATATGTCAAACTGGACACGGACATAGGTCAAGTAGAACACTGGTTTATCTGTCAGTCAATATGGTTTAATTATAACAAGCTGTTTGACATATAAGGTGAAGAAGAAATTAAAAAGAATTATGCTGTTTTAGCGTTTACAATTTATGAAACAGTCGTGGACAGAATTCTGGTTGCATGAATAGATAGGTTAAGCAAGATTGATGATTAACATGGTATAAGATAGGCATGCTTGAATTAACAGGATATATCAGTTCAGGAATGTAAACTTCAAGAAAAGACAGAGTTACTTGCCTCCGGTAGAATGCAACAGCTCAATAGCTCAACCTACTGATACTCAACCTTAGCCTTTCCTTTTGCTAGGGCCTACGTCCTTCTTATCTACTTATACCAGATATACTTACCAAATAACTTTCTACAATCAGGTAAGCACATAATCACATAGTATCTCATACAATCACATAAGTCACTTAGGCACTTAGCACGTAATACCTGTTTAACTTGTAATCGACTTATACTATAGACTTTACGATTTATAATTCTAACGAAAATCGGGCAGAGTTTCCTCTGTTTATAGGACTATCCCGTCGGATTATAACCGACTCAAATCATAATTCAAACCGATGGATTATAAATCCACCTACACTTCCCAATGGATTATATATCATAACAATCATACTATATACCACTTATCTCAATTCAAAGTCACTAATTCAATTAGCATCGATTATCGAATAAAATCACTAAATTACATGAACTATATCACCGACTCATATAACCAAACTTTTAATCTAAAATTTGAATACTTAGCTCATATAAATACTGAAAATCACACTAAACCTATAATCAAAATCGTCTAACACATAATTATGAAAATCAATTTTTAATTACTATCCAAAATTGTGGAAATTCGAATAATTCCAATTAATTATTAAAAATTCGAATTAATCTCTAATAAACCACAAAAATCATATGATTCCCATTTTAATCAAGAATTCGAGTTATTGACTAATTATAAATTCTGAAAATTATACTTAGCAACAATTTATCAAGGTTATCTTTTAATTACTATATTAATAATTTATAAAAATTCGAGTATTTCATGAAATATACACAAAAATTTGAATTACATACAAATAATTCAAATCTCTACACATGCAGCTCTATAAATTCATATAACACATAAATAAAATTCTGCACTTACAACACATATCAAGAGCATCTATAATTACAAGAATCAATACTTAAAAATTCATATTTATACATATATTAATTCGAATAAAACTCAAGAACACAAAAACCTTACATGCAATTCAAAATTCACATTTAACAAGCATATATATATACAAATGATGCTACATAGCCACAAGATCACCACCTCCGGCCAACTACTCGCCGGAAACCGTAGTTGGTGATGTGGGTTTTTACCAATTACTCAAAAACAACTCCAAATCTCTCCAAACCTTTGTTATTATCTATAATTAACACAATAGAGACTCAACATCATCACCACAATGATTGCATGTTAGAGATGAATTATACCCATATAAATATATACATACAGTCGCATATATATACATATAATCCATCTCAAAACCTCACCAAATTAATAACTAAACATAAAATGGAAATAAAATTCGTTTAAAATGGTAATCTGGCAAAAAGCTAAAAATCTATTTTCTTTTAAAATTCGTTTTTAATCAATTTAAAATCGAAATAAAATAGGAATTTAATATAAAAATTACTTTTAAAATTCTAGAATAAAATTTATGAAATTACAAGGCTCCCCATATTTTTAAAATAATTTTGGGCTCAAAAATGAATTTTATATGAATTTTCGAAATAAAGGCTCTTTAAAAGAAATAAAGCTTTTTAAATCATTTTAAAATATCAAAGCTCACAATTAAATATTCACACCAATTTTAAAAACTAAATCACATCTCAAAGATGATAATGCAAAAGATTTCATGATTTAAATCGACTCCAATGATTTTATATGATTTTCGGAAGATTAAAAAGGCACTTAAAAAATAGTTTTAATGCTCCAAAAATATAAATAAAATTCTACGAGCATATACGACATATACCAATCATTATATAATTAAATAATCATGTTTTCACACATATCTTGACTTCACAAAATATATTCATCATATATTTCACATATTTTCCACATTTAATGATTAAATAAATACTTATAAAATTGTAAAAAATTCTAGGTCGTTATAATAGGAATTTGACATTAACCATTCTGGAAAAACTCCAGGTTGCTGTGAAGGCACTTTATCTTCACCTTCACTCTCATCTTTAGAATAGTCAAAACAGGTACCAGCTTTAGGAGACATGTTAGTGATGGCTTCTTTGGCCCTCTGTATAGATTCTGTTGTGTGCACTATCAGCCTCCTCATTGCCCTGTTTAGCCAGAGTGTCATAGGCTGGCACAGGGTGAGTAAAGGTTTCAGCCCCAAGAAAAATGCTATCAATGACTTGTTGATAGTTTTGTTGATAGGCACTTTCTCTAGAAGCATCATCAACCTCCATTGACTCATTAGCAATGGTTGCTTCCTCTACCCTTATGTCCCATGTACCTGCTTTTCTCTCATTTTCTCTCTTTTCTTGCATCAGGGGCTCCCCCTAGCTCACACCTCTCACACCCTCACCTTCACCTACTAAGGTGGAACCCTCATGCTCTCCTTTTGCCATGCTGGAAGAAATAGCATGCCTCTCACTCTCATTCTCTCCTTTTCCCTGCTCACATGGCAGCCTCTCACTCTCAGTATTTACACTCCCTTCCCTCAATCCTAGAAGTGTTTGAACAACTATTGATTCATCCACTATAGTTGCAGTATGCTCAAATAAGTGAGCAAACTGACTTAAAGAAAATCAGTTATGGTATGAATGTTGATCAACGGATGTAGGATATCCGTTGATGCTATATTTGTGACTATCAACGGATGTCTGCTGCTAGGTACATCTGTCGATGGACGAATACCTGTCAACGGGTGAATGATATTCGTTGATGAAGGTAAAGAAATAGCAGTTGAAGGGAAAACTATGGTTGAATCTGTGTAGATTAATTTTAATTGAGAAGGTACAAAATCAATCATAATGTTAGAAAAATAGGTTGTTGGCCCAACAAATCATCTAAAAGATGATGGCCAACAGGTTCTGAGATTGGCTCCTCTCTCAAAGTTAAAGAGGGAGAATCAGTTTGTAATGTGGTGATCATGTCCACATCCAAAGAAAGAGTTGGTGAGTTTGGTGTTTGTGGTGTTTCAATGTGAAGATGGGGCAGTGACTCCACATTTACTAAAGCCACATCAAGCTGATTTTGGGAAGGCTTAATCACTATGGATTGAGCAGTGTGTATGCCCTGTGCACCCAAAGTAGTCTTTGGTTTCTTCTTTCTTACAAAGGTCTTGGTTGGTGATGTTTGGCTTGTAGTGTCTCTCACCCTCTTGTGCAATGTTCCTGGTTGGGAACTCTTTTCAATACAGCACCCTGTTGAGAGGATGCTGCTAGGGATGTATTTAATTTCATTTCAACACTCACAACCTTTTGGGAGGTTGCAGTGTGGCTTGGCTGGGACTCACTCACCTCTCCAACCTTATCCTTATGGTTTTCTTAATTTTCATCCCTTCCCTCACCTCTCACTACCACCTAGGCACTCCCCTCAAAAGGTTTGGTAGTTTTTACAACAAGTGCCTTTTGTGAGACACTTGAGGTGGCTTTCTTAGACTTGGATTTGGATTTCTGTTTGGTTGCTTGGGTAGGAGGCTGTGGGAAACTTACAGCAGCCTCCATAGCAACACTAGAAGGAAAATAAGTTTGAGATTGAAAGAGAGAAGTTAGAGATAGTTACCTCAATAGTTGGTAAATATATCAATTTCACCTCAGAGTTGAGGTTCATTCGAATTAGGTCACTAAGAACCCATTTCTCTTGAACCCAACAGGTGAACCTGCTTGCTGGCTGCTCAAGTACTATATTATTCTTAGAAACATGGTTAGCTAACAACATTAAGAATCTAGCAACATAAATGTTGTTACTCCTAGTTTCTTTCTTTCCCAATTTATCACCAATTTCGTTTAATACTAAAGCACCAAAATTATAGAATTTATCATTCAAAAACATGTAAAGCATGGTAAGCAAAGCAGTAGTAACAACATCAAAGTTAATTATTTTACCATAAAACACTTTGATAAAACAATAATTAAAACAATAAAATCGAAACCCAATTGCAGGATCCATGCAAAACAAGACGTTTAATTCGTAGTTATGACGTTTACCTTAAAATGAAGCTTTAACAAATTGATGACAGATGGAGGTCCAAAGCAATCACCACGCAATCCTCTTCGAGATCTACATTGCCAAAGTAGTCCACACGAACGCTTAATCGTCCAACGATCACCGGAGCCGGTACTAGCCGAAGAACCTGCTTCTCTCTCTCTCTAGCCTCTCAAAAATTTTTCTCTAAAAATGAATTGCAAACGTGTGTCCCTAAACAATACATCATAATGTATTCATAGGGAAGAGAGATTGGGCTAAACCCTAAATCGAATTGGGCTTCTTCAAACCCATTCTGATTTGGTTTCAATATTAAATTCGAATTCTATTTAATTATAATTAAGACCAGCTCAATTAATTAAATATCCAATTTCGACTTTAATAATTTAATTTATATTCGTAATGTAAATTAAAACTCCTTTTAAACGTTCTTATTGTGTAACCCTTTAGGTTATTATTACGTTGGCAATAATTTTAGTATCCAATAATAAAATTATAAATAATGAGCGGCATCTAGTAATACATCATTGCTACCTAAGTAATAATAATAATTGGTGATCCAATTAAACCTTTTGTGATTAATGTTTTCGTGTAATATAATCCCTTTAACCAAATATTATAAATTAAACTCGAGGCATGTTATTAGTCATCCTCTTCAACGTTTAATCTGGATTTCCTTGATCAATGAGTAGACTATTAAAACAAATCAATATTTGAGCATGGCCATGCATTTTCATAGTCTCACTCAATCAAGAGGCCAATAATATCTCTCCTAATAATAGGAGGGTTAAATCCTATATCTATCATTCATATTTCTCATACGACTCATAATATACCCGATGTCCACTTTTATCATCACCCGGTCAAAGGTAACTTTTAATGTAGTCAGAGTATATTAATCCTCGTATAGAAATATAATGATCTCAAGTCTAAGGATCATTACACCATTATCACTGTGAGTCTTTCTAATGACATTATCAACATGTAGAATCTCACGTGGGTTAATCCAGTACCATGTAGAATATTACGTGCACCTATGTTCTTGACTTTAGTATCACTATACCTATGACCAATGAGATGTGGTCATCCGTCAATAAACATACTAATCTTTATGTATTATAATTGTCCCATATTAATAATGCTCGATTATGGATATTTATGAATATAAACACTATCCATATAATCTCATTTTTAAGTCACATACTTAAAGATATATAATACATGTTCTATATTCCAAGGACATTTATTACTCTAATATTTATATCGCAGTAATTTAAGACATAATAAATTAATGTAGAATATTCCAAAGAACATAATCATCTTATAACAAAATAGTCTTTCCTAGAAGCACAACTACATTGTCTCTAGGGCACTAACACTATCAATCTCCCACGTGCACTAGAGCCAATCGCCCACATATCTAATACCCATGGAACTACTGTGACCTTCGTGCTTCTGCTATGACAAAGCCTTAGTCAGTGGGTCCGCAACATTATCATTAGTATGCACTTTACATATATGTATATCTCCTCTCTCATTTATTTCTCGAAGAAGGTGATATCTCCTAAGTATACGCCTTTCCTTGGAATGGGACCTTGGTTCCTTAGCCTGCGCAATGGCTCCAGTGTTATCGTAATACAGATCAACTGGATCTGCGATCGATGGAACCACACCAAGTCCTGTAATAAACTTCCGAATCCAAATAGCCTCTTTGGTTTTTTTCACCGGCAGCAATATACTTAGCTTCCATTATAAAATCAGCTATTGTCTTTTGCTTCGAACTTTTCTAGCTTACAGCACCTACATTTAGACAAAATACGAATCCAGACTGGGACACAGAATCGTCCCTATCTGTCTGGAAACTAGCATCAGTGTAACATCTTACAACCAGCTTCTCATCTCCTCCATATATCAAGAACGAATCTTTAGTCCGTTTAAGGTACTTAAGAATATTTTTGACAACTTTCCAGTGACCGTCACCTGGATTAGACTGGTACCTGCTCGTCATGCTCAAAGCATATGAGACATCAGGACTAGTACATATCATTGCATACATTATAGAACCAATTGCCGAAACATATGGTACTTTAATCATACGGTTCGTATCATCTGATGATTTAGGACAGTTTTCCTTTGAGATCGTTATCCCATGAGACATTGGGACACATCCCCTATTTGCCTCTTGCATCCCAAAATAATGCAACACCTTGTCAATGTATGTACTCTGACTTAAGCCGATTAATCTTTTAGATCTATCTCTATAGATCCTGATCCCTAAGATATAGGTAGCATCGCCTAAGTCTTTCACCGAGAAACTTTTTCCCAACCATGTCTTCACAGCCTGTAGAGAAGGAATGTCATTCCCTATTAGTAATATGTCATTTACATATAATACTATGAATGCCACATGGCTCTCACTAACCTTCTTGTAAACACATGGTTCATCCTCATTTTATATGAAGCCAAACTCCTTGACTGTTTCATCAAAACGGATGTTCCATCTCTTTGAGGCCTGCTTCAATCCATAAATGGATCGTCGCAACTCATAAACCATTCTAGCAAACCTTGAATCTACAAAACCCTCAGGTTGTGTCATGTACACATCCTCTTCTAAGCTCCCATTTAAGAAAGCAGTCTTTACATCCATTTTCCATATTTCATAGTCATAATAATCTGCTATCGCAAGCAAAATCCTGATGGATTTGACCATAGCTACCGGTGAGAAAGCTTCATCATAGTCAATACCATGAATTTTCTTGAAACCTTTCGCCACTAGTCTTGCTTTGTAGGTCTGTAAATTTCCATCCATGTCAGTTTTCTTCTTGAAAACCCACTTGCACTCTATGGGTTTTACCCCATCAGGTGGTGCAACCAAAGTCCATACTTGGTTTTCATACATGGAATCCATCTCAGATTTCATGGCCTCCAGCCATCTCTCAGAATCTTGACTATTTGTAGCATCCTTGTAGGTAAGAGGCTCATCGTTATCTATAAGTATCACATCGCCACTTTGAGTCAGGAAAAATCCATAATATCTCTCTGGCTCATGGCGAATCCTACTAGATCTACGAACAACCTGTGTTTCTTGAGCAGTATTGTTCTCAACATCTTGAGTCTCATTCTGCTCATGTTCCAACTCTGGTTCAACATTATCTTGTAGTTCTCGATCCTCATCGAGTTCTATTGTCCTCCAACTGTTTTTCTTAGAAAGCAGTTCTCTGTCTAGAAACACAGCCGTTCGAGCAACAAACACTTTGTTCTCAGAAGGTTTATAAAAATAATACAATTTATTCTAATGGGTATCCTACAAAATTACATTTATCTGATTTCGATCCTAGCTTATCAGAGACCAAGCGCTTCACAAACGCTTCACATCCCCAAAATTTCATAAATGACACGCTATTACGTTTATCAGTCCATATCTCATATGGTGCCTTTTGAACCGATTTTGAAGGAACCCAGTTTAGTATTTGTAAGAACCATGAATATTTAATTTATAAAATTACTGTTTAGGTGAACGAGGACGAAAATATTTTATGCATTTTATTCGAGGTTGATGAGTCGATATGCTAAGTACGTTATTGCTCGAAAAATTTTCGTATGTGGCTAGTATTTGATATGTGTTATTAAATTTGGAACAGAAGTTTTTTGTTAATTCGTGAAATCAGTTCGTTTTATTCGATAAATACCATTTTTTTTAAAATCCCTGGGGCTTCGATTTTAAATCGATCCACATTATTATTCATCCGATAAATCTCAAAACATTCGCAAATTGTATTTTTATTCATTTTATAAGTTCTATAAATTTTCAGTATTTAATTCGATATTTTTTTCACGAAAATATTTCATTCGTGTCGAACCCATAAATTGTGCTTTTAAGACTAATTATCAGCTAATGCACATGATCTTATCCTTAACCAATCCACATCTTATCTCCCAGCCAATCTGATTGCATCCATCTGTCCCAATCAAAAACACAGCTGATAATTATCTTTATAAAATTTTAATTTTCAAGAAAAATAAATAAATATTAATTTCAAAGTGTTCTTGAGGATTAAACCCTCTGTTGAAGGTGATTTTGAGCTCCGTTTTTTACGTTCGAATAATCAAATCGAAGCTTGGGATCTCTATTTTCGTAATCTATAATTAAATCATGCCCAGGTAATTTCCATGAATTTATATAAATTTTAGTTTATAATTTTGAATTTTAGGGTTTATGTGCATAAAAATTAGGGCTTTTTGATTCTTGGAATTTTTGTTCAATCTGATGCTTCCTTGAGCTTATTGAAGTTCCGTGGAGTAGTTTGGTATGTTAAACGCAAGATTTGGTTAGGTATTAAGTAAAGTCGAGTTTGGGGTATTTGGCCAATTATAAAACGAATTCGTTCTTCACGTACGTTAGTTTTCCATGTAAATAATGTTAGGGGAAAGATTGGTGACATCTTCAGCTACGTTTTGATATGTAGAACACTAAGTTTGGTTCTAAATTAAGCAAAATCGTTATTTTGGTGGAATAATCATGGGTTCTGTCGGTCTTGACCGGTTTGGGATGAGTGTGGTTCGTTTTGATTGTTTGTTATGTGTTGTAGACTGTCCAGCAGTGCTAAATCGAGACCTAGGTGCAAAAAGGTTGCAAAACTGAGTGAAAATAGGTGAATTCAGAGGGGAGTTGGCTCGCCGGAATTGTGCTGGCCGGCCGGAATCTGGCAATGTCGCCGGAAACTGGGTTCTTCGGG
This sequence comes from Saposhnikovia divaricata, assembly GCA_036435485.1. Classification (NCBI taxonomy): domain Eukaryota; kingdom Viridiplantae; phylum Streptophyta; class Magnoliopsida; order Apiales; family Apiaceae; genus Saposhnikovia; species Saposhnikovia divaricata. The sequence continues at coordinate 43,229,734 of CM071601.1, forward strand.
AAGAATATGTTCTTGATTTTTTTATTCTTTTTCTTTTATTGTTTTGATTTGATCTGTTTTAACCAGCAGTAAAAAAACGGGAGAGGTTTTAACTTTTACTGTTATCTTAACAGCAAATGTTACTTTTATTTAAATTTTACTTTTATTCATAAATTATTTTATTATTTATTTAAAAATCTGAATTTCTATTTTTAAAATTCAGAAATTAATTACAAAAATCAAGATTTAAATTCGGAATTATTTTTGAAAATGATTTATTTATTTATTTTAAGTTCAAAATAATTAGGAATTAAATACTTTTAATTATTTTAACTAATTTCAAATAATGATTTATTTAATTCAATTCTTTGATAAATGTAATTATTTATCAAATAATTTTATTAATTAGTTATTAGTTGATGTTAATTAATTTAATTAGAACTATTTAATTCTTAATCGATTTATTCAGGTTTTAAAGATCTAAAATGATTTTAAAATAGTAGAAAATTGATTAAAAATCCAGAAAATATTTTAAAAATATTTTTAAATATTCTGAGGTGGATTTTATTTAAAAACCAAGAGTGAAAATGGTTTTAAAAATATTTCTCGGGTTCAGTCAACTATTGGAGCGAGTTATATGGGCTGTCATGTGAGAATTACGTGTTTAAGTGCCATGTGGATTATATGTGTTGACTGTTAGCAAGTCTAAGTTGTTTTATATATGTGACTAATTTGACCTAATTAAATTATAGAGTCGAGTCAGAGAGATAGAGGCAAGGCTAAGGCTAAGTGGTTGTCATACGAATAGACATTAAAAGCTTTTGTATACCAGGCAAGTGTTTTCCCTTCACTTCTTGTTCAAGTGAAAGTTATTTTAATTCTTCTGATTATGTTGTTATCCCATTTATTGTCCAACTCGTCGATATTTATTGTTACTATTATTTATTCAATTATCACCCTAATTATTGTCGAACTCGTCGACATTTATTCTTATTGTTGTTTATCCAGTTATCACCCCACTTACTATATCGATTCCGTTGATATCTAAGACAGACTATTGATTCCTTTATTCGACTAGTTAAGTTGTTATTCTGGAACATGAATGTTCCGGATTGTTGATTGATAGAGGATGTCGATTGTTCCGACACCTAGTGCGTTGGATATAGAATTGGAATGCTTTCGGATGTCCCTTCGGGGAGACCATATTATGGTCAACGGAAGTCCCTTCGGGGAGACCAGTTTAATGGTCAGATGTTGAGGCCAATGTGTGCCGTGGATCCACTTAGAGGGACTTTGCTGTGTGCATTATCCGGGGTTAGTGTGGGCCTGATCAGCCGCCTAACTCCACTGATTTTTTTAAAAATAAAAATCCAATTCTAATCTAATGACAGAACTTGAGTTGTTTCATATTCAGATCTTTACCGTATTTGTGAGGTTATCCGGTGCTTGATGATATTTATATCAGCTTATGCTTTTGATACACTGTTATTATTCTTGCTGAGCATTATTGGCTCACTCTTGCTTTGTGACATTTATTTTTTCAGCTAAAATTGAGGATGTCTAGGAGGAGTGGTTCAGTTGGCAGAGGAGACCGTCGTGTGGTTGTACTACCACAGGTAGTTACTAAACTAGTTGTATCTTATATGCTTTTGGGTTGTCAAACAGATAAATTTTAAAGTTGGCTGTAAAATATTTTAAATTCAGACTTGGGATGTAATAACTATATTTAGTAGCTTGTTTCAGACCATGGCTTGTATGAGATCTTGGTTATGGGGTTGTCCTTTTATATTATATCATATTATTATGCATCTGCACAGGAATGTTTATATTATATTGAGGTTAGGGGTCCCAGATCTGTACCTCGGATCTGTGGGACGCCACAGTTGGTATCAGAGCTACAGGTCATGGTCACTGAAACAACTAGGTGGAGAGTCTGGGGTAGAGTGGTAGTAAGAGTTAGGATTGTTTTGCAAAAGTTTAGTATATCTTATTATTAGGTGTTTATGATATTGCAGCCCCCTAGTTCGAGTTCAGATCCCGATCAGGTCGAGGATCCAGTAGGAGCAGATTCAGTACCACAGTCGGTACCATTGAGATGCATACACCCGTCTGTAGGTTCCCAGAGCTCGGTTAACGGGCTAGCTTATCGATATACCCCGTTACCTATTTCGTACTACGAGTACGAGAGAGTAGTTAGAGAGAGGGAGTTCCTTCGGGGTCAGATTGCAAAGATGTAGACTCTTAGAGCGATAGAGACAGGCTTAGCTAGAGATTGAGATAGGGTGATGACAGAGCTAGATGGGATTTGGAGTCGTTTACGGGCGATCAGGACTGTCATTGCGACACGGACATAACACATGCCTAACTATGAGCCTGCGGCCCTTACACATCGGGAGACTTTAGCATTGGTGATGGCGGATCTGGATAGCATCCTTGGACCAGCCCAGTAGGTGAGGATCAGATGATCAGTGATGTTCAGGATAGGATGATGACACATATTGTACATAGAGGCATAGTATAGTAGTAGTAGTACATCAGGGCTTAAAGTACACCCAGTTTTGTTGTAGATATCTATTATACTGTGACTATTTGCTAGCAGTCTTTCCTTTTGAGTATTGTATTGTACCTCTATCGAAGCGTTGTTCTTACGCTTGTACCTAATATATATATATATATATATATCATAACCACTTTTGCAGAATTGTTGTTAAATTCCTTTTACATATTGTCATTTACATTTGAGCACTGTAAGAACCCTAATTTTTGGTAATATTTTCTTTTATATAATATCATATGACATTGTCAATTTGGAACCTTTTTAGTCATCCCTGTTGTTTAATGGAATTGATTGTCTGAGAAACTATATTGTTACATTCACTATGTAAGATAAAGGAAAGATTGTTGAAGGCAAGAATCTTATTGTTAGTAAGATTTATAAAACTTGGGACTTGAGAGTTATTGGAGTATTAAAAGATTTATTAGGAATTATGACGAGGAATTATGGGTATTCGAGGAATTTACACAATTAAGTACTTAAAAAATTACAAGGGAAGTCTCTACGCGACAAAATATTATTACGAGAAATTAATTAAGATACGATACGAATTAAAGATTAAGTGACAAGCATTGGTGGAAGAATAATGATACAAGGAATGATATTGCATGCAAGTCCCATGCAACTAAGTAGTTAGGAAAGCAAACTAGTAATACAAAGTTAACAAGAGGAATAGTAACTAGTTGGAACATTGCCCAAGGAGACAAGGAGGTATGGTGGTCTAGACACTAGGCTTGTACCATGTGATACATATACACACACATAATACATATCAACCACACTTTACACTTTATTCAACCAACACCAAAAAATCAAAACAAAAACACTCTCCCCCCCCCAAGCTTCATTGCTCTCGGCCAAACACAAAAAAGGGGGAAGAAGAAATTCTTTCTTCCACTATTCTTCACTCTTAATTAAAGGCGAAAATCCTAGGCACTCTACATCACATAAGGAAGGTATACTATGAATTCCAACCCTTTTCATCCATTAGTTTTCAAGTTATAAATTGTTGAAGTTTTGATGAATAGTAATAATGTTGAGTTTTCTTTTAGATCTTGAGTTGTAAGGATTGTAGGAGCTCATCCAAGGTGTTCTTGAGACTTGTAAGGCATACCCAAGGCTCCTAGATACTCAAGAAGGTATAAAAACCCTAACCCCTCTTGGCCATGTAGTATTTGTGATGTTTAATGTTAGATCCATGATTATTAGTGTGAATCTTGGACATATAAGTGATGGATGATGTAGATCTTGAGTTTAAGTGTTGTGGTTGTGATTTTTAAGCTTGTGGTTAGTGTATGTAACTCCATGTATGTTATAAAGTATGATCTTGGTGGTTTAGATGATGGTTGTGATGTGTATGTAAGATTCTTGAATGGATGAGTGGTATAAGCATGCTGAGTATTTTTCCAGGAACTTGTACTGTCTTGTAGGAGGGTTTTGAACCCCAAAAACTTATCCCCTGAAGTCCTAATATATATTGTTGGAAAGGTATTTGAATGTAGTTTCCAGAAATATAAGGTTCATGACTAGGTGATGTATAGATTTTGAGTTATGGCCTGAGAAGTGAAATGTGTTTCTGGAATCCGGACTGCACTAAATGGTCCCCTTGTGAGCCTTGTTTAAACCCCTAAAAATTTATGTAGGATCATGGAAAAATTAGAGAAGCTAGTAAATGCAGTGGTGAAGGCTACCCAAAAAGAATTGGATTAAAATATGTATTTTTCAATTTTATAAAAATGTTAGAGTAAAATTCGAGCAAGGGAAAAAGTCGTAAAGGGAGTGTGATTTAAGGGGTAATGGATATGATTCGGATGTGGTAACCAAATTAAGTCGAATAAGTGACGAGCGTAATCGAGTGATGACATGAACCTATAGTGGGGCTAGAGGGTCATAAGACGAAGTCATTAAGTTAATTTTGTACCCCCTAAAACCTCGCAATTAAAAGAGATATTGTTAAGGTACTAACGATCGGCTATTGATTATGTATAGATCGTTCCACTTCGCAAGCTCAACCACCCCAACCTCACCAAGGCAAGTTTACTTTTCAAAACTTACATATACAAGGACTTTCACTGTTGTGTTTGTAGTTTTCAATCGTATCAAATGTTTATGTTTATCGAAGTATTAATGAAATTGAGATGTATAAGCACATATATGTTTGCACCCCTTGAACTTAGAATGAAATGTTTTCTTCGGACAACGACTCTAGCAATAGAGGTCGTAGCGGTCCGTATATACTATTGACCGGGGAGCGGTATATTATTATATCGTAATTACATTGCGAAAACCCGAAGGGTCATTCGGGAAGTATCGTATACTCAAGTAATTACTCTTATATCTTCGTAAATACTCAAAATACCTATCTTGGATTAAAAGCTTATTTAATTAAATAATTATTTTATTAATTATTAATATTAAATCTTAAAATATCATTTATTAATTATTGTTCACTATTTTAAAGACAAAGATAATCCAAGATACTTTTAGCACTTTCGAACTCGAACTCTTTCGAACTCAAAACATTTTCGAAAACCCCCGGTCAGGTTCTGCTTCTTGTATGATTTCAAGAATCATCGGTCGACTGATGTCGGACCTCAATTACTCAGTTTTCAATCAAAATCAAGTTTTTAAAAGAAAAAGAAAAAGGGAATCTGGCAGGTGTGGGAACCGTTGACGAACGATTCCCGGGATGTGTAAGCGGCCGTGAGCCAGGCGGTCCATCAATTATTATTCCGGCCAAGGTCTTGCCGAAGGATGATTACGGATGTAGTTTTCATCGAGGGTGATTACGGATGTAGTTTTCACCCGAGGATAGTTACGGATGTAGTTTCTATCCTTCTACCGGTAGAGAAGACCCGCGGATTATTGAACTTGGATGTGGCGACTGATCATCGTCAATCCCTGTCAGGTTTTATGTTTTCTTTATGTCCCATTACTCCACTTTGGAAAATGCTCTGACACTGCTTCTTAGGCTTATGTGCCAAGTTGCTGATATTGTTCTATTTTGATGAGGAAGATGTTGACTCTATGCAGTATCTAGAACTGCAAGTTTATTTTGAAAACAAGGGCACGTATTGGTGCACCTTTGAAATTTATCAACAATGACAAGTGATTTTACAACTGATTGATACAAACGAGTTTAATAACTGCTAAACATATGTAATGTTATATTGCTTACCTTATACATATATTTCTTGCTGAGCTATAGTTGCTCATTCTTGCTTGTTTTCAAATTTACAAACACAACAGCTAAGAGAAATGGCAAGACCCAGACAGACTTCCCGAAAGCAGGTGACTAGACCCGAGGCAGCAGTTGAGATTCCACCGGTAGGCCCCATTATCCGGATTGGTTGGCAACTTTTGGTAGTACGTTTTATTTATAAGTATGACCTGTGCAAGGCAGTGTACCGTAACAAACATTCAAGCCGCCAACTCCGCTTCATATCGAAGTGTTGCTGGTAGCATAAATGCTATTTAATTCGGTCTGTAATAACTCTGAAACTTTTACTTCTGCTTAATCAATTGTGTGACGTTTCTGAGACTCTAACCTGTGTGTGTGTGTGCGGTGTGAGTTTATTGTGGGGTCGATGGCTGTTTTATATATTGTGTGCAAGAACAGGTATGTTATTAATGGAAAATGGACCGTGAGCGCCTAGATCTCCGACCCCGGATCTGGGGGCGTCACAGAAATGGTATCAGAGCGAGGTTACAGTTCTCAGAATCGATAGTAATTTAAGAAAGCAACCCTAATAATAATAACAATAATAATAACCCTAATAACAACCCTAATAATACTTAGAACTCTCATCGAGTTTGCAGTCGGGTTATCGGATATAGCCCTGACTTTAAGGACCGTGAGGGAACTACTCCTTAAACCTTTCTTTATGGTTAGTGACCCACCTTATTTCCCTTGTGTAGATGGAGGAGATACCAGACCCTGAGGTCTTTGAGAGAGAGCATGATGAGGCACTGATGCGAGATACCGAGGATCCTGAGGAGGATATGGGTGCTGACTCTGAGCTTGGCCCCTGGATTACGCTGATAGGAGATACTGATGATGAGGATCCCGTTGAGGAGCCCTTTGAGCCTGAGCCTGAGCCTGTTACCCCCTCTCATGTAGCTACTGACGAGGAGAGTGTGAGATCCGGTGAGGGCCGTGTTGTGTCACCCCCACCTTCTCCGCAGTCTTCGAGCCCTGTTTCATCGGACGGTGACTCCGAGGATGATACTTCTGGCGAGGAGGAGCTTGACCCTACCCCTGCTCCTGCTCCTGCTACTGCTCATGCACCTGCTCCTGTTCCTCTCATACCACCCCCGCCGATAGACCTACCCCCAGTGTCGGGCACTGAGCACGCCTACGTGGTGTAGTTCCTGACCCGAGACTTACTTTTTGCAGAGGCCAGACTTAACAAGGCGAGGCGGGCACTAGTGGAGGAGCGAGAGGCGCGATTGAGGATTCAGGCTGAGATGAGGACTGCTGTTGCTAGGAGGACTAGGGCTCGACTCCATAGGATTGAGAGGAGGAGTCGCGCGAGGATTCTTGGTTTAGGGATCCGCGGGGGCGGAGTGATCCAGGCTAGGGATGCTAGGCGTGTTGTGCGTCGTGCATTTTCCCGAGTGAGGACCTTGCTCCGTCGCGGTGCGGCCCCATGATGTGTTACGGATAGCTCAGTCCTCTAGGTTCAGATGACATTAGTGTGTCGATTTTGCGGGATAGTTGACTTGTGCAGTGGTATCCTTTCTGACCAGTGGATGAGTAGACTGACCTACAGATATGTAGACGTAACTTCGGATAATATGTATGGATGTAGCCCTACTTTTGTGTAGCCCAGACTATTCAGATGATGTACTTGTTATTGTTCCACTTTTGCTAGACTTTGACATCGGAACTATGTATTAGGCTCTAACATCCAAACTTTGTGATAACTCTTGTACCGTACTTATTTAGTTTCAGTTTCCTTGATATTGTCTCAACTGCCTTACTTTCCGATGCCATGCTTTACTGTTTTGATATACAACTGTGAATATACAATTGCTACAAGCCGCAAATGCAACCATGCTGTTTCAAATTTACGATATGCGATTTCAAATTGTTCTCTACAAATTCCCAAAATGTTCCTACAAATTTTCCCAAAATGTTCCTACAAATTTTAAAATGAAATTTTTTCAAAAAAAAAAATCTGAGGTTTTGAAATCTTGAAAACTCTTTCAAATGTTTTCGCACCCCATAGAGATTTTTCCCCAAAAATGTTTTGACGTTTTATCTCCAGCATCGGGTTATTACAACTTTTGCAACTTCCACCTTTATGAGGAGGAACGATACGTTCCTGAACCGTGTAAACGCTGTCAGGTAATTAGAAAACCCTAACCTATTTCTTGTTTCATTATCAGAATCATGCCACCCAGAAGAATGAACACTCGAGCTCACCCGGTCAGTTCTGAAGGCCAAGGTAGCCACCATGGGACCGGAGGCCACGAGAACCATGAAGGGGAGAATGTGAACCTGAGTGAGGATGAGGGCAACGATCATAACTTGTTTGATGACTCTGAGTATGACGAAGAAGAAGCTGGTGATGACACCCGAGAGGTGGAACATCCAAGGGGAGGCCCTATGGAACAGTTCATGGAACTCCTTAGGCAGAACTTGGACCGTCCCCCGGTTCAGCAACCACCCAGCAATGCTAATGCAAATGCTTTCCAGAACTTCAAATCCCTGAAACCCCCAGAATTTAAAGGAACTACAGATCCGGTTGAGGCCAGAGCCTGGCTGAAGGAAATGGAAAAATCTTTCGAGATACTAGGTGTCGCTAAGGAGCAGAAGACTGTTTTTGCCACCTACCTCCTGAAGGGTGAGGCAAACTATTGGTGGGAAGCTAAGAGGAATTTGGAAGGAAGAGGTGTGGTGACCTGGGAGAGGTTTAGCGAGCTGTTCTTGGAAAAGTACTTCCCTAGGTTAATGGAGACACAAATGGAGCTGAAGTTTTTGGAACTAAAGCAAGGTAACATGACGGTGGCCGAGTATGAGGCCAAATTTACTGAGTTGTCGAGGTTTGTGCCGGAATATGTGAACTCTGAGGCAAAGAGAGCCCGAAGGTTTCAATTGGGGCTAAAGCAATGGATTCAGAATCGCGTGGCGGTTCTTGAGCTGACAGACTATGCCACCCTGGTACAGAAAGCATCAATTGTGGAGGCTGGGAGTGAACAGATCAGAAGGAGAGGGAAGGAAAGAAGAGGAAGTTTGATAGTCGAAAGGGAAACTCTGCGAGTGGGAGCTTTCCGAGCAAATTTAAGCGAGGGACGATGTCCCAACCCAGCGGAAACTTTGGAACCAAGAGAGCTGAAAGTTGGAGTGTGGGCCAGAGCGGCCGACCACAGGGATCGTCTTACTCTACCCCATCCCGAGCCCTACCCCCGGATTGCAATAAGTGTGGAAGGAAACATGCGGGCGTGTGTAACCTACAGGATGTGAAGTGCTTCAAGTGTGGGCTGACAGGACATTATGCTAACGCCTGTCGAGGAACTAGTAACAACACCAGTGCCGGAGGTAATTGTTTCAAGTGTGGGAAACCAGGGCACCGAATGAGGGAATGTATGTCCTCTGGGCCAGCTGCGTCAAGAGTGAGTGGAACTGCTTCTAACAATGCCCCTACTGCAAGAACTTTTAACATGACGGTGCAAGATGCCGTGAGGAACACGGATGTGATTGCAGGTACCCTACTACTCAACTCAGTTAAGGCAAATGTTTTATTTGATTCGGGAGCTACCAAGTCTTTCATATCTCTAGATTTTGTATGTCAGTTAGGCCTTAAGGCTGAACCATTGAAAGACAGACTGCAAGTAGAGATAGCTAATCATGAAATTATTCCTGTTAGTCAAGTATGTCCAGGCTGTGACCTAGAAATAGAAGGGCGACGCTTTCGGGTAGATTTAATACCTTTTAAACTAGGAGAGTTTGACGTAATAGTAGGTATGGATTGGTTAACAACCCACGGAGCCCAGATTGATTGTGTAAAGAAGAAAGTAAGTTTGAGACTACCAGGGGACGAGGAAGTAGTGTTTAGTGGAAAACGGCAAAACCAAAAGTTCCTGACTATGATTCAAGCTAAGAAGCTGTTACGTAAAGGATGCGAAGCCTATTTAGCCTATGTGAAGGATACCAAGAAGGAGGCACCAAACCTACAGGAAATCCCTGTCGTTAATGAGTTCGCGGACGTATTTCCGGATGATCTTCCCGGACTACCACCTGATAGAGACATCGAGTTCGCTATAGACTTAGTTCCTGGTACGGCCCCAATTTCGAAAGCCCCATATCGGCTAGCCCCAGTGGAGAGGAAAGAGCTGGCCACTCAGTTACAAGAGTTGTTGGATAAAGGGATGATAAGACCTAGTGTGTCACCGTGGGGAGCCCCGGTGTTATTCGTGAAAAAAAAGGATGGTAGTATGAGATTGTGTATAGACTACAGGGAGTTGAATAAGGTGACAATAAAGAATAAATACCCTTTGCCCAGGATAGATAACCTGTTTGATCAACTAAAGGACGCAGTTTATTTTTCTAAAATCAATTTGAGGACCGGGTACCACCAGTTAAGGATTAAGCCAGAAGATATACCAAAGACGGCCTTTCGCACCCGGTACGGACACTATGAGTTCCTAGTGATGTCATTTGGGTTAACGAATGCCCCTGCAGCTTTCATGGATTTAATGAATCGAGTCTTCAAGAAGTACTTGGACAAGTGTGTTATAGTCTTCATCGATGACATCTTGATTTACTCCAAAACGAAAGAGGAACATGCAGAACACTTGAGGATTGTATTGGGATCATTGAGAGAAGAAAATTTGTACGCTAAGTTCTCGAAGTGTGAATTTTGGTTGAAGGAAGTCCAGTTTTTAGGGCATGTGATTAGCGATCAAGGCATTCTAGTGGACCCAGCCAAAATAGAGGCTGTGTCGAATTGGGAGAGGCCAACCACTCCGACAGAGGTGAGAAGTTTTATAGGGTTGGCTGGCTACTATAGGAGGTTTGTCCAAGACTTTGCCAAGATAGCAGCCCCTTTGACCCGACTAACTCGCAAGACCGAGAAGTTTGTGTGGACTGAAAAATGCGAAGAGAGCTTCCAAGAGTTGAAAAAGAGGTTGGTGACAGCACCAGTACTAGCCCTACCTGATGATAAGGGAGATTTTGTGATTTATAGCGACGCATCCCACAAAGGTTTAGGGTGTGTGCTTATGCAGCAGGGTAAAGTGATTGCTTATGCGTCCAGACAACTTAAGGAGTACGAAATAAGATACCCCACCCATGATTTGGAATTAGCGGCGATAGTTTTCCCTTTGAAGATCTGGAGACATTATCTTTACAGAGAAAAGTGTGAAATCTACACGGATCACAAGAGCTTAAAGTACATATTCACTCAGAAAGAGTTAAACATGAGGCAGAGGAGATGGCTAGAGCTAATCAAAGATTATGATTGTGAGATTCATTATCATCCAGGGAAGGCCAACGTGGTGGCCGATGCACTTAGCCGAAAGGAGAAACTCAAGATGATAATGTCAGTGGACGAATTGATCAAGGACCTTGAGAAATTGGAGATTGAAGTGAGGTTACCAGGAATTGGACAAGAGAGGCTAATGGGAATAAGAGTCCAACCACCGCTATTGGAAAAGATTAAGTTATGCCAGGAAAAGAAGATAGAAGAAGAAAAGAATTCGATGGAGAAAATTTTGACTGGCGAGGAAATTAAGTGTGAGAAGGACGGGAATGGAATTATGAGGTACGCATCTAGGATATGGATCCCGAACGTTCAGGAATTAAAAGACGAGATTTTGCAAGAGGCTCATAGTTCAAGGTACTCAATTCACCCTGGAGGCACTAAGATGTATAGAGATCTGAGAGAATACTATTGGTGGCCAAATATGAAGAAGGACGTGGCAGAATGGGTAAGTAAATGCTTGACATGTCAAAGAGTAAAGGCCGAACACTAGAGGCCCAGTGGATTGTTGCAACCCTTAGAGATACCCGAGTGGAAGTGGGAGCATATTGCGATGGACTTTGTGGTCAGACTACCAAGGACCAAGACTAATCATGATGCCATTTGGGTAATTATCGATAGATTGACCAAGTCAGCACATTTTCTTCCAATCAACGAGAGATACACTGTCGACAAGCTGGTGGATATTTACTTAAAGGAGATCGTGGTAAGGCATGGGGTTCCTGTGAGCATTTTCTCTGATAGAGACCCAAGGTTCAACTCCAGGTTCTAGAGGAGTTTTCAGGATTGTGTGGGGACCAAGTTAAACATGAGTACTGCATACCACCCCCAATCAGACGGACAGAGTGAGAGAACCATTCAGACCATAGAGGACATGTTGAGAGTATGTGCCATCGATTTTAAGGGAAGTTGGGATGACCACTTGCCGTTGATCGAATTTTCCTACAACAACAGTTACCATGCGAGTATAGGGATGCCCACATATGAGGCTTTATACAGACTAAGATGTCGGTCTCCCTTGTGTTGGGAAGAAGTTGGAGAGCGGAAGATTTTAGGGCCTGAACTGGTCCAACAGATGAGAGAAACTATCGAGCTCATAAGAGGACGGCTGGTAGCGGCCCAAGACAGACAGAAGAAGTATGCGGACCAGACCCGCAAGGACAAAGAATATGAGGTAGGAGAGTTTGTGATGTTAAAAGTATCACCGTGGAAGGGATTGATGAGATTTGGTAAGAAAGGGAAGCTAAGCCCAAGATTTATTGGACCTTTTGAGATCTTGAGACGAGTTGGAAAGTTAGCCTATGAATTGGCTTTACCCCCAAGCTTGCAACAAGTACATAATGTGTTCCATGTGTCCATGCTACAACCCTACCATACCGACTTCCGACACGTGATCGAATATGATCAAGTGGATCTGCAACCAGACTTAACCTATGTGGAGCAACCCGTAGAGATCATGGATAGAAAAGAACAGGTGCTGAGGAATAAGGTTGTCAAACTAGTGAGAGTTTTGTGGAGGAACCAGAATGTCGAAGAATCAACATGGGAACTAAAGAGCATGATGCGTGAAAAGCACCCCCAACTGTTTTCAACCTGATTCCGGGACGGAATCCTTTTAAGGAGAGGAGGCTGTAAGAACCCTAATTTTTGGTAATATTTTCTTTTATATAATATCATATGACATTGTCAATTTGGAACCTTTTTAGTCATCCCTGTTGTTTAATGGAATTGATTGTTTGAGAAACTATGTTGTTACATTCACTATGTAAGATAAAGGGAAGATTGTTGAAGGCAAGAATCTTATTGTTAGTAAGATTTATAAAACTTTGGACTTCAGAGTTATTGGAGTATTAAAAGATTTATTAGGAATTATGACGAGGAATTATGGGTATTCGAGGAATTTACACAATTAAGTACTTAAGGAATTACAAGGAAAGTCTCTACGCGACAAAATATTATTACGAGAAATTAATTAAGATACGATACGAATTAAAGATTAAGTGACAAGCATTAGAGGAAGAATAATGATACAAGGAATGATATTGCATGCAAGTCCCATGCAACTAAGTAGTTAGGGAAGCAAACTAGTAATACAAAGTTAACAAGAGGAATAGTAACTAGTTGGAACATTGCCCAAGGAGACAAGGAGGTATGGTGGTCTAGACACTAGGCTTGTACCATGTGATACATATACACACACATAATACATATCAACCACACTTTACACTTTATTCAACCAACACCAAAAAATCAAAACAAAAACACTCTCTCCCCCCCCCCAAGCTTCATTGCTCTCGGCCAAACACAAAAAAGGGGGAAGAAGAAATTCTTCCTTCCACTTTTCTTCACTCTTAATTCAAGGCGAAAATCCTAGGCACTCTACATCACATAAGGAAGGTATACTATGAATTCCAACCCTTTTCATCAATTAGTTTTCAAGTTATAAATTGTTGAAGTTTTGATGAATAGTAACAATGTTGAGTTTTCTTTTAGATCTTGAGTTGTAAGGATTGTAGGAGCTCATCCAAGGTGTTCTTGAGACTTGTAAGGCATACCCAAGGCTCCTAGATACTCAAGAAGGTATAAAAACCCTAACCCTTCTTGGCCATGTAGTATTTGTGATGTTTAATGTTAGATCCATGATTATTAGTGTGAATCTTGGACATATAAGTGATGGATGATGTAGATCTTGAGTTTAAGTGTTGTGGTTGTGATTTTTAAGCTTGTGGTTAGTGTATGTAACTCCATGTATGTTATAAAGTATGATCTTGGTGGTTTAGATGATGGTTGTGATGTGTATGTAAGATTCTTGAATGGATGAGTGGTATAAGCATGCTGAGTATTTTTCCAGGAACTTGTACTGTTTGTAGGAGGGTTTTGAACCCCTAAAACTTGTCCCCTAGAGTCCTAATATATATTGTTGGAAAGGTATTTGAATTTAGTTTCCAGAAATATAAGGTTCATGACTAGGTGATGTATAGATTTTGAGTTATGGCCTGAGAAGTGAAATGTTTTTCTGGAATCCGGACTGCACTAAATGGTCCCCTTGTGAACCTTGTTTAAACCCCTAAAAATTTATGTAGGATCATGGAAAAATTAGAGAAGCTAGCAAATGCAGTGGTGAAGGCTACCCAAAAAAAATTGGATTAAAATATGTATTTTTCAATTTTATAAAAATGTTAGAGTAAAATTCGCGCAAGGGATAAAGTCGTTAAGGGAGTGTGATTTAAGGGGTAATGGATATGATTCGGATGTGGTAACCAAATTAAGTCGAATAAGTGACGAGCGTAATCGAGTGATGACATGAACCTGTAGTGGGGCTAGAGGGTCATAAGACGAAGTCATTAAGTTAGTTTTGTACCCCCTAAAACCTCGCAATTAAAAGAGATATTGTTAAGGTACTAACGATCGGCTATTGATTATGTATAGATCGTTCCACTCCGCAAGCTCGACCACCCCAACCTCACCAAGGCAAGTTTACTTTTCAAAACTTACATATACAAGGACTTTCACTGTTGTGTTTGTAGTTTTCAATCGTATCAAATGTTTATGTTTATCGAAGTATTAATGAAATTGAGATGTATAAGCACATATATGTTTGCACCCCTTGAACTTAGAATGAAATGTTTTCTTCGGATAACGACTCTAGCAATAGAGGTCGTAGCGGTCCGTATATACTATTGACCGGGGAGCGGTATATTATTATATCGTAATTACATTGCGAAAACCCGAAGGGTCATTCGGGAAGTATCGTATACTCAAGTAATTACTCTTATATCTTCGTAAATACTAAAAATACCTATCTTGGATTAAAAGCTTATTTAATTAAATAATTATTTTATTAATAATTAATATTAAATCTTAAAATATCATTTATTAATTATTGTTCACTATTTTAAAGACAAAGCTAATCCAAGATACTTTTAGCACTTTCGAACTCGAACTCTTTCGAACTCAAAACATTTTCGAAAACCCCCGGTCAGGTTCTGCTTCTTGTATGATTTCAAGAATCATCGGTCGACTGATGTCGGACCTCAATTACTCAGTTTTCAATCAAAATCAAGTTTTTAAAAGAAAAAGAAAAAGGGAATCTGGCAGGTGTGGGAACCGTTGACGAACGATTCCTGGGATGTGTAAGCGGCCGTGAGCCAGGCGGTCCATCAATTATTATTCCGGCCCAGGTCTTGCCGAAGGATGATTACGGATGTAGTTTTCATCGAGGGTGATTACGGATGTAGTTTTCACCCGAGGATAGTTACGGATGTAGTTTCTATCCTTCTACCGATAGAGAAGACCCGCGGATTATTGGACTTGGATGTGGCGACTGATCATCGTCAATCCCTGTCAGGTTTTATGTTTTCTTTAAGTCCCATTCCTCCACTTTGGAAAATGCTCTGACACTGCTTCTTAGGCTTATGTGCCAAGTTGCTGATATTGTTCTATTTTGATGAGGAAGATGTTGACTCTATGCAGTATCTAGAACTGCAAGTTTATTTTGAAAACAAGGGCACGTATTGGTGCACCTTTGAAATTTATCAACAATGACAAGTGATTTTACAACTGATTGATACAAACGAGTTTAATAACTGCTAAACATATGTAATGTTATATTGCTTACCTTATACATATATTTCTTGCTGAGCTATAGTTGCTCACTCTTGCTTATTTTCAAATTTACAAACACAACAGCTAAGAGAAATGGCAAGACCCAGACAGACTGCCCGAAAGCAGGTGACTAGACCCGAGGCAGCAGTTGAGATTCCACCGGTAGGCCCCATTAGCCGGATTGGTTGGTAACTTTTGTTAGTACGTTTTATTTATAAGTATGACCTGTGCAAGGCAGTGTACCGTAACAAACATTCAAGCCGCCAACTCCGCTTCATATCGAAGTGTTGCTGGTAGCATAAATTCTATTTAATTCGGTCTGTAATAACTCTGAAACTTTTACTTCTGCTTAATCAATTGTGTGACGTTTCTGAGACTCTAACCTGTGTGTGTGTGTCTGCGGTGTGAGTTTATTGTGGGGTCGATGGCTGTTTTATATATTGTGTGCAAGAACAGGTATGTTATTAATGGAAAATGGACCGTGAGCGCCTAGATCTCCGACCCCGGATCTGGGGGCGTCACAAGCACCATATTTACTTTCCAGCACTGTATTTATTCTTCAGTACCATATTTACTTTTAGCACCGTATTCGTTGTTCCAGTTATGGTACCTACCAGATGTTTATATATGTTCTGTAAATTTAAATTCTTTGATTGTGTACCCTGTTATATCTTGTGAACCAATTGTTAACCTGTTAACAACTATGAACCATGATTTATATTTTAGCAAATTATAGCATGTTTAGATAACTAGAATATTGTCAACCCATGTTGAATAAACTGTTTTTTTTGTATACCAGAATTATGCCTCCAAGACGAAGTAATCGAACCAACAACCGAACTCCTAATCAAGAAGAACAAGCAAGCCCACCTCTTGTAGGCCAGATGGATCCTGTTCTGGCACAGATATTACAAACCCTTACCCAGTAGACTGCTACTTTAGCACAACAACAGCAACAGATACAACAGCAGTTGTTAGCACAACAACAACAACATCAACAACAACAGCAGCATCAACAACAACAACAGCAGAAGCAGCAGCAACAGCCGAAGCCTCCAGCTGTTACTTTTAAATCCTTTCAGGCAGTCAAACCTCCAGAATTCAAGGGGACATCAGATCCAGTGGAAGCAAGGGCATGGTTGAAAGAGATGGAGAAGGCTATTGAATTGGTGAGGGTCCCGGAAGATAAGCAGACAGAGTATGTGAGTTATTTTCTGAAGAACGAGGCTACTTATTGGTGGGAGTCAGTGAGAGCTTTGGAAGCCACAGAGGTAATTACTTGGGTTAGATTCAAGGAGTTGTTTTTAGAGAAGTATTTCCCAGATTTTATGAAGGATCAAATGGAAGTGAAATTTTTGGAGTTAAAGCAGGGTAACATGACTGTGTTGGAGTATGAGGCAAAATTTATTGAGTTAGCAAGGTTTGTTCCAACCTATGTGGATACCGATAGGAAGAAAGCGAAGAGATTTTAGCAGGGATTAAAATCATGGATCCGGAGTAAGTTGGCAGTTCTGGAGTTGGATACTTAAGTAGCAGTGGTTCAGAAAGCGATGATCGCGGAGGGAGAGAGTGATTTGTATATTAAGAAGAAAGAAAAGAAGAAAAGGAAGGATCAACTGAAGGACGACAGTGTTAGGGAAGTTCTCAAAACTATCCTAATAAGAAATCAGGGTTCCAGTCGGGGAAAGAGGCTAATGTTAAGAAACAAGGGGCGGGAAACGAAGGACAGGGCAGTCGCCCACAAGAAGCAAATCAACAGAAATTTCTCAAGCCACCATTGGCAGAGTGTAGGACATGTGGTAAGAAACATTCGGGAGCTTGTAGTAAGGGGGATATAACCTGTTTCAAGTGCAACCAAAAAGGGCATGTCGCTAAAGACTACAAGATAGGAATTGTTTGTCATCGATGCGGAAAGCCGGGGCACATGATGAAAGATTGCAGGGTACCCATAGCCAGACCCCCAGCCCCAGCTAATACCATGATACGGGCAATAGAGGCAAAACCAGCAGCGAGTGTTCAACCAATAGCCAGGACTTTTAATATTACAATGAATGAAGCTGTTAAAGATTCAGATGTGGTGGCAGGTACGCTTCCTATAAATTCTGTACATGACAAGGTGTTAATTGATTCTGGAGCTACTAAATCTTTCATATCTAAAGAGTTTGCTCGTAAATTAAATTATGAAATGCACTCGCTAGATGAGGCTTTAATCATAGAGATAGCAAATTCGGAGCGTATACCCGTTAGTCAGGTGTGCCCTCGTTGCGAGATTGACATCTCAGGACATTGTTTTTATGCCAATTTGATACCTTTCCAGTTAGGTGAATTTGACATAATCCTAAGAATGGATTGGTTAGTAGATCATAATGCGCGGATAGATTGTAAAGGTAAATAGGTGATGTTGCAATCTCCTGATAATGTGGAAGTTATCTTTCAAGGTCAGAAACAAATTAGGAAACTATTGTCCATTATGCAAACTAAGAGATTGTTGAGACAAGGGTGTGAGGGTTATATAGCCTACGTAATGGATATTAAGCAGGAAGTACCTAAGATAGAAGAGATCCCCGTAGTAAACGAGTTTCTTGATGTTTTCCCAATGAACTTCCCGGCTTACCTCCAGATAGGGAGATAGAAATTTGCCATTGATTTAGCGCCAGGTACAGGACCAGTGTCTAAGGCTCCTTATCGTATGGCACCAGTAGAAATGAAGGAATTAGCGATTCAATTGCAAGATCTTCTTGATAAAGGAATTATAAGACCTAGTGTATCCTCGTGGGGAGCACCAGTATTGTTTGTGAAGAAGAAAGACGGAAGCATGAGGTTATGCATTGATTATCGTGAGTTGAACAAGTTAACTATTAAGAACAAGTATCCCTTGCCGAGAATTGACAATTTGTTCGACCAGTTGAAAGGAGCAGCTTGTTTCTCTAAGATAGATCTGTTGGGACAATCAGATCGTGGCCCTGCGATTTATGATACAATAAATTAACGAGTACGAATAGAAAATTAACCTTATTAACGGTTGATTCCACGCTCTTCTATTGTATTCCCAAATTCGCTTGAGCGAAGTGTGGCCTTCGTCTTCTCAAGTTAACCTCTCTTGTTGCTCCTGGGTGGCTACAAAATTTCTTGACCCACCCTAGCAAGAAGAGAATAAGAATATATATAGGGCTACAATCGGGATCATGGATAATTAGGTTAGGCCTCCCAATGACATTCCGAGCCCAGCCCAATGTCATTTAATATTAATTCAATCTACTAAAGAATTAATATTTGCACTACCTTTCCTAATACCGTAATTTAATTAATTAATTCGGTTCCAATATTATTTGCTTATTAAATTCCCCATGTTTAAAATATCACATGTCCATTAATTAAATAAATTACTGATAATTCATTTAATTAATATCTTTTATCCTTGATCATCCACTCAACCTTTATTTAATTATGCCGGAATAAATCCACCTGCAGGGTTTCACATAATTAAATGTTTTTGAGCTTTCAAGGGGACATCATCAACCCGAATATTATCAGGACATGGATTCCTTCAATAAATAATATTCACCATGTATATAATTCCATCACCCAAAATATAATGATATAATTCAAAAGAATTATCTCATATATAAATCAAAGCATGTAAATAATATACACCTGTCAATTACTATATCTGGATTAAGAACCTAAGCATTAATAATAACATAGAATCTTACTTCACTTTCTTAATCAGTATAAGGGAACAATTCTAAATTTGATCATGTTCATTATACACAAAGTATACTAGTATTATTTAATAGTCAATATAAACTATTCTAAATAATACTACATCCATACCAGTGGTTTGTCCAATACCACCTGTGCTGTGAATCTTATTATATTATATAAACCGTATTTAACAATCTAATATTCTGTATCGCATTTGATACTAGATTGTCCAAAATATATAATATTAGATATGTGACGCCCCCAGATCCGGGGTCGGAGATCTAGGCGCTCACGGTCCATTTTCCATTAATAACATACCTGTTCTTGCACATAATATATATAACAGCCATCGACCCCGCAATAAAACTCACACCGCACACACACACACAGGTTAGAGTCTCAGAAACGTCATACACTTGATTGAGCAAAAGTAAAAGCTTCAGAGTTATTACAGACTGAATTAAATAGCATTTATGCTACCAACAACACTTCGATATAAAGCGGGGTTAGCAGCTTGAATGTTTGTTACGGTACACTGCCTTGCACAGGTCATACTTATAAATAAAATGTACTAACAAAAGTTGCCAACCAATCCGGCTAATGGGGCCTACCGATGGAATCTCAACTGCTGCCTCGGGCCTAGTCACCTGCTTTCGGGCAGTCTATCTGGGTCTTGCCATTTCTCTTAACTGTTGTGTTTGTAAATTTGAAAACAAGCAAGAGTGAGCAACTATAGCTCAGCAAGAAATATATGTATAAGGTAAGCAATATAACATTACATGTGTTTAGCAGTTATTAAACTCGCTTATATCAATCGGTTATAAAATCATTTGTCATCGTTGATAAATTTCAAAGGTGCACCAATACGTGCCCTTGTTTTCAAAGTAAACTTGCAATTCCAGATACTGCATGAAGTCAACATCTTTCTCATCAAAATAGAACACTATCGGCAACTTGGCACTTAGGCCTAAGAAGCAGTGTCAGAGCATTTTTTCCAAAGTGGAGGAATGGGACTTAAATAAAACATAAAACATGACAGGGATTGACGATGATCAGTCGCCACATCCAAGTCCAATAATCCGAGGGTCTTCTCTACCGGTAGAAGGATAGAAACTACATCCGTAACTATCCTCGGGTGAAAACTACATCCGTAATCACCCTTGATGAAAACTACATCCGTAATCATCCTTCGGCAACACCTGGGCCGGAATAATAATTGATGGACCGCCTGGCTCACGGCCGCTTACACATCCCGGGAATCGTTCATCAACGATTCCCACACCTGCCAGAGTCCCTTTTCTTTTTCTTTTAAAAACTTTATTTTGATTGAAAACTGAGTAGTTGAGGTCCGACATCAATCGACCGATAATTCTTGAAATCGTACAAGAAGCAAAACCTGACCGGGGGTTTTTGAAATTGTTTTGGGTTTAAATATAAATAATTAATAAAATAATTATTTAATTAAATAAGCTTTTAATCCAAGATAGGTATTTTTGAGTATTTATGATAATATAAAAATAATAAATACTTAAGTATACGATACTTCCCGAATGACCCTTCGGGTTTTCGCAATTTAATCCCGATACAATAATATACCGCTCCCCGGTCAATGGTATATTTGGACCGCTACGACCTCTATTGCTAGAGTCGTTGTCCGAAGAAAACATTTCGTTCTAAGTTTAAGGGGGTACAAACATACATGTGCATATATCTCAAACTTCATAATAACCTCAATAAGCATAAGCATATAATACGATTGAAAGCTACAAACACAATAGTGAAAGTCCTTATATATGTAAGTTTTGAAAAGTAAACTTGCCTTGGTGAGGTTGGGGTGGTCGAGCTTGCGGAGTGGAATGAAGATCTATACATAACCAATAGTCATTCGTTAGTACCTTAACAATACCTTTTTAATTACAAGATTTTAGGGAACACAAAACTAACTTAATGACTTCGTCCTATGACTCTCTAGCCCCACTATAGGTTCATGCCATCACTCGATTATGTTCGTCACTTATTCGGCTTAATTTGGTTACCATATTTGAAGCGTATTAATCCCTCCTTAAAATCATACTCAACTAACTCCCCTAACGACTTTCTCACTTGCGTGAACTTTCCTCTAACATTTTTATAAAATTGAAAAATACATATTTTAATCCAATTCTTTTTGGGTAGCCTTCACCACATAAATTAATCCATATTTTTCATGATCCTACATAAATTTTTAGGGGTTTAAAGAGGGCTCACAATTGGACCATATAGTGCAGTTCGGATTCCAGAACCACTCTTCACTTCTCAGGCCATAACTCAAAATCTACACATCACCTAGTCATGAACCTTACATTTCTGGAAACTACATTCAAATACCTTTCTAACCATATGCATTAGGACCTCGGGACACAAGATTTAGGGGTTCAAAACCCTCCTACAAGACAGTACATGTTCCCAGAAATTTTACACAGCTTGTAATTTTCTTAACCATTCAAGAATTCTATGTATACACCACAACCATTATCTAAACCACCAAGATTATACTCTATAGCACACATGGAGTCATATACACTAACTACAAGCTTAAAAATCACATCCACAACATTTAAACTCAAGATTTTCATCATCCATAACTCTTATAACCAAGATTCACACTAAAGTTCATGGATCTAACATTATACACCATAAATAATCCATGGTTAAGAGGGGTGGGGATTGTATACCTTCTTGAGTGCCTAGGAACCTTGGATGAGCTTTATAGTCTCTAAGAACACTTAGATGAGCTCCTACAACCCTTAATCCTACAAGATCTAAAAGATAAACATACTTGGTTACTATTCACTCTATCTTCAACACATAATATCTCAAGATTGGATGGTTAAAATGGTTTGAAATTCATAGCATACCTTCTTTATAGAGTGTAGAGGACCTAGGAATTTTGCCTTGAATTGTAAGTGAGGGGAAGTTGAAGAAAAATTTTTCTTCTTCCTCCCTTGAGTGCTTGGCCGAGAGCTTCTAGTAATGGGGAGAGAGAGAGAGAGTTGCTTGCTTGGTTGGTTGTATTATTATGATATGTATTGTTATATGCATATAGTCACATGTTTACAAGCCTAGTACTAGCTTCCTAGGTGCCAACCATGCCTCCTTGTCTCCTTGGACAATGCACCACTAACTAGTTACTATTCATCTAGTTGCTTTTGCATTTTCTAGTTTGCTTTTCTAACAATCTAGTTACATGAGGCTTGCATGTAATATCCTTCCTTGTATTATTATTCCTCCACCAATGCTTGTCACTTAATCCTCATTTCATAACGTATCTTAATTAAACTCCTCGTAATAATATTTTGTCACATAGAGATTTCCTTTGTAATTCATTAAGTACTAAATTGTATAAATTCCTTAAATATCCATAACTCCTTGTCATAATCCCCTAAAAACTTTTAATACTCTAATAACTCTCAAATCCCAAGTTTTATAAATCTTACTAGCAAGAAAACTCTTGCCTTCAGCAATCTTCCCTTTTCCTTACATAGTGAATGTAACAACATAATTTCTCAGATAATCAATTCCATTACACAACATGGGTGACTCAAAAGGTTCCAAATTCACAATGTCATATGATATTATATAAAAAAAATATTACAAAAATTAGGGTTCTTACAAGACAGCATGTAAAAATTTAAATGATTCTCAATAAAACTGGGCCAGAAATAAATGTATATACTTTAAATAAATATTTTCAGTATACACCAACAATCTCCCACTTATACTTAAAATATTCTATGAGTATATCAGTGTTTATTTAATCCACTATTACACAAAAAACTATGTGTCCATCCATCTGACTCCTATCGCTTCCACATGCCTGTCAAAAACCTTGGCTGGCAAGCTCTTTGTGAAAGGATCTGCCCGGTTATCTTCTGATGATATGTGAGCAACAACTATATCTCCTCGCTTTTCGATTCCTCGTATGAGATGATACTTTCGTTCAATATGTTTAGTTGGTTTGTGATCTCGCGGTTCCTTCGAATTTGCCACAGCACCAGTGTTATCACAATACACTATCAAACTCCTAGGCAAATTAGGTACCACATCCAAGTCCAAAAGAAATTTCCTGAACCATACAACCTCCTTTTCAGACTCAGAGGCCGCCACGTACTCGGCTTCCATGGTGGAGTCTGTAATGCATTTCTGCTTTACACTCCTCCATATAACGGCTCCACCTCCCAAAGTAAAAACATATCCCGAGGTGGATTTCCTCTTATCCCTATCTGATTGGAAATCTGAATCAGTATATCCCAAAGGAAATAGATTTGAGGTCTTGTAAATTAACATATACTCCTTAGTCCTTCTCAGGTACTTGAGTATAGTTTTTACTGCACTCCAATGTTCCTGGCCTGGGTTCGACTGATATCTACTAACCATGCCTACAGCAAAGCAGATGTCAGGCCTCGTACATAACATAGTATACATTAAGCTTCCACATGCCAAAGCATAAGGAACTGCTTTCATACTCTCTATATCCTTAGGTTTTGAAGGACAATGCTCCTTGGATAGAGCCACTCCATGCTTAAAAGGTAGAAAACTTTTCTTAGAGTTCTGCATGTTAAAACGAGCTAATACTTCATCAATGTAGGACTCTTGAGATAAAGCCAACATCCTTTTCTTGCGATCCCTTATTACTTTGATCCCAAGGATGTATGCCGCTTCACCTAAGTCCTTCATTTCAAATTGTTTGAACAACCATGCCTTTACCGATGACAACATCTTAACATTGTTTCCAATGAGTAAAATGTCATCTACATACAGTACTAGAAAAACCACTGCATTACCCTCACCTCTCTTATACACACATGATTCGATTGGACTTTGATCAAATCCATATGACTGGACTGCCTGGTCAAAACGAATATTCCAGTCCCTAGAAGCTTGTTTTAGTCCATAAATAGACCTCTTAAGCTTACAAACAAGATGCTCTTGGCCTTCCTTAATGAATCCTTTTGGTTGCTGCATATAGATGGTTTCCTCAAGACTTCCATTAAGGAAAGTTGTCTTGACATCCATTTGCCAAATCTCATAATTGAGATGAGCTGCTATAGATAAAAGAATCCGGATCGACTTAAGCATAACAACCGGCGAAAAGGTTTCCTCATAATCGATCCCTTCTTTCTGAGTATACCCTTTCGCAACAAGTTGTGTTTTCCAGGCTTTCACCTTTTTGTCAGATCCTCTTTTCTTCATGTAGATCCACATACATCCAATGGGTTTTACACCTTTGGGTGGTTCCACGAGCTCCCAAACTTGATTGGAATACATGGGTTCCATTTCAGATTCCATTGCCTTTTGCCATAGATCTGCATCTTTATCTAGAATTGCCTCTTCGTATGTCCTGGATCGTCATCATGTTCACCAGAGACCAAGTCCGAGGACTCTCCCAAAAACATGAATCTATCTGGTTGTTGAACAACCCCCCCCCCACTACGATGAGGCACTGGTGCAGTATTAGTGTTAAGTTGTGCATTTTCTTGTGGCTGTTCTACTTGTACTATTGGCACTTGGGGATTATCTGTCCCTCCCACTAGTTCCTCTAAAATGATACTACTCATGGGTTTATGGTTCATTATATAGTCTTCTTTTAAGAATCTAGCATTGGTTCTAACAATGATATCTCGATCCCTAGGACTATAAAATGAATAACCTTTCGTTCCCATGGGATAGCCTACAAACAGCCTTACTTCTGTACGAGATTCTAACTTGGTCGCGTTTTTATTCAGCACATGTGCTGGACAACCCCAAATCCGAATATGTCTTAGACTTGGTTTGCTACCCGTCCACAATTCTATTGGAGTCTTGGGAACCGAATTAGAAGGTACCAAGTTTAGAAGGTAAGCCACTGTTTCTATAGCATATCCCCAGAATGACTTGGATAAATCTGAATAACTCATCATCGATCTAACACTCTCTAAAAGAGTCTGATTCCTTCTCTCTGCTACACCATTCTGCTGAGGTGTGCCAGGTGCAGACAACTGGGATGTGATCCCATTTTATGATAAATATTCCCTAAATTCTCCAAGCAAGTATTCGCCACCACGATCTGATCGTAGTGACTTGATACATTTTCCAAGATGTCGCTTCTTCGCACTTGCTTTGTACTCTTTGAATTTTTCAAAGCACTCAGACTTACGGTGCAACAAATAAATATACCCATATCTAGAATAATTGTCAATGAAAGTGACAAAATACTCATAACCTCCTCTTGCTTCGATACTCATAGGTCCACATAAATTAGTATGAACCAATTCTAACACTTCTTTGGCTACATTCCCCTTTGCTTTAAAAGGCCTATTAGTCATCTTACCTTCCAAGCAGGATTCACAAACTGGAAATGGCTCCACTGCCAATGAGCCTAATGGCCCATCTACTACCAGTCTTTGAATCCTCCTCAAGTTAATATGACCTAATCTTAAGTGCTAAAGATATGTTTGGTTCAATTCAGAAGGTTTCTTTCTTTTATTTGAGCTAGAAAGAATGTTATTAGTTTCCTTATGTTGCAATGTTGGTTGACTAGGATTAATTATATATAAATTGTCTTGTAATGTACCAGAACATATAACTCGTTTATTCATCATAATAGAAACATTACGATCCAAACAAACATTATAACCATCTATAGCAAGTTTAGAAACCGAAATCAAATTTCTTCTAAACGAAGGTACATAAAGACAATTGTTCAAAACCAAAATCCTATCATCTCCAAAAGATAAAGTAATTATTCCAAATGCAACTACTGCTACTTTCGTAGCATCTCCCATGAACACATATATCTCACCATCTCTAAGCATTCTAGATTGTTCGAACCCCTACATAGAGTTACAAACATGGTCAGTGGCTCGTGTATCTACACACCAAGTGCTCGTAGATATAGCTGCTATATATGTTTCTGTAACTAGAGAAAGAGACATACCAGTATTGTTTGTCTTCTTAGGAAGAGGACAATCCTATTTCCAGTGACCTGACTGCTTGCACTTGAAGCACATGCCCTTAGGCTTTTTCACACCACCTTGAACTCCCACTGCATTAGCAACCTTTCCAGCTTTCTATGTCTGAGTCTTTTTCTTCTTCTTACCTTTCGGCTTAGATGAAGAAGCTTTCTCAGCCATATTCACTTGAACATTCTGTTTAAAGAGTCCTTCAGCTGCCTGAAGTTCTGTCAGAATTTCCGCGAGACTATACATCCTTTTGTTCATGGTGTAATTCAAGCGGAACTGCTCAAAACTTTTGGGCAAGCTCATAAGGATGATATCGATCTGGGTTTCCCCATCAATATCAGCACCAAGGATCTCCATCTCATTAAGATGAGACATCATTCTGAGAACATGATCCCTTACAGGTGTTCCTTCAACCATCTGAGTGTTCATTAAAGCCTTCATTGCTACTTGCCTAGCAGCCCTATTCTGTTCCCCAAAAAGTTCCTTGAGATTAAAGAACATATCTGAAGCAGTGGCCATAGCCTGATGCTGATGCTGCAAAACACCCGACATTACTGCCAGAATGTAACATCGCGACATCTCATCGGCCTTAACCCACCGCTTATAATACTCCTTCTCACTTTCAGGAGCATCTTCAGTAGGCTGATCTGGCTTGGGTTCATAAGTACAAAATTTGTACTCCTCAGCAATCAACACTATGTCCAAATTACGTTTCCATTCAATATAGTTCGATCTAGTAAGTTTGTTATCCTTAAGTATGGTGAATAGTGGATTAAAGCCCATAATGATCTAATCCTGCGAATCATACATGTAACACATAATCAGAGAGTTGCACAAATCTTAAAACCTATTGGTTTCCTCTAACGATTAATTAAAATTAATGCACTAATATTTAAACACCATAAGTATCTGGTACGCCACGATGGGTGACATATATACCACTTAAATTCGTTTAAATATTATTTCGGTCCTATTACTAAATAATACGCCACGTTAGGGTGGACTATATATTATTTTTCATAGCTAAGTGCATACCATTATTAAATCTTAAATTACTTAAACCGAATACATCCGTTTGATATATTAATGGATAATTCCCAGGTTTCGGAGGAGTCACAACGGCCTCGCTTAATACCCGATTCCTAGACAGAATTTTCCATAGTCAAAATCAAAAGAGTATTCAATTTTCGTTACGAATTCTATGAAACTTGGTACGTCAC
Organism: Saposhnikovia divaricata; assembly: GCA_036435485.1. Lineage (NCBI taxonomy): Eukaryota > Viridiplantae > Streptophyta > Magnoliopsida > Apiales > Apiaceae > Saposhnikovia > Saposhnikovia divaricata. Next base: position 43,257,263 of record CM071601.1, read on the forward strand.
GTTAGGGTGATCTATATACCTTTCAACATTCGTAATTTAATTTAAGAATTTTGTTCTAGTAATTTCTACAACCTTTTAAAATACCGTAAATAGTACGCCACGTTAGGTGATCATATATACCATCTACATTATTTAAAAGGTTATATTACATACAAAATAATGGAGACCGTGGGATTTAATTCCTAATTAATTCCCTCACCCACTCAGAATTTTTATTTAAAAAATGAGGAATTTTAAAAATTAAATGGGGCCTATGTCATTATAATTATGTCTAACATGCATTCCAAATACACACATAATTTAACAACATAAAACATTTAATTAAAGCAATAAATAAAAAATCTATGTCCATGTCGTCCTAATTATGTTAAACATGCAATTAAAAAATTACACACATAATTAACAACACACATAATAATTTATTTAAAGCAATAATTAAAAAATAAATTGTGGAATTAAAATAAAAAATTCCACTATTATGGCCCCCTAAAAAAAATTTCTGCAGCTCCTATTGTTGCTGGCATGCGCTGCATGTTTGTGGAAAAAGCAAAAGGCCTGTTGCGCATTCTGTGACTGAGTTACAGCCGTCCTACACTTCCCACCAGTTGCACATCCAGTGCATGCGTTACAGCACACGAAAGCCCCTGTTGCGCAGGCTGCCCATGCGCAACACCAGTTTGCACTGGTAACGCAGGACAGACCTGCGTTACAGGCTTTGAGCAGAATTTTCACACGGCGCTCGCTCTTCTTCTGACGCCAGTGTCTTCTTCTTTTCATCGAACTTAATCAACACAACAGAAGCTTCGACACAACAGCAGCCCCATCAAAATTTCGCAGCGGAACAAAAAACAACTCCGATTTTGATTTCAGCCATACGTAATTGTTATAAAATACCTGGATTTATACAAAATCCATCAAAACAATTACATAAAAAATAGATCTAATGCAAAACTATTTTTGTAAAATCTATTCTAACACGATCAACCCTCGTGATTTACAACCACGATAAACCACGTGGAAACCAATTGCATAAAAATTAACCACGATTAAACCACGTGGGATCCAAACACATAATTATAAAAACATGGCCATAATAGTGGATAATAACCTGCAAAATAGAATATACAAGCCTACCACTATATATATGCATATATAATTACGACATGGACATCGTATCAAAAATCGCAGAACCATTGAACCTGGCTCTCGATGCCAATTGTTGGGACAATCAGATCTTGGCCCTGCGATTTATGATACAATAAATTAACCAGTACGAATAGAAAATTAACCTTATTAACGGTTGATTCCACGCTCTTCTATTGTATTCCCAAATTCCCTTCAGCGAAGTGTGGCATTCGTCTTCTCAAGTTAACCTCTCTTCTTGCTCCTGGGTGGCTACAAAATTTCTTGACACACCCTAGCAAGAAGAGAATAAGAATATATAGGGCTACAATAGGGATCATGGATAATTAGGTTAGACCTCCCAATGACATTCCGAGCCCAGCCCAATGTCATTTAATATTAATTCAATCCACTAAAGAGTTAATATTTGCACTACCTTTCCTAATACCGTAATTTAATTAATTAATTCGGTTCCAATATTATTTGCTTATTAAATTCCCCATGTTTAAAATATCGCATGTCCATTAATTAAATAAATTACTGATAATTCATTTAATTAATATCTTTTATCCTTGATCATCCACTCAACCTTTATTTAATTATACCGGAATAAATCCACCTACAGGGTTTCATATAATTAAATCTTTTTGAGCTTTCAAGGGGACATCATCAACCCGAATATTATCAGGACATGGATTCCTTCAATAAATAATATTCACCATGTATATAATTCCATCACCCAAAATATAATGATATAATTCAAAAGAATTATCTCATATATAAATCAAAGCATGTAAATAATATACACGTGTCAATTACTATATCTGGATTAAGAACTTAAGCATTAATAATAACATAGAATCTTAGTTCACCTTCTTAATCAGTATAAGGGAACAATTCTAAATTTGATCATGTTCAATATACACAAAGTATACTAGTATTATTTAATAATCAATATAAACTATTCTAAATAATACTACAGCCATACCAGTGGATTGTCCAATACCACCTGTGCTGTGAACCTTATTATATTATATAAACCGTATTTAACAATCTAATATTCTGTATCCCATTTGATACTAGATTGTCCAAAATATATAATATTAGACAGCATGTAAATATTTAAATGATTCTCAATAAAACTGGGCAAGAAATAAATTTATATACTTTAAATAAATATTTTCAGTATACACCAACAAGATCTACGATCAGGTTACCATCAGTTGAAGATCAAGCCGGAAGATATTCCAAAGACAGCATTTCGAACCAGATACGGACATTATGAGTTTTTAGTTATGGCGTTTGGATTGACGAATGCACCTGCAGCATTTATGGATTTGATGAATAGAGTTTTCAAGAAATACTTGGATAAATTTGTGATTGTGTTCATAGATGATATTTTGATATACTCAAAGACTGAAAGAGAGCATGCGGAACATCTGAGAATAGCCTTGGAAATTTTCAGAAAGGAGAAGTTGTACGCCAAGTTTTCTAAATGTGAGTTTTAGTTGAAGGAAGTGCAGTTTTTAGGACATGTGGTTAGCAGTGAAGGAATTAAGGTAGACCCAGCGAAGATTGAAGCTGTTATGAACTGGGAGAGACAGAAGACACCTACGGAAGTGCGAAGTTTCTTGGGATTTGCAGGATACTATAGAAGATTTGTTCAGGATTTTGCAAGGATTGCAACCCCTTTGACGAAGCTGACAAGGAAGAATGAAAAGTTTGTATGGAATGAGAGGTGCGAGGAAAGTTTTCAAGAATTGAAAAAGAGATTGATTTCAGCACCAGTCTTAGTACTACCAGATGATCAAGGTAATTTTGTGATTTACAGCAACGCGTCTCACAAGGGACTAGGTTGTGTGTTGATGCAGCATGGCAAGGTAATTGCTTATGCTTCTAGATAATTGAAACCTCAGGAACTGAAGTACCCAACCCATGATTTTGAATTAGCAGCAATTGTGTTTGCTCTAAAGATCTGGAAACATTACTTGTACGGGGAAAAGTGTGAAATTTATATAGACCATAAGAGTTTGAAATACATCTTTACCCAGAAGGAATTAAATATGAGACAAAGAAGATGGTTGGAGCTAATAAAAGATTATGATTGTACCGTTAACTACCATCCAGGAAAGGCGAACGTAGTGGAAGATTCCTTGAGTCGAAAGGAAAGATTAAACATGTTGACTATGACTGAAGAGTTGTTTAGAGAATTTGAAAAGTTAGAAATAGAAGTTTGTGTATCAGATGGTGCTACGGATATGGTCTATACTATGACATTTCATCCAGAATTGCTAGAAAAGATTCGAAAATGTCAAGAGGAAATCATGAGCGGAGATATCAATAAATTGACAGGTGAAGAAATATGCACTCAAGTGGATGACAAAGGAATACTCAAATTTTCTTCGAGAATTTGGATACCCAACGTGACAGAGCTAAAAAATGAGATTTTACAAGAGGCACATAGTTCAAGGTATTCGATCCATCCAGGAAGTACAAAAATGTATCAAGATTTAAAAAAGAATTTTTGGTGGCCAGATCAAAAGAGAGAGATTATTGAATGGGTAAGTAAATGTTTGACATGTCAGAAAGTGAAAGCTGAACATCAGAGGCCAAGTGGGTTGCTACAACCATTGGAGATTCCTGAATGGAAGTGGGAACACATTGCGATGGACTTCGTGGTAGGATTACCCAGAACTAGAGCTAATCATGACGCTATTTGGGTGATTGTCGATCGATTGACAAAATCTGCACATTTTCTTTCGATTAACGAAAGATTCTCGTTAGATAAATTGGTTCATCTATACATAAAGGAAATTGTAGTGCGGCATGGAGTTCCAGTGTAAATAGTTTCTGATCAAGACCCGAGGTTTAACTCAAGATTCTGGAGAAACTTTCAAGAATGTTTGGGCACTAAATTAAGAATGAGTACTGCTTACCATCCTCAGACAGACGGTCAGAGCGAGAGAACAATTCAAACAATTGAAGACATGCTCAGAGTTTGTGCACTTGATTTCAAGGGCAATTGGGATGATCATTTGCCGTTGGTGAAGTTTTCGTACAACAATAGTTTTCATGCCAGTATTGGAATGCCGCCCTACGAAGCATTGTATAGACGGAAGTGTCGATTTCTAGTATATTGGAAAGAAGTTGGTGAGCGAAAAATACTAGGACCAGAATTGGTACAGCAGACCAAAAAAGTAATCTATCTTATTCAGAAAAGGTTAATTGTAGCTAAGAATCGACTGAAGAAGTATGCTGATGTAACCAGAAAGAATGTGGATTTCGAAGAGGGGGAACAGGTCTTGTTGAAAGTATCTCCGTGGAAAGGACTAGTGAGATTTGGAAAGAAAAGAAAACTGAGTCCAAGATTTGTAGGACCTTTTGAGATTTTGCAGAAGGTGGGGAAGGTCGCGTATGAGTTGGACCTACCACCTCATATGCAGCATATTCATAACGTGTTTCATGTGTCGATGATTAAGAAATACCATCCTGATTCTAAGCATGTCATAGAATATGAACCGATAGAGATTCATCCAGACTTGTCTTATGTGGAGCAACCGATAAAGATACTAGATCGTAAAGAGAAGGTATTAAGGAATAAGACAATACAAATAGTGAGAGTTCTGTGGAGAAACCCTAAGGTAGAAGAGTCTACTTGGGAATTGGAGAGTGAGATGTTGGAAATGTACCCTCATTTATTTATTTAGTGTGATTCTGGGGACAGAATCCTATTTAGGGGGGAAGACTGTAAGAACCATGAATATTTAATTTATATAATTACTATTTTGGTGAACGAGGACGAAAATCTTTTATATATTTTATTCGAGGTTGATGAGTCGATATGCTAACTATGTTATTGCTCGAAAGATTTTCGTATGTGGTTAGTATGTGATATGTGTTATTAAATTTGGAACAGAAGTTTTTTTGTTAATTCGTGAAATCAGTTCGTTTTATTCGATAAATCCCGTTTTTTTAAATCCCTAGGGCTTCGATTTTAAATCGATCCGCATTATTACTCATCCGATAAATCTCAAAACATTCGAAAATTGTATTTTTATTCATTTTATAAGTTCTATAAATTTTCAGTATTTAATTCGATATTTTTTCCACGAAAATATTTCATTCGTGTCGGACCCGTAAATTGTGCTTTCGGGACTAATTATCAGCTAATGCACATGATCTTATCCTTAACTAATCCACATCTTATCTCTCAGCCAATCTGATTGCAGCCATCTGTCCCAATTAAAATCCCAGCTGATAATTATCTTTCTAAAATTTTAATTTTCAAGAAAAAATAAATAAATATTAATTTCAAGGTGTTCTTGAGGATTAAACCCTCCGTTGAAGGTGAGTTTGAGCTCCGTTTTTGACGTTCGAATAATCAAATCGAAGCTTTGGATCTCTATTTTCATAATCTATAATTAAATCGTGCCCAGGTAATTTCCATGAATTTATATAAATTTTAGTTTATAATTTCGAATTTTAGGGTTTTTGTGCATAAAAATTAGGGCTTTTTGATTCTTGGAATTTTTGTTCAATCTGATGCTTCCTTGAGCTTATTGAAGTTCCGTGGAGTAGTTTGGTATGTTAAACACAAGATTTGGTTAAGTATTAAGCAAAGTCGAGTTTGGGGTATTTGGCCAATTATAAAACGAATTCGTTCTTCACGTACGTTAGTTTTCCATGTAAATAATGTTAGGGGAAAGATTGGTGACATCTTCAGCTACGTTTTGATATGTAGAACACTAAGTTTGGTTCTAAATTGAGCAAAATCGTTATTTTGGCGGAATAATCATGGGTTACGTCGGTCTTGACCGGTTTGGGATGAGTGTGGTTCGTTTTGATTGTTTGTTATGTGTTGTAGACTGTCCAGCAGTGCTAAATCGAGACCTAGGTGCCAAAAGGTTACAAAACTAAGTGAAAAGAGGTAAATTCAGAGGGGAGTTGGCTCGCCGGAATTGTGTTGGCCGGCCGGAATCTGGCAATGTCGCCGGAAACTGGGTTCTTGGGGAAGAACATTCATATGTTCTTGATTTTCTTTATTCTTTTTCTTTTATTGTTTTGATTTGATCTGTTTTAACCAGCAGCAGTAAAAAAAGGGAGAGGTTTTAACTTTTACTGTTATCTTAATAGTAAATGTTACTTTTATTTAAATTTTACTTTTATTCATAAATTATTTTATTATTTATTTAAAAATCTGAATTTCTATTTTTAAAATTAAGAAATTAATTTCAAAAATCATGATTTAAATTCAGGATTATTTCTAAATTATTTATACATTTATTTATTTCTGAAAATGATTTATTTATTTATTTTAAATTCAAAATAATTAGGAATTAAATACTTTTAATTACATTAATTAATTTCAAATAATGATTTAATTAATTCAATTCTTTGATAAATGTAATTATTTATCAAATAATTTTATTAATTAGTTATTAGTTGATTTTAAATAATTTAATTAGAACTATTTAATTCTTAATCGATTTATTAAGGTTTAAAATGATTTAAAAATAGTAGAAAATTGATTAAAAATCCAGAAAATGTTTTAAAAATATTTTTAAATATTCTGAGTTGGATTTTATTTAAAAACCAAGAGTGAAAATGGTTTTAAAAATATTTCTCGGGTTCAGTCAACTATTGGAGCGAGTTATATGGACTGTCATGTGAGAATTACGTGTTTAAGTGCTATGTGGATTATATGTGTTGACTGTTAGGAAGTCTAAGTTGTTTTATATATGTGACTAATTTGACCTAATTAAATTATAGAGTCGAGTCAGAGAGACAGAGGCAAGGCTAAGGCTGAGTAGTTGTCAGACGAATAGACATTAAAAACTTTTGTATACCAGGCAAGTGTTTTCCCTTCACTTCTTGTTCAAGTGAAAGTTATTTTAATTCTTCTGATTATGTTGTTATCCCATTTATTGTCGATCTCATCGATTTTTATTGTTACTATTATTTATTCAATTATCAATCCAATTATTGTCGAACTCGTCGACATTTATTCTTATTGTTGTTATTCAGCTATCACCCCACTTACTATATCGATTCCGTTGATATCTAAGATAGACTATTGATTCCTTTATTCGACCAGTTGAGTTATTGTTCTGGAATATGAATGTTCCGGATTGTTGATTGACAGAGGATGTCGATTGTTCCGACACCTAGTGTGTTGGATATAGAATTGGAATGTTTTCGGATGTCCCTTCGGGGAGACCATATTATGGTCAACGGATGTCCCTTCGGGGAGACCAGTTAAATGGTCAGATGTTGAGGCCAATGTGTGCCGTGGATCAACTTAGAGGGACTTTGCTGTGTGCATTGTCCAGGGTTAGTGTGGGCCTGATCAGCCGCCTAACTCCACTGATTTTTTTAAAAATAAAAATAAAAATCCAATTCTAATCTAATGACAGAACTTGAGTTGTTTCATATTCAGATCTTTACCGCATTTGTGAGATTATCCGGTGCTTGATTATATTTATATCAGCTTATGCTCTTGATACACTGTTATTATTCTTGCTGAGCATTATTGGCTCACTCTTGCTTTGTGACATTTATTTTCTTCAGCTAAAATTGAGGATGTCTAGGAGGAGTGGTTCAGCTGGCAGAGGAGACCGTCGTGTAGTTGTGCTAGGACGGGTAGTTACTAAAATAGCTGTATCTCATATGCTTTTCGGTTGTCAAACAGATAAATTTTAAAGTTGGTTGTAAAATATTTTAAATTCAGACTTGGGATGTAATAACTATATTTAGTAGCTTGTTTCAAACCATGGCTTGTATGCGATCTTGGTTATGGGGTTGTCCTTTTATATTATATTATATTATTATGCATTTTGCACAGGAATGTTTATATTATACTGAGGTTAGGGGTCCCAGATCTGTGGGACGCCACAGTATTTATGTAGCCATCTCTAGGGCACAACCCCAGAAACTAATTGAAAGATCCGCATGACTCATCATCGATCGTACCATGCCCAACGAAGTACGATTTCTCCTTTCAGACACCCCATTCCATTGTGGTGTTCCAGGAGCAGTGAGTTGTGATACGATACCATACCATACTCCTTTCGGAAATTCTTGAATTCCAAGCTTAAGTATTCTCCCCCATGATTAGATCGTAGAGTTTTAATACTGTCACCTATCTGCTTTTCTACCTCAGCCTTATACTCTTTGAATTTTTCAAACGATTCGGATTTGTTCTTCAAAAGATACACATATCTGTATCTACTAAAATCATCAGTATAGGTTATGAAATAATAAAAGCCACCTCTTGCCATCGTACGCATTGGACCACATACATCACTATGTATCAATTCCAATCATTTGGTGGCCCTCTCACCTTGACCGGTAAAAGGAGCTTTTGTCATTCTGCTAATGAGACACGGTTCGCATTCTTCGTATGATTCAAAATCAAACTTATCCAAGTATCCATCCCTATGTAATTTGGAAATGCGATTCTCATTTATATGGCCTAAATGACAGTGCCAGAGGTATGTTTGATTTGAGTCATTTGTCTTAAGTCGTTTATTACTTATATTATAGACAGGAGTATCAAGATCAAGAACATATAAACCATTAAACAAACGTGCAACCCCATAGGTAACATTATTCAATGAAAACGAACAACCATTGTTCTGAATAAAAAACGAAAAACCAATCTTGTCCAAACAAGAAACAGAAATAATGTTTCTGCAAATCGCAGGCACGTAATAACAGTTCTCAAGTTCTAAAATAAGCCCGGTGGGCAACGATAAATAATAAGTCCCTACAGCTAAAGCAGCAACCTTTGCTCCATTGTAAAATAAACCCGGTGGGCAACGATAAATAATAAGTCCCTATAGCTAAAACAGCAACCTTTGCTCCATTGCCAACATGTAGGTCAACTTCTTCTTTTGCCAAAGTCCTACTCCTTCGGAGTTCTTGCACATTTATACAAATGTGGGAACCACATCCAGTATCTAATACCCATGATGTAGAAGCAGACAAATTGACTTCTATAACATAAGTACCTAACTCAGAAATCTAAACAGCATTCAATTTCTTTAGATCCTCCAAATAATTTTGACAGTTTCTCTTCCTTTCACCCTGTTTACACGCATACAAGACCTTGATTGTATCAAGTCTCTCTTGATGAGCCTGTCCTTCAAACATTCATTTAAGGTGCTCGATCATGATATAAGAATAAAAATTCTCATGTTGTTTCTACAGCTTAGGACTCATAGTTGCAAGCATCAAACAGGTGACACCGGTGTCATCATCCAAATGCTTCTGATAAGCATTTCATTGAGTCTCCGTTGCACCTTCAGGGAGAGTTCCAGGGCGAGGAATATCTATGACATAGAGCTTTCGCTCTTGCCTGAGGACAATCCTCAAATTCCTTTGCCAATCTAGGAAGTTAGTTCCTGTCAACTTGTCCTTCTCAAGGACTGATCATACAGAGAAGTTATTTGAGTCGTTTTCCATTTCGAATTTCTACAATGTTAAAATGCATAAAATAATTAGTCTTCGAATTTATTAAATTATGTTCAAGTGATTATTCATATATATTCAAAATATATATCTCCCACTATTTTTATCAAATCAATAGCCCAACCTATCAATTCGGAAAAGTGTCTCTAAACCTTTCTAGTGAGCCAAGATCCATATTTCATCCCTTTTAAGGTCAGCTTTGGCTTTTCTCCTTAAAATGATTATTTAGGTAGACAACATTTGTCAATTATATCATATATATAACTATTGGATAGTTTGGTAGAACAACATTTGTTCACATAACAACATTTATCCCTATTTATCCAATAAATCTTACCAAACTCTATGCCTCTAAGTTCACAATCCTATTGTGGTCACTTAGTTAAGTCAAACCCAATGGTCTAACAGTTGAGTATCAATAATTTACTCGATCGCGCCTTACCACGATAAACGAGGGTACTCCGCTTTGGCGCACCTACCCTTTGTCGATCTAGGTCCTGACGAGTGTTTCCCATTTGGAAGGCATCTTAAACTTAATATTTTTCTTAGGGGTTTGTTAATTAAAACGACCATGATCCCATCATAAAGAGATTCCGAATTTTTCCTTGAATTAAATACTTCAAATCAATATTCACCAATGGTTTGATTTCCAGGTTGTTGGAGGAGTCACAAGCGGCCTCGCTTAATACCCAACTTCCTTACAAGTATGACCCGTTTTTGACAAAATCTCCCCATATCGAAATAATTGAAAATTCGTATTTAATTCCGTGTTTCATAAACACAGAAATCTCATAGTCGTTATTTTTAATTTTAAAATCTCAAGTCGTTACAGATTTTATCTTGTTTAAGAAGGCATGGCATGGGTGATGTATCTAATACATTCAGTTATACATGATTAATCTAATTAAAGCATGCATCATAATGTATCCTACACATGCATTCATACATCAATATGTAAAGTGCAGTATGTAAACGTAGTTGGTTATGGCCTTTATCCTATAAATCCTTTCAAGCTGATGAAAAGATCAAGGTCAATCTATGGTGGAATAAAATACTATACTAGTACATGTCTCCTTATTTGCTACTACAATGCCTCCTTGGTCGCCTCCTTGCTTGCTTGTATTCATGTCTTCATGTACATTACATAAAAAAACCAACTATACTAATGTACTTACAAGGAAAACTCGAGTTACATTCGAGATTTAATCATTATAAGGAATGACGACATGCAAGTCGTATTTAGAAACCAAACTATAAACAAAAACCTCTATCCTATGGGTCTCAAGACCATAACCATCCACCATGCTCAAGTAATAATTGTTGTGCCCAAAATCATCATGGGCTGAATGTAGGCCCATTAGGCCCTAGGGTTCAATCCATACGAGCTAAAGGATAGATCCAGTATGAGTTATGAAGATCAGATAGAAGAAATGACTAAGGAAGTACGAGTATAAGGAGGTTCCCAATGGTCAGGAAGCTGAGCTGAACATTAGAAGACCAGGTTCCTCCCAGCGGAAGATTTCGAGTTAGCATAGCAACAGCCATAGAGATGACGAGAGCATGTGAAGAGCTATCCAATCTAACCAGTTTGTTATTTGTGCAGGTACTGATGCCTAAAGGGAGGTCCCTAAGTGATATGTCCCGAAATAAGGAGGTTCCTGAGAAACAGGCTCCTGAGATATAGGTTCCTGAGCACCAGGTTCCTACGAGTAGCCAACATAAGGTTCTAGAAGCCATCTAGAACAGATAAACGAATTGGTATTTGAGTATAATTCTAGGGCGCAGATGATCCTAGAATGTCTCTGACCAATGAGAGAATCATAGTAGGGTACGAACCCGAGTTCCACTCTACTTAGCCAACTAGTTCGCGGAAGGCTCTAAATGAACCTGAGTCCTACGCGAACTAGGTAGTTGAATACAGCCATTCCAGCAAGATACAGAGTCCCATTAGAACTACGTGAGCTTGATCCCTATATAAAAAAGGGTACGTAGGCACCTCGGGGGTAAGACACATTCAGTTCTCTAATTCTCTCTAAAGGCACTTGAGATTATTGGAGACACCCTCGAGCACAGCTTAACCCCCACAATCACAACCCAAACCTTTCACAGAACAGTTGATCGTTAGCCTATACAACTACCCGTAAACCTCTCAAAAGTTGTTGCAAAATCCACTCATCAACATTGGCGCTAGAAGGAGGGAAGTTAACATCTTAAGAGTGGAAAAGATGGCAGGCGACTCTGATAGCGAAGCAACCCGTTCTGAGGAACAAATTCACAATGAAAACAAATCTCCTCGAAAAGCAAAGAAGGTTACCAAAGAAGATATGATGGAAATCTTAAAGACCGTTGGAGAACGATTGTCGACTTTGGAGCAGGCTTCAAGCAAAAAGAAGAAAAAGAAGGCAAAGAAAGGCAAGAAGTCGAAGGTGACTCCAAAACAACTGAACGAGGAAGAAGAACCCGAAGATGAAGAGGAAGTTCCAGAAGATGATGAAGAGCCAAGACAGGATAATGGTGATGAAGAACCAAAGAATCCTGAGAAGGACAAAACTCCTAGCAAAAAGGGACCTTCCCAAGCCCGCACAGAGTCCAAGGGAAAGAAGAAGGTTAACACTGGAGGTTCCTCACAGAAAAAGAAGAAAGACAAAGACCCATCTGTTGAGATAATTAAAGAAGAGGAAACAGACTCAGATGAGGTTACTGAAGAATCCAGCACTGTAGACTCAAAAGAAGAGGAAGGAACGAGCAAAAAGACAAAGGCAAAAGCTACTGGAGAGGTGACAGCAGAAGATATCAAGAAAATTTTGGCTCAACTCAAGGATGAAAAGAATCTTGCTGTGAATCCTATAACTGCTTCTCCTTTCACCAAAAGGGTTCGAAAGTTAGCTCTGCCTAGATCTTACAGGCCCTCGAATGAGTTGAAATTCGATGGAACCACTGATCCAATCGAGTACCTAAGTCGTTTCGACACGGAGATGGATGTCTATCAAGTGAAGGAGGCCACTAGATATAGGTTACTGGCTGCAACTCTACAGGGTGGAGCTCATCAATGGTTCAAGAGGTTACCTGCTGATTCGATCGGTTCCTGGGAGAATATGGGAAAGCTCTTTGTTACCAAATTCAGAGCATCTGTCGCGTTTGCACCACCTACCAACACCCTGGCCAACATCAAGCAGAGACCTAGTGAGACATTGACAGAATACTTCAAGAGGTTCAATGCAGAGGTTCCGAAGGTTAGGAAAGCATCTGAGGAAACCATAAAGAATTTTTTAATTGCTGGAGTCAAAGGAGGCTCAGATTTTTGGAAAGCACTTCAGGGAAAAGAACCAGAGACGTTGGCAGATTTTTATGCCCAAGCAGAACCTTTTCGTCTCGTGGAGGAATCTTTGGCTGATTTGAAGAAGGATCCAGATTTCGTAAGGCAAAGTGGGTGGTCAGGAAGCAAGAGGTCAAGGCCCAGAAGCCCCAATGGTCGTGACAGTAAAAAAGTGGTTAGTCGTACATCCCAGGTGAAGCCTGAAGCTGAAGCTGTGAATCCTACCAGACCTGTCATGAGTCAGGTCCCACCACCAGCTTTCTACAGCAACAACAAACGTGAGAGACCCGTCTATGAAACTTTCACCCTTTTGGTAGCTCCAATCGATCACATCTACGCAGTGAATGAAAAGTCCTCATGGTTTAAGAAACCTTTTAGAACTGGCCCTCCAGGGAATAAGAATGAGCGTCCATACTGTGATTTTCATGATAACAATGGGCATAATACTGCAGACTGCCGTCACCTCAGGGACTTAATTGAAACTCTAATCAGGCAAGGGCAGTTAAGTGAATGGGTGGCTCAGGAAGGCAAAAAGTATAGAGATGAGAAGACTCAGAAGGTACAGGAACCTGTTGTGATGGAAGGACCACCCAAGGCTGGGTGCATACGCACAATTATAGGAGGTCCCCACATTGGAGGAAGTAGCAGGAGCGCCATGGAGAGGTACACTCGTGAAGCTAAAGAACGTCCTTTGACCAGTATTTACAATCTGTCACAGAGGTCTCCCAAGTTGTTTGAAGGAGAGGATGCAGATATTACCTTCACTGAAGGAGATGCTTCTTGGGTACACCATCCCCACATGGATGCCTTAGTGGTCGAAACAGGTATCGGGTCTTATGAGGTCCATCGAGTACTAGTGGATAATGGAAGCTCTGTAAACCTGTTGTCTTACTCAACTTTCAAAAAGATGCATTCTCTGGATAAAGACTTCACCCCAACGAAGGATACCTTGTATGGCTTCACTAACAACCAGGTTCCTATCAAGGGTAAGATTCGTTTACCAGTAACTCTAGGTGACAAACCATGTTGCATTACACAGCTAGCAGAATTCATTGTTATAGAGGACAATATGAACTACAATGCTATTCTAGGAAGACCCATCCTGAAAGAAATAAGGGTGATAACCTCCATTTACCACCTGACTATGAAGTTCCCAACACCAAATGGAATTGGTATAGTTCGAGGATGCCAGTATGAGTCTAGAGAGTGCTACACCAAAGCTTTGCAACATGCTGCTAAGGCTGCTAAGTTACCTGAGCCAATGGACGAGGTTCCTGATGATTTTCCAGGAAAGAACCCAGATAAAATAACACTCGATCTGCGTAGTCCGCCCTTGGAAGGTTTTGTACCAGCATCCTGTAGAGCTATAAGAATTGAAGAGATTATAGAAGAGGAACCTCATGCTGAGATTCCAGTTTTTCGGGGACCAGATACCCCTTACTTATTGTTAAAAAGTGCACCCCCTATGGACAAGGATGGTGATGTGTGTATGGCAGAAGAGTTGGATGAAGAAAAATCTAGAAAACTGAAACATAATGGAAGTAGTGAAGACAGTCATCCAGCCTCAAAGAGAAGGAATGTCATGCACGGAGTTTAAGAACCATCTGCAGTTCAAGGACCATCTGCAATCCAGGAACCTCAAAAGGATTCACCCACAGAAATGGATGTAGACTTAGATCCTCAAATGCCAGAAACCACGGTCAAGGCTGGACCAGCTGGTGAGACTTTAGATGTGAAGATAAATGACAAGGATGGTACGAAAGTGTTGAAGATTGGAGCTCGACTCGACCCAGCCTTAAAGGAATCTCTTATTACCTTTTTGGGTAAGAACCTGGATGTGTTTGCATGGTGTCACGCAGATATGGAAGGGATAGATCCAAGAGTCATATGTCACAAGTTGAATATTGATCCAGAAAAGAAAGGAGTGAGACAGAAGCGAAGACCAGTTAGTGGAGAGAGAGCTCAAGCATTGAAAGAAGAGGTTGACAGGTTATTGGATGCAGGGTTGGTTAAAGAATATTTCTACCCGATATGGTTGGCAAACCCTGTCTTGGTGAAGAAACCTAATGGTAAGTGGAGAACCTGTGTGGAATTCACAGATCTCAACAAAGCATGCCCAAAGGACAGCTTCCCGCTGCCACGAATTGATCAGTTAGTGGATGCAACTGTTGGACATGCCCTCCTCAGCTTCATGGATGCATATTCAGGTTACAATCAAATCCCTATGTATGAACCTGACCAAGAGCATACTTCATTTATTACGGATAGAGGTCTTTATTGCTATGTATGCATGCCATTCGGGTTGATTAACGCTGGAGCCACATACCAACGACTGGTGAACATGATGTTTAAAGACCAAATCGGTCATACTATGGAGGTATATGTGGATGACATGCTAGTCAAATCCAAGGAAGCTGTTGACCATGTAAAACACTTAGAAGAAATGTTTGGAATCTTGCGAAAGTACAGAATGAAGCTAAATCCCCATAAATGTGTGTTTGGGGTAGAATCATGAAAATTTCTGGGTTTTATGGTAAATCACAGAGGTATAGAAGCCAACCCAGCCAAGATTAAAGCATTGATTGATATGAGGTCACCAAGGACTGTGAGAGAGGTTCAGTCCCTTACAGGGAGAGTCGCAGCCTTGAACAAATTCATCTCGAAGTCCACTGATAGGTGTCAGGAGTTCTTTAAAGCCATAAAGAAAGGAAGCAAGTTCGAGTGGACAGAGGAATGTGAGATAGCATTTGGAAAGTTAAAGGAGCATTTGGGGAGCCCCCACTTTTAGCCAAACCTGTGGATGGAAAAACATTGATACTTTACCTGGCTGTATCAGAGTATTGCATTAGTGCAGTTTTGGTTCGAGAAGAGAATGGACAGCAGAGCCCAGTCTACTACGTCAGTAAAAGGTTACCTGATGCTGAAACGAGGTATACAGGAATGGAGAAGCTGGTTTACGCATTGATTCTAGCTTCCAGGAAGATGCGACCTTACTTCCAAGCTCACAAGATCGAGGTGAGAACCTCATATCCACTTAGGCAAGTGATACATAGGCCAGAAACTTCGGGAAGAATGTTAAAGTGGGCTGTGGAGTTGGGACAGTTCGACATAGAATACAAGCCAAAGACAGCAATCAAGGCTCAAGCTCTAGCAGATTTCCTAATTGAGTTTCCACCCCATGTGGAGGTTATTGGTCAAGAGGAAGCAAGAGAGATGGTGGAAGAACAGACAGAGAATGATAACTACGCACCCTGATGGACATTGTATGTAGATGGAGCTGCTAACAGTAGTGCTGTAGGTGCAGGCATAGAGCTAGTTAGTCCGGAAGGACAAAAACTCCATAGCTCGATTCATTTTGCTTTCAGAGCCACAAACAATGATGTAGAGTATGAGGCATTGATTGCAGGCCTAAAGCTAGCTTTGGAGATGAAAGTTGAGAATATCAGAGTGTTCAGTGATTCGATGTTAGTAGTTTGGCAGATTCGTGGTGGCTTTCAGGCAAGAGGTCCACGAACAAACTTGTATTTGAGGTACTCCCAGGAATTGATCGCAAAGTTCAAAGAGGTGAAGTTAGATCAGATACCACGAGGAAAGAATACCAATGCAGATGCATTAGCCAAGCTAGGGTCTCAGAGAGAGTCCACATTATTGGGAGTAATTCCACTTCAGATTCAGGAGCAACCTAGCGTTTTCAAAGAAGAAGTGATGGACATCGAATTTCCAGTTGAAGATTCCTGGATGACCCCAATATATCGTTACCTGGATAAAGGGTAGCTACCTCCCAGTCAAGATGAAGCCAGGAAACTGAGGTATCATGCAGCCAAGTATGTAATCTATGATGGAGTTCTGTATAGACGAAGATTCAATCAACCTTTGCTTAAGTGTGTAGCTGGAGAGCAATGCAAGTATATCCTCGAGGAGATTCATGAAGGAGTATGTGATAATCACTCGGGGGTAATTCTTTAGCCATGAAGGTCCTTCGACAAGGATATTATTGGCCAACCATCAAGGCAGATGCCTCTAAGTTTGCACAGTCATGCGGCAACTGTCAGAGGTTTGCAAATTTTGATAGTCGTCCTGTAGCACCTATCAAACAGATTGTCAGTCCTTAGCCATTTGCCGTTTGGGGGATAGACCTCATTGGAGAGCTCCCGAAAGGAAAAGGAGGAGTGAAATATGCAGTGGTTGCAGTTGATTACTTCACAAAGTGGATAGAAGCAGAACCACTTGCTAAAATTACAGCAGCAAAGTTGACTGAGTTCATGTTTCGAGCCATTGTATGCAGGTTTGGTATTCCGCAGAAGCTGATTTCTGACAACGGGAA
This sequence comes from Saposhnikovia divaricata, assembly GCA_036435485.1. Taxonomy (NCBI): domain Eukaryota; kingdom Viridiplantae; phylum Streptophyta; class Magnoliopsida; order Apiales; family Apiaceae; genus Saposhnikovia; species Saposhnikovia divaricata. The sequence continues at coordinate 43,274,494 of CM071601.1, forward strand.
GCAGTTTGACAGCAGAGAGCTTAGAGGATTGTGTGAGCAGTTTGGAATTCAGAAAGCATTCTCAGCAGTGTATTATCCACAGAGTAATGGACAGACTGAAGCTGTGAACAAGATTATCAGGCATACTTTGAAGGCAAGGCTTGAAGATAAGAAAGGAAGCTGGCCAGAGGAGCTTCCTGGAGTCCTGTGGTCGTATAACACCACTCCTAGAACTACAACTGGTGAGTCTCTTTTTCTCTCTCTTATGGTTGTGAAGCTATGGTACCTGTGGAAGTTGGAACAGGTTCCCTGAGAAGAAAACATTTTGATCCCGAGAACAATGAGGTCAATCATAGACTGTATTTGGACATGGTCGAAGAGTTGAGAGCAGATTCGCAAGTGAAGCTAGCAGCATATCAACAGAGAGTTCGAAGGTATTACAACAAAAAGGTGAAAGCAAGACCTTTTAAAGTTGGGGACCTGGTTTTGAGGAAAGTCATGCCAAACACCAAGGTTCTGGTACACGGAGCTTTTGGAGCAAATTGGGAGGGACCTTACCAGATAAAGTCAGACATTTGGGAAGGAACCTACCACTTGATGGATATGGATGGGAATCTCATTCCGAGAGCTTGGAATGCAGAACATCTCAAGAAGTATTATCAGTAACTCTTTTACTGTGTTTTTCTTAGGAAAAGTAAGGCTCTTTCAGCCCAAGAATAAAGGCAGTTTATTAGTTATAGCTGACCAGCATTTTGATTTCAGTATTTGATTATGCATGTAACCGGGGGGTACTTGATGTGAACCTCCATACTTGCAAGACAGTTTTTTAAGTATTGAGCGATTGATAGCTCTACGATTGAATATTTTGAATGCATTTTTAGCAGTTATAGCTCCTTAATAGTTCTTTTACGTAACAATAATTACCCAAAAGAACTGGGGGCAGTATTCCTACTTAGACAGTATTTTGCATGATATGATTTGATGTTTCATATGCCAATTTGAAAAAATTTAAGTGCTTGCTTTAGTACTCATATTGTATGTGCAAGTTACCTTGACTAACAGGTTCCTGTGGCAATTGATAGTATGTGCAAAGTATAAATGTGATTTGACAGAGTATGCAGATTGAGAATGATTGACATAAACCAAAGCCTTGGGAAGCTTCCCGAGCACGCATTGAGAAAAGCCTCAGGTAGCTTCCTGAGCATGACTTGAAAGTCTCAAGTTCCTTGAGCACATGACCTAATGTCCTGAAAAAAGGCACCTAAAGTCCTGACAAAAGGCACCTAAAGTCCTGACACAAGGTACCTAAAGGAACCTGTATGGATCCGAGACTGGCATACAGGAACCTCAGACTGTACGTTTCATCCCTCCGTGGAGCCGCCACTGGCATGAGAGGAAGTGGGAACCTGTGTGGAGCCTAGACCGGCACACTTGTTCTTAAAGAGAAGCCTAATAAGCTCTCCCTCATGTGGAACCGTCTTTGGCACATGAGAAGAAGGGATAAAACCCTTAGCATTTGCCTCCATGAAATGTCTAGCTTGACACTTGGAGAAGAGGAAGCTGTGTGGACTCCAAGAACGGCACACAGGTTCCTAGAAATCGCCTCGAGGCAAAAAGGAACCAACATACCTCGAGGTATGTTGGGACCTAGAGTATAAGACAGGGACCCAAGCAGGGAACCTTTCCACCAGTTGACCCGAATGGAACGAGGGAAGTTTTGTTAACCTTAACTAGTTTCTGTTTTATGTTTATTTTGCAGGATTAATGATCGAGGAACCTGGTCAAACTATTTAGCAATAAAGAATATAAGATTATCAGAAAGGGTTTTAGTTCAGAATGCGACTTTGAAAATGTTAGGTGAAGCATAAGAAAAGACGTTTTTAAGCTTACAAGTAAGTTGTTGTAATATTGTTAGGATTTAAATTGCCTTTTATTTCAGAAAATTATAAAGTGAAAGTACGAGTGTATTCTGTTTCTTACAAAGGGCTAGCCCACGTAAGCTTGAATGCACAAGTACAGACACTAAGTAATTGCTAAGGGGAATAAAGGTAAGACATTACTATAGGAGCATACAGGTATAAACATGTGACATGTGAACAGAGATATAGCAAAATAGATAGTTATCATTATCAAAAGCATAGAAATTATAGGGTACCCCGACCCTGAAAACCAGCAATTCGAAGTTATAGGCACGAAGGCCTTAAAGAACCAAATTTAGGGTTACAACTTGCGAGGCGCTACGAGGGGCCCGCGACCTCATCAAAAGTTATCAAAAGTTCAATAAATCATAAAGCTTCAAGCAGTAGGAGTTTTGTCTGAATCTTCAACAGCTGGAGGAATTGGAAGGGTAGGTTGAGCATCTTCAGTAGCAGGAACCTCTGCAGTCTCAAGGTTAGAACCTGGAGACCTCTCGACCATTTCCACGGGAGGTACAGAGCTTGCAGCCGCAGCTTCTTTCTCAAAATCTTTAATCATGCCTATCACATCTTCTCCGAGGAGGGACCAGTCTAGGCCAGGCATTTTCTCCCAAGTTGATCGCATGTAATCTCTGATGCCTTCGTCATAGCCCTCGTCATAGCGAGCTTTCTCCTCAGTCAGCATAGAAGACTTAACGGCATTAGCAGCAGCGTTCAGGGCATCAACTTAAACTTCCAGCTCATTAACCTTCTCCAGTGTTGACAACTTTTCGTCCTTAAGATTCTTGACTTGGCCTTGAAGCTCCTCTTTCTCCTTTTTCAACGAGGTTTCAACAGTCTTTGCTCATCGCACTGCAGCAGTGGAAATGTTTGCTCTGTCTTCTGTAGCAGCTAGGTCTTTCTTGAGCTTTTCAACCTCCCCTTGCAGTCGAAGGTCATATTGGGTCGTCAAAGCAAAGTCATCACAGAATCTAAGAGTAAAGAATGCGTTCTGGGCTGCAGAGAACCTCATAGCTTCCAGAGCTTCAGTAGAGTCCATTTTCGACCAGCCAGTAATAACCTCAGCAGGAACATGAGTGTCAATCAAGTCCTTAAATTGATTCTGGACGATGGCAGGATCCACTTTCACAGCTTTACCCTTCCTCATAGCGCGGGTTTGCGAGCTTCCGGACAAGTCTAGGGTGGTCTGAGCTAACTTGCGTTTAGAAGACCCAGAAGGTTGAATCTGGACAGAAGTAGGGGTTGGAACCTGGCTGATTGGAGTTGCAACTAACGGGACCTCCTTGGTTTCGTTCTCAGTCTTGAAGACTTCTTCAACATTCTTGGATCTCTTAATGAATGACGGAATCTTGGGAGCCATACCTGTGAATACAAGACAAGAGATAAGTCAGAACAGATAAAAGAAACAAGATAAAGTATATGAGCTGTACGAGTATAAATAGATACAAAGGAAATGAAATTCTTACCAGGGGAATCAGGGAGAAAACCTAAGGTGACGAGATTGTCAGGTGTTAATAGAATCATACAATCCCTAAGGGATGAAGAGTGTTTCAAAGCCTCTTCAGCTCTTTGTAGGCAGACTCCAGAAAGAAAGGTTTGTTCGGGAATATGAGGACAGCGGTTGAACTAGAAACGGACAGGGGGACAATCATTGCAGTAAAGAAATTGCTCCTGCCATTGGTCAAAGTTTTGCTTAATACCTTTTATACACTGACCTTGATGACAAGGCCAGGCAGTCAGATAAAAGCAACCAGAACCCTTTCCAGTATCTTTTAATCTGAAGAAATAACCTAATTCAGGTGCAGATAAGGGAGTAGTGAACAAACTGGAGTATAGGACATATGTGCTCATGGCTAGTCTATAAGAATTGGGAGTCAATTGGAGAGGGTCTAAGCCATAAAAATCAAGAACCTCTTGCAAAAAAGGATGGAGGGGGAAGTAGACACCCACTCTGAAGAAGGCGGCAGAGGTTACTGCATTAGGAACACCATGCTCGGGAACTCTAGTGTTATACCTGTGAGCCCTCTCACCAGGTTCCGGAACAACAATTGGGCAGTTTGGACGAACACATTCTTCCCACAACTTCTCTAGCCTAGCTAAAGTCATAGATGAATCGACTTTTTCACAGAAAGGCACAATCTCCTGTTTGTATGACTCTCTTTCGGCAATAATCTCGTTTTCAAAATCAGGTTCAGGAAGTATTTTCTGGTCAGGCTTAGACACTTCCTCACTATCAGACCAATCGTTCCCTAAGTTGATTAGACTAAGAGGTTCTTTTTGAACATTGGTGCTCGGGGGTTTCATGAGGATGTCTTGGGGTTCGCTGGTGTTCGGCATTAGGACTCTAGACCTAGTCCTATGGCTAACAGATTTAGTAATAACGGATTTTATTGAACAATGAAGGTCAGAGTGTGTCGAATCGGAAGACATCTGCAAAAAATAGACGAAGAGAGGTCAGGTTCGAGGACAGTTCTAAGACATCTAAAGCTCCACGGTCGCAAATTAGGGATGCTCTAAGAAAACCTCATATAGACCATACATCGATTGCAGTAAGAAGCATATAGAAGATGAACAAACCATTAAAAAGTTACAGTAAAAATCATGACGGAATGACTACGAATCAACAAGTGGACAGTCATTAAACAAAGTATCGTGAATATTCGTGTGTGTGAAACATGAAGTGTGAGGAATTGGTACATATGCAGACATATTCATACCATCGAGGCAACATGCAAGAACACAAAAGCACATACAGTATGAAATGGAGTCGAGAATATGAAAGGATAGAAAGAAGTAAGTCAAAGTCAAACCTTGATCAAAAGAAAGTGGTGGTCGAGAAGTTGAATTGAGCAAAGGGCCGTCAATCTTCTTCTTCTCTCTCCGAGGGTTTTTCGTAGAGTTTTGGTAAAGGTAAAAAAACTGAACCTGGATGTAGAAATACGTTTATATAATAAAGGTAAATAGGGGACAGCCCCGTGCACGTGGAAACAGTTTATTAGAGCGGTAAGTGAAGAGATACACGCGTGAGAGGCGTGTGAACCTTGGGAACTCATGCATTAATTGCAGCTTTGGTAAGTGATAAGAGTAATTCGAATTTTGAAATTATCTCTTGAGGATATTAACTGCCAACCATTGTCCCTTCTCAAATTGTGAAAATTCGAAGAGACATGATAATGAGAAATAAGTTTGGTTCCCTGGGAAGCTAAATGCAAACATAGAGTTGATTTCGAGAGCTGCGATCTGAAGAAGAAAATAGCAAGGTAACAGGTTCCTTGGTATGAAGGAAGCTTACTCAAGATTAGGTTAGCTGAAAATATTTCATGTCCTGTTTTCTACGCCGGGTTAGCTCATGTAGGCTTGGATATAAAATGTTAAAGCGAGGTATTGTTATAGAAATAATTTAGCATTGGACCTATGATCGAGAGAGAGTAAAAATAGGTTCCTTTCACATTACATGATTTCAAGGAACCGGGGGGTACTTGTTGTGCCCAAAATCATCATGGGCTGAATGTAGGCCCATTAGGCCCTAGGGTTCAATCCATACGAGCTAAAGGATAGATCCAGTGTGAGTTATGAAGATCAGATAGAAGAAATGACTAAGGAAGTACGAGTATAAGGAGGTTCCCAATGGTCAGGAAGCTGAGCTGAACATTAGAAGACCAGGTTCCTCCCAGCGGAAGAGTTCGAGTTAGCATAGCAACAGCCATAGAGATGACGAGAGCATGTAAAGAGCTTTCCAGTCTAACCAGTTTGTTATTTGTGCAGGTACTGATGCCTAAAGGGAGGTCCCTAAGTTATATGTCCTGAAATAAGGAGGTTCATGAGAAACAGGCTCCTGAGATATAGGTTCCTGAGCACCAGGTTCCTACGAGTAGCCAACAGAAGGTTCTAGAAGCCATCTAGAACAGATAAACGAATTGGTATTTGAGTATAATTCTAGGGCGCAGATGATCCTAGAATTTCTCTGACCAATGAGAGAATCATAGTAGGGTACAAACCCGAGTTCTACTCTACTTAGCCAACTAGTTCGCGGAAGGCTCTAAATGAACCTGAGTCCTACGCGAACTAGGTAGTTGAATACAGCCATTCCAACAAGATACAGAGTCCCATTAGAACTACGTAAGCTTGAGCCCTATATAAACAAGGGTACGTAGGCACCTCGGGGGTAAGACACATTCAGTTCTCTAATTCTCTCTAAAGGCACTTGAAATTATTGGAGACACCCTCGAGCACAGCTCAACCCCCACAATCACAACCCAAACCTTTCACAGAACAGTTGATCGTTAACCTATACAACTACCCGTAAACCTCTCAAAAGTTGTTGCAAAATCCACTCATCAACAATAATTAAAGAACATGTCATATTACCTAATCATGTTAAACCATATCATATTTCAGATGATCCAATCAAAGAAATCATATAACGCAAAAATCAAAAAATCAGAATCAAATTATGATAGCTTTACAAACGATTCGATGATAACTTTGCTATCAGTATTGTTCAGACGCTTGTTTCCAGTCATAAAACACATATCGTTTGCGTAAATCGGACACTGGACAGATTTCACCAGATCTGCGCAGCTTTTCGGAAATCATATCGAATATGATTTTCATAACAAAAACAAACATATATCATGTATATATCAAACAGATTATATAATCATCATCAACACATCATAACATATCATATCCAATATGATCTAATAAGTTTTAACTCAAAAAACAATTTTCCTAAAATTCAAAATTAAATCAGAAAACTATAAACCTGAGGTGGCTTTCTTAGACTTGGATTTGGATTTCTGTTTGGTTGCTTGGGTAGGAGGCTGTGGGAAACTTACAGCAGCTTCCATAGCAACACTAGAAGGCAAATAAGTTTGAGATTGAAAGAGAGAAGTAGTGGTAGAGATAGTTACCTCAATAGTTGGTAAAAATATATCAATTGCACCTCAGAGTTGAGGTTCATTCGAATTAGGTCACTAAGAACCCATTTCTCTTGAACCCAACAGGTGAACCTGCTTGCTGGCTGCTCAAGTACTATATTATTATTAGAGACATGGTTAGCTAACAATATTAAGAATCTAGCAAAATAAATGTTGTTACTCCTAGTTTCTTTCTTTCCTAATTTATCACCAATTTCGTTTAATACTAAAGCACCAAAATTATAGAATTTATCATTCAAAAACATGTAAAGCATGGTAAGCAAAGCAGTAGTAACAACATTGTAATAACCCTAACTTTAGAAATGCTACAGTGCTTAAATGAATATTAAATTTTGAGGATTTAGGGAAATGGCATGTAGGTACCCTACCATTGAAACAGAAAATGAATAATCAAAAACCATATTAGTGATGTACTATGAAAATAAGTGACTCGAAACGATGACGGATTTTAGAAATTCCTGAGTGTGGATTTTAAGGATTTTTAATTTCTATTGAGACTCTATGGAATGTGATATGAAGGAGTATAAAAATATTAAAGGGTTTATATCTTGAGGAAATAGTAAAACTAGGTTAAACCAGGGGATTATTAAGTCAAAGGAATGCCAGAGGAATTTGGATTGTTAAACAATTTAGAACCCCTTGGATAATGTGGTATATTCGAAACGAATCGTAACTAGACAAATATGGAGACTAAACAACCAAGCTTAATATCATAACAAGGATATACACACCACATTAGTATTTAGCAAAATCATTAAAACAATAATTAGAAAATCAAAAACAAAAATCACAAGATCATCCAATAATGACATCACTCCTTACATCACTTTCCACTAACTTTAACCAAGGGTTAATTAGTAATTTCACCATGTAATTATCTATAACATGCTAAAAAACTATAGAACTCTCAAGATTAGCCAAGATAAGAGCAACCAAAACAAAAAAAATCTCTCTTCTCCATCCTTATACCCCATTCGGCCCAAACAAGAAAAAAGAAGAAAATAAAAATCAAAAACCTAGCTACAATCAACTACAAATCAAGGGAAAATTCATGGAGGTTCTTGGAGGTTAGAGAAGATCATCCACCAAGTTTCATAGCCATTCAACATCATTTGCATAGGTAATAAAATCATCAAAGTTGCTAGATGAATAGTAACTCCAAGAACTAACTTTGTTTGTATGGTTTCTTTAGACTATCCAAGCTATTTAAAGTTGTTTAAGGACTAGACAAGGCTTATTTAATGTTGTTCAAGCTTCAAGGAAGGTATGGAGTTCATGAACCCTTAGTATTATCTTGAGTTTATGATGGTTTATGGTTAGTTTAGTGGTTAAGTGAGTATTAAGCATGAAATCATGATTATATGTATGTTTATTAGTGATTGATTGAACATGGAGGTGTTGTGGGTGCTTGTAACCATGGTTGGTTTGATGTCCACATGGTGTAGGGTTTGGTATATGTGTTGGATGTTGGATTTGGAGGAGTTATATTATGGAAAGTATGAAAATATAGTCGTTATAATGCCCGATTTTCGTTAAAACATAAATTACTTGTTAAAAACAGAGCAATTCCGAATCTGTCAAGGTCAGTAGGGCATAACCACTGGTCATGATAGTATAGATCTTAGTTCATAGATCGTTTTGATATAAAGTACGTAAAAATCTGATGAACGGTTTAGGAAATATGGCAAAAATCATAAAAGTGGTTCGAAAGCGTAATTGCGAGTTCGTAACTTAAATTGAACACCCTTAACCTAAGTGATTCCGTTACGAATCTTGATAATTAAATAATAGAGGTCATAAGGAAGGTATAGGAGAAGGTCTCATGTCGAACGAATAATTTTTCAATTTTATAAAAATGTTTAGATCAAGGGTACGTTAATGGAATACCCCTTAAACGGGTAAAGGATAATTTTCTCGAGTTAATGGTCGACTTAAAAGTCTTTAAAACTTAAATATCTACTAAGTGTATAAGATAATGACATACCTTGATAATGTACTAAGTGTCATTACGTGGCGGTATTAATAAGAGTTATGTTATGGTGTGTTTGATAAGCTAAAAAGATTAGGGGATCAAGTGAGTTAAATGGTTAGGATAAGTGTTGTTAGTAATAATAATTATAATGGGGCATATACTAATGATGATCCTTTTCGTTCTTATAGAAACTCAAGACGAGCACCGGGTCATACCTTTGGGATTTAGAGATCGAGGCAAGATTTCTTCTTCCTTATTTTGATAAATTGTTATGTTTTAAAGAAAAATGGTTTTGCTAGATAATATATGAATCTTATATCAATATATGATATGGACTGTGGATATGAATATGAAGGGAGCCATTATACTTTATGGCTTAAAAAGATATGAAAAAGAATGGTATCAGTTGTTATCTAGGGTTATATGGTTTATAATATTCTGTTATTTATAATCTTTAAACATTTGTGATTTAATAAATATTATTTGAATATTATTTAATACTTTAAAAATAGATGGAATAGTTATGTATTTAATAGCATAAGTGACTTTATTAAATATGGAGGAAATGTCTGAGTTATAATCAAAGTATTTGTCATTCTAAAGATTGATATATGAAAATGGAAATGGAAATGATATATGTGAATGGAAATGGAAACAGAAAATTGAAAATATGAAATGGTGTTTTATAAATGGAATAATGATTTAACAAAAAGGGGGATTGCAACAGTAAGCGTAAGAGGCTGTGTTCGGCATAGTCCAGCACTCTATATTTTATTACGGCCCAAGAGATGCCGAAGGGGGATGTAGCAGAGAGCCTTCCTCCAGAGATGATGACTAGGTTGGATCATTCCTTCTACTAGTAGTAAACAGAGAGCATGTACGATTAGGTGACTGATCATCGTCCTAACGTATCAGGCGACAGCAGATATCCCCAAAGTATTTAAAGAAAGAATTGATAATGGTTACAGATTGACATACCGAAAAAGGAAAAATGGTAAAAAATTATGGAATTATTTTTATGATTAGAAGAGAAACTGATATTATATTATATTAGAAGAGAAACTGATATTATGTTGTTCTATATTTCTTTTCTTAAAAAGATAAATAGATGGTGTATTTAATAAATAAGAATTCATTCTTTTCTAAATGATTATGTTGGGTCTTCCGTTTATTAATATATATATATATATATATATATATATATATATACATATATACGTTTTCTTTGATGCTGGTTTACAAAAATTTTATCTTGCTGAGCTATTATAGCTCACTCTTGCTACTTATGTATATAACAGCTAGGTCAAATGCCGATACTCCGCACTACACCCCGCAAGAGGGTAAGGGAAAGACGACCTTTTGAGAGAGTGCTGGCGCCTATCCCTGAGGTAGCTGATAGACAGATGGGTATTGGTAGACTTATGTGAATTAAGTATGTAAGTTTGAGAAATAAACTTTTGGTTGTTGAAATGCTTCCTCTCGAAGTAATATTCAGCAACACTACTTATGTAAGATTCTGGGTTTGTAATAACTCTTTTAAGTTTAAACTTATGATATTGTGGATGTTGTTCTCTGAGCATATGACTGGTGTGTAATATTATTATTAGGTGTGGGGTCTACTGTGTGGGTTTTATTACGCATTTATATATCAACTGTCAAGAATATAATGTTATTAAATGGAAATTGGACCGTGATGACCTGGATTCCTGACCCCGGATCTAGGGGAGTCACAGATGGTATCAGAGCTAAGAGTCATAATGCTCAGAAACAATAGTGATAATAATAAATATATCAGTAATAATATAAATTGTGAACTCACATCGAGTTCAAGGGTGGTTTATCGAAGGTAGCATTTATTTTAAGTAATGTTTATAATTTTATAGATTATTACTAATAAAATTTATTTTTTTATTTATAGGGAGAGGAGATGGAGACCGATGAGCCGAGTCATACACGAGAGTGGCTAGGGATGTCGGAGCAGGAGATTACGGTGTCGAGGTTCCAGACTATTCTATAGCAGACTTGAGGAGGAGAGTTTAGGAGAGAGCCAGGGAGGCATGTGAGCGCAGAGCGAGAGATGCTGTGGCTATAGTGCCATACACTGGGAGACCATCTATAGGATCCGATGAGGCAGGTCCTTCCCGAGTTAGATCAGAGGTTCTAGGGGGAGATATGCCAGTGCGTAAGAGGCCTAGATTATCAGTGATAGCTGAGGAGCAGCCCGAGTGGAGAGATATCCACATGATTCCTACTCCTATTCCACCTGTTCCAGTGCCATCCCCTGTTCCATCCCCTACACCGAGTCCGGATCCTTTGGATGATCCGATAGAGCAGTTCACTCCCCCAGGACAGTTTGTTTTCCATTCAGAGGAGGAGGAGGAGGAACCTTCAGAGGATGCGGATACAGAGCCAGTTCCTTCACCTCCACCAGTAGTTGCACCTTCACCTGTAGCTTCACCATCAACAGTAGCTGCACCCCCACAGGAGGTACCTATACTTGCCGGTAATCCGGTCTATGTGACTTTACAGTCAGACTACCATATCTTACAGGGTCAGCTAGAGGAGTCTCGTAGGATGATAGATACACTATTGCAGAGGTTAGCTGGAGGTAGAGGAGGTGTTATTCCAGATGGTGTATCTTTGGGATTGATTAGCATTGAGCTACGAGCACTTGGTGTTATGAGGAGGTTGTTAGCTCACAGACGAGATCTAGCATGGAGAGCTGAGGTAGTAGAGGTTGTCACGTCTATAATGGTTCAGATCAGGGATGTTATTAGAGCAGGATTACCGTGAGCTAGGGACAGTAGTTTTAGTCACTAATCAGACTGTAGTCATCTTACTGATGTCATTTTGGGGATTAGTTTAGTGTTTACTATCTTAATCCCAATCTGATTAGAGGGATGTTAGTAGTACTTTTGTTATAGCGGATTAGTATGTACGGCTATGCTTTTGGGTTTTCAAACCTTGTACTTTATAATGTATATATTAATTAGTAGTGAAGGATGTTATCCATAAGTTGTAATATATTTATGTGAATTAATGAAGTTTATGTATTTTGTCTAATTTTTTTATCGTATTTTGATACTAAATGTTGAGATTCGAAAATATTAATGTATATAAGGTGATTGACTTAAATGAAAAGGTTATCATGTTAAAGGTCATCGTGTTAAAGGTAGTGAGCTTATATGTTTCATATTAATAGTATTGTAACTTGATATTAATTGCTTGAATTTGTGAATGTGGTTATGTATAAATGAGTAAATAGTGATATAATTATTGTATATGGGGATGATGAATATTGTACCCTAAATTTGGGAAATTGATGGAGAATATTATTATTGACAGAAAAATGGCTAGACGTAATAACAGAGCGAATGCCAGGGAAAATGAGAGAGATGAAGAAAGTCAAAATAGACAGAATGAAAATGCTCAGGGAGAACAAAATAATGAGGAAGAAGAAGAAGACGAATCAACTGGACAACAAGGTAACCAGGGAAGTGATCCCTTAAACCAATTTATGGACTTATTAAAGCAAAATTTAGCTAATCCACAGAATCTTTAACAATCACCTGTTCCCCCGAACCACGTAGCTAATTTATTTCGTGCCTTTAAGTCATTAAAGCCCTCAGAGTTTGATGGAACTGTTAACCCAGTAGTAGCCAGAGCATGGCTGAAAGAAATGGAGAATGCTTTTGAAATTTTGAGGGTAGATGAGGAACAGAAGACCATTTTCGTCGCCTATCTCTTGAAGGGAGAGATAAACTATTGGTGGGAGGCTAAGAAGAATCTAGAAGGAGTGGGAATGATAACCTGGAAGCGTTTTACTAGAGTGTTTCTAGAGAAGTATTCCCCTAGGTATTTGCAAAACCAAATGGAAATAAAAAATTTGGAGTTAAAGCAGGACAATCTAACAGTGGCAGAGTATGAAACTAAATTTACTGAACTGTCTAGGTTTGTTCCGGAATTTGTGCGTACTGAAGAACAACGAGCAAAGAGGTTCCAACAAGTATTGAAACCATGGCTACGGATAAGAGTGGCACCATTTGATCTAACTGATTATGCTGCAGTGGTTCAAAAAGCATCTATTATAGAAGCCGAGAGTGAACAAACTCAAATTGGTCGAGAGAATAAGAAAAGGAAATTTGAGGGCCAGAAAGGAGGTTCAAGTGAAGGAAGTTACTTTAGCAAGTTCAGTAAAGGACAAAATCTCAGTTTGTGGGAAAGTCAGGGAGTAATAAGGCTGTTAGTGAAACTGTGAATCAGGGTGGTAAATCCTTAGGAACATTTCAGTCCAATCAATCACGACCACCATTACAAGATTGTAACACGTGTGGTAAGAAGCATACGGGAGTGTGTAGAATGTTGGGAATAACTTGTTTTAAGTGCGGACAAAAAGGACACTATTTTAACCAGTGCCCATCAGTGGATACAAACCCTAGGAGTGACGTCAAGTGTTACCAGTGTGGAAAATTAGGACACATAGCTAGAAATTGTTGTTCTAGTGGGTCGTCTGCGACAGGACAAAGTATGACTGCTTTGAATAGACCTACTGCCAGAGTGTATAACATGACCTTAGGAGATGCGTTGAAGAAACCGAATGCAGACACAGGTATTTTTTTTACTATTTAACCTTTTAAGTGTAAATGTTTGGTTAGGAATCAACTTAGTCAATGAATGGTGTAAATAAGTTAATAAAATAGATAAGAATAATCTATCTGATTAGGAAGTAAGATATGCTGGTCCAAGGAGAGAGAGAGAGAGAGAGAGAGAGAGAGAGAGAGAGAGAGAGAGAGAGAGAGAGAGAGAGAGAGAGAGAGAGAGAGAGAGAGAGAGAGAGAGAGTAAGAGTTTATAAAAAATATATATATATTTTAGATAATATTTCTTACAATTGTTTCAAGGAATAGCCTTCTAGTCAAATTTCTGGAAGATTTTACAGAGACAGGATATAATAAGATTGAATTATTTATATTTTATGTTATGATAGAGATCAAAATATAGTTAGACAATAAGTGAGATACACTACCATTCAGGGAAGGCCAATGTGGTGGCCGATACCCTTAGTAAAAAGAGAAAGGAGAAATGAGATAAAATAGAAAGACAGAATGCCAGAGAAGGTTGGTACGGTAAAGATAGTGAAAGTAGTGCTATTGATAAGCTAAATGGCATGTTGATGAATGACAAGCAAGTTTATATTGGTGTATTTCTGTACAAACAAGATAGAGATGTTTAAGGATGAACTAAAGGATGGAGGAAGTAATATGAGAATTAGAAAGTGTAATGTGAGAAAAGTATTCGTCAATATCTTCAACGTGATTCCGGGACGGAATCCTTTTAAAGGGGGAAGACTATAATAACCCTAACTTTAGAAATGCTACAGTGCTTAAATGAATGGTAAATTTTGAGGATTTAGGGAAATGGCATGTAGGTACCCTACCATTGAAATAGAAAATGAATAATCAGAAACCATATTAGTGATGTACTATGAAAATAAGTGACTCGAAACGATGACGGATTTCAAAAATTCCTGAGTGTGGATTTTAAGGATTTTCAATTTCAATTGAGACTCTATGGAATGTGATATGAAGGAGTATAGAAATATTAAAGGGTTTATATCTCGAGGAAATAGTAAAATTAGGTTAAACCAGGGGATTATTAAGTCAAGGGAATGCTAGAGGAATTTGGATTGTTAAACAATTTAGAACCCCTTGGATAATGTGGTATATTCGAAACGAATCGTAACTAGACAAATATGGAGACTAAACAACCAAGCTTAATATCATAACAAGGATATACACACCACATTAGTATTTAGTAAAATCATTAAAACACTAATTACAAAATCAAAAACAAAAATCACAAGATCATCCAACAATGACATCACTCCTTACATCACTTTCCACTAACTTTAACCAAGGGTTAATTAGTAATTTCACCATGTAATTATCTATAACATGCTACAAAACTCTAGAACTCTCAAGATTAGCCAAGATAAGAGCAATCAAAACAAAAAAATCTCTCTTCTCCATCCTTATACCCCATTCGGCCCAAACAAGAAAAAAGAAGAAAATAAAAATCAAAACCCTAGCTACAACCAACTACAAATCAAGGGAAAATTCATGGAGGTTCTTGGAGGTTAGAGAAGATCATCCACCAAGTTTCATAGCCATTCAACATCATTTGCATAGGTAATAAAATCATCAAAGTTGCTAGATGAATAGTAACTCCAAGAACTAACTTTGTTTTTATGCTTTCTTTAGACTATCCAAGCTATTTTAAGGTTGTTTAAGGACTAGCCAAGGCTTATTTAGTGTTGTTCAAGCTTCAAGGAAGGTATGGAGTTCATGAACCCTTAGTATTATCTTGAGTTTATGATGGTTTATGGTTAGTTTAGTGGTTAAGTGAGTATTAAGCATGAAATCATGATTATATGTATGTTTATAAGTGATTGATTGAACATGGAGGTGTTGTGGGTGCTTGTAACCATGGTTGGTATGATGTCCACATGGTGTAGGGTTTGGTATATGTGTTGGATGTTGGATTTGGAGGAGTTATATTATGGAAAGTATGAAAATATAGTCGTTATAATGCCCGATGTTCGTTAAAACATAAATTACTTGTTAAAAACAGAGCAATTCCGAATCTGTCAAGGTCAGTAGAGCATAACCACTGGTCATGATAGGATAGATCTTAGTTCATAGATCGTTTTGATATAAAGTACGTAAAAATCTGATGAACGGTTTAGGAAATATGGCCAAAATCATAAAAGTGGTTCGAAACCGTAATTGCGAGTTCGTAACTTAAATTGAACACCCTTAACCTAAGTGATTCTTTTACGAATCTTGATAATTAAATAATAGGGGTCATAAGGAAGGTATAGGAGAAGGTCTCATGTCGAACGAATATTTTTTCAATTTTATAAAAATGTTTAGATCAAGGGTACGTTAATGGAATACCCCTTAAACGGGTAAAGGATAATTTTCTCGAGTTAATGGTCGACTTAAAAGTCTTTAAAACTTAAATATCTACTAAGTGTATAAGATAATGATATACCTTGATAATGTACTAAGTGTCATTACGTGGCGGTATTAATAAGAGTTATGTTATGGTGTGTTTGATAAGCTAAAAAGATTAAGGGATCAAGTGAGTTAAATGGTTAGGGTAAGTGTTGTTAGTAATAATAATTATAATGGGGCATATGCTAATGATGATCCTTTTCGTTCTTATAGAAACTCAAGACGAGCACCGGGTCATACCTCTGGGATTTAGAGATCAAGGCAAGATTTCTTCTTCCTTATTTTGATAAATTGTTATGTTTTAAAGAAAAATGATTTTGCAAGATAATATATGAATCTTATATCAATATATGATATGGACTGTGGATATGAATATGAAGGGAGCCAATATACTTTATGGCTTAAAAAGATATGAAAAAGAATGGTATCAGTTGTTATCTAGGGTTATATGGTTTATAATATTCTGTTATTTATAATCTTTAAACATTTGTGATTTAATAAATATTATTTGAATATTATTTAATACTTTAAAAATAGATGGAATAGTTATGTATTTAATAGCATAAGTGACTTTATTAAATACGGAGGAGATGTCTGAGTTATAATCAAAGTATTTGTCTTTCTAAAGATTGATATATGAAAATGGAAATGGAAATGATATATGTGAATGAAAATGGAAACAGAAAATGGAAAATATGGAATGGTGTTTTATAAATGGAATAATGTTTTCACAAAAAGGGGGATTGCAACAGTAAGCGTAAGAGGCTTTGTTCAGCACAGTCCAGCATCAATATTTTATTACGGCCCAAGAGATGCCGAAGGGGGATGTAGCAGAGAGCCTTCCTCCAGGGATGATGACCAGGTTGGATCATTCCTTCTACTAGTAGTAAACAGAGAGCAGGTACGATTAGGCGACTGATCATCGTCCTAAAGTATCAGGCGATAGCAGATATCCCCAAAGTATTTAAAGAAAGAATAAAATGGTTACAGATTGACATACTGAAAAAGGAAAAATGGTATAAAAGTATGGAATTATTTTTATGATTAGAAGAGAAACTGATATTATATCATATTAGAAGAGAAACTGATATTATGTTGTTCTATATTTCTTTTCTTATAAAGATAAATAGATGGTGTATTTAATAAATAAGAATTAATTCTTTTCTAAATGATTATGTCGGGTCTTCCGTTTATTAATACATATATATATATATATACATATATACGTTTTCTTTGATGCTGGTTTACAAAAAAATTTATCTTGCTGAGCTATTATAGCTCACTCTTGCTACTTATGTATATAACAGCTAGGTCAAATGCCGATACTCCGCACTACACCCCGCAAGAGGGTAAGGGAAAGACGATCTTTTGAGAGAGTGCTGGCGCCTATCCCTGAGGTAGCTGATAGACAGATGGGTATTGGTAGACTTATGTGAATTAAGTATGTAAGTTTGAGAAATAAACTTTTGGTTGTTGAAATGCTTCCTCTCGAAGTAATATTCAGCAACACTACTTAAGTAAGATTCTGGGTTTGTAATAACTCTTTTAACTTTAAAATTATGATATTATGGATGTTGTTCTCTGAGCATATGACTGGTGTGTAATATTATTATTAGGTGTGGGGTCTATTGTGTGGGTTTTATTACGCATTTATATTTCAAATGTCAAGAATATAATGTTATTAAATGGAAATTGGACCGTGATGACCTGGATTACTGACCCCGGATCTAGGGGCGTCACAAACATCAAAGTTACTTATTTTACCAGAAAACACTTTGATAAAGGTATCACAAAAGTGAAGGGTTTCGAGGCAACAAACGCAGTGGAAAACAATAATTAAAACAATAAAATTGAAACCCAATCGCAGGATCCATGTAAAACAAGACGTTTAATTCGTAGTTATGAACGTTTACCTTAAAACGAAGCTTCAACAAATTGATGACAGATGGAGGTCCAAAGCAATCACCACGCAACCATCTTCGAGATCTATGTTGTCAAAGTAGTCCACACGAACGCTTGATCGTCCAACGATCACCAGAGCCGGTACTAGCCGAAGAACCTGCCTCTCTCTCTCTCTAGCCTCTCAAACGTTTTTCTCTAAAAATGAATTGCAAAAGTGTGTCCCTAAACAATACATCATAATGTATTTATAGGAAAGAGAGATTGGGCTAAACCCTAAATCGAATTGGGCTTTTCCAAACCCATTCTGATTTGGTTTCAATATTAAATTCGAATTCTATTTAATTATAATTAAGACCAGCTTAATTAATTAAATATCCAATTTCGAATTTAATAATATAATTTAAATTCATAATTTAAATTAAAACTCCTTTTAAACGTTCTTATTGTGTAACCCTTTAGGTTATTATTACGTTGGCAATAATTTTAATATCCAATAATAAAATTATAAACAATGAGCGACATCTAGTAATACATCATTGCTACCCAAGTAATAATAATAATTGGTGATCCAATTAAACCTTTCGTGATTAATGTTTCCGTGTAATATAATCCCTTTAACCAAATATTATAGATTAAACTCGAGGCATGTTATTAGTCATCCTCTTCAACGTTTAATCCGGATTTCCTTGATCAATGAGTAGACTATTAAAACAAATCAATATTTGAGCATGGCCATGCATTTTCATAGTCTCACTCAATCAAGAGGCCAATAATATCTCTCCTAATAATAGGAGGGTTAAATCCTATATCTATCATTCATATTTCTCATATGACTCATAATATACCCGATGTCCACTTTTATCATCACCCGGTCAAAGGTAACTTTTAATGTAGTCAATGTATATTAATCCTCGTATAGAAATATAATGATCTCAAGTCTAAGGATCATTACACCATTATCACTGTGAGTCTTTCTAATGACATTATCAACATGTAGAATCTCACGTGGGTTAATCCAGTACCATGTAGAATATTACATGCACCTATGTTCTTGACTTTAGTATCACTATACCTATGACCAATGAGATGTGGTCATCCGTCAACAAACATACTAATCTTTATGTATTATAATTGTCCCATATTAATAATGCTCAATTAGGGATATTTAGAAATATAAACATTATCCATATAATCTCATTTTTAAGTCACATACTTAAAGATATAGAGTACGTATTCTATATTCCAAGGACATTTATTACTCTAACATTTATATCGCAATAAATTAAGACATAATAAATTAATGTAGAATATTCTATAGAACATAATCATCTTATAACAAAATAGTCTTTCCTAGAAGCACAACTACATTGTCTCTAGGGCACTAACACTATCAAAAAGAAACTCCATTCTTTTCTCATGCCTTTTCTAACAATTTTGGCAAGGTTATCGGTGTCTAAAGTATAACCTATAGTGTTTAGCATGGTAACTATTTCACTAGCAGTAGGTGGAGCATCACAGTTATTTTCAGGCAATTTAAAACAAGCCGTCATAATATCAGAATTAATAACATAGTCGTTACCCTTAAGAGAGAAAGTAATCGTACCATCTGTAGAGTCGTTTGGCTGATGTCCAAACTTCTTCTAGAACTTCATGACATAACACTGGAGTTTCAGTCATTGCATAAGACAGTTTGCACTCTTGATGAACTCCATCATATTGTAATACTCCAGTTGTGCTATAGTGATGTCCTCTAAGGCAACAAAATTTTTTTCTCATAAACAAACCCATTAGCAGACATCATCTTTACAACTGGTGCCATTCTTGCTAAAAGATATGAAGAAAACTTCAAAAAAGGTTTGAGATTTGTGAGAAGAAGATGGGTTTCTACCTTAGAAGATTTGTGAGTAAGATAAGAAATGATTAGACAAATTGAAAAATGATTTTATACTTGCCCACAAATAAATAAGTAAAATCAATTGTTGAATAAAAGAAATTACTTGATTGGTGTAAAAAGGTAATCATTCAGAGTAATGGAAATAAAAATAGGACTTAACTACGCCAGTTATATACATATAGGGGTGTATGTACACATCGACAGCTAAATCAATGGTTAAAAAGTAAAAGTGAAATACTCGACGGATAATAGTGTAACCCTTTGAGATTCAAATCATCCGTTGACATGCATTATTGAACTAATTCAGCTAAAGATAGCTTATTATCCGTCGAAGTATAAAAACCCAGAGATGTGTTAGGACATCAATGGATAATGGCATCCGTTGATAGGTAATTTTAACTTAGACAAAATTAGTACCCTTTTCATAGGAAAACTTAACACATTTCTGGCTGCACTTCCACATACAAATATCTGAGATAGATTAAGAGAAATTCAACATACCTATCTCACTTACCAACCTTGTGAATGTTGATTCATCAAGTGGCTTGGTAAAGATATCTGCTAATTGTTTTTCACTTGGAAAAAAATACAATTCCACAGTGCCCTCCATCACATGCTCCCTGATGAAGTGGTATCTAATGCCTATGTGCTTGGTTCATGAGTGTTGTACTAGATTCTCAGATATAGCAATTGCACTAGTGATATCATAAAAGATTGGAATCCTTTCAACTCTCAAACCATAATCAAGTAGTTGATTTTTCATCCATAAAATTTGTGCACAACAACTTCCAGTTACAATGTACTCAACCTCTACAGTTGAAGTAGAGACTGAATTTTGCTTCTTACTGAACCATGAAACCAGCTGGTTTCGTAAGAATTGGCAGGTACCTGTAGTACTTTTCATATCTATCTTGCAACCTGCATAATTTGCATTTGAATAGTCAATTAGATCAAAACCAGAATCTCTAGGGTCCCAAATGCCAAGGTTTGGTGTTCCCTTGAGATACCTGAAAATCCTTTTAATAGATACTAAATGAGATTCCCGAGGATCAGCTTGGAATCGAGCACACAAACATGTAGCAAACATATTATCAGGTCTACTAGCAGTCAAATATAGAAGTGAGTCAAACATGCCTCTATAACTTGAAATGTCCATTTTCTTTTCCTTAGTATTCAATTCAAGTTTAGTGGCAGTGACCATGGGTGTTTTTACAGAAGCATAATCCAATAAGTCAAATCTCTTTAAAAGATCATAAACATAATTGGATTGACTCAGAAAAAATCCATCATTAACTTGATTTACTTGTAGGCCAAGAAAAAAAGTTAATTCACCCATCATGCTCATTTAATATTTATTTTGCATAAGTTTAGCAAACCTTTTGCGAAGCTTCTCATCAGTAGAGCCAAATATTATATCATCTACATAAATTTGAACAAGTATCATAGAGTCATTGACATTTCTATAAAAAAAGAGTTTTATTAACAATACCTCTAGTGAAGTGATTCTCTATAAGAAACTGTGAGAGTGTGTCATACCAGGCTCTAGGTGCTTGCTTCAAGCCATAAAGTGCTTTGAGAAGAAAATAAACATATTCTGGAAAATCTAGATCTTCAAAACAAGGTGGTTGACTAACATATACCTCCTCCTCCAAAATACCATTTAGAAATGCACTCTTGACATCCATTTGATAGACTTTGAAATTGGCATGGGCTGCATAGGCCAAAAAAATCCTGATTGCTTCTAACCTTACAACTGGTGCAAAGGTTTCATCAAAGTCAATCCCTTCTTCTTAACAGTAACCTTTTGCAACAAATCTAGATTTGTTCGTTGTGACTATGCCATTCTCATCCATCTTGTTGTTGAATACCCACTTAGTGTCAATCACTGATTTACCTTTAGTTTTGGGTACAGGCCTCCATACTTCATTTCTCTTAAACTGGTTTAGCTCTTCCTGCATTGCTAAAACCCAATCTGGATCTAGAAGAGCATCCTCAACTTTCATAGGTTCTTCTTTAGATAGAAAACTACTATATAAGCATTTTTCTTGAGTTTCCCTCCTAGTTTGGACTCTTGCATTTGAATCACCAATTATAAGTTCAAATGGGTGATCCCTAGTCCATTTTCTCTATGGTGGCAAGTTTAATCTTGATGAAGTAACTTAATTTTCTCTGTGTTGACCATTTTAATTTGTTGTTGAGTGTTGACTGTGAGAAACTCCCCCTGTATGTATGGACCTTGAATTAGCAGTTGGTGGAGTTCTAACAGAGTGTTCAACATATGCTTCCCTTTGGCTCTCAACGGATGCTTCAAAATGATCATCAACAGATGCTGTGTTTTGTTCTTCAATGGATAGACCAATCTGAACATCAACGGATGGTCCAGTTCTGTTTCTCACACCAATTGATATTATTTCATCAACATCTTTACTTTCTTCGCCATTTACCTCATTCTCAAATGAGAGTTTTTCATGGAAACCGTCATCTACCAATCCTTGGATCTCCTTATCATCAAAGACAACATGTACAGATTTCATAACAATGTTGAGTCTTAGATTGTAGATTCTATATGATTTCCCAGCTGAATATCCAACAACTATAGCTTTATCTGCCTTTGAATCAAACTTTCCAAGATTTTCACCTTGATTTCCAATACAAAACATTTGCATCCAAAAATATGTAGAAAGTTAATTGTTGGCTTCTTTCCTTTGAATAGTTGCTAAGGTGTCATGCCTTTTTCTTGATTAACCAAAGAGATAGTCCTTGCAGCTTCAATTAAGGTTCTGTTTTTCCTTTCTACTACACCATTTTGTTGAGGAGTACTAGATGCAGAATTCTTGAACAATGCCTTCTTCCTCACAGAAATCCCTCATCATATAATTCTTGAACTCGGTTCCATTATCACTTCTAATTTTTCAGACTTTGAAAATTGGATTGTTATTGACTATCTTGATGTGATTGATAATGATTTCACTTGTCTCATCTTTGGAGTGCAGAAAGTATGTTTTTAATTTTGAGAAATCATCTACAATCACAAGACAATATCTCTTCTTAGAAATAGACAATACATTGACTAGTCCAAACAAATCCATGTTCATTAGTTGTAGGGTTGATCAATTGATGACATTGACTTGGATTTGAAAGAGGCCTTCTTTTGCTTCCCTTTTTGGCAGGCATCACATAATCCATCCTTCGAAAAATCTAACTTTTGAATACCTCCTACCAAATCCTTCTTAACCAACTCATTCATAGCTTTAAAACTTAGGTGAGACAGTCTTTTGTGCCAAAGCCAACTTTCATCTACACTTGCCTTACTGAAAAGACATGTAGCAGTGTCTACACTTGTTGAATTGAAGTCAGCAATGTGCACATTTCCTTTTCTATTTCCTGTCAGCACCACCTTGTTGTCATTTTTATTGAAAACAACACAAGCTTCAGATGTGAACCACACAGTCTATCCTTTATTACACAGTTGATTGATGTTAAGAAAATTGTGTTTAAAACCATCACTAGTACAAAACTGTCTTTTAGCGTCGCACTTTAAGCGTCGGTTATATAGAGAACCGTGGCCTATACATACTTTAGGCGTCGGTTGCTAGTTTAACCGATGCTTAATGTGAATTCTGTTGGACCTTTTGCGTCGGTCCTGAAACAATCGACGCCTAAAACTTACCCTTTAGCGTCGGTCTTTAACTAACCGACGCTTAAAACAGACCTTTAGCGTCGGTCGTAACAACCGACGCTTTAAACTGAACCTTTAGCGTCGGTCTTTATTCAACCGACGCCTAAAACTGGTCCTTTAGCGTTGGTCTTTACTCAACCAACGCCCAAAACCGACCCTTTTGCGTCGGGTCCGATTTAACCGACGCTGTAAGTAATATTTCTTTTTTTTGCGTTGGTTGTTGTTTGCCGACGCTAATGGACTATGATTCAGTAAACAGCCTGGCTGCTGGGCTTTCACATGCCTTTTTTGTTTGGGTCCAGTAGCTTGTAAATAGCCCGCATCTTTGTTGCGTCTGGTTTAATCAAGACTAATAAAAAAACATATTAAAACAAAAACATATTAATTAGTAAAAAAAAAGTAAAAACATTATAAATAAAATATATCAATTAGTAAACAAGTAAAAACATATATTAAAACATACTAGCTTATATCCCGTGCGATGTACGAAATTTTCTTAATTTTTTTTAATATTTTATTTAAATATTTTCTTAATTTAAAATTTATTTATTATTATGTGTAAAAATATTATTATATAATGTATTTGTATTTTAAAAAATAATATTTGTGTGTTTTGTTTAGAGATGTGTTATAATTAGGAGAGTAATATCTAAAAAATAGGTCCAATAATGTGTTATGGTTAGTAGATTAATGCTTAAAAATTTGGTCCAATAATTAGCTACATACTTGATCCAAATACTTACCGACTACCAAATTGTTAATGTTTCAATTTTAATAAATAATTTAAATTTTATTTACTATTATATGTAAATATATTATTATATAATATATTTGTATTTTAAAATAATAATATTTATGTGTTTTGTTTAGAGATGTGTTATAATTAGATATAGAAGTATAGATACATATTAAAATAAAATACATATCGATCAAATGGTAAAAAAAAAAAACATATATTACTGCTTTTCTTCAATCGGAACTGTGTACTAAATACTCCTCAGTCCTCTTCCTCCTCACCCCCAAACATTCCTCACTCCTCAATCGAAGCCTCAACACTCAACTTCGCCACTCATCTTCAATCAATTGTTTACACTCGCCACGTCTTCAATCAATCTTCGCCGTGACTTCAATCTCAGGAAGAGCCTCTAGGTACGTACAATCTCCAACACTTAACTTCAACACTCGTCCTCAAACACTCACCCTCGTAATTTCTCTCAATTTCTCAGGCAGACAATTTCTCTCAATTTCTCAGGCAGGCAATTTCTGCTTCCGTGGATTTCGATTTGGGATTATGGCTCGATTTGGGATTCCGAGTGGATTAGGGATCAATCTGATTCCGATTAGGTAATATTTTGTCTTCTCCTGCTGTTTATGAACATTATTGATGTATTATGTGATTGTTTTGCTTGATTGCTTGAGTATGTCTAATTGAACATTATGTAGAAGTTCCAGGGGTTTAATCACATACCACCCACTAGGAGCATCTAAACTAATGCATAAATTAGTGTGTCTTGTATTTGTTTTTGTGGTTGTACAGTTGTACAAGCGTATTTGCAAAAATTGTTGCAGCTTATTAGAAGGTATATCCCAATTTCCTAACAACACGACCTTAACCTAGGATACCCAAGTTTCATTTCCAATTCGAGCTTCTTAATAGGATTAGAGCTGAAGTTGGATAACTTAAACAACTTGTGATCATGTCAAAATTGAACAGTCAAGTATTCAACTAATAACTAAGTTTAACATTGACTCTAACTTCCAATTTTGCTGTGAATATCTAATTGTACTTAATAAGTACCTGCATAAAAATATATATTTGAATTAAAATGCTGTTCTAATCAATACAGTATTTGAGGAAGGTTGGATGGTGCCACGACCTCCACTCACGAGAACAGGGTATGTTATGATTTTTTTCTCCCCATTTGTCTTAAAGCTAATGCTGAAACCGTGCAATTTGGTTGAGTTGTGGTCAAATAATTAGTTCAAATTAGCAATTAGTAAGTACTGATTTGTTTTCTTGCCGTCATTTGCATCGATGCGTAATATCTACTTTTTTTCTTCTTGTTCTGTACCTTATGACATATTGTCTCTTTTTGTAAGAACTTGCCACATCAGAGAGCTCACTATCTAGTTGTTTATCTGAGTCATTACTTTGGATTGTTACCGTTCAAGAATGTTGTTCCATTCAGCTACCAATTTCTTTTCTCTATTTTACACATCTTTCACTGCATTATTTAAACATTGGAAACATAATAATAATTACAAACTCAAACAACGTGCTTCACTGTTGCTGATTATTATTGTTTTGTGCTAGAATCTACCCATGCTCTATATCACTGATATTTATTATGTTTAAGTTATATTTACAAGTTTTCAAAATTTTACGTGGGGTTTCAGGAAGATATCAATACTATTTTGATAGATTGATAGCTGATGGAGAAGCAACCCATAACAAGTGGTTCCACCCTAATTCTTATATCAGTATGTGCCAACCAGAATGTTAATTTGTTGGACCCGGGGGGGATTCATTTGTTAGCTGGGTTAGTAAGACCTTTGTATAGGGCACTATATGTATACCCTAAAGTAAACAACAACCAAGATCCTTGCTGAATTTCATACAAGTATTTGCTCAGATATAATTCTAAAACTATTGATACTATACAGTCTCTACGATATGAAATTTTTTCATTGTGTAAGCTGTTTAAGCTTCTGTGTAAAATTTTGAGCTGTATTTTATTCTCTAGTTGTAACAACTGTTTGTGTATCGAACTGATAATGTTTTGATTGCAATTTTTATCTTTAACAGATAGAGAAATGTGTGGGATTGTAAGAAATTTCCATAACTCATTTTATGGCAAAATGATATTTAACAAGTTGTTTGTGAGCAGAGATATGAATACACAGCGGCGAAGCCGTGCCACGATTACCTCATTGGTTCGCATTCTTTACCTTTTTTTGTGTTGCTCAATGAGATATTTTTGTCTCGTATATCATTTTTAATTGTTTTGCTAATGCGGCAGGACATCCTCTGTTTCTCATTGTACAGATAGCAAAGCATGTGCTCAAGCCGTCCAGTTTTTTAGGAAGGTACAGATTTTCGTGATTAGCTACTTGTTTGTAATAATGTATCATTTAGCTATCCATAAATTTGTTTTCTCCATTTAACGTATAATTTGATTTCTAATAAGATAATATACAGTTAATAAATGTACTTCATATAAGATAATATACAATATTTATTTGGGTCTTATCCATTCAGGCTTCATATAGGATAATATACAGTCAACAAATGTACTTCATCACATTGTATAGTGTCATGGGAACCTTGTTGCAATTGTTCTATGTTAGTCAGCTTAAAGTGTTTATAACAGCGTGCAACTGTGATAGGAAAGGGAATGAATAAGTGCTGCTGTAGTGAGTTATATATTTAAAATCTGAGATAACTATCCTCTAAGTTTGTAAGTTGTGCTTCTGGTATCCGATTTCAGGGTTACTTGCTTGGAAATCCTAAAACATTTCCTGCTAACCAAGACTTTGTAATCCCTTTTGCTCATGGAATATATATTATTTCAGATGAATTATATGAGGTTTGTTCTAGTCATCTTTAATCCATAATTTTTTCCACTTTGCTACTGAATTTCTAAGCTCTGTACTCATTCAGCTCCACTTAATTATCTGTACCACTGCTTCCTTATGGCGTTCCTGCCTGTTAATTGGATCTGTTATATTTATTGTTACAGGATACAAAAACAAAGAACAGTCCCTACATGGGCTTCATCTACACATCATTCCAAGAAAGGGCCACATTCATCTCCCATGCCAACACAGCCAAACTTGCTCAATACTATGGTGACAAGAACCTTGCTCAAGTGTGTGGCAGCATTGCTTCTGACGAGAAACGCCATGCCACTGCCTACACCAAAATTGTGGAGAAGCTTGCAGAGATTGACCCTGACACCACGGTGATCGCATTTGCTGACATGATGACGAAGAAAATACAAATGCTAGCTCATGCAATGTACGATGGCTCCGATGATATGCTTTTCAAGCACTTCACATCCGTTGCTCAGCAGATTGGAGTGTACTCTGCATGGGATTACTGTGACATAATTGATTTTCTGGTGGATAAAAGGAACGTTGCGAATATGAAGGGGCTATCGGATGAAGGGAGAAAGGCTCAAGAATATGTTTGTAGCTTGGCTACTAAGATCAGGAGAGTTGAGGAGCAGGTTCAAGGCAAGGGGAAGAAAGCTGTGTTGCCTGTGGCTTTCAGCTGGATTTTCAACCGTCAGCTCATCATCTGAGTCATCTTTGTCATGATTTCAGTTATCTTTTATATTATATATTGCTTATGCTATTAGTTGTTTGTTCTGAGATTATACTTTCTGCAAGTTTATGTAATATTCTTGGTGTCACTAAATTGATGTATAGAATGATTATGTAATATTTTTTTATTAATTAGATTATTGAAATTGCAATTTTAAATTTTTTTTTTAAAAAAAATTGACTTTAAGCGTCGGTTCATGAAAAACCCGACACTTATAATCTGACTTTCAGCGTCGGTTCTTTAAGCAACCGATGCTAATAGTAGGATCATAAGCGTCGGTTCTTTAAGCAACCGACGCCAATAGTAGGACCTTAATCGTCGGTTCTTTAAGCAACCGACGCCAATAGTAGGACCATAAGCGTCGGTTCTTTAAACAACCGACGCCTTTAGAAGTTGATATGCGTCGGATCTTTAAACAACCGACGCTAATAGTGCTGATATGCGTCGCATATTTAACCGACGCTAAAAATACATACCTATAGCGTCGCTTACATGTACTACGCCCAAAAACCGACGCTAAAAGCCTTTTTTGACCGACGCTAAAAGTCATTTTTGTAGTAGTGCATCAACTAGTGCTACTTCCTCAATGACAACATTATCTTGTAATATCAAGCCATATCCTCTAGTATATCCTTTGCTGTTGTCTCCAAAGGTAATGCTAGGGCTAGCTATATTCTCAAACTTAGTGAGTAGGGTAGAATCTCCAGTCATGTGCCTAGAAAAGCCACTATCCAAGTACCAAAGACTCTTTCTGTTTTCCTACACACATCAAAACCAAATCAAGTTGATTTTGCTACCCAAGTTTCCTTGGGTCCTCCCTTGTTAGCCTTCTTTTTGTTCTTCAAACCCTTTTTACCCAATGGCTCTGATTGAGTTAAATCAACCTTAACTCTTGGTGTAGGTCTTTGAGGAACATGGTTCGATAAATGCTTATATGCATTATGTAACGCCCCCAAATCCGGGGTCAAGGATTTGGTCGTCACGCGGAAATACTCAATATCAAATCACCTGTTTAACAACATTAAACCACCTATAATCATTTAATAACTAACCACCAAGCATCATTTTAGGTTATAGGGCTAGAAACAAGAATCATGTTCTTACATTTCTCATTATATCCAATTAATTACATCCCACTGCCTTACAAATCTTATACTAGTATAATCTTCTATGAGAAGTATACCAGCAACTAGTACTGCGCTACACAACATACTATATATATTATACATCACTATACATACATATAACTTACTCCAGCTATAAATTTTCTGCATCATATCATCTTCATAAAGGCATACTGCCTGCTTCGTCCGAGCTATGCAGATAAGCCTCATCCATCTACCTTCCTCTGAAAGGTTAATATTTAAAACAAGCAAGTATGAGCGAAAGAATTGCCCAACAAGTTATTAATAGAATCTCACAATATATATATATATATATATATATATATATATTCCAATATGTCCATGGGGTTTTCAAAATCCAAACCATACTTAATATCATTTCTGAAACATTTATAGCAATGAAACTTCAATAAGGGGAAAGTATGACATATAATCATTTCATAATAATTCCGGAAACATTTGTTATTCATAAAACGAACAATGTTTCAATATAATATAAAAGATGAAGTTACAAGGCAATTAAATAGATTATTCCAATAAGTAGCTATATCTTGTTTGCGCAGTAACATACCAACATAAACTTGCTTGTTATTCATTATTACATTACTTCCCTTTTATTTATAATAATATAATATCAGTTTCTCTTCTAATCATTTAATATATTCCATTGTTCCATGCCAGTTCCTTCTTTTCAAGTTATCAATATAATATAATTGTCAACAATTCCTTTAAGAATTTCGGGGATCTTCACTGTAGCCAGATACGTCAGGACGATGATCAGTCGCCCTATTCGTACATGTTCCCTGTTTACTACTTGTAGAAGGAATGATCCACTCCGATCATCATCCCTTGAGGAAAGTTCACCACAATCCTCTTTCGGCGACACATGGGCCGGAATAGAGAGTTGAATGTTGGACTGTATTAAACTCAGCCCAAAATGTTAGAATCCCCCATTATAAAAGTTGTTATTTCATTTTATTCTGAAGGATACCCCTTCATAATTTCCATTTTCCATTTCCCACTTTACCCATTTATAAATTCTGAATAAACTTCAGAGTTAAGATTTCAGCAAAGAATCTGTGTTAAAAGAGTTTGACCAGGGAGCCTTGCATATTGAAGAAACCCTTGACTTTTAAAATCGTATTTAGTACTTTTAATATTCTTTAAAACCATTGGAAGAAAATATTCTTTATAATATATACTTCATGTTTGTGTTTATACCAGTAGATACTTGTTTTCTACTCATAATATTATCATATATATACTCCATCCTTCTTGTAACACCCCCAGATCCGGGGTCAGGGATCTGGTCGTTACGACCTTAATATCCATCCACAAAACCAATATAAATGAGATTACAACCTTGTGACCCAAAATAACAACACACCCGTTATAGTCCCAGAGATGAAATCAGAGTAACAACCAATTTTATTAATCACAAGTTTGAATACTTACAACCCAAAGAATTTTCATTTAACTATAACATGCTCTTTGCCATCCATTTACATATGCCAAATAAATAATAACATTAGCTGCTCGAAAGCTAATATCTAGCCTACCAATAGCTTCTTACTCAGCAGTGGCAGCTATGGTCTCAGCAGTTAATCCTCTAGCTACTATCACTGGCTTGCACCGACTTCGCCTTGTGCGGGCCATCCAGTCTAGCTGTTGCTGTGATATAATAGATAAAGCAAGGGTGAGCAATAGCCCACCAACAATGATATAACTGAACAATGAAAATATATGTAACAGTTTAAATATCTTTGAAGCCATATGCCATGCATTAAAGAAGATAGTGCTAGTATAATGTAAAGGATGAAGTTACAAGGTAACTCAAAAATATACTTCTGTGGAAATATCTGCTATGTCAAAGATAAGCAAGATAGCACTATTTATCATAAAGAGGAACTTGCAGAAAATATTTCAATTCCAGGTTCAATCACTTTTTCAACTGCCAACACCGATAGTGTTGTAGAAAATTTCCAACATTTGAAAGGTGAACTAATACTGGAGCATTGACGCGCCAGGAGACATAACATTCACGATGATCAATCACAAGTTATGCTCCCCACCTCTTGTTTTCTACATGTAGAAGGAAGCACCGATGGATTTACTTGTCTACCGCCCTCTGGAACCTCCCGGCCAACGGTTGGGCCATTGTTGGACCGGCGCCACTCGGCCACTTATACGGCTCCTAATTCGTATAAATCCATAACTCTGAAACATAAAGTTCGTCCCCCTTTCCCCAAGTATAATACTTGTTGATAAGACTCCACAAAGTAGTCGTATCTAGTTTGGAAAGGAAAATTCCCCAATATTTCCCAAGCTGCTGCTTGTTAATGGATACCAACTTGTTCCAACACTCTTACCCCTCGAATGATGAGTGGGTACACATGATTCAACGAATAATAGCAATCAAGTTGCGAGTGAAAAGAATGGTTTCAAGAATTTATGACCGGGTAGTCAACAAGATAAATAACATTTCTCAAGTAAGGCTCCCTTATAATCTGAGAGATAGAATTGAATAATGAATAGAGTTTCTGATAACCTTCCTTGATAAAATAATAATTATAATTAGGCTCTGGAGTAACTTACATAAGATTCGAAGGTCAAGGATAATATTCAAATGAAATAAATCATTTTTAATCGAGTCAGAAGAATTACATAAATATTCCAAAGAATATTTATTAAGTCAAAAATATTGAAGGAATAATCCTAATATAAAATATTACTCGGAATAATCCTCGAATAAATATTTACAAATAATATTCATTAAATATTTAATGAATATTTAAATAAATAGTACTTAATAAATAAAGCTCGAATGAATATCCGAAATAATATTCACTAAATAAATAGTGAATATTCGAACTAATAATACTTATCGAAGAAATAATTATCAATTGAATATTGATAGTATTTATTGAATGAATAATGAATATTCAACTTAATAATACCTACTGAAGAAATAATTATCAAATGAATATTCGAATAATATTCATCGAATAAATAATGAACAAATGAATATATGAAATGATATTCCAAATGAATATTCGAAATAATATTCGATAATTGAGTCGACTTTTAAAAGAATATTGAAAAATAATATTCGTTGAATAAATGAAGTTCAAATGAATATTCAAGATAATATTTATTAAATGAATGAGGCTTAAAAAGGAATTTAGAAATAATATTTAATAGGTAATTAATCTCGAATGAATATTCAAATTAATATTCATTAAATAAATAATGGGAAAATATTTACTTAGATATTTCCCTTCGAAAATAATCGCGATATATCAAGAAATACTGACTCCCGGTATACAATCAAAGAATGAGATTCATATGCCCTTCTCTAAGGGTCTTAGCAATATCCGGCTTATAATTGATTATTCACTATCTAGCTTATAAGCCAACAATAATTCAGGGAACAAGTATATCAATATAAATTGAAAGTAGGCATGCATGCTATGGCATATGTATAACAGAAAGCATATATATATTCACAACAACAGCCTTTAAAAGGATTTGAAACTTGCCTGGTACTCCCACTATGCTAGTGGTATGACTCGGGGTGGTCCGACAATCTATAAACAACCAAAATTATCCCGGGTTAATCACCTATCGCTTTGAAACGCCAAGTAAATACTTTACTTAAGCTAAAGAACGTTTTCAAGTTATCGCTCATTAACACCTTTATGACCCGACACTTGCTCGTTATTACGGCTCGTTATTACACTTACACTTGGTATATACTTAAGTCATGTAAGTGCTAAGGTAGGTCATTTACGAACCAAGATTATACCTCGAGTTTTATCGCCCGTCTTCTAAGTCACCAAAGTTATAACCAAGTGTGCTTTTAGGGGTTCGTTCGCGTT
Source organism: Saposhnikovia divaricata (assembly GCA_036435485.1). NCBI lineage: Eukaryota > Viridiplantae > Streptophyta > Magnoliopsida > Apiales > Apiaceae > Saposhnikovia > Saposhnikovia divaricata. The sequence continues at coordinate 43,307,120 of CM071601.1, forward strand.
TAACCTCGATTCGAACATTTTTATAAAATTTAAAAATGATCCGTTTGACATGAGGTTTTCTTTCACACCTTCCTTATGAGCTCTAATATTTAATTACCAAGATTTGCCACCGAATTAATCATGTTAAGGGGATTCAATTCTATTTACGAACTCGCACTTACGGTTTCGAACCACTTTTAGTAAATTGACCATAATTCCTAAACCGTAAGTTTGTTTGCTTCGATTCTCACGCCAAAACGATCTATGACTCGAGATCTATAAGGACATGTCATAAACTCACTAATTCCAGAAGTTCATTCCTACTGTTATGCACGGTTTTCTAGGGGTTAACGAAAATCGGGCATTACGACGGCTATAAATCGAATGTTTCCAAAATTTTAAATCAATCACCAAGCCACACCAGCATACCATTCATCACAATCAGTCCATAGACATCTTAAACATCACATGCATCATATTGCTTAGATCAATTAAACCATTAACTAATCATGCTTACATGCTAATAATAACACCATAATCATATCGCATCTAAGATCACTAAGAACAATCACAAAACTCAAAGTATGATCTAGGGTTTATGAGGGTTATACCTTCCTTGGAGGATGTAGAGACCTTACTAAGCCTTGATTAGTCCTTAGAACACCTTAACCAAGCATAAACTAACAAGAATCATTAAGAATATAATTAGAGGTTTTCGGATCTATTATACCCCAGTTGAAAGAACATGAAAAACGAGGGCCTTGCCGAGATTTTCTGATCAAGACTTCTGAAGGAGAGTTGTAGAGGATATTAATACCTTTCCAAAAAGCTAAAGAACACAAAATTTCATTGAGTAATGAAGGAGATATGGCCGTTTGAAAATCGTCACAGAAACTGTCAAAATCTGGACAGTTCGGTTTTCCATCTTGTGAAGGAGATTTTCCTAGGCTATACTACTTGGATTGCTATGAAATTTTGAGCGAATATTTCCCATGGGGTGGAGAAGATATGGTTAAAATTTGGTGATTTTATCATTAATAGAAATGGAGATATGAATTTTTCTTTCAAGGTGGTTCTTGCTGGGCAGTTTGAAGAAATGGAGAGAAATGGAGTGTTTGCTTGGTTGCTTTGGTTTGTTCTCATCCAATGTGAATTATTGTGATACTATCTTGTATAAAGTGGTTTTTGATAAAGTGATTAGGTCATGGGTGATGTTTTATGCATGGACAAGTGTTGATAACTTGTGGTAAGTTGATAAAGTGATGCTAAGTACTAGTTAGCTTTCTAATCTTGCTAGTTACTAGATATTTTCTACTAGCACATGCATGCATCTTGCTTTCCTGCTTGCTTCTTTGTCCGGTTATTGCTCAATTTGATTGATCGTTCGTAGGAATAACTCAGTTGTTTCTAGTTATGGTTTTACCGGAAACCTTCTTAATATTTATACTACCATTCTCATTCCTCCTTTGTAACCTTTGAATTTAAATCCCTTAAATCTTTTTTTAATAATCCCTTAAGTCTTTCATTGTCCAGGGAAATCTCGGGGAAAATGAAAGTGCTATTTTTCAGAATCCGATAACTTTTACATACACTCTTTTTCCCCTTGGATGGTTAATACGAACTCAGAAATCCGTTCCGGGTACTCCTATATAGCGTCGTCTACTAATATTCTCATTTCCACCCAGAAACACTATTCACATTTTATTCTTTCTTTATTCCTTATATTTATTAAAATGTCCTTATCCTCTTTCGGGCGTCCCTTATCCTTTTTACGGAACCACGGGACTAATAACCGATATCGACTTGGATGACATGAGAATACTTTCTCTGTTTGTATATCATATCTTTATTTTCTTGACGAGAGATTATTCTTATCTATATTGTCAATTCATTCACATCATTCATATAGTACACAAGCACTGAATCCATATCCATTAAAATATTCATCCATCACAACCACTAATACATCATAGTCAGAACCACTATTCATTTATACACCAGTACATAATAAAAAGTTTTAATTCCTACCAAAAATCTTGGTTCTTACACTTCTGGCTCCCGGTCGCTCATAAATATGACTTACTATTTAATTTCAATATTATCATATCTTTATATATAGCATAACCCTTTTTGTCCATAAAGTATCTTGCACTATCCGTATCCATATCAATTAATAACATGAATTAGGAAAACATGTCCCTAGCAGCATAATACTCACAGAACCACATACATATCTAGCAAAACCATTTTCCAGGAACCTTACAATTTATCAAAGTAAAGATATAAGAAATATTGCATAGGCAGAACCAAAATATAATATTTGAAAACAAAAGCTTAGGGTTGGAAAACTTGCCTAGGTAGAATCAAAATATAATATTTTCAACGACTATGAAAGTCCTTAAGTAACCTTTAAATCATCCTCGAGAATTTAATGAATATACGAATAATATTTATTAAATATTAATCATTCCATGATCCTTTTTTAAAAGAATATTCAAATTAACATTCATTTATTAAAATAAATATTCTAATAATATTTACTACTAATATTAAAATATTTAATAACCTCAAAACACCCAAATGTAACTCTTGGAATATTTCTAATCAACATCAAGACATTACTTCTGTTATTTCCCAGTTAAGCACCACGAGATTGTAGAAGGGGGGGTTGAATACAATCTCAACTAAATTCTTTCGAACTGGTGAGGTCTAAAACAGATTGTTATAAGAACACTAAGAAAACAAGATAAACAAATTATCTAAGACACATACAACACGAGATATAAAAAATCTCAGGTGGGTTAGCTTGGTTGCTTAGTCCACCTGATGGTTGTATTTGAAGATAATTCTCTGCGTAAGAATACACAACTGCGGGTTACAATGTTTTAGTGTTTACAAGAAAACCTAAAGCTATCAGCTTGTGATTAGTGTTTTCTTCTCTACTAAAACTATGTTGCTCATACATCTTATTTAAACTATATGAAGACAAGTAAACTACATGAAATGTGATAATACATTTCTGGTATAACCTGTCACACACACATGCTCAAAGTGGTAGCCATTTCTGGAATTATCTTGTAAGTCTTCTCTCCTTGATTTGGACAATCCCAGCATGCTTCAAGTCAGTGTATGTTTCTACTATGTGATGCTTGGAGTTCTCCAAGGATGGACTATGTGATGCTTGCCAGAAAGGAAAGCAGAAGAAAGCCTCTTTCAAATCAAAGTCATTGTCATCAATTGATCAACCCTTACAACTTCTGCACATGGATCTATTTGGACAAGTCAATGTGTTGTCGATATCTAACAAGAAATACTGTCTTGTAATTGTTGATGATTTCTCCAAGTATACTTGGACCTTCTTTCTGTCTTCGAAAGATGAGGCAGGTGAGATCATTATCAAGCATATCAAGACAATCAACAACAATCCAATCTTCAAAGTAAGGACTAGAAGCGACAATGGAACTGAGTTCAAGAATTCTGTGCTAAGAAAGTTTTATGAAGAAGAAGGAATTACTCAAGAATTCTCTACATCAAGAACACCTCAACAAAATGGTGTGGTGGAGAGAAAGAACAGAACTCTTATTGAAGCTGCAAGGACTATGCTTGAAAAATCAAAGTTGCCAACATATTTCTGGGCTGAAGCTGTTAATACTGCATGCTACACTCAGAACATATTTTTGATCAACCAAGCAAAAGGCATGACACCTTACCAACTATTCAAAGGCAAGAAGCCAACAATTAAATTTCTACATATCTTTGGGTGCAAATGTTTTGTATTGAAGAATTATGGCGAGAGCTTTGGAAAATTTGAATCAAAGGCAGATGAAGCTATTTTTGTTGGATACTCAGCTGGGAAATCTTACAGAATCTACAACTTAAGACTTAACATTGTTATGGAATCCATACATGTGTCTTCGACGACAAGAAAATATCTGGCCTTATAGATGAAGGTTTTCATGAGTCTCTCTCATTCGAGAATGAGACGAGTGGTGAAGAAAGTGAAGATGATGATGAAGAGAGGATAACGATGGGTGTAGAGAACAGACTTGGACCATCAAGTGAAGTGCAGAATGGACCAACTGTAGAAGAGCAATTCACACCATCAGATGAAGATCATGTTGAAGCATCTGTTGAGAATCAAGGAGAAATATCTGTTGACAACTTTGTTAGAACTCCACTCAACACGAGGACCATACACTTAGGGGGAGCTTCTCACAGTCAACACTCAACAACGAATTAAAATGGTCAACATCAAGAAAATGAAGTTACTTCATCAAGATCAAGCTTGCCACCACAAAGAAAATGGACTAAGGATTACCCTTTTGAGCTAATAATTGGTGACTCCAATGCAAAAGTCTAGACTAGGAGAGCAACTCGAGAAGAATGCTTGTACAACAGCTTTCTTTCTAAAGAGGAACCTAAGAAGGTCGAAGATGTTCTTCTAGATCCAGACTTGGTTTTAGCAATGCAAGAGGAGCTAAACCAGTTTGAAAGATACAAAGTATGGACACTTGTACCCAAGCTAAAGGATAAATCAGTGATAGACACTAAGTGGGTATTCAAGAACAAGATGGACGAGAATGGCATAGTCACAAGGAATAAAGCCAGACTAGTTGCAAAAGGCTACTGTCAAGAAGAAGGAATTGACTTTGAAGAAACCTTTGCACCAGTGGAAAGGTTAGAAGCAATCAGAATCTTCCTAGCCTATGCAGCTCATGCCAATTTCAAGGTCTATCAAATGGATGTCAAGAGTGCTTTTCTAAATGGTATTCTGGAGGAGGAGGTGTATGTGAGTCAACCTCCTGGCTTTGAAGATCCAAACTTTCCAGAATATGTTTACTACTTGCTCAAAGCACCCTATGGCCTGAAGCAAGCACCTAGAGCCTGGTATGACACTCTTTCACAGTTCCTCATTGGGAATCACTTCACCAGAAGTACTGTAGATAAGACTCTCTTCTATAGATATGTCAATGGCTCTATGATACTTGTCCAAATTTATGTAGATGATATAATATTTGGGTCTACAGATGAGAAGCTTTGCAAAAGGTTTGCCAAACTTATGTAAAGTAAATATGAAATGAGTATGATGGGTGAATTAACTTATTTTCTTGTTTTACAAGCTAAACAATTAAATGACGGAATTTTTATAAGTCAAACAAAATATGTTTTTGATCTTCTGCAAAAATATGTTATTAAAGAGGTTTGACTTAGCAGACTGCTCTTCTGCAAAAATACCCATGGCCACTGCCACCAAGCTTGAACTGAATACTAAGGAAAAGAAGGTGGACATTTCAAGCTATAGAGGCATGGTTGGATCTCTTTTATATTTGACTACCAGTAGACCTGATATTATGTTTGCTACATGTTTATGTGCTAGATTCCAAGCTGATCCTAGGGAATCCCATTTAGTAGCTATTAAAAGGATTTTCAGGTATCTCAAGGGAACACCAAACCTTGGCATTTGGTACCCTAGAGATTCTGGTTTTAATCTAATAGGCTATTCAGATGCAGATTATGCAGGATGTAAGATGGATAGGAAAAGTACCACAGGCACTTGTCAATTTCTAGGAAACAAGTTGGTCTCTTGGTTCAGCAAGAAGCATAATTCAGTTTCAACTTCAACAGCAGAAGCTGAGTATATTGCAGCAGGAAGTTGTTGTGCACAGATTCTATGGATGAGGAATCAACTGCTTGACTATGGAGTTAAGGTTGAGAAAATCCCAATATTCTGTGACAACACTAGTGCAATTGCAATTTCTGAGAATCCAGTGCAACATTCAAGAACCAAGCACATAGACATCAGATACCATTTCATCAGAGAGCATGTGATGGAAGGTACTGTGGAACTACATTTTGTTCCAAGTGAGAAACAATTAGCAGATATCTTTACCAAAGCTCTAGACGAAGCAACCTTCTCAAAGTTGGTAAGTGAGAATGGTATGTTCTCTGGATTTTATTTGTTTTATTTGCTTATTTTCATGATTATTCTGGAGATATCGAATACTTAATTTCCTAGTGATATCGAATGAATATGTGTACCTGTTTGAGTTGTCGAATGGATATTATGCTTGAGATATCGATCAACTAATCTTCTAGAGATATCGAACTAGTCTTCTAACTAGAGATATCGACTAGTCAAAGGTTGCGAGATATCGAATTAGTAAATGTTCAGACAAATCGAATGGTCAATATTTGAGATGTCGAAAGGAATAATTAATTGTTTATATTATTTAATTTTTTTATCTTTCATCCAGAATACTCGAATGCTTTGTGTGCTCTGTACTCTAAAATTATTTGTCTCGAGTTGATTAGACTTAAGCTGTCAGACTTAAATGATTTTGGAACAAATATCACACATAATATTTTACTTTTTATCTTTTCTAAATGATCTGTCAGGATTAGTATAGAACACCGTGTATATCTTTTGCATGCGTTAGTGTGTATTAAAGAGGTGTGACCTTTGCTTAACCTTACACCCGATTATTTCCTAGATATTAAGTCGTGTCTTTAGGACTTCTGGGCTTATAAATATGAAGGGGTAGACATCATTTAGACTCACACTTAACAAAAACAAAACCCTTTCTCCTTTCTTCGTCAAAACCTTTCAACCAAAATGACTAGAGCATCTTGAAAGTTTCCATCGAAGAGTTTGAAGCCATGCTTTTCTACGCCAAGTAACTGGCCCTCTAGGAGAAGATTGATAAGCTTCTCGTCGAGGAGGAGAAGTCCCTCGCTGCCATGAGAGCAGCGTTGGAGGTTCTCTGGGCACGCAACCGGGAGGACTCTGTTGAAGACCCATCCAAGGCTGCCTAGATGGTCTAGGTGGGGGGGTCTTAGTTTAAGTTTTTGTTTAAGTTTGTTTTTATTTTGTTTAATGGTCTTTTGACCATTTTTAATGCATTTATTTTATTTTATTTTATTTTAATGAAATGAAGTTTCCATCTATCTTTATCTTGTTGATTCTATTGTTATGATCTACTTGCATGTCTCTTTAGAACGAGTTGCTGATTAGATTATGTCTCGACTTACATAGAACACTTAGATGAGATTAAGTTGGACTGTGCTTGAATCACCTAAGTTGTCTTAATAATCTAATCCCTGCGAATTAGTTTTTCTTAAGTCAACTTACGCGTATTTCTGATCTTTTTTTATGATTTGGCACACATTTCAATAAGTTATCTTTAATCTAATCAGGATGTTTTGAACTCATTTGAATCATACTGAATAGATCTGGTAACTTAGATACTATTCATGATGTTTTAATTCTAAATTCACATTGTCATCTAACCCTAAAAGGGAGCCTTAAAAGCTACACAGTTGCATAGTTTTATGTCCCATTGCAATACTCCAAAGGACTTAAACTGACAACAGAGGATGATGATGATGATGAAGTGATGGTGTTGACACAGCAAACTTGGTTATTGCATCAAGCAGGTTCTTCAATTCTGTCATGTGCCATGTGTAACACACTTAGAATTAGGGCTTAATTTAAAAATAACTAGTCTGCACTCTGTTTTAAAACAGGACTTATTAGTTAACTTTAAACACATGAATGAGTACTCTCTATAATTGCTGATTGAACTCAGGTTTCAAATTGACTAACTATGGCAATAGGATTAAGTGCAACATGCTTGCAGTTACTTACATGAATATTCTTAATGATCTCTGCAAAATTGCTTCTTTTTCCTAAGTACAGCTTCAGGCATACAGTCAATTTCAATCAAGACAAATGGTGTCCTACATTTCTAAGAGAATAAACCTTCATGTGGAGAAGGCTCTTCCAGCAGTACACCTATCCAAGGTATTGAGTTCTCTCTCATCAGCATCTCTCTTTATTGTCCTAAAATATTTGCCTTGATTTGTTGAAATGAGAATTGCTGGAATGTCCCCCAAATTCTCTACCCAATCAGCACACCATATATTCACAGTCTTCAATCTTTAAAACCCCCTCTACAGTTTCTCAACAAACTGTAGTTGACAATTCTTGTAAATCTTAACTTGAGGGGAGTGATCAGGAGGAAAGTGATGGTGAGGGAAATGGTGAACATCAAGAAACCACAAGAACAGGGAGCGTAAGGGTGTGTAAAACCAGCCTGACCATCCTATGTCTTCCCAAAAAGGCATTGTGATTAAAAAGGACATCCACATTTCTAGTTTTAGTCTCTCAACAGACTTTGACTATTAAATCAAGTTCCCAACTAGGAACACAATCAGTGAGGGTAAGGGACACAGTTATGCAACTAATTACACTTGTCATCTAGCCAGGAGTTAGTACAAGTTGCATTGACACAGGGGGAGCACACACAAGTTACTCTTAACTAATTCTCAAATTCAGGTTAATGAATCTTCTATAAATGAGAAGATTCAGCCCCACTCATGGACACCTAATTTGGAAACTGAAGCACTTCATTACCAACTCCAACCACTCTTGATTCTTCATCTCTTTTCATGAAGAAGCCAACAGTCAACTTTCCGTTCACTAAGTTTTCTCTAAAACAACTTACTGAACTCCTATTTCTGTTTGGAACATCATTGATAATATCTAATTCTCTTCAATCTATGTGAAATCTCATGGTTTCTCTTCAGGACTGAGGGAAGGGAGTGAAAAACAGGAGAGGCCTGGTTGCTCTAGGGCAAAAGGTGAGTTGTATTCAAGAGTGGTCTCCTATTTCTTCCAGGAGAGCAAAAGGAGAGATTGAGTACCCTATTAGAAAGGGAAGGTAAGTTGTGAGAAGTGAGCCATGATGAGATCCTGATGTAAAAACAGAGAGATTAAATAGAGAAAATTTTCATGCAGATTTTAGTTTCTCATCCCTCTGGTTCTCATCCTAACTACTACTACTCTGATCTTGCTGATAACAAAAAAGGGGGGAGAAGTTACTCAGCTACTCAGCTGGGGGACTTGACCAGATTTTTCTTTTTCCTCATGTTTTAATAAAGGGGAAGAAGGGTACCTTCAGACCAATCAGCAAGTGAAGAAACTGAACAGACTCTCAGGATAAATGCTATACCTAGGGGGAGCAGTTCTAAGTACTCAAGTGGAGTAAGTAGTACAATCCAGAAACTGTGTCAAAGAAGCTTGATCAATATTTTCTGGACTGTTGAAAGAAAAATCTGAAAGAGTGGTTTTTGTTATCATCACACTCTGGATTTATGTTCTTTTCTCAAAGACATAAATAGGGGGAGATTGTTAAGTCATATATGTTTTTAGATGATGATAACAAATACCACAATGTAGAAAATGAATCAAGGAAACGAAGCTGACAAATAAATCAGGAAGCTAGCTGAAATACAGATCAACAAAGGCTACATCTTATGAATGAAACTCTGCAAACAGTTAGGAATTATTTCTGTAATAGGCCACAACATGCTACAATCAGATATCTATAATCAGAAGAGAGTTTGCCATAACTCTGCAAATAGTTAGGAATGTACAGTTAGGTACATTCAAGAAGTCAAGAAATATGAGTTCGAGAAGTCATTCGAGAACTCTAACGAAAAGGGTTTATTCGAGAAGTCCTAGTTCGAGAAGTCAGATTGCTCTGTTCGAGAAGTCTGTAACAATCACTAATCAAGAAGTCGATTCAAAAGGATATTCGAGAAGTCATTCGAGAAATCATAAAGGGTCTTTTGTGCCAAAGCCATCCTTCATCCATGCTTGCCTTGCTGAAGAGGCATGTAGCAGAGTTGGCACTTGTTGAGTTGAAATCAGCAATGTATACATTCCTTTTTCTATTTCCTGTCATCAATACCTTGTTGTCGTTCTTCTTAAAAATAACACAAGCTTCAGATGTGAACCACACATTTTGATTTTTATCACATAGTTGACTGATACTCAGCAAGTTGTGCTTAAGTCCATCAACCAGTGCTACTTCTTCAAGGACAACATTTCCTTGGGAAATCAAGCCATATTGTGACGACCCCAAATCCCTTAACTAATATTAACTTAATAATGATAAAGCATGCATATATTTAATGAACATTAACAAATCCCATGCCTAGATCGCCAACAGGTAAGAGTTTGAACAATATAAACTACAAGTCAACAACATTATTATTATTACAAACCATCATTAATTCTAGAACCCAAAAGTTATTACAGACCAGATTCTAAAGTTCTACTAATACACAAGCCATTAGATCGCCACTCCCTCCTACCTGAGCAAAACGCCTTTTATTGGCTATTCCTGATCCGCCACAATTCTTACGAGCAGTTTCAAGTGTCCTTACCATCTTCAAGTTTCACTGTAAGGTTAGGGAAAAACAAAATAATTGAGCCAAAAGCCCAGCAAGTGCATAATCCAACAATATAAAAACTGGCAGAATAATCAAATGTAAAGCAAGATATAATAATCTGCAAATGAAAGTTATCAACTGAATCAACAACAAATATAATGAATAGGAATTGGAATATCTGATAAGATGCTACGAGCAAAGCTGGGTGATCAGCCCACGTCAGAGCTCCGAACCCGTATATCCAATACGTGTTCTCAAATATAAAGGGATCCCAGGCACACGTTGGCCTATAATGATAATATAATAATTTGGACCGGCGCCTCGGTCAAAATAAAATTCCATCCAATTCCGTTAAGGTCAAATAAAATCTGTCAAGTTCAATTCATCTCAATTAAACAAGAATATCAATGTTATATCAAGTTTCTGATCAACAAGAATAGGACTTTAAGATTTCAAATAATTGTCAAGGCGAAGTGAAGAAAATTAATCATTTTGGATTCTTGGGAGTTGGGATTCTGTTTAGTATAACCTGGTTGAATCAAGAAAGGTTAATCAAGAATCAATAAATGTTTTGGGGTAAAAAGGAGTTTATCGCAAGAAGAAGGTATTATATAGTTGGTTTAAGAATTCAAGAAATATGAAATGGTTCCAAGTAATATGATTAATAATTGGATTGAAAGGATGTAGTTACGAATCTAGTTAAGTAAATGAATTGCAAAGTTGTGGATGTCGGTTAACAAGTCAAATTAGGTTCAAGGGTTATATAATCAATCACAAGGTATGCAAAGGTAATAAGGTCAAAAGAGCATGATACTAGTTTGAAACAAATTAACGATTGAACATCTCATGGCATTCATCATATGGTAACAACAAGGTTAGGGTAGTACACTTGCCTTACTATACGAGATTGCACTTAATTAATCAGCTTCCTCTTCGATCGGTACCTTGCCAGGTCTCCTACTCGGACCTATAACAATATAATCAATATCTTATATTTCCCCTCATTGTTTACATACCACAAGACAACTCAATAATACTAACGTCCCAACGATATCTTTATAGTTATATACACATATGAATTTATATACATGTAGTCACATAAGTCACATAGCACATCAAGTCACATAACAAATAATATAGTATAGTATAGCACCATAATGATATCACGACTAACATTAGAGATGTGCCATAAGGTTTTGAAAATCGTCTTTATAATTTCTTGAAAATTTCGGCAGCATCTCCTTTGTATAATCGTCATGCCATACCGGAATACAACCGGCCCAAGGAATCAAATCATACTCATAATGTTTATAATTCCAACGATAAACCACTTACAAACCACACTAAGCAATTTCGTCACCAAATCTACATACTAGCAAAGATGCACCTTTAGATATACTTTCCTACTTAGAACAATTTCAAGTAACAATTTAAGTCAAGTAATACACACATGATTAAGCAATTAACCTTCAAGCAAACACACAACTTCACAACAATCTCTCTTCTCCTCCCTCCTCCTTCCTCTCGGCTTCTCTCTCACTCTCTCTCGGCCTCTCTCCCTCTCGGCCTCTCTCTCTCTTTCTCAATCTCTCTCTCGGCTTCTCCCTCTCTTCTCTTCTCCCTCTCGGCCTCTCTCTCTTCCCCTCAATCTCTCTCTTTCGGCCTCCCTCTTCAACACCACCATCACTCACAAAACCCATAACAATTACTTACACATATACTTACACACATATTTTAATTAACAATTCAATATTACAACAACCCACCATTGATAACTTAAGATTTACAACCCAAAATCAATTTATAACTTTAACCCATCAATTCACATAACATATAACATCAAAATCTCAAACCCTTGTTAAATAAAAAGTTACTAACAAACACCAATTATCAATATACACTAGCATGCATCTTTTAAACTCATAAAAATTCATACCCATTACAAAACTCAACTTAAAAACTTATAACTCACATGCAATCATATAACACATAGAAATCATACAATATCACCAAATTAAGCCATGCATGTAAACCCTTGGCTCACTTTCGATCATGGCCGAAGGTTTTGGGTTCTCCGGAGAGCCCGAAAATTCGTGGGTCTCTACCAAGGAGTAATACCGAATCACAATCACCCACAACTTACCTTGATTATTGATTTTTCGAAAAACCCTAATTCAAAAAGTTGAGAAAAATGAAATCCATGGATATGGGGTTGTAGAGAATTGAAAGGGGAGTAATTTTATAACTAATATTGTAAGGTTTAATGGAGAAATTACCTTGGATTGTGAGGTTAAGCTTTAATGGAGGTTGAGAGAATATAGAGAGATTTTGAGAGAGATGAGCACGAGGAGAAATAGACGTGGGGGGGGGGGGGGTTTGGTCGTGTAAAAAGAAAAAGAAAAGGGAAGGGTTGGGTTTTGTATAGTCACACACACATAAACACTATTTTAATGATACATCTTTAACAAATAAAAGACTTATAAAATCCTAATTACAAGATATTTTGGATTTAAAAATAATTTATTGGCACATAAATTTAAAACATACAATTCTCTTCCTCAAGATATTTTTAAAACATTTTTAAAAATCTTTTTATAAAAAGATTTGGATTTTACAAGTTTTAATATTTTGAAAGAATAATAAATAGAAAAATCATTATAAAATACTTTAATTCGAAAATATTTTAAACTTTTATTTTTAAAAAGTCTCTAAATACATAAAGACAATAAAACAAGAAATTTCATGATTTTTACTAACTCCAATAATTTTACCAAAATGTTTAAGCGAATTAAGAAAATCATATTTTCACATTTTAAAGATATGCAACAAAAACAACAAAAAAATCTAATATAAATTCACATCAACACATCTAGAAATTATATACATAACACACATCCATAATTATTTAATCATATAATGACTCACCAATTAAAGCACATAATAATATTTTTACTAGCAAATAATATAATTTACAGAGTACGAAATTCCCAGATATTACATCCTTTCCCCCTTAAAAGGATTCTGTCCCCAGAATCAGCTATGTAAACAAATGAGGGTACTGTTCTAACATATCACTTTCTAAGTCCTAGGTTGACTCTTCAACCCTTGGTTCCTCCACAAAACTTTTACTAAAACAACTGATTTATTTCTAAGCACTTTCTCTCTACGATCTTCTATTTTGATCGGACGCTCTACATAATATAAATCTGGCTGAATTTCTACTGGTTCATATTCTATTTCACACTTGGTGTCAGGATGAAACTTCTTAAGCATCGACACATGAAAAACATTATGAATATGCTGCATATGAGGTGGTAAAGCCAATTCGTATTCTACTTTGCCCACGCGTCGTAAAATCTCGAAAGGTCCTACAAATCTTGGACTTAACTTTCCTCTCTTCCCAAATCTGGTTAACCCTTTCCATGGCAAAACTTTTAACAATACTGGATCTCCGACTTCAAAATCTACCTTCTTTCTTGCTGGATCCGCATATTTTCTTTGCCTGTCTTGTGCAGCTCGTAATCTTTTCTGAATTAGTTCCACGGTCTCTTTCGTCTGCTGAATCAATTCTGGTCCTAATATCTTTCGTTCACCGACTTCTTCCCAACATACAGGAGATCTACACTTCCTCCCATAGAGAGCTTCATATGGAGGCATCCCGTTACTAGCATGATAACTGTTGTTGTAAGAAAATTCCACCAAAGGTAGGTGTTCGTCCCAATTGCCTTTAAAATCTATTGCACAAACTCTAAGCATGTCTTCAATTGTCTAAATCGTCCTTTCGCTCTGACCATCGGTCTGGGGATGATAAGCAGTACTCATTCTAAGTTGTGTCCCGAGATGTTCTTGAAATTGTCTCCAAAATCTTGAGTTGAAGCGGGGGTCTCTGTCAGATACTATAGATACTGGAACTGCATGTCGAGTCACAATCTCTTTCAAATACAAATGCACTAACTTGTCTGGCGAGAATCTTTCGTTAATCGGTAAGAAATGAGCTGATTTCGTTAATCGATCAACTACAACCCGAATAACATCGTGATTAGCATTCGATCTTGGCAAACCTACTACAAAGTCCATCGCAATGTGCTCCCACTTCCATTCAGGTATTTCCAATGGTTGAATCAATCCACTTGGTCTTTGATGTTCCGCTTTCACTCTTTGGCAGGTATAACAATGACTCACCCACTCAGCAATTTCTTTCTTCATGTCTAGCCACCAAAAGTTCTTCTTCAAATCTTGATACATTTTAGTGCTTCCAGGGTGTAATGAAAACTTAGAACTATGAGCATCACACAACAACTCTTCATTTAACTCTTTTACATCAGGAATCCATATTCTCGAAGAAAATCTTAAAATACATTGTTTATCTTTTTGTATACAAATTTCTTCTCCAGTTAACCCATTCAATCTGTGGTTCATCACTTCTTCTTAGCATTTCCGAATTTTGTCCAGTAACGCTGGTTAGAATGTCATGGTATAGACTTGCTCTGTTGGCATCTCCGTCGTACAGACCTCAATCTCTAACTTTTCAAATTCTCTAAACAATTCTTGAGTCATTGTCAATATATTTAACCTTTCCTTCCTGCTTAGTGCATCAGCTACGACATTCGCTTTTCCCGGATGATAGCTAATGGTACAATCATAATCCTTTTTCAGCTCTAACCATCTTCTTTGTCTCATGTTGAGTTCCTTTTGAGTAAAAATATACTTTAGGCTCTTGTGATCCGTAAATATCTCACACTTCTCACCGTACAAATAATGTCTCCATAATTTCAATGCAAACACAATCGCTGCTAACTCAAGGTCATGGGTAGGGTATCTCTATTCATGAGGTTTCAGTTGCCTTGAAGCGTACGCAATTACCTTTCCATGTTGCATCAATACACACCCTAAGCCTTTATGCGAAGCATCACTATAGATTGCAAACTCTCCTTTATTATCTGGTAATGCTAACACTAGAGCAGTTACCAATCTTTGCTTTAGCTCTTGGAAATTCTTTTCACACTTTTCAGTCCATTCAAACTTTTCATTTTTCCGTGTCAACTTGGTCAATGGTACCGCAATCTTAGAAAAATCTTTAACAAATCTGCGATAATATCCTGCTAGTCCCATAAAACTTCTTACTTCCGTCGGTGTTCTTGGTCTTTCCCAATTCACAACAGCTTCAATCTTCGCTGGGTCGACTCGAATTCCTTCCTTACTTACAATATGTCCCAAAAATTGAACTTCCTTCAACCAAAACTCACACTTAGAAAACTTGGCATACAACTTCTCATTTCTCAATATTTCTAATGCTATCCTCAAGTGCTCTGCATGTTCTTCTTTAGTCTTGGAGTATATCAAAATATCGTCTATGAACAATATCACAAACTTATCCAAATATTTCTTAAACACTCGGTTCATTAAATCCATAAATGCTGCAGGCGCATTCGTCAATCCGAAAGCCATAACCAAAAATTCGTAGTGACCATACCTCGTTCGAAATGCAGTCTTCGGTATATCCTCTGGCTTGATTTTTAACTGATGATATCCTGACCTTAGATCTATCTTCGAGAAACAGGTGGCTCCTTTCAACTGATCAAACAAATCATCGATTTGCGGTAACGGGTATTTATTCTTGATGGTCAACTTGTTTAACTCATGATAATCAATACAAAGTCTCATACTTCCGTCTTTCTTCTTTACAAACACCACTGGCGCTTCCCAGGGTGATACACTTGGTCTTATAACTCCTTTGTTCAATAAATCTTGAAGTTGACTTGCAAGTTCCTTCATTTCAGACGGTGCCATTCTATATGGAGCTTTGGAAATAGGTTCTGTCCCTGGTGCTAAATCAATCGCGAACTCAATCTGACGATCTGAAGGTAATCCAGGTAATTCTTCAGGAAAAACATCTGGAAATTCATTGACTACTAGATTGTCTTCTAATTTCACTCCTTCTTGATTCTTGTCTATCACATAAGCGAGATAAGCCTCACATCCTTTTCTTAACAGTCTCTTGGTTTGCATCATAGTAAGAAACGTACTAGCTTGCCTACGACCCTTAAAGATAACTCTATCGCCTTTTGGGGTTCTCAACGTAACTCTCTTACTCTTACAATTGATTTGCGCCTTATACTCTGCGAGCCAATCCATTCCTAAAATTATGTCAAAATCTCCTAATTGAAAAGGTATCAAGGTGACTGGAAAAAGATGTCCTGAAATCTCTATTGCACATGGTGAACATACTTTATCTACTGGTATATGATCCTGATTGGCTAACACAATATTCAAAGCTTCTTTTAATATACGAGTATCACACTTCAACTTATTCACAAAATCTTTAGAAACAAACGATCTTGTGGCACCAAGTCAATTAACACTTTTGCACTAGTGGCATTCACGAAAAGCGTACCTGCCACCACGTCCGAACTTTGCACTACATCATTCATATTCATGTTGAAGGTCCGGGCATGAATTGGATATGCTGGAGCTTGATAACTTGGAGCTTGAAGTGCTGGAACTTGCTGAATTAAAGGTGGATTTAGAATCTGAGGTGGAATCTGAGAAGTTGCCATTGGGTTCATTGGGGTAGAGGTAGTCAATCTCATCAAGTTATTTGAAATAGGGGTTCTGCACTCTCTAGCCATGTGTCCCACTTTACCACACTTGTAACAAGTCACATTTGATTTGGAATTCCGGCATTCATTAGCATAATGTCCCTTCGAGTTACACTTGAAACAAACAATATCCGCTTTAGCACACACCCCGGTATGTCTTTTAGAACATATCTTGCACTCTGGAATAGACGGTCAGGGAAATCTTGGTTGATTAGGGTTCTGAGGAAGGTCTCTGGGTTTCTGTTTCTGGGCACATTTCTTTTAAAATTTCTTCCTTGATTCTGAAATCTGAAATCCGGGCTTTCTCTCCATTCGATTTGTTGACTTTCCTTGATCCTGATTCCTTTCTATTGCTTCAACTTTCCTCTTCAAGTTGCCCCTTTCTTTCTGATTCTGATCACTCTCTCCTTCTATCATCATCGCCTTCTGAACCACTTCTGTATATGTGTTTATCTCAAAAGCTGCAACTCTGCTCCTTAACCATGGCTTCAATCCCTGTTGAAACCTCTTTGCTCTCTTTTCATCTGTATCCACATAATCTCCTACAAACCTTCCTAATTCTGTAAACTTCTTCTCGTACTCATCAATACTCATATTCTCTTGCTTTAGATTAAAGAACTTTAACTCCATCTGATTCTGCATATACCTAGGAAAATACTTTTCTAGAAAGATCCTTTTAAATCTATCCCATGGAATCACTTCTGTTGCTTCTAGGGCTTAGCCGACTCCCACCAATAATTAGATTCACCTTTGAGAAAATAACTAGCAAATTCTACCTTCTGCTTATCACTAACCTTCACCAGTGCGAAGGCCTTATCCATTCCCTTAAGCCATATCTGGGCTTCAACTGGATCTTTTGTTCCTTGAAAATATGGGGGTTTCACAGCCGGAAAAGATTTAAAAGTTGCTGTCCTTGTTGTTGTTGTAACTGTTGATGTTGTTATTGGAGTAACTGCTGCTGTTGGGCCAAAGTGGCCGTCTGTTGTTGCAAAAGTCCCAAAAGTTTGGCCATATCCATATCTCCTTGATTTCCTTGATTATCATCTCTATTGTGATTGGTTCTAGTATTTCTTCTCGGAGGCATCTTTCTGAATAATAAACAATCATTATATATCCACAAGTAGACATCTATCCGCAACATGGCATAATATATTCTAACAGTTCTAATATAACATAAGTACGATATCGAAAATTCGAAACAATTACTCGCGACAATATAATAAGGGAAATGACAACTGAAATAAACGATAGCAATATCGATGACATCCACCGATACGCAAATATCCAAAGGTTCATAATACCATCCAACATAAGGTACGAAATACCGAGAATACTGAAAAACGATAAAGTCTAGTACTTAGCAACACGATTCTGATAATATAATGGCTATACTATACGCCATCTCATAAACCCATAACATAAAACTAATTATTCAGCATATGGTTGATCACACGCTGGAGCTCGTCCACCATCATCTGAACCATCGTATAACTCTCCCAATCACAATGAGGTGCCATAGTGCGAAGCCTCTCGTTAGCCATCTGGGTGAGTGCCTGAAGCCTAGAGGCAAGAGATGTGTCATGGTCTGGAAGTACACCCTCGTCATCATCGTACAGCGCATCAATCCTCCTCTGAAGCTGAGTATTCTCACCATAAAGATGATCACACTCCCTGAGGAATTCCTGATAGACGGACAAAGGTACAGTAGCTGAAAGCTTTGCAGGAGGTGGAGCTGAGGGTCCAGGAGCCTGCTGTCGCTGCCAATAATATAATAATAATATATATATATATATAAAGCGTCAGATAAAACTTAAAACATATTACTTAAACACTCTCGTTAATAAGATCCAATCATTCCTATTCTTTTATAAATAACATACTATTTACATTCTAAGTGAGTTTCTACTTTAATCCTAAGTGATTATTATTATGCGATCTATCTTGTTACCTAAACCTATATTGTTCAGTGACTCGAACCTGTGGCTCTGATACCAAACCTGTGACGACCCCAAATCCCTTAACTAATATTAACTTAATAATGATAAAGCATGCATATATTTAATGAACATTAACAAATCCCACGCCTAGATCGCCAACAGGTAAGAGTTTGAACAATATAAACTACAAGTCAACAACATTATTATTATTACAAACCATCATTAATTCTAGAACCCAAAAGTTATTACAGACCAGATTCTAAAGTTCTACTAATACATAAGCCATTAGATCGCCACTCCCTCCTACCTGAGCAAAACGCCTTTTATAGGCTATTCCTGATACGCCACAATTCTTACGAGCAGTTTCAATTGTCCTTACCATCTTCAAGTTTCACTATAAGGTTAGGGAAAAATAAAATAATTGAGCCAAAAGCCCAGCAAGTGCATAATCCAACAATATAAAAACTAGCAAAATAATCAAATGTAAAGCAAGATATAATAATCTGCAAATGAAAGTTATCAACTGAACCAACAACAAATATAATGAATAGGAATTGGAATATCTGATAAGACGCTACGAGCAAAGCTGGGTGAACAGCTCACGTCAGAGCTCCGAACCCGTATATCCAATACGTGTTCTCAAATATAAGGGGATCCCAGGCACACATTGGCCTATAATGATAATATAATAATTTGGACCGGTGCCTCGATCAAAATAAAATTCCATCCAATTCCGTTAAGGCGAAATAAAATCTGTCAAGTTCAATTCATCTCAATGAAACAAGAATATCAATGTTATATCAAGTTTCTGATCAACAAGAATAGGACTTTAAGATTTCAAATAATTGTCAAGGCGAAGTGAAGAAAATTAATTATTTTGGATTCTTTGGAGTTGGGATTCTGTTTAGTATAGCTTGGTTGAATCAAGAAAGGTTAATCAAGAATCAATAAATGTTTTGGGGTAAAAAGGAGTTTATCGCAAAAAGAAGGTATTATATAGTTGGTTTAAGAATTCAAGAAATATGAAATGGTTCAAAGTAATATGATTAATAATTGGATTGAAAGGATGTAGTCATGAATCTAGTTAAGTAAATGAATTGCAAAGTTGTGGATATCGGTTAACAAGTCAAATTAGGTTCAAGGGTTATATAATCAATCATAAGGTACGCAAAGGTAATAAGGTCAAAAGAGCATGATACTAGTTTGAAACAAATTAACGATTGAACATCTCATGGCATTCATCATATGGTAACAACAAGGTTAGGGTAGTACACTTGCCTTACTATACGAGATTGCACTTAATTAATCAGCTTCCTCTTCGATCGGTTCCTTGCCAGGTCTCCTACTCGGACCTATAACAATATAATCAATATCTTATATTTCCCCTCATTGTTTACATACCACAAGACAACTCAATAATACTAACGTCCCAACGATATCTTTATAATTATATACACATATGAATTTATATACACGTAGTCACATAAGTCACATAGCACATCAAGTCACATAACATATAATATAGTATAGTATAGCACCATAATGATATCACGACTAACATTAGAGATGTGCCAAAAGGTTTTGAAAATCGTCTTTATAATTTCTTGAAAATTTCGGTAGCATCTCCTTTGTATAATCGTCATGCCATACCGGAATACAACCGGCCCAAGGAATCAATCATACTCATAATGTATATAATTCCAACGATAAACCACTTACAAACCACACTAAGCAATTTCCTCACCAAATCTACATACTAGCAAAGATTCACCTTTAGATATACTTTCCTACTTAGAACAATTCCAACTAACAATTTAAGTCAAGTAATACACACATGATTAAGCAATTAACCTTCAAGCAAACACACAACTTCACAACAATCTCTCTTCTCCTCCCTCCTCCTTCCTCTCGGCTTCTCTCTCACTCTCTCTCAGCCACTCTCCCTCTCGGCCTCTCTATCTCTTTCTCAATCTCTCTCTCGGCTTCTCCCTCTCCCTCTCTTCTCTTCTCCCTCTCGGCCTCTCTCTTCCCCTCAATCTCTCTCTCTCGGGCTCCCTCTTCAACACCACCATCACTCACAAAACCCATAACAATTACTTACACACATATTTTAATTAACAATTCAATATTACAACAACCCACCATTGATAACTTAATATTTACAACCCAAAATCAATTTATAACTTTAACCCATCAATTCACATAACATATAACATCAAAATCTCAAACCCTTGTTAAATAAAAAGTTACTAACAAACACCAATTATCAATATACACTAGCATACATCTTTTAAACTCATAAAAATTCATACCCATTACAAAACTCAACTTAAAAACTTATAACAACTCACATGCAATCATATAACACATAGAAATCATACAATATCATCAAATTAAGCCATGCATGTAAACCCTTGGCTCACTTTCGATCATGGCCGAAGGTTTTGGGTTCTCTGGAGAGCCCGAAAATTCGTGGGTCTCTACCAAGGAGTAATACCGAATCACAATCACCCACAACTTACCTTGATTCTTGATTTTTCGAAATACCCTAATTCAAAAGGTTGAAAAAAATGAAATCCATGGATATGGGGTTGTAGAGAATTGAAAGGGGAGTAATTTTATAACTAATATTGTAAGGTTTAATGGAGAAATTACCTTGGATTGTGAGGTTAAGCTTTAGTGGAGGTTGAGAGAATATAGAGAGATTTTGAGAGAGATGAGCACGGGGAGAAAGAGACCGGGGGGGTTTGGTCGTGTAAAAAGAAAAAGAAAAGGGAAGGGTTGGGTTTTGTATAGTCACACACACATAAACACTATTTTAATGATACATCTTTAACAAATAAAAGACTTATAAAATCCTAATTACAAGATATTTTGGATTTAAAAATAATTTATTGGCACATAAATTTAAAACATACAATACTCTTCCTCAAGATATTTTTAAAACATTTTTAAAAATCGTTTTATAAAAAGATTTGGATTTTACAAGTTTTAATATTTTGAAAGAATAATAAATAGGAAAATCATTATAAAATACTTTAATTCGAAAATATTTTAAACTTTTATTTTTAAAAAGTCTCTAAATACATAAAGACAATAAAACAAGAAATTTCATGATTTTTACTAACTCCGATAATTTTACAAAAATATTTAATCGAATTAAGAAAATCATATTTTCACATTTTAAAGATATGCAACAAAAACAACAAAAAAATCTAATATAAATTCACATCAACACATCTAGAAATTATATACATAACACACATCCACATTATTTAATCATATAATGACTCACCAAGTAAAGCACATAATAATATTTTTACTACCAAATAATATAATTTAGAGAGTACGAAATTCCCAGATATTACACATATCCTCTAGTATATCCTTTGTTGTTGTCTCCAAAGGTAATGCTAAGGCCAGCTCTCTCCTCAAACTTAGTGAGCAGGGTAGAATCTCCAGTCATGTGCCTAGAACAACCACTATCCAGGTACCAAAGATTCTTTCTGTCTCCCTGCACACATCAAAATCAAATCAAGTTGATTTTGGTACCCAAGTTTCCTTGGGTCCTGCCTTGTTAGCCTTTCTCCTATTTTTCAAACCCTTACCATCCAATGGTTCAGATTGAGTTAAATCAATCTTAACTCTTGGTGTAGGTCTTTGAAAAACAGGTTGTTTCACATGCTCATATGCATTAAAGCTAGACGTACAATTAGGCATAGTCTGTGCAAACATGTTATTCATCATCCATGGCAACTGAGGCATATTATAAGCATTGTAATATGGATTATGCATGAATGGCATGTTAGTATAATGATTAAATGCATAAGCAGGCTGGATAAACTTATTTGGCATAGCATTCATGGCAGGCACAGGCACATACTTAGGCATACTAGGAACATAAGCATTCTTAACAGATTTACAGTTGGCAGATAAATGATTAGCACTACCACAGTTCACACATTCCTTTCTGGGAGCATACTTATCAGGAGTGTAGTTACTGTGTTTGTTAATCTCTACCTTACCATTTCTATTCTTTTACTAGCCTTAGCCTTAGCCTTAGGTTCAGTCTTTTCTAACTTATCCTTCAATTTTTTGATGGACAAGTCGCCTATGTTTCCTTGTTCAATTGACTTGGTTTTGCTACACTCTCCCAATACAAAGTTTTTGTTGACAGGGCCATACTTCTTATGTAATCTGATCAGGGTTGCATTGCTGACAGGCTTGGACTCCAATGAACATTTCTCATCCATTGAGTCACTGTCTGATGCAACCTCCCCATCAACTTCTAACTTTGCTTCTGCTATTTTGCAGAAAGAATCAATTCCTTGCTTATTACAAATTTCTTCAGTTTTATCCTTTGATCCTCTCCACTTAGCAATTAAATCATGTTCCTTTTTCAACTGTTCTCTTAAACAATCTTCTCTATTCAAAGCCTCAAGTAATTTATCTTTTGCATCCTGGTAATCTCTTCTCATTGTTTCAAAATCAATTAATTGAGTCTCTAACAGAGTATTCCTATCACCTAACCTAGCATTCAGATCTTTAATATTATTGTTTTCTCTGTTAAGTGATTTCAATGTAACATGCATATTGTACAATTCATTAGACATTTCATCAACAACATTAGCACATTCATCTTTAGAAAGCTCAGTTAGATTTGTAGAGTATACCTGGTTTCTTGCTGAATTAGCCTCTTCATCATTTTCATTTGCCATAAGTACAAAGTTGACAAACTCTTCCTCTGCATCTGAGTCTCCTCCAACTGCCCAATCATCATCTCTAGATACGAATGCTCTATCCTTTTGCTTGAGAAGGTCAAAGTATTTCTTTTTGTAATCGACAGTCTCAAACTATTTCTTTTTATTCTCAACTTTGGATTTTCTGCATTCATTGGCAAAGTGGCCAGCAATTCCACAGCTATAACATTTGATCTTTGACCTTTCAACCATGCCCTTGTTAGGTTGATAGCTTTTCTTGAATTGCCCGGCTCCAGCTGGATTCTTCTTGAATCTCAACTTTGAAAACCTCTTTGACAAAAATGCCAAATATTCATCTAGATCTTCAAATTCATCCTCACTCAGTGCATCAGGTTCTTCAATCTTCTTGCTTTTGCCCTTGCTAGTTCCAGCTCCACCTTCACAATTTCTTTGACTTGATGTGGCTTCTACATCCTTCATCTTCTCTCCATCTTGGTTAGTTGGAATATTGGCCACCAAAGCTACATTTCCACCTTTCTTCTGGCTCTTCTCAACTTCTTCATCTTGTTGCAACTCGAGCTCATAGGTCTTTAGAATTCCATACAGTCTCTCAAGTGTATAGTCTTTGTAGTCTTGAGAATTCCTCAAAGAGACTGTCACTGGCTTCCATTCTTTAGGTAAAGACCTCAGAAATTTTAGGTTGGAGTCTTTGGTTTCATACACTCTTCCATACAACTTTAACCCATTTAACAGTTTTTGAAACCTGCTAAATATATCAGTTAAGTTTGCACCTGTATTAAAGTGAAAATGTTCATACTGTTGTATGAGAAGTTTTTTCTTATTCTCTCTAACTTGCTCAGTCCCTTCACAAAGTGTTCGTATAGTGTCCCACACTTGCTTAGCAGTGGTGTAGTTGATGACATTATCGAACATGTCTTGATCAATACCATTGAATAGTATGTTCACGGTCTT
This sequence comes from Saposhnikovia divaricata, assembly GCA_036435485.1. Taxonomy (NCBI): domain Eukaryota; kingdom Viridiplantae; phylum Streptophyta; class Magnoliopsida; order Apiales; family Apiaceae; genus Saposhnikovia; species Saposhnikovia divaricata. The sequence continues at coordinate 43,331,543 of CM071601.1, forward strand.
TTTTGTCCTTCTGGACTTCCTCTTTATCTCCATCTGTGAATTCTGCTGGCAGTTTGGGAATAGGCCTTCCAGCAACTCCTGTTCCGGCTGCTTCTCCAGCTACAGTGTTGGCCTTCATAGGAATATGAGGACCTTTCTCTATGCAGTTTACGTAACCTTCATCAATGGATGAGAGATGTAAATGCATCTTTACTTTCCAGTGAAAGTAATTATCTTTGTCGAGGATTGGTATTTTCACGCCTATATCCTTCAATCCCATGGTGGTGATCTTTAGACTTCTTGTATGCTAGAAGCTTGCTCTGATACCAATTGTTATTTCCCAGTTAAGCACCACGAGATTGTAAAAGGGGGGATTGAATACAATCTCAACTAAATTCTTTCGAACTGGTGAGGTCTAAAACAGATTGTTATAAGAACACTAAGAAAACAAGATAAACAAATTATCTAAGACACATACAACACGAGATATAAAAAATCTCAGGTGGGTTAGCTTGGTTGCTTAGTCCACCTAATGGTTGTATTTGAAGATAATTCTCTACGTAAGAATACACAGCTGCGGGTTACAATGTTTTATTGTTTACAAGAAAACGTAAAGCTATCAGCCTTGTGATCAGTGTTTTCTTCTCTACTAAAACTATGCTACTCATATAGCTTATTTAAACTATATGAAGACAAGTAAACTACATGAAATGTGATGATACATTTCTGGTATAATTGTCACACACACATGCTCGAAGTGGTAGCCATTTCTAGAATTATCTTGTAAGTCTTCTCTCCTTAATTTGGACAATCCCAGCATGCTTCAAGTCAGTGTATGTTTATTTCTTCAAAAGTTACTAAGTTCTTTAAATGAATTAGCTTCCAAGCCGTGATGCTTTATGCAAAAGATCTTTTTGCTTTGGATCTTTGTCTCTGAAAGTAGCTTTAATCAAAAAGATAATCTTTTTGAAAGTCAATAAGTTTTTCTGCTTTTTGAGCTGTGCTTGAACCTCCCAGATATAATAGCTGATCATTATGCATTTATCAAGATATCCTTCAGGTTCTTCAGTAGGAGTGTAATCATGTTGGAGGTTGCTTCCACTCTTATTGTTGCCCTTGAAGTCGGATAAACAGTGACTGATTTCACCTTTCACTTTGAAGAGTTTGAGCCTTCAAATATTTACAATTTGACTCCCAACTCGTAACATCTTCTGTGTAATTGATCACTGCCTATAAGTCACCGGTTGTAAAGTAAGTCTGGGTTTAAATCTTCATTCTATATGTTCCTTTAGAGAACTCTGACATTATTAAGAAACCAGGTTGAATTCTCGAACAGATGAAACTTGAGTTCTCGAATGGTGACTTTTCGAGTAGTTCCTTTATGATTTCTCGAATGACTTTTCGAATAGCCTTTTGAATAGACTTCTCTATTAGTGATTGTTACAGACTTCTCGAACAGAGCAATCTGACTTCTCGAACTAGGACTTCTCGAATAAACCCTTTTCGTTAGAGTTCTCGAATGACTTCTCGAACTCATCTTTCTTGACTTCTCGAACGTACCTGCATGGTTATGGCAAACTCTCTTCTGATTACAGATATCTGATTGTAGCATGTTGTGGCTTGTCACAGAAATAATTCCTAACTGTTTGCAGAGTTTCATTCACAAGTAGCCTTTGTTGATCTGCATTTCAGCTAGCTTCCTGATTTATTTGTCAGCTTCATTTCCTTGATTAATTTTCTGCATTGTGGTATTTGTTATCATCATCTAAAAACATATATGACTTAACAACCTCTCCGCCAGTCTCCGGACTTTAAGCACCTTATCAACATAAATACTACTGACCCTCAGTCAATAAGAAATAAATACTACGTATGAAAATCCTTTTTAAATGAATATTATAACTAATATTCATTGAATAGAATTAACATTCAAATAACATATATCAATATTATTCTAGCTATTTTTAGCCGAAAATATCCAATTTATAACCATTTGAATATTTTTAATCCGCATTCGAAAATAAATTATCTCCGATAATATTCTGGGTTTTCAGATAGTGTTCATAGAACAAATATTAAACAATCCATAATTCTTTTTAAAAGAATATTTAACTTAATATACATTCCATCGAATAAATATAAACATTATATTTATTAATACTACTTAAACCTCAAAATATCCAAAGTATAATATTTGAAGTATTATATAAACAAGATACAGATCAGGGGGTGGAGTCATAAAAATATCGGTGCTCCTTAACGGTATTATAAGTCATGGGGTTTTGACAATTGGCATAAGAAAATTTAACTACACTAACAAACCGAGAATATAAGAATTTTGAGAGTAAAGGCACAAGGCGAAAGGACTTGAAATCATGGATCAAACTTATCCAGTACGTTTCATATACTTCTAAATATATATATATATATATATATATATATATATATATATATATATATATATATATATATATATATATATATACTCTGAACAATAGAGTATGCATAAATAAACTTGCCTCTGGTCCTTAGCAAAGAACAGAAAACCGCGAATAAATCCTTCGCCCCTCGTCTGTGCAATTCCATGGAGGTACTTTACCTTTCTTCATACGGCGCCTCGATCCTTCCTTTTTGATGCACATCGCTTTTACTTGATCACGCCTTAATGATACTATAATGGTTACGAGTACGTATCAGTCCAACCTCGTATCTCGAGTAAACACAACTCAGACTTACCACTAGGTCACATAAAGTCAAACTATCTGTGTCCTCCCTATAGTTGATTACTCTAATACCACTTAATGCACATAACACATTTAGTAATAGCAAATGACACAAAAGAGTCCCTTTTTATAAAGTGCACATTTCCTGGTACTAAACACATCATAACCCTACAACTTAATCAACTTCACTTAACATATACAAGTATAATACCACTGACATTCTATGACAAAACTTAATTAGTAGATAATCCTCAAAACACAATTAATCCTCAACTTAGCACATAAATTCCTCGAGACAACAATTACCCTCGAATTAACTCACTTAACACATAAACACATAACAGTTAACACCCAAAGCATACCTTTAAACCATTGAAATCAAATAAGTTAAATAAATTTAAATGTAGGGGATTTTTAGAAAATTTCGGCATGTAGTATTCGTAAATAGGACTATCCCCCTGTTTTCCAATTCAACAATTTAACCTTATAAACCACACTATAATAAAGCTGCCTCAACTTGCAGCAACATAAAAGTAAACAAGTACGAAAAGTACCCGCCCAGACTTGCGGCACCAAAACAATTAAGAAAAGCACCCGCCCAGACTTGCGGCACCTAAACACGTAAGAAAGTAAACAATCAAGAAACTAGACTAATGGCTTATCCTTGACATATAGCATTTGAAAACCATCCAACCAGGAAATAGATTTTTATTACAAGAAAAATTGTCGAAATAACCTCTTTGTAAATTGGACTATCCTGGGGTCACAGCCCTTCAATTTCAATCAAAACCATCTCGACATTTATACCAAAATATAAAGTTTGAATAGATATACATTACTCTGACAACTTCAATATCCACCAATAGTTATAATTTGACTTACCTAATTTAAACCCATATACATGACCAATAATCATTTAATCACATATAATTCACCACCAAGTACTTGACTACTACTAAACGACAATCACTTATCCACATATAGACCAACACCAAGTAATTGACAGTTATGACATCCCACAACTACTATGACTCGACGTATTACATTTAGCACATAGACATTTGCAAATTGACCAACTCATGTAACCACACATTATGCGACTATAACAATTAGTAATTAACGACCACTAAGCCCGAACATATTATCGAACCCACAATTAATACCGAAATTATAATTCACCACCAACAATCATTAAACCCGAATATTAACGAGACTGCAAAATAATTCCGACAATTACAATTAGCAATTAGCAATTAACAATCACCAACCCAAACATTTAATCGGACTCACAATTAATCCCTACAATTATAATTAACTATACTCTTCGAATTAAATCATGAAATAAAACAATATTCATAATTTACAATATCAATCTCATTACGACAATTAACACATTAACTCATAATTTAAAACTAATTAAATTAAATCATACACATAAATGTATGTATACCGAATTTACTCCTCCGGAGAGCCACCACGGAACCATCATCGCTCCATCTCCCTCGAAATATCTCTCTTACCGCTGCTCTCTCTCTCTCTCTCTCTCTCTCTCTCTCTCTCTCTGCATAAATCTCTCCAGCCCCTCTCTTCTCCACTTCAAGCTACTGCCACCACCACCACCATTCGGTGGTGGCTTCTCCTCCCTCGACACACACACGCACACCATGCTCACACACACACACTCATGCACATATACACACACGCGTGTATACACATACACGAATCATACACTTATATACATACACACATCTATATATATGTATAGGTTTCTATTGATTCAAAATCAAAACCCCAAAATCTCTTTTCTCTCTCCCCGATGCCTCTCTCCCCGCTGTTTCTCTCCCCCTCCCCCTATTTTGGTTTGTGCGGCTGTTGTGTGTGTATCGTATGTGTATATTTGTGTTGTGCTGGGGTTTTTAACCCTAATGGGCTCAAGCCCTATAGCTATTAAATCAATACAATTAAACACTACATACCTTAAATAATATTATAAACTAATAACTCTAATTTGTAAAATTAAAATTTCTAGCATAATTAAATACTAGAATACTTTTAAAGATTTTCGGAGAAAGAATTAGAATTAAATCTAAATTTTCTAGATTGATATGCATTTTACAAATTATTAATAATTTATAAAAACAATTCATAAAAATAATAATTGTGATTCATAAATCACAATTTACAGGGCTTCATAAAATACCATAAACATTATTGTTTTAGTAAAACCTTGAATTCTCGATTTTATATATTAATCGAGTAATTTCTATAAATCCCCACATAATATAAAATAGTCATTTCCCCACAGATTTTAAAATTTCCAAATTATTCAGTAATTTAAAAATAAAATCTTTACTAAATAAATCCACACTTCACAATTAAACCTTTGCCCAAATAAACTATTGACTCGAGATATACACTCGATCAGTAAAACTTTTAAAAGGGATCCGGTTCCACATAACCGAAAATAATTAAATAAAAGAATAAAAAAATAAATCCCTCCTCATTTTAGGAAAAAACATTATTATTATTATTGAAATAATAATAAAATCATTTCTTGAAAAAAAATTCGGGTTATTACACATTATAACAAAATGCAGAATCAGGCATGGGTTGTGCAAACATGTTATACATCATCCATGGCATCTAAGGTATGTTAAAAGCATTATAATATGGATTTTGCATGAATGGCATGTTATCAAACTGATTTGATGTATGAGCGATCTGTGCAAACACATTAGGCATGGCAGACATGGCAGGCATAGGCATAGCAGACATACGCATGACAGGCCCAGAAGCAACTAGCAGATAGATGATTAACACTACCACATTTCACACACACTTTCCTAGGAGCATATTTATCAGGTGTGTAGTTATTGTGTTTGTTAATACCTACCTTGCCATTTTTATTCTATTTTTTTTACCCTCGGCCTTAGTCTCAATCTTTTCTAGCTTGTCCTTCAATTGCTTATTGGACAAGTGGCCTATGTTTCCTTTCTCAACTTAATTTTTCTTTCTACATTCACCACTAACAAATTTTTTATTGACAGGTCCATATTGATTATTCAACTTAACTAAAGTTGCTTTGCTGACAGTTTTGGTCTTCAACGGATACTTCTCATCCGTTGACTTGTTAGCCTTCAACGGATGATCAATATCCGTTGATTGATCATTGTTCAACGAATAATTAATCTTAGTATCCGTTGACTCACTATCAGAAGCAACTTCTCTATCAACCTCTAACCTTACTTCTTCTATCTTGCAAAAAGAATCAATCCCTTGAACATTTATGATTTCCTCAGTGACAATGTTTGATCCTTTCAACTTAGCAATTAGATTCTATTCCTTCTCCAACTGTTCTTTCAAAGTATCTTCTCTTTTAAGAGCCTTAATAAATTCATTCTTAGCATCTTGGCAATTTCTTCCCATTGTTTCAAACTCAATTAGTTGAGTTTCTAACAAAGCACTTCTATCACTTAACATAATATTTAAATCTTTTATCCTCTTGTTTTCTTTCTTAAGGGATTTTAAAGTGACATGCATATTATACAATTCAAGAGACATTTCACTAAATGCATTATCACATTCATCTTTAGAAAGCTCAATTAGATTTATTGATACTACCTGGTTGCTTGCTGATCTAGCTTCTTCATCATTCTCATTAGCCATGAGTGCCAGGTTGACATACTCCACTTCATCATCAGTGTCACCTCCTGCAGCCCAATCATTGTCTCTTGACATGAATGCCCTTTCCTTTTGCGTGAGAAGATCAAAATATTTCTTTTTATAGCCAACAGATTTATACTGTTTCTTCTCTTTCTCAGCCTTGGATTTTCAGCATTCGTTTGCAAAGTGACCAGCAATTCCACAGCTAAATGATCTTTGATCTCTCAACCACATCTTTGTTCGGTTGGTAGCTCTTTCTGAATTGCCTAGCTCCTGCAGGATTCTTCTTGAATCTTAGCTTTGAAAATTTCTTTGACAGAAATGCCAAATATTCATCCAAGTCATCAGATTCATCACCACTAGATGCATAAAGTTCCTCAACCATCTTGCACTTTCCCTTGCTAGACTCAGCTCCACTTTCACAAGTCTTTGGACTTGGTGTCGTTTTCATACTCTCCATCTTCTCACCATCTTGGCCACTTGGCACATTAGCCACCAAAGCTACAGCTCCACTATTTTTCTGGCTTTTCTCAACCTCTTCATCCTGTTGCAATTCAAGCTCAGAGGTCTTCAAGATGCCATACAGTCTCTCAAGAGTAAAATCTTTGTATTCTTAAGAATTCCTCAATGAGATTGTTATTGTCTTCCATTCTTTAGGAAGAGATCTCAGAAATTTGAGATTGGAGTCTTCGGTTTGATACACCCTTCTATACAAGTTTAACCCATACAGTAGTTTTTGAAACCTACTAAAAATGTCAGTTAGATTTTCACCTGAATTGAAGTGAAAGCATTCATACTGTTGTATGAGAAGCTGCATCTTGTTCTCTCTAACTTGCTCAATTCTTTCACAGAGTGTTTGAATCGTGTCCCACACTTGCTTAGCATTAGTGCAGTTAATGACATTATCAAACATGTCATGGTCTATTCCATTAAACAGAATGTTCATGGTTTTCTTGTCCTTGTGAATTTCTTCCAAGTCCTCACCTATGAATTCATCTTGAGTTTTGGGAATTGGCCTTCCTGCAGCTGCTCCAACTCTAGAGTGTTCCTTCATTGGCTCATGTGGCCCTTTCTCTATGCAGTCAACGTATCCTTCATCGATGGCTAAGAGATGAAGGTGCATATTTACTTTCCAATGAAAGTAATTATCTTTGTCAAGAATTGGAATCTTTGCTCTTGCATCCTTCTTTCCCATGGTATTTATCTTTAAATTTCTTGTATGTTAGAAGCTTGCTCTGATACCAATTGATAAGTCCCAGTACTACACCACAAGATTTTAGAAGGGGGGTTGAATACAATCTTGACCTAAAATCTTTTCAAACAATAGATTGAGTGCTCAACAGTTGTGTTTATAAAATAAGAAAGATAAAACTAAAGTAGTAACACCAATATTAAAAATTTCAGGTGGGTTCTTCTGGTCCACCTGAGAATTATATTGAAGAAATAATCTGTGTAAAACTACAATAACTGCTTGTTACAATGCCTTTGAGTTTACAAGAAAACCTAATAATGTCTAAGTGAATGTTCAGTGTTTTATCTACTCTCTAGCAATGCTACACTTGGGTTATTTATACCCCAAGTTTACAAACCCTACAAACAATACGAATATTACAAAGTCAAAGTGTTTGCAGGTTTCCTGCCACTCCTTGTCTTCATATGATGCAATTTGTCTAATGGTCTTGGACATATATTTCTTGGTTTTATCATCCAAATTTCTTGCTAAGAAAAGGAATATTTCTGTTTTTTCTTCGTTTCCAATACTGGCTTTCATGTTGTTTTGAAGTCCATCAACCCATGTGATTTGTCAGACATGTCAAGTCACTATCAACTGCTAGCTCCAAGACATTATTGTAGATTATTTGTTAAAGCTGACTATCCGTTGATGAGTTGTATGTTATCCGTTGAAGCTAGTATCCATTGGTGTAAAATCTTCATCCGTTGATGTATCATTTCACTTAAACAGAATTACAAAGCACAACCTATATACAATTAGCTAACATCTTCCGTTTATCCATTGATAGTCAACATGACTTAGAGAACTATCAACTAATACTTCAACTGATAACTTATATGTTAGAGCTTCCTAGCGTGATACAAACTTATCCGTTGATAAGCTACCTCATCATCGGATACTGATAAGCATGCCATCCATTGATGAGTTACAAAATGACTTATACAAATATGTTTTTAAGTGTTTTTCTAACATCATCAAGAACAACATAATTCCTAACATCGATATTTTTGGGTATATATTAATGATTGCAAGATAATGTTTTGAATTTTAAAGGTAACTTGTCTTAATTAAAAAAGAAATATTAATGATTGAAAGATATAGTTTAATTAAAATTTTAGGTGTTTATAAAAGATAATATCTTTTAATTAAAAAGTAACGTATTTTAATCAGAAAAGACAATCGACTACTTACCATCAATTGTATTATTTTCTTATTTATTAATTAGGATATATAACCATACCGAAAACCAAATAGACAAAAGGTTCAATGTTTTGTCTTTAATATAAATGTTTCCTTTTTAAAAACGTACATAGGTTTTTAATATATTTTATTAATGATTGGAAGATATGATGTGATATTTTTGGGTATATATTAATGATTGAAAAATTATGTTTTAAATTAAAAGGTAACTTGTCTTAATTAGAAAAGATATATTAATGAGGAAGATAATTAAAAGGTAACTTGTCCTAGTTTCCCACACTGGTAACACTTAACATCTCTTTTAGGGTTTGCATCAGTTGATGGGCACTGGTTAAAGTAGTGTCCTTTTTGTCCACACTTAAAACAAGTTACTCCCAGCACTCTACAGACTCCTATATGCTTCTTACCACACGTCTCACAATCTGGTAATGGTGGTCGTGATTGATTGGACTGAAATGTTCCCGAAGATTTTCCACCCTGACTCACCGTCACACTAGTAGTCTTGTTACCCCCCGACTTTCCCACAAATTGAGATTTTTGTCCTTTACCTCCTTTGTTAAAGTAGCTTCCCTCACTTGAACCTCCTTTTGGGCCCTCAAATCTTCTTTTCTTATTCTCTCGACCTATTTGAGCCTGCTCACTCTCGGCCTCTATAATTGATGCCTTTTGAACCACTGCAGCATAATCAGTTAACTCAAATGGGGCCACTCTCGTTCGTAACCAGGGTTTTAACCCTTGTTGAAACCTTTTTGCACGTTGTTCTTCAGTACGCACAAACTCGGGAACAAACCTCGACAGTTCTGAAAATTTATTTTCATACTCTGCCACTGTTAGGTTATCCTGTTTTAACTCCAGAAACTTTAATTCCATTTGGTTTTCTAAATACCTAGGAGAATACTTTTCTAGGAACACCCTAGTGAAACGCTCCCAGGTTATCACTCCCGCTTCCTCTAAATTCTTCCTAGCTTCCCACCAGTAATTCGCCTCTCCCTTTAGGAGATAGGCTGCAAAAACTGTTTTCTGATCTTCCTCTATCCTCAGTATTTCGAAAGCTTTCTCCATTTCTTTTAGCCATGCCCTGGCTACTACTGGGTTAGTGGTTCCCTCGAATTCTGGGGGCTTTAATGACTTAAAGGCACGAAAGGAACTAGCTGCCTGGTTGGGGAGAACAGGTGGTGGTTGAGGATTCTGTGGATTTGCTAAATTCTGCCTTAATAAGTCCATGAATTGGGCAAAGGGATCACCTCCCGGATTCCTTTGTTGGCCAGTTGATTCCTCTTCTCCTTCTTCATGATTTTCTTCATTATGAGCATTTTCGTTCAGTCTAGTACCTTCAATATTTCGCCTTCTTTCGTCTCTCTCACTTTCCCTTGCATTCGCTCTACTGTCGCGTCTAGGCGGCATAGTTCTGTTCATAACAATAGTCCTTATTAATTACCCGAATTTGGGTTACTATATACATCATTTCTATATACACAATTATATCATTAATTAGCTCATTTGCATATCACAATATCTTTATCATGCGATTTACATCTAGTTATACCATAACTTTAGTAGGTAGTTGTATCGCCCTTAACACGATAGCCTTTTCATTAAGTCAATCACCTTTTATACATCAATATTTCTGAGTCTCAACATTTATTATATTATAAAAAAAATGCAGCAAAAATTTAGATAGAAATGCACAAACTTCATTAATGTACATAAATATTTTTACAATTTGGGTACAACATCTTTTACTGCTAATAATATACATCATCTAATACAAGGTTCGAAACCCAAAACATAGCCGTACATACTAATCCGATATCACCAAAAGTATTACTAACTGTCCCCTAATCAGACTGGGATTAAAACAGTGGACCACTAAACTAATCCCCAAAATGACATCAACAAGATGACTAGTCTGATTAGTGACGAACTACTATCCCGGCTCACACCCCTGCCCTGACAACATCCCGTATCTGGACCACCATGGTAGTAACCGTATCAACTATCTGGGCCCTCCATGCCGGGTCTCCCCTATCACCCAACAACCTCCTAATATCTCCTAATGCTCGTAGCTCAATACTGATCATCCCCAGAGATATCCCATCCGGGATAACCCCTCCTCTCCCTCTCTCTAACCTCTGTAGAAGGGTGTCTATAGTCCTGCGGGACTCCTCCAACTGTCCCTGAAGGGCAAAGTACTCGGTCAATAAGGTAGCTGAAAGTGAGTCACCCGCCGGTAAGGGTGCCTCCTGAGGGGGTACAGCTAGGGGAGGTGCATCCACAGGTGGAGGTGGTGGAGGTGCAAAGGGTGGGGATGGAGGAACCGACTCTGTCTCAGCATCCTCTGAAGGATCCTCCTCCTCCTCAAAGAAACCAAAATGCCCTGGAGGGGTAAACTGCTCAAAAGGATCATCTATAGGGTCAGGACTAGGTAGAGGGGATGGAACTGGTGACGGCACTGGGATGGGTCGGACAGGAGTGGGAACCATCTGAATATCCCTCCACTCAATCGGCTCCTCAGGTATAACTGACAACCTAGGCCTCTTACGCAGTGGCCTCTCCTCCTCAGGGATCTCCGATCTCACTCTGGAAGGACCTGCCTCGTCAGATCCTGTAGAAGGTCTACCCATATATGGCACTAGGGCCACAGCATCTCTCCGTCTCTGCTCCTCTGCCTCCTCTCTCTCTAATCGCTCTCTAGCCGCCGCCCGGCGTCTCTCCCTGAGGTCCTCAACTGCATACTCGGGGACCTCTACCCCGGCCAGCTGAAGATCTAATAGCTCCTGCTCTGACCTCCCTAGCCACTGGGGGTCCTGACTCGGCTCACCCATCTCCGCTTCCTATAATAAAACATAAAATTCTATTAGTAACAGTCTAATAAATTATAATATATGCTTAAAGTAAATACTACCTGCGATATACCACCCCTGAACTTGATGGAAGTTCACAATTTATATTATAACTGATACATTTATTATTATCACTTTTGTTTATGAGCATATGACTCTTAGCTCTGATACCATCTGTGACGCCCCGGGATCCGGGGTCAAGGATCCGGGCCGTCAAGGTCCAATTTCCGATCAATATCAATATCTCTGTAGTTTTTTTTTTTTTAAATAAATAAATAAATAAATCAGCAGTTGACCCCACACTAATACACACACACACACCAGTCATATGCTCATAGAACAACAACCACAATATTTAAAAGTTTTAAAGTTAACAGTTATTACAAGCCCAGAATTTACTAAGTACATTGTTGAACAAAGCTTCTACAGGAAGCACTTCAACAACTAAAGTTTATTACAACTCACACACTTAATTTACATAAGTATACTAAGCCCCTTCGCTTGTCACTACCTCGGGGATGGTCGCCAGCACTCGCTCAAAAGGTCGCCTTTCCCTTACCCTCTTGCGGGGTGTGGTACGTAGTATCGGCATGGGACCTAGCTGCTATATACATAAGTAGCAAGAGTGAGCTATAATAGCTCAGCAAGATCATACTGTAACTAAAATTTAAAATGTGAACAGGTATACATATATGTCTATGCATATGTAATAGCAGGAAACAATTAAAATCCTTAAGGGAGAGTAAAGCTCTTATTTAATAATACATCATCCACTCACTATTATAAGGAAGTAATCTATATTAATATAATATCAGTTTTTCTTCATCTGTATCCATAATACCATCATCTCATATCATTATTCTGTTTCAGTATAGAAATCTGAAATAATATAATATCAGTTTTTCTTCATCTGTATCCATAATACCATCATCTCATATCATTATTCTGTTTTCAGTGTAGAAATCTGAAATAATATAATATCAGTTTTTCCTCATCTGTATCCATAATACCATCATCTCATATCATTATTCTGTTTTCAGTGTAGAAATCTGAAATAATATAATATCAGTTTTTCTTCATCTGTATCCATAATACCATCATCTCATATCATTATTCTGTTTTCAGTGTAGAAATCTGAAAACCATTGTCTACACTTTCTATCCAAAAACATTGGGGATATCTGCTATCGCCTGATACGTTAGGACGATGATCAGTCGCCTAATCGTATCTGCTCTCTTTTTACTACCGGTAGAAGGAATGGAAATCATCCCTGGAGGAAGGCCACCTGCTAACATCCTCCCTTGGCATCTTCGTGCCGTAATAAAAGTAATAAATGCTGGACTGTGTCGCACACAGCCCTGACACAGCCACTTACGCAAGTCTGTTGCAATCCCCTTCTTTATCACATCATTATTCTCTTTTTAAAATATCATTCCACATTTCCATTTTCTCACTTTCATTTTCACATAACATTCTCTCATATCATTTCCATTCTTGCACATTACTTCTATAAAATATATATATATCATAAGGCTTTGATTATGATTCAGACCTCTCTTTCAAATTCAGAAATCAAATATACTTTTATATTCGTAAAATATTCCATCTATTTTAAGAGTGATGCATGTTAATCAAATAATGTTTATTAAACCACTGATACTCAATAAGAACATTTTTAATATAATATTATAACCATATAACCCTCGATAACAACTGATACCATTCTCTCTTATTCTCTTAATCATAAGGCATGTTCAATTCATGCATAATCATCCCTATACATATCCATCTCATACTCTCATTCATATTCATATGCATCTAATACTCATATCCATATTCATATACATCTTCGTATATCTTTCTTTTCAATATTAACACTCAAGGAAGACAATTTCTTCACAATATAGTAATAATAGCATCACATATATATTTCACAAAATCAAGTTTCTTTGTGAAGATAAGTAGTTTTACAAATAGGGATAGAAGAAATCTTGCCTCGGTTTCGATATCCTGACGGTATGGCTCGTCCCTCTTCCGGAGTTTCTATAAACACAAAAGGACCGTCGTTAGAACCACATCTCTTACTCACTACACTCTTGTATAACATTACCTTTTGAAACTTTAATATATGTTTAAAGTATTCTTATTACCCCAAAGGTTCAAGAACTTAACCGTTTATAACCTAAATCGAAGTTTCAGGGGTGTTCACCATTTTCCTTAACGACCACACTTAACTGTAAAAATTCTCAGAAAATATGGATTTCGAATTTTAACGTAAGGTCAACTGGAAATAGTTCTTTGACCACACTACTACCATATCCCAAAATTTCGTGACTTTTAACAATGTTAAAGTATGGTAATTGTAACCTCAAGTTTGATACATTTACAGTTTCTCGGTTTCTGAACCGCTTTCACTAAAACTGACTTTTCTCCTAAACCGTTCATCAGATTTTAACGCACCTTATATCAAAACGATCTATGAACTAAGCTCTATCATTTCATAGTTAATTAGGGACCTGGACAGTAGGGTACCATACGGATGCAGGGGGTCCAAAACAGGGCAATTTATATCCTAACGAAAATCGGGCATTATAACGGCTATAATTTCGTACTTTCCATAAATCCAACTCCTCCAAATCAATTATCAAACAACAAAATCATCACCTACACCATGTGGTATTCTTCACCAGCCATGGTTACAAGCCCATAACACACAAATTCCACATCAAAACAAACCACTTATAACACATACTCATTATAACCTTTACATTAACAACACTTAACTACTAATCACTTCAATATCTACCATAAATACAAAAGGGCAAGGGTTGTTATACCTCTTTGAAGCTTGAAGAACACTTAATAATCCTTAACAATCCTTGGACACACCTTGAACAACCTTGAATTAGCTTGGATTAACTAAAGGAGCCATGAAAAACAAGTTAGTTTCTTAAAGTTACTATTCATGCACTATTCATCATCACCTTCAATGAATTTATTACCTTGCTAGATGATGTTGGTTGGCCTTAAAACTTTGTGCTAGTCTTAATTTATCCCCCAAGAAGCTCCATGATTTTTCTCTTGCTTTCTTGTTGATTTTTGCTAGGGTTTTGAATTTTATTTTTCTTGTTTTCTAGGAAATGGCCGAATGGTGTTTAACAAGAAGGGGGAGAGAGTTTTCTTGGTTTTTTTTGCTCTTATCTCATCTAATTATTCACTAATCTAGAGTACCTTGGAAGCTTGGCAAGATATTTTGTGATTAACCCTTGCAAAGTTACTAATTTACCCCTTAAAATGTTAATGGAATGTGACATCACCCTAATGACCTCATAATCTCTTTTCTTGTTTTTCTAATTATTATGTTAGTAATCTTGGTAAGTAAAAATGTGGTATGTGTCCTTGTTATATTACTAATCTTGGTTGCTTAATCTCCATACTCGTCTAATTGTGGTTCGTTTCGAATGTACCTCATTATCTCAGTGGTTTTGAAACCATTTAACAATCCAATTTCCTTTGGTATTTTCTTAACTTAATAATCCCTAGGTTAAATCTAAATTCACTAATTCCTCAATATATAATTCTTATAATGTTTCCATGCTCCTTAATATCCAATAGAAGCTTATTCGAAATCAAAATCCTCAAAATCCATGCTTCAGGAATTTCTGAAATCTAACGTCATTTCGAGTCACTTATTTCCATTGTACAACACTAATATGGTTTCTGTTTATTCATTTTATGTTTCCATTATAGGGTACCTATATACCATTTCTCTAAATCCTCGGAATTTACTATTCATGTGACCACTGTAGCATTACTGAAGTTAGGGTTATTACATCCTTCCCCCCTTAAAAGGATTCCGTCCCGGAATCATGTTGGAAATGTCCATAAGTATCTTTCTTCTTCACACCTTCTAACTTCCACACTATTTCCTTTATCCTTTTTCCTTCTATAATACATCTATCTTGTTTGCGCAGAAATATACTAACATAACTTCTTGTCATTCATCAACATGCCATTTAGTTTATCAATAGCAGTCCTTTTACTGTCTTTTCCTCACCAATCTTCTCCTGTTTCAAGTCATTCCAGATTATCTCGTCTCTCCTTCCTCTTTTGGCGAAGATATCCGCCACTACATTGACCTTTTCTGAATGGTAGTGTATCTCACTTATGGTTTGACCATCTTCTGATCTCTATCATGACATAAATATTAATTCCTCAATATTCCCATAGTTCCTCTCTGTAAAATTTTCCAGAAAATAAGCTCTAATAATATTCTTTAAAACAATTGTAAGAAAATACTACCTATAATATATATTTCCTGTTCGTCTCAACGAGCTTGGGTTTTCCCAAAACACTCCTACTTTTCTTTTCATAACGTTTCCCAGCCCTTAACAGATACTGATTTTCCTTATCTATTTTATTAACTTATTTATTCCATTAATTGATTAAGTCGATCCTTAACCAAAGACTTACACACAAAATTTAAATCGAAAAAGCAAGTACCTGTATCCGCATCTGGTTTTGTCAACGCTTCCCCTAAGGTCATGTTGTACACTCTAGCAGTAGGCCTATTTGAAGCAGCCCCACTTTGTCCTGACGCGTATGACCCACCTGAACGGCAATCTCTAGCAAAGTGTCCTAGTTTCCCACACTGGTAACACTTAACATCTCTTTTAGGGTTTGCATCAGTTGATGGGCACTGGTTAAAGTAGTGTCCTTTTTGTCCACACTTAAAACAAGTTACTCCCAGCACTCTACAGACTCCTATATGCTTCTTACCACACGTCTCACAATCTGGTAATGGTGGTCGTGATTGATTGGACTGAAATGTTCCCGAAGATTTTCCACCCTGACTCACCGTCACACTAGTAGTCTTGTTACCCCCCGACTTTCCCACAAATTGAGATTTTTGTCCTTTACCTCCTTTGTTAAAGTAGCTTCCCTCACTTGAACCTCCTTTTGGGCCCTCAAATCTTCTTTTCTTATTCTCTCGACCTATTTGAGCCTGCTCACTCTCGGCCTCTATAATTGATGCCTTTTGAACCACTGCAGCATAATCAGTTAACTCAAATGGGGCCACTCTCGTTCGTAACCAGGGTTTTAACCCTTGTTGAAACCTTTTTGCACGTTGTTCTTCAGTACGCACAAACTCGGGAACAAACCTCGACAGTTCTGAAAATTTATTTTCATACTCTGCCACTGTTAGGTTATCCTGTTTTAACTCCAGAAACTTTAATTCCATTTGGTTTTCTAAATATCTAGGAGAATACTTTTCTAGGAACACCCTAGTGAAACGCTCCCAGGTTATCACTCCCGCTTCCTCTAAATTCTTCCTAGCTTCCCACCAGTAATTCGCCTCTCCCTTTAGGAGATAGGCTGCAAAAACTGTTTTCTGATCTTCCTCTATCCTCAGTATTTCGAAAGCTTTCTCCATTTCTTTTAGCCATGCCCTGGCTACTACTGGGTTAGTGGTTCCCTCGAATTCTGGGGGCTTTAATGACTTAAAGGCACGAAAGGAACTAGCTGCCTGGTTGGGGAGAACAGGTGGTGGTTGAGGATTCTGTGGATTTGCTAAATTCTGCCTTAATAAGTCCATGAATTGGGCAAAGGGATCACCTCCCGGATTCCTTTGTTGGCCAGTTGATTCCTCTTCTCCTTCTTCATGATTTTCTTCATTATGAGCATTTTCGTTCAGTCTAGTACCTTCAATATTTCGACTTCTTTCGTCTCTCTCACTTTCCCTTGCATTCGCTCTACTGTCGCGTCTAGGCGGCATAGTTCTGTTCATAACAATAGTCCTTATTAATTACCCGAATTTGGGTTACTATATACATCATTTCTATATACACAATTATATCATTAATTAGCTCATTTGCATATCACAATATCTTTATCATGCGATTTACATCTAGTTATACCATAACTTTAGTAGGTAGTTGTATCGCCCTTAACACGATAGCCTTTTCATTAAGTCAATCACCTTTTATACATCAATATTTCTGAGTCTCAACATTTATTATATTATAAAAAAAATGCAGCAAAAATTTAGATAGAAATGCACAAACTTCATTAATGTACATAAATATTTTTACAATTTGGGTACAACATCTTTTACTGCTAATAATATACATCATCTAATACAAGGTTCGAAACCCAAAACATAGCCGTACATACTAATCCGATATCACCAAAAGTATTACTAACTGTCCCCTAATCAGACTGGGATTAAAACAGTGGACCACTAAACTAATCCCCAAAATGACATCAACAAGATGACTAGTCTGATTAGTGACGAACTACTATCCCGGCTCACACCCCTGCCCTGACAACATCCCGTATCTGGACCACCATGGTAGTAACCGTATCAACTATCTGGGCCCTCCATGCCGGGTCTCCCCTATCACCCAACAACCTCCTAATATCTCCTAATGCTCGTAGCTCAATACTGATCATCCCCAGAGATATCCCATCCGGGATAACCCCTCCTCTCCCTCTCTCTAACCTCTGTAGAAGGGTGTCTATAGTCCTGCGGGACTCCTCCAACTGTCCCTGAAGGGCAAAGTACTCGGTCAATAAGGTAGCTGAAAGTGAGTCACCCGCCGGTAAGGGTGCCTCCTGAGGGGGTACAGCTAGGGGAGGTGCATCCACAGGTGGAGGTGGTGGAGGTGCAAAGGGTGGGGATGGAGGAACCGACTCTGTCTCAGCATCCTCTGAAGGATCCTCCTCCTCCTCAAAGAAACCAAAATGCCCTGGAGGGGTAAACTGCTCAAAAGGATCATCTATAGGGTCAGGACTAGGTAGAGGGGATGGAACTGGTGACGGCACTGGGATGGGTCGGACAGGAGTGGGAACCATCTGAATATCCCTCCACTCAATCGGCTCCTCAGGTATAACTGACAACCTAGGCCTCTTACGCAGTGGCCTCTCCTCCTCAGGGATCTCCGATCTCACTCTGGAAGGACCTGCCTCGTCAGATCCTGTAGAAGGTCTACCCATATATGGCACTAGGGCCACAGCATCTCTCCGTCTCTGCTCCTCTGCCTCCTCTCTCTCTAATCGCTCTCTAGCCGCCGCCCGGCGTCTCTCCCTGAGGTCCTCAACTGCATACTCGGGGACCTCTACCCCGGCCAGCTGAAGATCTAATAGCTCCTGCTCTGACCTCCCTAGCCACTGGGGGTCCTGACTCGGCTCACCCATCTCCGCTTCCTATAATAAAACATAAAATTCTATTAGTAACAGTCTAATAAATTATAATATATGCTTAAAGTAAATACTACCTGCGATATACCACCCCTGAACTTGATGGAAGTTCACAATTTATATTATAACTGATACATTTATTATTATCACTTTTGTTTATGAGCATATGACTCTTAGCTCTGATACCATCTGTGACGCCCCGGGATCCGGGGTCAAGGATCCGGGCCGTCAAGGTCCAATTTCCGATCAATATCAATATCTCTGTAGTTTTTTTTTTTTTTAAATAAATAAATAAATAAATCAGCAGTTGACCCCACACTAATACACACACACACACCAGTCATATGCTCATAGAACAACAACCACAATATTTAAAAGTTTTAAAGTTAACAGTTATTACAAGCCCAGAATTTACTAAGTACATTGTTGAACAAAGCTTCTACAGGAAGCACTTCAACAACTAAAGTTTATTACAACTCACACACTTAATTTACATAAGTATACTAAGCCCCTTCGCTTGTCACTACCTCGGGGATGGTCGCCAGCACTCGCTCAAAAGGTCGCCTTTCCCTTACCCTCTTGCGGGGTGTGGTACGTAGTATCGGCATGGGACCTAGCTGCTATATACATAAGTAGCAAGAGTGAGCTATAATAGCTCAGCAAGATCATACTGTAACTAAAATTTAAAATGTGAACAGGTATACATATATGTCTATGCATATGTAATAGCAGGAAACAATTAAAATCCTTAAGGGAGAGTAAAGCTCTTATTTAATAATACATCATCCACTCACTATTATAAGGAAGTAATCTATATTAATATAATATCAGTTTTTCTTCATCTGTATCCATAATACCATCATCTCATATCATTATTCTGTTTCAGTATAGAAATCTGAAATAATATAATATCAGTTTTTCTTCATCTGTATCCATAATACCATCATCTCATATCATTATTCTGTTTTCAGTGTAGAAATCTGAAAT
This sequence comes from Saposhnikovia divaricata, assembly GCA_036435485.1. NCBI lineage: Eukaryota > Viridiplantae > Streptophyta > Magnoliopsida > Apiales > Apiaceae > Saposhnikovia > Saposhnikovia divaricata. The sequence continues at coordinate 43,351,372 of CM071601.1, forward strand.
AATATAATATCAGTTTTTCCTCATCTGTATCCATAATACCATCATCTCATATCATTATTCTGTTTTCAGTGTAGAAATCTGAAATAATATAATATCAGTTTTTCTTCATCTGTATCCATAATACCATCATCTCATATCATTATTCTGTTTTCAGTGTAGAAATCTGAAAACCATTGTCTACACTTTCTATCCAAAAACATTGGGGATATCTGCTATCGCCTGATACGTTAGGACGATGATCAGTCGCCTAATCGTATCTGCTCTCTTTTTACTACCGGTAGAAGGAATGGAAATCATCCCTGGAGGAAGGCCACCTGCTAACATCCTCCCTTGGCATCTTCGTGCCGTAATAAAAGTAATAAATGCTGGACTGTGTCGCACACAGCCCTGACACAGCCACTTACGCAAGTCTGTTGCAATCCCCTTCTTTATCACATCATTATTCTCTTTTTAAAATATCATTCCACATTTCCATTTTCTCACTTTCATTTTCACATAACATTCTCTCATATCATTTCCATTCTTGCACATTACTTCTATAAAATATATATATATCATAAGGCTTTGATTATGATTCAGACCTCTCTTTCAAATTCAGAAATCAAATATACTTTTATATTCGTAAAATATTCCATCTATTTTAAGAGTGATGCATGTTAATCAAATAATGTTTATTAAACCACTAATACTCAATAAGAACATTTTTAATATAATATTATAACCATATAACCCTCGATAACAACTGATACCATTCTCTCTTATTCTCTTAATCATAAGGCATGTTCAATTCATGCATAATCATCCCTATACATATCCATCTCATACTCTCATTCATATTCATATGCATCTAATACTCATATCCATATTCATATACATCTTCGTATATCTTTCTTTTCAATATTAACACTCAAGGAAGACAATTTCTTCACAATATAGTAATAATAGCATCACATATATATTTCACAAAATCAAGTTTCTTTGTGAAGATAAGTAGTTTTACAAATAGGGATAGAAGAAATCTTGCCTCGGTTTCGATATCCTGACGGTATGGCTCGTCCCTCTTCCGGAGTTTCTATAAACACAAAAGGACCGTCGTTAGAACCACATCTCTTACTCACTACACTCTTGTATAACATTACCTTTTGAAACTTTAATATATGTTTAAAGTATTCTTATTACCCCAAAGGTTCAAGAACTTAACCGTTTATAACCTAAATCGAAGTTTCAGGGGTGTTCACCATTTTCCTTAACGACCACACTTAACTGTAAAAATTCTCAGAAAATATGGATTTCGAATTTTAACGTAAGGTCAACTGGAAATAGTTCTTTGACCACACTACTACCATATCCCAAAATTTCGTGACTTTTAACAATGTTAAAGTATGGTAATTGTAACCTCAAGTTTGATACATTTACAGTTTCTCGGTTTCTGAACCGCTTTCACTAAAACTGACTTTTCTCCTAAACCGTTCATCAGATTTTAACGCACCTTATATCAAAACGATCTATGAACTAAGCTCTATCATTTCATAGTTAATTAGGGACCTGGACAGTAGGGTACCATACGGATGCAGGGGGTCCAAAACAGGGCAATTTATATCCTAACGAAAATCGGGCATTATAACGGCTATAATTTCGTACTTTCCATAAATCCAACTCCTCCAAATCAATTATCAAACAACAAAATCATCACCTACACCATGTGGTATTCTTCACCAGCCATGGTTACAAGCCCATAACACACAAATTCCACATCAAAACAAACCACTTATAACACATACTCATTATAACCTTTACATTAACAACACTTAACTACTAATCACTTCAATATCTACCATAAATACAAAAGGGCAAGGGTTGTTATACCTCTTTGAAGCTTGAAGAACACTTAATAATCCTTAACAATCCTTGGACACACCTTGAACAACCTTGAATTAGCTTGGATTAACTAAAGGAGCCATGAAAAACAAGTTAGTTTCTTAAAGTTACTATTCATGCACTATTCATCATCACCTTCAATGAATTTATTACCTTGCTAGATGATGTTGGTTGGCCTTAAAACTTTGTGCTAGTCTTAATTTATCCCCCAAGAAGCTCCATGATTTTTCTCTTGCTTTCTTGTTGATTTTTGCTAGGGTTTTGAATTTTATTTTTCTTGTTTTCTAGGAAATGGCCGAATGGTGTTTAACAAGAAGGGGGAGAGAGTTTTCTTGGTTTTTTTTGCTCTTATCTCATCTAATTATTCACTAATCTAGAGTACCTTGGAAGCTTGGCAAGATATTTTGTGATTAACCCTTGCAAAGTTACTAATTTACCCCTTAAAATGTTAATGGAATGTGACATCACCCTAATGACCTCATAATCTCTTTTCTTGTTTTTCTAATTATTATGTTAGTAATCTTGGTAAGTAAAAATGTGGTATGTGTCCTTGTTATATTACTAATCTTGGTTGCTTAATCTCCATACTCGTCTAATTGTGGTTCGTTTCGAATGTACCTCATTATCTCAGTGGTTTTGAAACCATTTAACAATCCAATTTCCTTTGGTATTTTCTTAACTTAATAATCCCTAGGTTAAATCTAAATTCACTAATTCCTCAATATATAATTCTTATAATGTTTCCATGCTCCTTAATATCCAATAGAAGCTTATTCGAAATCAAAATCCTCAAAATCCATGCTTCAGGAATTTCTGAAATCTAACGTCATTTCGAGTCACTTATTTCCATTGTACAACACTAATATGGTTTCTGTTTATTCATTTTATGTTTCCATTATAGGGTACCTATATACCATTTCTCTAAATCCTCGGAATTTACTATTCATGTGACCACTGTAGCATTACTGAAGTTAGGGTTATTACACAATGTGTTTCTCGATATCTCACTATGCTGCTCATGCAGTCTATTTATATTGCATGAAGACAAGCAGGCTACACAAAATGGAAATACATTTATGGTATTGCTTGTCACACGCTCAAGCTGGAAAGTCTTTTCTTCTTGATTAGGATAGTTCCAGCAAGCATCAAGTCCGTGCATGTTGCTTTCTTCATAAGTTACTAAGCTCGAATGACTTAGCTTCCAAGTCCAAGTAATGCTTTATGCAAAAGTAGCTGTCTGATTTGAATCTTCATTCTTGAAAAATTGCTTTAGCTAAAGATGTGAACTTTCAGCAAGTCAATAAGCTTTTCAGCTTATTGAGCATCTTTGAACTTCTCAAACAAACAGGGTAATCCTTATGCACATATCAAGTTATCCTTTGAGTTTTTCAGTTAAAAGGTAATAATATTGGAGTTTGCTTCCTCTCTTATTCTTGCCATCGAAACTAGATAAATAGTGATTATGTGACGCCCCGGTCCCGGGATGACCTCAGAAACCCGATCCGGGGGACGCCAACCAAACCAAACGTCGTAATACAAGCTTACACAACTTTTACTTAATTAAAACCCAAAAGGAATTACAGCAAGGTCAAGTCTTACGATAAAAGATTACAACACATTATAAGCTTCTAAACAACTTCAACATAGGCCTATTACAAAAGTATTCTTCTTAGAGTCCTACACTCTTCTATCCAACTTCGATAGTTACTTCATCACAGCCTTATCTTTCCCCGAACCTCCTTCTCCAAAATTCTTCCCTGTGGAAGTTAGTGACATAAAAGGGTGAGCACATAGAGCCCAGCAAGCATACATTATACTATTTAACTGAGGTTTACAAAACAAGTTATTTCAACAAGGAAATCCTCAAAACTTCATTGAGTTCATCATAACAAATAATTTTTTCACATAATTTGAAAATGAGTATTCAAACACGATAGATTCACAAGTTCTACTAGTGGGGATCCCGGCCAGCTAAACAATTGGTTTAGCTTTACTTCCAAAAAGGAAGCATCATCAGTTCACAGTATCAATGTAAGAATACTCAATTTTCGTCGATAAATCATCAACAAATCATCGATATTTAAAAATCAATTTAATCATTCACAACAGTAAATCAGTACAGTATATACTTACTTTAAATCGCTTGTACTCTTAACTTCTTTTCCTTTCCGATTAAGTCTTAATATTATCAACTCGTCTCCCAAAAATTATCCCAAAACTATCCAAAATTACACTCTCATTATTAAGACATCATCACTAATTTCTAATCTCTAATAAATAATTACTAAATTAAATAAATATAAAATCAAAATAAAACATAAGTAGAAAGGAAAGTCTGAAGACTTACCACTACAGGCAGGTTGTAGGCTTACGGCTTTCCTATTTCTTATTTTAGGAAACCACATTTCTATATATATGCAAAGGAAGGGACACTACTTCCCTTCTACTCGATGTGGTAACACTACAAGAAAGTGAGAAAAATCCTAGCACTAATACTTTGCTTAAAACCACCACTACCACCACAGTACATTCGACCCTGTATCTTTAACATTCTAATCTAATGATCACTTCTTATTTATCTTAACCTACCTCCGTTTCTGCTTTCAATGTGGTACAAAGTAAAATTAGGAAAAATAATAAAACATAACTCATGTTTTACAAAATATGCAACCCTGTTAGAATATCCATAATTGTACCTTGTAGGCATTGCTGACTTCCTTCTCCATATTTCCCTTCTTAACAGCCTTAGGTTCAGCCCCTCTACATATACTCTCTTATTTCCCCTTGAGTTATCAATGTGGTACTAGGCCATTTTTAGTTTCATATAGTTGCTGGTTATCCCACATCGAGAGTTTTCTGGCATGAAAATCTTCCACACATTATATAAACTTGACTTGGTTTTTTAAGTTGAGAATTAGGATTCACACTCTTTTTTCCCACATCGAGGACTTCTCATGTGGAACCTCTTTCAAGCTTTATATAAGTTCAAAAGAGTTGTCACATTAAAGCAGAATGAAGTTCAAAGCTTCCCTTGGCTTCGCTTAGGAGCTGAAAGTCTTAAGATTCGAACTATAAAAATTTTACATATCGTTTATAGGTGACTATGATAAGCGATAAACTCAAGTTTTCTCCAATTACGCCATTAAAGGGTTATAACTTACAAATACTAAAGGATTTGAGATATAAGCGTCCCATATCGAGACTTTTATAGTGAATGTTTTTATAAACCTCTATATAAGTCGGATAAGTATGGGAATTAAAGGTGGGAATTTTATAAACTACCATCTTGGCATCCTTTGGAGCCTATAATTTCAAAGTCTTAACCATGTCTATATATGTGGTCACTCATACTTTAAATCAAAACTCTAAAAGTCTTGCACCATGAAAGTGAATGTAAAATTTGAATGCAAGTTGAGTGCCTTTAAAACTGATTTAACTTGTTCCCACATCGAAATGGTTTAGGAGTGAACTCCTCCCATCATACACTTAAAAAAATTGAATGTAAAATGGATCAAGTGCAAAGTTGAATTATGTAAGCTCCTAAATTTATAACAACTCACCTAAGTAACATATGTTGGTTTTACTAGAAAATACCAAGGTAAGTAGACAAAAGAGTATTCTTGTTTAGCAACTTTGTCCCACATCGAAAATGTATAAGACTGGTTCTCTATCCCTCCCTATATAGATGGCTTAAGAGACAAGTATATTCTCAAGGGAAATATTTCACTCGTCCCACATCGATGGGATACTAGTGCAAGATCCCTTCCTCAACTATATATTGGGGTCTTAGTAAGGTTAAATCTCTTATCTATTTGGGCTAGTTCACATTGGCTCGCATAATCAGTTCAAAATTTTTATCCCATTCCCCTTTATGGACCTAGAAGCGTTTGCTCGGTCCATTCCCCTTAGTCAAATTTTATGGGCTTTGATGCATTTGCTCGGCCCATACTCTAGTCAAATTTTATGGGAACGTCGATATATCGATGTAAACCATTCATAGTCAAATTTTTATGGGAGTTACGATATGTCGTAGCAAACCAATGAAATTAAATATAATCGAAGTTAACTAGTTTTTATTAAAAAATATCTACGTATATATGTGAAATTAATATAAGCACATAAAATTATAAAAAAAATTATATTAATCAGATAAAACTAAATTGGGGTATTACAGATTAATTTCACATTTCATCTGTAAGAATTTGAGCCTAAAAAGTATGTTTGCACAAATTTAATATTTTTGATTGAAATATCTTCAAAAATATTTTTAGGAAACTGTCCGATGACCCTAAAAAATTACGAAAATTTTAAATTTCGTAGGATTGAGGTCCAATAAATTATTTTAAGTCTCGTATCAAACCAGATAATTCGTGAATAACATATTTAAATTGTCGAAAATGATCCAAAAATTAATTAAGAAAAATACCTTTGAGTATAAGAAAATTCCTAAAATATTAGGAATAAATAAGAAAAATACATGTGAGTGCGTAAAAAATCCTAAAAAATAAGGAAAAGGATGGAAAAATAAGTGAAAAATTATGTAAATATTTCCTTGACAATTAGAGCAATAACTTATATGGATGATGCATAAAAACTTTGTGTAAGTGCTGAAATTGCTAGAAGGAAACACAAATAAGCACTGTTGATCACATGAAGTCCCTAATTAAGATGTTCCGCTTAAGGATAACCGAATGCTAACCGCAAATAGGACAATTTAAGACAATGTGAGCCATAAAAGGCTAACACAAATGTCAATCTAGCCTCAAATAAGGTAAACCGTGGTAAATGTGTAGGTCGCTCCACACTTTACAATCAAGACGATACCTATGAAATACTAGTGAACAAAAATCCTTGAATTAGGGTAGATAGTCCCAGGTAAGGGATAAATTGGACCCCAAATCTTGGCGAGAAGACATTTGTAACTTCAATGAAAACCTGATCAATTTTCCTTGAAGTTGGGGGGCAAATGACTTGGGTCCATAATAAGCCCAAAAGACACATTTAATGTGGCATTAAATTAATCTAGATTGGTCCAAATACAAGGTCCGAAATCCTATTTATTTAATAATTTCATAATTAACAAAGGGGATAATTACACAACCCAATAAATGAGTCCAAAGAAAAGCCCACTTCTATGAGAAGTAGCCCTAAGACACCAAGACCTACTAGGAATCAGCCTTTCCCTAGGAAGGATCTAGAATTCCACTCTAAGTAGGTGACTTGCCCACCAAATTTGCAAACCTTACTCAAGATCCAAGGCACCCAATGCCTATATAAAGGGCCTGACCACTCATTTTCAGAACAACGTTTTTTGACATAGTTCCATACGTCATCCACGACGTTTTAGGCTTAATTCTCGAATAAGGACATACAAGCCACTGCGTCCTTGGTGTGGCCTTGTTGCCATAGCCCCCGAGGGCATCACCAAAAACTACGTTTCATTGACTTGATTCTCAACATAGCTTGAGATACGTAGACATCTTACGAGGATCGACTAGTCTCGATGGCAAGAACAACAATTAAAGCTCGAAGATCTCACTTAAGAATTTTAAATTTTTTTATTATAATAGTATTTATTTAATTAATGAGATGTATTGTTTACAATTAATCTATACTATATTATAAAAGACGAAACATTAAAAGTTTTGGTACGGTACGGTACAGTACTTACCTTATTTAATTGTTTTATTTTATTACCATTAATTATTTTACTTACTTATTAAAAATAAAACACAATATTTTCTCAAAAAATCGCACGCAGTTCTTCCCAACACTTCCCTAAAATAATAAATAATAACTAACCAACTACCTTTTTCAGCAATTACCTTTTCTAACTTTTCTAACTAAAATATATTCTTTCCAAAAATATGATCGTTTTAATTAATGAAATAACTAATATATTATAATTGCTAATAACTAACAGATTACCATTTCCAGCTAAGAGGTAATAACGTTTCTATATTTTCTAACTAAAATATCTCATTTTCTCCTAAATAATATAACCAATTATCTTTTTCAGCTACTACCTTTTCTAACTAAAATCTCTTTTTTCCAAAAATATGATCGTTCTAATTAATGAAATAAACTAATAATATTATAATTACTAATAACTAAGACCATCTCCAACCCAAGACACTAAAATGGTGTCCTAGGAACACTATTTTGGTGACAAAATTACACCATTCACAAAATGCCCTCCAACCCATGGTCACTATACTTGATACTAAAAAAAAATTTCACTAATAAAATAGAATATTCTAAGTTTGTTCTAACTTGAGTTTATTTATTTACATGTATTATAAGTTGTAGTTGGGTAAAATTATTATCTTGTAACTTCTTATTTATTATTATGATGTTATTTTTATAATTAAATTTGGCATGTTGGTTTATAATTCTTGATTAAGAATTTTTTTCAAGGTTTTGTGTGAAAGTTTAAAATAAAAAATAAACATTTTAGAATTAACAAGTGATAAGAAGAAAAGAAGTTTTAATTGATAAAAATTTAAAGTTAAAAATTACAAGAACAAATAAGTTTAGTAGGACATAGATGGAAAAAAATGTTTTATTAACAAATACAGGGGCATTGTTGGAATTTTGAAAGTCACCAAATTTGGTGATAAAGGATCAACAAATGTACTTTTGTCACCAAAATTTAGTGACCCAAATCTCATTTGATGATCTTGGATCACTATTTTAGTGTTGCATTGGAGTAACTTTGACACCATATTCATCACTATTATAGTGATTTAGTGTTGAGTTGGAGTTGCTCTAACTGATTACCTTTTTCAGCTAAAAAGTAATATATTTTCTAACTAAAATATCTATATTTTCCCTAAATAATAACTAACCAATTACCTTTTTCAGCTATTACATTTTCTAACTTTTTTAACTAAAATATTTTTTTCTAAAAATAGTGTCGAAAATATTTTGGGTAACATATATATAATTATTATCAAAGCATATTATTTAAAAAGTTAAGACTACAAAATTCATATTTTAAAATTTTTTAATTTAAATTAAAAACATTAAATGATATTAAAAAATTCGTGTATGACATGGATTTCGAGGTAATATTGACTTTATTGATTTAAATGTCCAAACATCTTTAGTCGAAGATTTAGTTCCAAAAAAAAAATATATTAGTCGAAGAAGAGGGTTCCATTCTTTTTGTTTAAATGAAGTGACAGTGATATATTAGCTATGTAATATATGTTTTATAGTTTCATAAGTAGTTGGTGCTTCGCACTATTTATATTAAATTGAATGGAAATACTAGAGTTATCGAAAACGTTCCTAAAATCGTTCTTTAATGCAGAGTTGTTATCATTTAATTGATTATATTTTTATTAGTGAGATGGACCCTTTATGTGTTAATATGAATCTCACAAATATAAGCACTACTCTAAATTGTAATGTATACACAAGCTTTATACTTACAAAGTTTAATTACAATTGTACATTAAATTTAAAACACTTATTATTTTAAAATATGTAGGGCCCATTTGAATTAAAAACATAAAAAATTCGGTCAAAAATTAAATTTGATCCGAGTTACGAAAAATTCGAAAACATTTAGTACAGAAAAAGTTCAATCGAGTCCGGTTCGATTGGAGTTTACGTCTTTACGATCTTCAATGGACTCCACATTTTTAGGTAAAATTTCTAGTAAGAGCCAGTTGTGCAAAATTCTGGATTTAGTCCGGGTTTTAAAAAACCCAATTCGAGTTCATCCCACATAAAAGTCGATTAATTATGTGAAAATCTTTACTATTAATTTTTTTTCATATATGTTTATGAGTTTATATATGTATATACACTTATTAGAAGGTAACCGGATATCCGATTTGGTTTTAAAATTTGGATCGAATATTCGGTTTTTGGATATCCGGATTCGGATGTCCGTTTAAACCGGATCAGAAATCGGATTATCCGGATCTGAATTAATTAAGTAAAATTTATTTTAGTTTTATAAATAAATGAATTTTATTTTAGTTAATAAAATGTTAGATATAATCCTCTCATATTTTAACATTTGTATATTCAAGTTTTTCCTAATTTTATTTTGACCTATCATAAACTACCATTCTTTTCTTTAACGTGTTCTTATAAATATTTTTTAAGTGGTATTAATACTTCTTTCGTCCCGTTCATATTGGTCACAATTCTTTTTTTTGCATGTCCCATAAGTAGTGATCACATTTCCTAAATAAAGCAAATTAAGTATTAGTAATGTTATGTTTTTCAAAGTATGTAAACAATTTAGAATAAGTTTGATAGTTTTCACTTGTGTACATGATTTTTGATTCATGGCAAATATAAATGGGATAGCGGGAGTAACACGCTAGCTCTCAAATTCATAATTTTAAGTGAAAAATATTATTAAAAGAAATATTCTTCCATTTGCTTTGTTTTTAATTTTTTTTAATGTTATAACTTCTTAATCAATCACTTTGGATAAAATGATTAAATAATATAAAATATTTATCAAGGTTGATTTAAGAAAACTTACATGAGGTTACGAAATTTTCATATACAAATATATGGAGTTGTATTATAAATTCACACTTAAGTACATCCCTATTTACGTTTTTACATCTAAAATACTTTTAAACTTCGGTGATACACAACAAATTCATTAATTTATTAGTGATAATTCATTACTTAATTTAATATGTTCAATGTTGAATTATTTGTCTATAATAAGTTCATTATTTATTAAATATATAAATTATTTTAAATGAATATTAAAAACCGGATCGGATCGTATTGTATCCGAATTGGTAAAAAGTTGTGATCCGAATCCGTATCCGAATTCATAAAAAAAAATGCGGATCGGATATCCGATCCGGTTTTTTCGGATAAAATATCCTAATTTCCGGATATTCTTAATCGGATATCGGATCGAAAAATCGGATAATCCGATTTTCGGATTTTTGTAGAGACCCCTAGGAAATAGTAATACTCCAAGTAAACTAGAGACCATATTTAAGTCCATTTATCCATCTATATCTATATTATCTATATCTATATTTATACTAATATATAATAAGTAAACTAGGGAATAATTGGTAGTTTGATTGTTTGGTTCAACCAACCATTAAAAGAATAGTGATAGTTAGATATTTAGTAAATAGATGATAACCGTTAAATCTAATAATAATGAGGAATATTTTATATTTAAATCTCTCTTTTAAAGATCCAAGGTTCGAATCCCGTCAACAAAAAATTTACATTTAAATTTTATATTATTAGTTTTAAACAATACATGTCATTTCTTAAATAACTATTATTGTTACTAACAATTTTATTAATTAAAATTACAAAGCTAAATTATATACATAATAAATTATTATACTCTATTTTATTTAATCATATAATTTTAAAATATTTAAAAGTAACCAGTTTTAATCATATAATTTAAAAAATATTTAAAAGTAACCAGTGCTTTGCACGGGCTATAAGCTAGTAACTTTAAATTCTTAATTTTGATATGTTGCTGACAAATTCTAACCTTTATTTTGGTAATAAATTTTTAATCTTAATTTTACCTTTTTTTCAAAAAGTTTTTTTACAAAGGTGCCACAATTTCCCAAAATTTTAGTACCATCCCTTTTTTGGGGAAATCGGAAAAAAGAAATATGACAAGAAATTAATTTCCTAAAGTAACTCATCGTTCCATAAAAGAAGAGAAATTCTAGGAAGTGTCGGTGTCGGTGGAGGGAAGGGGTGAGTCGTTAATCTCACGATCACAAACAGCTGCTCTGTCATTTTCCTCCCTTGATATCACTCACATCTACAGCTAGCATAGAGACTAGTCTTACACGTAAACATCCTTCCATTATTACCTTTCCTCTCCATATAAACACACACAAACTGTGTGTTAAGTTGAGAGAGACTTAACTGTTAGACTCTCTCTCTCTCTCTCTCTCTCAATCGACACAATCACATAAATTTATATCGGATCTTGATGAGGTACTGAATAAAGATTCACAGTTCACTTTACTGTCAATTTTCACACTTTATTTAATCCATCTCATTTGTAAATGGAATATGCTGTATTTTTTCATTTTCTAGTGTTAAGTTTTGTTTTATTATCCTCTGTTCGTACTTGTTAAGTTAATTGTTGGTGTTTGTTTTACTCACCTACAGATCTGAGCTGAATTGTGGAGACAAGTCCATTATTGCGTCAATATCGTATTTTTAAGCTTATTATTTTTTGTGATTCTAAATCTGGCTTCAATTCCGTAGACTAAGATTGTTGCTGCAATGGAATCTCAAGGAGAAACTGGGGTTAGTATTTCCAGTGTCAAATTATTTATTTTTCGATTCAATTTTTTTTTTGTATGAAAGAATTCATCTTTGATCTGAATTCGGTAACTAGGCATTTACATATTCTAGTTTAGATGTGTTTTTTATGTAAAACAAATGTGCTTGATCTGAATTAGACAACGGGTTTTTAGAGAGTAAAGTTAATTGGGGGTGTTTATAGAGCTGGATTTTGTGTAGATTTATAGGTTTGTGTTAGCTAAATTGTGAAATTTGGTTGTGTAGGGAAAGATTTTGAAGAATTTGAGTGGTCAGACTTGTCAGATCTGTGGTGACAAGGTTGGCCTGGCAGTGGATGGTGAGCAGTTTGTTGCATGTGATATATGCTCGTTTCCGGTTTGCAGGCCATGCTATGAGTATGAGCGTAAAGACGGAAATAAGTCATGCCCTCAATGCAAAACCAGATACAGGAGACACAAAGGTTTGTGCTAGAATCTATTGATAGTGGTCTGCCTATGCTGTTAGGACAACACTTTAAGCACCTAAGGTTTTTTTTTTTTTTTTTATAAATTCATTTTCTTTAGATACAAAATCTTTTATAAAAAGGCGTATTTGTATTGTGCTTTTAGAATAACATTTGGAAATTTTAGCATTTCCGTAATTTGTGAACGATTTCTTTCACTTGTCCTATCATTAATATGAATTTTAGATTTTAGATTGATGTGCTTAATTTCATATCATAGTTTTAAAACTATTTTTACGAATATCAGCAAATCTTGGCTTTCTAGTTTGTATGGTTACTAATTACTAGTGATTGAGAAACCCTACTGTGTTTTCGTGGTTAGTAGAGTCAGTGGTGTGAAGTTAATTTGCTTCTTGGGTACAAGTGGTAAATGTTATTATTGCTGCTCTCTTAAATTGCAGGAAGTCCTGCTATACATGGTGACAGAGAGGAGGATGGTGATACTCCTAGTGATTCTCTTTTTACTTCAGAGAATCAAAATGATAAGCAGAAGGTTGCAGAACGCATGTTGAGCTGGCACATGACATATGGACGAGGGGAAGATATTGTAGCTCCAAATTATGATAAAGAGATCTCTCACAACCATGTACCTTTGCTCACCCATAGCGTGGAGGTATGTCAATCAAGTTCTAAGTATAGGTGTCCCCTCAGGCATGTACTGCAGGCATGCTCAAAGTAGCTGAATACATGTGTTTTTAGGTTTCTGGAGAGTTATCTGCAGCATCACCTGAACGTTTGTCTATGGCATCTCCTGGACCAGGAGGGGGGAAACACATGCATTCCCTCCCTTATTCATCATATGTGAATCAGTCGCGTGAGTTTTCTACTAATCTCTATGTACTTGAGCGTTACTGTTTATGTTCATGCTTCTGAAATTTAGTGCCACTTGCAGCAAATGTCAGAGTTGTGGATCCAGTGAGAGAGTTTGGATCCCCCGGACTAGGCAATGTTGCATGGAAAGAGAGAGTTGATGGTTGGAAAATGAAGCAAGATAAAAATGTAGTTCCAATGACTACTAGCCACACCGCTTCTGAAAGAGGCGGTGATATTGATGCCAGTACAGATGTGATAGTTGATGACGCGTTACTGTAAGTGACCTGTTGTTGGTTTATGACGGACTAAGTTGCTATGTAATACATTTGATCTTTTTAGTCCTTGTTATTCTCTTTTAAGGTTGTGTTAAATTTATATTTTTATTGAGTTCATGACTTCATGTCAACTTTGTTGATCCATATAGAACTTGCAATGTTGTTCGGTATGTGAAGTCAATTTGTCGATCCATTTTGCATTTTGAACTCACTATGATGTTCGGTATGCGAAACAGAAGTTGAACTTGGCATGCTTTGTAGTGAAAGCTCCTTGACCGGTGTTGGATGGCATATTTTGTCTATGCTACATAAAATTCCTGAGTTATAATCCAAAGCCATTGATGAGGAGCAGAAGTGGAAAAGATTTTTATATGTTATTAAATAGTTTATATGTATTTAGTTTAGAAAGAATTAATATTATATGGTTATATGTTTGAAATAAACCCAAGTGTTAACGGGCCTTAGTCCATTAGGTATTATTATTAGAGTTTTTAATCCTATATTCCTATGTAAGTCATGTAAACCCCTACATATTAGTTAAGCTTTGATTATATGCTTTTTCTAGGGAATAATATTATTGATTATTCTTGGGATTCGTATAATTCATTGCTTATTATCTGTTTAATGTTCTGTCCTGCATCAGCCATGTGACCTCAGCTGATAAAAGTTTTGCTTATTTCCTCTCTGGTGCAGGAATGATGAAGCTAGGCAACCTCTTTCGAGAAAGGTTTCCATACCATCTTCCAGGATAAATCCTTACCGGATGGTTATTGTCGTTCGTCTTGTTGTTCTCTGTATATTCTTGCATTACCGAATAACAAATCCCGTAAAAAATGCCTACCCGTTGTGGCTGTTATCTGTAATATGCGAGATATGGTTTGCGTTTTCCTGGATACTGGATCAGTTCCCCAAATGGCTCCCAGTAAATCGTGAAACTTATCTCGACAGGCTTGCACTGAGGTATGAATCAGAGATAGGCCTTTGCATCCTTTAATCCAAGATTTATAAGGCAGTTTTTGCATAATTAAACTCGAACTGATATTAAATATACTGCACAGATATGACCGAGAAGGCGAGCCGTCTCAGTTAGCAGCTGTTGACATATTTGTCAGTACTGTTGACCCTTTAAAGGAGCCTCCTCTTGTTACAGCCAATACAGTCCTATCGATTCTTGCAGTTGATTACCCAGTTGACAAGGTATCTTGCTATGTCTCTGATGATGGAGCTGCCATGTTGACATTTGAGGCTCTCTCTGAAACATCAGAATTTGCAAGAAAGTGGGTCCCTTTTACCAAGAAGTATAACATTGAGCCCCGAGCTCCAGAGTGGTATTTCAATCAGAAGATAGATTACTTGAAAGATAAAGTTCAGACATCATTTGTCAAAGACCGCAGGGCTATGAAGGTAAAGAATTTGTTTGTAAACAATTATAGTTTCTGTCAAAGCATCTACCTATATTTAAGTTTTATTTATCCTTTTTCAGCGAGAGTACGAGGAGTTTAAAATTCGTATCAATGGCCTTGTTTCCAAGGCCCTGAAAGTTCCCGAAGAAGGATGGATCATGCAAGATGGCACACCTTGGCCTGGAAATAATACCAGGGATCATCCTGGAATGATCCAGGTGTGTTTTAAACAATCATTATAAAAATATTTTACATGAAGCATGATCTTGGTAGCTGCCCAAATCTGTAATTAGTTTATGTGATCTTTACTTGGTTCAGTTAATTAGAAAATTTGTGATAGATAATTCAGGGTTCAGTCTGAAACCATAGATAATAATATGCTTATTATTTTGTAATGTATTTAAGTTGCTTTATTCTGGCTTCTTTGATGAACATGCTAGCATTGTCAAGATTAAATCTTTTCCTCAACTATATGGGGAGCACTAGGAGTAGAGACTTTTTGTGTGAAAACCAAACCAAACCAAACCAAACATTAAGTGTTGACAAGTCTTATTACTTTCAGGTTTTCTTAGGCCAAAGTGGGGGTCTTGACACTGATGGTAATGAGCTTCCTCGGTTGGTTTATGTATCTCGTGAGAAGCGGCCAGGATTCCAACATCACAAGAAAGCTGGTGCAATGAATGCACTGGTGAGTTCAAGATTTGTAATCTACTTATATTTTGTAGATGATCTGTAATATTCACTGTAATCCTCTTGCAGGTGCGTGTGTCTGCTGTCCTTACTAATGGTCCCTTCCTTTTGAATCTCGATTGTGATCACTACATAAATAACAGCAAAGCAATTAGAGAAGCTATGTGCTTCATGATGGATCCAAATCTTGGTAAATATGTTTGCTATGTTCAGTTTCCACAAAGATTTGATGGGATTGATAGAAACGATCGATATGCGAACAGAAATACTGTCTTCTTTGATGTGAGTTAATTCATCCTTTAAATATATTTTTGCCAAGGGCATCCTTCAGATATTGCCAAATACTAGTAATTTTGAAATGTATTCTCCATACCATTAAGCTATTTATCAGCTCTCAGCTTCTGTCATATGTTATGTCGTGCCTTGGCAATCTAGTATTTATTTCCTCGATTATCATTCTAAAGCCTTGGCAATCAGGTTGTTATTTCCTCGATTATCAATCTAACATATCAACTTCTTTGGAACCAGATTAACTTGAGAGGTTTAGATGGCATTCAAGGACCAGTTTATGTGGGTACGGGATGCGTCTTCAATAGAACAGCATTATATGGTTACGAACCTCCATTCAAACCTAAGAATAAAAAAGATGGGTTTCTCTCATCCTTCTGTGGGGGTTCAAGGAAGAAAGCTTCTCGATCAAGTAAAAAAGGTTCTGACAAAAAGAAATCTAGCAAGCATGTGGATCCTACTGTCCCAATATTCAGTTTAGAAGATATCGAGGAGGGGGTGGAAGGTATATAAGAATTTACTTTTGAAGTATGTGTGCAAGTTTAAATATGCCTAATTTTGCATTGTAGTCTTTCTTAGCATTAGTAGTGGAGTAATTTTCTGCAGTAGTATCTCTATAAATGTTTGTATTATCCACCACAATTAAATGGACATCACTTGTGAAAAAAGTATCCGTACTATACTTATAATATCCTATTTGATAGTGCTAAAGCGGGGGCATAGGGTTCTGTCTAACTCATAAGTATATATTTGGATAGTGGGCACTGGCCACCCTGGACTCTGACATGTATTTCTATTTTCTATGACTGGGCTTCATACTTTCATATTATATTTGCAGTTGACTCTGTTGTAGTTTGGTTTTGTATAAATAATAAGAATAGTATTAAGAATTTGAAAAAGGGGCCTGTTGTCTTTAACCTGTGAACATTAAGATTATAGGCCATCCATAATGGTGGTGTGTATTACCTTAGATAACAATGTGGAAAGGAAAACGGATCTGCGTAGCATAACAAAATCAGCCTCATTTGTGTTGCTCTTCTTTTAAATATATTTAATTCTCCTTATATTTTCGTATTAGGTGCTGGATTTGATGACGAGAAGTCATTGCTCATGTCACAAATGAGTCTTGAGAAAAGATTCGGTCAATCAGCGGTTTTTGTTGCATCAACACTTATGGAGAATGGTGGTGTTCCGCAATCTGCCACACCAGAAGCTCTTCTCAAAGAAGCTATTCATGTTATCAGTTGTGGGTATGAAGATAAGACGGACTGGGGACAAGAGGTATAGAAATTGCCTAGTTTTGCTCTCTTAACCTACTTTTATTTTTTACATAGTATTTTTACTAATTGCAAAACATTCAGAGTTTTCCATCTACTTGCCATGTGCAATGATTCAAAATACAAGACTAAGTAGGCAAGATGTCTAAACTAGCTATGCTTGTTTGCATATTAATCGGGGGAATGAATCTTCATAAACATACCTGCTTTGTGATAAAAGCTGAAGTGTTTTGTAAAAGAAGATCGGTAATCTCAAATAAATCTTCTATTGTTATGCAGTGTGTGGTGTCACCAACTTGGTGTAATACAGGTCTGTTACACTCCATAATAATAGTTTCTGAAGGATCTTTATCACCCTTACATGGAAATTACATATCACATCAAGCTTATGCTATAAAATTACAAGTATTACTATCTGTGGAGTATGAAGCATTTAGTAGTTTAAATAATTTATAAGCTGACAAGTGAGCTTCTTTACTGGCTGAGCTTAAGCTTGGTTGAAACATTAGCTCCATGAAGTTCTTTTATTTGTGTTGCTGTCATCCCAGCCACTAAGTTACGTTTGATGGTGAAATTAATCTCAAACCAAACCAAGGATTTTTGCTTCTCTGTGCTTTGCATCAATGTTTCTTTTCTCTTGTTACCTTATTCTTACATAAGAAAAGGGAAGACTCTTCCTCGCAAAGTGAACTGCTGAATTATCTACTCTAGAAAATCTGATAAACAATTAATACCTTACTAAAATTCTTGTGTGTTCCCATAGTTGTCTCCATAAGTTGAAGGAATCTAGGATATCGACAACAAGGAAAAACTGGATAGAGCAAGCCATGATACTCCTCCATTGTGGTCAGAATGAAAACTACAGTAGCATTAAATTAACCTCTGTTATACACTCTTACATTCCTTGATCCACTCTATTCTTTCATTAGTATATGTTTTTTTGGTGTTATGTTATTTAAGGTGCAAAGTACAAACAAATGTTGTTTAAACTTCAGCTTTTAAACGTATTCCATATTTATATATTCTCCTAGTTAGGGATAGGTATCTAAATTTCTACCCTGTCTATACCTCTCATTAATCTGGATATAACTCCGCTTTGGGAGCCTTCTTCACGAGGATTGACCCTAACCATATTATGTTATTTCATGTACGTGTTGCACCATCATATGTCTGAAGACATTGTATATCAGCTCTCAAATTTTGTTCACTTGTTTGTCCCTTAAATTGCAGATTGGATGGATCTATGGCTCCGTCACAGAAGATATTCTTACTGGGTTCAAAATGCATGCCCGAGGTTGGCGATCAATATACTGCATGCCTCCTCGCCCTGCCTTTAAAGGTTCAGCTCCGATTAATCTTTCAGATCGTCTGAACCAAGTGCTTCGATGGGCTTTGGGATCCGTGGAAATCCTTTTCAGTCGGCATTGCCCAATATGGTATGGTTATGGAGGAAGGCTTAAATGGCTCGAGAGATTTGCCTATATCAATACAACCATATATCCAATCACTTCCATACCACTTCTCGTATATTGTACTCTTCCAGCAGTCTGTTTAATCACGGGGAAGTTCATCATTCCACAGGTTTGTTATTTTAGCATGAACCTCGGTATATCAGTTTAGTTCTTATAATAATAATAATAATAATAATAATAATAATAATAATAATAATAATAATAATAATAATTATAATTATAATAATAATAATAATAATAATAATAATAATAATAAAGTTAATAATAATAATGATATTTTTTATAAAATAATAATAACAATTATTCTTATTATTAGTTTTGTTGGTACTACTTTATCAGGTCGATAAGTTGCTAAAATCAAACTTCTACACACTTTATGGAAGAGGTTTTGACCCTCAACCTTCTGAAGTAGTGCATTATTAGTAATACTTTTTTAGGTCGGTAGATTCCTGCAAAAATCGAACTCTCGCACTCTATAGAGAGGGTTTGACCCTCAGCCTTCTGAAGTAGTGCGATAGGAAGAGTAGTAATTGTTGGATTAAAAGAGATGAAAGTACTCGCACATTTAGTTAAGAATTCATATCCTAATCCTTGCCCCGGTGTTTTTTTTAAAATTATTTTTTTGTTTCTAAATGTTTTTTCATTTTATTATTAAGTTTTTTTTCTCTATTATATATGTTAATATCTGAACCTTTTTTTTTGCTGCAGATTAGTAACCTTGCAAGTATCTGGTTTATATCCCTGTTTCTTTCCATTTTCGCTACTGGTATACTGGAAATGAGGTGGAGTGGTGTTGGAATAGATGAATGGTGGAGAAATGAACAGTTTTGGGTTATTGGTGGTGTTTCTGCTCATCTTTTTGCTGTTGTTCAAGGTTTGCTCAAAGTGCTTGCTGGAATCGACACTAACTTTACTGTCACCTCCAAAGCATCAGATGAGGATGGGGATTTTGCTGAACTCTATCTTTTCAAATGGACAACTCTTTTAATCCCACCGACGACCCTCCTTTTAATCAACATTGTCGGTTCAGTTGCAGGAATATCATATGCAGTAAACAGCGGTTACCAGTCATGGGGTCCACTCTTTGGTAAACTTTTCTTTTCATTTTGGGTGATTGTTCATCTCTATCCTTTCCTCAAAGGTCTAATGGGACGCCAGAACCGAACACCAACTATTGTAGTTGTCTGGTCCATCCTTCTCGCTTCAATTTTCTCATTGTTATGGGTGCGAATAGATCCCTTTACAACTAGGGTTACTGGACCAGATGTTCAATTATGTGGGATTAATTGTTGATCAGATCTTTTCAGATTTCCAAACAGAATTCCTGTCGATGATCTGATAGGTACAAAAATTCCAGCCCTACGATGCCACACGTCAAATTCAGATTCACCTTTGTTGTTATAAGTATAAATTATTCAAATGTATTTTATATACAATTCTGCTTTTGTCTAAGACTTTCGAAAGAGAATGCATTGTTTGTAGTAATATATTTAAATTTATTTGTTGCTACTGTAAGAAACAACTTTCCAAGTACAGAAGAAATTTTCTTTTGAATCTTGAGGGTTGGAACTTAAAGATTTTGTTTACTTTCAGCATTCTGTACATTGTATATTGGAGCTGTTGTGAACCTTCAGCTATATGGTACTAATGAATATTGTATTTTGATGGTATCGCCTAGTCGGGTATTGTATTGTTTTTACCACATTGAGTAAATTAGCCCAAAATATCATATTTCCTAATGTTTGCATACATGAAAATATCCTATCAAGCGATGCTGCTTTGTAGCGGCTGGTGCGCAACTGGCATTTAGTTATTAACTACGGAGTAAGATTTTTCTAAAAATAACGAAAATACAAAATTTCATTATTACCAAATCACTTTATATTCATAAAGTAATGATAAAAAATTACACTAAAAAGAAATCTGATATGAATCATAGGATTAGGTAAGGTACAATTTTTGTACAAATCTCGCTTTTTAGTCAATTTGTTCCAAATCATTAACTACTTTCAGTATCAGACATTTCATATTTCTTAGTTTTCAATTGATAGAGTTCAATTTAAATTCTAGTGGTGGAATATCAATGATGTTCTCTATTTCTTGCTATATAAATAAGCATACCTATTTCGAGAAAAGTTAGCAACTAATGTTTCAATAAGTTGTACCGGTAAATTTCATAGCATATCGGCTGAAATTAGTATGGTGTCGTACTGAAACGAAAGTTTCAGAATAATCTTTAAAAAAAACCAAGCATTACTTCATCATTAATGTCTCACCTTCACGTCCAGATCTTTCAAGCTGTTGGGTTAATCTAAACTTGGAAATTAGTTTTATTTGATTAAGCATTTGCTCGTATCTGTGTAGTATTGTACCTGCAAATATATATGAGATGTGATTTAGTTAAAAAGGAGAAAATATTGTGAAAATATATTTGGGATTCCAAGAGTGTATTGAACAGACTCCAAACTCTCTATTTTTGAGTGTCTCATTCATATGGAAAAAATCCACTATATATAGGCCATTCTTACACTATTTCCACCCCAAATTGTAACTGCCTTTTGTCCCATTAAATACATATTAATGATAATTAACATCATAACATTTAACATGTCAGTTTCCAAAACACAAATTCAATATAATATTTTATATTTAAACAATATTTTATTTAACAAAATAAATCAAATACAACATCTCTCACTTGATTTATTTTGTCAAATATTATAGGGACTCCCACCTCTTTTAGGGTTTATAACTTCAATATGCATTCTCCCTATTCAATGGAATCACATGTGATATTTGAGAACTCAAATATTTTCTGTTTCGATCAAACCAACGTATTTGACAAACAATTCTACAAGAATACCTCTTGTTAAAATATCTATAATATCACCACAAATTAAATCAATATTATCACTAAAAATCTCAATAGGCCCATCGATAAAATTGAGATTTAACTTAAGCATTAAAAACTGATTCAGATAACATGAGCAACAATCATGCTACAAGTTACACACTCAAATTTTTAATTTCAAATAAACCAACTTGTTCGATAAATACTTTTGCACGAATACCTTATGTTAAGGTCTGCAATCATATAGCAAGTGAAAAAATTTCCACTTCTTATAACACATTTCTTATTTTTTACTTTTCCAAACTTGAGCTCCATCAAAATAAAATAGATGGCTCGAAGTTGATTTCTCATTTTTTTTTCAATTCAAAAAATTTGCACCGTAGTAACCCAATTACTTTAGACACGTCTGCCTGATATAACAATTTGTGGTACAACATTCCTTTCAAGTACTTGATCATGATCTTCCTTACAACCTCTCATTAGGCTCAACAAAAATGCTTCACTATCCACTCACAGGGATAACTACACATGTCAAGTAAAGTCAATCGATCACACAACATAAAATATATCGAACTTCCAACTAGTACTTGCACATATTCAATGATTTCATTCCCGCATTAATCATTTCTCCTCTAACAATAGGATTCGCACTGGACTGCAACTCTACATCCTAAAGTGATTAAACATTATACACACTTCTTAATTCAAACTCAATGTTCCTTTTTATCTCTCACTAACCGAATTCTTGGAACATATGAAATTTTCTGAATATCTTTCATCACAAATTTTTAAATGAGATTCCACAATTTAACATTTCCTTCTCATTTTTCGCTAACAACTTATCATCAAGACATACGATATACGATATTATCGTAAACGAACTCCCACTATTAAAAAAAATGTAGACACAATTGTCAATTCTTTCTTGATATAAAATTTTCAATTTTTCCGTAAAACCTTTTCCAACTAGGCATACCTCAAATTTATAAACAAATTCTACCACAAGATAATACATCTCTTTATGATTAACTTTCCGTTTTCATGTAATATCATCAGACTTATAATTTCATTCCAAAATCCATACAATCTGTGGGTATTTATCTTCAGATTGATCAAACAGCTCCCACTTTCGATTATTTCTATGGACCCTACTTCCTTAAATATCCATGTCTAAAAAAATATTTCACTTCCATATACATAAAATTCAATCACCCACTTTAGTGAAATTCTCAATCTCCTATATTCAACCATACACAATGATGGTTCAATAGTTCATAACCAATATTCAAATCCCTCAGTCAGATCTAGTTCAATGTACATTGACACATCGAAAAAAATGTTAACCCAACCAATTTTATTATTTTTATAAAATGTCCAAAATGCGACCACAAGTATAGAGTATTAATAATATTCCATTTCTTAGAAAATAATAAATTATTATGTATCACATATTCTATTATTCTCACGCTCCCCTATTTTGAGCATCGCATAAAATTTCTTATAGCTCGATGTAACAAAAATGGTGCTACTTGAATTTCTAGAAAATCACATTTTGTACTCCTTTTTTTTTAAGTATCTCAAAATGTTCACCATTTTTCAATTACAAGAAAATCAGATAGAATCAATTTACTTATCATTTTATATTTCTTTTCAAAATTTAAAAACAAAATCAACAACATAATATTCCAAAATTTACTAGAATTTTCTTCCACTACAGTGTCATTTTTTTTTCAACAACAGTTTTTGTATCATATCGAAATGATCTTTTTACTGGTTCCATATCTAATAATGAACACCAACCAACTTTTCAAAAAAAAAAAAATTATTCCCACTTTCGATAATATCACCTTTTTTTTTTCTTCCAATATCGTATTATTCAATTCCCCATCTTTATCAATCCACATACAATTAAAAACATGTAGATAAATAACCGCAGAACACTAAAATGCAAAAACTTGACGAAAAAAAAACGTTAGACAAAATAGAACAGAGATATAACAATAAACAAATTTAAAACAAGTAAACTTGTTACACCTAAAAGCAGGCATGCACCGACTAAAAGTCTAAAATGAATAAAAAAGAATATCATAAAAGGCAAGTGATTATAGTCAATAAAACAATTTAAGTGAGCACACCAAAAAATAAAACAAAACTTTAATACACACAATTAACATAAATAATATATGAGGCAAAATACAAAAACGTAAATCACAGGCAAAAAATATGCAATCAGCAAACTGATGATGAGATATGAAACTGACCAAAATCATAACATAAAGCACATAGAAAACAAACAAAAAAACATTCATAGGCACTCGACATGACGGAGAGAAAATAGTAGACAATCAGTGGAATACAAGGCTACTCAAGACTATTATACAAATGGATGAACAAAAAAAAATAGTTGGCACCAAAACCAGATTCGACGAAAAAGAAAAATATGGTGCACTTAAAGGAGATTCCTTTGCCCGTGGATATTGAGCAACATCGAGAATCAATCAATCCTAGCTCTGATACCAATGTAGTATTGTACCCGCAAATATATATGGGATGTGATTTAGTTAAAAAGGAGAAAAGATTGTAAAAATATATTTGGGATTCCAAGAGTGTATTGAACAGACTCCAAACTCTCTATTTTTGAGTGTCTCATTCATATGGAAAAAATCCACTATATATAGGCCATTCTTACACTATTTCCACCCCAAATTGTAACTGCCTTTTATCCCATTAAATACATATTAATGATAATTAACATCATTATAACATTTAACATGTCAGTTACCAAAACTCAAATTCAATATAATATTTTATATTTAAACAATATTTTATTTAACAAAATAAATCGAATACAACAATCTGACTTCCTACAATTCTGCAAACGGTTGTTGGTCTCAATCTTCACATGTAAGGAGATATTGTAGGATCAGTAGTAGAGAATAAAAGATAGAATAAAAGATAGCGTTTTAGTTATTTAGGAGCGTACATTTTCTGTTGCTTTCAATCTATATATTGTATTGTTTTTCATTCAATAAAATTAAGTCGTTCAGAGTATTTTTTCTTCTCTCCAGTTTTATACGAACACTTTGTATGTTGTTTACTTTGTGCCAACATTCTTGTATCAGAGCTTGGTTATCTAGTTGATGTCCAAGTATATGCCTAAGGCACAAACGATGGAGACAGCGAAGAACAAAGATGGAACGATCAGTTTGAATTACCCCATGCTGACAAGGGCGAACTACACAGCTTGGGCCATGAAGATGAAGGTATATATGCAGGCCCATCGAGTTTGGGAGGCTGTATCACCTAAGGATCCTAAATCATCAGAGGTTGACGATAAGAAGGATAAGATCGTTTTGGCTGCGATTTATCAAGCCATTCCCGAAGATGTCCTACTTTCTATTGCAGATAAAGAAACTACAAAGGAGGCTTGGGCGGCAGTAAAGACCCTGTGCCAGGGTGTAGACAAAGTCAAAACAGCAAGGGTGCAGACCCTCAAAGTAGAGTTCGAATCTATGAATATGAAGGAGACAGACACTATTGATGATTTCACGATGAAGTTGAATGGAATGGTCACTAACATTCGTGCATTAGGGGAAGAAGTTGCAGAAAGTTACGTGGTTAAGAAATTACTACGGGCGGTACCGATAAAATTCCTGCAGATTGCATCTACTATTGAACAGTTTGGCAACCTTCAGACAATGATGGTGGATGAGATGGTGGGTTCATTGAAAGCATATGAAGAAAGAATAAAAGGGAAAACTGAGGTAGGGGGGAGTCAATTGTTACTCACCAAGGAGGAGTGGATTGAAAGAGAGAAAAACGAAAGTAAACTATTGCTTACAAGGGAGGAGTGGTTGAAGAGATCGAATAAAGGAGGAAATGAGGCAACATCACAAAGGTATAGAGGGACACGAGACAAGAGTAAAGTCCGTTGCTACAACTGTAGTGCATATGGACACTACGCGGCAGAATGCAAGAAGCCTAAGCGGGGACAGAGAGGTCAAAGAGGAAGCAAATTTTGCACAAATCCCAGACGATGAACCAGCATTGTTAATGGTCAAGTGTGAGAAAACTGACAAAGTCACCTTGCTGATCAACGAGGAACATGTAACACCTAAACTGCAACAAGCGGACAAAGAAAAGGAGTCAAATTTGTGGTACTTAGACAACGGCGCAAGCATTCACATGTCTGGGCAACACTCCAAATTCGACAATGTAGACACAAGAGTGACGGGTCTGGTGAAGTTTGGTGATTGATCGGTGGTACAAATCAAGGGTAAAGGTACGATCACCTTGAAGTGTAAGAATGGAGAAAACAGAGTTTTAAAGGAAGTGCACTATATTCCATCTCTTCGAAGCAATATAATCAGTCTTGGACAACTCTCAGAAGATGGTTACAAGATCACTCTCAAGGGCGACAATCTCTGGATTCATGAAGAACAAGGTACGCTATTTATGAAGGTTAAACGCTCTATGAATAGACTTTATAAAATTCTCCTTTATAGTGGTGAATCTGAATGTTTATTGGCAAGAAGTAAGAATGAAGACTGGCTGTGGCATATTCGCCTAGGCCATGTCAATTTTAAAGCTATGAAATTGATGTCGACAACCAATATGGTACATGGCATGCCAAAGATAAATCAGCGAGGTGAAATATGCACTGGTTGTTTGATGTCAAAGCAAACCAGAAAGGCATTTCCACAACAGTCGAATTTCTCTGCAACAAAACCTCTTGAACTAGTTCATGGAGATCTCTGTGGTCCTATCACTCCAAGAACACCTGGAGGTAATCAATGTATATTTCTGTTGATAGATGATTATAGTCGTGTAATGTGGACTTATCTTCTGAAAAACAAAAGTGAAACATTTGATGCTTTCAAAAGATTTCGTGCCTTGGTAGAGAATGGTCCAGGAAAAAGAATTATGACATTCAGAACGGACAATGGTGGGGAATTCATATCAAAGGAGTTCTTTAAATATTGTGAAGAAGCTGGGATTGTCAGACATTTTACTGCGCGATACGCGCCTCAACAAAATGGCGTAGTCGAACGGAGAAACAGAACCATGATTGAAATGGCACGGAGTCTCTTAAAGGAAATGAACATGCCAAATTATTTTTGGGGAGAAGAAATTCGACACTCCACTTATTTACTCAACAGATTACCCACTCGTGCAGTAACTGGGGTCACTTCGTAGGAGGCTTGGTCGAAGGAGAAACCACATGTGGAACACGTTCGTGTGTTTGGATGCATGGCCTATATGAAGCGGCCCAGTGTCAACTTAAAAAAACTTGATAGCAGAAGCAAAGCTATCATTTATCTCGGAAAAGAACCTGGTGCCAAGGCATTCAGACTCTATGATCCTGAAACCAAAGCAGTTCGTGTAAGCCGAGATGTGATGTTCGACGAAAGTAAGTCTTGGAACTGGGATGAAGAAGCAGACTCGCAAGTGACACAAGCTGGAACATTCACTGTGTTTATAAATAACTCAGAAGTGACAGAGGTATGGGTCGAAAACGATCAAGCAGAAGGAGATACCTCAGAGTCGACAATTGGAACACCTTCAAGTATCTCACGAAGCTCAGTGGGTTCAGACATCGGTACACCTTCAAGCATTTCTCAAGGTTCAGTGGTTTCAAACACAAGTGCAGAATCAGAAGAACAACCTCAAAGATACAGGAGGCTCATTGAAATCCACAACATGACTGAACAGATTGAACTAGAGGATGATGAGTTGTATCTTATGGGAGTGGACGAAACCATGAATTATAATCAAGCTGCAAAACAAAATGAGTGGAAGAAGGCAGTGGAGGTTGAGATGGCTGCTGTTGAAAAAAACGGAACCTGAAAACTAACTGAGCTACCTCAAGATCGAAAGGCCATTGATTTAAAGTGGATTTACAAAATAAAGAGAGATTCTAGTGGGAATATTGTCAAATATAAAGCAAGAATTGTGGCTAAGGGATATGTGCAGAAACAGGTAGTGGATTTCGATGAAGTCTTCGTACCAGTCACACGCATTGAGACCATATGGCTGCTATTAGCACTTGCAGCAAAGGGTGGCTGGGAAGTACACAATTTGGACGTGAAAACGGCGTTTCTAAATGGAGAAATCAAGGAGGAGATGTATGTGTGACAGCTTGAGGGTTTTGTTAAAAATGGTAAAGAACAATTGGTTTACAAACTTTTGAAGGCATTGTATGGCCTACGACAAGCACCACGAGCATGGTACTCGAAGCTAAATCAGTGTTTGGAGAAACTTGGTTTCACAAGGTGTGCGTATGAACAAGCTGTCTATACTAAAAATATAGGTGGTGATGTTTTGATCATTGGAGTTTATGTAGATGATCTACTAGTGACGGGGTCGAACGTTACTATGATTGCAAAGTTCAAGAGACAGATGGCTAGCAAGTTCGACATGAGCGACTTTGGAAAATTAACATACTATCTGGGCATATATAACTAAATCAAACAGGATATGCAAAGAAGGTCCTTAATAAAGCTGGTATGCTGGATTGTAATTCGACCAAAGTTCCAATGCACCCAAGTGAAGTCATCAACAAGGATGAAGGGGGGTTAGAAGTAGATCCCACGAAGTTCAAAAGTGTAATTGGTGGGCTGAGGTACTTGGTTCATACTAGGCCAGACATAGCCTATTCCGTTGGAATTATGAGTAGGTTCATGGAGAAACCTACGATGATGCACCTAAATGCAGCAAAGTGTATACTACGCTGTATAAAAGGGACATTGGATTACGGGTTAATCTATACAAGGGATAGTGACAACAAGGTGCTGATCAGATATTTAGATAGCGATTTTGCAGGTAATGTGGAAGACAGAAAGAGCACGGGAGGCATGGTGTTTTATCTTAACAAAAGTATGATAACCTGGGCATCGCAAAAACAAAAATGTGTTGCACTCTCCTCTTGTGAAGCAGAGTTCATGGCAGCCACGGCGGCCGCCTGTCAAGCTGTTTGGTTGAGGAAATTATTGTCACAGGTCACTGATTGTAACATTGGCCCTGTTCTCTTGTTTATTGATAACAAGTCTGCTATCGACTTGGCCAAAAATCCGATTTTTCACGGTAGGAGCAAGCACATAGATGTTCGGTTTCATTTCATACGGGAGTGCGTGGAAAACGGGGAGTGAAGAATGTGAAGTCTGAGGATCAGCATGCTGACTCTCTAACCAAAGCTCTTACTACTGTCAAGTTTGAATGAATGAGGAGCCAGCTTGGAGTTCGAAAGTGTGCTCAGCTAAGTTTAGATTAAGGGAGTGTTTGTTGGGTTAATCTAAACTTGGAAATTAGTTTCATTTGATTAAGCATTTGCTCGTATCTGACTTCCTACAATTCTGCAAACGGTTATTGGTCTCAATCTTCACATGTGAGGAGATATTGTAGGATCAGTAGTAGAGAATAAAAGATAGCGTTTCAGTTATTTAGGAGTGCAAGTTTTGGCAGTTCCTAGTTTATAGGAAATTTTCTGTTGCTTTCAATCTATATATTGTATTGTTTTTCATTCAATAAAATTAAGTCGTTCAGAGTATTTTTTCTTCTCTCAAGTTTTATATGTTAAATATAATTGATGTGTTTTAATCAGTGTTTAAATGTTACAGTGAATTATCAGAGTTTAGCTGGAAGCAATCAGAGTTTAGTGTAAACTCTGACAGATGGAAGCTCGACAGAGTTTGTTAAACTCTGTCTGAAGGAAGCGTCTACTGGTCGACAGTGATTGAAGATTTAATTATGGAAGCGATATCTTTGAAGATTGGATAGCTATCAAAGAGATCGAGTTGGCTTAGGAGACGAGTGACAATCTGTAATTGATATCATTGTATAGCTGATTATTAGGAATATCAATTAGAGATTGTATCGTAGCTGTATGTTATATAAATACAGTTAGGTTAACCCTAGAAGGGTATCGTACAACGAATTATCTTGATTGTAACCTAGCAGCTCTTTGTGATATTTTACATCACGAAGAGGGTTCTTAATACAAGAAGTTTTTAAGTGCATAAACATTTTACTTGTTAAACTCTCATACCAAGTTGATTATTAATTGTGTATTCGGCCTAACAAGTGGTATCAGAGCCAATCTGTTACTTTATTACCGGTTAAGATCCAAACACAACAATAATCATGGCAGCAATTCCTCCACCAACACCTACTGTTTCTGAAAAGGCTCCTACTACTGTGAGTCGTTATGAACCAATCAGGGTTCCTATTCTCAGGCCATTAGAGTATGCTATGTGGAAGGTCAAGGTGACTATGTTTCTGGAGGCTACAGATCCATAATATCTTGACAGGATTTATGAAGGCCCTCACAATCCTACAAAGCTATCTGTTGCAGTTGCTGGTGAAGAAGCAAAAATGGTTCCAAAGGAAAAGAAGGACATGACTCCTGAAGATCTATCATCAATTGCTAAGGATGCAAAAGTTAGGCATTTACTGCATAGTGCTTTAGACAATGTTATGTCTAACAAAGTCATTAACTGCACCACTGCAAAAGAGATATGGGATGCTCTTGAAGTCAGGTGTCAAGGAACTACGGCTATTAAGAAGAATAGGAGAAACATACTCACACAAGAGTATGAGCATTTTGAGACTAAACCTAAAGAGACCATGACAGAAACATTTGATAGATTCTGTAAACTGATTAATGATCTGTCATTGGTCAACAAAGAGTATGATCTAGAAGACTCGAATCTCAAGTTTCTTCTTTCTTTACCTGAAAAGTGGGATGTGAAAACAACCACTATTAGAGACAACTATGATCTTGCTGAAACAGAGATTGATGAAATCTATGGGTTGCTCAAAACTTATGAATTGGAAATGGAGCAGAGAAACAGGAGATCAAGCAGGAAAGGAAAGTCTGTTGCTCTTAATGTTGAAGAGAAGCCTCAGAAGAAAGAGGCATCAAGAAGGAAAATGAAGGGAAAAGCTTTGGTCATACATTCAGAAAGTGAATCACCAAACTCTGATTGTGATTCAAACTCTTCTGAATCATCTGACTCTGAGGATGATGAAGAAGAAATGAGGAAAATGGCTGTGTTGATGGTGAAGACTTTCAAGAAAATGGGCTTCAAAAATTTCAAGAAAGGAAAAAGGTTTTCTAGAGATTCAAATGAAGACAGGAAAAGCTTCAGGAAGTCTGATAAGAGAGATTCTAAAGGGAAGAAGGATAAGTCTGAAATTCAATGCTACAAGTGTAAGGAGATGGGTCACTATGCTCCTGAGTGCAAGAAGGGTAAAACTGGAAAAGTACTCTACACTAAAGGCAGAGATTGGGCAGATACTTCAGATTCTGATGAAGAAGTGAACTATGCTCTCATGGCTACTACTGAATCAGAAACTTCTGAAAATTAGGTACCTCTAACTACCTATGCTTATAATATTGATGACATTGCTCAATTAAGAATTTATCTTAAGTCATTGCATATAAGTTATAGGGATCAGACTTTAGAAAATGAAAGGATAAAAGCTGAAAATTCTGAACTTAAGGTAAGAAATAAACTTGTTGAAGAAAAACTTGAAAACATGCAACAAGTTCAGAAAGAGAGAGATGATGCTGTTTGTAAAGAACAGAATTTGCTTCAGAAATATAAACAACTAGAGTCAGAGTTGGAGGAAGCAAATAATAAAATTAGAACTTGGACTAATTTTGGAAAGGACACTCAACAGATTTTTCAAACAGACACTGTTGGTCTAGGTTATAATGAGGGAGATGAACTTAGATTTCAAAATCAAGTTAAAATCAGAACTCACTTTGTACATGGAACCAGTAAATTTTTGTCTGAAAATGAAAAAGAAGCTGTTAAAAGTGGACCAGTAAAAACTACTTTTAAACAGGTTAATATTGGTTCAATGACAGATAAACAACTCAAGCATAAACTGAAGGAGTTAAAATCTGTTAAGAAACAGAAAGTGTCAAACAAGAACAGAAATGGAAAAGTAGGCATCACTTCAGGAAATAAACCAATGCTTGCTAGTTATGCTCCAAGAAAGACATGTCATAACTGTGGTAGTACTAAGCATCTTGCAAATTTCTGCAAGAAAAATAAAAATAAAAATTCTTTACCTACAAAGTCTGAGGTAAAGAAGGATTTTGCTAGAACTAAGCCACAGACTTTATGCACACACTGTGGAAGCACTTGGCATTCCATTTATACTTGCAGAGAATATCATGCTATCTATCATAATTACTATGAACTGAAACCCAATCTGAAATGGGTTAAAGTTGATACTGCAAGTGTAAACACTGATACTGTTAGCTCAAACTCTGATGATGTTAATTCCGCTGCGAAAGCTAACAAAGTTAAGAGTGCCAAAGGATCAAAGCAAGTCTGGATCCTTAAAACTAATCCTCATTAATTGCTTGTGATTGCAGGGTAACAGGGAGGCAACCCTAGTCGTGGACAGTGGATGTTCAGGACACATGACTGGAAATAAAGCCCTGCTATCGGACTATGAGGAGAAGGCTGGCCCAAAAGTTTCCTATGGTGATGGCAATGTAGGAAGAACATTGGGATATGGCAATATTAATCTTGGAAATGTCATCATCAACAATGTAGCTCATGTCCCAGGACTCAAGCATGACTTGTTATCTGTGAGTCAAATCTGTGACAAGGGATATCATGTAGATTTTCAACCTGAATATTGTGAAGTTATCAGCAAATCTACAGGAAAGGTTGTTCTAGTTGGTCACAGGCAAAACAACATTTATGAAATCAAGCTTTTGATAGACTCTGTTGGAAAAGCTGTTTGCCTGTCTACAAGAATGTCTAGTGAAGAGAGTTGGAAGTGGCACAAGAAACTCTCACATTTGAACTTGAACTACATCAATGAATTGATCAGAAAGGATCTTGTAAGAGGACTCCCAAAGGCTCTGTTAAATGTTGATGGCCTATGTGATTCATGTCAGAAGGCTAAACAAAGGAAGTCATCTTTCAAGAGCAAGACAGAATTTTCTATCACTGATCCCTATCATCTTCTGCATGTTGATCTCTTTGGTCCAGTAAATGTTATGTCTATTGCAAGGAAGAAATATGCTTTAGTCATTGTTGATGAATACACTAGATTTACTTGGGTGTATTTTCTAGCAAAGAATGATGAAACTGCATTAACTCTGATGGAGCATGTGAAGCTTCTGGACAAAGGATCAAGCAACAAAGTCAGAATCATCAGAAGTGATAATGGAACTGAGTTCAGAAATGCAACAATGGAAGAATTCTGCAAGGACAATGGAGTGAAGTAAGAATTTTCAGCACCTGGTACACCACAACAAAATGGTGTAGTTGAAAGGAAAAATAGAACCTTGATTGAAGCTGCCAGAACTATGCTTGATGAAGCAAAATTGCCAACTTCTTTCTGGGCAGAAGCTGTTCAAACTGCTTGTTTTACTCAAAATGCAACACTGATCAATAAGCATGGAAAGACACCATATGAGATGGTGAAGAAGAAAAAACCTAACCTGAAATACTTTCATATTTTCGGGTGCAAATGTTTTGTTTTGAAGACTCATCCAGAACAGTTGACCAAGTTTGAGCTAAAGGCAGATGAAGGAATTTTTGTTGGCTATCCACTGTCAACAAAGGCATTCAGAGTTTACAATCTGAGAACTAAAGTGATCATGGAATCTATACATGTTTCTTTTGATGATAAGAAGATAACTGGACTAGAAGACAAAGATGAATATGATCAACTGGATTTTGAAAATAAAGATTTAAACTCTGATGAAGTAAACTCTGATGAATCAATTCTGACAGACTCTGTTGTAACAAACTCTGAACCTCTACTGGTAAACACTGGAGAAACTTCTCAGCCACAACAAAGGGGAGAACCAGTTGAGGGGGAGCATGAACAAGATGAGGACTCAAACACTGATACTGAGTCAACTGAAAAATCTGGCTCAAACTCTGACGATTCAAACTCTGAAAATTCAAATTCTGACTCTGGGCAGTCAAGTTCAGGGGGAGTCTCAGAAAACGAAGATAGATCACAACAAAATCAGGAGAGCATGGATCAAGGGGGAGGATCACATGCTGATAGAAGTCATTTGCCTTCTGCTAGGAAATGGACTAAATCACATACACCTGATTTGATAATTGGTGATCCAGATGCAAAAGTGAAAACAAGAAGTGCTACTGCAAGTGAATGTCTGTTTCATGCATTCTTGTCTAAAAATGAACCAAAGAAAGTGGAAGAAGCTCTTCAAGATGCTGACTGGATAACAGCAATGCAGGAAGAGTTGAATGAATTTGAAAGAAATGAAGTTTGGACCTTGTACCAAGGCCAAAGAACAGATCTATTGTTGGTACTAAATGGGTTTTCAGAAACAAGACTGACAGTGAAGGTGTTATCACAAGGAACAAGGCTAGACTGGTAGCAAAAGGCTATTCACAACAGGAAGGAATAGACTATGATGAAACATTTGCTCCAGTTGCAAGATTGGAGGTAATCAGAATTTTTCTAGCAAATGCCTCTCACAAGAAATTCAAAGTGTTCCAGATGGATGTGAAAAGTGTTTTTCTGAATGGAAAGCTTGAAGAAGAAGTGTTTGTTGAACAACCACCAGGATTTGTGGACCCCGAATATCCAGATTATGTCTACAGGCTAGATAAGGCACTATATGGACTTAAGCAGGCACCAAGAGCATGGTATGAGACACTTGCTCAGTTTCTTCTAGAAAGTGGATTCAACAGAGGAACAATTGACAAAACTCTGTTTTATTTCAATCAAGGAAGTGACCTCCTTTTAGTTCAGATTTATGTTGATGACATTATCTTTTGGTCTACTAATGATAAACTCTGTAAGAAGTTTGCCAAGCTCATGCAGTCCAGGTATCAAATGAGCATGATGGGAGAGCTTAGTTACTTTCTAGGCCTACAGGTGAGACAAACAGAGGATGGTATTTTCATTAATCAAGAAAAATATACCAGAAATCTTCTCAAGAAATTTGGTATGCTTGACTGTTCATCTGCATCAACTCCCATGGCAACAGCAACTAAATTGGACAAAGACACAGGAGTTTCAGTGGATATGACAAACTACAGGGGCATGATAGGATCTCTTCTATACTTGACAGCTAGTAGGCCTGACATCATGTATGCAACCTGTCTTTGTGCAAGGTTTCAGGCAGATCCTAGAAAGCCACATCTGACAGCTGTGAAAAGAATCTTCAAGTATCTCAAGGGCACCATATCATTAGGTCTGTGGTACCCAAGAGAATCAGATTTCAAGCTACTTGGGTATTCTGATGCAGACTTTGCAGGCTGCAAGATAGACAGAAAGAGCACTAGTGGAAGTTGTCAATTTCTTGGTGACAGACTTGTTTCCTGGTACAGCAAGAAACAGAAATCAATCTCTACATCTACAGCAGAAGCAGAGTGTATTGCAGCTGGTAGCTGTTGTGCACAGATCTTGTGGATGAAGAATCAATTGCTGGATTATGGATTGAGGTACAGTAAAATTCCTATTTACTGTGATAATCAAAGTGCTATTGCTATGACAGGTAATCCAGTACAGCATTCAATGACCAAGCACATCAGCATAAGGTACCACTTCATCAGAGAACAAGTAGAAGAAGGGAATATTGAACTACATTTTGTGTCTACAGAACAACAGCTTGCAGATATCTTCACTAAACCGTTGAGTGAAGCTACATTTACAAGACTGGTCAATGAACTAGGAATGGTCTCTGGTTCTGACTAGGAATGTTGGTTAGATTCAAATCTTACTTATGTAGTGTATTACTCATATTTCCTGATTGGTTAAATGCTAAGTGAACTCTGTTGATTAAACTCTGTTATGCATACTCTGTTAAACTCTGTCAGACAACTTGCCACAATCAACTGCTAATTACCAGCTAGGATCCAATGTAGCATTCGTTGATTGTAGGTTGCATCAGTTGATGACTAACTGGACTGTATCCGTTGATGTTATACAGTCTTATCCGTTGATGGTTGTGTTATACAGTCTTATCCGTTGATGGTTGTGTTATACAGTCTCTAAACTCTGTCAGCATGTCTGTATGTCATACACTGTTAATCAGTTTGATAAACTCTGTGAACTCTGAGTTGATTTTTGTCTGAATGAAAACACCAATGAAGAAATATGTATGAAGCATGATTCTTAGCAATTAATCATGAATCTTTCTGAGTTATTGTGATCTAATCTTAGATTGTGCAGAAAGTTAACACAGCATGATACTGGCTCATATTTATAGCATCTCTTAGTTTATTTTGTCCTAAACTCTGAGTCTATAAATACTGTGAGCATTACCTTACATGAAAAACTACTGATGTTGATGAACTCTAAACTCTGTTAGTTATACTCTGGTAGAATAAAATGCTTACTGCAATACCCCAAAGAAAATGTATATAGGTTATTATACTCCTTTGAGATTAAGTTGGATACTAGGATGACCCATGAACTTATTGGTATATAATATGTGCTAAAATTCTCTGATTTTTGGTGACTAGTTAAATACTGGGATGACCCAGGAACTTATCAAAATGATAAGGGCTAAAATTTTTGAATTTTTGGTGACTGGTTCCAACCTCTGATTACTGGAATGAATAAAAAAAAAATGTATATAGAGGGGGCATAAAATAAAAGTTACTGTATATAGTTTGATTACTTCAGAGTTTAGCTTTCATCATACAGTCAGTGTTTACTATGATAGTTTGTGCATCCAGTGTTTATTGATTTACTTTATGGATTTTATGAAAAATTAGATGCTCTAAAAATTGATTTAGTAAACTCTGCTTCACACACACATATATTCACAACTGTGCAATTTATGAAAGGGTTTCGGTGATAAAGTTGGAGAATTGACAAACGCTGTTGATTCGTGATTTGTACTCTAAGGTAAATTTTCACTTGGATAATATGAAAATTTTGGAGTAAATAGGGATTTTGACAACTGTTAATCAGTGGATTGTTGATGAATGTGTTCTTTATATGATTACTTATACTCTCTTCTTTGATTTATTTCCTTGACGAACAGTTCATAAAACATAAATAAAAATTGCAGAACACAATGAATAAGATTAGAGAAACATAATTTTTCATTGATAATAAGAAAGAGATTACAAGCAAGTATTACATCTTTTTGTTCTCTCTATCTGCTAATCTATTCAACAGGAAGATAAAAGGTCAGTCCAAACCACTCCATTGTTAGCAAAAATTCTCAGATCCCATCTTTGCCACTTTATTTGGGTGGAAGTTGAAGGGATAAGGTTATTTTTGCTGACATATTCATTAACAATGGTTGGTGGTGTTGGATGAGGATGCCTTCGAGGAGAGCCATGCAAATGTTGCTTGGAGAGCAGCATCGATGTCGATCACCCTTGCAGGTTTCTCTCTCTCGATCTCTTCCAGACCGGCATCCATTTGCAGCCACAGCGTCTCAAGCTGCCTTTCCCACTCAAACGCTTCAAATTCTTCACGCGTATAGCTGAAGATGTCCCTATTCTCGACAAGATGAAGGTTCTTTTCTTTGATGGTAAGATTGGCCATTGTTTTTCAGAGTGTTTTGTTTGAAGGGTTTGTGATTTTACAGGGGAGACTGAAAGGTTAAAGGTTTAATGAACTAATCTGAGCAAGTCTCTAGGCCTTAAATAGAGATGGGTAAGAACGAAGTTCTTAAACGCTTCGTATTCTGGTTATTAAAGGAAACAGGTAAACGCTTCATATTCTGGTTTTAATTGGGTCCAGATATTTTAAGAGAGTATTATTTGATTTTTGTTTAAATCAAATATTTTAATGTTTTAATTTGCAAAATACTTTTCTTAAAAATAAGCGCACGTGACCCACTTTCCCATTAATGTGTCCCACTCACCCATTATTGTGTCCCACTACACATTAATCTAGGAACTGATTGAGTGTTTGTTACATAAGAGATTGGGTTTTTAATTACTCTAATTACTTTTGTGTCCAAACGGTTGTGTTTTATTCTTACATCTCACAGTTCTCTCATTTTTCACTTGGGCATTCTCGCAAACACCTTTCCTACATACATTTCTCTTGGAAATTCTTGCAAATTTCTTAACTCAATGGCTTCTAAAGCATTCACTGCTCTTGGTTTACGGTTTGTTTCTAACAACTATGAAGCTCCACTCTATCATGAACGTGTTCCAGAACCGTTTCATCTAATGCAGAATTTCTTGAGGGATTCAGAGATTGGACAAGCTCTGGTTGGACCTGATACTCTCTCTGCATCTCAAATTGCTACATTTTGGCAGAATTCAGTTTATGTGGATGGAGGAGAGAATGGGACTCCTAACATCATCTTCACGTATGAAGAACAAGATTATGTGATTACTCCACAGACTGTAAGAGATACAATGGGGTTTGACACACATACTTCTTATACTCTGGTTAATGAAACTTACTTGAGAGAGATGCTACAAGAGATAGGTTACATGGAATCTCTTGACAAGCTTGGCGGTATAAAGAGACCAAATCTCAGGAAGGAATGGAATTTTTTCTTTGATTGCATTACAAGGACGTTCCAGAAGAAAGTCACCAACTGGGATGCCATTCCAATAGACAGTCTCCAAATTGGGTATTCTCTACTCTATGGTACTAATTTTGATTTTGGTAGATATGTTCTGATGAACTTAGGTGATAAACTGTCAGAATCTACTACTGTTTATTATGCTCGTTTTTGTCAAATGCTGTTCAATGCTTGTGTACCTGGTCTAGAAATTGTTGATACTGATGAAATTGATCCTTTTAGAGTCAATAAGAGAATATTCTCTGATATGACTAATAAGGATGTTGGTAAAGCAAATCTCCCTGCTTTTGTCATGCCACTTGCTCTGCAAAATTTTCTCAATCAACCTCAAGAACCACAACAACCTGAACCACAATCACAACAACAACAACAACCTGAACCACACCCTGAACCTCAGCCTGAACCGCTAAACATTGATCGTACTCAAAAACCAAACACTGAATCACCTACTCACTCAGCACCTGCAAAACAATCTTCACCCACTCCACAAACAAACTCTGAATCATCACAATCTCCACCAAAATCACAGTCTAAAGCACAAAGAGTTAAGCAGGCAATTACTGAACGACATGCAAGGGTTAAGCAAGCGAAAGAGACACAAAGAAAATCAAAACAGACATCTCCTGGAGCTGTTTATACTAGAAGAGTGAAAAGAATAAGACAAACGACAAACATACCTAAATCACTCTCAGTGGTAGAACAAACTCCACCATCTAGTGAAGAGGATTCAGATAATGTACCTCTAGCAAAGCGAAGAAAACTGGTATTCTCTGATTCTGTGGATGAAGATATTGATGCTCCAAAGGTAGTTTCACAGCAAACACCGCCTGTTGAGGTTGAGAAAGATGCAATACCTGCAGAGGTTGAAATACCTGCAGAGGTTGAAATGTCTGCAGAGGACAAAATGCCTGCAGAAGAGGATGTTAGAGATGGCCTTTCTCCAATAAATGATATTCTTGATTCATTTATGCCATTCTCTGATCCTATCTCTGATACTGGTGCAGCTGATCAACCTACAGTTATTCTTTCTGAAACTGTAGCATCTCATACTGAGTTATTATCTGATGCTCACCAAACTGTTGAAGGAGGAAATGAAATTGATCAAGCAATCAAGGCTACTTCTCAGTCTATGCCTGTTGCTGAGTCTGAGCAACATGAAAAAAATCTTGACAGGCCTACAGAAGAACTTGCTAAAACTGTGGCTGAAGATGAACATGCTAAAGCTACATGTGTTGAACCTGAAGGTGGAAGTAGTGCAAACTCTGATTCTTCTCTGAGTGCACCAGTACAAACAGACAATAAACATACACCTTTCACTCAACCTTGTACGTCTCATGAAGTTGAGAGAGCACAATTTGCAAAGAATGCTGCTGAATGGTACAAAGAGGATTGTATTTTTCCACGAGGAAGAGCAGCTGATTTTGTTAAGCAAAATGCTGATACTATCTCCAATCCAGAGATTCTTTCTTGCTTAAAAGCAACTGTAGTACAAGTCAAAACTCTGGATAGAAGATTTGATGACACTACAATGGCAATCACTGCTTTGCGGAATGAGGTTGTAGCTAGAGAAATGAAAATGGAAAGAGATTCAAAACTCGTGACTACAAAATTTTCTACAGCTCAAGACAATCTCTTTGCCAGACTGAGTAAAGTTGAAGAGAATCAGTCTGACATATCTGCTAAAATTGATTCTATTGCTACCTCCTTGGAGTTAATTACATCTATTCTTATGCCTGATGATGTCAAAAAGGGGGAGAGAGTTGTCAGAAGGGATAGTGCTGGAGATGGAGGGGCAAGTAGTAAAGGAAAGAACAAGGCTGAAGAGGTTCGAACTTTGAGAACTAGCAAGTCATCTAAATCACAGTCTGTTGGGAGAAATACTGATACTCAAGGTACTTCAAAGACCAAGAGTTTGCTGTTATCTTCTAATCCACAAACTGATGAAGAATTGACTGCTAAGCTGTTTATTGAAGAGAATGAGGAAGGAGTTACGATTGAGGACATTGAAGCTGAAGAAAAGAGTTTACAAGAAGAACATCTCAAAGCTTTAAAGTCTGGTAAGGTACAAAGAGGAAAAGCTCCTAGACCTGTTGTTAAAGGTGTTGTGATCAAAGAAAGGGCTGATGTTAGTCAAAGATCTCGGTTTTCAAAGGAAACAATGGCAGCAGAAGCTAACCTCAAGCTGAAAGGTATTGAAGGAGAAAGTTCACAGAAGAAAGTTACAACTTCTGTTGCATCACAAGTAATGATTACACCTTTACACTCTTCTCAGTTGAAATCGGTTTTTGGGAAAGGAACAATTCATGATCCAAATGTATTATCTGGAGTTTCTATGAATGTTTCTGATGGAAGAGCTTTGTCTGGCAAAGTTGGAAATAATAAGGGTGGACTAGGTTCACACAGAGACAAAAGGCAATATACTGGTCCTAGAGATCCTTCTTCACTGGCTGTTCCAGGTCGTGGTGTTCCTCAAGAGAGTTTGGACAGACTGGAATCAGTACAGTTAGTTCATCAGAAGAGTATAAACAAGGATTTTCTCTTGTACTTCATGGCTGATGGGACAGTATTTAAAGTTGGTGAGAATGATATTGACTTGAAATGTTGGGAAGAACTAGAGTATGTTCTGTATCTTTTCAAGGTGAATAGTCAAAGGACTCAATCAGTTGCTAATGTGCTCAGACAGAGAATGATTCAGAATCTGGCAATCAGAGGAGAGAAATATAATAGCAGATATGTTCCTAAGTACAGGGATTACAAAGGAAATCTCATTGAAATGAAGAAAGATACTGCAAAGTTAAAGACTGATTTGGGAATCACAGTACTTGACTTCAATTCACAGTCAGAAAAATTCAAATTCATCAGACTTGGAAATGAGATGAGAAGGAACAAAATCTATGATCTTAGGGCTGCTATCTATCAGACAGATGAGAGTGATCCTCAGCTCAGAGAAATTAAAGAAGTTATGAAGATTGAGCTTGAATATGCAGAAAGAAGATTGCTGATAGATTATCTCAGAGCTATGCCAGATCTTGAAGTGAAAAGAGATTAAGGCCTGTAAGGATTTTCTTATTCTCTGTAGTTTTTGTTAAGTAGAAGCTTAAACTCTGAATTTGTGTAAACACTGTATTTGTTTATTTGTTTTGACATCATCAATTATTGTCATTAACTTGTGCATTTTTGCTAATGAACAAGTTGGGGGAGATTGTTAAATATAATTGATGTGTTTTAATCAGTGTTTAAGTGTTACAGTGAATTATCAGAGTTTAGCTGGAAGCAGTCAGAGTTTAGTGTAAACTCTGACAGATGGAAGCTCGACAGAGTTTGTTAAACTCTGTCTGAAGGAAGCGTCTACTGGTCGACAGTGATTGAAGATTTAATTATGGAAGCGATATCTTTGAAGATTGGATAGCTATCAAAGAGATCGAGTTGGCTTAGGAGACGAGTGACAATCTGTAATTGATATCATTGTATAGCTGATTATTAGGAATATCAATTAGAGATTGTATCGTAGCTGTATGTTATATAAATACAGTTAGGTTAACCCTAGAAGGGTATCGTACAACGAATTATCTTGATTGTAACCTAGCAGCTCTTTGTGATATTTTACATCACGAAGAGGGTTCTTAATACAAGAAGTTTTTAAGTGCATAAACGTTTTACTTGTTAAACTCTCATACCAAGTTGATTATTAATTGTGTATTCGGCCTAACATTATACAAACACTTTGTATGCAGTTTACTTTGTGCCAACACAAGCTATGGCAGATTACAAATCCATGTATTTCAAACTCTGAAAGAACATCTACATTGATGATAATCACTTTCAGAAAATGAGCATCATGGGATCAATTTATCATTTTGCTCATACTTTTGAACATTATGTTTTCGACCCGAATGCATGCACAAGACTTGATGCCAAATCTGACCATCCCAATGATGTGTCAAATTATACCTAACCGCAAGCGCACGGTGTCTATTGCTAGTACAGATGGCAAGTGGGTCGAATCCACAAGGAGACAGGTTCTACTAATTCCTTTTCAGTTATCGTTAATTGTTTCAAGGGTCAGACGATTATTGGAGAATATTAATTAACTAATTAAACAAGATTAACACTAATTAAACAGATGATAAACAAATTATTTAAAACCTAGGGCAATCAGGTCCACCATGCTTACACAATTGGCTCTTAAGCTAAAGCAATCAATGTGATCCTATAACTAGAGTATGTTAATCTCTTTCAAGCATTAACACTCTCGAAACATTCAACACAATTAACCACTTTTAGTAATTCAATCAATCAGGTAATTAGAGTCAAGTTAATCTCTTCCAAGCATTAACGCTCTCAGAAATCAAATGATGCTTCCGCACTCAAATTCAATTCTGCTAATCGTATGTGTGCCTCTAGTAAGTAAATCTCTCGATCCATACCCCTATTTGCATATAATTAATCCATGATATCGGCCGATTACACAAATTAATGATTAAAACATATCAATCAGAATTAACCATAACCAATCAAACCACTATGAAAATCATGCCAATATTAGTGCAAACATGGCTTCCCTTTAAGCCCTAGAAATAACTACTCGCTAATAATTAAATAAGTAAAACAACTAGTAAAACAAGAAAACATAATTAAACTAATAAGAACAAAGAAAAGATTAAGAGAACAAAACCTTCAAACTTCAATGTTGTCACCCAAAAGAAGAGTCATGGTGTTTCTCTACATCTCCAACTAATAATAATAATCTACTCTAAACTATATTATCTGATCTAATATTACCTTCCTCCATTACAATGGTAGGATGTGTTTAAATAGGCTCTAAAAGTCTTGCCCAACAAGAAAATACCAAAACAGAATTATAATAGAATTTCTGTAAGATACGTTTCCTAAACTGATTCTGTTTTTTAAGGAAAATTCGTGGCTGACTTTTATTCAGATTTTCTGGAACGTTCCAAACGTAATTGGACCTCTGGACCACCTTAGAATGATAGAGAATCTCGTTATCTACGCGTGGACTGCTTACGGGCCTCAAACGGACTTCTAGAACTCAAGATATGGCCAAAACAGTGTTAAACAGCCCGTGTACCCCAATAATACGAATTTCCTTCAATTTTATCTCCAAAATAGCTCTTTTTGCTCCAAATCCTTCCAAGTTATGAATTATTTATTTCCTACAATAAATCAATCAAATCTATTAAATAAAAATCCAAATCAATGAAAAACACAATAAATATGAGAATAAAATCATCTAAAATATATATAAAAATATATTCTATCAAACATCCCCACACTAAGCATTTACACGTCCTCGGGCAAATAAGTGAAATAAAAACTAAGTCCTAACAAACATCACTTTCGTAGATGACACGATTGCATTGAGCATATGCAACAAGCCGTTAAACCCCTAGGCAGCCCTAGTAGGACGAGTGTTGTCTCGTGAGGGTTTATAATGAATGTACCCACAAAATTCATCTAACCATGAAAAAGATCAATGCTAACACAATACCACACACACAAGTCCTCTCATGCCAGATCAACTTAAGAATCAAAGCAAACATACGATGTCTTGGTGTCAAAAGTGCATGTATTCACGTAGTTTACTCAACCAACATGCAGAAGGTCATAAAAATTCATGTCAAGTGTAAAAATAGTTGGTAATCATGCTAAGCCCACAAGAAATACATCTGTAAGTCTAAACCTGGGATCTCCTATGCCAAAACAAGTATTAACTCACCTTTCACCCAAAAACGAATATTCACTCAAGAACAAGGTTAAGTGTATCACTCAATTCCAACAAAATCATAAACACAACTTGACACTCGCAATCAATCTCACTCTCAACACAATATACATCACTGATGACAATCAAAAGGTCTTTATTCGGGTTGTAACGTGGGCTAGGGACCAGGTATGTCAGGTAAAGCTAAAACAGGTTAAATGTCAAAAGCTAGTACCCAACAATAATCATTATTCAATTCCATTTCTATTAAAACCACAAATACTTCCCCACACTTGGATTTTTCAATAACCCTTACATAATAACTTGACTAGTCGAATGAAGAAGGATCATACAAACATAAGAATGCTCTCAAATTTATTTATTTTTTTTCTCTTTTTTTTTCTATTTTTTTTTTTTTCTGTTTTTTTAGAGCTAAGGAATAAGCACAATGATCCATAGATATTATTATGAATTTCGACTAAGAAGCATCAACCAAAATCAATATTCCCCAATGGTATGATCATCAATAACCCCCCCTTTTATGAACACCTTATTACTCCCTTAAGCACGATACTAACCTTTGACAATTTAGGTTCAAATTCAATGTAAGGCCAATAGAATAAAAAGGATAATGGAAAGTAATGTGGTGTGTCACCAAAAGAATAGGATTAAGCTCAACGGGTTAACTAATTGATCATGTTTAAAAGGTGTGGAAATATGGGAAATACGAGGTTAAACCTAAGTGCCTTTATCATCTCATCATCAAGTAATGT
The DNA here is from genome assembly GCA_036435485.1 of Saposhnikovia divaricata. Classification (NCBI taxonomy): domain Eukaryota; kingdom Viridiplantae; phylum Streptophyta; class Magnoliopsida; order Apiales; family Apiaceae; genus Saposhnikovia; species Saposhnikovia divaricata. The sequence continues at coordinate 43,396,122 of CM071601.1, forward strand.
CATGCATTTCAAGAAAGATCTCAAGTAAGTGCTAGCAATGCAAACAACATGTGGACACTCAAGCAAACGAAAAATCATGCAAAATATATGCATATAGGCTCAAAACTCACTTGGTGTGACAAAACATAATCAATCCCAAGTAACAAGACTCTCTAACGCACCTACTTGTACTCAAAGCATGGAAACCAAGTCATCTTGCACATATTCATGTCATTCTAATCACTTACTACATTCAATTAAGCCTACCAGTTTCAACTTGCTAGTGAAAGTGTGTGCACAAGAACAAAGCACGTCACTTCTCATACAAAAGCATCCATAAACACAAGATTCCTACGCATGCATGGGTGTATCAAGCAAAATACAACAACTAATCAAATTGCATGGCTAGAATTATTTTTGGTATTTTTTAATTTTTTAATTTTTTTTTTGAATTTTTATACTATATAATGTTTTTGGATTTTTTTAATCATCGAAAACTCATCCCCACACTTAAGTGGTTCATTGTCCTCAATGAACAAATATATAAAAGAAAAGAAAGAAAGAAGAAAAGGAAAAAAAATTATACGAAAAGAATCCTAAATAAAATACAAAAATAATAAAAAGGAAAATAATTACAACAAATATACAAAGAAAGAAAGGTGAAGAATACTCCCCTAGTGCATAAGCATGAAGTGGCCTTTAAAAATATTGAAGAAGTATGTGCTTGCTCAAATTTAATTTCTGCCCAAGGCGCGCCTTACATATCCTTCCCCATCGCAACTCAACATGCTTGTTAGGCAAAAATCCCCTTTTTTTAGCAATTGGCCTCAACAACAACCGATTAAATTCAACCTCCGCTGTCAAAGACAAAAATTGTGCAACACTAGCACCACCTCTCCCACGCTTAGGAGCCATAAAATCAATACCCAACTCACAAAATTCACCAAAATCCACAAAAAATTCGAATTCACAAATACCCACAAATAATCAAGAACACACAACCCTAATAATGCAAGAACACAATTCGTAATATCAAAATAAAAGGAAGAAGTATACCCCAAATACGAACCGGAGAGGTGAAACTTGCAATTAAAAATCCCCCAAACTTGAATCTTGAAGCCTTGAAATTTATTGTAGGAAAAAAAATAATTGGAAGGGGTAGGATTGGTGTGTATGTATAGAGGTTTAATTGTGTAGATTTGGAAAAAAATATAAAATAGGAGATGAATTGGGAATGATTTGGAATAAATATAAGACTAGAATTAGGATTTTAGGTGCAGAAAATAATTAGAAAAAGGATTGGAGAATTTTTTTTTTTTTTTTAATATATGAGCGTTAATACATATACACGGGGACAAGAAAAAAAAACCTGGATAGGATTGTTGTTATGCAGCGCCAGGGTGTGCTGAGCGCGTGGAGGCCTGTTGAAACAATTTTGCTTTATTTATTTATTTATTTTTTATTTTTTTTATGCCAACGCACTTACACGGACAAACAAGACATTCCCTGGACAGAAATTTCCTGAAGATTGCTCGCGCACTCGGCGCTACATCGCGCGGAAATTCCTGTTTAATTTTTTTTTTTTTTTTTGCACAACATTTTTTTTTTGAAATAACACTCAATTTTATTTTTTTTTAAAAGAAAGAGATGAAGGAATAATGTACACAACAAGGCTTGGAATGAACAAATAACTAAGCAATTCTACTATATATTAAAGAGAAAGAAAAAAAATACTCCCCTATGCAAAAGCATGAAGTGCACCGATCCTCCAATAAAATCTTGGGTTGCCTCCCAAGCAGCGCTTATTTAGAGTCATTAGCTTGACCTCCTCAAAAATACTCTGGTAAAGGTGTAATATCCACTTTCTCGATCATAAACTCGCCACCACAAAAAGTATCAAGAACATCTGTGGTTGTCTTTATCCTGCAGAAAGTCTCCAAACAAGCATCAGCAAAATAAAATGTGTCATTAATAAGCAATAAAGAGAGTGCTTGTGCAGTTTTGGAAAACTTTGTGGGAAAACAACGATAAAATTCAACACCACGAAAATATTGAACTCCCTTGACATAAGGTGGAGGTTCTGGTGGTGGCTTTTCTCCACTCCTCACTTTCACTGGAGTCATTCGGACATCTTGGCTTATCACATCATTGGCTAATAAGACACTTCCATCTTCTCCCTCTTCTCGAGCTTGAAACGTATGAGCCACTTTGTATGGATCCTCAACCAGAATTTGAGAAATATCATCTTGGACAATATTTGTTATCACATCAACCTTGAAATAAGCGTTCTTGAGCAAAGAAGCCTTGTAAGTAGAGGCTAGATCGAGAGCAAATTTATCAATACATGGTAGCTTAGGCACAGATTGCGGAAGAGAAACAACAACCATCTCTGTATTGCTTTCCTTTGTAGCCTCATCATCAGTCACATTGTTCTCGGTAGCAGCAACTTCATTGATCTCGTCATCGGTGGCATGCTCCTTTTCTTTATCAATGGCCTCATCATCAACATACATGGAGAAACTATCATATTCCTGATCGCTTGTGAGATTGATAGCAATCAGGTCCTCTTCGGATCGGATATATGATGATGGTAAATAGCCGAGCTGCCCTGTAGTAGAAGAGTTAGCCAATTGTGCAATTTGAGATTCAATCGCCAAACTTTGAGTTTCTAATTATTCAAAACTCTTTAGCAGTTTATTCAAGATATCCCCCATCTCATTTGTCTGATCAGCTTGCACATCTACACTAGGTTGAGAAACATGTAGATCTTCTTGTAGAGGAGGATATTGATATTCTTGTTGTGGCGTCTGCTCATATGACTGATAATATTGTTGCTCAAACTGTTGCTGATTATGATATGAGAAATTTTGAGCACCATTGTCCTGGTAGTAGAAATCTGGTTGATTCACCCATTCTTGATCAAAAGTGTTTGAATACTGATTGTACCCATATCCTTCTTCAAAAGAATTCATTTGTTCCAACTGAGCACTCTGAGAATTATAGACATTGTAAGAGCATTCAAAACCAAAGTGACCCTGCACACCGCAAATTTGACAGAAGTTGTAAGTTTTAGGGGCCACTTGTGACATCTCATTGATACTCATTGGACGCATAGTGGGCTCTGTAGTCTTTGACATGGCAATCTCTCGAGTATGTGCCTCTACTAGGGAAGATAAGAGTGCAAAAGTATCAACTTCACCCATTGCAAACCTGTAGACACTCAACAAAGCCAAGAAAACGCAGTAAAATTTGCCTCAATTGGAACAAAGGTTCCAATGAGACAATGGAAACAATCGAAACAACTAAATTAAAATCAACAAAAACTCGCTGTCTCCCCGGCAGCGGCGCCAAAAACTTGATGTGTCAAATTATACCTAACCGCAAGCGCACGGTGTCTATTGCTAGTACAGATGGCAAGTGGGTCGAATCCACAAGGAGACAGGTTCTACTAATTCCTTTTCAGTTATCGTTAATTGTTTCAAGGGTCAGACGAATATTGGAGAATATTAATTAACTAATTAAACAAGATTAACACTAATTAAACAGATGATAAACAAATTATTTAAAACCTAGGGCAATCAGGTCCACCATGCTTACACAATTGGCTCTTAAGCTAAAGCAATCAATGTGATCCTATAACTAGAGTATGTTAATCTCTTTCAAGCATTAACACTCTCGAAACATTCAACACAATTAACCACTTTTAGTAATTCAATCAATCAGGTAATTAGAGTCAAGTTAATCTCTTCCAAGCATTAACGCTCTCAGAAATCCAATGATGCTTCCACACTCAAATTCAATTCTGCTAATCGTATGTGTGCCTCTAGTAAGTAAATCTCTCGATCCATACCCCTATTTGCATATAATTAATCCATGATATCGGCCGATTACACAAATTAATGATTAAAACATATCAATCAGAATTAACCATAACCAATCAAACCACTATGAAAATCATGCCAATATTAGTGCAAACATGGCTTCCCTTTAAGCCCTAGAAATAACTACTCGCTAATAATTAAATAAGTAAAACAACTAGTAAAACAAGAAAACATAATTAAACTAATAAGAACAAAGAAAAGATTAAGAGAACAAAACCTTCAAACTTCAATGTTGTCACCCAAAAGAAGAGTCATGGTGTTTCTCTACATCTCCAACTAATAATAATAATTTACTCTAAACTATATTATCTGATCTAATATTACCTTCCTCCATTACAATGGTAGGATGTGTTTAAATAGGTTCTAAAAGTCTTACCCAACAAGAAAATACCAAAACAGAATTATAATAGAATTTCTGCAAGATACGTTTCCTAAACTGATTCTGTTTTTTAAGGAAAATTCGTGGCTGACTTTTCTTCAGATTTTCTGGAACGTTCCAAACGTAATTGGACCTCTGGACCACCTTAGAATGATAGAGAATCTCGTTATCTACGCGTGGATTGCTTACGGGACTCAAACGGACTTCTAGAACTCAAGATATGGCCAAAACAGTGTTAAAGAGCCCGTGTAGCCCAATAATACGAATTTCCTTCAATTTTATCTCCAAAATAGCTCTTTTTGCTCCAAATCCTTCCAAGTTATGAATTCTTTATTTCCTACAATAAAACAATCAAATCTATTAAATAAAAATCCAAATCAATGCAAAACATAATAAATATGAAAATAAAATCATCTAAAATATATATAAAAATATATTTTATCACCCAAATCTGGGCTTGCCGGACCTGCCAAATCTGGGCATGGCCTCAGCACCAAGTCCTGAACCTGTAAATCCGGGCACGGCCCCAGCACCAAATCGCGAACCTGTAAATCCGGGCACGGACCCAGCATCCCCAGCACCAAGTTCTGAACCTCTAAATCCTGGAATGGCCCCTGCACCAAGTGCTGCACCTTTAGATCCGGGGATGGCCCCAGCACCACCAACACTTGCACCTTTAAATAACTGTAGCAGTTGTCCAATAGATCCTTTTGGTCTGGCAGCCGGCGAAATCGTGATAAGTGGTAGGGTATCGCATGATACAATCAGTTATTGCTGTTCAACATTGAGTTAGCTTACAAAAGAAGATGCTTCAGCTTGCTTCTGCAATGCCATTCGGATACGAACAGTGAAAATTGGCAATCTTGATGTCACAGATGCAATTAACAAAGCATTGGTCGCGTGCAGCAAATTATGATCAATTATTTAAGCTTGTTTTTTCTTCGTCATTGAATTGATTAAGAAAATTTCCATGTGAAAGGGGAACACATGCAGTTTAGTTCATGTTTTTATTAGAAGTGCTATTACTAGATTTTTACTTTTATTAATATTTCAAGGAGAAGGCGTACAGATGTAAATATGGAGCCCGGATCCTCTTTCTCCTTCTCCTTCTCCATGCCTCCTTCTGTGTCCCATGTATTAAAAAGTGCCTCTGGCGGGGCCCATTTTAAGAAATAATATTTTTATTTCCAATTTTCTTAAAATGGGACCCGTCAGGAGCACCTTTTTTGTACAGGAGGCATGAAGAAGGGGACAGAAGATCTGTACTTATAAATATGAGCTTATCATGAGATGAATCATTTGAGTTAGCTAATTAATGAATATTTTCAAACCATCTGATTTGTAAACTTAGGATGAGAAAGAATAGTTCCACAAAGATAAATTACTTGTTCATGTATACACAAATGCCACAATTATGAATTTACTAGTTTATTTTTGCATAAACATGTAGGATGACTTTTTTTTTTTTGAATAAATGGGTTTATAATCTATTTTCAATAAATTTCGGAGTGAGTGAGAATCGAAATCTGGGACGACAAGAGATAAACTCTAATCACTTGAATTTCTCATCACGCTCAAAAATATTTTTTAAAAGAAAGGAAAATGGAAACAAGTTATCCGGCAAAAAATGTTGGGATTGTTGAAGGCATTTATTGGAATATTTATCTTGCCGCATTCTGTGTGCTAGTTAGATTCTTTTTCAGAATAATAAGTATTACGTACGTGTGTAATTCTAAACGTTTCAATAAAATATCAAATTTTTAGTGTTTAGACTTTTATTAATAACCTACTTACGTAATATGTTATTGATGATCGATTTTGGTGGTCGGTTGTTTTCGTCAGCCATAAATCATCTTTTCCGATCCGACATTAATAAAAAATGAGTATGCAAGTCAGAAATGTAGGCTTTGTATTGATTATATAAAAAGCACATATCCCGTACAATGTATGAGTATTTTTATATATTTTATTAATGATTAAAAAATATAGTGAATAATATTTTTGTAAAGAGATAATATAATTGATATTTGTAGATGTATTGATAAAAGGCATAATGATCTAATTAAAACTTAACATGTTTTAACTAGAATAGGTAACATGAATGATCAGAAAATACAATATAATTGATAATTTTAGATTTGTTTGCAAAAATTAATATATCTTAATTAAAAAATAACATATTTTAATTAAAAAAAATAATCGACTAATTATTATTATATTATAATAGCAAAGATGGGCAATCTCATATCCTGTCTGTTCGTTGCGAGCTAGTCTATCTAGAAGTATATTGAGCAAACACCTAAAATTTAATGATTTTGCTACTTATATATCGTCCAAGTACATGGTTTAAGTACATAAGTCGGAACCCTCTTGAACATTCTACATTACAAGAAAAAGGGTCATAAACAATTGAAAAAATGATCGCAAATAGTAAATATTTATTAGAAATGATAACAAAAGTGATCCTTGAACGATTGATGGAGTCGATCGTTTAAAATCTGGTTGCTTTTGATCCATCGATCGTAAATAAGGATCATTTTTGACTGACAATATTGGTTCGTTATAAAATTTAAATTTCGTAGTTTTTGGTGTCACATGCTACGGTGGATTGGCACGTTATACCTTTTCCAACCAAAAAATATTTTGGTCATAAATTGTTGATCACAAATGTCGAGTCATTTCTAACCAACATTTAGTCACAAGTCTGTGGTCGCAAATAAGTATTTTGTTTCTAACCAATTATTTGTTGTTAATGGGACACAACATATACATGCCAACACATCAATTAACAAGCAAAGACAATATACCACAACAATTGTCAAACAAATCCAAAATATACATAAAACAAAACTAATATCCGGAAATTATGTGAAAGAAATCGAATAACGATCTTCATATAATCTTGACATGCCAAAAGTACTACAAGTTTACAAATCCAAAGCCAAAAGCACAACAAGTTCACAATTCATGGCAATTAAGTCATACTACAAGTTCATAAATCAATGATTTTAATTAAATTCGATAAAAAGTACACAAATAAGAGTTTTACTTAAAAGCGCATTACATCTCACGATCACCATCATCGCGGGTAAATTCACCACCATCCTCATCATCATCGTCGGAGCCATCATCATCATCATCATCATCATCATCGCTGGAGCCATCATCACCGTCGGACGCATTTCCATAATATCTTCATCCTCATCAGTAAAGTCTTTGTTTGCTTCATCAAAAGCCTATAATTAAATATAAAAAGTTACATTCGATCGTTTTTGTCCTTCCTCATGGTAGCTCATTTCGTCGATCAATTACATTGCGATACAACATCACAATATTAAAGGACATTAAATGCACTTAACAAGTATTTCAAACCGATCTGTTTACAACTAAATTCGGTTGGTTATGTAGGTAAACATTTCCAGATTCAATCATATTCAATCGTTCTTTAAAATGACATGGACTGTCACATGGTTGCTGGACGTAAGATGAGACCTATTGAAGACATATTAATGGTATTTCGAACCGATATAATTATTGATTTTGATTGATTGGAAATGAAAATTATAACCGATCAATTGTCAATCGGTACTTGGTTGGTTTTGATCCTAATTGCGATCAATCTTAATACTTGATTATGATCGATTGAAAATAAGAATTAAAACCAACTAACTTGTGACGATCATATTTGAATCGATCATTAATGATCACCGTTTCTTATAATGTTAATAAGTCTAATACCGAAGATTGAATATAAACTCTTATATGTGAAACATAACTAAATAACAAAAAATATACAAAGATACAATACATGTAAAGCAATCAAAGCTGATAATTAAACTGAAACCGTAACAGCTTTCTTCTAGTTATTATTAATAATAATTAAAAAATAATGAAACATATATGTATTATTAATTTTTAAATATCTAAATAAGCTAAGTCAAAACAAATAAGTAGAAGAAAGAAAAAATTATTTATACAACAAGACTACAAGAGGAGTGATGATGTCATCTTATCTCTGCATGCAACAACATAAAACGTGTCCGGATAATACAGATTCTTATCTTAAATCATAAAACGTGCAATCTTGGAATAGGGACACGTAGCTGTAGGGTTGACTCACCGCCATTTTGCACAAATCTTTAAATACAACCTCCTACAATAATATTAGCTCGTACCTCTATCTCGAAGGTAGAACAAAGTTTAACAGAAAAAAGTCTCAGTACATGGCAGCTGTTGAAGTTCCTATCCTCTCCAGACTCGATCGGCTCGATAACATTGTGAGTATCAATTAATTATTATCTGAATGATTGTGTTTTCTTCATTTTTTTAATTATTATCAAAACTATGTTATGGGCTCATTGTTTGTGCAATTGGGATTTTTTTTTCTACTTATGACGAATAAATACAAAATGTATTTGTAGCTAAAGCAATTGGAGGACATAAGAGGTACGAATAGAAGTCCAAGAAGTTCATGTGTGTCTACACTTTCGAGTGGAACATTAACAAGCGATGGTCAAGCCTCGTTATTGGATCCCTTCTCCCCAAAGAGTATAGAGAAGCACTGTCGTCCCATCGAAGAAGTGATCATGGAGACAGAGCTGAAAGGAACTCTAATAGAGAGGATAGTCCATGTGGAGGATCGTCTCCTCCAAGTAATTATATGATTTATTAGGTCTAATAGAGTAAACACTATGTGTCATGGCTTGATTTTAATATTACTTAGTTTGTGTTTGCAGTTAGAAGATGAAATTGTTGGCGGCTATAAAAAGGAAGGGGAAGGTCACTCGAGTACTCCCACAACTCCAGATAGTAAGAAAGGTTTAAAGAAGAAGAATTTGAAGCAGCTGGTCAAGTCATGTGTCAAAGGGAAAACTAAACATAAAAACAACTAGCTAGTGACTTGTAATATTAAATTGGTCACTGAAGTGGTGACAATATATCACTTTATTCATTGATTTCAACGAGGTCTCATTTGAATCACTTAAGTCATAATAAATATCAAACAGATACCTATAAATATATAATCAAGAATTAAAATAATTTTTTGTTAAGTTCTATACATTTTTATTCAATGCCACCATAACCAAATGAAAAGTCATGGGTTCAAATATTTTAGATAATATATTTAAATTTTTTAAAATATATGTACTATTTATTTTTAATTAAATCAAAGAAAATAACTAGAAAATTAAATATAAATAGTAAATAAATTTTAAATTTTTTAAATATATTATCTAAAATATTAGAATCCATGACTTTTCATTTGGTTATGGTGGGATTGAAGAAAAATGTATAGAACTTAACAAAAAATTATTTTAATTCTTGATTATATATTTATAGGTATCTGTTTGATATTTATTATGACTTAAGTGATTCAAATGAGACTCCGTTGAAATCACTGAGTAAAGTGATATATGGCCACCACTTCAGTGACCAATTTGAAATTTAACCCTTTTTACTGGTCATGTTTGTTTTTACCTTTAGGTAGTATAATATTATCATAAGTTGTGGATATGTGATTTCCTCTGCTCATTTTCAAGAGCTGCTTCTGTATTCTAATGATTACTACTTTGAAAGATAATCCCTTCCTCCCATCCATTTTTTAACATTTTAAACTTAAGATTTCGAAATATCTAGTTTTTAACATTTCTAACTTAACATTTGGAAATCCATTTCTAAGTGGGTGATGGTCCAAAATAATCAAAAATAAATACTGTTTGCCCAAAATACCGATGGGACACGGTAGATCGTGTACCGTGATAGGGGGTGTGTTGCGGAACACGATCTTCCGTAATAGGGCATGATACGGATCTGCGTCTTCCGTGTTATGCATGATACGCTGTACCGTGTTCCGTGACAGTGTTGCGCACCCACCTAACACGGAACACCCTCCACCGTATCATGCATAACACGGTAGACGCAGCTCCATATCTACGTAATACGGAGGACGATGCTCCGCATCATGCTAACACGGAGGACGATTCTCCGTATCCCGTCGGTATTTCAGACACTTTTTTTCAAAAACAGTATTTTGGGCAAACACTTGTGAAAAATAAGCATTTTGGGCATTTTCTCTTTCTAAATTAACATTTCGAAATAAGGATTTGGTACGCATTTTAGAATTTTAATAAAATATAGTTTCATTTAATATTTTAAATTTAAGTTACTTTTTTTTTTGGAATAAAATATTTAATATTTAAATTTTTATTATAATAAAACTAAAAAATATAAATTATAAAATTATTTTTCATATAAATCTTAAAATGTATATTTAACATGGAATGGACGGAAACGAATATTTAACATTTTACTAGTGATTGAGTTGCCAACGAAATGGTACCATATGATATATCTATCCCATGGATGTAATCAGAGGCTTGTGAGAGCACGTGCTTCCAAGAAAAATTTTTGAATAAATTTTTTGTTCGTTGTTTATTCTATAAATGTGTATAATGTGTATGTTACAAGGATCTAAGTAGAGATTTACGAGAACAAATGTTTTGAAAATTTTGAATAATTTTTTGTTAATTACTTATCTATATATATATATATATATATATATATATATTTATTTATGTAGAAAAAAGTATCCTAAAATTAAGTTTATAATATTTTTCTTCAAATTTCATTAAAAATAATATGTAAATAAATTTAATTATTTATATGTATTGTATTATATAATTAATTTTTTATATTCCTAATATACAATCAGCGCAATAATATAATATAAGTAAATATTAAATATTTATTTATATCATATTATTACTTTGATAATATATTAGAAAAGTGGAGAATAAATTATACTCGTTCCATTTCTTTTTAAGTATCGTTTTTATTGAGACATGCATGTTTATAGATGATGATAACAAATACCACAAGGCAGAAAATGAATCAGGGAATCGAAGCTGACAAATAAATCAGGAAGCTAACTGAAATGTATCTTGAGAATGGAACTCTCAAATAGTTAGAAAGTATTTCGTTCGAGGACCGTTGGTCAAAGAAAAGGGTAAGAAAATGAGATGCTAAGATCAAGTATTAGTAATCAGTAATCAGAAGAGAGTTTGCTGTAACCATGCAAGTAATTTCGAGAAGTCAAGAAAAGAAGAGTTCGAGAAATCATTCGAGAACTCTACAAAAATGGTCGTTAGAGAAGTCCCAGTTCGAGAAGTCATACTGTTACTCTATTCGAGAAGTTTGCAACATAGACTACTCGAGAAGTCTACAAAATAGTCTATTCGAGAAGTCATTCAAGAACTCAACAAAAGGGACCATTCGAGAAGTCAACTTCGAGAATTCAAGATTAATTAGTTCGAGAACTCAGCCTGGATTCTTAGAAATACTAGAGTTCTCTAGTGGAACATATCAAATGAAGATTAAACCCAGAATTGCTTTGCAACCCATGACTTATAGACAGTGATCAATTACACAGAGGATGTGTTACGAGTATGGTGTCAAATTGTAAATATTTGAAAGCTCAAATTATTCCAAATGAAAGGTGAAATCAGTCACTGTTTATCCGACTTCAAGGGCAACAATAAAAGTAGAAACAACCTCCAACATGATTACACTACTACTGAAGAATTTAAAGGATATCTTGATAAATGCATAAGGATCAGTTTTATCTGGGAAGTTGAAGCACAGCTCAATAAGCAGAAAAGCTTATTGACTTTCGAAAAGATTATCTTTTTGGTTAAAGCTACTTTTCAGAGATAAAGATACAAAGCAAAAAGATCTTTTGGCATAAAGCATCGCGAAAGCTTGGAAGCTAAGTCAATTCAAGAACTTAGTAATTTATGAAGAAAGAAACATATACTGACTTGAAGCATGCTGGGATTGTCCAAATCAAGGAAAGAAGATCTTCAAGACATTTCCAGAAATGGCTACCACTTCAAGCATGTGTGTGTGACAAGTTATACAAAAAATGTATCATTACATTTTACGTAGCTTACTTGTCTTCATATAGTTTAAATAAGCTGTATGAGCAGCATAGTTTTAGAAGAGAAGAAAACACAGAGCATAACGTATATTGCATTAAGTTTTCTTGTAAATACTAAGAATTTTTGTAACCCGCAGCTGTGTATTTCTACACAGAGTATTTTCTTCAAATACAACCATCAGGTGGACCAAATAAACCCACTTGAGATTTTTTTTATCTTGTGTTGCATTTGTCTTAGATAATTTGTTTACTTTCTTTACTCTCTGTTCTTATAACATTCTGTTCTAAGACCTCACCAATTCGAAAGAATTTAGTCAAGATTGCATTCAACCCCCTTCTACAATCTCGTGGTGTATAACTGGGAAATAACAGTTTTTGACTAGATTTAAATTTCAATTTAAGTGTCGTTTTTACATTTTCAAGACAAACAATTTTTTTTCCCACCTAAATACCCTTGATTACAACTATAATATTAAGTGTAGTCCTTTTCCAAATATTAGTATTAAATAGGGGTAGGTGAAGGATAAAATTGGAAAATAAAATTACATTAATGATTAAAAAATCTAATAAATAATATTCTTAATAAGTGTGTGTTGTGGAATAAAAACTAGGTTATTAGATTACGACTAGGGTTCGTGCGTATTTAATGTTAGGGTTGGTGAGTTTCGAGCTTTAATTGCTGCGCTTGTGTTTCGTGACTTAATTCGGGTCCTCACACGATGCCTACGTATCTTAGAGTTGAGAATCAAACTAAGACGTAGTTCTGAAAATGAGGGGTCAGACCCTTGCCTACGTATCTCAAATTTGAGAATCAAACTAAGACGTAGTTCGGAGAATGAGGGGTCAGACCCTTTATATATGTCCTTTATACAGGCTTTGGGAGCCTAAGATTTAGAGTAGGGTTGGGAGACTTGGTGGGCAAGTCACCTCTTTGAGGAAGGTTCTAGACTCCTATCTTGTAAGATTCTGTTTCCTTGTACGTTGGTGTACCTTGGAGGCTACTCCTTGTAGATGTAATATCCACATTTGACTCTTATTTCACAGTTGTTAATTGGCCCTCCATATTAATTACGAAATTAATATTTAGTTAGGGTTTTGGGCCTCTTTAATGGGATTCATGTTTGGACCAAACTAGGTCTAATCAATGCATCATAATTATATCTTTAAAGCTTATTTTTAACCCATATCAGTGTGCATGGTCACGCTTAAAAAAATGGAAGGAGTATAATACAATACACTCAACTCAAATCATTTAGTAACTATTAAGGTCTTCCTTATATCTTAGGGTCTTTAAATATTCTTCTATAAAAGGTTTATAAAATTATGTCTCATTATTATTTGTATTATATATAGTTTAGAAATAAGGTAGAAGGTCAATAAATAACATTCTTATACAACGTTTGCTCAAAACGACATTTGTCGGAAAAGTTACTTACATAATCTATTGTAATCGTATTTTTTTTATGTGTAGACTAATATATGTATTGTAAGTATGTGTAATCTCCTTCCAGGCATTCAAAAGTTACGTGGAGACTAATATATATATTGTAACTTGTAAGTATGTGTAATCCCCTTCCAGGCATTCAAAAATTACGTATTCAATGTTACATATGCATTCTTTACCTGCGTGACTGTCATAAATGTATTATTAAAATACATATGCATCCATATTATCCATTTAAAATCTCACTTTTATTGCCTCTACTTCGCATCTATATTTCTCCTTCATCTTTATTAACACATATCACATTACACACATCATATACATAGGTGTAACATCAGATTAATGTTAATTTTAAAAAAGTTGTTCAATCATAAGAACTCAATCACCTTTTAAGAAAAGATCGATGGATCTTCATCAAATTTCGAGAAAACATTGGATGAAACTAAGGTGACGATCAAATTGATCCGAGAGGGAGACAGAGTCGTTACTCTGTTGTGTGGGTAGGTGGTGAGATGACGATCAAATTGGTCGATAACATAAATTGGTCGATAACAGACTTATTTGTAATGTGTGTTTGTCAATGGAATTTGGAGAATTAGTCAACCTGGATAATGAGAGGGGTATAAGATAAAGCAAAACAAATTCAATTCATGAGGGGTTCTTTAGTACTTAGGGGTGTTCACGGTTTGGTTTGGTCCGGATTCTTGTTTTTTTCGAACCAAACCAATATAAACGGTTTTTCAAAAATCAAAACCAAACCAGACCACTTAGATGCCAAGTCCAAACCAAACCGGATCATAGAAGAACGGATTGGTGCGGTTTCAAACCACGGTTTGAACTTTATAGAATATTATTTTTTTAATTTTTGTTAAACTTAAAATGAAATTCTAATTTAAATAAATATAAAGTAAAATTTAATACACATTAATATTATACACTACATATATGTATTATAATATTTGTTTATCAATGTTTAGTCTACTATTTACGTATTACGTTTATATAATTCAATTGAATTTATATAAATAGTAAACAAATTAATTTAGTGTAGAACTACAACATATTGACAATTAACTCAATATTATATTTATTAAGTAATTTAATCCTTTTATTATATATACGTATACACATTACACACTAGAAATTATAATTTTAACTTATAACTATCTACAAGAATTTTTAGCGTATTATTATATAACGGTCCGGTTTGGTTTAATCGGTTTTAAAATATTGAAAACCATAACCAAACCATTTATGTATAAACGGTCCGGTTAACCGAACCAATAATAACGGTTTTTACGGTTTCGGTTTTTGTTGGTTCGGATTGTTGTGGTCCGGTCCGGATTCACGGTTTAACGGATTGTTTGAACACCCCTAGTACGTATGCGCATGTAATGGAATGCGAGTACTTTCACTAAAAAAATGTTAATTTAGAACACAACATAGTCAAATATCAATTATCCTTTATTATAATACCTGAGTCTACCCAGGAATACAAGTTAGATGTAGTTAACCAATCAGAAAACTATGAATTATTTTAGGACCAATCAGTGATCATTCCTAAATTTTAGACCAATCATATTATATTAAAAGTTTTCCTTATTTACCAATTTCATCCTATTAAACTAACCATGGTTAGTTAACAATTCTAATTTAAATATAGCAAGAACTTAATTTACAATATCCATATATTATATATTTTTTTAATTTCAAAAAATATTTATAATAAATTAATTTGATACGTCAATCCTCACCAGTCACCAAAAGCCAAAGTAAGGATATTTTTGTCAACTACTTCCTCCAACAATAATATTAAATTATTCGTACACGAGTGGGGAATTTTTTTTAAATATATAATGATAATTCAATAATTAAAATATGAAATCAATACAATAATAATACTAATTCACGTTTTTTCATACCCTAGCAGATCTAAAACTCAATTTGTACAACTTCAAGAAAAACAAATATTACCATAATTATTAATTTTGATGATCACAAATTTTCTCTTCTCAATTTTAGGAATAATGAGAGTTCATTCCTAAATTTTAGAACAATCATATTATATTAAAAATTTTACTTATTTACCATTCTCATCCCATTATACTACCCATGATTAGTTAACAATTCTAATTTAAATATAGTAATGACTTGATTTAACATATCCATATTTTACATATTTCTTTAATGTCAAAAAATATTAATAATAAATTAATATTTTAAATTAAAATCAATTAGGATTATAAAAATATATAATATTAAGCGATTTTTGCAATATGAATTTTTCACTCTTTTAATTTACAATTAATCATAATTGCATTATTATATATTAAAAATAATTTTCATAAAAA
Organism: Saposhnikovia divaricata; assembly: GCA_036435485.1. Taxonomy (NCBI): domain Eukaryota; kingdom Viridiplantae; phylum Streptophyta; class Magnoliopsida; order Apiales; family Apiaceae; genus Saposhnikovia; species Saposhnikovia divaricata. The sequence goes on from CM071601.1 coordinate 43,412,092, forward strand.
TATATAAGAGCCAATTAGAATTTACCAGTAAAATTAAATTAATTATAAAATCAATCACAACTATATTATTATATATTAACACATCTGTTCTTTGCGCCACTCCCTACGTACGAAGCCATTTTTCAAAATTGCGTATTTATTAATTATTTTTAATACAAATATATTATTTTAATGCATGGGTCTATTTATCTATATTATAAAATATAATATTTTTATATCTCAAACACTCGATCTACAATCATAAGGTGCAAACACATTTGAATAAATCTACTCTTATTCAATTAAATATTTTAAAAATTTAAAACTAGTTACTACACTATTCTAAACACACCTTCAAAATTTAAGTTATATAAACTTTTAAATTAATCGGTTATAAAAAAAGCTAAATTCAACCAATTAAAATATTAAAAAATGAATTTTAAACCAATGATCATTTACATTTTACTTATCGGTATTTTTTATTTATGCAAAAATTAATGGGACGAATAAATTTACTTGACGATATATTTGAATTATTCAAGATACAAAATAGACTTTCAAATAGTATTAGACATTATTTGGTGTATAAATTATCAATCCAAAAAATAAAATTCACTACATAATCAATTATTGTTAGTGAATATTTTCATAGAAAATTGGTCAACTCAGCGCAAAAAATCTAATAAATCACTATTTTTTTGATAAGTAATTAATTTATCAACAAAAGGGCATATGTCATCGACACAAATAATCATTCAATTTTTCTTCTAAATCACTATTTTTTATAGGTAAATAATTTATTAGTAAAAAATCATACATCTTCAAACACATATTAAAATAGATCATATCAAGGTAACAAGATTTCCTTAATCCAAACTACAATTGTTGATCAGATCTTAAATTGTGGTACATCACTCGCTTATATCACTGAAATATATAGTCTTTCTAACGAAATAATCCAACAATTTATTTTAATTGTGAGGGAAATACATATGTGATTCGTGAGAACGTATTCTCTTCTCAATTTTACACACACAAAACACACACACAAACACAACAATTATATAGTTAGATGTAGTTAACCAATCTGAAAACTATAAATTATTTTAGGAAAAATCAGAGTTCATTCCTAAATTTTAGAATAATCATATTATATTAAAAATTTTCCTTATTTACCATTCTCATCTTATTATACTACCCATGATTAGTTAATAATTCTAATTTAAATGTAGTAATGACTTGATTTAACATATCCATATTTTACATATTTTTTTAATGTTAAAAAATATTAATAATGAATTAATATTTTAAATTAAAATCAATTAGGATTATAAAAATATATAATATTAAGCGATTTTTGCAATATGAATTTTTCACTCATTTGATTTACAATTAATCATAATTGCATTATTATATATTACGAAGTAATTTTCATAAAAATATATAAGAGCCCCTTAGCCGGCCGAATTCACGAGCCCAGATCGGTGAGTGTTACCACTTCCTCGACTTCGACTTCCAAGATCAAGGAAGAAGGTGAGATGGGGTCATCCAGTGAAGAAGAAGTCCCTGTTCAGGTTGCTCCTCCCAAAACCAAGAAACGGTTGGTGAAGACTGCTTCTGTCAAGAAGTGATTATCTTTTGAGCCTTGCTTGGCTTATGTTTGCCTCATGTGGCTCTTATTCAGTTCTCGTTTTATCCTGACTTTGCTCATGGTCCTTAACGGACTTATATTTTTATTCGGTGTTGTGTGTAACTTATAACTCTGTCCCCTAGGGGTATATTATCTACATGCTTGTTTCCTTTAATTCATACGTTCTTTTTTTTAGGGTACTTGGTCATCCTAGACTTACACACATCAGGTGTTTGGTACATCATTAAAATCATAGAAATGTAGAATGGAAAACAAACTTGTATTAATAACGTGAAATGAGCTCTGCCCTTACATAAGATTATAAGTTCTACTATGAGCAACATGCTCTGCAATGGTTTTATATAAACCTTATTTCTATTTCTATTAGATAGGCAAAAAGCTAAGTCCTTACTAGGAGAGCTTAAACATAATAAATCTTGAGATTCGAGGCGTGACAAGTACGAGGCACCTCGCTTCCATCCAAGGTTTCCAACTTGTAAGAACCTCTTCCCAACGTTTTGCTGACTCTATACGGCCCTTCCCAGTTAGGGGCTAACTTGCCTGTCTGTCCAATTCCAGATGCTTCTATCTTCCTTAAAACCAAGTCACCTTGTTTAAAAATCCTTTCTTTAACCCTATGGTTGTAATAAAAAGATGCCCTCTTCTGGTGCTCTACATTGCGGGCATTCGCTTCGTCCCCGACTTCATCAATTAAATCAAGGGCAAACCTCATGCCTTCCTCATTGGTTTCCTGCTCATACGCTTCAACCCTTGGATACCCATGAGAGATCTCCACGGGCACTACTGCCTCTGCTCCATAGGCTAGCAAAAATGGGGTAGCTCATGTTGTCACTTTACAGGTGGTACGATATGCCCACAGAATAGGCAGCAGCTCATCCACCCACGTGTTTCTTGAACGTTCGACCCTTTTCTTAAGTCCATCAAGGATAATCCGATTCGCTACCTCAGCTTGCCCATTAGCCTGAGGGTGAGCTACTGAAGTGAAGCGAAGTTCGATGGCGTTCTCTTCACAATACTTCTTAAACTCCTCATTGTTGAATTGGCACCCATTATTCGTCACAAGGATTCGTGGGATACCGTATCTGCAAATCACGTTCTCCTAGAAGAACTGGGCAACTTGTTGGGTGGTTATCTTAGCTAACGGCTTAGCTTCAATCCACTTGGTAAAATAGTCGATGGCCACTATCAAGAACTTCCTTTGTGCTGAAGCTACAGGGAAAGGACCTAGAATGTCCATCCCCCACATGGCAAACGGAATAGGAGAGTTAATTGAAGTTAACATCTCTGGCGGCTGCCTAACAATCGGAGCATGTTTCTGACACCTGTCACACTTCTTGACATAACTTTGGGCATCTGCCAACATCTGTGGCCAATAAAATCCCAAACGGGTGATCTTATGGGCTAGGGCTCTGCCCCCCAAGTGTTGCCCACAGATCCCTTCATGAACTTCCTTTAATGCTTCTTCTGCCTCTTGGGGCCTCAAACACTTCAAGTATGGGATAACAAAAGACCTCTTGTAAAGGATGCCTTCAATCAAGGCATATCTCAATGCTCTCACTGATAGTTTCCACGCCTCCGAGGCGTCTTCGGGAAGCCATCCCGTTTCCAAATGTGCCTTGATAGGATCTATCCAACAACTTCCTATATCAATGGGTGCCACCAATTTCGAATTGATGGAAGGGGCCTTCAAGACCTGGAAGTAAACACTCCCTGCATAATTCTCTATCTCAGAAGAGACGAACTTCGATAGGTATTTTGCTTCGAACTCACCATTCACCTGGGATACTACGAGACTCGAATCTCCACAAACTTTAAGGTTCTTGACTCTCAATATTCTGGCCAAGCCTAATCCGGCTATCAAGGCTTCATATTCAGCTTCGTTGTTGGTTGTTGGAAAGTCCAACTTCAAAGCATATTCTACTAAAAACCCATCGGGGCTTTGCAAGACCAGGCCTGCACCACTAGACTTTGTTTTTGATGCCCCATCAAAATAGAGCACCCAATATTCCTTCTGATCAGGTACAAGCTCCTCAACTTTACCTTCACCTTCTTGGCTTAACACTATCTCCTGCCCCCCGACTTCTTGGTTGTCGATGGTACATTCAACCACGAAGTCAGCTAATGCCTGAGCCTTGATGGCCGTTCGAGGCTTATATGTGATATCAAACTCCCCGAGTTCGATCGCCCATTTAATCAGCCTTCCACTAGCCTTGGGGCTATGCAATATACTTCTTAACTGTTGATCCGTTAGGACTTCAATCTTGTGTGCCTGGAAGTAAGGTCGTAGCTTCCTTGAAGCTGTTACTAGCGCCAAAGCAAACTTCTCAATGGGTGAGTAATTCAACTCAGCTCCGTGCAATACCTTGCTCATGTAGTAGATAGGCTTCTGAATCTTGTTTTCCTCTCGAATGAGAACGGCACTCAATGCTTGTTCGGATATCGCTAGGTATAAATATAGGGTCTCTCCAGGACTAGGTTTGGCCAACAACGGGGCCTCAACCATGTACTTTTTCAGCTGTTCAAAAGCCTCTTGGCTTTCTGAAGTCCATTCAAAATTCTTCACTTTCTTCAAAGCCTGAAAGAAGGGCAAACATTTGTCGCCAGACCTTGAGATGAATCTTCCCAATGCAGCTATCCTACCAGTCAACTTCTGCACGTCCCTCACAGAACGGGGTGGTTCCATGTCGAGGATCGCCTTAATCTTATCCGGGTTGGCTTCAATGCCACGTTTTGAAACCATCAAACCTAAAAACTTCCCTGATCCAACGCCAAAAGCACACTTGGCCGGATTTAACATCATCTTATGGTGCCTCAGCACTTCAAAAGCCTCTCTGAGGTGTTCAACATGGTCTGCTGTAAACAAGCTTTTGACCAACATATCATCAACGTAGACCTCCATGGTTTTCCCAATCAGATGGGCAAATATCTTATTTACCAGTCGTTGATAAGTAGCTCCTGCATTCTTTAGTCCAAAAGCCATGACAAGGTAACAAAAAACACCAAAGTCAGTTATGAAAGATACCTTCGGGATGTCATCTTTGTGCATCGTAATCTGGTTGTAGCCGCTGAATCCATCCATGAAACTCAACATTTCGTGCCCTGCCGTGGCATCTATTAGTGTGTCAATCCTTGGTAAAGGGAAGCAATCCTTAGGGCATGCGTCATTCAAATCGGTGAAGTCTATACACATCCTCCACTTTCCGTTGGCTTTTTTGACCATCACAGGGTTAGCCAACCATTCAGGGAACTGAATCTCCTCAATAAAACCAGCTTCCAAGAGCTTGTCCACCTCTTGCTTAATGGCCTCTTGTCTTTCCGGAGCAAAGTTCCTCTTCATCTGTTTTATTGCCTTCCGCTTGAGGTCGACATTCAACCTGTGAGTTATGAGTTGGGGGTCTATCCCTGGCATATCAGTTGCCGTCCAAGTGAACACATCTCTATTTTCTTGTAGGAATTCTACCAACTTGCCCTTCAAGGGTTCTTTTAAAGACGCTCCAACATACGTAACTTTTTCAGGGTCTCGGGAATCCAAAGGTATAAGAAGCAAATCTTCTGCCGGCTTCCCGCGGTGTTCATCATCCCCTCGGACATCCATGTCTTCTATCGGGAGGACCTGCCCCCCTACTCCATCAGCTCTTAATGCGGCCACATAACAACTTCTGGCCATCTTCTGATCACCCTTCTGTTCTCCAACGCCATTCCTAGTTGGAAACTTAACTTTCATGTGGTAGCTTGAGGCAACAGCCTTAAACACGTGAAGTCCAGTCCTTCCGAGGATCGTATTATACGTGGAAGCTACTTTGATTACCAGGAAATTTAACATCTGAGTGGCTTCCTTGGGCTCTTGTCCAATAGTAACCAGTAGCTGGATGGTTCCTTCAACATTGGATTCGACTCCATTGAACCCATATATAGGCATATTGTTAGGAGTCAACTGCGAGTCATTGTATCCCATCTTCACAAATGCATCATGAAACAAAATATCGACAGAAGCACCATTGTCTATCAAGACTCGCTTCACCTCTGAATTTCCAATTACTAGAGTTATGACCAACGGGTCGTCATGGGGGAACTTCACCCCTTCCAAGTCTGAATCATCAAAACCAATCACTACTTCAGTCTTTGCACGTTTTGGGGCCTCTCCCACGATGTGCATCACTTCCCTGACATATGCCTTTCGAGAGTTCCTTGTTGTGCCAGCTGCAATCGGGCCTCCCCAAATCATGTTAATAACTGGCCCTCGTGGCTGGGGGTTACGATCACGATCGTTATCCCTTCTATCATTATCCTTTCTATCATAGTCTCTCCTTTGATTTCCACGATCTTCGCCTTTCGTGAACCTGCTCAACTTTCCTTTTCGGATCAAGAATTCGATCTCGTCCTTGAGTTGCCTGCAATCATCGGTGTCGTGTCCTATATCCTTGTGGAACCTATAGTATTGATCCTTGTTTCTCTTTGCGGGATCACCCCTGAGTGGCTTCGGCCATCGGAAATCCTTGTCTTTCTCAATATCCATCAGGATTTGACTCCTAGGGGCATTCAACCTCGCGTATTCAGAGAACCTTGGCCCCAAATTTTTCTTAGGGGCAGAGTCGAAGTCCTTGCTAGTCCGGGGATATTTGTCCCTAGCATCGTACTCCTGCTCTTGCTTCCGCTTCCGGGAATTTCCGTTTCCTCCATTCGTTGTAGGGGCTTTTGCCTTCCTCATGCTCTCTTATGCTTTTATGTATTTACTCGCCCTTCTTTGGAGCTCAGTCATGCTCTCAGGGGGATGTTTTGCCAACGACATCTGGAAGTAGGTGTTCGTTGTTCCATTCTCCAGGCTATCATAGCTACCTTGTTCTCCAGGTCTGGGACGTTCAATGTCTCCTTGGTGAAACGCTTGAGATAATTCCTCAGGTTCTCATTCTTCCCTTGTTTCACTTGCATGAGAGATGCAGAGCTTTTTTCATGGACTTTTCCACTAACAAACTGATTGATGAAAGTAGTGCTCAATTCCTTGAAGGAGCCAATTGAGTTTGCGGGTAACCGGCTATACCATCTTTGAGCCATGCCTGCCAGGGTTTGAGGGAACGCCCTACACTTAAGAGCGTCGCTGGCGGGTTGTAACAACAGCGCGTTTGAGAACGTCCTGACATGATTCGAGGGATCACCCGTTCCATCGTATGGTTTTATCGTGGGCATCTTAAATTTTCGGGAAACACGAGCGTTCATCACCTCCTCAGTGAACGGGGGTGTGGGATCGTCAGGGTCTCCGAGTGGCATCAGGTCTTTGGGATCACCCCTGGGGGTTTCCACCCTTGTAGCTCCTCCAGTTGGGGCATCAGCCCTTCTTTGTCTCCTTGAAGATCTTTCCAAATCAATGAAGGGAATCTCCCTCGAAGTTGGAGGGGGCCTATTCTGATTCTCTCTTGCTTGCTCCCTGGCTATGTCGTCCTTCAGCCTTTGGATCTCGGCCTCATGAGCCTTGATCCTCTCAGCAGCTATTTGAGGAGGTCCATCATGGATTCTTCGAGTCCTTCCCATAGGCTCCTTGCTTGCACGTCGCCTCCTCGGGGCTTCATCACGATCGTCGTCCTCAGATGAGGAATCATCAGTGTAAGGTCCGAAGTAATCATAATACCCTTGCTCAGGAGGGGCTAAACCCCTAACATAGGGAGACTGATACGACTCAGGTATCTGTAGAGCGTGACCACTTGGTCCAGGATCCCTACGATTTGGAGGGTAGTTAGGCAATCCGTATAACGGATCGGTGCTCACGGGGAGTGTAGTGGTGGAGATCTGAACTCCTGAGAGTGGGGGACGGCTATTTAATGGTGAGACCACCATCTGAAGCTGATTGGTCTCCCGTCCCGGATGGACGTCCACTGGTAAGGTTCTCTCAACATGGAGATTCGTCCCTATGGGTTGAGAAACTTGAGGCTGAGTGGTTGTCTCTGTTAATGGGGGTACATACCCTTGCTCCGTAACAACGGGTGGAGCGGTGGAGATGGCTGGTGGATCAGAAGTAACCATGGTTGTCGTTCTTCGTGTGTTAACCATGGTTGATGTTGTGTTCCCACAGACGGCGCCAAATGTTGTGGAACAAAAAGTAGGGTTATCGAATTGCGGCTAGGGTTCGTGAGCTTCGTGCTTTAATGGCTGCGCTTGTGTTACCGTGACCTAATTCGGGTCTTCACAAGATGCCTACGTATCTCAAAGTTGAGAATCAAGCCAAAAAACGTAGTTCTGAGATGAGGGGTCTGGCCCTTTATATAGGCTGTAGGAGCCTTAGAATCGTAATAGGGTTTGGAGACTTGGTGGACAAGTCACCGTTTTTGAGGAAGGTTCTGGCTCCTTCCTTATAGGAATTAGTTTCCATGTCAAATTAGGTACCTTGGAGGCTACACAATATCCCTGGGATATTCTAGAACGTTCCTGGTTTCTAGAACGTTCCTGTTTTGTGGACCAGGCCCGTGTTATAAACAAGCTTATACCGGGCGTCCCCGGTTTGGGCTGTTCTTTTGGGCTTAATCACTAACCACGAATTTAATGCCCAACTAGGGTTTCGGGCCTTATTTATGAGCCAATAAGTACTATATTAATTATGTCTTTAGGGATTATTTTTCACCCATATCAATTTCCAACTCAGACTCAAATATATAATGCTATATCTGTTTATTCTGAGAATTGAAAGAATCCTACCCCATCTTGTGTGAAGCCCCCCGTGGCCTTAGGAACTGACTATGAATCTGAAATCACAACAGGTTCTAACCTTAGTCATAGAGCCAAACACTTCTCAAACAGAACAGTCATTAAATATCTTATCCAACCAATTGGTTTGAAGTTTTGTTGAGAATGAGGGAGATAGTACCTAGCAACACCACGTAAGGATGGAAATGATAAAATATACAGCAATGTCTCTCAGAAAGTAGAGGAGTATGTAAACTTATGATAACTGTACAGCCCATCTATATTCTCTCAAAAGAATATAGAGTTGAAAGATCATCGTCACTACCTTTGAATAAAATATTCTTAATGCATATGTGAATTTTCACACACAAAGGAAGAGTTGACGTAAATCAATTGTTGTTAGACCATATCAAGGTCACTGTCAACCGATTCTCTTCACAGGTTCAAGGGGACTGAGAATTCTTTCTACATTAAGAATCCTAGTTAACCCTACCAGAATTCAATCCTGGTATCGGTAAAGGATGGATTAGTCTTAGGACTAGTCGACAACTTGTCTATGACAAGGACTTTGCATTGTAGGTACATCAGGATGTTGGAGCTTTGAGTGAAGTGACACACTGTGAGCCTGAGTGAAAACATCTAGAGTGATGAGTGGAGAAAAACACTTGTGAGATACACCAAAACACTATCACACACCTGCACTGTGAGGAAAACTTGTTTCTTTTACTTATCTCTGGTTATGTATGGTTATTGGCAACTCTCGTTGGATTCTCATTTGAACCTGATCTTGCTACATGTAATTTGGGGATAGATCTGACAAAATGCAACTTACTAAATGATCTTGATACATGGTGAAGGATTCCTCAACTAAGGGGGAGATATAGTAAGGGGGAGAAATTCCTAAGGAGAAAAAGATGGTTTGAATGGTCAGTATCTATCTCATCTCATGGAGAAAGGGGGAGCAGTCTCGCAGGAGCTCAGGGGGTGAAGTACGGCATTCGAATGATCTTTGGAAACAGTGAGCCCAGTGTGAGGAGTATTTTGTAAGGGGGAGAAGTCAAAGATAAGTGGTAATGAAAAGGAACAAGTGGTTACAATGAGAAATCTGGAAATGCTATACTTGATCCAGTACAATTGGTTACTTATGGTAAGAATTATTTACAAGTCAAAGAGCATATACTTTTTCTTGGAGTTAGTTGAGTTATCCTCCAACAATCCTCTTTCTATTGAAATTTGTTTGTTAGGCATAACAATCAAATATGAGGAGATTGTTGGACATGGGGAGATTGTTGGACATAGAATAATATCTAGATGATAACTCAACAATAGAACAGACTTGCAAATAATACTACGTTCACAAGAATCTATCCTATATGAAGATTTGGTATACAGGGATCGTGAAATTTGAAGAACATGCACCGACAAAGATCAAGTCGCTGAAAGAAGTTCATTAACATGATCAAGCCTCAGTGATAGGAGAAGATGTACATATGAATCAGTTGAAGGGCCAAAAGATTCCATGTATTTATATTATTTGAAGATACTGCTGCAGGCTAATCAATTGGAATGTAACGAAGGTGTGAAGATCAAGATCAGTGCTAGTCACTTGTGAACCAGACCAGTGCACTAAGTGTCAGCACATACGAGAAGTATCAACACATTAATTCACAGAAAGAATTGCCAAATACTATTGACGATTAAGGACAAACATAATATCTCAAGCAGAATATTTGAAACAGAAGAGAGAAGCCCAAAAGAAGCAGCCAAAAATAGTAATACTATGCAAAGTTACTATGCACGATTACTATGCAAGATTACTATGCATGGTTACTATGCAAGATTACTATGCGCAGTTACTATACAGGTACTGTGCAAATAGTGATACTGTGTGATTACTGTGCAAATAGTAGTTACTGTGCAAATGGCGGTTACTGTGCAAATGACGGCTACTGTGCAAATGGCGGCTACTATGCAAATAGTGGATGGTGGGGCCTACGGGGGTTGTTGGAATAGTACATCATAATAACTTTCTAAAACCTATAAATAGGCTTGTTGTATTTCATTTCAAAACACACCTCAACACACAACTCTCTCTTCTCTCTCTTATATCTTCTTTGTGTCAGCTGCTAGACAGTCCATCTAGTCGGGAAGCCGGCTTAGCTCGCTTTCAGGAAGTGTCGGGTAGAAGGTCCTCGTGCCTAAACTATCCTTAGGAGTGTTCTGGTTTTGAAGCTAATCCATTAGATTAGAAGTTGTAACACCCCTCGGTTTTTTATCAATTCAAAGATATTTTCCCGAATTGATTGTGTTATTTCGATTGAGTTGTTGACCTTATTTTTCATTTCAAAAATCCAAATATTTCGAAATAACGTATTCAACCCCCCCTTCTACGTTATTCTGGACCTAACATTTATCAATAAAAAATTACACATCTCCAAACACATATTAAAATAGATCATATCAAGGTAACAAGGTTTCCTTAATCCAAACTAAAATTGTTGATCAGATCTTAAAGGTACATCACTCGCTTATATCACTGAAATATATAGTCTTTCTATCGAAATAATCCAACAATTTATTCTAATCGTGAGGGAAATACATATATGATTTGTTAGGACGTATTCGAACAACTAACCATAATTGCGATTCTGTATTATCCAAATGAACCAATATAACAAAATCATGTAGATCTAAGATCTCGGATGCCAAAATAAAGGAACTACTCGCAAAAGAAAAAGAACAAAACCCAATATATGGATAGACAAAATCCACTAACGGGATACTAGACTCTCAATAAAGAGATGTATTTATTGAAAAACAAAGTAAAATCAAGAAAAATAAACGGGAGTTAAAATTCACATGGAGAAAGTACAAAATCCAATATATCATTAGATAAAACCCACCAACGTGGTACTAGACTCTCAATAAAGAGAGATATTTATTGAAAAGCAAAGAAAAATAAAGGAAAACAATAAAAATGGGCTTATCATCAACCAAAACGCAGATGTTAACCCCTAAACTTTAGTTTAATATTTTTTATGAGAGAAGAAGAGAGAGAAACGACTATAGCAATCGTTTAAAAATCAATATTATTGATAACTAAATAGGTCGATACATATAAATTTATATATTGTTTCTAATAAAAGTGCCCATTTAATTTTGTATTCTTGAATTCAAATAATTGTATTCAATTCTTATATCCTAATCTAAGAGCAGACATATTGAATTTACTTGGTTGGTTAATAATATTTATTTTCAACATCAACAAAACCTTGAAAAAAGGTAAAATTTTTAATAACTTGGTAGATAGATTTTAATCAAACAGAGATATTAATTAACAATAAACAATTTTTTTTAAAAAAAGAGGGCTTCATTTTGATGTATGCTACTTTTACTTTTATTTTGTAGCATCTCAATGTTATTTTCAATGATATAGTATCATACTTAGATAACTTGAGCAGAGAGTAACATTACATGTAATTGTCATATTTTTTCTTTTCGCATATTATTTTCGTTTCGTGTACAAAAAAAAATTGCGTAGTTTAGTACTCCATCCATCCTATTGAATTCTTAACATTTGAGATATAAGACTGGGTACGCATTTTAAGGTGTATGTAAAGTATAATTCCATAACTTATTTTTAAAAAAAAATAAAAGTTCTAACATTAAATTTTTATTCAAAAGAAAAAAATAATTTAAAATAATTAATGAAACTATACATTATAGAAATCTTAAAATCTGTGCCGAACCCTCTGTCCCAAATGTTAGGAATTCAAATGGACGGAAGGAGTAGCATTTTGTGTTCGAATCATGGGTACATAAAGAATTTCATGTCATTTTTATGCAAGACCCAAAGACACATGTCATGAATGTAAACAACACATACGATATCCAGATCTACGTAAGTGCTTTATTTTAATATATGTCGGAAAAATATACTCACTGTTAAATGAAAAATGAATTTCATGTTTTTAACCCGATAATTAAATTACAAGGAGACATATATAATAATGTGATTACGTGTTTATATATTACACGTTTAATTTTAGTTTCATGTACAATTTTCTATTTTAACATGTTCGTCAAATAGAAAAAAGATAGGCGATACTAATTCCCAAATGTCTTATTTTACGCATTTGGCTAACAACGGGTTGGATTTGATCCAAATTTTGTAAAATCCAAACCCACATCCAAATATTTTTGGGTTTTAAATATAAATCCAAATCCAAAACTAAATATCTAAAACCAAATTCATCGGATTTCAAATTAGATTTGTTTTTTTTTTTGGGTATCCGAAATTAGTAATAATGTAGTCAAAATAAATAATTGCTACACGCAAACAATATTAATTATATTTACAAAAATTAAAAATTAAAATGATTAACTTAAGTATTCAAATATAACATATTATACGAACTAATTTACTAAGTATAATTTAAAATATGTTAAAAAAATAATTCTTTTTATACACAGAAATGAAAATTTTATGTAAAGTAAACAAAATTTACATCTTAAATTTATCAATAAAATTTGAGATTGAGAAATAGAAGTTCTAATTACTAAATTAGTATTGACTATTTCTAATGAAATATTTGAATAAAAATAAATAAAATAATATGTCTTACATCTAAAATATTACATAAAATAATTTCAAAATATAATATTATATTATTTATGTATCGGGATTTGATGGAGGACCGGGTTTCGAATTTCGGATTGGATATCGGTTCGGTACAACTTAAATTCAAATCGAAACTATTTCGGGTTTAAAATTTATATCCAAACCTAAATCCAAATATTCGGGTTCTGTATATCCAAAAATTTGGGGTTCGGATCGTGTACCATCAAATCGACTTAAATTTCATTCCATATTTATGGGTAAAAAAACTAATATTTAATATACCATATTCTGATAGAAAAGAATAAAAAATTCAACATACAAACTCCCAAACTGAATATACACATTTTAAGTTATCATTAAAAACAAGCTGATAGCAATGACCATAACCTCTAACAGTCATATCTTACTCAAAGAACGGGATATATTGAATTTGTTTTGTTAATATGTTCATTTAATGGATCTTGCAAAGTAATGATCATTTCTCATATCGTTGAAACATGCAACCTTTTTTAAAAGACAATCTAATGATTTATAACGGTCGTTAGAAATAAGTGTTTATGAATTTTAATATCTATTCAAAAATTTGATCGTGACCCATGCAAATATTTTGAATATTAATATAATAAAAACTATAGAAATCCTTTGTACTGCACATTAAAATATACCAAATTTTCAAAATAACAAAATTTAATATACGGATAAAAAAATTATGAACTTGGTTGAAATTTTCTAAAAAATGAGAGAAGTCAAATGAAAAATAAAATTAATAAATTAGAATATTTGAGCGGGGATGTGAATGTCATGATAATTGTTTGATAATATCAATGCAATTGGTATAAAATGACGATAAGTTTATACTTAAACTTTAATAAAATTATCTTTTTTTATAAATAATGATGGAAATAATAAGTTTATATTAATTAGTAAATAAATTTTATCCGATGATTTTTTTTTTGGAAACTCTAGAATTACTCCCAAAAAGTTGTTCAATTTCATTTTATTTGCATTTATAAAATGAAAATTATGTATTTGATTTATTTTTCTATTAATAATTATGTTTTAATTGTTATCTACGCTTGATCCTCAAAACATGATTATATTGAACCGAAATTTCTGTAAAAATAGCATAAAATGTCGTTAAATTGCTTGGAAAAAAACAAAAGGGAATAAGAAAATTGATATGTATCTCTGGTAAATTTTATCATATATCAAATTAATGTGTTTTGATATTAATCTTTTTTTTATATACATAATTTTTCAAAATTTTTTAACATGCGCTCACACAATTACCACATAATTTGAGGAAAGTCACTTGAGATGCATATAGAGTTCGTTATTCTCAAAATATATATAACAAAATAATTTAATTTTTGATACACTATAAATTTTTTTAACTATTTTAAAATTATAAAATTATACTTTCATTGCGTAGCATGGGTGAAATGCTAGTTTTGATCATTTTCTCGTAAAATTATCTGTATTTATATGTCTAGAATTGAGTAAAATGAATGAAGGAAAATAATTTAGGTCATGTACATAAAAATGTGTTATATTAACAAAAGATTTAGATCAAAAGTTTAAAAAGCGTTAATAGATATTAAAAGTATATACTAAAAGTGTTAACATATTTTAAAGTAAAAAAAATTTCATTTTGGAAATAATCAATTATGATATAAATTTCTTAATATACAGTGTATCATCATCATTTCTAAATTCGACACCATTGTTGATATTGTCTTAGAATATGTGCTTTATTGATACTAGCTTGTATAACTCGTGCATTGTAAGGATTGCTTTTATATTAAATTATTTTCTTTAAAAAAATTTTATTTATAATAATTTTTAATTTAATCTATAATATATTTTAATTTTAGATTGCATAATAAAGTTGATGTAAATAATTTATTTCGACTAAAATTGTATATTTTTAAGATTATAATATGACTAATATATTATTATTGATAATAAAATTTGTTTAATTATTGACATGTATTGTTTAAAAATAATATAAAAATCATAATTTGTATATGTTATTGACGGTATTAGATCTAATAGCTCTCATTTATTTGTTTGAAATCTAACGATCATAACTGCTCTGAACCATGTTGACCTAAATTGAACCAAATTATAGCACCGTTTGCTTATTTTTAGCACATGTTGCTTTTATATGGTAATTATTTTCTTATATAACTATATTTATTTTAAATAATTATTTTATATTATTTGAAAATATTTTTTAATCGTATTAATTAGATTGCATAATAACGTTGATATATATAATTTATATTGGTTAAAATTGTATATTTATGAGATTATAATAT
Source organism: Saposhnikovia divaricata (assembly GCA_036435485.1). Classification (NCBI taxonomy): domain Eukaryota; kingdom Viridiplantae; phylum Streptophyta; class Magnoliopsida; order Apiales; family Apiaceae; genus Saposhnikovia; species Saposhnikovia divaricata. Next base: position 43,427,336 of record CM071601.1, read on the forward strand.
TACTAATATATTATTTGTGATAATAATATTTATTTAATTAGTGACATGTTTAAAAAATAAAAAGTAAAAAATCGTAATTTAAAGTTGTTGTAGATGGGATTCGAATCTCGATTCTTTAGTATAATAGTTTTAAAAAGGAATATCCTTCGATATTAGATCTAATGGCTGTTATCTAATCATTTGAAATTTCTATTATTTAATCATGTTGAACCAAATTGAACCAAAGGATATCACTAATTACTTATTATAGATTAATATAGATATCCATGCTTTATTTATTATATTTTTATAACCATATATTTATATAATAAAGTTATCTAAATTTTTTGCTCAGAACCATCTACAACTTACTTTAATCTATACCAAATTATAATATTAGCTAGCTATTAACAAATTTGAAGTAGCATTAGTTAGTTACAGACTTGAAGTTCAAAGATTCTAATTTTAAAATTTATTTATGAATTACAAGCATATTAAATTTTGAATTAATATTTACACGTGAAAATAATGAACAAAAAAAATTAATTTATTAAATGAAATTAAGAAATTGTAAAATGTCTAAATGAAGAAAAATGGTACTTTGAACATTACTTGTTGAACCTAATATTTGGATGTAAATAAAATAATAACATTGAGTTATTTAGAGACTTGGATTTTGAAACATCCTTTTAAATATTATTTTGATAAAATTATCTTATAATTCACTCTAAATAATATGTATTGTGTAAGTCATGTAACTAAGCAACTATCTAGCTCCAACTTCGTTTTTATTAACTTATCAATAATATATAGAAAATGAATTTCATTTTCTATTAATTATTTTCTTGTGTGTGTAACGAATGTGGTAGAAAATGCCTTCAAACGATAAGAATTACTGAATTTTGTATGTTGTGGGTGGTGGGAATGATAATGTCACTAGAAATTACTCGACATTTTTCTTTATTTCCCCTGAAGTGTTAATAGCTTAAATCATCATAGCAAGATCAAAACCCATTGAATGAAATCACAAATAACATCCCAAAACTACATTAACACCAAATAACCATTCATTACACCCGTACTAATAATAATTCATTACATTTACCAAAATGAATATCCCAACCATACCAACCTTATCACACTAACAAGCATGTTATCTAAATTGTCAACACCATAATGTTCACCAACCCATCCATAAGCAAATGCAACCCAAGCAAACGATCCAAATTTAACAAAAAATTACATTACGTTAATGACAACCAAGAAAATCATCAAAATGTTATAAACGCAAAAGGCTATCAGAAGCGTGAATTTCATTACTAAAGGCTTAACTAATCACCACCAACATCATCATCCTTGTCAAAGCTCTCACATGCATCATGGTCAGTACTATTTCCGTTATCTCTATCATCTACATCATCATTGTCCTTTCTGACATTCTCTCCACCGCCATTGCATTCACCATCGCTATCTTGGTCACTTTCTTCCATGTAGTCTACTTCATCCAAAGCAGGGACGGAACCAGGAATAAAATTTGGAGGGGCAAAACTTTGATCAAAATTTCTGTTATATGATAAGTAGTTCAAAACAGGCTATGCTGATACATATTAAACTAACTAAGATGCTCATACATATTAAACTAACTGAGATCGTCGCTTTTTCATCTTGTAAAACATGTCAATGATGGAATCATTATCAAAATTTTCAGCAACTTCTTTCTCGATATAAGTAATCAAGTAATCATGCAGAAAATCATCCTCCATTTTGTTTCGTAATTTATTTTTGACGAAGCTCATCGCTAAGAAGGCACGTTCAGTTGTAGCTGTTGAAACAGGTAACGTCAAAACCAAGCGGATTAACCGATCAAGAAGAGGATATATATCTGACTTCTTTGTCTTGAATAGTAGTTGGCAGAGCTCAGAGATAGTAGTCACAGATTTAAACTCAGGATGTTCCTTAACATCAATTATATAGTGTTCAAGTTGAAACTTCAAATGTAGTTTATCATTTTCGGAAAAATCATCAGCATAGTAAGAGCATGCTAACCTGCATATAGCCTCAATATCAAATGCTTTATAACAATCTGCTGGATCCAAAGCTGAGCTAAGAACAAGTAGTTATACTGTATTTTCCGGAAATCTATGAATGAGTTCATTTAGTTGAGAATCAATCGTAGCTAAAAATATGTCAATGCGAAAGTGATGCTCAATAGTAATGGGATCTCGTGAACGTCCTCTGCCAGCTCGATAACGGTCATTCATTTCAGGAATTTCTATTCCATGATTATCACAAAACAACTTCACTTTTTGAAACATAATATCACATCCAGCATCACACATATGTTGAAGAAGTTTCTTTGTTGTAGAGACAAGATTCATTGCATTTAATATGTCCTGAGATTTTCTCTGTAAAGCTTGACACAAATCATCCGTAATCTCCATAACCTCTTTCATGAGATGTAATATAAATACAAAACTATAAGATGTAAACATGTCATATGCTTTGTCGGATTCAGCATGTTGGATATAAGTACCAGGCCCATTAATGACAATCTTTAAAACTTTTAGTGTTGCATTATACATCCTGATCAAACTTCGCAAAGAATTTAAGTGAGAGCTCCTTCTAGTCTCACCAGGCCTTTGTAGCATTCCGATTTGATTTCTTCCTTTACCTGTTTCGATCTCATCATTCATAATTAAATTTTCAAGTTCACTTGCTTGTGCAGCTCTCAATAAGTCACTTCTTTTACAAGATGAGCTTGTAATATTGATAATCATATTCACCTGATCAAAGAACTCGTAAACAGGAACAACCACTTTTTCGGATGCCACAAGAGCTAATTGCAGCCGATGTGCAAGGCAGTGAACATAATAAGCAAACGGACAATCACTGATGAATAAAGCTTGTAATCCGTTCCATTCACCGCGCATGTTAATCGCACCGTCACAGCCTTGACCCCGGATGTTTCTTACATTTAGATTATGATGAGAAAGAACACTGCATATTTCATTCTTCAAAGTTAATGAGGTAGTATCCGGTACATGAACAATGGAAAAGAACCTCTCTTTTATGTACCCACATTTGTCCACGAATCGCAAAACAATGGCCATTTGCTCTCGTTTTGATTCGTCTCTAGCTTCATCAACTATGATGCAAAATTTTGCATCTCCAATTTCACCACGAATTGCTTCTTGTACCTTGGTTGCAAATATTGAAAGAATTTCTTTTTGGACCAAAGGAGAGGTGTAAGTAGCATTTTGTGGAGCATTTTCCAAGACGACATTGTTCACATCTTCATTATACATTGCCAAAAGTTTGAGCATTTCAATAAAATTACCTCGATTTTTTGATTGCACATTTTCATTATTCCCTCGAAAAGCACAGCCCTGAAAAGTGAGCCATCTAATGACATCAATCGAGCTTTTTAATCTCAAGCGATTATGAAGAACTTGTTGTGTACTTTGCTTTTCAATTACTCTCACGAGATGATGAGATGGCCTTGCAAGATCATGGCAGCGCTGTACAGCTAGTCGATGAGGAGAGTTCTTACCAACATGACCCAAAAATGCACAATTCCTCCCATCCTTCACTTTTTTCCATGATTTAAATCCATCAAAAATGAAAGAAGTTGCTCCAGAACGCCCACTTGGAATACAAAATAAATAGCAAGGAAGACAAAATGCACGATCTTTAATTGGTGAATATTCCAACCAATTTGGAAATAATTTATACCAAGAAGTCACAAATCGTCGTTTATTAGTAACTTTGAAAGTTTGATTTGGAGGAGGCTTTGGTTGATAAGGTCCAAAATTAATATACGCTCGTCGAATTTCATCTTGGAGATCATATGGGTATTCTGAAATTGGCCTTCTTAATCCAGGATCACGTTCTAAGGTTGACATATCAAATTCATTTATCCGAGAAAATTTAGCTTGGTGAATTTCAGTTTCAGGCTCTAAAACAGGATTATGCAATGGTTCTGGTTGAATTTCTTCTACATTTTTAGACTCTGATCTTCTTTTATAAAAACAATGTAATGTCGTCCCTTTCCTTTTAGTTGCCATTTTCCAATTTTCATAAATCTAATCAAATATGCAATATAAAAATCAAAATAATAATCATATTTGATATTAAAACCTATAAAGGTTAAGGGACCAACACTAATGATTAAGATTCTAGTTAACAAAAATTATAGTCCTAATTGTATGCATAAAGAAAAAGAGGTATGATTATATTATCAAAAAATTCACAATAAAAGGTATATCAGTTAAGGGTTTAAGGAAAGCACTAATTTATAGTTCTAAGTAAAAAGGAGAGAGTAAAAAGAAGAAGATATTACCTTAATTTGTCAATATTTATGGAGAAGGAGAACTTGATTCTTCCCTTTTGTTTTGCAAGTCTGTTTCTTGATCTCTGCTCTCTCGGGATTATGTATCTCAATATCTTTGTACTTTACTTATTTGTTTTGTATATAGCAAAGGTAAGTGATTTCTTAGTAGCCATTCGTGTGACTCCTGATGCCCCACATAATTTTTTATCTTTCCTTTTTCTTTATAAATGTGAAGTGGGGGGACCATATACTATTGTGAATACATAATATTGGGGGGACTATAACATGAAACTTCCAATTTTATAGGTACAAAACAGCAAAATCTATAGCTTTTGGGGGGACAAGTGCCACCCCCTCCCCCCCTTCCGTTCTGTCTCTGATCCAAAGTAGCCTTAATGTCTTCCTCCTCATGAACTGCCTAAAATTTAATTATGAAATGTTTATAGCGTGAAATTGGATAAATGAATGAATGCTGAAATTAGAAAGATGACATGCTTATAAGATGATATTACCTTCTTACACTTTTCAAACATGCCGGTCACAATATCCTTAACAAGATGCACAACTTTTTGGGAGATTAATTGCGAGAATTTACTATTGCCAAGACTTAGTGATGCTTCAATTAGGCTCTCGATTTTTCCTCATCATTGAGCTCTCCATGGTAAGCATCTGGATTGCTTCTCAGAATATCAAGGACCCCGGAAACCACCTTCGAGAAAGCGTCATTTGGGATGTTCCACCTAGCAGAGCTAGACGAGCCTTCCGTCGACGAGCATGTATTGTCTATAATCCGTTTTTGATAATTGTGTGCCAAGTCTTGTAAGACTTGACGAGCCGGAACACGGGGATAACCAATCATTCTATTCCTTTTGAGCTTGCTCAGCCCTGGCACCGTGGCCTTCAACCACCAGTCAAATGGTTCCAAAGTGTTGTCAAGTTGGGTGGGATCAATCCCTTTTTTATGTAAGATCGATGCATAGCGAGTCTACAACAAATTTTACCCATGTGTTATCATATTAACAATGGGTGAAATGTTTAAAATAAAAATGGGGAGCAAGACAAACAAACATGTATCTTACATAGTTTAAATTCTTACAGCGATTTCCATTGCTGCAAGAGAGGTATAGTTTTGCGGTGTTCCATTCTCGTCAACTTTTGAACCGAGTCGAGTATGAGTTCGATTCCAAAGATCAAGGCGCGTTGGCATTTTTCCAGCTTTCTTCTTCTTTATTATCTGAAAAAATTCAAGAAAGAGTAGATTTGTGATCGAAGGTTGATAAAACATTAAAAAAGGACACTAATTATAAAATCAAAAAAAATGGAAAAAAAGGACCACCTCGGTAACTTCTTGGAAAGGTCTTGCACCTGAGCTATGCAAATAGGTCACTTTTTTCCTATTATTAATCCCCCACTTGCGATCTATGTTGATGGTCTTCTGATTTCCAAAACTCGATCAATCCATTCCAAAATTCTACATCAAAATAAGTTGGACATAGTTCCTCCAATGACTTTCCACTTTTCTCGGCTTCTTACAAACTCTTATCTTTTCTTCATACAATGTTCTCTTGCAAACTTCCTTGATGTAATCGATTACAATTGCATCGGATTGCGAAGGACTTTGACCATTTTTGTGTCTAAAATACATCTGCAACATATATATATCTAAACGTCAAATTTGAAATTGAAATTAAAAGTAAACACTAATCATGGGAAGATAAAAAAAAGAAGCTAGTGTGTATACATACATGAAAGTTGTCCAAAATCTTTTTTGGAAATTCAGGATGCTTATCCACCAAATCTGTCCATGTATAGGATCCCACCGGCCAAAATCCACGAATTGCACCCAAAATTGCCTTCTTCGCACAATTATTCCTAATACTATAATATATATGTACATAATACCATCATATTATGTACGCACAATCATTAGTTACTATCATGATTACATTCATGTAATGAATGCAGAATCAATAATTATGAATAACAAACAAAACTATCATGTGTTTAGGTTAATTATGTCATGATTCTATATGTTTAATATATGTAGATCGTGTAAGTTTATTGAATGCAGTTCCTATGATTCCAAACATTGTAAGTGTCATATATATTAATGCCACTAATAATTAGGTAATTAAGTATATAATGAATGCATATTCCGCGATTTTGTGCATATGCTAAGAAGTGAATAACTTACATCCCATTAGAAATGTCTATCTGAGTACGATGTAATGGAGCAGCCGTGGTAAACATTCCTTGAGAGTTCGACCTTGGTTTTGGGCTCCTCCATTTTACCACTTCCACATTTGTCATTCCACCATAATTTTCTTTAAGAGCTTCTATCCTCTTCCTCATTGTCATTGTTTTTTTCCCTTTACCTTTACGCTTGTTATTCTCTTTCTTAGGTGCTAAACTCACTTTGGCCTTGGCCTTGTCCTGTTTCTTTGAAACTTGCTTGCCCTTACCCCGTTTTTTCGAAACATGTGTGCCCTTATCCTGCTTTTTTGAAACTTGCATCTCCTTATTATGTTTGTTGTTGTCACTTTCCTTTTGTGGTGCCTTGCTTTTACTTTTTGCCCAGATACTACGATCACAATTAAATAAAAAGATTACAGTAACACTAAAAAAAGTTTTTTTTTGAAGAACACTAAAAAAAGTTAATCAATTAAATTTCAAACTAATCAATTTGGCATGGAATTTCTCACCTAAACACTAGCAAGTATCTACACGAAACAAATTTAATATCATTTAAATAAATAAACACACATACACAATACACTAATATACGAAGATTCAAAATCAATTAACATTAATGTTCAGACATACATGTCTGAAGATGATGATAACAAATACCACAAGGAAGAGAAGAATCAAGGAACCGAAGCTGACAAATAAATCAGGAAGTTAACTGATATGCAGATCAACTAAAACTGTATCTTGTGAATGGAATTCTGCAAATGGTTAGGAATTATTTCTGTAGCAAGCTATGCGATGCTTTGATCGAGTGTCTGTAATCAAAGGAAAGGTTTTTGCTAAAATCAACTGAAGCAAGTAATTCGAGAAGTCTACAATCTGGCCAATTCGAGAAGTCTACAATCTGGCCAATTCGAGAAGTCGACAATCTGGCCAATTCGAGAAGTCTCCAGTTTGGACAATCCGAGAAGTCAAGAATTCATGCATTCGAGAAGTCTACAAAGTAGCCTATTCGAGAAGTCAACCAAGAAGTCTAAGAAATGGCTGATTGTAAAAGTGCTAACTTATTCATTTGAGAATTCAAGCTACACCAGTTCGAGAACTCAGAAAGTGGATTCAAGAAGTCCAGAAATGTGCTCATTCGAGATCTCTTGACTAAATGAGTTACACCGGAGTTCTCTAATGGAACATATAAAATGAAAAGTAGACACAAAATTACATTGCAACCCGTGACTCTTAAGCAACGGTTTATTACACAAAGGATGTAACGAGTCGGGAGTCAAATTGTAGATATTCGAAGGCTCAAACTCGTATAAATGAAATGTGAAATCAATCACTGCTTATCCAGTTTCGAAGGAAAAAATAAGATTGGAAGCAACCTCCAACATGATTACCTTTGACCTGAAGAACTCAAAAGATAACTCGATAAGTGCATAAGGATTACTCTTATTATCTGGGAAGTTTAAAGATAGCTCAATAAGTAGAAAAGCTTTTTGACTTGCTGAAAGTTCATATCTTTAGCTAAAACAACTTTTCCAGAATGAAGATTCAAATAAGAAAGCACCTTTTGCATAAAGCATCACGTGGGCTTGGAAGCTAAGTCTCTCAAAATTAGTAACTTATGAAGAAAGCAACATGTACGGACTTGAAGCATGCTGGAAATGTCCAAATCAAAAAGAGAAGACTTTCCAGAAATGGTGACCCTTCAAGCTTGAGCGTGTGACAAGAAATACCATAAATGTATTTCCATTTTGTGTAGCCTGCTTATCTTCATGCAGTATAAATAGTTTGCATGAGAAGCATAGTTAGTGATAAGAAACACTTGAGCTAATTTAGATAAATATTTAGGGTTCTTACATCAAACTTTGTATAGGCAGCTGTGTTTTTGTAACACAGATTTCTTCAATATATCTCAAGCGGATCGACTCAAGTCCACCTGAAAGTTTTAAAGATTGTGTTCGTATGTTGTCTTTAATACTTACTTGTTATCATCTTGTTCTCGCCTAGAATACACACTTAACTCTCTATCCTTGTATCTAGCAAGATTTTCATAGTTCGGAAAAAAGTGAAAATTTGACTAGATTATATTCAACCCCCCTTCTACAATCTAGGTTGTATTATTGGGCCTCAACAATTGGTATTAAAGCAAGCTTCTAATATATCTAAAGTTAAAAGATCTAAAGTAACCATGGGTAGAAGTGAGACAGGCATGAAGATTCCAGTGTTTGACAAAGACAATTATTTTCACTAGAAGATTAAGATGAGACTTCATCTTATGGCATTATACGAAGCCTACATCGACTGTATAGAGAAGGGTCCTCATATTCCAGTCAAGGCAGCCACCGGAGCTGGAGCTAAAGAAATTGATCTAGCCACTAGGAAAGAAAAACCTGTACCAAAACTTCCACATGAATGGACTGTGGAAGATATTGAAGTTGTGTACAAGGACAAGAAAGCCATGAATATTTTGTCCAGTGGTATTGACCAAGATATGTTTGATAATGTTCTAAATCTTAGTACTTCAAAAGAGGTTTGGGATACTATACAGACTATCGGTGAAGGCACATAACAGGTCAGAGAGAATAAAATGCAGCTCTACATACAGCAGTATGAACACTTTCATAGTAAAAATGGTGAAACTTTGAATGATATCTATACTAGATTTGAGAAGCTGTTAAATGGTTTAAAGTTGTATGGAAGAGTCATTTAAACCAAAGACTCAAATTTGAAGTTTTTGAGATCTCTGCCCAAAGAGTGGAAGCCAATGACTGTTGCTATAAGAAATCCTCAAACTACAAGGACTACAATCTAGACAGGTCGTATAGAGTCCTTAAGACATATGAGCTTGAACTGCAACAAGATGAGGAGGTGAAAAAAGAGTAGAGGAAAGAAGGATCTGTGGCCCTAGTAGCCAACCAAGTCAGACTAGGAGATGAAGCTGTCGTGACTTCTCACACTGCATTAAAAAAGCAGGCTGTTGTGGATGCAACAGAACTGAAGCCAACAAAGGAAATGAGAAGATGACCGAGGAACCAGAAGAGGCACTCACCCAGAAAGAATTGGATGAGATTTATGAGCATATGGCTTTCCTATCAAAGAGGATCACCAAGCTCAAATTCAAGAGGAATCCCTACATGTCCACTACTACCAAGAAAGAGTATCAAGCAAACAAGCATCGGATTGATAAGTCCAAGATCAAATGCTATAACTATAGTATAGCTGGACATATTATCAATGAGTGTAGAAAGGCCAAGGCTGTGAAGAGACAAACTAAGTTTATAGACTACAAGAAGAAATATTTTGATCTTCTCAAGAAGAAAGAAAAGGCTTTAATCACCAAATAAAGGGAGTGGGTTGATGCTGATTTTAATGATGATGAATCTGAGATGGTCAACCTGGCTTTGATGGCTAATGAAGATCAAGAAGCAAGTTCTACAAGCAACCAGGCATATTCTCAAAATCTAACTGAGCTTTCTAAGAAAGAATGCTATAATACCATCAATGAAATGTCTACTGAATTGTATCATTTGCATGTCTCTCTTAAATCACTTACCAAAGAGAATGCTAGAATTAGAGCATCTAATGACGTGTTAAGTGAAAGAAATTTTGTGTTAGAAACTCAGTTTGTGGAATTTGAGAAATTGAGAATAGAATGCCAAGTTGTTAACGATGAACTAGCTTCTTCTCTTGAAAGAGAGGAAGTTTTGAGTGGGAAGTTATAGAAAGAACAAGAATTGATTGCAAGGTGGAAATTAAGGATCCAGTGATGTTGCTAAAAGCATCATCAAAATTCAAGGAGTAGATTCATTCTACAACTTGAACAAAGGTATAACAAAGTCAGAAGTTGATTGCAAGGTTGAATCAGATAGTGAATTAATAGATACTAATAGTAGTAGCTCATTGAAAGATGTGAAGTATCCGTTGGAGACCAAAATTTTTAGTTAAGAGACTTTAACAAAAATTAATAATTAATATGGACCAATTCACAAAAACTTTATAATTGGAGAAAGTACCAAATCGGAGAAAGACGATAAAAGAAACATAGGCAGTCTGTCCAACAAGCAATTGAAGGACAAAGTAGAAAAGACAAAGGTAAAGACCAAGAGTAAAAAGAAGAATATAAATGGCAAAAATAAGGATTAACGAACACAAAAACTACACACCTGATAAATATGCTCCTCGAAAAGTATGTGTCACATATGGTAGTGTTAATCACTTATCTATTAATTGTAAAATTGTGCAAAATTCTTCTATGTTTGCAATGTCTGCACCTGATAGTGTTAGTGCCTTAGAGACAATGTAGTTGTGCTTCTAGGAAAGACTATTTTGTTATTAATGATTATGTTCTACTGATTATTCTACATTAATTTATTATGTCTTAATTTACTGCGATATAAATGTTAGAGTAATAAATGTCCTTGGAATATAGAACATGTATTCTATATTATAACGCCTTAGAAATCTCAGAATATTTATTATTAAAAGTTATTTATTTTATTATTAAATATGAATTATGTGGCGTATATAATTGTTGTGGAGGTGATGTGTCTGTGGAATAATATTTGGAGGTCAGATAGATATTTTATATGTGTTATGTAAGCCCGACTATTTTAATTATATTTTTGGGATTTATTTCCTATTTAATTGCGTTATATTTATCTTCTGTGAATTTCATAAAATCATCGGAATTAGTAAAAATTATGAAATTTTTAGTTTTATTAACTTTATTAGTTTATTTGAGTTTTAAAAATGTTGTATGGAATTGTTTTGATTTTTAACGATTTTAAAATGATTTTATGAATTCTGTTTCATTTTACGGATTTAATCTTGTAAAATCCGTATTTAATTCGTTTTTGATCCTAAAAATATTTCAAAAATATGTGGGCAATCGTAATTTTTGTGTCTTCATTTTAGAATTTTAAATTTAAAATTTCAATCATTTTCTTATTAATTGGAAATTTTGGGAATTAATTTTTGTTTATTTAGTGAAATAATAATCATTCCCCATTAATACTTTTCTTCCCCTTTTATTCTAAATCCCTAAATCAACTGTACTTTCCCAAAAACTCATTGACTGCTCCGTTTTTAGCCTCTCTCAATTTCTAGAAATCTCTCAAATTCTCTCTAACATTCTCTCCCCTCCCTCCCTTGACATCTCTCTTTTTGCTTAAGAAATCTTTGGTTCTGGTACTCTCGCGGACACTAGTTGCTTGTTGACCCATCCTCCCTTCCTTCGGTACTGCTATATGTGGGCGTTTATGACTTCGGTATGAGTGGTTGAGTAGCAGGCTTTGTTACTTTGATCAGTTGTTGTGACTGAACTACTATTTTTTTTTTGTATCGCGTGCGTGTATTGCTGTGTTGTGTGTGGGTGTAAATTCAGTGTGTGAGGGTGTTACCAGTCCCTCCATTTTTTTTCCCCTGTTTCCAGTCGACTGTTATTGTGGGTGTGTGCATTTTTAACGATTGTGGTGTAGCTGGGTGTGTTGTGTTGTATGGTGTGAGTTTAAACCGTGTGTGGTGGCTGTGGGCTGAGACTTGTTGTGTTACCAATTTCTTTTCCCAGCATTTGTAAAAGTTCCTGTTGGTATTTCGACTATGATGCTGAGTAATTCGAATATGGCAATTGTGTTGCTGTGTGGGTGTGGCCGAATGGCCGTGTATTGTGCTTGGTATATTCGTGGTTTTTCTGTGAGGCAAAGAACATGGAGTCCTCGTTTGTTCGATTATTGTGGTTCCAAAATTCTGGAATTCTTGTGAATATTAATTTGATTATCTTCGTGAAATTAATTGTTTAATATTCGAATAAATAGTAAGCGTAGAATTCCGGGTTGGAAACCCTAAATTGGGCACCCTCGGGATTTTGCCCCCTCGACGATAATTTTATTTGAGTCGAGGGTATAAAATGGCGATGATGATTATTTTCTGAGCCAAAAATAAATATTTAATATCTAAATTTTAATATTTACTTAATAACTTGTAATCCAATATCAAATTAGTATTACTTATTTAAATTGTACCAGATTGTGAATCAGTGAATTGGAATGTGAATTGGGATTGAATATTAATTATGGATTCAATTGGTTTGTGTTGGTTGTGTCGGCTGTATCCCGACTGGCAGTCCCCCGTATAAAGGGGATGCCGTCAAAATTTTTCTAAAATATTAAAATCATTTCTTGAAAACGAGTATGTATAATTATATGATTTTATAATTTATACGAGTTGTGAGTCGGGCTTCATATTTTAAAATCTATGTGGTATGTGCTTACGTGGTTATATGATTAAATACTGTTGTCCGTAGTTTATGTATAGATATTATACGATTAAATAAACATAAATTAGGGAACTATTCGCAGGGGTAGACTAAGTGGAATGTTTGTATTGATTAGCGAGTATTAAACGGGATTCTGAAATAGTGTTATATTGTGTGTAGATCCCGTGGATAAAGGGAAGGCTAAAGCTGAGGACGTAAAGACGCTTCAGATTCTGTGATTTTCTATTTAAGGCAAGTAAATTGCTTCAATTATCTTTTAAATGAGTATGATTATAAAACCTGATTCATATGCTTATTCAGATTATTCTTGCCCTAATTGTTTCGTTAATTTCCCGAATTTTCGAATACTTAATTGTTGTACCAAAACGTGATTCCACTGAGTTGTTGATGCTATTAATGATTTGATTTACATCCACATTCCTTGTAAGTGTATTATTTCACTCCTCTTTCAAGTAAATCGCTTCACTTACATTTCCAGCGAAGTATGATTATCATAACTTGATTTTTATGTAATTGATTTATCCTTGATATACTTGCTCTAATAATTTCCATTAATTATGAATATTCAATTGTTATACCCCAGGTTGATTATATCGTTTTTGTTAATCCTTTTTGTGACCTGACTTAAGTCAATACCCCTTTTTGCCATATCGAACTTGTTGATATTTAATTCAGAGATTACCCAACCTTGTTTTATTTGGTGAAATTGAGATGTTAACCTGGAACGAAAGTGTCCAGGGTGTTTGGCAGTTGAGGTAGTCGATTGTTCCGACACCTAATGTTTAGTTAGGATTGGACTGTTAGTTTTTTTTAAAATGTGGACCGAAAGGGTCGGACCAGATTCGTGGTCAGAAATAATTAAGGCCAATGTGTGCCGTGGATCCATTAAAGGACATTGCTGTGTGCGTTTGTCCGGGGTTAGTGCGTGACTGATCAGCAGCCTAACCTTATAATTGTTTTTATTATAAAAATGCATGATAGTCCAATCCTCTTCTAGTTTATGATTCAGACAAATGATGAATTTTCAGTTGAGCTTATATATATTGTTGATTGCTGATTCTAGACAATCTTGCAGACATATCAGTTGTTGATGTTTTAATTTTATATATATATACTTGCTGAGCATTTGGCTCATTTGCTTGCTAATTCTGTTTCCTCAGCTAAGCCAGGAGATGTCTAGAAGAAGTGGCCCGTCGGGTTGGGGTAGTCACCGAGGCAGTCAGAGGGTCGAGGCGGTTGGTTGGGTAGTGACATATACCTTGGTTTATATTATATCAGTATTTGTAGGCAGATTATCATATTTGATGGGTTGTATATTATTTGATTCAGTTCTGGGTTGTAATAGCTATTGATAGTTGTTTCATACAGTGACCTGTGTGTGGCCTGGGTTGATATGGTTTTATTTTCTTATGGTTTAGTATAACTTGTGCTTGTGAACTGTTTTAGTTATACTTAGTTGCTTGAACAGGTGATTAGCCCGGCTTATGATTACATCATGCCGAAATTTCTAAAATTTCTCCTATATTAATGTTTAATTGAATATAAGAGTTTATAATATTATTGTTGGCCAGTGAGGGTGTTACAAGTTGGTATCAGAGCCACAGGTCACAGTCACTGAAACAATTAGGTGGGGAGTCGGGGTAGAGTTATAAGAAAGGCTAGGATGGTTTCGTGAGAGACAGGAAGTCTAATTATACTATATATATATATGTATACTTCAGGCACCTGCTTCTGGTTCCGATTCAGACCCGGACGAGGATCCGGAAGGAGGGGCTTCTGTACCGCAGCAGATTTCCCCAGGGGTTATGCAGCCGTTCGTGGGATCGCAGGGCTCAGTGAATGGGCCAGCATACCAGTATACTCCTCAGCCTGTACCATACCATGTGTACGAGCGAGTGGCCCGCGAGAGGGACTATCTCTTGGGGCAGATGGCAGAGTGGAGGGCTATGAGAGCTGGGGAGGAGGAGCGGGCTAGAGATAGAGATAGAGTGGCGGCTGAGCTGGAGGATGTCCGGAGGCGAGTACGAGCTCTTAGACGTGTTGTCATTAGGCGGGGACGGATGAGATCCCGAGATGAGCCGGCATTTGTGACACAGCAGGTGACCCTAGGTCTGGTGACGGCAGAGCTGGAGAGCATTTTGGGATCAGCCTGGCGGGGAGAGTCGGATGACGATGATGACCAGTGATGATTAGGGTAGTATGATGATGTGGTATTTAGCGGCATGTTATGGCAGTAGTAGTACGTCAGGATTCGCAGTGCGACCAGTTTTGTTGTATATATCTGTTGTACTGTGACTAGATGTTAGCAGTCTTCTCTTTTAGTATTATGTTGTACCCTTATCGAAGCGTTGTTCTTACGCTTGTATCTGATCTATCTATATATATCATTATCACTTTTGCAGGACTGTGTTAAATTTCCTTATACTGTCATTTACTTAAGCATCTTATTTACTGCTCGTTTCATATTTACTTTCAGCACCATTTCCTTCTAGCATTGTTTTTACTTTCGATACTATGTTTGACCTTAGCATTATGACTATTGTTTCTTTATTGCACCTATTGAACGTTTGTGAATACCTTGTGTAACCTTGGATTAATATCCTATTGCACCCTGCGAATCAATTGTTGACCGGAATATTGGTTGGAGACCTCGAATTACCTTTCAGTAATATATGCATTGTTTGTTTAAGTTGGAGCATGTTGAGATATTATTTTCTGAACCTGAATCTAATATAATTGTTCATTGATTTCAGAAATATGCCACCCAAAAAGAAGAAACAAAATACCCGAACCCCCGATCAGGGTGAACAAGCTAATCCACCCCCTGTTGGTCAGATGGATCCTGCCTTAGCACAAATATTACAAACTCTTGTTCAGCAGACTGCTACTCTGGCACAGCAACAGCAGCAGTTACAGCAGCAGTTGTTGGCTCAACAGCAACAACAGCAACAACAGCAACAACAGCAACAACAGCAGCAGCAACAGCAGCAGCAGCCACCCGTTCCTCCGGTGGTTACTTTTAAGTCTTTCCAGGCAGTAAAACCTCCTGAGTTTAAAGGAACAGCGGACCCGGTGGAGGCGAGGTCTTGGTTAAAAGAGATGGAAAAAGCCATTGCACTGGTTGGGGTCCCAGCAGACAAACAAACTGAATATGTAAGTTATTTCTTGAAGAATGAAGCTACTTACTGGTGGGAGTCAGTGAAGATGTTGGAAGCTACTGAGGTGATTCCTTGGGAGAGGTTCACAGAGCTATTTTTGGAAAAGTATTTCCCCGACTATATGAAAGACCAGATGGAGATGAAGTTTTTGGAGCTGAAACAAGGGAAAATGTCGGTGACAGAATATGAAACCAAGTTTACGGAACTAGCTAGGTTTGCTCCGGCCTATGTGGATACGGAGAGGAAGAAGGCTAAGAGGTTTCAACAAGGATTGAAACCGTGGATTCGTACTAAACTAGCAGGTTTGGAGTTGGAGACTTATGCAGCAGTGGTGCAAAAGGCCATGATAGCTGAAGGGGAAAGCGAATTATACTTCAAGGAAAAAGAAGGAAAGAAAAGGAAGGCTGGGTCAATGGGGGAACGACAAGAGCAAGGCAGTTCTCATAATGTGCCAAATAAAAAGCCAGGATTCCAGCCAGGAAAGTATGGAAACCCTAAGAAGCCGGGATCAGGGAATGGGGGCCAAGGAAATAGAATTCAAGATGCGAGTCAACAGAAATTGGTTAGGCCACCCTTGGCAGAATGCAAAACTTGTGGGAAGAGGCATCCGGGGGTGTGTACAAAGTTGGAGGTGACGTGTTTCAAATGTAATCAAAAGGGTCATTATGCTCGGAAATGCAAGGCAGGAATTGTGTGTCACCGTTGTGGGAAGCCAGGGCATATAATGAAAGACTGTAAAGTACCTGTAGTGAAACCTCCAGTTCTGGCTAATCCAATATTGCAAGCAATTGAAGCACCACCCCCAACATCAAGTATCAGACCAGTGGCGAGGACTTTCAACATGACTCTGAACGAAGCTATTAAGAATTCGGATGTGGTAGCAGGTACGCTCCCTGTAAATTCTGTTCAAGCTAAAGTGTTAATTGATTCCGGGGCTACGAAATCCTTTATATCCAAAGAATTTGTTCAAAAGTTAAATTGTGAGGTATGCATGTTACGTGAGGCTATAGTTATAGAAATAGCTAATTCAGAACGAATTCCGGTTACGCAAGTGTGTCCTCGTTGCAAGATTGATATTTCAGGGCATTGTTTCTACGCTAATTTGATACCATTTCAGTTAGGTGAATTTGATGTTATCTTAGGAATGGATTGGTTAACAGAAAATAATGCCCAAATTGATTGTAAGAATAAGAAGGTGATTCTGAAACCCTCTGATAATGTAGAGGTTACCTTTAGGGGTCAGAGGCAAAATAGGAGATTTTTAACGATCATTCAAACAAAGAGGTTGTTGAGGCAAGGATGCGAGGGCTATATGGCTTATGTCATGGATACTAGTCAAGAGGTGCCTAAAATAGAGGAAATTCCAGTGGTGAATGAATTTCTTGATGTTTTTCCGGATGAACTCCCCGGTTTACCTCCGGATAGAGAAATAGAATTTACCATCGATTTAGCCCCCGGAACTGAACCAGTGTCGAAGGCTCCGTATCGAATGGCACCTGTAGAGATGAAGGAATTGGCAGTTCAATTGCAAGATCTTCTGGAGAAAGGTATTATTAGACCTAGTGTATCGCCGTGGGGAGCTCCGGTATTATTTGTAAAGAAGAAGGATGGAAGTATGAGACTGTGTATCGATTATCGGGAATTAAATAAGTTGACCATTAAGAATAAATACCCTTTGCCAAGAATTGACGATTTATTTGATCAACTGAAAGGAGCAACTTGTTTCTCGAAGATTGATTTGCGGTCAGGATATTTTCAATTAAAGATTAGACCGGAAGACGTTCCAAAAACAGCGTTTCGGACTAGGTACGGGCACTACGAATTCTTAGTAATGGCCTTTGGGTTAACTAATGCACCAGCAGCGTTCATGGACCTAATGAATAGAGTCTTCAAGAAGTATTTGGATAAGTTTGTGATTGTGTTTATAGATGATATTCTGATATACTCGAAGACCGAAGAAGAGCATGCAGGGCATTTGAGAATAGCCTTAGAAACGTTGAGGAAAGAGAAATTGTATGCGAAGTTTTCCAAATGTGAGTTTTGGCTGAAAGAAGTGCAGTTTTTAGGGCATGTCATCAGCAGTGAAGGGATTAAGGTGGATCCTGCTAAAATTGAAGCCGTGATGAATTGGGACCGACCTAAAACACCCACAGAGGTTCGAAGTTTCTTAGGATTGGCGGGATATTATCGAAGATTTGTTCAAGACTTTGCGAAGATAGCCACCCCACTAACAAAGTTGACAAGGAAGAATGAAAAGTTTGTGTGGAATGAGAAGTGTGAAGAAAGTTTCCAGGAATTGAAGAAGAGATTGGTGACTGCACCTGTATTGACACTTCCAGATGAAAAGGGAAATTTTGTGATCTACAGTGATGCATCTCACAAAGGTTTGGGATGTGTACTAATGCAGCACGGTAAGGTAATTGCTTATGCTTCGAGACAATTGAAACCTCACGAACAGAAATATCCTACTCATGACTTAGAATTAGCCGCGATTGTTTTCGCCTTGAAGATTTGGAGACATTATCTGTATGGGGAAAAGTGTGAAATTTACACGGACCACAAGAGTTTAAAATATATTTTCACCCAGAAGGAGTTAAATATGCGACAGAGAAGATGGTTGGAGTTACTCAAGGATTATGATTGTACTATCAACTATCATCCTGGGAAGGCGAACGTGGTGGCGGACGCTTTAAGTAGGAAGGAGAAAATCAGTATGTTGACAATGCCTGAGGAATTATACAAAGAGTTTGAAAGATTGGAGATAGAGGTGTGTATGCCTGCAAGTAATACAGATACGGTGTACACTATGACGTTTCAGCCAGAATTATTAGAAAAGATTCGCAGATGCCAGGAGGAAGTCATGAGCGGAGATGTGAACAAGTTAACAGGTGAGGAAATATGCACACAGGTAGATGACAAGGGGATATTAAGATTTTCTTCACGTATTTGGATACCCAATGTGACAGAGTTGAAGAATGAGATCTTACAGGAAGCCCACAGTTCGAAATATTCGATTCATCCAGGAAGTACGAAAATGTATCGAGACTTGAAAAGAAACTTCTGGTGGCCGGATATGAAGAGAGATATTGCTGAATGGGTGAGTAAGTGTTTGACCTGTCAGAAAGTAAAAGCAGAACATCAAAGGCCAAGTGGGATGCTACAACCATTAGAGATTCCCGAGTGGAAATGGGAACATATTGCAATGGACTTTGTGGTTGGATTGCCAAGGACGAGAGCTAATCATGATGCTATCTGGGTAATTGTTGATCGCTTAACGAAATCTGCACACTTCCTTCCAATAAACGAGAGGTTCTCATTAGACAAATTGGTTCATTTATACATAAAAGAAATTGTGGTGCGACATGGAGTTCCAGTATCAATAGTCTCAGATCGAGATCCAAGATTTAATTCGAGATTCTGGAGAAGTTTTCAAGAGTGTTTGGGCACCGAATTAAAAATGAGTATTGCTTACCATCCTCAAACTGATGGACAAAGTGAAAGAACGATTCAAACAATTGAAGATATGCTCCGAGTTTGTGCATTGGATTTTGCAGGAAGTTGGGATGAACACTTGCCGTTAGTGGAATTTTCATACAACAATAGCTTTCACGCTAGTATCGGTATGCCACCATATGAAGCGTTATATGGACGAAAGTGTCGATCTCCAGTATACTGGGAAGAAGTTGGCGAGCGAAAGATACTCGGACCCGAGTTAGTGCAGCAAACCAAGGAAGTAGTCCAACTTATTCAGAAACGGTTAGTGACAGCTCAGAACCGACAGAAGAAGTATGCTGATTTGGCCAGAAAGAATATGGAATTCGAAGAAGGAGAGCAAGTACTGTTGAAAGTATCTCCGTGGAAAGGATTAGTAAGATTTGGCAAGAAAGGAAAATTAAGTCCAAGATTTGTGGGGCCTTTCGAGGTATTGAAGAAAGTCGGGAAAGTCGCCTACGAATTAGCTTTACCGCCCCATATGCAACATATCCATAACGTGTTCCATGTATCCATGCTTAAGAAATACCATTTGGATTCTAAACATGTCATTGAATATGAGCCGATAGAGATTCAGCCAGATTTATCTTATGTGGAGCAGCCTATCAAAATACTAGATCGAAAAGAAAAGGTTTTGAGGAATAAAACAATTCCTATAGTGAGAGTTTTGTGGAGAAACCCCAAGGTGGAAGAATCAACTTGGGAGTTGGAAAGCGATATGCTGGAGAAGTATCCTCAATTATTCTCTTAGGTGAGATTCTGAGGACAGAATCCTTTTAAGGGGGGAAGGTTATAACGCCTTAGAAATCTCAGAATATTTATTATTAAAAGTTATTTATTTTATTATTAAATATGAATTATGTGGCGTATATAATTGTTGTGGAGGTGATGTGTCTGTGGAATAATATTTGGAGGTCAGATAGATATTTTATATGTGTTATGTAAGCCCGACTATTTTAATTATATTTTTGGGATTTATTTCCTATTTAATTGCGTTATATTTATCTTCTGTGAATTTCATAAAATCATCGGAATTAGTAAAAATTATGAAATTTTTAGTTTTATTAACTTTATTAGTTTATTTGAGTTTTAAAAATGTTGTATGGAATTGTTTTGATTTTTAACGATTTTAAAATGATTTTATGAATTCTGTTTCATTTTACGGATTTAATCTTGTAAAATCCGTATTTAATTCGTTTTTGATCCTAAAAATATTTCAAAAATATGTGGGCAATCGTAATTTTTGTGTCTTCATTTTAGAATTTTAAATTTAAAATTTCAATCATTTTCTTATTAATTGGAAATTTTGGGAATTAATTTTTGTTTATTTAGTGAAATAATAATCATTCCCCATTAATACTTTTCTTCCCCTTTTATTCTAAATCCCTAAATCAACTGTACTTTCCCAAAAACTCATTGACTGCTCCGTTTTTAGCCTCTCTCAATTTCTAGAAATCTCTCAAATTCTCTCTAACATTCTCTCCCCTCCCTCCCTTGACATCTCTCTTTTTGCTTAAGAAATCTTTGGTTCTGGTACTCTCGCGGACACTAGTTGCTTGTTGACCCATCCTCCCTTCCTTCGGTACTGCTATATGTGGGCGTTTATGACTTCGGTATGAGTGGTTGAGTAGCAGGCTTTGTTACTTTGATCAGTTGTTGTGACTGAACTACTATTTTTTTTTTGTATCGCGTGCGTGTATTGCTGTGTTGTGTGTGGGTGTAAATTCAGTGTGTGAGGGTGTTACCAGTCCCTCCATTTTTTTTCCCCTGTTTCCAGTCGACTGTTATTGTGGGTGTGTGCATTTTTAACGATTGTGGTGTAGCTGGGTGTGTTGTGTTGTATGGTGTGAGTTTAAACCGTGTGTGGTGGCTGTGGGCTGAGACTTGTTGTGTTACCAATTTCTTTTCCCAGCATTTGTAAAAGTTCCTGTTGGTATTTCGACTATGATGCTGAGTAATTCGAATATGGCAATTGTGTTGCTGTGTGGGTGTGGCCGAATGGCCGTGTATTGTGCTTGGTATATTCGTGGTTTTTCTGTGAGGCAAAGAACATGGAGTCCTCGTTTGTTCGATTATTGTGGTTCCAAAATTCTGGAATTCTTGTGAATATTAATTTGATTATCTTCGTGAAATTAATTGTTTAATATTCGAATAAATAGTAAGCGTAGAATTCCGGGTTGGAAACCCTAAATTGGGCACCCTCGGGATTTTGCCCCCTCGACGATAATTTTATTTGAGTCGAGGGTATAAAATGGCGATGATGATTATTTTCTGAGCCAAAAATAAATATTTAATATCTAAATTTTAATATTTACTTAATAACTTGTAATCCAATATCAAATTAGTATTACTTATTTAAATTGTACCAGATTGTGAATCAGTGAATTGGAATGTGAATTGGGATTGAATATTAATTATGGATTCAATTGGTTTGTGTTGGTTGTGTCGGCTGTATCCCGACTGGCAGTCCCCCGTATAAAGGGGATGCCGTCAAAATTTTTCTAAAATATTAAAATCATTTCTTGAAAACGAGTATGTATAATTATATGATTTTATAATTTATACGAGTTGTGAGTCGGGCTTCATATTTTAAAATCTATGTGGTATGTGCTTACGTGGTTATATGATTAAATACTGTTGTCCGTAGTTTATGTATAGATATTATACGATTAAATAAACATAAATTAGGGAACTATTCGCAGGGGTAGACTAAGTGGAATGTTTGTATTGATTAGCGAGTATTAAACGGGATTCTGAAATAGTGTTATATTGTGTGTAGATCCCGTGGATAAAGGGAAGGCTAAAGCTGAGGACGTAAAGACGCTTCGGATTCTGTGATTTTCTATTTAAGGCAAGTAAATTGCTTCAATTATCTTTTAAATGAGTATGATTATAAAACCTGATTCATATGCTTATTCAGATTATTCTTGCCCTAATTGTTTCGTTAATTTCCCGAATTTTCGAATACTTAATTGTTGTACCAAAACGTGATTCCACTGAGTTGTTGATGCTATTAATGATTTGATTTACATCCACATTCCTTGTAAGTGTATTATTTCACTCCTCTTTCAAGTAAATCGCTTCACTTACATTTCCAGCGAAGTATGATTATCATAACTTGATTTTTATGTAATTGATTTATCCTTGATATACTTGCTCTAATAATTTCCATTAATTATGAATATTCAGTTGTTATACCCCAGGTTGATTATATCGTTTTTGTTAATCCTTTTTGTGACCTGACTTAAGTCAATACCCCTTTTTGCCATATCGAACTTGTTGATATTTAATTCAGAGATTACCCAACCTTGTTTTATTTGGTGAAATTGAGATGTTAACCTGGAACGAAAGTGTCCAGGGTGTTTGGCAGTTGAGGTAGTCGATTGTTCCGACACCTAATGTTTAGTTAGGATTGGACTGTTAGTTTTTTTTAAAATGTGGACCGAAAGGGTCGGACCAGATTCGTGGTCAGAAATAATTAAGGCCAATGTGTGCCGTGGATCCATTAAAGGACATTGCTGTGTGCGTTTGTCCGGGGTTAGTGCGTGACTGATCAGCAGCCTAACCTTATAATTGTTTTTATTATAAAAATGCATGATAGTCCAATCCTCTTCTAGTTTATGATTCAGACAAATGATGAATTTTCAGTTGAGCTTATATATATTGTTGATTGCTGATTCTAGACAATCTTGCAGACATATCAGTTGTTGATGTTTTAATTTTATATATATATACTTGCTGAGCATTTGGCTCATTTGCTTGCTAATTCTGTTTCCTCAGCTAAGCCAGGAGATGTCTAGAAGAAGTGGCCCGTCGGGTTGGGGTAGTCACCGAGGCAGTCAGAGGGTCGAGGCGGTTGGTTGGGTAGTGACATATACCTTGGTTTATATTATATCAGTATTTGTAGGCAGATTATCATATTTGATGGGTTGTATATTATTTGATTCAGTTCTGGGTTGTAATAGCTATTGATAGTTGTTTCATACAGTGACCTGTGTGTGGCCTGGGTTGATATGGTTTTATTTTCTTATGGTTTAGTATAACTTGTGCTTGTGAACTGTTTTAGTTATACTTAGTTGCTTGAACAGGTGATTAGCCCGGCTTATGATTACATCATGCCGAAATTTCTAAAATTTCTCCTATATTAATGTTTAATTGAATATAAGAGTTTATAATATTATTGTTGGCCAGTGAGGGTGTTACATATATCTTTAAGTATGTGACTTAAAAATGAGATTATACAGAAAATGTTTATATTCCTAAATATCCCTAATCGAGCATTATAAATATTGGACAATTATAATGCATATAGATTAGTATGTTTGTTGACTGATGACCACATCTCATTGGTCATAGGTATAGTAATACTAAAGTCAAAAACATAGGTGCATGTAATATTTTACGTGGCACTGGATTGACCCACGGTGAGATTCTACATGTTAATAATGTCATTAGAAAGACTCACAGTGATAATGGTGTAATGATCCTTAGACTTGAGATCATTATATTTCCATACGAGGATGAATATACTACATTAAAAGTTACCTTTGACCGGGTGATGATAAAAGTGGACATCGGGTATATTATGAGTCGTATGAGAAATATGAATGATAGATATAGGATTTAACCCCCCTATTAGTAGGAGAGATATTATTGCCCTCTTGATTGAGTGAGACTATGTAAATGCATGGCCATGCTCAAATATTGATTTGTTTTAATAGTCTACTCATTGATCAAGGAAACCCGGATTAAACATTAAAGAGGATGACTAATTACATGCCTCGAGTTTAATCTATAATATTGGGTTAAAGGGATAATATTACACGGAAACATTAAATCATGAAAGGTTTAATTGGATCACCAATTATTATTATTACTTGGGTAGCAATGATGTATTACTTGATAATTTTATTATTGCGTATTAAAATTATTGCCAACGTAATAATAATCTAAAAGGTCACACACTTAGAACGTATTAAATAGAGCTTTATTTAAATTACGAATTTAAATATTTATTAATTTGAATTAATGAATTAATTA
Organism: Saposhnikovia divaricata; assembly: GCA_036435485.1. NCBI lineage: Eukaryota > Viridiplantae > Streptophyta > Magnoliopsida > Apiales > Apiaceae > Saposhnikovia > Saposhnikovia divaricata. The sequence continues at coordinate 43,451,799 of CM071601.1, forward strand.
AGTAGGACTTGATTAAGTACAATGTAATTCGAATTTAATATTAAAACCAAAATCATATTGGGTCTTAGGAAGCCCAAAACGAATTTAGGGTTTTAAGCCCAAATTCTTCCTCTTATAAATACATAATGATGCATGGTTTTAGGTTTATCTTTTGCAAAATCGTTTTACCTAAAACCCTAGCTTCTCTACATCTTGGAGAGGCTAGAGAGAGAGAGAGAGGGAGAGAGAGGGAGAGAGAGAGAGAGAAAGAGCGAGTGGGCATTTTTGGCTAGTACCATCCCTGTTGATCGGTGGACGATCGTAGCGTTCGTGTGGACTACCTTAGCGACACAGATCTTGACGCAAGGGCTATGTGGTGATTGCTTCTTGGACCTCCATATTTCTGAATTTGAAAAGCTCTTAAAAAGGTATGATTTCGTTTCTCCATAATCTGCCATGCCTTGTACAAGGATCCTAGGGTTAGGGTTCGGTTTTTTTATACTATTTTACCGCTATTTTTGCTGCATTTTATGCCTTGAAACCCAACAACACCTACTGTGCCTGTGTTTGCCATGAATAATTCTCATATATCATCACAGAATGCTAACATACCATTCATTCAGCATATATATATTAATGCTTTCAATATGCAACATATGCCATGGATGATGACTAGAATGAATGAAATGAACATGACAAATCCTGCATTAAGTTTTTATGCATTTGAGCATGTGACAAATCTTGTTCCTCAAAGACCTACACCTAGAGTAAAGGTATTAAATTAATCAGAATCCTTGGTGCAAAAGCGTTTAAAGAATAAAAAAAGGCTAACAAGGCAGGACCCAACTTTGGTACCAAAATTGACTTGATTTGATTTGGATGTGTGCATGGAAAAAGGAAGAATCTATATGGTACCTAAAGAGTGAATGTTCTAGGCACATGACTGGAGATTCTGCCCTGCTCACAAAGTTGGAGGATAGAGCTAGCCCTAGTATTACCTTTGGAGATGATAGCAAGGGATATACTAATATGGCCTGATTTCAAAAGACAATGTCATCGTTGAGGATATAGCACTTATTGAAGGACTTAAGCACAACTTGCTTAGTGTCAGTCAACTGTGTGATAAGGGAAATTATGTGAATTTTACTTCAGAAGCCTGTGTTGTTACTGGAAGAGCTTACAACAAATTAAAGTGGTTCTTTCTGGAAACAGAAAGGGAAATATGTACCTAGCTGACTTTAACTCTATCAATGCAGAATCTGTGACTTGTCTTTTCAGCAGAGCAAGTCTAGATGAAAGCAGGCTATGGAATAAGAAGCTGTCTCATCTAAAATTCAAAACCATGAATGAATTGGTAAAGAAGGATCTTGTTAGAGGTATTCCAAAATTGGAATTTTCTAAGGATGGATTATGTGATGCATGCCAACATGGGAATCAACAAAAGGCCTCTTTCAAGAAGAAGATAGAGAATACAATTGATAAGCCATTATAACTCTTCCATATAGATCCATTTGGACCAGTGAATGTTATGTCCATCTTAAAGAATAAATATTCTCTGGTGATTTATGATGATTTTTGCAAATTCACTTGGCCATTCTTTTTGCATTCAAAAAATGAGGCAAGTGAAATCATTATCAATCATATCAAGATAGTGGACAATGATCCCAAGTTAAGTGTCAAGAAGATTCAAACTGATAATAAGGCTGAGTTCAAGAATTCTGTTCTGAAAGGTTTCTATAAAGAAAACAATATAATACATGAATTGTCTGCACCAAGAACTCCTCAACAAAATGGTGTAGTTGAAAGGAAGAATAGAATCTTGATAGAGGCTGCAAGAACAATGCTTGGAGAATCAAGGCTACCCACATACTTCTGGGCTGAAGCTGTCAACACCGCCTACTATACTCAGAATGTTTCCTTGATCAATCAAGCACAAGGAAAGTCTCCTTATCAATTGTACAAAGGAAAGTAACCAACAATGAATTTTCTTCATGCCTTTGGATGCAATTGTTTTGTGTTAAGAAATCTGGGTGAAAATCTTGGAAAATTTGAAGCAAAGGCTAATGAAGGAATTTTCGTTGGATATGGAGCTGGAAAAACTACAGAATCTACAATCATTGACTTAACGGTGTTATGGAATCCATACATGTTGTCTTTGATGATAAAAGTTTTCAAGGCCTTGTAGATGAAGGTTTTAATGATAGACTCATCTTTGAGAATGAAGCAGCAGACCTAGATGAAGAGATTGAAAGTGAAGATGATAGAGTTCAAATTCTGGCAAATTCTACCTCTGAGAATATTGAAATGTCAAAAAGGACGTTAAATGAACCATCTATGGAGATACAAGATATCTCATCTGATGACGAAGGAACTCAAACTCATATTACCCCAAGGTCTTTACACTTAGGGGAGCTTCGCAAGAACAATGTTATTCTACAAGCATAAGCAACCACTCTCAAGAAGATGAAGCTACATCATCGAGATCTGCAATTCCATCTCAAAGAAAGTGGACCAAAGATCATCCCTTTTATCTAATTGTTGGTGATGCATCTTCAAGAGTCCAAACTAGAAGAACAACTCAGGAAGAATGCTTGCACAGTTGCTTCCTATTTCAAGAAGAGCCAAATTCTGTGGAAGATGCTATTTTAGATCCTGATTGGGTTTTAGCTATGTAAGAAGAGCTAAACTAGTTTAAAAGAAATCTGGTTTGGAAGCTTGTTCCAAAGCCTAAAGGAAAGTCTATAATAGGCACCAAGTGGGTTTTAAAGAACAAGAAAGATGAAAATGGCATAGTCACAAGGAACAAAGCTCGACTGGTTGCCAAAGGCTATTCACAACAAGAGGGAATTGACTTTGAAGAAACATTTGCCCCTGTTTCCAGATTAGAAGGCATCAAAATTTTTATAGCCTATGCAGCCCATGCCAGTTTCAAAGTATATCAGATGGATGTCAAGAGTGCTTTTCTGAATGGGGAACTAGAGGAAGAAGTGTATATCAGTCAGCCACCTAGTTTTGAAGATCTAAAGAATCGTGATTTTGTCTACCTTCTATTCAAAGCACTCTATGGACCGAAGAAAGCACCGAGAACCTGGTATGAGACCATATCTTAGTTTCTCATAGAGAAGCACTTCTCTAGAGGTACTGTAGATAAAACTCTATCCTTTAGAAATGTTAATGACTTTACAATACTTGTTCAAATATATGTGGATGACATAATTTTTGAGTCTACAAATGAGAAGTTTTGCAAAAGATTTGCAAACTCATGCAAAGAAAATATGAAATGAGCATGATGGGTGAACTTAACTATTTCCTTGGTTTACAAGTTAAACAAATGAGAAATGGAATCTTTATAAGTCAAACGAAATATATTCATGATCTTTTAAAGAAGTTTGATTTATTGGATTGTTCACCTGCAAAAACACCCATGGCCACTGTCACTATGCTTGAGTTGAATCTCAAGGGTACACCAAATCTTGGCATTTGGTATCCTAGAGATTCTAGTTTTGATCTAATTGGCTACTCAGATGCAGACTTTGCAGGTTGTCAACTTGATAGAAAAAGTACAACTGGTACCTGTCAATTTTTGGGAAATAAGCTTGTGTCATGGTTCAGTAAGAAGCAGATTTCAGTTTCAACCTCTACAGCTGATGCTGAATACAATGCTGCAGGAAGCTGCTGTGCATAGATACTTTGGATGAGGAATCAATTATTTGATTATGGTCTAACCACTTACAAGTTTCCAATTTTCTACGACAATTCAAGTGTTATAGCTATTACAGAGAATCATGTGCAACACTCAAGAACCAAGCACATAGACATCAAGTACCACTTCATTAGAGAGCATGTTATGAATGGTACAGTGGAACTCCATTTCGTTCCGAGTGAGCAACAGTTGTCAGATATTTTTACTAAAGCTCTTGACGAGCAACCTTCTCCAGGTTGGTAAGTGAGCTTAGTATGTTGAATCTCTCCTAATATTTTGAATATCTTTCTGATTGCATGCATCTAGTGAATTTTATTCTACGAATTTGTTTGTTTGATTATTCTGGAGGATATTGATTGGTTAATTAGCTAGAGATATCGAATGATTAAGTGGAGTGCACCTACTTGAGATATCGAATGGATGATTTGCTAGAGATATCAAATTAGTTAATTTTCTAGAGATAACGAACAAGCTATTTTGCTAAGAGATATGGAACGGTTAATTAGCTAGAGATATCGAATCAACAAAATCTCTTGAGATATCGAATGGTGAGTGCATAACACGTGCTTAAGATATCAAATAGTTAATTATCTATAGATATCAATTAATTATTTATCTTTGATCCAGAGTTATTGAATGGTTATGTGGTTGTTATTCTAGAATTGTCGATTATATAATTAAATTGATTGATTTGACATGTCTGCGTATTGATATGCACGAATATTCTTTAATAAATGATTTTGGAATAAATTACACACATAATATTTTAGTTTTCTAAATGGTATGTCAGAGTTAAACTAGGAGATAATGTAGTTACTTTAGCGTGTCCAAAGGTGATTATGAGTTGTGACCCTTAGTTAACTTTACACCCGTTTAACCTCCAGTTAAGAGTATGCATCTTTAGGACTTCTAGGCCTATAAATAGGCAGGGGTAGGAACCATTTAGAAACACTTTTCTAAACACCTTTATTGAAACCATTCTTTCCTTCAACTCAAAGATGGCCGGCGGTATTCTCAACGTTACTGCTGAGGAATTCAACACACTTCCTTTCTATGAGAAAGTGTTACCGTTACAAGCAAAAATTGATGAGATTATGCAAGAAGAAGAAAGGGAGTTTGCCCGGATGCGTCGAGCCCTGGAGATTCTCAAGGATAGGGACCCAAGGGAACCAAGCCCTGATGTTGCTCCAGTCGCTTAGATGGGTAGATTTAGGGGGAGGGGCATTTTTTTATTTAAGTTTTCGTTATGTATTCTAGTCTTTCGACCTTTCTATGTAATACTTTTACCTTTTGAATGAAATTATCAATGCTTCTATATCTAAAATATCTTTGATATTTGCCTCACGATATAAAATCTATTGTGTAAATACTTGTTAGAACTTAATCTGCTTCATATTTAACTTGTGTTCATGCGTTATGGTTTTCATAACAGATTAATGCTCGATCTGACTTATCAAAGACAATTAGACATAAAATGAATCGATTTGTGTTTAAATCACTTATGTTGAGCTAAAATATCACACAAAATATTCAGAAATGAATTCTTCGTGGATAATTTCAGTCAATTCAACTTGCTTATCTCTCAATCTATTGAGTGATTAAACATTAAATCAAGTTATTTCATAAGTTAACATGGAGTCTGTTCAGTTTAATGTGTTTATAACAACTGATTAGATATGATAGTGCTTCAAGGCATTTCATGTTACTTAATCTTAATACTTCCATCTAACACACAGTGAGCCTTAAAGACCTACACCGATGCACAGTTCCTTTTTCTTTTTGCAGTACGCTCAAGAACTTGGACCAGTGACACATGATGATGGAAGGTTGATAATTGCAAGCAAACATGGGTAACCCTTAACCATGTTCGACAATACTTTCATATGCTTAGTGCAATACCTAGGATTAAGACTTAAATTAAAACAACTGATTGGACTTAGTTAAATAGGACCAATTAGTTAACATGAAAACATGGATTTCTGCCTTTGATTTCTGCAGAAGACCTTCGATTGAACTCTGACCCAAGCTAATTGACTAGTAGCACTTGACTAAAAGTTAAAATATTTGCAAACACTTAAATGAATATCTTTGACTGCATTTGAAAAATGTTCTTTTCTCTTAGTACAGCTTAAAGACAAATATCAGCCTGGCCCAACTTATCAGTGGTGTCAAATGACTCTGAGAGATTAAACCTTCATGAGGAGAAGGCTCTTGAGCAAATACACATAGTTCAGGTATCAAGTTCTCAACTTATCAGCAGTATCATAATCTTGTCTAAATCTTTGCCTTACAAAGCTGAAATGAGAATTGTTGGAATGTCCCCCAGATTCTCTATCCAATTAGCACACCTATTTCATTTTTAACCATCTTTAACCACCTCTACAGTTTTTCAACAAACTGTAGTTGACAAATTCTCTAAATCTTTACTTGAGGGGACTGTGAAGGTAGTAAATGAGGGTGATGAAAGTGGTGAACATCAAGAATCCAGAAGAACAAGAAAGGTAAGGGTATGTAAAACCAACCTAGCCATCCCATGTCTTCCCAAAAAGGCATAGTGATAAAAAAAGGTAAACACATTACTAGTTTTTGTCTCTCAACAGACTCTAAGTTTTTTAAGCTCTATTCATCCATACATTCTTGATTCTTCATCTCTGTTCATGAAGAAACTGACACTCACTCTGAGTTTACTAAGCTCTTCACATGGCAGTCTGCTGAATTTTCAGTTCTTCTTGTTTTCCCATCTCAAAATATTCCTAGATAAACTTTCACCTCAAAGAGTTGGTTTACCCTAATGCTAAAAACCAATAATGACTACTTCATTATTTCATTTATCCTTTTAGAAGAAGTTCAGTCTTCTTTGGTCATTGTGTTACTTTATTTTAGGAATGAGGGTAGGGAGTGAAAAATAAGAGTGGCTGGTTGCTCCAGGGCAAAAGGAGAGTGTGTGCAAGAGTGGTCTCCTATTTCTTATAGGAGAGCAAAAGGAGAGGTTGAGTACCCCTTTAGTAAGGGAAGGTGAGATGTGTAAAATGAGTCAGGATGAGATTCTGATGCAAAAACAAAGAGATTAAGAGAGAAAGTTTTCCAACTGTTCTTTCTCATCACTGTACCGATGAACCTTCCTGCACCTCATTTCTTTCTGTTAACAAAAAAAGGGGGAGAAAATACATATCTTTCAACAACAGGGAAACGACAAGGGGGAGATAAAGAACATACCTCAGAAATACCTTTCAAAAAAAAGTGAAGTTAAAATGCTGAATACATGGGGAGAAGTTCTGAATCCTTAAGGAGGCTTAGCAGTATAGGTCAGAACCTGTGTCATAGAAGCTTGATCAAAATTTCTACCTTGTTGAAAGAAAGATCTAATGAATGGTTTTTGTTATCATCACTTACTTGATTTATATCTTTTCACTTTAGACATAAATAGGAGGAGATTGTTGAGACATACATGTCTAAAGATGATGATAACAAATACCACAAGGTAAGAAAAAATCAAGGAAAATGAAGCTGACAAATAAATCAGGAAGCTAACTGATATGCAGATCAACTAAAGCTATATCTTGTGAATGGAATTCTACGATTGGTTAGGAAATATTTCTATAGCAAGCTATGAGATGCTTTGATCGAGTATCTGTAATCAAAGGAGAGGTTTTTGCTAGAATCAACTCAAGAAAGTAATTCGAGAAGTGTGGATTCGAGAAGTTTACAATCTGGTCAATTCGAAAAGTCTAGAATTCATGCATTCGAGAAGTCTACAAAGTAGCCATTTCGAGAAGTCATTCGAGAAGTCTAGGAAATGGCTGATTCAATAAGTGCTAACTTATTCATTTGAGAACTCAAGCTACATCAGTTCAAGAACTCAGAAAGTGGATTCAAGAAGTCCAAAAATGTGTTCATTCGAGATCGCTTGACTAAATGAGTTACACCAGAGTTCTCTATGGAACATTTCAAATGAAAAGCAGACACAAAATAACTTTGCAACCCGTAACTCTTAAGCAGTGGTCTATTACTCAAAGGATGTAACGAGTAGGGAGTCAAATTCTAGATATTCGAAGGCTCAAACTCTTACAAATGAAATGTGAAATCAAGCACTGCTTATCCAGTTTCGAAGGCAAAAATAATAGTGAAAGCAACCTCCAACATGATTTCCTTTTACTTGAAGAACTCAAAGGATAACTCAATAAGTGCATAAGGATTACTTATGACTTGTCGCAAGTTCATATCTTTAGATAAAGCAACTTTTCCAGAAAGATGATTCAAATCAGAAAGCAACTTTTGCATAAAGCATCACGTGGGCTTGGAAGCTAAGTCACTCGAACTTGGTAACTTATGAAGAAAGCAACATGCGTAACCTTGAAGCATGCTGAAAATGTCCAAATCTAGAAGAAAATACTTTCCAGAAATGGTGACCCTTCAAGCTTGAGCGTGTGATAAGCAATACCATAAATATATTTCCATTTTGTGTAGCTTGCTTGTCTTCATGCAGTATAAATAAGATGTATGAGCAGCATAGATAATGATAAGAAACACTTGAGCTGATTTAGATAAATCTTTAGGTTTCATACATCAAACTTTGTATACGCAACTGTGTTTTTGTAACACAGATTTTCTACATATATCTCAGGTGGATCGACTCAAGTTCACCTGAAAGTTTTAAAGATTGTGTGCTCGTATACTGCCTGTCATTCTTACTTGCTATCATCTTGTTCTCGCCTATGATACACACTTAACTCTCTATCCTTGTATCTAGCATGATTTTCATAATTCGAAAAAAAAGTGAAAATTTGACTATATTGTATTCAACCCCCCCTTTGTTGGGCCTCCATAATTAAGTAATAAATTAACACTAATAGGTTAGTCATGCATTTTGGAACTTCTTCGAAGGTTAAAAAAAAAAGTAATAGACAAAACTAATGTGGACCCTATAATTCAATTTCGTAACATACACGCAAACATAAATACACACACATAAAATCCTACCAACAACAAACATACATAATTCAAAATATGAGCAATAATATATATAAAGTTAAAGAAATTAACACCAAATTAGATAGGATATAAAAGAAAAAAACACATATAATACACAGACACATATTACGAGCACGCGAGTTTATCATTTATACACAAATTTATATGAGGGTTTATGTATAATATTTGTAAAAAATAGCAAAAATAGGTATAAAATACATAAAGTACTTATTAGCATGGATAAATAAATAAAAAAATAGTGAGAAAAAATTAGAGAAATAAAGAAAAAGAGGGTTTACCCAATTAAGAAGATGAAATCGAGCGGAAAAAGATGAAATCAGCTTGACAAATAAGTATAATCTGCTTGATTAAAGAGAGAGACATAGTTGAAAAGAAAATAAAAATGAAAAAGTGGGGTGAAAATTGATGCAGGGACCAAATACCCATTCCCAGCCAAATTGCACAACCTCGAACCACTATGCCAAGATGCTTTTGTGTATTATGGTAATTAAAAATTGTATCACTGTAAAAATTCATTTTATAATTTTTTATTATAAGGTCACTGCATATGAGTTTTGAAAACCATAATTTTTGGAACACGTGACTAATTCATAGTTTTATATAGATACGTATAGTTAGAAAGTTCAAGAATTTTTTTTAAAAAAAATTGAATCAATGTGAACTATCTATTTGAAAATGATTTTTGATTATAAATCACAACAAATTAGCTTTAAAAATCTAATTTAAGAAATTTTATTTTCTAATAAGACATCTTGTGTTCTTACTGAAATTAGTGAAAGACCTTTTGCTTTGTCAAAGTTTATACAAGTCTAGTGATTCTCAAATTGCTAACATTTTGAGATAGTCTTCTCCATCTCTAATGCATTGTTAAACTAGTACTTGGAGTCTAGTTCTAACTACATGATTTTATATGTTTTGGTTTGTTTTGGTTTGATATTTGGTTACTTCCATTATTTCCCTTGTCACGATAAGAAGTCATTCAAACAAAAGTTGCAAGTGCATCTTATCATTAGCAAAAAAATATATGCATCCTACTACTTGTAGAGGAAATTAGAATTTCGTATGTGTATAGAAATGACTATCAGTACGATTTTATTTTAAATTCAATGGTTTTATGTCACAGAATCAGTTTAGAACCTTATCCATCTTAAGCTAGTATGTTTCATCATTAGACAGTATCAGTACACAAATGACAAAAAAAAGATCTAAACAAAAATTAACATACCAAATTAACATCTTAAAAAATCATAACTTGCAATACATGTATTACCTTTTTACATCATTATCTGTGATCTCTACCTCCTCATTTGTATCCATTTCATCATCGCTATACACCTTTAAAATCAGCAAAGCATAAATGTTAAACCAAATACACATTATTTAGGAGTTCACGTAACTTTTCATGCCATAGAAACTAATGAATAGCAGAAACCATCACAAACTATTCCTATATGTATTAATCTAATATATTTTAATCTAATATATTTTGAGGCAAAAGAAATGGTGATTTCGTAGAATTCAAATTCGTGAAAATCAAAAAATATCATTTTTCGTTAAAAATTTCATATATGTGTGAGTTGTGTGTGTGTGCTTGTGTATATATATATATATATATATATTAAAGTCACTATTTGGCTAAAATTCATCCTTTTCGGGTATAGTTTCACCCAACAATTACATAAAAATAAAAGAATGAAGATATTATCTGAAATCTCGTCAATGTAATATCGAAGAACCTACGCATGTCTATTTAGTCCCGTTTGAATTTGATTTTATGAAATTAATTATCCCTGTCCATTTAATTGTAACGAATGAAATTCAGATTGGATCGGATCGTTTTGGAATTTTTGATGGTATAATCAATATCTCATCCATCGTAGATCATGACCTTGAATCCTTTCTAATTCAAAAACAAAATTAAAAACTAAGGTATATAATACATGGTGAAGCAATGTACTAAAAGTAAATTAGGAAACCTATGCCATAGGAAAAAATAGCAAAAAACAAGATTTTAAAGTTTAGCAATAAAATTTGAATTTGACATTCAATAATGGTAAATGGGCAAAATCATTGTTATACTATGTTGAAACTTTCAGTTGGATCACCAGCCCAAAAAAACTTGCAATAGTATCAAAAAGCTACAATTAACTTGCAATTGCATTACCGAACTCCTAAATACTTGCAAAATTTTTAAAATTCGTTGACTTGTAACGGAGCACCGTTAAGTGATGCCACATCACTAGCGATGTGGCCATATCAACGACCACGTTAGAACTTGAATTCTTGAATCAAATTCAACACTAAACAATATGTTAACTTTCGATTGGCTCACTCATGTGCTAAAAAATTAATTTTTGAATTGTTTTTAATTTTTTAATGATTTCTTTAATTTAACTAAATTGTAATTACGCAAAACTGAAATTAATATTTATTTTATCATATTTTTGTCTTTACAACCATTTTTCAAATAATAGGATTGAAACTTTCGATAAGATAGATATGAAATTAATATTTATTTTATCATATTTTTAGAATCATATGAATTGAATGTGTATGTTCCTTTTTAATTTATTGAGAAATTATAAGCACTCAAAAAGAGTTAAATATTCTAAAATTGTATATTTTTGTACATATCATCTTATCGCAAAAATGGTGGTATGTCTAGCTTTTTTTTTTATGGAAGAGAGAATCCTTGATTCTAGATGATTCTTAAACTATCAATTTATGCTTCACAAAGCAAAATTTATGATTCTAATATAAAATACCACTAATATATATAAAGCTTTTACAAAACATATTAAACACATTCAACTTAAATGAAAATTTTGATTTTAATTTAATTTCATTAAAGACTTTGTGAATATATGTGATTGGATAATATTTTTTTATGGTAGACAATGAAGTCTAAAATAAGGAAGATAAAGTTTTGGCAAATTTCATTTGATTAAGAATTGAAGAATGACAATTTATGAAATTTAGCATCCTAATGTACTTGTTGGTTTAGTCCCAAGTCACAAATCATAATATAAAAAACAAGCTTCCACATTGTGTGTTAGGAGTAAGACACTAAAGTACCAAAATTCTTATATTAAAACACAACTAAAATATTTCAAAAACCAACAAATCAAGTAAAAACTTATATTTACGTGTAATTAGGCATCAAAATTAGTGTGCATTATCGTGAAACAAAATCAACCAATTTAGAAATAAATTTAATTAATACATTCTACATGCTAGTATATGTTAATCATTATAAACCAATATATCGTACTAGACATGAAATCTTTGATGTAGTCAACAAAAACAACACATTATAGTTAAGAAAATTTCAACTATGGCTAAATTTAAAATTTTAAGATATCAAATATATTGAATGTAAATGAAGGATATTAACATATTGCATTTAAAATTCAATTACCCGGTATGGAGGTGGAAGAACTTTTGCTGACGAATAAATAGCTTCAAAAATCTTCACCATGGTAAAATTAGAAAGGCATGTAAGAGCAATCTGGAGTATAAGAAACAAATATATAGCGGAGCACAGTTAAAATATGAAATTATATATGAAATCATAAAAAATAAGTATTTACATATGGTTTTATGTGGTGAACATAAAACTAATATTTTATTATACAGTCAAACATCGCTAAATCAATCTTTAAGAAATAACCTCGCTAAAGAGATGGTAACCGACCTGATCTTCGTAGACCTCCTTGACTCTTTAGTGGCGGCTCTCGAAAGTACAACTAAAAAATACCTCTTTTATTCTAGTGTCAAAAACCTAATTTTTTAATTATTTATTTCATCAGACTATCCCATAAAGTCCAATTAAATTAATTGCCTATTATCAAATAAGATGGAAATGATATCTGGTCCACAAGATACATATTGATTTAATATGTATGTTAACCTATTATAATATTAAAACAACAATAATAAATTTCGTGTATTTACTAAGACAAATATAGTAAACTTACTAACACATACATTATATGAGTGCCTTTGGAAAACTTCATTCTTTGTTTTTGTCAAGTGGTTGTTAGTTATGAATTTTTTTAAAAAAGCTATTAAATTATTCTACAATTTGTTTTTAAGTATTTTTCTTGAAAAATGCACCTAGAGAGGGATGAATAGGTTTTATGACCAACTACGTCCAATTTTAAACTTTTATCGAATAATCAAAACTAACTAGTTGGAACTAACTAGTTGGCTTGCTGTTAAGAGTATAAATTGAACTGTTAGCTTGCTAAGACGTAGAATGCAATGTAGAACAAATAAGAAGCAAGTAAAGAACACCAAGAATTTTAGTCAGGTTAGACCCCTAAAGCTAATGATCTACGTCCTGGTCCGCTACCAAACCTGGTAAGAGAATATATTATTGATCACTATAAAACACGATTACAAGATACAATAATATATCTTCATAAACCCTTGTCACTGAGAGCAGCTTAATAACAATCCTTTTGTTCCTTGAACAAATTCCCTCTAAGAACTATACTACCCCGATGTAAAAAGTCATCAAATTAATAAATATGCGCCAACTAAAACAACAACCGACGTACAAAAGCGGTATATACGTCGCTTTTATGACTAGCCGATGTAAATGGGACGACATATAAAATCATTTTGTACTAGTGGTTCGTGAACCCTTGTGTCCAAGCTTACTACTTAGCAGCAACAACAACAAAATAAATTGAGAAATTCAATAAATACGAATAATATAACTCAAACTACGAACTCAAAATATAAATAAAAACGTATGTGTATACTAGAGCTTAAGTAGAAAGGATTTTTAAAGTAAGGATTGAGTTGTGTTATTGTAATATGTAGTGTTCTTCTTTAAAAAAATGAAAAACTACAATTAAAAGTCTATATATATATATATATATATATATATATATATATATATATAGAGTGAAGTTCTATGGAGACCAACATTAGACTAGAGACCGTGTAGACCATATACATTATGCACTCAAAATATTGCAAAACATGTGTATTTGCAAAGAATGTTCAATGAACATTATTATTTTATTCAAAATCTTAAAAATCATATATGATTTGCTAGCAGAACTTGTTTTGAAGAACAATACGTTCTGCAATATTTTGTTTGCAGAACATACACGAATTTCAAGATTTTTAATGAAATTTGCATGTAAGACATATATGATTTTCAAGATTTTGAATGAAAGAAATGTAGTAGTGATTTTCATAGAACATATTTTCAATGAATAGATTTTTGCAATGTTTTGATTGATATATGGTCTCCGGTCTCCACTAAAAAAGTTGGTCTCCATAGAACTTAACTCTCTCTCTCTCTCTCTCTCTCTATATATATATATATATATATATATATATATATATGTATATATGTATATATATATGTATATATATATATATTTCACATATTTATGTAGTAGTGATTTTCAATGAAATAAGTGTGGTTGTAGAACTTTTAATGTCATGTGCAAAAGTTTGAAAAAGAAGCAAGTTCAATTGTAGAAATTTTAATTTCATGTGCATAACTTTGAAATTCAATAGCAGGACACTATATTTTTATTACGAAACAAAATAGGTTCTACAGTAGGATCCAATGGTTCTCCGGTTCTCTTTTAGATAGTGGTTCTCATTTGAATCAACCCCTAAAGATATACATATATATATATATATATATATATATATATATATATATATATATATATATATATATATATATATATATATATATAGGATCAAGATCAAATATAAACGTTTCTTAAATACAAACTTACAAACTTTTTATGCTCAACATATTTATAACTTCGGTTCGACATTATTTATCAAATAATAATTAGAATTTTATTGAATACATATAATTTAATTATTCAAAATCCTTTTGGGATTCATTAGTACCAAAATGGGTATAAAAATATGAAGTTCTATTTGTTAATTTGAGGTGTGTTGAACCATAGTTAAGAAATTATTGAATAGATATTACAAAATTCTCAACTATCCTTCCGGGATTCACCAATACCAAATTAGATTATGGAAATATGAAATATTATTAATTTAATACACTTTTCCTAATTATTCCACTATAAAATTATTTTATATATTTGGACACAACACATGTATAACTGTTATACAACGGATGATGTGAACTCAAGTTATATATCAGTTGAATATCCATTATAAATTTTTTTAATTTTTCATAAAAAGTGTTGCAAATATGTTTTTAATAAATTATAAAATGTTATAAACATGTTCCATTTTCAATTATGTGTATTCAATAAAATCTTAATTATTATTTTATAAGTGATGTTGAACCAAAGTTATATATGTGTTGAACAAAAAAGGTTTGTAAGTTTCTATTTAAGAAATATATATATATATAACATTAAAATTGATTAACCAAACTACAACAGTCTTGAATCTCTATTCGCACGTTAGTTTGTTCAACCAATTCGCACCTTAACATTCACCCACTACAAGAAAAACACGATCCTGCAACTGTTTTTCACCGTTGTCTGACCTCCATTTTTTTCGTTGTCTATCCGGCAGTTGTCTGATTTAAATCAGACAATGGTTATTTACCCGATGTGTAGAAGAAGGTAACACAACAGTTTTAAATTGTTGTTAAAAATTAAGTAACACAACCATTCCACAGCCGTTGTCCAACAGCTTTCAAGACAACGCACCATTTTTGGACGCCGTTGTATAACACCTAGAAACAATAAGGCTATGTTTAAAAACCCTTGCCTGAAATGAAGTCAGTCAAGTGTTTTCAAAATAACAATTGTTGTTGTTCGAGGGTTAAGACAATGGTTCCTTAAATAGAAAGAGTTGTTAGAACTCTAACACTACAACATATATGCTATTTGATATGTTTTCCATTGTGAAGAGTCTTTATATATAAATGTTTTATATAAGAAAGAGTTATGTGAAAAAAGTCCTACAATGTTTTTTTCTAAAGCATGGCTATTGTCTCATATGATATATAACAATTGTTATTAAAGATGCATTCACTGGCTAAAAATAGACTAGACAATGGTTTATTTATGCAAAAAAACTATGCTAGACAATACAATCAACACATCAAAATTACTATAAATTACACATTACTGAACTAAAAACAATGTCAACATTGTAGATTTAATACAATCATTACACTACCATCAGAAAATAAGGTCCAATATCTACTAGACCAATTTATATACATACATATAAATCAGATTCTTCATCTAATGTTAGCAATACGCGACTTAAATTGCATTTTTCTTGGAACTCCTCTTCTTCAACATCAGAGTCTCCTGAGAAAGAAAACCAGAAGAACCAGCATCTAAAGCAATAGCAAGGAGTTGATGTTAGGAATAATTCATAAGTTCTGATGTTGAGAATAGAATTTTGCTTATACTTCTTTTAAATCCTGATCTTATAAAGGATTTAGCACTTTTTATAGGATATATGCGTTGGACAGTAATCTGTTAATTTCAGTCAGGAACAGCAGTGCATCAAGGACTACATGTCAGGAACTGAGATTAAATCCTGATACGCCAAGTCGAATACTGATGGATGTCAAATCCTAATGCAAGGTGGAATCCTGATATCAGTCGTGTTACTAATGATGTCATTATGGATGCTACAGAAACTGGCAAGTGCTATAAAATAGGATCGTTGTTTTGAAGAACAAGCAAGAAGATATCATGAAGGAAATAATTTTCTATTGATGGAACTATCAACTGGACGGCAGAACATTGTCATGTATAGATCATTACTTTCTGTTATTAGTTGATAGGTAGCATTATAAATACTCTCTCTATATCATTGTAAAAGAGTGGATTTTTGAGTGCATATCGTGTGAAGCTCTGTATAAGGTTTGTATTCGAGAGTTCGAAACAAACAGAGAGAGATTTGTATTGTCAGCAGCTGCTAAAGGTATTGTACACCTTTGGTAGAGTTTGTATTTGATTTATTTAATACAAACAAAGTTTGATTCATTCGTTTGTTCTTGTTCATCTAATCAAGCAAAAATCAGACACGATTATATAACTTGTGTTCAACCCCCCCTTCTACAAGTTATTCGAGTTAACAATTGGTATCAGAGCAGGTTAATTTCGAATAATCATAAAGATCTGCAATCATGTCTGGTTACAAGGATGGTAATACTAAGATCCCTATGCTTAAGAGAAATGAATATACTCTATGGGAAGTGAAGATGTTGCATCACCTGGAAGCAACAGATCCTGATTATCTTGATAGAATCAGAGATGAGCCTTTTGTTCCAACAAGGCTTGTTCCTCAAGCAACTGTCGAAGGAAAAGTTGTTCCAGAACATACAGCAGAGAAGCCTAAATCTGAATGGACAGATAAGGAAAAGGAGAACGTTCTTAAGGATGCTAAAGTGAGAAACATATTATTCAACAGTCTTGATTCTGTTCTCACTAACTATGTTCTCTCTTGTAAAACTGCTAAGGAGATATGGGACAATCTAAAGGTTCACTGTGAAGGAACAGAACCTGTCAGGAAGAATATAAAGACACTTCTCATACAACAGTATGAGTACTTTGAATCCAAGTCTGGTGAGTCACTTACTGACACCTTTGATAGGTTTACTAAACTCATCAATGAGATGGCCATGCATGGTAAATATTATGACTTGGAGGATATGAATACTAAGTTCATGAAAGCTCTTCCTGATTTCTACAATGAGAAGATATCTACAATTGAGGAAGCTAATGATCTGGATGAAATACCATTAGAAGCAGTTTATGGAAAATTGAGAGCTTATGAACTTGACAGGCAGCAGAAAAAGAGCAGGAGTGAAGGAAAGATGAAAACTGTTGCACTCACTGCTCAATCTGAATCAAAGAAGCTTCCAGAAGAAAAGTCTGAATCTACTGAAAGAGACTTGAGGAAGAAGAAGAGCAAAGAAAGTTCTGAGTCAGAGACTGCAGATATAGACTCTGAAGATAATGATTCTGAATCAGAGATGCAAGAACTCTTTGCTATGTTTGCTAAAGCTTTCAAGAAAGGAAGATTCAACAGGAGATGATTTAGCAAAGGATCTTTTCAGAAGAAAGAGGAGAAGAAGAGTGATAAAGGCAAAAGTACAATTATCAAGCTTGATAGTGCCAAGATCAAGTGCTTTAACTGCAGTGAGCTTGGACACTTTGCTAGTGAGTGCAAGAAGCCTAGGAATTCAGGGAAGGGTAATGCACTCATTGTCACACAGAAGGATTGGGCAGACTCCGGTGATTCTGAAGATGAATTGGATTATGACAACATTGCATTGATGGCAAGTGCTTCAGACAAGCCTAGATCTCTAAAGAAAACTTCTTCATCTTCTGTTAAGGTATCACTTCACTCTCTTGATTCATTTGATAGCTTAGATTCTGATGATATTAGATCTATTCATGTTGAGTTTAAGAATCTTATGACTAATTTCAAAATTCTTGCTAGTGAAAAAGATGAACTTAAGGCTAAGAATGATGAATTAGTTAGTAGAAATAATTTTCTTGAATTTGAGTTAATTCAAATGGAAGAATATAGGTTAAGTTCTGATAAAGCTAAGCATGATTACGGTGTTATCCTTGAGGCTTATGACTATGTTAGAAAAGAACTAGAGGAAGAGAGAGATATGATGAAAACCATTAACACTTCTGGTAAAAAGACTCAAGAAGTCATTGACAATCAAATTCTTAGTAAAGTCTATGGCTTAGGTTTTGGAAAGAATAAAAGTGAAAATTCTGTAGCTATTATCTTGGCTGATAGGAAAGAAGAAGCTAGCACATCCAAATCTGAAGGTAAGAAGATAGTTTCTGAACCTAAACATGTTAAATTTGTTGATTCTAAAGGTACCCCAGTTGTGCACAAAAGAATTAATAATAGCAATTCAGATGAGAGAGTGTTAGAAAAACCTAAGAATGTCAACATAGGCTTTCTATCTAAGTCTCAGTTGAAACAGAGACTAAAAGGTATTTCATAGTCTAGCAAGATCAGAAGAAATAGGAATGGAAAAGAAGGTATTAACAAAGAGAATAATTACAAGAATGTACCTGATGCACCTAGGAAGAAATGCTATAAATGTGTAAATCATAATCATTTGGCCCTAGACTACAATTAAAAACCTTCTTGGAAAACTGAGTCCAGATTCCCCATGACTCAGAGAATTCAATACCAACCACAAGAATCCTATTATCATTGTGGTAGTTTACTTCATTCCATTTATATGTGTAAGGAATATCATGAACTGTATTATGACTATTATTCTCTAAAATCTGAAACTCCTAGTCACAAATAGTTTGTGAAATCAGAGTCTAAGGTTGACTCTGCAACAGGTAAATCAAAAGCAAAATCTTCAAAGCCTATTGGTTCAAAAGTTATTAAGAAAGGATCCAATCAAAGTTGGGTCCTAAAAAATTCTAACTAGCTACCTTTTGTTTGCAGGGCACTGGAAAGAAGCATTCAATTATCTTGGACAGTGGATGCTCTGGACATATGACTGGAAAGAAGTCCCTGCTTACAAATATTGAGAGGAAAGCTGGCCCAGTAATATCCTTTGGAGATGGCAACAAAGGAGAAACTCTGGGATATGGCTCAATTATTTTGGGGAATGTCATCATAGAAAACGTAGCACTGGTTGAAGGCTTGAAACACACACTTTTAAGCATAAGTCAACTGGGTGATAAGGGTTACCAATCGATCTTTGACAGTGAAGGATGCAAAATCTTGAATATGAAGAATGGAGACATTGTTCTGACTGGTCAGAGATATGGTAACATATATGAAGCCAGCTTGAGTGACACATCTAAAGGAACTGTCAGATGTCTTTATAGCAAGGCATCAAATGATGAAAGCTGGAACTGGCACAAGAAGCTCTCACATCTCAATTTCAAGAAGCTTAATCAACTTGTTAAGCACCATCTGGTGAGAGTCCTACCTCAGGAAAATTATGTGCAAGATGGACTTTGTGATGTTTGTCAACTTGGAAAACAAAGAAGAACCACTTTCAAGAGCAAGACAGAAAATTCAATTACTGAACCATTTCACATGCTGCATCTTGATTTATTTGGTCCAGTAAACATTATGTCTATCAGCAAGAAAAGATATGCTCTAGTTATAGTGGATGATTACACAAGGTTCACATGGGTATTCTTTCTACACAAAAAGGATGAAGCTCCTCAGCAAATCATTGAACTTGTCAAGAATATTCAGAATAGCTCTGAGTACAAGGTCAAAGTGCTTAGGAGTGACAACGGTACAGAATTTAAGAATTCTACAATGGAGGAGTATTGTGCAGACAATGGAATTACTCAATAGTTTTCTGCACCTGGAACACCTCAGCAGAATCATGTAGTAGAAAGAAAGAATAGAACTCTCATAGAGGCAGCAAGAACCATGCTTGCAGATGCAAAGCTTCCAACCTATTTCTGGGCAGAAGCTATTAACACTGCATGTTTCACTCAAAATTGTACCTTGGTAAATGGCCATGGAAAGACTCCCTATGAGATGATCAAAGGAAAGAAGCCAAGTATGAAATACTTTCACATCTTTGGATGCAAATGCTATGTCCTGAAAGTTCATCCAGAACAACTTGGAAAATTTGAAGCCAAATCGGATGAAGCAATATTTCTAGGATATTCAGCATCAAAAGCCTTCAAAGTATACAATCTCAGAACTCACATTGTTATGGAACCAATTCATGTTGTATTTGATGATAAGAAGTTTGGAATTTTGCAAACTGATGAAAGCCATGACAATCTAGAATTTGAAAATCTTAAGTATTCTGAGATTCTCTCCAGTGATGATGAAGGTTCTCCAGAGGAAATCTCTATTGCTTCTCAAAGGAATGCTACTATTGAGGGGGAGCAATTCAATCAAGGAGAACACAGTACTGGTCAGGATCAGACTAGTCTTTCAGAGTCTACTTCATCAGGAACTGATCCTTTAGAGTCTAATGAAGGAAGATCAGAAACTAGCAGCAGTATTGAATCCACTGATTCTACTGATCAAGGGGGAACTTTTGAAGGAAATGAACACTCGTCTACAAGAAATACCACTAACTCAGGGGGAGAGTCTAGCAGGAGCAATCTACCACCTGTTAGGAAATGGACAAGGGATCATACTAAAGATTTGATAATTGGTGATCTTAATAGTGGTGTTCGAACTAGAAGATCAGTTCATAATGAATGCTTGTATAGTTGTTTTCTCTCAAAGAATGAACCTAAGAAGGTTGAAGAAGCCTTACAGGATCCTGATTGGGTAATAGCAATGCAGGAAGAATTGAATGAGTTTGAGAGGAACAAAGTCTAGAAACTGGTACCAAGACCTAAAGATAGATCTGTTGTTGGTACAAGATGGGTTTTCAGAAACAAGCTAGATGAATCTGGTATGATTGTAAGAAACAAAGCAAGACTGGTGGCCAAGGGTTATTCTCAGGAAGAAGGAATTGACTATGATGAAACCTTTAGCCCTGTAGCAAGATTGGAAGCAATCAGAATGTTTCTTGCATTTGCAGCTCATTCAAAATTCAAGGTATACCAGATGGATGTAAAGAGTGCTTTTCTAAATGGCAAGCTTGATGAGGAAGTGTATGTGGAGCAACCACCTAGTTTTGTTGATCCAAACTTTCCAAATCATGTCTACAAACTTGATAAGGCACTCTATGGACTAAAGCAGGCACCAAGAGCATGGTATGAAACTTTGTCTAAATTTCTTCTTGAAAATGGATTCACAAGAGGTACAATTGACAAAACTCTATTCTTTAGAAAGATAAAAGGTGATTTGCTTTTATTTCAAGTTTATGTTGATGATATTATATTTGGTTCTACTAATGAAAAGTTATGTGCTAAGTTTAGCAAGCTTATGCAGTCTAAGTATCGGATGAGCATGATGGGTGAACTAAATTACTTTTTAGGCTCCAGGTCAAACAGACTGACACTGGTATTTTCATTAATCAGTCAAAGTATATCAAAGATCTTTTAAAAAGGTTTGACTTTCAAGATTGTGCAATTGCAAAGACACCCATGCAACAGCCACTAAGCTAGACTCTGATTCTAAGAGAAAGAGTGTTGATAACACTAGCTATAGAGGCATGATAGGTTCACTGTTATATTTAACTTCAAGTAGACCAGATATAATGTTCTCTACCTGTTTATGTGTGCTAGATTCCAAAGTGATCCTAAGGAATCTCATTTAATTGTTGTGAAGAGAATTTTTAGATATCTCAAGGGAACTCCAAATCTTGGTTTGTGGTATCCAAGAGAATCTGATTTCTCCCTAATTGGCTATTCAGACTCTGATTATGCAGGGTGTAAAATAGACAGGAAAAGCACTACATGTAGATGTCAATTCTTGGGAAACAGATTGATTTCTTGGGCAAGCAAGAAGCAACAATCAGTTTCAACCTCAACTGCAGAAGCTGAATACATTGCAGCAGGCAGTTGTTGTGCTCAACTCCTTTGGATAAGAAATCAGTTGATGGATTATGGTATGACACTTAGTAATATTCCTATGTTTTGTGATAATACTAGTGCTATCAAAATTGCAGAAAATCCAGTTCAACACTCAAGGACTAAGCATATTGATGTCAGGTATCATTTTATTTGAGAACATATTGAAAATGGTACTGTGGAACTTCATTTTTTTCCTACTGACAAACAACTTGCAGATATTTTAACTAAACCACTTGATGAGGCTACATTCATTAGATTGGTTAGTGAGTTAGGAATGTTAAACTTTTAGATCTTTAACATCTGCACAAGTAGCAAGGTATGTTGTTTCAGCTTATAGACTTGATATCTTTGTCAGGATCTATACTTGACTGTTAAATGCTTAAGCTGTAACATCTCACTTTGATAAATTTCAGTATGATAGACTTATTAATAAACATCAGGATCAGGATTGCTATCAGGATGCTGACGTCATCAGTATTGACATCAGGATTGTATCGTCAGTATCTAGATTGTTAAATTTGTGTGTCTTACTATTTCAAATCCTAAAGATCATTGTATACAGTGGTTCAATTATGAGTTTTGTTATGTCTATGTTAGCAAGTTTTACCACATGCATACTGATAATTTTTATCATTATTCAAATTAGTCAATAAACAACAATAGATAAGTAGATATTAAGAAAACTTGTATTTTCATTAATCAAAAGCATTACATACATGGAAATGAAATACAATTCTTCTTTTTTGTCTAACTACTACTGATAATCCTATTCTTGTCTAAAGTTGGGGCTTTTGAATCTTGCTTCTTTCATTTGTCTAAGAGACAGGACAAGGAGCATCTCAAGATCCGCGTTAGGGATTTTAAATGCCTCATCTGCTTCTAGACCTCATCTCAGGATGACTTGAATGAGAGCAGCTGACTCATTTTCAAGATTATTGAAGAAAATGAATAGCATCTCCATCAAGATCAACCTCAGACTCTTTACCAAATTCTTCATCCTCAAGGTATGAGGAGATTAGAGGAGGATTTTGTCCGATTGATCGATGTTTTAAAGGAGATTCTTGGAAATCGTCTGGGTTAAGACGAACCATATCTAACTCGATGAGAAAAGTCATTTCTTCTAAGAGATAGTTCACTTGCTCCTGATCATCAAGAGTAAAGAACTTCTCAGTGGTAATGAACCAAAAGCTAAGGTTCATATGAAGATTTGGGTTGAAAGCCATGGTGTAAAGAGAAAAGAATGAAAAGGTTTTGGAGTATGGCATAAGGGGTTAGTTTCTTTTATAGAAAGACGTGGGAAGCTGAACAGTCGTTTGGGGGTTATCAATGCAGTCAGTCATAATTATGTCTGACTGTATCTCTTATATTTTCAAGAAATGTTGAACGTATCTAACCAATTGATTTTATTCAGATTTTATTTATTTCTTTTAAAGGTAAAAGAAAATGCCACGTGGAAACTCCATTTAGTCTCTGGAATCAGGATGATATTGATCAGGAATACAAGTGTGTTCACATCAGGATTAGTAATTCTTTCTATTCAGAAATCACATTGAATCTTGTGATTATCTTGGTGAGAAGATCACATCAGGACAGGAAGCTGATCAGTATTGACTTTTATCTTGATTTTATCCTGATTTGTTTACTTTAAATCAATTTTAGATTTTATTTTCCAAAAAAAAAAATCATGGGTAACTGCATTTTTCAGGGACTGACACCTGTCAACCTACGTGTCAACGTGGGATAATGGGTCTGAAGGATTTTTGAAATATAATTATTTTGAAACTCTAATCGTGTAATTGCTTTCTCTAATTTCATTTTCTAAAGCAAAAAAAAAACACTCTTGAGTTTTCAAATCACTAATCAATTTCAAAGCTTTCTTAAGTTCTTTTCAGATCAAAATGGCAACTCAAAGAAGACTACCCAAATCAGTAGCTTTCAAGTTTGGTGACTTTGATTTTATGATGAACAATCATGTTGCAGCTATCACCAACAAGGAAGGGGTGTCAACTGATTTTCACCCAATTATGGACTTTATGGCGAAAGGACCATTAAGCTATGCCTTGACAGCATCTCCACAGACCAATCAAGCAGCTGTTTCACAAGCCTGGGAGAATGCTGAGGTAATTGACTCTGTTCAGGGTCAATCAGGTAAGATTGTTCTACACTTAGGACAAGACTCATTGATATTACTGAATCTGTTGTTAATTCAGTACACTTACCTGTTAGTTCAAATTTTGAGAATGTGCCATCTGATGATAATGTTAGAACTATGTTGTCTGAATTAGGTTATAATGGACCTTTAGACAACATGAGCCAGTTAAATAGATCTTTTCTTAGGAAAGAATGGTCTTTCTTCTTTGACCAACTTGCTAAATGTTTTACTGGTAAATGTAGTTCTTTTCAACAAATTACTGCTGTTACATCTTACATTGCATATGGCTTGCTTTATAACAGAGTAATTAATTTTGGTCACATTATCTTAAGTCAGATGTGTATTAAATTTGGGTCAAGAGATCATGACAGGAATATGGTTTATTATCACAAATTCATGTAATTGTTTATTAACCATTTCATTCCTGATGTTGAAGCTAGATTTGGTAGAGAATATTGTATTTCTTCTTATGTACAGCAAAAGAGAATTTTCTCTGACATTACAAAGAAGGACAGTGAAAAGAATCTAGATGAAATACCTACATTACACTATCCAAATCATGTTCAGGTACTTCTAAGAACTCATCTTTCTACTATCTATAATTCTTCTTTCTTTGGTGGTGAAATGACTCAAGAATCTCAATTGGAGGAGAACCTTCCTGTGTCTACCCAAGTAGCCAAAAACATTACAGTCTCTGAAACAATTCTATAACCAAATTTTGATCCACAACCTATTGTTTCAAAGAAGCCAACCTCTGGTGTTTCTCAAAAGACATCAGTTGTAAAGAAGAGGAAATTTGTTGTTTATAGTAGTAGTTCTAGTGAAGATGATGATAATATATCTCTTGCTGAGAGAGCAGAATTGAAGGATGCAATTCAACTTTCTAAGCTAGGACAAAGAGATAGAACACATAGTCACAGCCAGGCTGCAGTCTCTCAAAAGACTGTAGTTCTTAAAAAGGGAAAACAGTTACTGGATACTGTCTCTCAAAAGACCGTGTCTATTGAAAAAGGATCTCATCCCAAGATCACTTCTGTGTCTACACCTCTTGAGTCTTCTCAAGATAAATTTGTTGCTTACTATACTAGGAGAACAAGGAGAAAGATTCATTTGTCACCTACACACACAGTGTCTAGTCCAACTAACATTATGCAGGTCTTTACAAATAAGGCTATATCTACGTCAGTATCTGACAAGAGAGATCTGGATCTTGATTCTTCATGGGAAACTACATTGACATACAGACTGGCTATGGAACTTATTTCTCTAAAAGTGAAGCTTTCCATGCCTGTTCTAGATTTTCTGATTGAAAGAGTTCCCAAACTTTCATTTCCTGGAGAATATGGACTATTACATCAAAGACTTGATTTAATGAAGATGTACTTCTATGTATCAGCCAGAAAGGAATTGCACAAGAAATTTGGACTTCCTAAGCATGTTGCACTTCAATCACTTCATGCATATTTATTTGACAAGGATGTCATTGTTGAAGATGCTTCAGCTCAAGGTGAACAAGAGGAGGTAGTTGATAGAGGGAAGCAGTCAACAGAAGATACTATTGCACCAGTGATGAATAGTAGGATAGATCAGATCACAGTCACTGCAACACAAGAACCATCTAGTCAAAGGTTGGATGACTCAGGAACTGTGATTGATGATACTGGAAGGTCTTCTGTGATGACTGAAATTGCAAGTGAGAAATCCTATGATATGTGAGGAATGACTTTGATTGATTTTCCTGAAGATCAAACCAATATTGTTCTTTCAGAGTCTATCCACCTTGAGGGTGTGTCTCAGCAACCAACACTTAAAGACGGTGACATATTAGCTATAGTGTTTAATAAAGTATTACTGAAGACATCAGAGTCTAGTGTAGATCCTGAAAGTGGTATACTGGAGCCTGTAGTCTCTCGAAAGAAAGTAGATGTTTGTAAGGGTTCAGAGTCTATAGCAACTCACTCCTTGGAGAAAACCTCAAACCCATGCCACATGAGGAACCCTCTCTCCATGTGAGTTCAGGTATAATAACTTCTTCTAACCCCTATTTTTCTATAGGTCATGAAAGCACTTATCCAAATTTGAGTGATACACTTGAAAAGATGGACATAGATCCAAACACAGAGAGGCTGGCTCCTGACCAGGTAAAAGGAGAGGTAGAAAGAGTGTTGACTTTAGATAGTCAAAGTGAGAATGAGGGTATGGATGATCAACTCCATAGTGAGGGAGAGAAAGTTAGGAAACCACCATCGTTTGATTTCTGAGATCAGGTTTTTCCTGAATCTTGGTCTGAAAATCTTGGTATGGATGCTGGTACTTATTCCTTTATCAAGATGTATGAGAAGAATGACTAGCAAAGCACAATGCAAACCCAGAAGTTAAAGCTCAGAAACAGAAAGAGAGGCTTGCAGGAATAATCAACAGAAGAGATGAAAAGCTAAGACAATCTCTTACTCCACATGTACCAGAAGATATTCCTAATGATCCTAGTATTCCTTTGTATGTACTTCCAATATCAGCTAGAATTGAGACATCAACAGTATCTGATCAATCTAAGGAGGAGTCAGGATTTGTAGATGTTAGTACAGAGAATACTGGTGAAGGACATGATGATCATGTTTCAGCTTCAGAGCAGAAAAGTGAAGATGTGTGTACTTCTACTAAAGTATTATTACTTGAATATCATTCTACTCCAGTAGAGCATGCTACACATACAACTTCTTCTACAAGGATTGAAGATAAGGTTATTTCTGCATTTGAGTCTGAAGATACAACAAGCACTTCCAACTTTGAAGTTAATTCTGGAATTCTAAAGGATATTCAGAAATCTCAAATTACTATTCAGTCGAGACTTCAAACACTTGAAGATAACCAAGTCACTATTATGGAAAATCAAGTAGTTCTGATGAATCTTATTTCTTATGTTACTGAATCTCTCAAAATTAATGTTGCTGATGTCAAAAAGGGGGGAGATTAAACAATTCAGAGGCAACAGACTGGGGGAGATGAACAGACTGGAGATAAAGGAAGAACTAAGAGTGACATAGGTGAATCTCAACAAGGAAGTGGAAGCATTAAATAGTTGAATTCTTTCTTCTAAGTACTGAATACTATGTCTACATCTGAAGAAGGAGGTACTTAACTTCATGATCCTAAATTCATAAATTCTATTCTACTCGAATTGTCATATGTTTTGACATCTACAACTTAGATTTATGCTTCAGATTCTAAAGCATAAATAGGGGGAGATTGTTAAGAATAATTCATAAGTTGTGATGTTGAGAATAGAATTTTGCTTATACTTCTTGTAAATCCTGATCTTATAAAGGATTTAGCACTTTTTATAGGATATATGCGTTAGACAGTAATCTGTAGATTTTAGGCAGGAATAGCAGTGCATCAAGGACTACATGTCAGGAACTGAGATCAAATCCTGATATGCCAAGTTGAATACTGATGGATGTCAAATCCTGATGCAAGGTGGAATCCTGATATTAGTCGTGTTACTGATGATGTCATTATGGATGCTACAGAAACTGGCAAGTGCTACAAAACAGGATCGTTGTTTTGAAGAACAAGCAAGAAGATATCATGAAGGAAATAATTTTCTATTGATGGAAACTATCAACTAGACGGCAGAACATTGCCATGTATAGATCATTACTTTCTGTTATTAGTTGATAGGTAGCATTATAAATACTCTCTCTATATCATTGTAAAATAGTGGATTTTTTAGTGCATATCGTGTGAAGCTCTGTATAAAGTTTGTATTCGAGAGTTTGGAACAAACAGAGAGAGAGATTTGTATTGTCAGCAGCTGCTAAAGGTATTGTACACCTTTGGTAGAGTTTGTATTTGATTTATTTAATACAAACAAAGTTTGATTCATTCATTTGTTCTTATTCATCTAATCAAGCAAAAATCAGACACAATTATATAACTTGTATTCAACCCCCCTTCTACAAGTTATTCGAGTTAACAGCTGATCTTTCCACCACAATCCCTCACAACCTCTCTGACAAGTGCCACTAATCTATTAACTTTGTCAGTTAAAACTTCAACTATAATTCCAACTCCACCATAACCATAGACCTGCATGTACAGGAAACTTAAGCAGTTAAACATACAAACACATTAACATCATTATTATAGGTTCTAGATTTGAAGGGAAAACATTTACAGTAAAATATAATTGAAATGAACTATGTATTGGAAACAAGAATATGAATTCAACATCTCATAGATTTTCTAAATGTAATTAAGCTTCCTATCCCTTCTCGATAACTTTCTTGATGTTGCGCTCGAACCTCAGCTGCATTTTAAAAATGAAACTTAAATCAGAAAGAAGTTCTTAACATTCAAAACACATATATTATATTGTGATATCAACATTCAAAACAGAGCATACGCCTAAGTCCCAACAAGATTAAGCAAGTAAATATAAGCCCCTAAAAACAATCATACAGTGTAGCATCTTGAAAACTAAAATACATCAAACTCCCTTATCCAGTACGTAGCAAGCTTACAGGCTTGCACTTGGTGAATTGCAGAATTCAATTAGTGACACACTTGTATCTGAAACTTGAACCATTACCTCTGGATAATCAAGAAAAGAAGGATATTTGCATACAATCTTGCATATGTACCTTTTCTTACATAGAATTATATTTATAGCACATTCACAACAATCTCTTGTATGCATATACTAATTTATTTATGCTGATTATTATTTTTGGCCAACCTGACTAAACTTCGTGCTACAGACTTATTTAGTAAAAACAAACGACTCTTACTTTAAAGGACATCTACCGATCTACATTCAAGGTGGATTATGTCAATGATTAATATATTAAACATGTAAAGGACAGAAGGATTACAAAAGTATCTGTGATGCATCACGTGTGAACAAAACATTTCCACACAATCACCGAAGCAACTCAATTACTATAAATAGACATTTCAAGGCTGGACAAATATTTGGTTTTTTTGGTTCAACTAACTAAAAATATATTACGCGCATCAAGATTGATAGGCACTTTAAGTACGATAAAGTTTAAACTAATCAAGAACAATGGAGATGCTGTATTAATTATCTCTGCATAAGAGAGATCTATAAATTTCTATACTCTGAGATCAAACAATAGTTATCAATGTACATATAATAGTTATCGATGTACATAAAAATCAGCAGTAGCTGCATGTTACGTAGACTGAAACCCACCCTTTTAACAACCAATTTCGTCAATATTTTACAAATGTAGTATTAAAACGACAATTGAAAATAAAAATTCACTTGTTGAACAGAAAACAAACTATGCGTCTAAGCAGAAAACGAACTATGCGAACTAACTACAGGATCTTTCATCATACTTGCTGAACAACAATACATTTGCATTCTAGAAAATGCAGGAATAATTGTACAGGAAAATTTCCCAGTATGAATCGCAATGTAGACCGTGCTGGTAATTAAAAATATAATTATGTCATAGAGGAAATATGCAGTATATAACATACTAACCTGCGAGAATGTGTAGTATCCTCTCCTCTCATGAGCATACATAAAGAATGCTTTCTCTGCCCTACCAGGCCAGAACTTATATGGAAATTTTAAGAAAATTTTTGTGTAAACTATGACATCCAACTCCTCAATCATTGACATAAACCTTTGACTCACATGTAGAACATTGTTTCCTGAGGCATAAAAATAATGGTACACATCAGATGGACATATAAATTATTCACCTATGAGAGAGAGAAGTCAGATTCAGTGTAGTGAGCACCGAGCATACCATAAGAAGCGAGCTTGACGTCGAGATCGCCTTCGATTTTGTGCTCCTTCCAACAAAATATACCCAAGTATGCTGCAAAGTAAGCTTGATTTACCAGATCCAACTGAACCACAAATAGCTGAAAAGATTCGACCATATAAATCGAGTACCAACGTCCTTGAATGTCATTCAAGAGGAGCCTGGTTTCGTCATCTATGACTTGGGACTACTCAGCATATCTCTTCTTGTAGTATGAATGTAAGGCACTCCTTCTTTTCTGGAGAAGCAGCCATTTCTTTTGGCGCATGGGGCAGTAGTTTAGCTACCTGAGAGAGACCTCCTGGACTGGAATTAAACAAGAATTAAACAAGAATTAAACAGATAAGAAAATTAAACAAGAATTATAATAATAATAATAAGAAAATGCACCTCAATATCTGTGTTGGAATACAAGAATAGTTCTTCAGTTCCTATTTTCATATGGTCTGCCCTGTTTCCAATTTGCTCAATACTCTGCCAAGAAGATACAATAATAATGAAGCCAAAATAAGTTACTTATGGATGACTCACACAGAGTTGGGAGAGAGGGAGAAAGAGATTGAGGGAGAGACCGAGATAGAGAGACTGCGGGAGAGAAGGAGAGAGAGACCACAAACCCCATCTTACCCTCCATCTCCTTAACCTTCCTCTCCGACTTCTTCAAAAGCGCTTCCAACTCATTTTTGACAATCTCCAACTCCGCTCTCTCCTTATTCGACCTTTCTAACACCGCCTCTAAATCATCAACCAAACTCTACAAATCCCTAATCTTCACATCCCTCTCCTCAATTGACCGGTGAGGTGTTTGAGGCAATTGATTATATAAGTAATTAGTTGAGGGGTTTAATACAAGAATGAGAAGAATTATATAACAAAATTGAATAAAAAAGAAAAAAGGCAAAGAGGTTGAAACTAGAGAATTGAAGAGCTGGGTTAGTGAAATGAGAGAGGGATAGAAAAGAGTGGGCGGCTGATCTAGGTTATTGAAAAGAGAGAGGTGGAAAAGGAGGGAAATGAAATGTTGACAAAGGGGGGAAATATTAACAAGGGGGAAATGAATTAGAGGAGGGAAATGAAATATGGATCAATTTTTGTACTATCCCTTGAAAAAATTAATTCAAATAGATAAATTTCATATAAGATAAATATGAAATTTTTGTAATTTTAATTATTTTAATTAATTACTATTAATAATGACTATCGAATCGAACGAATGTTAATAAATAGTCATTTTAGTGTTGGGAAAAAATAATTGAAATATATAAAGGTTGGGTTGTACGATATTTTAACAAAAATCACTACGCCATAAATGCTCATATGCAACGCTTTTAGAAAGTGTTTCACTGAAATTGTTTCGTTTGATATAAAATTTTGGCTCTAATAAAACAGAACTTGAACTGGTGTTGCATTAGATGTAAGTTAGCGTTCCATTTGACCCACGCTGTTTTACATAACGCAACACTAAGAGCTGGCGTTGCATTAGATATTTTCTAATTTAAAAAAAGCTGACGTGGAAGAAGTGGGGTCCACATGTGCGGATGTGGCATTGGCTGACGTGGCAAGTGTGGGGCCCACAATTGTTGACGTGGAAAACTGGGACCCACGTGTGCTGACGTGGCATTTGCTGACGTGGCAGAAGCGTTGCATTAGGTTATAACCGTGTTGCATTTGCTGTCCTGAAGTGTTGCATTAGCTAATTTCTTGTTTAAAATACATGCTGACGTGGCAGTGTGGGGCCCACAAGGTGACGTGGCTGGACCCCCCCCCCAATTGCTGACGTGGCAAGTGTGGGTCCCACAGTTGCTGACGTGTCAGAAGTGGGACCCACGTGTGCTAACGTGGCATTTGCTGACGTGGCAGAAGCGTTGCATTAGGTAACAACTGTGTTGCATTTGCTGTTCTAAACTGTTGCATTAGCTAATTTCTTATATTTAATAAATGCTGACGTGGCAGTGTAGGGCCCACAAGGTGACGTGGCTAGAGCCCACAGCTGCTGACGTGGCAATTGTGGGGCCCACAATTGTTGGCGTGGCAGAAGTGGGACCCACCTGTGTTGACGTGGCATTTGCTGACGTGGCCAAAGCGTTGCATTAGTTGGCAAAAGTGTTGCATTTGCTATTCTGAAGTGTTGCATTAGCTAGTTTTTTATTTTTAATAAGGCTTAATGGCCTTTTAGCCCTCAAAGTTTTCACTGATATACCCATCAGCCCTCAATATTTTAAAACGTTCCTTTTAACCCTCGAAGTATCCATAAAGGTCCTAATAACCCTTAAACCGGTATAAAAAATAAAAAATAAAAAAACGGTATAACTCGGATGGGCAAAACAGACATTTCACAAACCGATACCGAGGGTTAAAAGGTATACTTTAGATACTTTGGGGGTTAAAAGGTATACTTTAGATACTTTGGGGGTTAAAAGTTATAACTCGTACAAATGAAGTTATTCTAGAAAAATGTCATCAAAAATTTAATATTTATACTTAGTAGTAGTAGTAGTAGTAGTATTTTCACCGTTTAATATTTATACTTGGTAGAAGTACTCTATTTATTTTTAAAAAATTTATTTCTCAATAATTTAATTTATTCATGATATGATTTTCCTTTAAAATAATAACTTGTTTTCATGGCGACTATCGAATAATGTTATAGTACATAAGAATATTAACTTATATTGAGTGAATAATTATCAAAATTGCAATAATAAAATTTTTACTACACCTTATTGGATGACATTTCAATTAAAACTCAATGAATTAAATAAAATATATACAAATCTTATATATACTCAATGATTATTTAATAAAACATTTTCACTAAGAAATGTTTCAATGACACTTGGAAGTGCAGCTTGTCCTCGACTATGAAGTCCTATGCCTGCAGGGAAAGAAATCACCTAAATTCAAAGATATCATGCACATATACATTATACATAACAACAGCATCACCAGTTTTGGAAGAGCGCAAGGATTTTACGGATCAGCTGCACAAGAAAATATTAGTTTGTTAATGAGTATGAATTTTTCTTTTTTCGAGGGAAAATATAATGGAAGTACTATAACTGTTGTTATGTATTTGGTTTGGTTTTATAACGGTCAAACCGGTCAAATTAGACTTTCCTTCTAACTAGTCTTGTCCCGAATGATGAATCTATTTTTTTAAATTATTTTTTCGACGTTCCAATCGTACAGATGACAAGATATAATGGTTTTAGTGAAGTGGTAAATTTTTAAAAAATTTGGTAGATGTATTTGGTTTGGTTTGATAACGGTCAAACCGGTCAAATTAGACTTTCCTTCTAACTAGTCTTGTCCCGAATGATGAATCTATTTTTTTAAATTATTTTCTCGACATTCCAATCATACGGAAGACAAGATATAACGGTTTTAGTGCAG
Source organism: Saposhnikovia divaricata (assembly GCA_036435485.1). Lineage (NCBI taxonomy): Eukaryota > Viridiplantae > Streptophyta > Magnoliopsida > Apiales > Apiaceae > Saposhnikovia > Saposhnikovia divaricata. The sequence goes on from CM071601.1 coordinate 43,485,255, forward strand.
CGTTAAATTTTTAAAAAATTTGGTAGATGTATTTGGTTTGGTTTTATAACGGTCAAACCGGTCAAATTGGACTTTCCTTTTAACTAGTCTTGTCCCGAATGATGAATCTATTTTTTTAAATTATTTTTTCGATGTTCCAATTGTACGGATGACAAGATATAACGGTTTTAGTAAAGCGGTAAATTTTTAAAAAATTTGGTAGATGTATTTGGTTTGGTTTTATAACGGTCAAACCGGTCAAATATTGACTTTCCTTCTAACTAGTCTTGTCCCGAATGATGAATCTATTTTTTTAAATTATTTTTTCGATGTTCCAATCATACGGATGACAGGATATAACGGTTTTAGTGAAGCTGTAAATTTTTAAAAAATTTGGTAGATGTACTTGGGTATTTGGTTTGGTTTTATAATGGTCAAACCGGTCAAATTAGACTTTCCTTCTAACTAGTCTTGTCCTTCTAAAATTTCGTAGAGTAAAATTTTTTAAAAAGCCTGTTTATCGAAATATATAAAATGAAAATACATTTTAATCTTTTTTTCAGTTTAAAATTTGATAAATAATATGTCTTAATTTGTTTTTAAAAAATTGTATTTTACAATAAAAAAATAAATAAAATGTAATAAAAGTACACACACGTGACACGCACACAAGCAGCACAAGTGAAAAATTGGGCGGACAAATCCCCCCTTAATTTTCAGAAGACTTTCCCCCTTTAACACTCTCTCTCTCAAACATACATACTCTCAATTCTCAAACGTACATACTCTCTCTCTCAAACATACATACTCTCTCTCTCAGATCTGTTATACATGAAGGGGCTGCAGCTTAATTAGGCTTCAGCTTAATTAGGTAATTGGATATACCTTTCTTCTCGATGTTTAATTAGATACCCGACTCACTCTATTTTTTTTAATTTGCAGCTTAATTAGGGCTTTAGCTTGAATTTATTTAGGTAATTCATCTCTAACTTATTCCGGTTTTTTGATAGTGTTTTTATGTGTCGTCTCCAACTTATTCTATGTGCATGCTCGTTTACATTTCTTTAATTAGGGTTTTCTTTTCTTTTCTTTTCTTTTTTAATTAGGGTTTTTTCATCTTTGTTTTGATTTGAACTCGATTTCTATGTGTCATCTTTGTTTTGGTTTTTCTTTTTGATTTGTTTTTTAATTAGGGTTTTCTTTTTGATTTGTTTTTTAATTATGGTTTTCTTTTCGATTTTTTGTATGGTTATGTGTGTGTATAAATAATATGATTTTAATGTGATATTGTGTCTCTGTTGGTGTCTGTTTAGGTAGTAGTTTATGTGTGTATTTGTATGGTTTTACTAATTAAGATATCTGTGTTTGTCTATAGGAAAGAGGATTAAGTGGAATGCATTTGATTTTGTACTTTGGAATGCATTTTATAAGTAAGCCTCCTCTACTCTTCTTGAACTTCATGCCTGTTATGTTTTAGTTTTATATGTTCTTTTTGAACGCATTTGATTTTATATGTTTTAGTTTTATATGTTCTTCTTGAACGCATTTGATTTTATATCTTCATGCCTGTTATATGTGGTTTTACTTAATAAAATGTATGCCTGTTATGTTTTAATTTTCCATGTTTTGCTATGTTTTAATAAAATGTATCCTTATTTCTATGTGTGGTGTATCTGTGTGTAACTTTAATTGATCTGTTGCGCTTGTACCAGTTAAGTACGAATGTATGTGTATCTTAAGTCACACATGCCATTTCAACAAATGGACTGAGTTATGCTGATGTTGTTTGCCTGTTTTATTCAGTAAAACTCTATTATTTTATAATTTTGTAGAGGTTTAATAGATAGGGATATACAGGGAGTGATTAGGACATATAAAATCATATGTGCCAATATTTAAAATTAAATATTAGTCAGTGAATGCATTTAATGTGGTCAAACCAAACTGTACAGGGGTAGCCATTGTTCACGTTTTGGAACTGTTAGTTGTACCGAATTAGTCGTACTAGGCCACGAAGAGATTGAGGTCATGGATGATGAGTACTACCTTTGGATAGGATTTCCAAGATCTAGTCCAGAGTATATAGGAGGGATAAAAGCTTTTTTGAAAAATGAATTTCCCATCTATAAAAATGGCGATGAAAAGAAGTGCCCTTGCAAAAAATGTTCAGAACGTAATTGGTATTGTCAAAATGTCATATACGATCATCTTGTGGTCAATGGACCTTCTCCGTTGCATGCCGAATGGATTTGTGATGTTTCACAAACAAAATTAGGAGCTACTGATGACTTCAAAGATTCTGAAATGGAGATGGATTTTCAAGATAATTTAGATGCGATGTTCAGTTGTGCGCGTAAGAATTTTGAAAATCACGGTTTCTGTGAAGGCGAACCAAATCTAGAGGTTCAGAAATTTACTCGGCATGTTAACAAAGGAAAATAACCATTATATCCTGGTTGTACTACATTTTCTCGATTAAGTTTCCTGATCAGACTTTATCATTTAAAGTGTGTTCATGGAATTAGTGAGTCTGCGTTTGGGGAATTGCTAATGTTGATCAAAGAAGCTTTTCCTGATGCCCATCTGCCTTTGTCTTTCAATGCTGCAAAGAGTGTCATTAGGGATTTAGGTCTTGAATACTAGAAAATACATGCCTGCCCAAACAGTTGCATGTTGTATTGGGCAGAAAATCAAGATAAAGATGTTTGTGACACTTGTGGTGTTTCGAGGTGGGTTGTACAAGAAAAGAAAGGCAACGCTGATGATAACGATCCACCAAAGTTGATTCACAAAGTGGCAGCAACGTTATGAGGTACTTTTCGCTAATACCAAGGTTGCAAAGGATGTTCATGTGTAAAGAATTTTCCAAACTTATGAGATGGCACGTAGTGGGACGAACAGAAGATGGAAAACTAAGACATCCGGTTGATACTTTGGCTTGGAAGACGATGGATGCTCTTTATCCTAATTTTTCATCGGAAAATGGAAACATTAGGTTGGGTGTAGCATCTGATGGATTTAACCCATTTCGTTCGATGAGTTCAACTCATAGTACATGGCCAATCGTGTTGGTAAACTACAATCTTCCACCTTGGTTATGCATGAAACAAGAGAATTTGATTCTTTCAACATTAATATCCGGTCCAGATTCTCCCAGGAATAGTATTGACGTGTATATGCAACCTTTAATTGCGGAGCTGAAAGCATTGTGGAATGTTGGTGTCGAAACTTATGATGCCTCGACTGCTGGAAATTTTAATTTACGTGCAATGGCATTGTAGACCATAAGCGATTTTACAGGATACGCTATGTTGTCAGGTTGGAGCACGAAGGGGAAGCTAGCGTGTCCAGTATGCCATTACGAGACTTCTTCCACTTATTTGAAACATAGCAAAAAAGTGGTCTACATGAACCATAGAAAGTTTCTTGAACCGACACACAAGTGGAGGCTGGATAAGAGGAGATTCAATGGTGAAATTGAAATGGGGACCAGTCCAGAAATATTATCAGGAACAGAAATTGAAGAGTTATTGTGGGGGTATGAAAATCAGTTTGGGAATATGAACAAGCAGAACCATAGAAGTGATTGCCCTTTTAAAAAGAAGTAAATTTTTTTTGATCTACCATATTGGTGTCATAATCCACTTCGACATAACCTGAATGCCATGCACATAGAGAAGAACATATGCGACAAAATATTAGGCACTTTGCTTAATATAAGTGGCAAGTCGAAGGATCACTTAGAAGCTCGTTACGATTTACAGGAGCGGGGCATAAGAAAGGCCCTTCATCCTGTTGATTGTGGTGATGGAAAGCATGTTGAAATTAGGGCAGCGATATTTGACATGACAAATAAGGAGAAAGAAATCTTTTGCACCGTATTGAAGAATGCCAAACTGCCCTATGGTTGTGCCTCGAATGTTAGTCGATATGTGCACATAAAAGAGAGAAAGGTGGTGGGGTATAAGAGCCATGATGCTCATTTCATACTCCACCATTTATTACAATTTGTCGTGAAAAATACATTAAAACCCGAGGTTGCATTGCCGATGATCAGACTTAGTGCATTCCTTAGAGGTCTATGGGGCAAGGTCATTGAATTGGATGATATCAAGAGACTGCAAAAAAAAATTGTCGAGATACTTTGCCAATTTGAAACGATTTTTGTAGAGCCTTTTTTCGATATAACGGTCCACTTACATGTTCATTTATGCAGAGAAGTCGAATACGGTGGACCTGAACACCTCAGATGCATGTTTCCAATTGAGCGGTATCTAGGAAAGTTGAAATCTTATGTCAGAAATAGAAGTAGGCCAGAAGGTTCCATTGCAGAAGGGTACTTGGCAGAAGAGTGTCTGACATTTTGTTCAAGGTTTTTGAGTGTTGATGGAGGAATTGAAAATAAGTCGACTGATTTTGGAAGATGTCCAACAGATGAGGAATATCATATTGGAACAAAAAGAAATAAAGATGGCAAGATATTCAAATTGAAAGATGCAGACTGGAAGGCAACACATCGCTGTGTTCTGTTCAATTCCGGTAATAAGGAAATAGGGAGTTTGATCGAGTAAGTTCTTAAGTCCCTTTTTCATTTTACTCAGCACTTTAATATTAATGTCTGCATTTTATTGATTATTTAACTTTAATAATTATTCAGGGAGCATCGAGCTTTACAAAATGGTTTTGCAAGTCAAAGAAGGTACAAAAGGGAACGAGCACACACCGAAGAGTTTTCAAAATGGTTAAAGGATGAGATTCTGAAAAAGGAAAATATTTCAAGGGAATTAAAGGTGTTTGCTTTGGGTCCTAACCGAGTAGCTAGGAAGTTTACGGGCTTTGTAATAAATGGATATAGATTCCACACCAAATTTCGAGATGCTCGATGCACCACACAAAATAGCGGGGTATTTTTGACTACTGAAACCACTAGCTTTGCAAGTTCGAAATACAAAAACCCAAAAGTTGGGGCTGTCAATTACTACGGATCAATTGAAGAAATTATTGAACTTGACTATTGGGGAGCTTTTAGAGTGGTCCTTTTTAAGTGCTGCTGGTACCAAGAAGAAAAAGATCAGTATGGTCTTACTCGAGTTAATTTTAATAAGTTATGCTATAAATCTGATCCTTATGTCCTGTCTTCACAAGTTCAACAAGTCTTTTATGTGGAAGATCCATTTGAAAAGAACTGTCACTATGTTATTAAGAAGTTGCCGAGGGACTGGTCTGACGCTGAAAATCAGAACGCAATGGAAGTAGACATGTGTTCACATGATATTGGAATAGATATTGGAATAGATCTTGAAATAGAAGCTGAAGTTGTTGAAGGGGGGTGGATTAGGGATGATGTTCCCTTAAAACAAATTCCTGTTCCCTCTCCTTAAATCAAAGAAACTGCTGGCTATTTACTTTATGATGTATTTGGCACTTTATGATGTATTAGGCACTTTTTGATTTGGTTGTAATTCTTTACCTTTGATTAATGTATGTGGCAGTACTTTTTAAAAATTCAATTTAGACTCTGCATTTCTTTACACTATGGCATAAATCAGTGTACTTTTTAGGAATTGTGTTATATATTTAATTTTTATATGTGCTACTGTTTAATAATTTTCATAGTTTGTCTTTATATTTTCAATTTTGTGTTGCACAAATACAACCATTAATGTATTTATTTTGTACAGGATGGATAAAACTCTACATGTCAGGCTGCATTACGCTGGAGAGTTTCACAAGACAAGTTATGTGGGTGGAAAATCTTTGCTAGCACCCGTGGATTCTGAGAGATTTTCATATACTGTGCTTATGGAGAATGTGAAAGATTACCTCGAGTTCATAGAAATTGGAGGAGTCTATATCAGAAAAGAAAAGAGGGGTGGCTGGGAGCTTGTGTTGGATGACAAGGATGTGACCAACTTTGTAAAAGGCTTCAATAATGAAGAAGAAATTGATTTTTACATTGACAACACTGTGGACAAAGACATTGAGCCCACTAGTCAAATGCATCCACAAGTAATAATACGGCCAAGGAAAAATATAATTCAAGGTATATATCGTATATGTAATTTAGATGTCATTCTCGTGTTATATATGGTCATATGTGTGTAACGAATAATGAAGTCCACCGTTTTTATTTCTGTTGTTACAGATTCTGCTAAGAAACCAGTGGCAAAGCGCAAGTACACTACCACACATCAACTTCAGCAGCAACATAGAATGCCGAAAAGAAAGTTACCTCGGCTGAGTAAGGGGACAAAACCTGTGCCTGATTTGACTACTAGGCAACAAGATGTGGGTGTGAAAGAAAATGGAACGAGGAGGAAATTGAATTTAGAAATTGGACCAGATGACCATGCAGATACCGGAGAGAATGATGTTGAGGTACTTTTGACATATCATTTTCTGTTCAAATTTCCTGTACATTAGTAATATGTAACTAGCACATTTTTTGCTTAACCTGCTTACAGTTGCAACCACCACCACCATTGACGAATTATGAGATAGAGAGATTAGCACGCATGAAAGAAAATGATGTAGTTTTTGAATCACTTGGGTTGTGCAAATTAGTTACTGATATGACAACTTCTGCATAACAGAATATGAAAAGAAAAGGTAAAGATCGTGAGGCATGCGATGAATATATTCCTGAAAATGAGGGTGAAGATGATAGTGATGATTTATCAGAGGTGCATAAAGATAATTTGTTTACTACTTACTGTCTTGTTTTTATGCACATAAAAATTATCAAGCTAATAATCCTGAACTTTTACTGAAATGTAGAGAACAAAAGTTGTTCAGTCAAGCAAACCTACTAGACCAAGAAATCGTTCGCGAGCCAATGCAGCCCTTCAGATTGAGAAAGAACCAACAAGTGCTCCCACTGCAACCGAGAAGTAACCAAAGAAAGCTAGCACTACCAGGGGAGCTACAAGCTCGTCTCGTCCTTCAGTTTTGAAACCAACATGTAGCAAATTGTTTAAACAACCAAGCAATCCTGGAGAAGCTGGTTCAGTCGCTGCTTATTTAGCGATGCGGGAACGTCAAAAGCAGAATGTTGCAGCTCCAGTAATGGAAAATGTCAATGAATTAGACCAAGAAGGGATTGAAAATGAAGAAGTTGAAGAAGGTACAATGTCATATTTCTCGCATGATTTTTATGTTTTCTATTATATGTTTTTGTGAGTTTGTACATTGATTTTTTTATTCATTTTCTTTGAACCTGGTATGTAAAGTACAAGCTCCAAGAAAACCAAGAGGGCGGTCAAAAATGAGTAAGGTTCATGCAAGAGGTCCTGATGATAAAGTAGTTCTCTCTGTGAATGAAGATGGTCAACCAATTTCTGATAACCGAAAAGCAGTTAATGAGTTAAGTAATTTTCTAGGGACACTAGTGAAGGATAATGTGTCTCTCATATAACGACCTAGAAAATTTCGATTTTTAATAATATTTATTTATTATAAATTATAAATTATATTATGTGAATATTGTTGTAAAGGTGAAATGTATGTGAGATGCTGTTTTTGTGATTATTTGATGATTTGGGTAAGTTGTGAAGATTGGTGTATTTTTATTTTTATTTTGAGGATTTAAATATATTTAAATCATGCATTTTTGATCCTCTGTAAATTTTATAAAATTATCGGAGGAATTAAAAATCATGGAATCTTTTGTAATATTATCTTTATAATATTATTTAGTTTTTAAAATGGTTGGGTGAATTAATTTGGATGTTTCGGTATTTTAAAACGATTTTAATAGTTTTATTGTATTTAAAGGATCAAAACTTGTAAAATCCATATTTAATTCATTTTTGATCCGAAAAATATTTTAAAAATATGTGCGTGCTCGTAATTTTATACTCTTTATTTTAAAAATAAAAAGTTTAATTTTCACAAATTTTCTATTTTATTTCGAATTGTAAAAGCTGTTTATTCGTTTTAAAAGCGAATAAGTAGTGTTTTAATCGGGCCCGGGATGAATGGAGTAGTAGCATAATTAGAATTGGGCCAAGCCCAATTGGAAAACAAACACAGCTGAGAGAAACATCGGGGAGAGAGAAAGAGGGAAAAGAATTGGGGGAAATTAGAAATTAGGGATTTGAGAGTTGTAATTGGTGGGTTTTGATTTTGAATCAATTGATTAATATAGGTATATGTAAATCGCGTATACATATGTGTGTATATATACGTGTGTATGTGTATATGCGTTGGGTGCGTTGTTGAAGGAGGGAGACGCGGTATCGGGGCTGGGGAACGCTGGCGGCTATGGTGGCGTTCGGTGGTCGCAGGGGTAGAAAGGGAGGTGGCTGCGTAGTCGTGTCTGCCTGCTGTGTGGAGGTGGAGGCAGCAGTAGTATGGTAAGAGAGAGAGAGAGAGAGAGAGAGAGAGAGAGAGAGAGAGAGAGAGAGAGATGGAAGGAGAGAGAGGGAGAAGATCGTGGTGGAGATACTCCGCGGTGGTCATCGGAAAGGTAAAAGGAAGATGCGCGTATCCGCGTGTATAATTTATATTTTAATTTTTAATTATTTAATTGTGGTAATTTAATTTGATTTAAATTGCGAGATTATGGTGTTAATTTTCATAATTAGATTATGTTCGAATTTTGAGAATATTGTTGTAATTCCCGTATTTAATTTTGAGAGTATAGTTAATTGTAATTGTTGAAATTATTCAGTGGTCTCGCTAATATTTGGGTTTAATGATTGTAAGTTGTAACTATGATTTTTGGTATTAATCGTGGGTTCGATAATGTGTTGGGCTTAATGGTCTTTAGTGGTTAAATTGTTAATTTGTAGCTGTTAATGGTTAAGTGTTAATCATTATTGTCATGTAACGGGTAGTTATATGAGTTGGCTAGTTGCAAATGTATGTGAGTTAAATGTTGTAGGTGGAGTTAGAACATTTGTTGAAGGTCGAAATTGTTGATTACTTGGTATTGGGTTGTACATGGTTAACTAATTGCTAATTTTAATTTATAATTATAATATGTCGTATAATGTTAGAGTTTATATGACTTTAAAGTTGTAAATGGTTTACATGAGTTAAATGTCGCGATCGAGTCATATTATTTGTTGAATGTTATACTTGTCAAGTACTCGGTGGTGAATTATAGGCGTGGTCAAGATGGTTTCGATTAAGTATGTATAGTTGTATAAACTTGATATTATGGTATAAATGTTAAATGGTGGTTATTGAATCTCACCACTGACCCTAGAGGCTTTGGCTGAGTTACGTGATGTTGATGATGTATGTATTATTTACAAAGAAGTTATTTCGTAAAGTTTTCTTAAAATAAGAATTTAATTCCTGATTGTATGGTTTTAAAATGTTATTTATCGAAGATTAATTGTTAGATTTATTTGATTATGTGTTTATCTGCGAGGAGTTGCAATGGGATCACAAGTCTTAAATGTCAATATTTAAAGACTTGTGAAATTCTCTTCAACTAGTTCCTCGAGCTTACGAATATCCATGATTTGCTATCACGGGTATAATTAATATACTTGAGTGGTGTGATCATCGATATAGCGTAAGTAATAGTTAGTGCTAGGGGTTGTTCCCTAGGGCTTACGAACATCAATGATTGATTGTCACGTGTATCATTAAAATGCGTGAGAAATACGATCATTGGTGTAGCGTAAGTAGTAGTCTAATATAAATTTCTTATGTGCTATGTGCCGCATGTTCGGGCGGGTACTTTTCATTAATTGTTTACTTTTATGTTGCTGCAAGTTGAGGCAGCTTTATTTTTGTAAAAATAGGGTTGAATTGTTTTTAATTGATATTGAGGGGCTGTGCCCATAGTCCGATAAACGAATACTTCATGCCAAAATTTTCTAAAAATACCCTGCAAATCTATTTAGAACCTATTTAATTTATTTGATTTGGTGATTTGAAATTATATGGTGATTTTCGAGAGTCGAGGTAAATATTATAATTGATATGTATTGTTGTGAAGTGGTTGCCTAGATGGTATCTAAGTATCAAGTAACCCTATGTGTTAAGTATTTATGTGAAGTGAGTATTTGCCTTAGAGGTTGTCTTGAATTATATTGTGAATGTGATTAAGTATGGTTGTATAAGTTATAAGTAAGCGTTATAGGACGCGGATGGGTAGAGTAGGGCAAAACAATAAGCTTTTGCTTAGTTGGATACTGAAATAGTATTTGATCTTGAAAAGGTTCGAATAGGAAACCTAGCCAAGGACAGTGCGGGTGACCTGAAAGAGGAACAGAAGGACAAGTATCAAGCCTATGGGTGAACTAATGTGGGGACTAGTAAAGTGCAAAGAATGAAAGTGAGACCGAGTGAGAAGCCACATGTAAGTGAAAGAAACTGAAGAGAAGACAAATGAGTACCGATGTGGAATCAGGAATTTCGTAAATCAAGGCAAGTGTTTTTGCTAATCACTTATTGTTCAAGTGATGCAGTTTAATTTACTTGTAGTATGTGATGATCTGGCTAAGTATAGATGGCAGATGACATACTTTTTCGTATAGTATGATGCCGTTTATCTCCCCTACCCATGATTTACAAAGAATTTGACAAATAACCTTTCTCGTTTATTTTCTTATCCCTGGAATGCCATTTCGCCTATTCTCGTCGAAATTGTCTAAGAATTTTCTAAACAAAAGAAAGCCCAAGATTTTAAACTCTTACGAAAGCCTGCTAGCGAAACTCTTGATTCTAGCATATTTTCACAAAAGTACTCCATTTAGAAAAAAATGTTTTCTGTCAAAATGTTTTGAACCTTTCCATATTGGAGTCGTGTTACAAATAAATGTTTGAGCTACTTTATCTGTTTATGGAAACTCAAACTTTACAATGTGCCTAGTGTTGACCACACCTTCGCTTTAATTTAGAATTTTTATGATTGAAAATCTTGTTGCAATGTATATCTGTTATGTGCTCAAGTGAAATCTCTCTCTTGTTAAGTTGATAACGTTAATAATTCTAGTTATTCATATTCTTCTTGTTTGTATTTATTTGAATTGTCATTCTTTATATTCCTCACCTTATTTGGTATCGAACTTGTCGATATCTTTTAAAAATCTTGATGGTTCGTTTGCTCCTTGTAGTGTATCGAACTTGTCGATACTAAGTGATGTTGTTGTTTCTTATTAACTCTTAATCTTGAGTTATTATTCTGGACGTGAGTTTCCAGTTGTTGGAGATCAAAGGTTGTCGATTGTCCCGACACCTAGTGTGGATGATTTAGAATTGAAAATATTTTTTTTAAAATGTGGCCCTTGGGGCGTAAAACCCTTCGGGGTGGGACCTTATTATGGTCGGAAGTTAAGGCCAATGTGTGCCATGGATCCAATTAAGGACATTGCTGTGCGCGTTTGTCCTAGGACATTGCTGTGTGCGTTTGTCCGGGGTTAGTGTTGACTGATCAGCAGCCTAACCTTGATGTTTTTTTTAAAACAAATAAAAAATTCCAATTCTAATCTATATTCTGCGATTGAGATGTTTAATTCTTGACTTCTTGAAAGTCTGTTTTTATAATATCTTGATATCAGAATTCTTGTCAGTTCTATTTCTTGATGCACCTTATGAATGGTGAGTTATTGGCCCTCGTGGCAATTGAAGAGTTGATGTAACTAATTCCTTCATAAAATGAGATGAAACTCTATTGTTTATCAAAATTGTTGTCATTATTGAAATTGTCATCACTATTTACACTTGCTGAGCATTGTTGGTTCACTCTTGCTTCTGTTTATTTCTCCAGTTGTTAGAGGTGATCAGAGAACATAGTGGTCAGATGGTATAGCTCTATAGACAGCGAGAGGAGACGTTCGAGTGATGGACTTTTCAAAGAATGGATTGGGAATTGTTAAAGTTGGATATTGAGTTAGACAGAGAATTTGTACATTCATAAATTTGTATAATATACTTTTATTCTGAGATTGGGTTGTAATAATGTGATTGATAGTTTGTTTCATACCATAACCTGTATGCGATCTTGGTGAAGGGGTTTTTATTATTAAATGTTGTTTATATTCAGAGAGGTATGTTATTGTTGTTGGTTAGTGGCCCCATATCTATACCCCGGATTTTGGGACCGTTACATCTCACTTACATCAATTGGCATGTTGTTCTTGTCCAATTAAAGAATTAAATGATGGAATATACACCGGTAATCTCTATCACCCTAAATCATATATAGTTCAACAGACTTACTTTATTTATGATTTTAATTAACCAATTTATTTCATGAATTCTATGCTTGATATATTGCAGGCTAGGTATGATATTCCGGAAGGAGGACACAAGTGGGTCATGCACACACTTAATGAAGCTTGGAGGCGGCACAAGTCTGTGATGAAAGCAGCGCATTATAAAAGATATGCAAATGATGAGCAAAGGATTGAGAACAGGCCCAACGCAATTCCTCTTGAAGATTTTAAAATGCTCTTGAAGTACTGGGAGGATGAATCAGTTCAGGTACTTCTTAAATGTGACAAAAAAATAGAGTGACCTACTTTGTATAATGCTAATTTAGTATTAGACTGATGTGATTTAGTTAATAATATTAGTTCACATCTTAATTTATCAAGAATTTTCATATATTAGTTCACATTTTAATTTATCTTGTATAGTCAGAATCCTTTAATTAAAAAAAAATTCTTTTGATTTTCTGTTTTGTTTTAATTTTCAGGCCCTAGCCGAGGATAATGCAGCACGTCATAATACAATAAGTGAGACACATACTTTGGGTCCCATAACTCATGCACAAGCTAAAGAAAAGCTAGTATGTGTTTTTTCTCAACTCCACGTTACAATAGATTGAACTTAACTCTTTATTTAATTCTGATTATTTTTCACTTTTATCTGAATTCTTGACCCTGCAGTGGTTATAGTTAAAATCTTTATGTTTATATTTATGTTCTTGTAATTAAATTGGTCCTTGTGAAGGTAAGGTGTAGAAAGCAAAAAAGTTAATACTTGGATAAATTTTATGATTCCAAATTATATGAACTGCTGGTAGGATATAGTCTCCCTATGATTCCAAAGTTATGGATCAATTTGTTGATACTAATTAAATCTGTGGGAATTGCAAGTCTGTGCTAATTGATACTTGTCTCTAAGTTTATGTTTTTTCTCCAATTAAAGCTTTTCTAGATTTATATATATATATATATCCATGGATTGTATGTACGTAAGATTTGCTTATCCATTGGCAGTTAGATTTTTAAACTCTTAATATTGAATGTTAAAATTCTGTTTAATATTGATAATGTTGATACTTGACAGAGAAAGGACAAGAAACTTGCCAATCCATCTGATGCTGAGATCTATTTGGAAACCTATAAACGAAAACCAGGGAAAACTTACAAGGCAGATACAGAAAAACTGAGAACCAAATATGTAAGTACTACGTGGATAGGAATATGTTGATTTAGGTTTCTTATATTGATGCTAAAAATTGCATTTTCCTAGTAAAATGAAGATGGCAAAATAATATTGTTTACAGAAGAAGTTTAGTTCATAGTTCATACTTATCACAAATTCCTACTCAAGCCAGTGGTACTCAACGTAACTGTCTATAGATAGTTTCCCACATTTGCTGTTTTGTGAAATGTACAAGTACGTATTTTTGTCTTGTATTTAGAAACCTCCATGATTTAATATTACCATTTGTTTTGAATAGCTTCTCCCAGTTAGCTATCTATAGATATGGATATAATCACTTTATATTATATCAAAAAAATTAGTTTATTTAGTTTATGTAAGTATATTATATCATGCATAAGTAGTTTGAATTCATGTATGGTTTCTAATATTAATATAACCACTTCCTGTAGATGAAAGTTCAGGAATTGGTAAATGCTGGAAAAATTGATGAGGCCAATGCACTTGTCGCTGGTGGGAGAACTCATGGACAGAACTGGTTAGTGGGCATGAGAGGTAAAAAATCTGAACAGAATACAACTCCTCCTGCTCCTTCAGACAGTTATGTGCAGGAATTGACCATGAAAATAAAGCAAAATCTTGAGGCTGATTTTATGGCCAAGGTGAACTCAAAAGTGAAAGAGAATATGTCATGGATGTTGAACAAACTTGGTGAAGATAATCCAGGTCTTAAATTCGATGTGAAAGAGTTGTGTTCCACCGCTTCAAGTAATTATGATGACAACGGTACTCTTACGACTCAAGGCGGCACCACCGAATAACAATATGTAATGGTTTCATACTTTTAGAATTTAGACTTAATCGTATGTGCTTTTCGGTTTAGAATTATGTTGGTTTAGAAGTTGGTTTAGCACACTTGTTCTTTTGGTATTAGTATGATGTTGGTGTGGATGATTGTAACTATTTGGTGGCTGTTGAATATTTGGTGGCTGTTGAATGTTTTGGATGGCTTCGAATGCCTTTGAATGTATTTTGATGGGTTTCTTTATTTAAGAAACAGAACATTGTAGAAATTTTCATTAAAGCGTTGAATTTGATATTTCTTGTGTTGCATTTCTACTGTTTTATTAGATACTTCTAGTGTTTTAAAAAGTAGATAAAAGCGTTGCATTACATAGATGTGGGGCCCAGTGCTGACGTAGCATGTGGGACCCTGTGCTCACGTGGCACGTGGGACCCTGTGCTGATGTGGCACGTGGACCCCTGTACTAACGTGGCATGTGGGACCCACTACTGACGTGGCATGGCACGTCCCATCCCTAATATGGCACGTGGGCCCCACATGCTGACATGGCATGCCAGCAGTACTGTTGCTGATGTGGCATGCCAGCTGGACTGTTGCTGACGTGGCATGCTAGTTGGACCCATTGCTGATGTGGCATGCTTGTGGGGCCCACATTCGTGACGTGGAATTGGAACTATGTCTAATGTCAATTGCAACGCCTCTTTGGTGTTGCATTTGCTTGCTGTGGTGTTGCATTACATGTCAGATGCAACGCTTATTGCTGTTACTTTAGATGCCAAAAAACGTTGCATTACGGGGTCTAACGAGACGGTCTCGAATGCAACGCCCCCTGGTGTTGCATTTGTTCTAATGCAACGCTTTTTTGGCCTAAAGCAACAATAAACATGGCGTTGCATATGGCCGTTTTTGGCGTAGTGAATGTAGTAAAAGTGTTGCTTCCTTTAATGGGATATGATCAAATTCACGGAATAATTTTTTTGAAAGATTTCTTCGACGATCAAAACGTACGAATGTTAACAAAAACTCATTTTAGTGCTGGAAAAAAATAATAAAAAAATAAAAAAGTCGGTTTATACGAGATTTTAATAAAAATGTAGTAGAAGTTTTGCTTTCTAAAACGGGATAAGATCCAGATTCACTGAATAATTTTTTTGAAAGATTTCTTCGACGATCGTACCGTACGGATGTTAATAAACACCCATTTTAGTGTTGGGAAAAAATAATCAAAAAAAAGGTCGGGTTGTACGAGATTTTAACAAAAACGTGGGAAAAGTGATGCTTCTTGTAACGGGACACGATCCAGATTCACTGGAAAAAAAAATTTGAATGTTTTTTTCGACGATCGAATCGTACGAATGTTAATAAACACTAATTCTAGTGTTGAGAAAAAATAATCAAAAAATAAATAGGTAGGGTTGTACGAGATTTTAACAAAAACGTAGGAAAAGTGATGCTACCTATAATGGGGCACGATCCAGATTCACTGAATAATTTTTTAGAATGCTTTTTTCGACGATCGAACCGCACGGATGTTAATAAACACCAATTTTAGTGTTGGAAAAAAATAATCGAAAAATAAAAAGGTCGGGTTGTTCGAGATTTTAGCAAAAACGTAGGAAAAGTGATGTTTCCAATAATGGGACACGATCCATATTTACTGAATATTTTTTTGAATGTTTTTTTCGATGATCGAACTGTACGAATTTTAATAAACACTCATTTTAGTGTTGAAAAAAAATAATCAAAAAATAAAAAGGTCGAGTTGTACGAGATTTTAACAAAAACGTAGGAAAAGTGATGCTACCTATAATGGGGCACGATCCAGATTCACTGAATAATTTTTCAGAATGCTTTTTTCGACGATCGAACCGCACGGATGTTAATAAACACCAATTTTAGTGTTGGAAAAAAATAATCGAAAAATAAAAAGGTAGGGTTGTTCGAGATTTTAGCAAAAACGTAGGAAAACTGATGTTTCCAGTAATGGGACACGATCCATATTTACTGAATATTTTTTTGAATGTTTTTTTCGATGATCGAACCGTACGAATGTTAATAAAAACTCATTTTAGTGTTGAAAAAAATAATCAAAAAATAAAAAGGTCGAGTTGTACGAGATTTTAACAAAAACGTAGGAAAAGTGATGATTCCTATAATGGGGCACGATCCAGATTCACTGAATAATTTTTTAGAATGCTTTTTTCGACGATCGAACCGCACGGATGTTAATAAACACCAATTTTAGTGTTGGAAAAAAATAATCGAAAAATAAAAAGGTCGGGTTGTTCGAGATTTTAGCAAAAACGTAGGAAAAGTGATGTTTCCAGTAATGGGACAAGATCCATATTTACTGAATATTTTTTTGAATGTTTTTTTCGATGATCGAACCGTACGAATGTTAATAAACACTCATTTTAGTGTTGAAAAAAAATAATCAAAAAATAAAAAGGTCGAGTTGTACGAGATTTTAACAAAAAGGTAGGAAAAGTGATGATTCCTATAATGGGGAACGATCCAGATTCACTGAATAATTTTTTAGAATGCTTTTTTCGACGATCGAACCATACTAATGTTAATAAACACTTATTTTAGTGTTGAGAAAAAATAATCATAAAATAAAGAGGTCGGGTTGTACGAGATTTTAAGAAAAACGTAGAAAAAATGATGCTTCCTATAACGGGGCACGATGCAGATTTACTGAAGAATTTTTTAGAATGATTTTTTCGACGATCGAACCGTACGGATGTTAATAAACACCCATTTTAGTGTTGGGAAAAAATAATCAAAAAAAAGGTCGGGTTGTACGAGATTTTAACAAAAACGTGGGAAAAGTGATGCTCCTTGTAACGGGACACGGTCCAGATTCACTGAAAAAAAATTTTGAATGTTTTTTTCGACGATCGAATCGTACGAATGTTAATAAACACTAATTCTAGTGTTGAGAAAAAATAATCAAAAAATAAATAGGTAGGGTTGTACGAGATTTTAACAAAAACGTAGGAAAAGTGATGCTACCTATAATGGGGCACGATCCAGATTCACTGAATAATTTTTTAGAATGCTTTTTTCGATGATCGAACCGCACAGATATTAATAAACACCAATTTTAGTGTTGGGAAAAAATAATCGAAAAATAAAAAGGTCGGGTTGTTCGAGATTTTAGCAAAAACGTAGGAAAAGTGATGTTTCCAGTAATGGGACACGATCCATATTTACTTAATATTTTTTGAATGTTTTTTTCGACGATCGAACCGTACGAATGTTAATAAACACTCATTTTAGTGTTGAAAAAAAATAATCAAAAAATAAAAAGGTCGGGTTGTACGAGATTTTAACAAAAACGTAGGAAAAGTGATGCTTCCTATAATGGGGCACGATCCAGATTCACTGAATAATTTTTTAGAATGCTTTTTTCGATGATCGAACCATACGGATGTTAATAAACACCCATTTTAGGGTTGGAAAAAAATAATCGAAAAATAAAAAGGTCGGGTTGTTCGAGATTTTAGCAAAATCGTAGGAAAAGTGATGTTTCCTGTAATGGGACACGATCCATATTCACTGAATATTTTTTTGAATGCTTTTTTCGATGATCGAACCGTACAAATGTTAATAAACACCCATTTTAGTGTTGGGAAAAATAATCGAAAAATGAAAAGGTCGGGTTGTACGAGATTTTAACAAAAACGTAGGAAAAGTGATGCTTCCTATAACGGGGCACGATCCAGATTCACTGAATAATTTTTTAGAATGCTTTTTCGATGATCGAACCATACGGATGTTAATAAACACCCATTTTAGGGTTGGAAAAAAATAATCGAAAAATAAAAAGGTCGGGTTGTTCGAGATTTTAGCAAAATCGTAGGAAAAGTGATGTTTCCTGTAATGGGACACGATCCATATTCACTGAATATTTTTTTGAATGCTTTTTTCGATGATCGAACCGTACAAATGTTAATAAACACCCATTTTAGTGTTGGGAAAAATAATCGAAAAATGAAAAGGTCGGGATGTACGAGATTTTAACAAAAACGTAGGAAAAGTGATGCTTCCTATAACGGGGCACGATCCAGATTCACTGAATAATTTTTTAGAATGCTTTTTTCGATGATCGAACCATACGGATGTTAATAAACACCCATTTTAGGGTTGGAAAAAAATAATCGAAAAATAAAAAGGTCGGGCTGTTCGAGATTTTAGCAAAATCGTAGGAAAAGTGATGTTTCCTATAATGGGACACGATCCATATTCACTGAATATTTTTTTTTGAATGCTTTTTTCGATGATCGAACCGTACAAATGTTAATAAACACCCATTTTAGTGTTGGGAAAAAATAATCGAAAAATAAAAAGGTCGGGTTGTACGAGATTTTAACAAAAACGTAGAAAAAATAATGCTTCCTATAACGGGGCACGATGCAGATTTACTGAAGAATTTTTTAGAATGCTTTTTTCGACGATCGAACCGTACGGATGTTAATAAACACCAATTTTAGTGTTGAAAAAAATAATCAAAAAATAAAAAGGTCGGGTTGTACGAGATTTTAACAAAAACGTAGGAAAAGTGATGCTTCCTATAATGGGGCACGATCCAGATTCACTGAATAATTTTTTTGAATGCTTTTTCGATGATCGAACCATACGAATGTTAATAAACACCCATTTTAGGGTTGGAAAAAAATAATCGAAAAATAAAAAGGTCGGGTTGTTCGAGATTTTAGTAAAATCGTAGGAAAAGTGATGTTTCCTGTAATGGGACACGATCCATATTCACTGAATATTTTTTTTGAATGCTTTTTTCGATGATCGAACCGTACAAATGTTAATAAACACCCATTTTAGTGTTGGGAAAAATAATTGAAAAATAAAAAGGTCGGGTTGTACGAGATTTTAACAAAAACGTAGGAAAAGTGATGCTTCCTATAACGGGGCACGATCCAGATTCACTGAATAATTTTTTAGGATGCTTTTTTCGATGATCGAACCATACGGATGTTAATAAACACCCATTTTAGGGTTGGAAAAAAATAATCGAAAAATAAAAAGGTCGGGTTGTTCGAGATTTTAGCAAAATCGTAGGAAAAGTGATGTTTCCTGTAATGGGACACGATCCATATTCACTGAATATTTTTTTTGAATGCTTTTTTTGATGATCGAACCGTACAAATGTTAATAAACACCCATTTTAGTGTTGGGAAAAAATAATCGAAAAATAAAAAGGTCGGGTTGTACGAGATTTTAACAAAAACGTAGGAAAAGTGATGCTTCCTATAACGGGGCACGATCCAGATTCACTGAATAATTTTTTAGGATGCTTTTTTCGATGATCGAACCATACGGATGTTAATAAACACCCATTTTAGGGTTGGAAAAAAATAATCGAAAAATAAAAAGGTCGGGTTGTTCGAGATTTTAGCAAAATCGTAGGAAAAGTGATGTTTCCTGTAATGGGACACGATCCATATTCACTGAATATTTTTTTTGAATGCTTTTTTTGATGATCGAACCGTACAAATGTTAATAAACACCCATTTTAGTGTTGGGAAAAAATAATCGAAAAATAAAAAGGTCGGGTTGTACGAGATTTTAACAAAAACGTAGAAAAAATGATGCTTCCTATAAAGGAGCACGATGCAGATTTACTGAAGAATTTTTTAGAATGATTTTTTCGACGATCGAACCGTACGGATGTTAATAAACACCCATTTTAGTGTTGGGAAAAAATAATCAAAAAAAAGGTCGGGTAGTACGAGATTTTAACAAAAACGTGGGAAAAGTGATGCTTCTTGTAACGGGACACGATCCAGATTCACTGAAAAAAATTTTGAATATTTTTTTCTACGATCGGATCATACGAATGTTAATAAACACTAATTCTAGTGTTGAGAAAAAATAATCAAAAAATAAATAGGTAAGGTTGTACGTGATTTTAACAAAAACGTAGGAAAAGTGATGTTACCTATAATGGGGCACGATCCAGATTCACTGAATAATTTTCTAGAATGCTTTTTTCGACGATCGAACTACACGGATGTTAATAAACACCAATTTTAGTGTTGGAAAAAAATAATCGAAAAATAAAAAGGTCGGGTTGTTCGAGATTTTAGCAAAAACGTAGGAAAAGTGATGTTTCCAGTAATGGGACACGATCCATATTTACTGAATATTTTTTTGAATGTTTTTTTCGACGATCGAACCGTACGAATGTTAATAAACACTCATTTTAGTGTTGAAAAAAAATAATCAAAAAATAAAAAGGTCGGGTTGTACGAGATTTTAACAAAAACGTGGGAAAAGTGATGCTTCTTGTAACGGGACACGATCCAGATTCACTAAAAAAAATTTGAATATTTTTTTCGATGATCGAATCGTACGAATGTTAATAAACACTAATTCTAGTGTTGAGAAAAAATAATCAAAAAAATAAATAGGTAGGGTTGTACGAGATTTTAACAAAAACGTAGGAAAAGTGATGCTACCTATAATGGGGCACGATCCAGATTCACTGAGTAATTTTTTAGAATGTTTTTTCGACGATCGAACCGCACGGATGTTAATAAACACCAATTTTAGTGTTGAAAAAAATAATCGAAAAATAAAAAGGTCGGGTTGTACGAGATTTTAACAAAAACGTAGGAAAAGTGATGCTTCCTATAACGGGGCACGATCCAGATTCAATCAATAATTTTTTAGAATGCTTTTTTCGACGATCGAACCGCACGGATATTAATAAACACCAATTTTAGTGTTGGAAAAAAATAATCGAAAAATAAAAAGGTCGGGTTGTTCGATATTTTAGCAAGTAATAAACAATAATTCTAGTGTTGAGAAAAAATAATCAAAAAAATAAATAGGTAGGGTTGTACGAGATTTTAACAAAAACGTAGGAAAAGTGATGCTACCTATAATGGGGCACGATCCAGATTCACTGAATAATTTTTTAGAATGCTTTTTTCGACGATCGTACCGTACGGATGTTAATAAACACCAATTTTAGTGTTGAAAAAAATAATCGAAAAATAAAAAGGTCGGGTTGTACGAGATTTTAACAAAAACGTAGGAAAAGTGATGCTTCCTATAACGGGGCACGATCCAGATTCACTCAATAATTTTTTAGAATGCTTTTTTCGACGATCGAACCGCACGGATGTTAATAAACACCAATTTTAGTGTTGGAAAAAAATAATCGAAAAATAAAAAGGTCGGGTTGTTCGAGATTTTAGCAAGTAATAAACAATAATTCTAGTGTTGAGAAAAAATAATCAAAAAAATAAATAGGTAGGGTTGTACGAGATTTTAACAAAAACGTAGGAAAAGTGATGCTACCTATAATGGGGCACGATCCAGATTCACTGAATAATTTTTTAGAATGCTTTTTTCGACGATCGTACCGTACGGATGTTAATAAACACCAATTTTATTGTTGGAAAAAAATAATCGAAAATAAAAAGATCGGGTTGTTCGAGATTTTAGCAAAAACGTAGGAAAAGTGATGTTTCCAGTAACGGGACACGATCCATATTTACTGAATATTTTTTTGAATGTTTTTTTCGACGATCGAAACGTACGAATGGTAATAAACACTCATTTTAGTGTTGAAAAAAAATAATCAAAAAATAAAAAGGTCGGGTTGTACGAGATTTTAACAAAAACGTAGGAAAAGTGATGCTTCCTATAATGGGGCACGATCCAGATTCACTGAATAATTTTTTAGAATGCTTTTTTCGATGATCGAACCATACGGATGTTAATAAACACCCATTTTAGGGTTGGAAAAAAATAATCGAAAAATAAAAAGGTCGGGTTGTTCGAGATTTTTGCAAAATCGTCGGAAAAGTGATGTTTCCTGTAATGGGACACGATCCATATTCACTGAATATTTTTTTGAATGCTTTTTTCGATGATCGAACCGTACAAATGTTAATAAACACCCATTTTAGTGTTGGGAAAAATAATTGAAAAATAAAAAGGTCGGGTTGTACGAGATTTTAACAAAAACGTAGGAAAAGTGATGCTTCCTATAACGGGGCACGATCCAGATTCACTGAATAATTTTTTAGAATGCTTTTTTCGATGATCGAACCATACGGATGTTAATAAACACCCATTTTAGGGTTGGAAAAAAATAATCGAAAAATAAAAAGGTCGGGTTGTTCGAGATATTAGCAAAATCGTAGGAAAAGTGATGTTTCCTGTAATGGGACACGATCCATATTCAATGAATATTTTTTTTGAATGTTTTTTTCGATGATCGAACCGTACAAATGTTAATAAACACCCATTTTAGTGTTGGGAAAAAATAATCGAAAAATAAAAAGGTCGGGTTGTACGAGATTTTAACAAAAACGTAGAAAAAATGATGCTTCCTATAACGGGGCACGATGCAGATTTACTGAAGAATTTTTTAGAATGATCTTTTCGACAATCGAACCGTACGGATGTTAATAAACACCCATTTTAGTGTTGGGAAAAAATAATCAAAAAAAAAAGGTCAGGTTGTACGAGATTTTAACAAAAACGTCGGAAAAGTGATGCTTCTTGTAATGGGACACGATCCAGATTCACTGAAAAAAATTTTGAATGTTTTTTTCGACGATCAAATCGTACGAATGTTAATAAACAGTAATTCTACTGTTGAGAAAAAATAATCAAAAAATAAATAGGTAGGGTTGTACGAGATTTTAACAAAAACGTGGGAAAAGTGATGCTACCTATAATGGGGCACGATCCAGATTCACTGAATAATTTTTTAGAATGCTTTTTTCGACGATCGAACCGCACGGATGTTAATAAACACCAATTTTAGTGTTGGAAAAAAATAATCGAAAAATAAAAAGGTCAGGTTGTTCGAGATTTTAGCAAAAACGTAGGAAAAGTGATGTTTCTAGTAATGGGACACGATCCATATTTACTGAATATTTTTTTGAATGTTTTTTTCGACGATCGAACCGTACGAATGTTAATAAACACTCATTTTAGTGTTGAAAAAAATAATCAAAAAATAAAAAGGTCGGGTTGTACGAAATTTTAACAAAAACGTGGGAAAAGTGATGCTTCTTGTAACGGGACACAATCCAGATTCACTGAAAAAAAAAAAATTTGAATGCTTTTTTCGACGATCGAATCGTACGAATGTTAATAAACACTAATTCTAGTGTTGAGAAAAAATAATCAAAAAATAAATAGATAGGGTTGTACGAGATTTTAACAAAAACGTAGGAAAAGTGATGCTACCTATAATGGGGCACGATCCAGATTCACTGAATAATTTTTTAGATTGCTTTTTTCGATGATCGAACCGCACAGATGTTAATAAACACCAATTTTAGTGTTGGAAAAAAATAATCGAAAAATAAAAAGGTCGGGTTGTTCGAGATTTTAGCAAAAACATAGGAAAAGTGATGTTTCCACTAATGGGACACGATCCATATTTACTGAATATTTTTTTGAATGTTTTTTTCGACGATCGAACCGTACGAATGTTAATAAACACTCATTTTAGTGTTGAAAAAAATAATCAAAAAATAAAAAGGTCGGGTTGTACGAAATTTTAACAAAAACGTGGGAAAAGTGATGCTTCTTGTAACGGGACACAATCCAGATTCACTGAAAAAAAAATTTGAATGTTTTTTTCGACGATCGAATCGTACGAATGTTAATAAACACTAATTCTAGTGTTGAGAAAAAATAATCAAAAAATAAATAGGTGGGGTTGTACGAGATTTTAACAAAAATGTAGAAAAAATGATGCTTCCTATAATGGGGCACGATGCAGATTTACTGAAGAATTTTTTAGAATGATTTTTTCGACGATCGAACCGTACGGATGTTAATAAACACCCATTTTATTGTTGGGAAAAAATAATCAAAAAAAAGGTCGGGTTGTACGAGATTTTAACAAAAACGTGGGAAAAGTGATGCTTCTTGTAACGGGACACGATCCAGATTCACAGAAAAAAAATTTGAATGTTTTTTTCGACGATCGAATCGTACGAATGTTAATAAACACTAATTCTAGTGTTGAGAAAAAATAATCAAAAAATAAATAGGTAGGGTTGTACGAGATTTTAACAAAAACGTAGGAAAAGTGATGCTACCTATAATGGGGCACGATCCAGATTCACTGAATAATTTTTTAGAATGTTTTTTCGACGATCGAACCGCACGGATGTTAATAAACACCAATTTTAGTGTTGAAAAAAATAATCGAAAAATAAAAAGGTCGGGTTGTACGAAATTTTAACAAAAACGTGGGAAAAGTGATGCTTCTTGTAACGGGACACAATCCAGATTCACTGAAAAAAAAATTTGAATGTTTTTTTCGACGATCGAATCGTACGAATGTTAATAAACACTAATTCTAGTGTTGAGAAGAAATAATCAAAAAATAAATAGGTGGGGTTGTACGAGATTTGAACAAAAATGTAGAAAAAATGATGCTTCCTATAATGGGGCACGATGCAGATTTACTGAAGAATTTTTTAGAATGATTTTTTCGACGATCGAACCGTACGGATGTTAATAAACACCAATTTTATTGTTGGAAAAAAATAATCGAAAATAAAAAGATCGGGTTGTTCGAGATTTTAGCAAAAACGTAGGAAAAGTGATGTTTCCAGTAACGGGACACGATCCATATTTACTGAATATTTTTTTGAATGTTTTTTTCGACGATCGAAACGTACGAATGGTAATAAACACTCATTTTAGTGTTGAAAAAAAATAATCAAAAAATAAAAAGGTCGGGTTGTACGAGATTTTAACAAAAACGTAGGAAAAGTGATGCTTCCTATAATGGGGCACGATCCAGATTCACTGAATAATTTTTTAGAATGCTTTTTTCGATGATCGAACCATACGGATGTTAATAAACACCCATTTTAGGGTTGGAAAAAAATAATCGAAAAATAAAAAGGTCGGGTTGTTCGAGATTTTAGCAAAATCGTCGGAAAAGTGATGTTTCCTGTAATGGGACACGATCCATATTCACTGAATATTTTTTTGAATGCTTTTTTCGATGATCGAACCGTACAAATGTTAATAAACACCCATTTTAGTGTTGGGAAAAATAATTGAAAAATAAAAAGGTCGGGTTGTACGAGATTTTAACAAAAACGTAGGAAAAGTGATGCTTCCTATAACGGGGCACGATCCAGATTCACTGAATAATTTTTTAGAATGCTTTTTTCGATGATCGAACCATACGGATGTTAATAAACACCCATTTTAGGGTTGGAAAAAAATAATCGAAAAATAAAAAGGTCGGGTTGTTCGAGATATTAGCAAAATCGTAGGAAAAGTGATGTTTCCTGTAATGGGACACGATCCATATTCAATGAATATTTTTTTTGAATGTTTTTTTCGATGATCGAACCGTACAAATGTTAATAAACACCCATTTTAGTGTTGGGAAAAAATAATCGAAAAATAAAAAGGTCGGGTTGTACGAGATTTTAACAAAAACGTAGAAAAAATGATGCTTCCTATAACGGGGCACGATGCAGATTTACTGAAGAATTTTTTAGAATGATCTTTTCGACAATCGAACCGTACGGATGTTAATAAACACCCATTTTAGTGTTGGGAAAAAATAATCAAAAAAAAAAGGTCAGGTTGTACGAGATTTTAACAAAAACGTCGGAAAAGTGATGCTTCTTGTAATGGGACACGATCCAGATTCACTGAAAAAAATTTTGAATGTTTTTTTCGACGATCAAATCGTACGAATGTTAATAAACAGTAATTCTACTGTTGAGAAAAAATAATCAAAAAATAAATAGGTAGGGTTGTACGAGATTTTAACAAAAACGTGGGAAAAGTGATGCTACCTATAATGGGGCACGATCCAGATTCACTGAATAATTTTTTAGAATGCTTTTTTCGACGATCGAACCGCACGGATGTTAATAAACACCAATTTTAGTGTTGGAAAAAAATAATCGAAAAATAAAAAGGTCAGGTTGTTCGAGATTTTAGCAAAAACGTAGGAAAAGTGATGTTTCTAGTAATGGGACACGATCCATATTTACTGAATATTTTTTTGAATGTTTTTTTCGACGATCGAACCGTACGAATGTTAATAAACACTCATTTTAGTGTTGAAAAAAATAATCAAAAAATAAAAAGGTCGGGTTGTACGAAATTTTAACAAAAACGTGGGAAAAGTGATGCTTCTTGTAACGGGACACAATCCAGATTCACTGAAAAAAAAAAAATTTGAATGCTTTTTTCGACGATCGAATCGTACGAATGTTAATAAACACTAATTCTAGTGTTGAGAAAAAATAATCAAAAAATAAATAGATAGGGTTGTACGAGATTTTAACAAAAACGTAGGAAAAGTGATGCTACCTATAATGGGGCACGATCCAGATTCACTGAATAATTTTTTAGATTGCTTTTTTCGATGATCGAACCGCACAGATGTTAATAAACACCAATTTTAGTGTTGGAAAAAAATAATCGAAAAATAAAAAGGTCGGGTTGTTCGAGATTTTAGCAAAAACATAGGAAAAGTGATGTTTCCACTAATGGGACACGATCCATATTTACTGAATATTTTTTTGAATGTTTTTTTCGACGATCGAACCGTACGAATGTTAATAAACACTCATTTTAGTGTTGAAAAAAATAATCAAAAAATAAAAAGGTCGGGTTGTACGAAATTTTAACAAAAACGTGGGAAAAGTGATGCTTCTTGTAACGGGACACAATCCAGATTCACTGAAAAAAAAATTTGAATGTTTTTTTCGACGATCGAATCGTACGAATGTTAATAAACACTAATTCTAGTGTTGAGAAAAAATAATCAAAAAATAAATAGGTGGGGTTGTACGAGATTTTAACAAAAATGTAGAAAAAATGATGCTTCCTATAATGGGGCACGATGCAGATTTACTGAAGAATTTTTTAGAATGATTTTTTCGACGATCGAACCGTACGGATGTTAATAAACACCCATTTTATTGTTGGGAAAAAATAATCAAAAAAAAGGTCGGGTTGTACGAGATTTTAACAAAAACGTGGGAAAAGTGATGCTTCTTGTAACGGGACACGATCCAGATTCACAGAAAAAAAATTTGAATGTTTTTTTCGACGATCGAATCGTACGAATGTTAATAAACACTAATTCTAGTGTTGAGAAAAAATAATCAAAAAATAAATAGGTAGGGTTGTACGAGATTTTAACAAAAACGTAGGAAAAGTGATGCTACCTATAATGGGGCACGATCCAGATTCACTGAATAATTTTTTAGAATGTTTTTTCGACGATCGAACCGCACGGATGTTAATAAACACCAATTTTAGTGTTGAAAAAAATAATCGAAAAATAAAAAGGTCGGGTTGTACGAAATTTTAACAAAAACGTGGGAAAAGTGATGCTTCTTGTAACGGGACACAATCCAGATTCACTGAAAAAAAAAATTTGAATGTTTTTTTCGACGATCGAATCGTACGAATGTTAATAAACACTAATTCTAGTGTTGAGAAGAAATAATCAAAAAATAAATAGGTGGGGTTGTACGAGATTTGAACAAAAATGTAGAAAAAATGATGCTTCCTATAATGGGGCACGATGCAGATTTACTGAAGAATTTTTTAGAATGATTTTTTCGACGATCGAACCGTACGGATGTTAATAAACACCCATTTTATTGTTGGGAAAAAATAATCAAAAAAAAAGGTCGGGTTGTACGAGATTTTAAGAAAAACGTGGGAAAAGTGATGCTTCTTGTAACGGGACACGATCCAGATTCACTGAAAAAAAAAATTTGAATGTTTTTTTCGACGATCGAATCGTACGAATGTTAATAAACACTAATTCTAGTGTTGAGAAAAAATAATCAAAAAATAAATAGGTAGGGTTGTACGAGATTTTAACAAAAACGTAGGAAAAGTGATGCTACCTATAATGGGGCACGATCCAGATTCACTGAATAATTTTTTAAAATGCTTTTTTCAACGATCGAACCGCACGGATGTTAATAAACACCAATTTTAGTGTTGGAAAAAAATAATCGAAAAATAAAAAGGTCGGGTTGTTCGAGATTTTAGCAAAAACGTAGGAAAAGTGATGTTTCCAGTAATGGGACACGATCCATATTTGCTGAATATTTTTTTGAATGTTTTTTTCGACGATCGAACCGTACGAATGTTAATAAACACTCATTTTAGTGTTGAAAAAAAATAATCAAAAAATAAAAAGGTCGGGTTGTACGAGATTTAAACAAAAACGTAGGAAAAGTGATGCTTCCTATAATGGGGCACGATCCAGATTCACTGAATAATTTTTTAGAATGCTTTTTTCGATGATCGAACCATACGGATGTTAATAAACACCCATTTTAGGGTTGGAAAAAAATAATCGAAAAATAAAAAGGTCGGGTTGTTCGAGATTTTAGCAAAATCGTAGGAAAAGTGATGTTTCTTGTAATGGGACACGATCCATATTCACTGAATATTTTTTTTGAATGCTTTTTTCGATAATCGAACAGTACAAATGTTAATAAACACCCATTTTAGTGTTGGGAAAAAATAATCGAAAAATAAAAAGGTCGGGTTGTACGAGATTTTAACAAAAATGTAGAAAAGATGATGCTTCCTATAATGGGGCAACATGCAGATTTACTGAAGAATTTTTTAGAATGATTTTTTCGACGATCGAACCGTACGGATGTTAATAAACACCCATTTTATTGTTGGGAAAAAATAATAAAAAAAAAAAGGTCGGGTTGTACGAGATTTTAACAAAAACGTGGGAAAAGTTATGCTTCTTGTAACGGGACACGATCCAGATTCACTGAAAAAAAATTTGAATGTTTTTTTTGACGATCGAATCGTACGAATGTTAATAAACACTAATTCTAGTGTTGAGAAAAAATAATCAAAAAATAAATAGGTAGGGTTGTACGAGATTTTAACAAAAACGTAGGAAAAGTGATGCTACCTATAATGGGGCACGATCCAGATTCACTGAATAATTTTTTAGAATGCTTTTTTCGACGATCGAACCGTACGGATGTTAATAAACACCAATTTTAGTGTTGGAAAAAAATAATCGAAAAATAAAAAGGTCGGGTTGTTCGAGATTTTAGCAAAAACGTAGGAAAAATGATGTTTCCAGTAATGGGACACGATCCATATTTACTGAATTTTTTTTTGAATGTTTTTTTCGACGATCGAACCGTACGAATGTTAATAAACACTCATTTTAGTGTTGAAAAAAAATAATCAAAAAATAAAAAGGTCGGGTTGTACGAAATTTTAACAAAAACGTGGGAAAAGTGATGCTTCTTGTAACGGGACACAATCCAGATTCACTGAAAAAAAATTTGAATGTTTTTTTCGACGATCGAATCGTACGAATGTTAATAAACACTAATTCTAGTGTTGAGAAAAAATAATTAAAAAATAAATAGGTAGGGTTGTACGAGATTTTAACAAAAACGTAGGAAAAGTGATGTTACCTATAATGGGGCACGATCCAGATTTACTGAATAATTTTTTAGTATGCCTTTTTCGACGATCGAACCGCACGGATGTTAATAAACACCAATTTTAGTGTTGGAAAAAAATAATCGAAAAATAAAAAGGTCGGGTTGTTCGAGATTTTAGCAAAAACGTAGGAAAAGTGATGTTTCCAGTAATGGGACACGATCCATATTTACTGAATATTTTTTTGAATGTTTTTTTCGACGATCGAACCGTACGAATGTTAATAAACACGCATTTTAGTGTTGAAAAAAAATAATCAAAAAATAAAAAGGTCGGGTTGTACGAGATTTTAACAAAAATGTAGAAAAGATGATGCTTCCTATAATGGGGCACGATGCAGATTTACTGAAGAATTTTTTAGAATGATTTTTTCGACGATCGAACCGTACGGATGTTAATAAACACCCATTTTATTGTTGAGAAAAAATAATCAAAAAAAAAGGTCGGGTTGTACGAGATTTTAACAAAAACGTGGGAAAAGTTATGCTTCTTGTAACGGGACACGATCCAGATTCACTGAAAAAAAATTTGAATGTTTTTTTTGACGATCGAATCGTACGAATGTTAATAAACACTAATTCTAGTGTTGAGAAAAAATAATCAAAAAATAAATAGGTAGGGTTGTACGAGATTTTAACAAAAACGTAGGAAAAGTGATGCTACCTATAATGGGGCACGATCCAGATTCACTGAATAATTTTTTAGAATGCTTTTTTCGACGATCGAACCGCACGGATGTTAATAAACACCAATTTTAGTGTTGGAAAAAAATAATCGAAAAATAAAAAGGTCGGGTTGTTCGAGATTTTAGCAAAAACGTAGGAAAAATGATGTTTCCAGTAATGGGACACGATCCATATTTACTGAATATTTTTTTGAATGTTTTTTTTGACGATCGAACCGTACGAATGTTAATAAACACTCATTTTAGTGTTGAAAAAAAATAATCAAAAAATAAAAAGGTCGGGTTGTACGAAATTTTAACAAAAACGTGGGAAAAGTGATGCTTCTTGTAACGGGACACAATCCAGATTCACTGAAAAAAAATTTGAATGTTTTTTTCGACGATCGAATCGTACGAATGTTAATAAACACTAATTCTAGTGTTGAGAAAAAATAATTAAAAAATAAATAGGTAGGGTTGTACGAGATTTTAACAAAAACGTAGGAAAAGTGATGTTACCTATAATGGGGCACGATCCAGATTTACTGAATAATTTTTTAGTATGCCTTTTTCGACGATCGAACCGCACGGATGTTAATAAACACCAATTTTAGTGTTGGAAAAAAATAATCGAAAAATAAAAAGGTCGGGTTGTTCGAGATTTTAGCAAAAACGTAGGAAAAGTGATGTTTCCAGTAATGGGACACGATCCATATTTACTGAATATTTTTTTGAATGTTTTTTTCGACGATCGAACCGTACGAGTGTTAATAAACACTCATTTTAGTGTTGAAAAAAAATAATCAAAAAATAAAAAGGTCGGGTTGTAACAGATTTAAACAAAAACGTAGGAAAAGTGATGCTTCCTATAATGGGGCACGATCCAGATTCACTGAATAATTTTTTAGAATGCTTTTTTCGATGATCGAACCATACGGATGTTAATAAACACCCATTTTAGGGTTGGAAAAAAATAATCGAAAAATAAAAAGGTCGGGTTGTTCGAGATTTTAGCAAAATCGTAGGAAAAGTGATGTTTCTTGTAATGGGACACGATCCATATTTACTGAATATTTTTTTGAATGTTTTTTTCGACGATCGAACCGTACGAATGTTAATAAACACGCATTTTAGTGTTGAAAAAAAATAATCAAAAAATAAAAAGGTCGGGTTGTACGAGATTTTAACAAAAATGTAGAAAAGATGATGCTTCCTATAATGGGGCACGATGCAGATTTACTGAAGAATTTTTTAGAATGATTTTTTCGACGATCGAACCGTACGGATGTTAATAAACACCCATTTTATTGTTGAGAAAAAATAATCAAAAAAAAAGGTCGGGTTGTACGAGATTTTAACAAAAACGTGGGAAAAGTTATGCTTCTTGTAACGGGACACGATCCAGATTCACTGAAAAAAAATTTGAATGTTTTTTTTGACGATCGAATCGTACGAATGTTAATAAACACTAATTCTAGTGTTGAGAAAAAATAATCAAAAAATAAATAGGTAGGGTTGTACGAGATTTTAACAAAAACGTAGGAAAAGTGATGCTACCTATAATGGGGCACGATCCAGATTCACTGAATAATTTTTTAGAATGCTTTTTTCGACGATCGAACCGCACGGATGTTAATAAACACCAATTTTAGTGTTGGAAAAAAATAATCGAAAAATAAAAAGGTCGGGTTGTTCGAGATTTTAGCAAAAACGTAGGAAAAATGATGTTTCCAGTAATGGGACACGATCCATATTTACTGAATATTTTTTTGAATGTTTTTTTTGACGATCGAACCGTACGAATGTTAATAAACACTCATTTTAGTGTTGAAAAAAAATAATCAAAAAATAAAAAGGTCGGGTTGTACGAAATTTTAACAAAAACGTGGGAAAAGTGATGCTTCTTGTAACGGGACACAATCCAGATTCACTGAAAAAAAATTTGAATGTTTTTTTCGACGATCGAATCGTACGAATGTTAATAAACACTAATTCTAGTGTTGAGAAAAAATAATTAAAAAATAAATAGGTAGGGTTGTACGAGATTTTAACAAAAACGTAGGAAAAGTGATGTTACCTATAATGGGGCACGATCCAGATTTACTGAATAATTTTTTAGTATGCCTTTTTCGACGATCGAACCGCACGGATGTTAATAAACACCAATTTTAGTGTTGGAAAAAAATAATCGAAAAATAAAAAGGTCGGGTTGTTCGAGATTTTAGCAAAAACGTAGGAAAAGTGATGTTTCCAGTAATGGGACACGATCCATATTTACTGAATATTTTTTTGAATGTTTTTTTCGACGATCGAACCGTACGAGTGTTAATAAACACTCATTTTAGTGTTGAAAAAAAATAATCAAAAAATAAAAAGGTCGGGTTGTAACAGATTTAAACAAAAACGTAGGAAAAGTGATGCTTCCTATAATGGGGCACGATCCAGATTCACTGAATAATTTTTTAGAATGCTTTTTTCGATGATCGAACCATACGGATGTTAATAAACACCCATTTTAGGGTTGGAAAAAAATAATCGAAAAATAAAAAGGTCGGGTTGTTCGAGATATTAGCAAAATCGTAGGAAAAGTGATGTTTCTTGTAATGGGACACGATCCATATTCACTGAATATTTTTTTTGAATGCTTTTTTCGATAATCGAACAGTACAAATGTTAATAAACACCCATTTTAGTGTTGGGAAAAAATAATCGAAAAATAAAAAGGTCGGGTTGTACGAGATTTTAACAAAAATGTAGAAAAAATGATGCTTCCTATAATGGGGCACGATGCAGATTTACTGAAGAATTTTTTAGAATTATTTTTTCAACGATCGAACCGTACGGATGTTAATAAACACCCATTTTATTGTTGGGAAAAAATAATCAAAAAAAAAGGTCGGGTTGTACGAGATTTTAACAAAAACGTGGGAAAAGTGATGCTTCTTGTAACGGGACACGATCCAGATTCACTGAAAAAAAATTTGAATGTTTTTTTCGACGATCGAATCGTACGAATGTTAATAAACACTAATTCTAGTGTTGAGAAAAAATAATCAAAAAATAAATAGGTAGGGTTGTACGAGATTTTAACAAAAACGTAGGAAAAGTGATGCTACCTATAATGGGGCACGATCCAGATTCACTGAATAATTTTTTAGAATGCTTTTTTCGACGATCGAACCGCACGGATGTTAATAAACACCAATTTTAGTGTTGGAAAAAAATAATCGAAAAATAAAAAGGTCGGGTTGTTCGAGATTTTAGCAAAAACGTAGGAAAAGTGATGTTTCCAGTAATGGGACACGATCCATATTTACTGAATATTTTTTTGAATGCTTTTTCGACGATCGAACCGTGCGAATGTTAATAAACACTCATTTTAGTGTTGAAAAAAAATAATCAAAAAATAAAAAGGTCGGGTTGTACGAAATTTTAACAAAAACGTGGGAAAAGTGATGCTTTTTGTAACGGGACACAATCCAGATTCACTGAAAAAAAATTTGAATGTTTTTTTCGACGATCGAATCGTACAAATGTTAATAAACACTAATTCTAGTGTTGAGAAAAAATAATAAAAAAATAAATAGGTAGGGTTGTACGAGATTTTAACAAAAACGTAGGAAAAGTGATGCTACCTATAATGGGGCACGATCCAGATTCACTGAATAATTTTTTAGAATGCTTTTTTCGACGATCGAACCGCACGGATGTTAATAAACACCAATTTTAGTGTTGGAAAAAAATAATCGAAAAATAAAAAGGTCGGGTTGTTCGAGATTTTAGCAAAAACGTAGGAAAAGTGATGTTTCCAGTAATGGGACACGATCCATATTTACTGAATATTTTTTTGAATGTTTTTTCGACGATCGAACCGTGCGAATGTTAATAAACACTCATTTTAGTGTTGAAAAAAAATAATCAAAAAATAAAAAGGTCGGGTTGTACGAAATTTTAACAAAAACGTGGGAAAAGTGATGCTTCTTGTAACGGGACACAATCCAGATTCACTGAAAAAAAATTTGAATGTTTTTTTCGACGATCGAATCGTACAAATGTTAATAAACACTAATTCTAGTGTTGAGAAAAAATAATAAAAAAATAAATAGGTAGGGTTGTACGAGGTTTTAACAGAAACGTAGGAAAAGTGATGCTACCTATAATGGGGCACGATCCAGATTCACTGAATAATTTTTTAGAATGCTTTTTTCGACGATCGAACCGCACGGATGTTAATAAACACCAATTTTAGTGTTGGAAAAAAATAATCGAAAAATAAAAAGGTCGGGTTGTTCGAGATTTTAGCAAAAACGTAGGAAAAGTGATGTTTCCAGTAATGGGACACGATCCATATTTACTGAATATTTTTTTGAATGTTTTTTCGACGATCGAACCGTGCGAATGTTAATAAACACTCATTTTAGTGTTGAAAAAAAATAATCAAAAAATAAAAAGGTCGGGTTGTACGAAATTTTAACAAAAACGGGGGAAAAGTGATGCTTCTTGTAACGGGACACAATCCAGATTCACTGAAAAAAAATTTGAATGTTTTTTTCGACGATCGAATCGTACAAATGTTAATAAACACTAATTCTAGTGTTGAGAAAAAATAATAAAAAAATAAATAGGTAGGGTTGTACGAGATTTTAACAAAAACGTAGGAAAAGTGATGCTACCTATAATGGGGCACGATCCAGATTCACTGAATAATTTTTTAGTATGCCTTTTTTGACGATCGAACCGCACGGATGTTAATAAACACCAATTTTAGTCTTGGAAAAAAATAATCGAAAAATAAAAAGGTCGGGTTGTTCGAGATTTTAGCAAAAACGTAGGAAAAGTGATGTTTCCAGTAATGGCACACGATCCATATTTACTGAATATTTTTTTGAATGTTTTTTTCGACGATCGAACCGTACGAATGTTAATAAACACTTATTTTAGTGTTGAAAAAAATAATCAAAAAATAAAAAGGTCGGGTTGTACGAGATTTAAACAAAAACGTAGGAAAAGTGATGCTTCCTATAATGGGGCACGATCCAGATTCACTGAATAATTTTTTAGAATGCTTTTTTCGATGATCGAACCATACGGATGTTAATAAACACCCATTTTAGGGTTGGAAAAAAATAATCGAAAAATAAAAAGGTCGGGTTGTTCGAGATTTTAGCAAAATCGTAGGAAAAGTGATGTTTCCTGTAATGGGACACGATCCATATTCACTGAATATTTTTTTTGAATGCTTTTTTCGATAATCGAACAGTACAAATGTTAATAAACACCCATTTTAGTGTTGGGAAAAAATAATCGAAAAATAAAAAGGTCGGGTTGTACGAGATTTTAACAAAAATGTAGAAAAAATGATGCTTCCTATAATGGGGCACGATGCAGATTTACTGAAGAATTTTTTAGAATTATTTTTTCGACGATCGAACCGTACGGATGTTAATAAACACCCATTTTATTGTTGGGAAAAAATAATCAAAAAAAAAAAAGGTCGGGTTGTACGAGATTTTAACAAAAACGTGGGAAAAGTGATGCTTCTTGTAACGGGACACGATCCAGATTCACTGAAAAAAAATTTGAATGTTTTTTTCGACGATCGAATCGTACGAATGTTAATAAACACTAATTCTAGTGTTGAGAAAAAATAATCAAAAAATAAATAGGTAGGGTTGTACGAGATTTTAACAAAAACGTAGGAAAAGTGATGCTACCTATAATGGGGCACGATCCAGATTCACTGAATAATTTTTTAGAATGCTTTTTTCGACGATCGAACCGCACGGATGTTAATAAACACCAATTTTAGTGTTGGAAAAAAATAATCGAAAAATAAAAAGGTCGGGTTGTTCGAGATTTTAGCAAAAACGTAGGAAAAGTGATGTTTCCAGTAATGGGACACGATCCATATTTACTGAATATTTTTTTGAATGCTTTTTCGACGATCGAACCGTGCGAATGTTAATAAACACTCATTTTAGTGTTGAAAAAAAATAATCAAAAAATAAAAAGGTCGGGTTGTACGAAATTTTAACAAAAACGTGGGAAAAGTGATGCTTTTTGTAACGGGACACAATCCAGATTCACTGAAAAAAAATTTGAATGTTTTTTTCGACGATCGAATCGTACAAATGTTAATAAACACTAATTCTAGTGTTGAGAAAAAATAATAAAAAAATAAATAGGTAGGGTTGTACGAGATTTTAACAAAAACGTAGGAAAAGTGATGCTACCTATAATGGGGCACGATCCAGATTCACTGAATAATTTTTTAGAATGCTTTTTTCGACGATCGAACCGCACGGATGTTAATAAACACTAATTTTAGTGTTGGAAAAAAATAATCGAAAAATAAAAAGGTCGGGTTGTTCGAGATTTTAGCAAAAACGTAGGAAAAGTGATGTTTCCAGTAATGGGACACGATCCATATTTACTGAATATTTTTTTGAATGTTTTTTCGACGATCGAACCGTGCGAATGTTAATAAACACTCATTTTAGTGTTGAAAAAAAATAATCAAAAAATAAAAAGGTCGGGTTGTACGAAATTTTAACAAAAACGTGGGAAAAGTGATGCTTCTTGTAACGGGACACAATCCAGATTCACTGAAAAAAAATTTGAATGTTTTTTTCGACGATCGAATCGTACAAATGTTAATAAACACTAATTCTAGTGTTGAGAAAAAATAATAAAAAAATAAATAGGTAGGGTTGTACGAGGTTTTAACAGAAACGTAGGAAAAGTGATGCTACCTATAATGGGGCACGATCCAGATTCACTGAATAATTTTTTAGAATGCTTTTTTCGACGATCGAACCGCACGGATGTTAATAAACACCAATTTTAGTGTTGGAAAAAAATAATCGAAAAATAAAAAGGTCGGGTTGTTCGAGATTTTAGCAAAAACGTAGGAAAAGTGATGTTTCCAGTAATGGGACACGATCCATATTTACTGAATATTTTTTTGAATGTTTTTTCGACGATCGAACCGTGCGAATGTTAATAAACACTCATTTTAGTGTTGAAAAAAAATAATCAAAAAATAAAAAGGTCGGGTTGTACGAAATTTTAACAAAAACGGGGGAAAAGTGATGCTTCTTGTAACGGGACACAATCCAGATTCACTGAAAAAAAATTTGAATGTTTTTTTCGACGATCGAATCGTACAAATGTTAATAAACACTAATTCTAGTGTTGAGAAAAAATAATAAAAAAATAAATAGGTAGGGTTGTACGAGATTTTAACAAAAACGTAGGAAAAGTGATGCTACCTATAATGGGGCACGATCCAGATTCACTGAATAATTTTTTAGTATGCCTTTTTTGACGATCGAACCGCACGGATGTTAATAAACACCAATTTTAGTCTTGGAAAAAAATAATCGAAAAATAAAAAGGTCGGGTTGTTCGAGATTTTAGCAAAAACGTAGGAAAAGTGATGTTTCCAGTAATGGCACACGATCCATATTTACTGAATATTTTTTTGAATGTTTTTTTCGACGATCGAACCGTACGAATGTTAATAAACACTTATTTTAGTGTTGAAAAAAATAATCAAAAAATAAAAAGGTCGGGTTGTACGAGATTTAAACAAAAACGTAGGAAAAGTGATGCTTCCTATAATGGGGCACGATCCAGATTCACTGAATAATTTTTTAGAATGCTTTTTTCGATGATCGAACCATACGGATGTTAATAAACACCCATTTTAGGGTTGGAAAAAAATAATCGAAAAATAAAAAGGTCGGGTTGTTCGAGATTTTAGCAAAATCGTAGGAAAAGTGATGTTTCCTGTAATGGGACACGATCCATATTCACTGAATATTTTTTTTGAATGCTTTTTTCGATAATCGAACAGTACAAATGTTAATAAACACCCATTTTAGTGTTGGGAAAAAATAATCGAAAAATAAAAAGGTCGGGTTGTACGAGATTTTAACAAAAATGTAGAAAAAATGATGCTTCCTATAATGGGGCACGATGCAGATTTACTGAAGAATTTTTTAGAATTATTTTTTCGACGATCGAACCGTACGGATGTTAATAAACACCCATTTTATTGTTGGGAAAAAATAATCAAAAAAAAAAGGTCGGGTTGTACGAGATTTTAACAAAAACGTGGGAAAAGTGATGCTTCTTGTAACGGGACACGATCCAGATTCACTGAAAAAAAATTTGAATGTTTTTTTCGACGATCGAATCGTACGAATGTTAATAAACACTAATTCTAGTGTTGAGAAAAAATAATCAAAAAATAAATAGGTAGGGTTGTACGAGATTTTAACAAAAACGTAGGAAAAGTGATGCTACCTATAATGGGGCACGATCCAGATTCACTGAATAATTTTTTAGAATGCTTTTTTCGACGATCGAACCGCACGGATGTTAATAAACACCAATTTTAGTGTTGGAAAAAAATAATCGAAAAATAAAAAGGTCGGGTTGTTCGAGATTTTAGCAAAAACGTAGGAAAAGTGATGTTTCCAGTAATGGGACACGATCCATATTTACTGAATATTTTTTTGAATGTTTTTTCGACGATCGAACCGTGCGAATGTTAATAAACACTCATTTTAGTGTTGAAAAAAAATAATCAAAAAATAAAAAGGTCGGGTTGTACGAAATTTTAA
Organism: Saposhnikovia divaricata; assembly: GCA_036435485.1. Taxonomy (NCBI): domain Eukaryota; kingdom Viridiplantae; phylum Streptophyta; class Magnoliopsida; order Apiales; family Apiaceae; genus Saposhnikovia; species Saposhnikovia divaricata. Next base: position 43,524,181 of record CM071601.1, read on the forward strand.
CAAAAACGTGGGAAAAGTGATGCTTCTTGTAACGGGACACAATCCAGATTCACTGAAAAAAAATTTGAATGTTTTTTTTCGACGATCGAATCGTACGAATGTTAATAAACACTAATTCTAGTGTTGAGAAAAAATAATCAAAAAATAAATAGGTAGGATTGTACGAGATTTTAACAAAATCGTAGGAAAAGTGATGCTACCTATAATGGGGCACGATCCAGATTCACTGAATAATTTTTTAGTATGCCTTTTTCGACGATCGAACCGCACGGATGTTAATAAACACCAATTTTAGTGTTGGAAAAAAATAATCGAAAAATAAAAAGGTTGGGTTGTTCGAGATTTTAGCAAAAACGTAGGAAAAGTGATGTTTCCAGTAATGGGACACGATCCATATTTACTGAATATTTTTTTGAATGTTTTTTTAGACGATCGAACCGTACGAATGTTAATAAACACTCATTTTAGTGTTGAAAAAAAATAATCAAAAAATAAATAGGTAGGGTTGTACGAGATTTTAACAAAAACGTAGGAAAAGTGATGCTACCTATAATGGGGCACGATCCAGATTCACTGAATAATTTTTTAGAATGCTTTTTTCGACGATCGAACCGCACGGATGTTAATAAACACCAATTTTAGTGTTGGAAAAAAATAATCGAAAAATAAAAAGGTCTGGTTGTTCGAGATTTTAGCAAAAACTTAGGAAAAGTGATGTTTCCAGTAACGGGACACGATCCATATTTACTGAATATTTTTTTGAATGTTTTTTTCGACGATCGAACCGTACGAATGTTAATAAACACTTATTTTAGTGTTGAAAAAAAATAATCAAAAATGAAAAGGTCGGGTTGTACGAAATTTTAACAAAAACGTGGGAAAAGTGATGCTTCTTGTAACGGGACACGATCCAGATCACTGAAAAAAAAAATTTGAATGTTTTTTTCGACGATTGAATCGTACGAATGTAAATAAACACTAATTCTAGTGTTGAGAAAAAATAATCAAAAAATAAATAGGTAGGGTTGTACGAGATTTTAACAAAAACGTAGGAAAAGTGATGCTACCTATAATGGGGCACGATCCAGATTCACTGAATAATTTTTTAGAATGCTTTTTTCGACGATCGAACCGCACGGATGTTAATAAACACCAATTTTAGTGTTGGAAAAAAATAATCGAAAAATAAAAAGGTCGGGTTGTCCGAGATTTTAGCAAAAACGTAGGAAAAGTGATGTTTCCAGTAATGGGACACGATCCATATTTACTGAATATTTTTTTGAATGTTTTTTTCGACGATCGAACCGTACGAATGTTAATAAACACTCATTTTAGTGTTGAAAAAAATAATCAAAAAATAAAAAGGTCGGGTTGTACGAGATTTTAACAAAAACGTAGGAAAAGTGATGCTTCCTATAATAGGGCACGATCCAGATTCACTGAATAATTTTTTACAATGCTTTTTTCGATGATCGAACCATACGGATGTTAATAAACACCCATTTTAGGGTTGGAAAAAAATAATCGAAAAATAAAAAGGTCGGGTTGTTCGAGATTTTAGCAAAAACTTAGGAAAAGTGATGTTTCCAGTAACGGGACACGATCCATATTTACTGAATATTTTTTTGAATGTTTTTTTAGACGATCGAACCGTACGAATGTTAATAAACACTCATTTTAGTGTTGAAAAAAAATAATCAAAAAATAAATAGGTAGGGTTGTACGAGATTTTAACAAAAACGTAGGAAAAGTGATGCTACCTATAATGGGGCACGATCCAGATTCACTGAATAATTTTTTAGAATGCTTTTTTCGACGATCGAACCGCACGGATGTTAATAAACACCAATTTTAGTGTTGGAAAAAAATAATCGAAAAATAAAAAGGTCTGGTTGTTCGAGATTTTAGCAAAAACTTAGGAAAAGTGATGTTTCCAGTAACGGGACACGATCCATATTTACTGAATATTTTTTTGAATGTTTTTTTTGACGATCGAACCGTACGAATGTTAATAAACACTTATTTTAGTGTTGAAAAAAAATAATCAAAAATGAAAAGGTCGGGTTGTACGAAATTTTAACAAAAACGTGGGAAAAGTGATGCTTCTTGTAACGGGACACGATCCAGATCACTGAAAAAAAAAATTTGAATGTTTTTTTCGACGATCGAATCGTACGAATGTTAATAAACACTAATTCTAGTGTTGAGAAAAAATAATCAAAAAATAAATAGGTAGGGTTGTACGAGATTTTAACAAAAACGTAGGAAAAGTGATGCTACCTATAATGGGGCACGATCCAGATTCACTGAATAATTTTTTAGAATGCTTTTTTCGACGATCGAACCGCACGGATGTTAATAAACACCAATTTTAGTGTTGGAAAAAAATAATCGAAAAATAAAAAGGTCGGGTTGTCCGAGATTTTAGCAAAAACGTAGGAAAAGTGATGTTTCCAGTAATGGGACACGATCCATATTTACTGAATATTTTTTTGAATGTTTTTTTCGACGATCGAACCGTACGAATGTTAATAAACACTCATTTTAGTGTTGAAAAAAATAATCAAAAAATAAAAAGGTCGGGTTGTACGAGATTTTAACAAAAACGTAGGAAAAGTGATGCTTCCTATAATAGGGCACGATCCAGATTCACTTAATAATTTTTTACAATGCTTTTTTCGATGATCGAACCATACGGATGTTAATAAACACCCATTTTAGGGTTGGAAAAAAATAATCGAAAAATAAAAAGGTCGGTTTGTTCGAGATATTAGCAAAATCGTAGGAAAAGTGATGTTTCTTGTAATGGGACACGATCCATATTCACTGAATATTTTTTTTGAATGCTTTTTTCGATAATCGAACAGTACAAATGTTAATAAACACCCATTTTAGTGTTGGGAAAAAATAATCGAAAAATAAAAAGGTCGGGTTGTACGAGATTTTAACAAAAATGTAGAAAAAATGATGCTTCCTATAATGGGGCACGATGCAGATTTACTGAAGAATTTTTTAGAATTATTTTTTCGACGATCGAACCGTACGGATGTTAATAAACACCCATTTTATTGTTGGGAAAAAATAATCAAAAAAAAAGGTCGGGTTGTACGAGATTTTAACAAAAACGTGGGAAAAGTGATGCTTCTTGTAACGGGACACGATCCAGATTCACTGAAAAAAAATTTGAATGTTTTTTTCGACGATCGAATCGTACGAATGTTAATAAACACTAATTCTAGTGTTGAGAAAAAATAATCAAAAAATAAATAGGTAGGGTTGTACGAGATTTTAACAAAAACGTAGGAAAAGTGATGCTACCTATAATGGGGCACGATCGAGATTCACTGAATAATTTTTTAGAATGCTTTTTTCGACGATCGAACCGCACGGATGTTAATAAACACCAATTTTAGTGTTGGAAAAAAATAATCGAAAAATAAAAAGGTGGGGTTGTTCGAGATTTTAGCAAAAACGTAGGAAAAGTGATGTTTCCAGTAATGGGACACGATCCATATTTACTGAATATTTTTTTGAATGTTTTTTCGACGATCGAACCGTGCGAATGTTAATAAACACTCATTTTAGTGTTGAAAAAAAATAATCAAGAAATAAAAAGGTCGGGTTGTACGAAATTTTAACAAAAACGTGGGAAAAGTGATGCTTCTTGTAACGGGACACAATCCAGATTCACTGAAAAAAAATTTGAATGTTTTTTTTCGACGATCGAATCGTACGAATGTTAATAAACACTAATTCTAGTGTTGAGAAAAAATAATCAAAAAATAAATAGGTAGGATTGTACGAGATTTTAACAAAATCGTAGGAAAAGTGATGCTACCTATAATGGGGCACGATCCAGATTCACTGAATAATTTTTTAGTATGCCTTTTTCGACGATCGAACCGCAGAGATGTTAATAAACACCAATTTTAGTGTTGTAAAAAAATAATCGAAAAAAAAAGGTCGGGTTGTTCGAGATTTTAGCAAAAACTTAGGAAAAGTGATGTTTCCAGTAACGGGACACGATCCATATTTACTGAATATTTTTTTGAATGTTTTTTTCGACGATCGAACCGTACGAATGTTAATAAACACTTATTTTAGTGTTGAAAAAAAATAATCAAAAATTAAAAGGTCGGGTTGTACGAAATTTTAACAAAAACGTGGGAAAAGTGATGCTTCTTGTAACGGGACACGATCCAGATTCACTGAAAAAAAAAATTTGAATGTTTTTTTCGACGATCGAATCGTACGAATTTTAATAAACACTAATTCTAGTGTTGAGAAAAAATAATCAAAAAATAAATAGATAGGGTTGTACGAGATTTTAACAAAAACGTAGGAAAAGTGATGCTACCTATAATGGGGCACGATCCAGATTCACTGAATAATTTTTTAGAATGCTTTTTTCGACGATCGAACCGCACGGATGTTAATAAACACCAATTTTAGTGTTGGAAAAAAATAATCGAAAAATAAAAAGGTCGGGTTGTCCGAGATTTTAGCAAAAACGTAGGAAAAGTGATGTTTCCAGTAATGGGACACGATCCATATTTACTGAATATTTTTTTGAATGTTTTTTTCGACGATCGAACCGTACGAATGTTAATAAACACTCATTTTAGTGTTGAAAAAAATAATCAAAAAATAAAAAGGTCGGGTTGTACGAGATTTTAACAAAAACGTAGGAAAAGTGATGCTTCCTATAATAGGGCACGATCCAGATTCACTGAATAATTTTTTAGAATGCTTTTTTCGATGATCGAACCATACGGATGTTAATAAACACCCATTTTAGGGTTGGAAAAAATAATCGAAAAATAAAAAGGTCGGGTTGTTCGAGATTTTAGCAAAATCGTAGGAAAAATGATGTTTCCTGTAATGGGACACGATCCATATTCACTGAATATTTTTTTTTGAATGCTTTTTTCGATGATCGAACCGTACAAATGTTAATAAACACCCATTTTAGTGTTGGGAAAAATAATCGAAAAATAAAAAGGTCGGGTTGTACGAGATTTTAACAAAAACGTAGGAAAAGTGATGCTTCCTATAACGGGGCACGATCCAGATTCACTGAATAATTTTTTAGAATGCTTTTTTCGATGATCGAACCATACGGATGTTAATAAACACCCATTTTAGGGTTGGAAAAAAATAATCGAAAAATAAAAAGGTCGGGTTGTTCGAGATTTTAGCAAAATCGTAGGAAAAGTGATGTACGAGATTTTAACAAAAACGTGGGAAAAGTGATGCTTCTTGTAACGGGACACGATCCAGATTCACTGAAATAAAATTTGAATGTTTTTTTCGACGATCGAATCGTACGAATGTAATAAACACTAATTCTAGTGTTGAGGAAAAATAATCAAAAAATAAATAGGTGGGGTTGTACGAGATTTTAACAAAAACGTAGGAAAAGTGATGCTACCTATAATGGGGCACGATCCAGATTCACTGAATAATTTTTTAGAATGCTTTTTTCGACGATCGAACCGCACGGATGTTAATAAATACCAATTTTAGTGTTGGAAAAAAATAATCGAAAAATAAAAAGGTCGGGTTGTTCGAGATTTTAGCAAAAACGTAGGAAAAGTGATGTTTCCAGTAATGGGACACGATCCATATTTACTGAATATTTTTTTGAATGGTTTTTTCGACGATCGAACCGTACGGATGTTAATAAACACCCATCTTAGTGTTGGAAAAAAATAATCAAAAAATAAAAAGGTCGGGTTGTTCGAGATTTTAGCAAAATCGTGGGAAAAGTGATGTTTCCTGTAATGGGACACGATCCATATTCACTGAATATTTTTTTTGAATGCTTTTTTCGATGATCGAACCGTACAAATGTTAATAAACACCCATTTTAGTGTTGGGAAAAATAATCGAAAAATAAAAAGGTCGGGTTGTACGAGATTTTAACAAAAACGTAGGAAAAGTGATGCTTCCTATAACGGGGCACGATCCAGATTCATTGAATAATTTTTTAGAATGCTTTTTTCGATGATCGAACCGTACGGATGTTAATAAACACCCATTTTAGTGTTGGGAAAAAATAATCGAAAAATAAAAAGGTCGGGTTGTACGAGATTTTGATAAAAACGTAGGAAAAGTGATGTTTCCTGTAATGGGACACGATCCATATTCACTGAATAACGATTTAAAAGTGTAAATCATTATGCAACGGTTTTTATGAAAAACCGTTGTTGTGCTTCACTATCACACAACATTTTTTTTATCAAAAAACCGTTGTCTAAATATTTTAAAATTTCCACCAAATCCAATTCAAAATTTTCATTATTTCCCATCAAATTGAGTTCAAATTATTTCATTATTTCCCACCAAACATTTCATTATTTCCCACCCAATTCAATTCAAATTTTTCATTAGTTCAGACAACAGTTTCATAAAACCATTGTCTGTAAGCTTTCCTTTTCACAACGGTATGTAAGACCCGTTGTTTAAGTTTATTCAGGCAATGGTTATAATAAACAATTGTCTGAATTACACAACGTAAAGACCAAAACCATTGTCTCACGCTACTATAAGTTAGTTTATTAACAACAGTTTTTGAGTGTTGTGTTAAAGCCTGTAAGACAATAGTGCAATTTAAGAACAGTTGTCTGATTTTGTCAGAGCATACCGCTTAGACAATGGTTTCAAATAACAGCTAAAACTGTTGTCATAGAAACACTCCGACAACACTTTTACGAGGACAAAACATTCACCGTTGTTTGTTTTTTCGGGACAACGGGTATTTGTTTAACCGTTGTGTGAAAGGTTTTGTATGATCGCGTTTTTCTTGTAGTGACCTAACGTTCACATATTGAAAGTTAAGAGAATAAAACGTCTAAGAGAGTACAAACCTTCAGCATATACCATAAACCACGTATAAGAAAGAGTTTGTTAATATATAAATGGTTTGAAATCAACAAACTCCTAAATAATAAGAAAAGGATTTGATATAACCTTTTTTATAAAACTGAACTCTAAAATTGTATGTTACGTTTATATATAAATATTAGAGCACTTACAAGTCATGTCCTACAAAATCTACATGAAATTCGGGTATACACTTCATTAGCAACATATCCTGGGCGGAGTCTAGTAGCTTGCTGACAAACTCCGTTCCTATACTTCCAGCTTGCTGACATGCTTTGTTTCGCTAATTAAAACTTGTTGGCATCTTTTTAAATAACATAAAATATATGTCCCGCAACACAGAATTAGAAACAAGCACAAGCGGCGTGCTGTTTTGTATCATTTTAAGTAACATCTTGCTGACATAGTAATATCAAACTTTCCGGATTATTATATGTTATCATCAAAACTCATAGAGTTTTAGTCTCTCCTTTTTCTTATGATCAAATGTTAATTTGAGATTGAGTTAAAATCTCCCAATCAAACAAAGCATCCTGCAAAACATGTAGTTATCAAGCACAAAATAGGCGACTAATATATCTGGGAACAAGCTATCAGCTTGCTGTTATGTGTCATCATCAAAACAAAGAAAGTTTCAATTTTATCTATGTATTCATCAAAGTAAAAGTTATAATATTAGTTCTCTTAAAATATGGTATTGTACTTATATTTAAAATGTATAAAAATAAATAAAAAATAAAGAAGTTTTCAGATATGCAATCAGCTTTTCCATTATCTACTTTAATACTTTATACTTAACTTCTCACTTTAAGCATTGTCTTACCCTATTTTAAATAATAGGATACTAAACTTACTGTTGGAATATGGATTCGATTATAATTTAAATTCATTGATTCGGTAAAATCAATTCCGTTTTTACTATGGATTTTTTGCCACCGCCTTAACATAATTAATTAACACGGTTAATTAATTAAGGAAATTGCCACCGATTTAATTGATTAGCACGGCTAATTAATTAAGGCAATTGTGTTAAGGAAATTGCCACCGATTTAATTGATTAACGCGGCTAATTAATTAAAGCAATTGTGTAGCGCACAAGTCTTCTCATCCTATAAATACTCATATAGAGCATTAGGATTAAACACTTGAAAACACACATCCTTTTATATACAGTCTCTTCTCTTCCTCTGGTGATAGTTCTTGCTCGTCTCAAGCTCGCTGAGAGTGACGCTCTTATGTAGCCTCACTGCAAACCGTTTTATCCTGGGAGGCGGTTCGCTCACACATACGGTGGGGGCTAATACGCTTTAAGAAGACAGTCACGCACTGGACTCGGGTTTTTTCGTTCCTTGTCTCCTCTTTTGTCTGTTTTAATTATACACATAACTATTACTCACACATGCACAAATATTATACTGTTTGTATTTATCGCAGATTGTCCAACAATCTTAAAGCGTATTATATTATATCTGTGATCTGTACCTACGTAATTATTTGTTTGTTTGAGTGACAGATTTAATGGAGAATCAAACTATGAACAACCATCTTAAAGTAATTTATTTTTATAATTTTTGTACGAAACATGAAACATGGATCAGTTAATTTTATATTGTTATGATTCTGGTAATGGGATCGATTTTTATGTCTATTTCAATACTTACGGATGGTACTAATTGTATCCATGACATGGATTGATAAACTTTATGCTACTAGAACAATGAGGATTCATGGGCATATAATTATTTTATGTTTATTGGTCGAAAAGTGATGGATTTATGATGCCCAAATTATATGACCTAGTTTTAATTGTTTGGCCAGGCTAGGAAGCTATTCTTTTTAATGGATGTAAACTAAACTCTTGCTCTGGCTATAGCACGGTTAATTGTTAATTAGCATACCTTGATTATGTATTTGAGATGTCTAATTCATATGTTAATAGCTTCTCTTAATGATTAATTACATGTACATCGTGTATATTATTTGTAATAGCTTTACATGAATTTTGTCATACTTTGACAAGCATTATTAAAATGTAATTCCTTTTAATGTACACTCAAAATTTGAATTTTGTTTGGTGTAATATTCTGAGTGAATAATTGAAAGGTTCAAAATTAAGTTTATATACGTGCCTCGTGAATAGGTTAATTATTTGATAAGTCAATGTGTGTTTTGACTTTAATTTGCTAGTTATTCATGTATGAATTACAAAATTTAGTTTGTAACTTCATAATAATGTGATTTCCGGTGCTAAATTGCTAGTTAAAGTATAATAAATAATTTCTGATAAATTATTTACTGGTGTAACTAATGATGCGAAAGTATGAATGTATACAATTCATGCAAAGATGGATGATTACTTGTGATGTTTGACAAGCATATTCCGTGAATTAATTTAAATTAATTTTACTGTATGTATCTACTAGCATAATATGGAGTAGAAATTATATTCTTGATTATTTGATTAAATCATTTGCTGATTGTTGCGAGGAAATTTGTCTGAAAATATTAATCTCGGTTGAATGCTTTGTGACGTAAAAAAACCTGACGAGCCTATTACTTATTAAGTATAGGCTGAGGGTCGACATGAGGTTTATATTTTTCCGATTGGATTTATTCATTCGGTTAAATTATATATTCTCATGTTGGTGTCGGTCTGCTGCGGCAGTGACACACGAGCCTATTATGGTGATCCATGTGATACCTAATACGGCATTGCGGTCAGCTCTGTATGCTGAAATTTTAGAGAAATCCAGAATGTTGTTAACCCTAACGCATCAATTGATCAAGGATCACTGAATGTGGGTTTATTGGAAGTTTATGTTCTTCCTCGGACCTCTTCTGGTTGTACCAGTGATGAGCAAGAAAATTAGGTTCTTTATGAATCAAATTGAAATTTAAGAGAAATTCAGTGGTTGAATTTTTCAGTGAGAAGAACAAGAAAGTTCTTTGAACATGATATTAATACCTGAGAGGTTTTAATAAAAACAAGATAAAATCTGTAATGACTCGAGATTTTATAATTAAACAAAACGATTATGAGATTTTTTTTTTGTTTATGAAACATGGAATTAAATACGAATTTTCAATGATTTCGATATGGGGAGATTTTGTCAACAACAGGCCATGCCTGTAAGGAAGTCGGGTATTAAGTGAGACCACGTGTCTTCTCCGACAACCTGGAAATCAAACCATTGATGAATGTTGTTTTGAAGTATTTAATTCAAGGAAAATTGGGAATCTCTTTATGATGGGATCATGGTCGTTTGAAACCTGCTCTAGTGAGAGGTGGTAACAAGTTGTGTAATTACTTTATAGTAATACATTGATTATGTGTACTCATTAAAGAGTAAATATGAAGCTTTATAGAGAAGAATATACTCTATAAGCTCGAGACTGAAAACCAACTTACTACGGAAAATTAAGATGGTTAAGAATGATTTTGGTGGTGAATAATCACTGGGTGAATTTTGTTTCATAACGTGAATATTCATGAGGCCACATAGATGGAGTAGTTGCAGGCTCAAGTTACGCTCTAATTGGAGATGCATAATGATTGTGATCAGTTCGGTCTATCACCGAATCTGAGGATGTTAGTTATGAAGGGACTAATCATTCCTTAAACAAGATACCATGAAAGGAAATATTAAAAATTTCCTACTAAATCTGGAATGTATTTTGACATTCTTAGAAATATTAAAAATGTGGGGGTATCTTGAAGAGAAAATAATAGAATTTTCTATGAACGAACTCTAGAATGCAACGAAGCATTCCTAGAAATAATTGAATTATGGGGGTATCTTGGAGATATCTTGATACTGATACCTATAAAGGTTAAAAGTGATCCAAAATAATCTAGGTATTTTGGATGGATATAGACAACGATTGTGTCTAATGATATCCTATACATGAATCTAAATAATGAGATTCTAATTTGTATGCAACTACGGAATTTGGGAATGCTTATATATTAAGCTAAGTAGTTCCACATAGATCCGTAAGTGATCCAAATGAACTCCCAAGTTATTGGATTAATGTGAGAATGAACCTAAACAGAGCAAAGGACATATGATAAGAAATTCGATAGTCCCGAATATCTTAACGATTTGCTT